>LR991021.1:2871720-4296330 GCA_905163495.3 Cosmia trapezina
CACAGCAGACGGTCTCCAAGTTGCAAGAACTGGGGTTGGAAGCTCTCCGTCATCCGCCCTACTCACCAGACCTTGCGCCTACAAACTACTACTTTTTCCAGAATTTGGATAACTTCTTGGCCGGAAAAAAATTCAATACCCGAGTGGCAGTACAAAATGCCTTTGAAGAATTTGTTGCCTCCCGACCAGCTGATTTCTTTAAGAAGGGCATCAATAAACTGCCACTGCGTTGGCAAAGATGCATTGATTGCATGGGTGATTACTTCGATTAATACAAATAAAAAATACATGAAAAAAATTCGTTTAAATTTTTTCATACAAAACGGCAATTTCATAGGTAAAGACCTATTATACAATTTATTACGCATCGATACTTCGTTATACTGCCTACAGAGCCTTGGCAAAACGGCAAAGTGTCTGAGGTATGTCTTGGATCCAGACACATAGAAAAGGTTATAGTTACATTTTGGTACGGAAACCTAAAAATGGAATGGAACACATGAACGTATACATGTGTTGACGCGCTGACATTCTTACTCTGATGCCGTTAACCACCTCGCGGGCTCAGTGCTGGTTGGCGCTAACCTAGCATCAAAATTGCATCCATATAAAATTGGGTCGTCGAAAACCATGAAATGTCACGTCCAAAATATATCTACGACATGATTGAGCAGAAAGATGAAACAATGTTTCTTCCCGGACCCCATGGGGTCCGTTTGGTTGATATAAAAAGTGGGCCTCATCCATTTTGTGACGTAGGCATAAGGTTATATCCGTCATCTATTGTTCCTTTGAGACGGGCGGACAAACTGTTATTTGTTCTAGAAATATAGGATTTTTGGTACGATATCAATTTGTCAGATAAGGTCAGAATAAACAGTTTTACACTGAACATTTTTCTTACTAGCTATGTTTATTTTCGGAAAAGCAACGCTTAATACCTAGTTTTGGTTTTCTCACTAAAAACAATGATCATACATTTTTTTTTCTCTTTACCAATCTTCTCTGATATTCACGGTGAAAAATTTATTGTTTCGAGTTGATTATCTAATCATATGCAAAAGTGAGTTTGTTTGTTTGTAACGCTTTCTTGCTAAAATGTCTGAAAGGACTTGTATGAAATTTGGCACATGGGTAGACCATGACCTGAGGGGCAATTCCCGTATTTTTAACAACGTTCACAATCTCATCTCAGTCTCAATTTATCAAAAATTGTATAGCGTTACCTACATTTTTGACATTTGATTGTCGCTGGCATGACATTGCGACTAGAATTTGAACGTTTTTAGGTACAAGAATTGGCCCTCTGGATTAGAACATAGGATACTTTTATCTCGGTAGTACGTTTGTGTAGTAGGAGCTCGTGGCTAAGTGATAACAGCCGCACGGGTCGATCCGTCAGGTTAAGCTACGCTTGCCGGGGTTGTTCAGTGAATGGATGACCATCTTTACATACCGAGATTCCTCCGTGCCTCGGAAAGCACGTTAAGCCGTTGGTCCCGGCTGTTATTCGTGGATCTTTGACAGTCGTTACGGGTCGTCAGAAGCCCGAAAGTCTGACAACCAGTCTTACCAAGGCGTATCGTATTACCCAGTAACTGGGTTGTGGAGGTCAGATAGGCAGTCGCTTCATGTAAAATACTGGTATTCAGCTGCATCCGGTTAGACTGGAAGCCGACCCCAACATAGTTGGGAAAAGGCTAGGCAGATTGATTGAGTACGTTTGTGTAAGTACAGTGGGCTGCATCAATTGGGTACCCCAGTTATATTAATTTTTTAATACAACTGGGGTACTGGGGTAAATTGGCCAGTTGTTTTTAGATTTTAAACGCCCATGCGTTGAAAAACGTAGATTTATACCTGCTGTTTACGAGACCTTACCATTCATCCTAAAACGACATACGTTTAAAATGATAAAGGTATCGTGTTCGTCTTTGAAATGTTGGTAGCTTATAACTGTAGGCTAAACGGCACTTAAGTTTCAGGCTTAGCTACCCTAATAACGGTGCATTAACTTAATCTTAACGATACAAAACAAGCGAAGCCTCTAAAGCTTCTGCTTTGTGACTAATACTTATGCTGCGGCTATGGAGCTCGAGGAGCTGGAGGAGCTCGTGGCTAAGTTATAACAGCCGCACGGGTCGATCCATCAGGTTAAGCTATGCTCGCCAGGGTTTTTCAGTGGATGGGTGACCATCTTTACATACCGAAACTCCTCCGTGCCTCGAAAAGCACGATAAGCCGTTGGTCCGGCTATCATTTGTGGATTTTTGACAGTCGTTAAGGGTCGTCAGAAGCCCGAAAGTCTGACAACGTCCTACTAAGGTGTATAGTATTACCCAGTCACTGGGTTGTGGAGGTCCGATAGGCAGTCGCTCCATGTAAAATACTGGTATTCAGCTGCATCCAGTTAGACTGGAAGCCGACCCCAACATAGTTGGGAAAAGGTTAGGCAGATTGATTTTACTTATGCTGCGGCTACATTGCTGCAATAAAGCGATCAACACTTCGCGCACTCTCTGTTTTAGGCTGCGGGCACGAAACTGGAACGTGCAAATACAAAGGCGGATGGAACACAGATAGTAGCTGGTCTGTACCGCAGCAGCATCCGTATGAATAAAGAATTACAAACACGATTACACCACACAGATATTTGAAAACTGTATGCAATGTGATTAGCTCCGAAAGACATTGTTTTAACGAAAACGACTGCAATACAGCTTATAATAAGTATTCGCTCTGTCTACACTGCAGATCGCTAGGTAATTACTGTTTGTACTATGATTGCGTTCGGATTGGCAAAGTCGCATGAATGCGGCGGCTTTCTTTCCCAAAACTTAATATTCGACTCTTGTGCCTAAACGGACCCTGGCACTCGCCGGCCGCTGCGAAGCATTGCTCGCTTCGCTCGCTCGGCTTGTGCATTGTGTGGTCACAGTTCTAATCTAACCTACACCCTTCAGCCTACAGTATTGAAGCAGGATTTGAACGAACTAATAATGCTTCCAGTGATTCGCAGCATAATGCAACACAGACTATGGGTGTCTGCGTTGAATCCGCCTTTTCAATGCCATATACAAACTAATGCGGCTGCACACAAACCGCTGTGTTGCAGCTGGGTTCGGACATACTAATATTACTGCTACGCAACACAGACTATGGATGTCTGTGTTGTATCCTCCATCAACCTTTGTATTTACGCAACCGGAACGGAACAATTTTGTTCCGCACTGCTCGGCCATTGCTCCTCGCCGCTGGTTTCGTGCCCGCAGCCTCACAGCAAGACTCCAAGCGGTGTACTAAAAAACGAGCGCGTAGAGTTCGCCTTATCGCGAAAATGTGGCCGTAGCATAACGATGTTTGTATTTGAAAATGTTTAATGGTTTATGCATAATTTGAAGATAGCAGTCCTGTTTCGCAGACTTAATTCATCAGCGAAGTCGAGAATTAACCAAACTAATAGTAAACCCTTGTTTCAGTGTGTTCCAATGCCCGGGTTGGGGTTCCGTCGAGGGTCGTACCGCTGCGTGTGTCGCAGAGGGTTCTACTTCCCCAACACCACAGCTGACTACCGATATTACAACGGAAGTGATATTGAGGAAGAATATGAAAAACATTTGTTGGTAAGTTTTTGATCATCTCCGTCGATTTAACGCTTTATTGGGAGAGACGCTGTGCTAGTTAATGTACAGTTAGGGAAAATAATTGTTTAGCAAATTGACACCCCTACGTCAACTTTCCGCGTTATAGCCATTTCATACAACTGTTAAGAGCGTTGATCGCACGCGGGCTGGCAACGTCGTATTTCTAGAGGATTATTTCCTTAAATTTAAATCAAAAGACAATTTCCTCTGACAAATTCTTAGGTCGTTGGTATATAAAAGTATGTATGCTATTTTTTTATAGTTATTTTGGAATCATTGTTACAAGAATAACATACATAAAATATTGTCAATTATCTTCTATTTTCTAAGAGTAATTACCAAAATAACTGCCAGAAAATATTAGGTCTTTACCTATGAAATTGCCGTTCTGCAGTACTGGCCATTTCAAATCAAAATAATTTTTGTTTGGCTAAGAATTCTAATTTCAAATTAATTTTATTTTAAAAACATGGATTTTTTTTTCCAAAAGTAGTCATTTGTTTATTGATTAGTGTTACATTTTCATCGCATTTCAATCTTTTTCGTCATCATGGATACGTTAAAAATTCGAGTAATTATGGAATATGAGTACCGTCGTGGCAGCAACGCGGCACAAGCGGCACGCAACATCAACGACGTTTACGGAGCTAACACTACAAACCAACGCACCACCTGTTATTGGTTTGCTCGCTTCCGTTCTGGAAATTTCGACCTGAAAAATGAACCTCGCGGTCGTCCGACGGTGGTCGACAATTACGAATTAAAGGCGATTGTGGAAGCTGATGATACACAATCTACGGCTGAATTAGCAGCAGCTTTCGACGTTAGCGTCAAAACAATATTGGTCCATTTGCGTCAATTTGGCAAGGTAAAAAAGCTTGACAAATGGGTGCCCCATGAACTCAATGATCGCCAGCGCGAAGTACGCGTCGAGACGTGCCTTGCACTGCTCAACAGACACACAAATGAAGGAATTTTGAACCGCATTGTTACCTGCGATGAAAAATGGATTCTGTTTGATAACCGCAAGCGCTCAGCAAGTTGGTTGGATCCTGGTTCAGCACCTAAACAATGCCCATAACGAAAACTTACGCCTAGAAAAGTGATGGTCACTGTTTGGTGGTCTAGCGCCGGTGTGATTCATCACAGCTTCTTACCAAACGGGGTGAGCATTACTGCAGATGTGTACTGTGAAGAACTGAACACAATGATGGAGAAGCTGGCACATCTCCAACCAGCATTGGTCAATCGCTCGTCTCCGCTGCTCCTGCACGACAACGCGCGACCTCATACTGCACAGCAGACGGTCTCCAAGTTGCAAGAACTGGGGTTGGAAGCTCTCCGTCATCTGCCCTACTCACCAGACCTTGCGCCTACAGACTACTACTTTTTCCAGAATTTGGTTAACTTCTTGGCGGGAAAAAAATTCAATACCCGAGAGGCAGTACAAAATGCCTTTGAAGAATTTGTTGCCTCCCGACCAGCTGATTTCTTTAAGAAGGGCATCAATAAACTGCCACTGCGTTGGCAAAGGTGCATTGATTGCATGGGTGATTACTTCGATTAATACAAATAAAAAATACATTAAAAAAATTCGTTTAAATTTTTTCATACAAAACGGCAATTTCATAGGTAAAGACCTATTAACATACATGATACGTCTTATAAAATACCAACGATCTAAGAATTTGTCAGGGGAAGTTGTCCTTTGATCACGAAAAACCTCTAGAAATGCGACGTTGCCTCTGCCTGCCGGCGCGCGATCAACGCTCCCTGATTTAAATATTCGAACAACTATTTCAGTTAGTAGTCAAATTACTTAAAAAGTAATGTTGACGACACGGTTGGCGCAGTGGTTGAGCGATTGACTGCTGCGCAGCATGTCGCGGGTTCGATTCCCGCACCGAACAAATATTTGTACGACCTACAAGTATTTGTTTCGAGTCTGGGTGTTTTTCTATCTATAGTATGTATATATTTACAAAAAAAAATGTATATAAGTAGTTTATCAGCCATCTCGTTACCATAACACAAGCATAAGTTGCTTATCTTGGGACTAGATGGCGTTGTGTGAAATGTCCAAGGATATTTATTTTTATTTAATGTCCCTGACCTCAACTAGTCAGCTTACTGAGGGCCAATTCTCGTACCTAAAAACGTTCAAATTCTAGTCGCAATCTCATGCCAGCGACAATCAACTGTCAAAAATGTAGGTAAACGCTATACAATTTTTGACATATTGAGACTGAGATGAGATTGCGAACGTTGTTAAAAATACGGGAATTACCCCTCTGTTGTCAGTCGATGGATGTCAAAGTAACTGACAGGTATGTATCAATCACTGGTAACTAGTCCCAGCATGTTAAAGTAAATTTTACACTCCAGGCTGTTATTGTCAGCCCTGCTTTGTACCTACTAATTAATATTATATCGGTGTATCACCTACGGAAGGAAGGGGGGGTCTTTTAGCCCGGGTCGATCGATTAGGCTAAGCTACGCTTGACCCCTCCTTGGACCCCTCCTTGCCTCGGAAAGCACGTTAAGAGAAAAGGCGGGTGGCCAGACTTTTGAAAATTAGGTATTTTAAGAAGGTATTGCTGTCGCTCTGCGAGCGCTCCGCCCTCGAATTCGTGCGATAAGGACAACTGCAGATCCGACTAAATAGCCTATGTTGAAAGTCACATTTCGAGGTTTGGCTCTCGCCTATTTCCTCCTCCAATATTGGACCAATTTAAAAGATATTTCATAAACTGAATAAGAAGGATATATACTATGCCCCTATGTTTTTCTTTTTTCGTTAGTAGTTGTCAAATTGGTACACTAGGCGTCTGTTGACAGCGGTCTGAATAGGCAATTTTGAGCATTTTTGGAGGGTTCTAGTTCTTATAAAAATAATATATCATCAAAAAGGAAAACATAGGGGCATACAAGTAGCTAATATTTATATTTCTGTAAAAAATCATTGCTTTATAATCATTAACCAGAAAGAAAACAGGCGAGAGCGTTTGTATCTTTTTGTATGGAGAAAAGAGCACCCACATTTCCTCTTAAGCCGTTGGTCCCGGCTATCATTCGTGGATCTTTGACAGACGTTACCTACGTGTTTTAAGAAGCCCGAAAGTCTGACAAACCAGTCTTACCTAGGAATATTGTATTACCCAGTTACTGGGTTGTGGAGGTCATATAGGCAGTCACTCCATGTAATGTTAGGTATTCAGCTGCATCCGGTTAGACTGGAAGCCGATCCCAACGTAGTTTGGAAAATCTAGCCAGATGACGACGTACAGATAGCCCAGAGGTACTATAGTAAAATTAATTCAATGAAAAATTTTAGGCATGTAAGAAATACATGATAGGTATAGAATACTAGAACATGGAACTCCAAAAAACACCACCCAAAACCTAATTATAGTTACTCACAAACGAAAAATACGTGGAAAAAATAATATATTATTATCTTTATTCTACACTAGCTTCTGCCCGCGACTTCGTCCGCGTGAAATTTCTTGTCCCCCCCACCCACCAACCCCGACGCATCGCATCGCAACGCCTGCCCGCGCTATTACTTCGCGCTCGGCTCCTAAGGGCCCTAGCAAGATGTTAAATAGCCTATATCCTTCCACATCGCCTGCCCGCGCTATTACTTCGCGCTCGGCTCCTAAGAGCCCTAGCGTGATGTTAAATAGCCTATACCCCTCCTCAAGAACTGGGTTATAAAATGCAAAAAGATTTTTTCAAATCTGACTGGGGTAGTTCCAGAGATAGCGCGTTCAAACAAACTAACAAAAAAACAAACTCTTTCGCTGTATTCCACCGACATTATTGAAATAATAAATCGAGAGGGTCGTCAATCCGCGGAAAATCTAGCAATTCTGAAAAATTACTTATTTGTACAACGCCATCTATGGGTAAATTGATAAAACGTCCGCACTAAACATGTTTGCTCAAGAGCGACCGGTATGATTTAAAGTTATTTTGCGTTTTAGTAATTTTATATTATCTCCGAAACTGTATGACCAATTGACATACTGTAAAGGCCAAATCTTATCTCCATGATGTCCTTGTGATCATTAAATAACTTATTTTGATAAGGATTAATGTTTTGTTGTTTAAATAATCATCCAAACGTAAGTATGTCTAAAAAATACTTTTTTAAAGCAATAAAAGATGTATAAAAGATAAAATATAAAAGATAGAAATATGGTGTCGCGGACTTTTTTGTAGAATTATTTAAGACGGACCAGACTGCCATACATTGTTCTCAATTTTAAACAACCGTTTAGGCAGCGCATGCAAAAAAGTCTGTTTAAAGAGGTATTTCTTTCCGACTTGTTAGACAAAAATTGTGATAGCTTGGCTAATATGCCTGATATAAATATAATTTATAGCCTATAGCACTCAGGAATAATGTAGCTTTCTACCAGTGAAATTTTTTTTAGAATTGGATCATTAGTTCCGGAGATTACCCCCTACATACAAACTTACAAACTTACAAACATACAAACTTACAAACTTACATACAAATTTTACCTCTTTATAATATTAGTATAGATATCTATGTCTGTATGTAATATTTCATTCCTTTGGGCACTATTATAATTTACGCAAACGAGTTTATTAAAATATGTTATTATTCTACAAAAGGGCGCTTTGATAAAATTTTATATTATGGCGGCTTATAAAGTAACTTCGCCTCGACACGTTATTAAAATAATAAATCGCCTGAAGCTATCTTTTACACGTTCCTCTCCTGTCGTTCGCAGTTGTAGGAATACTCTGCATACGTTTTCTTTGAGTAAAATAAATGTGTCAACGACTTGCTTACGATGTTTTAAGCTAGAGGAAGATGGATGAAATATGCTCAGGTGATTATGTAAAATGTCCTTTTGTTTTAAGCCAGATACACTGTAAAGTTTCAAGTATTCAGCTCAAAATAAATGGTCCTAAGGGTCCTATTGACACAGTCATAACCACAGAACCGTAATACTGTTACCGTAGTACGTATGGGCAGTGCCTTGAATTAATTACCTACAGCCGCTTGGTAGAACGAACTGTTGTCTACTGGTATATACTGAGTTATCAAAACGCGTCGGGTCAGCCGTTTTGTACGAAGATGTACTACTGTAATTTATTCTGTGGCCATATCGCTTGGATGACATAACGGTGATCGCTATAATGGCTTGGCGGAAAGAACGCTACAGCACATGTACCTGACAAAATCTCTTAGTAGAAATTCACTAATAAAATGGGGTGGAGTCCCGTACACAAATTTTCTTCAACTTGTATAACATTGGAAGCATGCGCTCTCAGCTTCAAAGGAAACAAAACTTATTTATATATTTCTTGCTTAACGATTTTTATAAGCTACGCTTGTCGCGGTTGGTCCGTGGATGGGTGACCATCTTTACATACCAAGACGGTTGGTCCCGTCTGTCATTCGTGGATCTTTAACAGCCGTTACTGGTCGTCAGAGAAGCACAAAAGTCGGACCAGTCTTACCAAGGAGTATCGTATTACCCAGTTACTGTGTTGTGGAGGTCAGATAGACAGTCGCTCCATGTAAAATACTGGTATTCAGCTGCATCTGGTTAGACTGGAAGCCGAGTTTAGAGGCATGAGGAACAGGGTGTAAAGTTCACTCATCCTCCATAGAAAAGGGAGGATCCTCCGACCAGACGGGTGTTGTGTCTGGTGGGCTACTGCCCGACGGTTGATGTCGGGACGTTGTATATATGCTAATCGCGCGGTAAACTCTAATTGCGCGATGCAGGTTTGCGTGACGTCATGTCATTGATGCGTAGTTCATATGTGGCGATGTAGATGCCGCCACACAGTGTTGGAAAAAGGCTAAGCAGATGATGAACTATTTATACAGTCGATCAAACTGAACAACTTTCTCCATGGGACCAACATCGTAATCGCGACAAAAGAATCAGCTCTCCCATACAAAACTTCAATACCTACTCGACCCAAATGTATAACGGTGTTAGTCCCATGGAGGAAGTTGTTCAGTTGATCGTCTGTACCACACCCTTAATTTTAATCCCTTTTTGATAGGTACACACGACTACACATCAAGCTATAAATTTCCAGTTCACCCTGACCTCTCATTGTAAGGAAATCTTATATAGACAATGCAAGATCAGCTTATACTGGAAATGTATAGCTTGATCTGTAGCCGTACGTACAGTGGGCAGCATCAATAGGTTAACCCAGTTGTATTAAAATTTTAATACAACTGGGGTACTTACTGTACATGCTGTTTAACTTCATTCACTATGACCTGGAGAAATAAATATATTCTAACATCAACTTTTTCTTCCACCAGCTCCAACGCAGCCTATACTCCATTCCTGATGCCTTCGAGTGCCTTCCGTGTGCCGAGGGTTGTGAAGCCTGCCTGGACGGCTCCCCATGCGTGGCAGCCCTGAACTGGGTCGTAAGGACCACCATCTTCGCGCTGGCCTGCCTGGTGATATCCTGTCTGCCTTTCATCGTGTATTTTACTATAAAGTATGGGCATGTGAGGGTAAGTATGATTTGCAACTGGTCTTATATTACTGTTTAAATAAGTATTATTATCCTGAAATATGTATGTAGTTATGAGTGAGAGAAATTCTCAACCAGAACAAGTATAGGTATCTCGCTCATTCAGGGTTGACACACCTGTTTACTTTATACTGCGTGTAGAAGTTGACTTACTACTAAATCCTCAGTGGTTTACAGATAAAATAGTTCACGGTAATACCATTTACAGCCTTTGGTTCTACATAGTGCACTTTTAACAATAATAATCATTACATTAAACAAATAAATATAGAACACATGAAAGGTAGTCTTCCTATATCACTTAAAAGGCAACTCATCGACATGTGCATCCTGCCCGTTCTAACCTATGGTGCAAAAAGTAATGAACAACAAAAGTACAAACTCAAGGTTTGGCAACGGGCAATGGGGCGCAGCATAATAGGCGTCCAGCGTACAGACCGAGTTAGAAACACCACCCTGCGCTCCATAACTCAAGGAGCAGATGTTGGAGAAAAAACAGCCAGGCTGAAGTGGGAGTGGCCCGGACACGTCGCACGAATGCATCCAGAGAGATGGGCAAAGATCATCACTCACTGGGCGCCTGAGGGAGGACATCGCCGTCGAGGCAGGCCACGGCGAAGGTGGTGTGACGATCTGATAAGGTTTGCAGGGCCAACATGGCCAGAGATCGCACAAGACAGGCAGGGTTGGATGGAGAAAGGTCAGGCCTTTGCCCAGCAGTGGGGCACGATGCAGGCTGATAAAAAATCATTAAATACTCATCTGAGGTTACTGATCCCTTTCAATTAAGGGACTATTACCTGGTACAGTAAAGTACACTCAAAAGATTTTAAATAAGACAGAAAAATTATTCAAGGCATTCCCATTTCCTCAATTCCCTCAAGTCCAAGGCTAATATTTAATCCAGAATTTCTTATGCCACCAGTAATGGTTCACAACACGTTGTCTCGAGCAATCACGTCAAAAGGAAAAACTTATTAAGATTTTGGCAGTGACGGATAGCTTCAGCTTATGGCTTCCATGATTGATGTACTGTCCCCCCCCTCCTCCTCGAGGAACTTGAAAAAGTAAGGGTATAAGTATTTATGATTGTCTAACAAACAATTCGCCGTGTTGTTTGGGAAGGTCATGTGTTAGGCAGTTTTTATGAGTGGGTGAAATTGGATACGAACTTGAGGCATTTTTTATCGGAAAAACTTTGAGTCTCATTATAGCCATGATTTCATGCAGGGACTTTTAATTCATCGCAGGGACCCTAGTGTTCCTCTGCCTGTTCAATGCTTGTACCTATACTCTAATATGTCACAGCTCGACTTTTTTGTTGGAAATACGTTTAAAATCTACAAAACGTTACCTAATCTTTTTTTTTGTGGATGAAAAAATCATCAAATGAAATCTCTGGGAGCTCAGCTATCAATTCCCGCCGCCCCGGGTGAACGTTTCCTAGTCTATTTCACCAATTCTTTTATTATTAAAATAAAAAGCTTTTTGACAAAAGAAAAAACAACCGACTTCCAAAAAAACACTACAAAGTGAAATATAACTTTAATTTCGGAAGTCGGTGTCGTGTCTTTGGTTCTGTATTTTAGTTTTTTGCCACCGACTTCCGAAATTAAATTTATTTTACACTTTTTAGTATTATTATTTGTACTTTATTGGAAGTGGATTAAATACGTATTATAGAAGCTAACTCAAAAATACCCAAGCAAAGTTTATGGGGAACCACCTCTGAAGTAAGTATCACCTACCAAACAAAAAAAGAATCATCAAAATCAATTCATAATTGACGGGGTAATCGCGTAACAAACACAAAAAAAAACATAAAATCGAATTGAGAACTTCCTCCTTTTTGGAAGTCGGTTAAAACAATTTTAGTCAGTAACTTGAGCATCAATTCCTTTCATCCGAAAGGACCATTATGCTCAATATTGCTTTTTTTTTGTCTCATTTTTCTAATTACTTTAGTAATTTAATCTCTTGACTCCCGGAAACGCAAATCTACTCGATACACAATGGCTTTTTAATTGTTTCTGTAATGACGGCATTCAACCGGATATTATTGAACTCAACACTCGTATTACGGAAACTTCAAAGGTGCCTCCGAGCAATAACATGGTACCTACCTCACCAAATAGCTATAACGTTCACGTAATGTTCGCAAACCCGCTCAATCAATATGTTGAAATTGAGTTCTGTTATGTACATACGCCGTTATATTAATTCCGTGTATGTTTGTTTCATTGCACAGTAATACAGGGTGAATTTGTATTCATGCGCAAAATATTATAAGGGGTCATTGTACTCATCATTATTAACAACTTTTACTATGGGACCAAACCTGAAATCGCGAAAAGAAACCGCTGTTCCATACATTATGCTCGCATAACTCGTCAAAATGTAGAGAACAGCTGATTTTTTTTGAGCCTATCGCAGTCCACTGCTAGACTGCCTCTCGAGGAGCTCGTGGCTAAGTAATAACAGCCGCACGGGTCGATCCGTCAGGTTAAGCTACGCTTGCCGGGGTTGGTCAGTGGATGGGTGACCATCTTTACATATCGAGATACCTCCGTGCCTCGGAAAGCACGTTAAGCCGTTGGTCCCGGCTGTTATTCGTGGATCTTTGACAGTCGTTACGGGTCGTCAGAAGCCCGAAAGTCTGACAACCAGTCTTACCAAGGGGTATCGTATTACCCAGTTACTGGGTTGTGGAGGTCAGATAGGCAGTCGCTCCATGTAAAATACTGGTATTCAGCTGCATCCGGTTAGACTGGAAGCCGACCCCAACATAGTTGGGAAAAGGCTAGGCAGATTGATTGCTAGACTGCCTCTCCGAGGTTGCGGAACCAACACCCAGTCCATCACCTTCCGCACCCAGTCTGTCCCAGCCACCTTCTTCAGGTTGTCGGTCTCTCACTCCAGGACTCGATCTGCTCCACCGACCATCGTGCACCGGTCTCTTTATTTTACCTAAAACAGAAAATAATATACCTTTTTTAGAAAGTTCACACTCTGATAAAGCACCTAACAAACCTAGTATCTCCATACACTTTAAAGCAGGAAAAACCAAGCTATTAAACACCAAAAACTTTCCGTAACCACCGCACTAAACGTTGCAAATTGCGCGCCCGATATGTTTACAACTTTAATAGTCTTTTCTAACGCCAAAACAACGTATCTTCTTAAGGTTGAAGCGCCAGGGTAGCCCGCGAAATTCAAAATTTCTTAGGTTTTTTGCTATTTGTAGGTCAGTGTGAGCTTGTATGTTGATTAAAATATGATTCGCGGTCGTAGCTAATATGGTTTTACAGAATTATAATCATTAGAATCAGCAATACAACTCCATAAGTTAGCATTTATATCAAATGTAGCGATTTCATGAAATCATGAGGTTTGAGGTAAATGCTAACTTATGGAGTTGTATTGCTGATTCTAATGATTATAATTCTGTAAAGCCATATTAGCTACGGGCGCGAATCATATTTTAATCAACATACAAGCTCACACTGACCTACAAATAGCAAAAAACGTAAGAAATTTTGAATTTCGCGGGCTACCCTGGCGCTTTCGCCTTAAGGTCGTCGGTCCAGCTAGCTGGCGGACGTCCCACACTACGCTTGCCAATACGCAGACTCCACACCAGGGACTTCGTCTGGTCCATCGACCATCGGTCTCCTACCTAAAACTTTAGTACCCATAATGGTCTTTTCTAACGCCAAAACATAGTATCTAGGCAAAAATTATGATAGCAAGTAACTTCTTACAATGTTTCCGCGTTGTATTTCGCTGGGTTATCCACAATGTTGGTGAATTCCTACGCAGATACTAGTTGAAACACTCATGTCAGCTTTGACCTTGCATGTTATAAAACGGTTGTAGTTTTTAGAGTGAATTTAGATGGGGTCGCATTGGAATTTTTGCTAGACAAAGACGTGGTTTGGATATCTTGAGGAGTTATGATATTGTCTGGGTGAAATGTGGGTTGGGAACTTGAAGCAATTCAGATTTATTATTCGTCGTGAGTTTTTAAAAAAGACCAGAATACCTTGATGATTCAAGTAACCTCATATCAGAATAATTAAACATAAGTTTTAGTAGAACTGTAAGACTGTAGAGTTTGAAAAATATTGTCACGACAATAATAAAAAAAAGAAACACAACAACAAGCGGCGACATCGTTTTTCTATTTCGATACTTTTTCATTTCCTGTACCATCCATCATAACGGACTATCGATCAAAAACTTCGGTGTCAACAGAAATTGAGGTACTATACAGATACTTTGCGAACGAAATTATCGGTAGAAATTGTTCAGACTCTCTTAATTTTCTAAAACTTTTAGCATTTCCAAAAGTTTGGAGCACATTTCGTAGTCTATATAGAAGGTGAAAAAATATTCTTGTTAACTCAGGATATTCTCATGATAATTTACTTGAAAAATTTTAAGCTGATATTGACTGAAAGTAGAAAAAAACTGCCTTGAAGTTGATATCATGATCATGGTACTGTCAAGCGCTTCTGTGGTAACAATTTTAATTTGACAGTGCCTTTAGCAGAAAGGTTTTTGTAGTTCCCGGAAAACTGCGCGAGCTACTACTGATGAGCCTGCAGTTCATGGTACAACTTGAGGTTTTATCTACATAGTTTGAGGGCTATCAAAATATATTGTAAAAAAATATTAGAGTAGGTATTTGAGCACACTTCCATTTTTGTCGCTGTGCCACCTCTTCCTAACTAAAACATTGGGGGGGCGGGCGTTTTAGGGGCTATCTTGACGTTCAATAAGTGCCGATACGCTGCCTAATAAAAAAAAACTATTTTTGGTTTTTAATTTCTACATTCTCGTCTTTTGTTCCCAGGTCGTTAGAGCAGCAAGTCCAGCTCTTCTCAGGGTCATAGTCTTGGGAGCTCTCCTCATCTACTGCACCACTCTGGTCATGTATGGAAGGCCCACAGTCCTGACCTGTACTGCCAGGGTCTGGTTGCGAGAAGTCGGGTTCTGTCTCACGTATGGAGCTCTGATGTTGAAGACTTGGAGGTAAGCCATTTGGATGGACCATATTTCAAATTTTATTATATTAAGCCATATTGGTTCAGCACGCATAGCATGGGCACCGTAGAAATTGAAAACACGAAAGACAAATTACGATAGATTGTAGAAAGATTTCTAATGCACGATGTCAAAAATTAACAAAAGAACGCTCACTTTGTACAGAAAGAGATAAATATATGTCTATTCGTCGTAGAGAAAAGATAGACCTATTCTTAATCGCAGGACGATCATGTTACGCGTGCAAGTTTGTTATGATTCGGTAATTAGAACAAGATGTAAGATTTAGAAATTCCAAGACATTAACTATGAAATCCACCAACCCGCAATGTGCCCGCGTGGTGGATTACTGCCCACTCCCTTTCACAGAAACGAGGCCTATGTCCCAGTTGTAAAAATGTTAAAGGCTGATACTGCTTTTGCTTTATAAAAGAGAGACAAAAGATAACCAAGGTCATCATCATCATCATCCTTCTCCTGCCCTTATCCCAATATATTTGGGGTCGGCGCAACATGTCCTTTTATTCCATACTTCCATAAAAGATAACCAAGGTCATGAATAACAAAATAACTTAGTACCAATTATTTTGGTGTAACATCCCACAGTATGTAAACTTTTAAAGGGGTCACGAAGTTTGCAATACTTGAATACATTTGGTAAACAATATATTTCTTTGTTCTTGGACTTTCTCAACAACATAGTAATCTGATTTATATACGCATTGTCAAAATATAATACCGAAATAGGATTGTTAAACCCCTTTCAAGGTCACTTTGGACTGAGCTAGGTAATACAGGTATCACAAAAATCCAACGGACCGTTATTAAACCCAGAATTAGGACCGATCCTTGAAATAGAACTTTTAAACCCCGCCTACCGGTCATACAAAGCATACCTATCTACCTCTACTTTGAAATTTCAATTTAGAGCTCAAAATTCAATTTTGTTTTTCATGAATGAACTTGTTAATTTGTTTAATTTAATTTGAAATCTGTTTGTATTGAATTTGGGTGCTGTGTCCTAATATTCATGTTGTTGGGTACAAATCTTACATAATCAGCCTCTTTACTGTTCCCACTGGTGTGCCACAGGCCTCCTCTCGTGAGAGGTAGAAAACCTCAACTAGGTTAGGTACAAGTCTTATTAAAAGTAAAATGTTATTAATTTGGTACGTAAAGAAAAACTTGGCAGGAAGTGTATGAATCAGGAGTACCTACATGACTACAGAAAAATACTTCTACAACTGCGTTTATTATTATTATGTTTAATTAATATCATAACGTTACATGATGCCTGTTTTCCTGAAGGGTTGGGCAGAGGTGTACCCGTAGATATATGAAAGAAGGAGATGAGTCCAGTATGTTAAAATGTATCGGAACCCTGTGTCTCCACTTTTTCCCTTTATCACTGTCGTATACTAGTGTAGGTAGATTGTAAGCGGACAATGGCTTGTCATAAAATAATCATGAGGTTGTGGGTACTCAATAAAAATGAGTCTTGGTCAACCCGTCTTTCATTTACTACATGGTGGCAGCGGTGCAGAGTATTTTATTGAAATTAACACCCAATAATCGCAGTTTAAGATCAAAAAGTGAGTGAGTGGTTTAGGTATACAGTGATTATAGTGCCTAAATAATGGAACACGCACGGCCTCCGTCCGAATTGTGTCTGGAAGGTGGGCCGGCCAGTCGAGCTGAGGCGTGGCAAAAATGGCTGAGGCAATTCAACGTGTTTTTAAAAGCGTCTGGTGTACACAAAGAATCCACTGATGTCAAAGCAAGTTTATTGGTGAATTTGGTCGGATCGGAGGGTTACGACGTGTATACAACATTCAAATTCACTAAAGACGAAAACAAAGAATGTTTCGATACGCTCGTGCAAAAATATAATGAACATTTCGGAACCAAACAGAACACTACGATGGCTCGATTTAAGTTTTTCACAAGAAACCAGGAAGAGGGCGAATCTATAGACGACTATGTCACGGCACTAAAGCTTCTCACTCAGCGATGCGAATTCGAGCATTTAGAAGAGGGCCTGGTGCGAGACAGGATCGTGTGTGGGGTCCGTGACAGCAAGCTGCGCGATCGACTACTCAGGGCAGACGATCTCACTCTGGCAAAAGCTGTTAAAGTCTGTCAAGCTAATGAGATGTCCACGGAGGAACAGATGCAGATAGAGGGCACCAAGACTCAGGTAGTAGCAGTGGACGCGATGAACTCGCGCGGCGGATACCGCGCGGGCAGGAGCAGAGGCGCAGCGCGAGGCGGCGCGGGTGCCGGCGCGGCGGTGGCGGCCGGGCGAGCGCGCGGAGGCGGGGCCGGTGCGCGCCAGCCGCAGCGCGGCGCGGCGGCCGCAGGGAGCGGCGCGCCCGCTCAGCAGAGCGTGCCTGGAAAAGTGTTGTGTGCTGCGTGCGGTATGGGTAGTTGTGATAGCAATAAATGTGCGGCTAAAAATGCGATGTGCTTCTGGTGCAGTGAAAGAGGACATTTTAAAAACATGTGTCCGAAATTGCGTAGGCGCGTGTTACAAATCAACGCTCGTGACGAGCACGACGCCGACTTGATCGTCGGCGAGGACGACGACGGGTTGTACTATGTTTCTTCGCTAACGAGGAAGATGGATCGTAAGGACTCTAAATGGTATGAAACATTGATTTTTAAATGTACCGGGGCTAGTGAAAGTTTTAAGTTAGATTCAGGGTCAGATTTAAATGTAATTTCACAGAGTACATTTCAGAGACTAGGGCTGCCAAAAGAAGTTATAAGTTCAGACAACACGAGGGCGCAATCATTTTGTGGCAATTATATACCGATAGCTGGTTATTGTTATCTGAAATGTACTTATAAAAACATAGAGTATACATTGCGTTTCATTATTGCCGACTTCGATTGCCAAAGTGTATTAGGTAGATATGCTTGTGAAGAGCTCGGAATGGTGAAGCGTATATTGTCTCTCAACCTAGATTCCTATGCAGACTTGTTTCATGGTTTAGGTAAATTACCAGGTAAATATACCATTGTAATAGATCAGTGTGCCCAGCC
The DNA here is from genome assembly GCA_905163495.3 of Cosmia trapezina. Lineage (NCBI taxonomy): Eukaryota > Metazoa > Arthropoda > Insecta > Lepidoptera > Noctuidae > Cosmia > Cosmia trapezina. The sequence goes on from LR991021.1 coordinate 2,890,005, forward strand.
GTCAGTCTGTCCGGTTAGAAAAATACCCATAGGTGTTCGCGATAAGTTGTCGCAAGAATTGGTGCGCATGGAGAAAATGGGAGTGATCCGCAAGGTGGCTCACCCGACACAGTGGGTGAATGGTATAGTAGTGGCGGCCAAGAAGGACGGCACCATCCGCGTGTGCCTCGACCCGCGGCCGCTGAACCGCGTGGTGCGGCGCGCGCACTACCCGCTGCCGACGCTCACGGAGATCGCAACCAAGCTCCAGGGGGCGCAATATTTCAGTAAGTTAGACGCTCGTTCTGGGTTCTGGATGGTGGAAATCGACGATGCCAGTGCTGATCTTTGTACCTTCGGGACGCCGTTCGGTAGATACCAATTTATGCGTTTACCCTATGGAATCAACTGCGCTTCAGAGGTTTTCCATCATAAAATCCGTCAGATACTCGAAGACCTGGAGGGAGTCGATTCATTTATAGATGACGTAATCTGCTGGGGCTCCAGCAAAGCTCAGCACGATGAGCGTCTGAAGAGATTGCTAGATAGGGCACGAGAAGTAGGCATAAAATTTAACGAAGATAAATGTGAGTTTCAAGTGAGGCAGGTGAGTTACTTAGGCCACGTTTTCAGCGAGGAGGGCATGGCCATAGATAGAAACAAAATAAAAGCGATAGAGGAAATGCCAGCTCCAGAAGATAGGCCAGCGCTTGAGAGATTTTTGGGCATGATAAATTACCTATCCAAATTTATCCCCAATTACTCAGAGTTGGCACTTCCTCTCCGCAATCTATTGAAAAAAGATAGCGAGTGGGTATGGGACTCGGCGCAGGAGTCGGCAGCGGCGCAGCTGAAGCGCGCGGTGTGCGCGGCGCCCGTGCTGGCGCTGTACTCGGCGCGCGAGCCCGTGCTGCTGTCGGTGGACGCGAGCGCGCGTGCGCTGGGCGCCGTGCTGCTGCAGGCGGGCCGCCCGGTCGAGTTCGCCTCTGCCACGCTCACCGACACGCAGACCAGGTATGCGCAGATAGAGAAGGAGCTGCTTGCGATTGTCTACGCTCTCGAACGGTTCCATCAGTACGTCTATGGACGTCACGACGTCACTGTGGAGTCCGATCATAAGCCGTTGGAGGCGTTGTTTAAAAAACCGCTCGATGCGATCCCCTCGCGTCTACAACGCATGATGCTACGCGTACAAGGCTATGACTTTACCGTCATATATAAACCAGGGAAGTACATGTACGTGGCAGACGCCTTATCACGAGCGGCATTACCGGAACTAACATCGGAAAAAGTATGTGAGGAAGTAGAAGAACAGTCATGTTTTCTGATAGAAAATGTTCGTTTCAGTACCAGCAAAGTAAATCTCATAAAAAACGCCATGAAAGATGATATAGAATGTCAAATACTTATAAAATACATACAAAAAGGGTGGCCGCAGAATAAATACTCAGTCGACGAGCGAGTGAGAGGTCAGTGGTCGTATAGAGGTAGCTTCGGTTTTATTAATGGAATTATATTTAAAGATAACCTAGTTTATATACCGAAAAGCATTAGGTCGGAAATGCTGAGTAGATTACACGACGGTCACATGGGCATAGACAGGTGCAAGCGTCACGCTCGCGAGGTGATGTTCTGGCCAGGTATGTCACGTGACGTGGAGGAGATGGTCCGCCGATGTCACGCGTGCGCCGAGCGCGCGCACCGTCCCGCGCGGGAGCCGCTCATGCCGCATCACATACCGCCCTTGCCGTGGGCCAAAGTGGGCTCAGACATATTTCAGTATGCAGGAAAGTATTTTTTAATACTAGTAGATTACTTTTCAAAGTACATAGAAGTGAATCCGTTAACAAACATAGGTACGAAGGCGGTGGTGACCGCCATGCGAGATCAGTTCGCGAGACACGGAATCCCACAGGAGTTAGTAACTGATAACGGTCCGGCATACGCATCAAAAGAGTTCGGTGAATTTTGTTCTAAGTGGGGCATTGAGCACACTACTAGTTCGCCAAACTATGCGCAATCAAATGGGCAAAGTGAAAGGAGTGTTCAAATAATAAAAAATATTTTGATAAAGTCCATAAACTCAGGAACAGACTTCTACTTAGGTCTGTTAAACTATCGAGCTACGCCACGTAATGGAATCAGTTCACCGTCAGAACTGTTAATGGGGCGGCGACTCAATACTAGGCTACCATCACACGCTAAAAAATTAAAACCAAGTCGAGACAATGACAATGATTACAAAGAGATGTTACGTAAACAGCAGGCCAATAAGACGTATTATGATAGCCGAGCGAAACCGCTACCAGTGTTAGCGGCCGGTCAACCAGTACTCGTCACTGATGACAGCAAACGCAAATCTGCACGAATAATAGGTCGCGCGGCCCAACCACGCTCTTATTTTGTCGCAGACGACACGGGTAGGCTGTACAGGCGGAACCGGCGGCATCTAGTTAAGCTGCCAACCGATGGCAATGTAACCCCCGGCCCGTCTCATGATCTGATGAGCGATGATGAGACTTGGAGTAGTCCCAAAAGCGGTAGCGACGACAGTCCCGGAACAAGCGATGACATTGTTACTCCCATTCCACCACAAGGCGCACCAATTCAGCGCAATCGCAGAACGGCGGCTGTAGTAGCAAGAGAAAGAATTGAAAACTATTTACAAAACCAATAAATATAAGTACCTACCTACCCACTAAGCTACGGAAAGCATAATAATATGTATTACTAAATGAACCAACCTAATGTCAGATTATTAGTTAACAACTTAAACTTACATAATATACAGCTGGATTGAGTATTACTGTGTGTACCTACCCATAATAATTATCTGTGTTACTTTACTTTGTAAAATGAATTACACTAACAAGAAAGTACGAATAAATACATAAGTACTTAGATATAACAAAATTTGTATAAAGGTATGTTATGGTTGTAATAGCTACTAAATAGAAAATATTAGGAAATATTGTTTAATTAGGCAAACTAAAAAAAAAAAAAAAAAAAAGGAAGGAGATGTCGTATACTAGTGTAGGTAGATTGTAAGCGGACAATGGCTTGTCATAAAATAATCATGAGGTTGTGGGTACTCAATAAAAATGAGTCTTTTCTTTCATGATTTTAAAGACAATTACTTGTACTTACACATGGAAAGTGATTCCATGATTTACATAGCTTCAGTTTTTACAAGAAACCACTAAACAACACGGGATTCTTATAAATTGTCACGGTCACTGTCGAAAGCGCACTAGTTCGCGGAGACGGAATTTGTACTATGAACGGCTCATACTAAATAAATAAATATAAATAAATATCCTTGGACATTTCACACAACGCCATCTAGTCCCAAGCTAAGCAACCTAATGCTTGTGTTATGGTAACGAGATGGCTGATAAACTACTTATATACATTTTTTTTTGTAAATACATACATATTATAGATAGAAAAACACCCAGACTCGGAACAAATACTTGTAGGTCGTACAAATATTTGTTCCGTGCGGGAATCGAACCCGCGACATGCTGCGCAGCAGTCAATCGCTCAACCACTGCGCCAACCGTGTCGTCATACTGAGCATGTCGCGCACATTTTCACCCGCTTGCCACTTCTCCTGTTTTTATATTTCTATGGGTGTACCTGTAGTAGACCCACACTTCGCCAGTTATATTTGAGTCCGATGTATTACGGCGAGCCTATTGCTATCAACCGGGATCCAGACTCCTGATGTACAAAATCTAATAATACTTTGCCTGACCTACGAATCGAACCTAAGATCTCATGCACAGCAAAATACGACCACTAAGCCATCGTTTCCGTAAAATTAATACGTTCATGTTAAATAGGTCATGATGTCCTGAACAAACTTTCGGAATCGCTTCTTTCCCCATTTCAAACCAGACGACAATTTTTTTTCTCAGAAGCAACTTATTACCCACTGGAAACATTATAAGCCTCCTTAATATATTTTACATAAACAACTTTTTCTAAATCTTCAATCTGAGTCTCATTTCAAGTATATAATTGGGCTTGAACTTTTTGATTACGATCAAGTTTATTTTAATTAGATACCGACGGAATGAAATTGTACTCTTGTCGGGATAAGAATCAAGTTGTCTTTTAAATTTTGGGCCCTCTTCAGAAATGTGTAAATAAAGGGAATCTGATTACAAGCCCAATTTATGATAATCTACTTTAGTCTAACCTTTGCATAACAGAATCTGTTTTGTTTATGGAAACTGATCGTGCATTTATTACTTAAGTGGCGGTGTTAGCTCATTATTCACAAATATTGGTTTCTTGGATTGTCGAGTATGACGTAACGCAATGAAACTATCTGACATAAAAAATACAGTGGACACAAAAGGTTTTAAAGAAAAACTTTAACCAAATAGAATAGTAAAAAATAGTTTAATATTCCCCATAAAAAATTTGGAAGTTGCTCCACAAAAATAAACTTTGGCGTCGAACATCTGCTGTATTTTCAGCGATAACGACATTATTTTTTTTAAGAATTTAATAGAATTAGCATTTTTTAAAACTTTAACCGGACAATTATTTCATTTATTGTGTAAATTCTAAATAATCTAAAGAAAACCGGGAAAATAAATGCACATTCGCAGCTTAGTCACATCTCGGCAACAAAAATATTATTTTCAATTTTCAACCTTATTTAAAATCGTAGTCAGTCCGCGCCTTAAATACTTATTTCTAAATAGTATTTCTGTATAGTTTTCTGATACGTTTTCGTAGTCTGGATTACTAATCCGATTAAGATGAGCAGACGAGGGGGTTTGGTGTTCGGAGAACTTTTCGTATAAGACCATTAAATAATTGGGTGGAAATGTGAGCATGCTACCGTTACTAAAATCAAGGCTTAATGCCTTAGGATTTAATCTTTGCACTAAGACTTCTAGACAACTGGTAGAATCTTTCGTACCTATTATCTAGTCTCTAAGATTCTATTATCTAGTCTCTAAGATTGGTGGGACCATTCTTTTACTACACGTAAGTTATCTTCTTCTCGAACAAAACAACCTAAATGAACTCACTAACAACAATGTGCGTTGTTTGTCTGTGAATTCTTAACCGCAGGGTCTAGAAACATGAAATTATTCATGTTTTTAAACCATGAAGCACCGGTGCTTCCAAGGGGGGTACCACATCGTGAAGCTGACAGTACCTATTATCTAGTCTCTGTTTTGAATATTCAAGCATTTGTCTTAGCCATAGATATCCGGAGATATGCCTTCACTCTATATTTGTTCAAGTTCAAGTGTCGCCACCTCACACAAAAAAAAAAACCGGTCAAGAGCGAGTCGGACTCGCGCACCGAGGGTTCCGTACCATCATTTATATGTAATTTTTGTTGATGATTTCTGAAAAACTGTGCTATTTAGAGACATGGTTTTATTTTTCCTGTAATCTTTACATAAACTTCTATCACATAGAATAATTTCAGATTTTTCGCTTTGCAAACTTCGGAGATAAGGGGGGGAACGGTATTTTTTTTACATTTTTCATCAAAAGTCGAAAACTATGCGGCCTAAAAAAAAGAAAAAAAAATGTTTGAGAATGTGCAAACAGAGCTCTTTCATATGATACCCCACATGCCCTAGTAGCCCCACTTTGATTTTTTAAGAGCCCCTTTCAGTCCCTGTTGCAAAAAAAAATATTATTTTATTTCTTTCTTATTTGCAAAATAGGTGAGTAAACGTCATCTAAAACTATTCTCAATTTCAAGTTGATAGTATTAGTAGTTCTTGAGATATCCAGCTGTGACAGACAGACAGACAGACAGACTGAGTGACACCATAAGGGTTCCTTTTTTACCATTTTGGTACGGAACCCTAACAAAAGAAATAGATAGAGATGAGTTTTTCGATGCACTTATTGCACACATGCTCAAAAAAGTGTCCGCCCCTTTGCTTACCGCCATCGCGCTTATATTATGGTCAGTTGTGACCGCGTGGAGGCGACATATGACTTTACAAGCACTTGTACGGGTATTATCCTCTCTTGTATCCCACTAAATTCCTGTTGGGTTGCTTAAGTTTCAATTCTCTTGAAGTAAGACGGTCGCGCGATCAGATGACTGTAATATTTAAAATTCTTAGGAGGATTATTGATGTTCCTGATCTCCATAATGAAATCAGCAATTTGTTTGTCCCAGACAATTGTTGTCGTAGCAGAAAACACCGCTTACTGGCTGTTCCAACTTGCCGTACTGTTGCACGCTCCAAGTCACCTATTCCTCGGATATTAGCCGCTATTAACGCTCTCCTGAACTCAAACACAGATCTTGATGTGTTTGTGACTGAATGGAAGATGATACTGTCAGAATGTATGAATTTTTGTGAGAAGAACGCATGACTGTGGTAACTAAATTATATATAAGTAATATGTTTAAATATTGTAATTGGTTTCGGCCGGTCTATTTAAAATAAATAAATATGCCAAGCCTCCATGCCTTAACCCTCGATATCCGTGGTCTCAGCACTTAACGACAAGACAAGTCAGAAATACCTAATGCGTCGGTGATAAACTAATTGTACCTAACAAGGAAAGAAGTATCATAACTCACGACATACTAATCTTTATCTCTCCAACAGGATATCAGTAATATTTCAAGTACGGTCTGCAAAAGCGGTGAAGATATCAGACATGTACCTGCTACGTCGGATCGGCGTGATTGTCGGCGTGGCGTGTGTGTTGCTGGCCATACGGACGCTGGTAGCACCACCAGCTGTGATCGTTGGGAGGACGAAGGATGACCTGAAGGCGTACCTTTGTAATACCGATTGGTGGGACCATTCTTTTACTACACGTAAGTAATCTTCTTATTAAAAAACCGGCCAAGTGCGTGTCGGACCACGCACAATGAAGGGTTCCGTAGTTGAAAAGAATTTATCTCAAAAACAAACTCAACACTGTAATGCCAAATAAAATTTTTTTTACGTGATAAAATTACAAATTAACAGTTTTCGGACTTTTTCCTTTATTTCTACTGTGAGATCTTACTTCTTGCCCATGGTCAACGGAAAGTACCCTATAGGTTTTGATTTACTTGCGAGTATCAAAATATGTCACATAAATGGCCGTATTTTTTTATTGCGTTGACTCAAAAGATTGTTTTTTTTAGGACTCCAAGGGACCATAGATTTACGTATTTGATATTAATTTCAACTTGATACCTCCACGCTTTCCTGAGAAAAGCGGTCTTGACAGACTGACAGATAGACATACAGACAGACAGACAGACGGACAACGAAGTGTTCCTATAAGGGTTCCATTTCTTCCTATTGAGGTACGGAACCCTAAAAAACCTAAATGAACTCACTAATAACAATGTGCGTTGTTTGTCTATGAATTCTTAGCCGCAGGATTTAGAAACATGAAATTATTCATAAGGCTTCCTTAACTGACGAAAGATAGCACTCAAGAAAGATTTTTGAAAATTCACCCCATATACCTAAGGTATGAGAGAGAGAGAGAGATTGTATGGAAGTTCAATATTATTGCCGATGGGAAATAACATCGGGCACACGGCTTGCTATGAATAATTATGGTAATGTTTTGTGGGTTTAATGGAAACGGCATTGCAATGCTCTACTGGATGTCCGGGTTCTATTTTATAAACAAAGGCGAGAGCTATAAGAATCGATCAAGAAATAAAATCTGGAATATTTTGCACTGCTTTTACATGGATTCTAGCCGGAGGTTTTTTGTATTTGCTCTGGTTTTCATTAACATCAGTACATCACAGCTCATCTATTCCTTGAGGCAGTTTAGGCGGCAAGCACAGTATAACGCAGGAGGACGCAGTCTCTAAGTTGGTGGATCATGTCATTGATAACCTTGACAAAGGCAGAAAGTGTGTCGGCGTCTTCCTTGATCTTGCCAAGGCCTTTGATACCGTGTCAAGGCCCATACTGATCAAGAAGATGGAACGCTTAGGTATCAGGGGCATTGCATTGGATTGGTTTACCTCCTATCTTTCCGAACGTAAACAGAAGGTTTGTCTGGGTGATTTCCAGAGTACCTTTGCGAAAGTGGAATTTGGAGTGCCCCAAGGTAGTGTCCTTGGTCCCACCTTGTTTCTCCTGTACGTTAATGGTCTATGCTCACTCAATTTGGATAACGCGCAAATATCTGCGTACGCTGATGACACAGCTATTATTTTCCACGGTGACTCTTGGAAGGAAACCTACAGTGCTGCAGAGGCTGGAATGCAGAAGGTTTCTAGTTGGCTGCAACACAATCTGCTCACTCTTAATGTTTTTTTGAACCAAGGTGGTTAATTTTTCTGTAACCATAAAAACGGCTGCCCCTGAACAACTTGCACTAAAATCCCACCAGTGCAATTACAGTATAGGAGATAGCTGCAGCTGTCCCGTTTTTGAACATGTAAATAATATCAAATATCTTGGTATTTTCATAGACCAACACCTGACATGGGGAAAGCAAATCCAATCGGTTACTTCGCGCGTAAGGAAGCTTTTGTACATATTTAAAAGACTTCGATCTGTAGCTGACAAAGATACTCTCAAGATGACTTACCTGGCCTTATGTCAGTCTGTGCTTGGATACTGCATTATATCTTGGGGTTTCGCTGGTAAAAGTTACCTAATTACTGCTGAACGTGCTCAAAGAGCTATCCTTAAGGTATCTCATAGGTTAGGAATCCGATATCCCACTGATATGCTTTATCGAGAAACCAGAGTACTTACGGTGCGCCAACTGTACATTTTATCAGTGCTACTTAAATTTCATAAAACAGCAGTTGCCACAGAGGTAACGGATCAGCGCTCACGTAGAAAACCTAAGTGGAACAGAGTTTTTTGCAAACTTGCATTTGGCAATAAGGCTTTCTCCCGTATTGGACCATACCTGTATGAAAAAGTTAACAAAAAGCTTAAAATCTTCCCCTTGACAAAGTTTGGGTGCAAGAAACAGGTTCAGGATTGGCTGCTTGGGCTTAATTATGTTGAAACGGAAAATCTTTTATCTTTCAAATAATAAAGTATTTATCATCACACACACTAACACTCATCACATTCATACTTACACTCATCACATACACACTCACACTCATCACATTCATACTTACTCATCACTTATACACATTCAATTGGTTACCTTTCGGTCCTAAGTTTAATTAAGTTTATACTGAAACCGTTGTTTTGTTAACATAAAATATATCTTTTGAATTATTTTATCGGTCGAAAGAGACTGGATCCTGCGACACAGGGTATCCTAGTGCGGGATCCAGTGTCATACTAAATTTTTTGAAACATGTACTTACAGAAATCAATAAACTATTTTACTTTTTTACTTTTTTTTTTTTTTTTTAATAACAATTAGACCGATCTCGATTGTCGTCGTCACGTATTCATATGAAAATGTAATCGGCAGAGCAATACTATATCGTCCGGTAACTGAATGCTTTTGTTAGGGTTCCGAACCAAAATGTTAAAAAAGAACTCTTATGGTGCGACTCAGTCTGTTTGTCTGTCCGTCTGTCACAGCTGGATATCTCAAGAACTACTGCTACTAATGCTATCAACTTGAAAGGAACCGTTTTAGATAACGTTTGCCCAACAGTAGATAAATGGGAGGTATGGCTCGACAGACATTGAAAAGAGTTTACAAGGATACCTACTTGTAAAGTTTGTTTGTAATGAAGGTATCGAGTATTTTTGTGCAAATATTTTTTTTTTTTTTGCATCAGGTACTTACTGAAAGGGGTCTTAAAAATTCGAAGTGGGCACAGTATTGTCTTAAATGTTACTTTCATGACACAAAAAAAAACTGAAAAATACAGACTACAAACAAAGATAATTATGAATTTTTGAAGATCCACCGGTAGAAAACTCTAAATCATTAAAAAAACAAAAATAACTCACACAAAAATAACAACATACATGGGGTATTTTCAAATTACCTCTGGGTCTGAGGAATTCAGATTTTTCTTTTTGACGTCACTATTTGGACCACCCTGTATATAGATACAATATTTGACATCGATGAATCGCAATATACTTAATAATTATTTAGCTGCCGAGTTTCTCTTCGTAAACTTGATCAGCTTTAATAAAAGCCGGAAGTAAAACTACAACACAGTAAGTAAGTTGGAAGTTGTTCTTACTACGTATTAATTTAATCAACTCCAACTAAGCTTAAATGCACTTTGTAGTGAAATGGGTTAATTTCCTCTTTGAAATATCTTAGGATTCTGACGACTTTAGGGGGTGGATAACAATTGGAGTGAGGGGGGAATAGTTCAGCGGTTAAATACGTCAGAGCGAGTTAGTAGGTAAGAAATAATTATATAAAATGATCGAGTTTATATAGTTTACCGTAGTGTTGTTCCCTAAACATCGCTTTGGTGTTGTCAAACTTTGAATCTGGTCGATTACTTCAGAAGTAAGTGAGTGCCCTTTCGAATTATTTACGTTTATTTGTGTGAGAATCGAAGTGAACTACAGACTAATTATGCAGGTTAAAATTTTCGTCATAATTTTAGAAGCCAATTCCTAAAATCTTTGTCGTAATGTGTGAAATTGTGACTTCATCTGTGTGGCTTCATCAGTCCTGTACAGTCAGCAACAAAAGTCGATTAATACTTTTGCATAATATTTAATTAATTACTATCTAAATAGACACAAAATTATCCGATACATAGCTTTCAACATTTCGTCTAACTGCTAAGTCTGTTTGTCTATCGCACCGCTAACAAGAAATGAGATTATTCGGTCATACTAAATGTATGTCGCTACTTCGGCGCCGTCATTTGTTTTCTCGTTGACGTCTCGTTCCCAGTGCGGTGGAAAAACAATTTACTCGTATTTAACTCTTATTCGAGTTTAGATTTTTTAAAATAATAATTTGCTTATAAATAAAACAAATAATAAAATAATATTAAAAATAATAAAACAATATTAAATAAAAAAATATTAATAAGCAAATAATATTTGCTTATTAATTTTTTATATATTTGCTTAATCTGATTATTAAAACACAAGTGTTAATTGCTTTAGTTTTGTTACTGACCGTATTTTCTTCACCTATTCCCCTTATGATTCCCCTTGTGATTAACCCCTTGTGTTTGTCCAACAGTGGAGGTGATATTCCTGATGTGGGGCATCAGACTCTGCATCATGGTGCGGAAGGCGCCCTCAGAGTTCAACGAGAGCCGGTTTATCTCCATGGCCATCTACAACGAATTCCTCCTCTCTGTCTTCCTCAATATATCCATGTAAGTTTATCTCTTTCTATTGTATGTTTTTTTTTTGTGGTAAAACGACCAGGGGAAGTACGGAGAAGAGTTAGAGGACTTTCAACAAAATAATATCTACCAATATCTATTTCTATTCTATATAAATGTAAAATTTTAAAAACCCCCAACGCAAAAAAGAAAAGCGAACATTTAAAAAGTCAAAAATAATACCTATCGTTGAGCCATCAAATTTGATTGAGTAATACCTTATATTTTAATTACAGAAATTGATGGATGGCATAATAAGGTTTGCCCATTGAAATGGCGCTATAATGTCGCGGCTGGGTACCGCATATGTAGATAGTCAATCAAGTCAAAGGTCTGACTTACTTATGCGGTACCCCGCCGAGACATTATAGCGCCATTTCAATGAGCAAACCTTATTATGCCATCCATCAATTTCTGTAATTAAAATATAAGGTATTACTCAATCAAATTTGATGGCTCAACGATAGGTATTATTTTTGACTTTTTAAATGTTCGCTTTTCTTTTTGCGTTGGGGGTTTTTTAAATTTTACATTTAATTTTTATTTTAACATTTTTAAACTTTTGAAACAATTTAACAATATAGAAATGCATTGTTATTACTGCAGAATGTTAAGTTTCTCTGCACATAACATTAACTTATCTTGATGCCACCATCGTACTGCAAATAGAATTAAATACTGATAAAAAAACGAATACAAACACTACTATCTGCTATTTTTTTTTTCAAGAGTGTACTAGTGTGCTGGAGATCCTGACTGCAGCATCAGCTCATCGTGTAGCCACCATTGCATTGTATGTAGAATCAAATACTGATCAAAACGCATCCAAACACGACATATCTGCTATATTATTTTACCAAGAGTATTCTAGTGTGCTGGATATCCTGGCTGCAGCATCAACTCATCGTGTAGCCACCATTGCATTATATGAAGAATCAAATACTGATCAAAACGAATCCAAACACGAAATAATTATCTGCTATTACTTTTTCAAGAGTGTTCTAGTGTGCTGGACATCCTGGCTGCAGCATCAGCTTATCGTGTTGCCACCATTGCATTGTATGTATAATTAAATACTGATCAAAACGAATCCAAACTCGACATATCTGCTATTACTTTTTCAAGAGTGTTCTAGTGTGCTGGACATCCTGGCTGCAGCATCAGCTCATCGTGTTGCCACCATTGCATTGTATGTAGAATCAAATACTGATCAAAACGAATCCAAACTCGACATATCTGCTATTACTTTTTCAAGAGTGTTCTAGTGTGCTGGACATCCTGGCTGCAGCATCAGCTCATCGTGTTGCCACCATTGCATTGTATGTAGAATCAAATACAAAAAAACCAAACACGACACTTCTGCTATTATTTTTTCAAGAGTGTAGGTACTAGTGTGCTGGATATCCTGGCTGCAGCATCAGACCAAGAATTCCATAATCTTGCATAGATAGATAGCATACATGGATGTTTCAATTTTTTGGTCAAACTAAGTTTTGAATGTAAAGTAAATACCCATTACGCGTCTAAGATCCCTACCGCAGCTAACAAAAGAGCGGATTACTTTGAAACGGCTGAACCGATTTTGATGAGACATGTCTAAGAACCATCGCTGGAAAACCTGCTTTCAAATGAAAAAAACCGCATCCAAATCAGTCCACCCGTTTAAGCGCTACGGTGCCACAGACAGACACACAGACACACACACACACACACACACACACACACACACACACACACACATAGCGGTCAAACTTATAACACCCCTCTTTTTGCGTCGGGGGTTAATAAATATAATAATATCTGGTATTGTAGAACTGCAGTTTTTTGTTGAATATCTTATAATAGCTAGGATTATGAATTGAGCCTCGACTGGTATGTCTAGGTACATAGAGAAATATATACATTATAATTTTTAGTCCAAACTTAAAATCTTTGTGTTTTGAAGGCTCCAACCAAATAAAAAACAAGACTAATACATTAACAGAGATTTTAATGGGACCGTTATTATAAAATCATATTGAACTAGAAGAGGTCATTAGCACTTTTTTATTATTGTTCTATTTCTAGTCTCCAACCAAATAAAAAACCAAGATGCGCAAAACTACACCTCTCTCTGTAGTATGTACAGAGCGAGGTGTAGTTTTGCACATCCCACACGCTCACATGCACACAATTACACCAAACTAAATTACACCTCGCTAAGTGCACACATATTTACGAAACCGACCTCACGACTCTGTTAACAGCGATAAGTCTTGGTTTTTTTATTTGGTATTTGGTCTGAGTTTGAAGGCACCATATCTATTTATATTCACATTTATTTGTACTCGTTGAATCGCCTTATTATAGATTTGAGTACCTTTAAAGTGTTTTGACGTTCTTTTTAAATTTTATTTAGCAGGCAATTATGTAGCTACTTGCAACTAAGCGGTATTATAAAAGGAGCTTGATTTTAATTTAAAAGTCAGTTTTAAGTTTCTCACTTTAAAATGAACACACTTTAAAATGAAAACCCAAGCTCCTATTATTTACCTCAAAATTTATAAACGAGATAGTTTGCGAAGGTTAGAGAGCTAACGACAGAAAGTTTGGAGCCCGGAACTCATTAAACTATTGTGGCAGACTCGCTCCTGGCACAAGCAATTTGTTACACAGAGTTCACAGATACTTTGATGCAATATGCAAATAAACTAATTATTATTTGGTGCGACTATCCTTGATATCATAATTATATTGTAAAGATTTTTTGTACAAATAGTAAGGAGATCTGTACAGATCTCCCAGTAAAAGTATGACCTTCGGCAATCATCGTCTATCTTCGGAAATACGAACGTGCGATTATGAGTTTTAATATAGATCTACCTATGTACCTATTATCTGTAATTATATCATATAATATATGATATAATTACATAATGAAATGTCACATAACACTCAACACACAATGACACAATGTCACAATGTTACATAATGAATTTCATTATCTAAATAAATGAAATGCTACTACTACGAGTTAATTTTCTTTAAAATTTACATCTGTTCCGATTATAATGAAATATTTTTCTCAACAATTAAGATTTAGAAAACGCAACTGTTAATTGACTTTTGTTGCTGACTGTACCACAACCACACCACATCGCAACGACAAAATTTGGGCAAGCAGTGGTTACGTGTGAATAGTGTCGCTGCAACTTCTTGCAGTTGCGTTGTGGTTGCCAGTAGTTGCGATGTGGTTACGTTGTGGCTAATGTTTGCAGAGAGATCGACTCCAGCTTGCACAGTGTGGCTGCGACGTCGCCTTGATGTGGTTGGTATCGCCCACACGGTTGATTTTGACGGCCAAATGTGGTCCGTGTGAATAGGTTATTCATTTTCATATAAATTAGCGACCGTCTACGTGGTGTCGTTGCAGTGTGATACTCGAGTTATACTACTAGAATCCTCGCCCACGGTTTTTTTACTTAATTCACACTCGTGCTATATTAAGCCCTGTTATACAATAGTTTTATAAACTGCTAAAAACACTGACAACATAATCTATTCCCTCATTTACTTTTCAATTATCTTACCAGTAATCAATTCTATAGAAATCCTTAACGAACATTTTCTATTAAAACCAATTCGGTCCATTTGAAAGAAAATTGTTATAAATCAAATTTTAATGAAAGTTACTCGATTATGACGCCGGCGTCGGGGTTGTAAACCCGAACTTTTTATTTAATTACTAGTCATTACCTGCGGCATCGTCTGGATCACCACCAAGTTATTTTTGGAAGAAATTAGGGAGGGATTGTGACTTACTTTTAGATTAGTCGTTCTAATTTTTGAGTTCAACATTTTTTTCATCTGATGCTATAGCTGCTTTAACATCCACTATTTTACTTTTCGTAAGAGAACCAGTAGATTTTCTCATTAGATAATAAAGTAACGTATAATTCATTCGTCAAATGTCATTCTATAAAAATAAGAATGATTAGAAATGTAAACAGAAAGTAGAAGTACTTATGATTTCTTGCATGGGTCCGACCATCTATAATAAATTGCCCAAATCATGGAGAACATTAAATATATCTACTCTCAAAAGTAAACTGAAGAGTTTATTATGTCAAAGAGCATATTACAGTATAGCAGAGTTTATGGACGAAGACAATTTTCCTTCGTGTTTGAGATGACGATATTGTATTTTATTGACATGTTATTGTAGTCTATTGTATTTTTGTGGAATAATAATTGAAATTTTAATGACAGTAATTTATTTATTTTTATTGACAACCTTGACTACTTTGACATTTAATTTTATCTAAAAATATGCTTGCTGAGTTGTAATGATACTAAATCTTTAATTAATAATTATGATTTAATAATTGTACCTACATAATTTCTATAATGTACTTAATTGTGATGAATATTAATCACGGTTTATGCACCATCTCTTCTTACCAATTTGTACGCCACGATATGCGGCTGAACATGTTAGAACTATTTCTTTACCTCTATCTGTTATTATCCTGCATGCAATGTATCATGTACACCATGTTTAAACAAATAAAATTTTACTTACTTACTTACTTACTTACTTCTGTAGTTAATAATCTACCATAATAATTACGTTGACATATCTACTTGATGTAATCTCTTTGTTCCTCGGATACACATCTCTACCTACAAAACAAAACACAAAGACATAAAGTTATGCCTTCTACCCATGGGGGTAGGCAGAAAGAACGCCACCTGCTACGATACTTAAAATACTCCTTTTGCCTCATTTACGTTCATATATTAGATGGTGCTATGCCAATAGTTGCTTTAGGATCTTTTGGCGCGTAGCCAAAACAAAACTCTTGTTTTTTCAATAAAATTTAACAAAGGAATGAGAAATGAAAAATATGAAAAGAATAATGAATGAATGAGAAGATGATGATGATGAATGATAATGGAAAGGAATGATGGAGTAAGGAGGAGAAAAGGAGGAGGAAGGGGGAGGAAAGAAGGAAGGTGTTTATCAACACCGCCTCCTTTCATACAAGTGTCAAAAGATCCTTCTAATACTGTAATGAAAAAGCAATCAGATTTTTTAAATAACTTTGACATTCTCAGTGAAAACTCTTAAACCAAATGTATCATCAACACGCATAATGGTCCAAATTCTCTAACATAGAACATAGAAGTATGGTCAAAATTCAATCCACAATCACTTGATCAAAATCAATCAATCAATCTGCCTAGCCTTTTCCCAACTATGTTGGAATCGGCTTCCAGTCTAACCGGATGCAGTTGAATACCAGTATTTTACATGGAGCGACTGCCTATCTGACCTCTACAACCCAGTAACTGGGTAATACGATCACACAATCACTTGATCATTCAACAATATCCCACAAAATAGACTTTCGTAGGAGCAAGGGCATCCCACAAGAGTTTTACTTCAAGAGAATTTTATTGGAACATTTATGAACCGTCTAACTGTTTTCAGAAAAATCCAATTCTGTTGCGATGGCAATTTATATTCCTGTAAAGGCGAAAAAGATTTAGCACATTTAGGCATGGAGTGGATTTCTTGGATAATTGACTCTTTGTTCAGGGTTTAGAGTTTATGGGAACAATTGGGTAGAATTTAAGTTCTTGAAGGACTTATGGTTAATAGGCTGGGTATTTTATTCAATCTTCTTATTGGTCACTTGAAGTGGCCACTGCCAAGAATTAGATTTTATTTTCATTGTGCATAAGTTTTTTATTTCAAGAATTTTCTTGGTCTGAGTGAACCCGAAAAGACCGAAATTTTTCTATATTTATAGCAGCAGTATACAAACAGATTATTCTTTTAAAGGATTTTTAGAATTTCGGTTACATTCGAATGGAAATTATTTTTTGTTGAGATATTTTTGTTTGTAAGTAATAACAGCCGCACGGGTCGATCCATCAGGTTAAGCTACGTTTGCCGGGGTTGGTCCGTGGATGGGTGACCATCTTAACATACCGAGACTACTCCGTGCCTCGGAAAGCACGTTAATCCGTTGGTCCCGGCTGTCATTCGTAGATCTTTGACAGTCGTTACGGGTCGTCAAAAGCCCGAAAGTCTGACAGTCTGACCAGTCTTACCAAGGGGTATCGTATTACCCAGTTACTGGGTTATGGAGGTCAGATAGGCAGTGGCTCCATGTGAAATACTGGTATCCAGCTGCATCCGGTTAGACTGGAAGCCGAACCCAACATAGTTGGGAAAAGGCTGGGCAGATTGCAGATTGATATTATTGTTATCCCTCTTACAAATTGTAACAACCGTTAGGTAGTAGACCCGTCTTAAGTCAAAACAAGGTCTAGTTCATATATTTTTAAATATCTTCACACGTGAAAAAAAAAAGAAGCAAAACAAGAAAAGTTTTCGGATCAATTAGTCACTCAATCTACTAAGAAAATTCTCGCCCGTCCAAGATAAAACCCTGCAATGAAAATAAAATAAAAATTCTACAAGAGCAAGCGATACATCCTTGTCATTCCTGCTCGTAAGCTGTAAAGGAAAAGAGCTTAATAACATTCAATCACGAGAAACTTTGCAGATAAAAGCTGCAGCTGTAACAAAAATGAAGTTAAGTAGGTATACTAAAACCCTAGCTTTTACCCTCGGCTTTACCCGCGTGCAGGTTTTAAATTATTCCTAATCTATAAAGGTGGGTACTGACCGGTGTTACGGGCTGTAATGTATCATTCGCAGCGAGCATGTTACGTTACGCCGTGTGCTAAACTCCGTGTAACATGCTCGTTTTGAACTCTTTGCTCGCCCGTGCTCCAGATTCGTTGCCACTCGTAGTCAAGATTCTGGATGACCTGGTTCCCATAAAACAGGTTCTTCTCTATTTTGTCTATGAAATACAGAGTCTTCTCTTTGTCCCATTACATCTTTTTAACAACAAATAATCTATAAACCTAAACGACCGAAGTACCTAGAATCGACGCTTGTGCCACGTGCGCTCGTGTGGACTCGCTTCGACGTACTGACTGAAGCGCGTAACACTCAAAGGATTCGCCAAAAAACCGACACCGGGGTGGAGCACTCGCTACGAGCAACGAGCCGCTCGTTGCTTGTTACGAGCGCCTTGCTATCCCGTACTGACTGCACGAACGCTCGCTCTGTAACACGTTACATTACGCCCCGTAACGCCGGTCAGTACCCAGCTTAAGAGAATCCCCGTTCGTCTCCATATACATTTATATACTTATCATTCTCCTGCCCTTCTTATGCCAATATATTTGGGGTCGGCGCAACATGTCCTACTACTTTTGTACTTTTTTCTTTTCTTTTCTTTTTTATTCTTTTTTATTCTTTTTTTTGTCCTTTTTATTTTTTTTTTTACTTTTTTTTCTTTTCCTATTAGTCGACATCTCGGTAGTCACCCCCTTTCTAGCCTTTATTATCTTTCACATAGTCCATCCATCGTTTCTTTAGTTTCCCCTACTCGTATAGCCATCGACATCCATACTCAAAACTTTCCTCACGATATTTTCCTCATCCCTCATAGCATACCCATACCATAACAATGGACAACTCCTACTACTTTTTGGAATGGGCTACTAGCTTCATATTTCTGACGTACCGACTCCTGGACAATTCAAAAGTACCTAACTGTTGCTTTGAGTTTGATTTCTCGGGATAAACAAATATCAAACATAGGTAAAGTAAAAAGTAGTTACAAATACAGGTCATGGTCTATTTGTGTGCCAGACATCAAAATCCGTTCAGCCGTTAGGCGTGAAAAGGCAACAGATAGACAGACCGAGTTCCTTTCGCATTTATAATATTATTTGTATGGATTAGTCGAGAAAGTAGAGCACTAGTAAATTAAGTTGAAGAAGAAGTTTGTAAACTTTTGAATTGCATCAGAGTTGAGTGAAACAATGATTGTATTGTGAGCAGCCATTTCTTGCCAAGTTCTAGTGCATAGTTTTTGGAATTTTTCTGAGCAATCTGGGAATGGGTAAAGTTTTAGTGTCAACTGCTTATCGTCACGGCAATAGGAGGTTATTACGATGTTGTTCACTCAGTCATACTGTATTGTTCAAGCAATCTTGTGAATAAGTCTTATGTTAGGTACCTACTATATTGTAATCTCTTTCATGTTCAGTGTTGACCTCGCTTCGTTTTCAAATAATATATTTTTCATAAACATGTTTGGAAATTGGAGCATTATTTTGACAGCCTTCTTCGAGATAAATCGAAAATGCTGTACTGCTCAAATACTATGCGAACAGGCGACCGGCAATGTTAGTAACATTGCCGGTCGCCTGTTCGCATAGTATGAAATTCCGTAATTCTGTCGCGTTTAGCGGCCGATTAGATTACTATGAAAACTCATATTGTTACGAGTATTATGTCGTGTAATTTAAAAATGGAAGAAACTTTTTACTTTTACACATGGCAACCTAGGAGGTACTTATCAAAGGAGGTCAACAAAAGCCCATACAACTTTGCCCAAACATGCAAGACATGTAAGTCGATTAACACTTGAGTTTTATAATAGTTTAAGCAATATTACTTAAGTATTATGTAGGAATGATTGTAACTCTAATAAAAAGACCTAAATATGTTAAGTAGTAATTGTATCGATATCAATAACGAAATGCATCATTGTACAGTTCGATATTGAGATAGCACAAGCATGATAGCACAAGTTTAAACCTTAGTGGTTTTTGGTTGCTATTGTATAATCCTGTATTCTTTTGTGTAAACGGAGCAGATATAAATTTAAAAGAAAATTAACTTTTATCTAATAAATGAAATGCTAAAAAGCAGGTTATCGTATCATTTTGTGTTAATTTAGATGATGTCAAAAAGTAGCAGTGTTAACCGTACCAGCCGACTTCTGTTGCTGACCGTACATCGAGGTACACGTGTAATAATGTAGGAACCTGGATGTTCCCGTCGTCGCGTCGTTTACATGACTTGCTAGAATAAAATCATGTTCGTGAACGGGCGCAGTCAGTGTGGACTGGTCATCTCTTAGCTGCCACGGCTTGTTTTAATACAATTTAAATTAAGAATTGTTTTTTTTATATTTTTATGTACACCCAGGCTATAAATGCTCTATAAAAGTTTCTGAAACAGTTAGCTTATTGCCAACATTAAAATAGCCAGTGTCATCTTAGAGCATTTAAATGCTCTAAGACTGTCATAGTAACCATGGTAACCATAATAGCATCCAAACGGGTGTTTTAATGTTGTACTGAATTTCATAATGCAACTCGTTTTCAAAAAAAGAACATTGTAATGCACGCGCGTTTCACTACAACAGCGCCGTAATTAAAAAAAAAACCGGTCAACAGCGAGTCGGACTCGCGCACCGAGGGTTCCGTTCCGATTTCTGAAAAAGTGTGCTATTTAGAGACATCGTTTTATTTTTCCTGTAATCTTTACATAAACTTTTATCATATAGAATAATTTCAGATTTTTCCCTTTGCAAACTTCAGAGACGAGGGGGGGGAACGGTATTTTTTTATATTTTTCATCAAAAATCGAAAACAATGCGGCCTCAAAAAAAATTAAAAATTGTTTAAGAATGTGCAAACAGTGTTCTTTCATATGATACCCCACATGCCCTAGTAGCCCCACTTTGAATTTTAAAGACCCCCTTTCAGCACGTGTTACAAAAAAATATATAAATTTTTTTATTTCTTTCTTATTTGAAAAATAATTGGGTAAAAGTCATATAAAACTATTCCAAATTTCAAGTTGATAGCATTAGTAGTTCTTGAGATATTCAGCTGTGACAGACAGACAGACAGACAGACAGACACACAGACAGACAGACAGACTGAGTGACACCATAAGGGTTCCTTTTTTACCATTTTGGTACGGAACCCTAAAAAGAACTTATCCGAATTCACGTCGACTATGACGCCGGCCGCCATGTTCGATACGAGTATTAGTATTGCAAAAAACTGTTTCAGAACCTTTTATAGAGAATTCATAACACGGATGTAGATAAAGTCTTGTATGCAACTGTACATAATTAGGTATTAAAACACTCATGTGATACTATTATCACACTCGGCTTCGCCTCGTGTGATAAACCCACATTCGTGTTTTAATACCCCTTCTTATGCGTCAGTTGCATAAATAACTATTATTACGGACGCTTTTAAAGTTCTGCATCGTTCTCTCATGTATAATTTGAACATGAATGATGTAACCAACATTTTGTAACAATATTTTGATTTAAAAGAGTGTCCGGGGAGTTTCTTGCCCGTTCTTCTCCATAGGTACCTACTGCGCTTTGGAATGGGCAACTAGCTTCATCTATCTGACTGACCGACCCCTTGACAATTCAAAAGTGCCTGTATAAATGCTTTGAGTTTGAGTAAAAAACAATTTAATTTATTGATTTTAGCAGTCAAGAAAAAATCCCGAATATGCCTACTTATTTGTTTGTATACCATCATCATCAATTATTGCGAATAATAAGGAAACTAATAGACAGATCATCACAAAAATCAAATCTTCTAACACGACTCCTTATTTCCAGGTTATTCCTGCAGTCCCCCGCGAACCCGGACCTCCTGTACATCATCTTCTTCTGCCACACACAGCTGACGGTGACGCTGCTTCTCTGCTTCATCTTTGGGAGCAAGGTAGGCACGGTAAGGTGACGGTCAGACTGTATGTATGTACCTCTGTGTTGGTTCTGCACTTGACCTTTCAGTCTACTACATGGTTCTCAGTGTGTTGTGACGACAGATGGTCGTGCTCTTGTGCGAGGGCTTTGTTGCGCCACTTCTTCTTCCCGGCTAAGGCACTAGGAAGTGGTGAAGGCGGGCGTTTTGGGGGATGGTCTTATGTAATTTAGACTTTCAAGAAGTGCTGATTCTCAGCCTAATTTTAAATAAATGGCTTTTGATTTTGTGTGTTGAGTCTTGTAGGTATACAGGGTTGTTGGTAAAACACCAGCAACCTCTTAAGGGGTCATTGTACTCGTCATTATGAAAACCTTTTACCAAACCTGAAATCGCGAAAAAAAAATCACATAAATAAAAATAGTTTATTTCTCATCAGCTTAGCAACAAGGATTACATAGTAAACGTACCTACTTATAGGTTAGTCTACTAACTTTTTTAATATCATGTAGGACATTATACAGAATGATTTTTTCAAGTGGGCGTGGATGGCCAAATCCGAAACTATAAGGAATAGCGAAAAGTACTCAAAGGAGTCTCGGGCTCGATTTTGGTGAAAAATAAAACTGCATCATTGGATTTTTGAAAAATCAATATTTCTAGACAGAAATTCAACCAGTTGATTTTGAATTAAAACACACTGTATTACCTATTACACCATTCAATATTGTCGCTAACAAGGATTGAATTCTGGGAAGTAATGACATACTTACAGCAAAATAAAGGAAAAAGCTAATTTTTAACAAAATACTTTTTTTAGGGTTCCGTACCAAAATGGTAAAAAAGGAACGCTTATGGTGTCACTCACTCAGTCTATCTGTCTGTATGTCTGTCTGTCTGTCACAGCTGGATATCTCAAGAACTACTAATGCTATCAACTTGAAATTTGGAACAATTTTATATGACGTTTACCCAACTATTTTGCAAATAAGAAAGGAATAAAAATATTTATATTTTTTTTGTAACAGGTGCTGGAATTTTTAAGACCCCCTGTCTTAAAAATTCCAAGTGGGGCTACTAGGGCATGTGGGGTATCATATTAAAGAACGATATTTGCGCATTCTTAAACATTTTTTTATTTTTTTTTTAGGCCGCATAGTTTTCGACTTTTGATGAAAAATGTAAAATAAATACCGTTCCCCCCCTTTATCTCCGAAGTTTGCTAAGGGAAAAATCTGAAATTATTCTATGTGATAGAAGTTTATGTAAAGATTACAGGAAAAATAAAACGATGTCTCTAAATAGCATACTTTTTCAGAAATCGGAACGAAACCCTCGGTGCGCGAGTCCGACTCGCTCTTGACCGGTTTTTTATTTTTTTTACCTACCTTTTAAACAGTAACTGATTAATTGTACAAAACGATGACTATTGTTTTAAATACCTACATAGCTGTATTCAACGTCTCAGGTATAGTCTCAAGTATAGTCCCAGGTATAGTCTCAAGTATAGTCTCAAGTATAGTCTCAAGTATTATCCTGCATTCCAATATTCCTCATAGTTTCGAATTTGTCCATCCACGCCCACTTGAAAAATTCATCCTGTATAATAATAATCCAACAGCATTTACGGTGGTAAAGAGACCAATTTTTCATGTTTTCAGTATTTTCAATAAGGGCTTGTATTTTGAGTCGAGTTATTCACCTCAGCACGATTGATACTTAGTCACAACACAGTGGGAACAACAGCAAAATACAGTCGGCTAACGATAAAAATAATTGTCACGACACAATGTAAACAGTGCCTTAATATGCTTACCTATTTGTGCTTCCTGCAATTTTTTGGTGCTTTTGAATAATCCTGTGTGTGCCGGGGCTCTGCCTAGTTTGTGTTTTTATGTGGTTCAAAGGCTCCTACAAACAGGCGCGAAACACGACGCGAATCGCGAAGATAGATTGAGTAGGATTAGGATAGTAGGATTAATAGGATACAGGAGACATCAACATCTGCCTAGCCTTTTCCCAACTATGTTGGGGTCGGCTTCCAGTCTAACCGGATGCAGCTGAATACCAGTATTTTACATGGAGCGACTGCCTATCTGACCTCCACAACTCAGTTCCTTGGTAATACGACAACCCTTGTTATGACTGGTTATCAGACTTTCAGGCTTCTGACGACCCGTAACAGCTGTCAAAGATCCACGAATTAATAAAATAAAAAAAAATAAAAATAAAAATTGTTTATTGATACCAGATACATTCACAACTTTGCAGGCTAAAGCGGGTAACAATTGAAATGTATAGTACAATACATGCTGATATTGATTCCCAAACTAAGCTAGAGCTTGTATTTTGGGAAACAATGTTCAGTCATAGTGATGACATACAATTAACGCGCTGGGACCAACGGATTATCGCGTATGTAAAGATGGTCACCCATCCACTGAAAAACCCCGACAAACGTAGCTTAACCTGATGGATCGACCCGTGCAGCTGTTGTTACTTAGCCACGAGCTCCTCGGTAGGATACAGGAGACATTAACTCATAAGTTATTAATACTTTACTTTACACCACTCACCGAAAACTGGCGCCCTACATACATGTCTACATTTTTTCCACAGCCACAATGGTAAGAAGCACTCACACAAATGACATTACCTACATGTGGCCATATATGGTCATTATTTCGTGAGGAAAGATTTATTCTGAAAAAAGTAATGCTTAGTAAAATAAATAGGCTAGGATTTTTCTACTTTATAACTAAAAAAAAAGGCAAAAAGTATGTAGCCTATGTGTAAATCCAGGGTATGAGCTATCTACGTACCAAATTTCATACAAATCGGTCCAGCCGTTTGAGCGTGAAGAAGTAACAAACATACAAACACACACTCAAAAACTTTCGACTCTAAAATATTAGTGTGATGTTATAAACTGTAACCCTATTTACATTTAACATTTTTCATGTAACCCTCTTAGTAATAAAACACGAAATAAAGTTATATCAGGAATAACAAAGGAATAGAATAACCATAAATTTTCAATAAATATTTCAATAAAACAGAATAAAGTTAACTTTTTAAACTTTCGCGATTTGTACACATTATAAAACACTATCGTAAACGGGTCTTATCACGATATTCTTTTTAACGAGGTGAACAGGTACCGCTGCAAGGCGGTCGAAACGTCGGGAAACAAGTAGGTACCTGTTTACCTCGTTAAAAAGAATATCGCGATAAGACCCGTTTTCGATAGTATTTTATAAAGTTAACTTTATTCTGTTTTATTAGAAAGAGGGTAAGGCTCTTATTGTAGAACAAAAATCGGGCTATAAAAAATAAAATCAGAGGTGCTCATGGTAAAATAATAACAGCTAACACGGTCATTCGAAGGTTAAGTTACATTCTCCTAGGTCTAGAATAATTATACTGAAATATTAAATACCGGTATTCAGCTGCATCTCGTTAGACTGAAAACCGACCCCAACATGGTTGGGAATTGACAGATTGATTCTATAACCAAAATCTCGAACACAAAAATAACAGTCACAGATTCTATAATCTCTACTCAAACTAAGTTTTAAATCGATTATCCTTTTAAAACACCTTTGAGCCTAATTTTATTAAAATATTTGAGGTTGCAAAACAAACATTTAAACATAATTCTCTTTAACAAAACGTGTAATTATTTGTATGTGGCATACCAAAAGTTAAGTGATAGAATTTATTATCCCTTAACAAGCGAGTTTAACTTTTCGTGCAAATTCAATTGATTTCCCTCGGTTTTTGTTGTTTATTGAGAAACAGTTAACAAATAGCTACTCGGTTTTTGTATTGAGCTCTAAAATGCTGTGTAAACCGCTAACTAATGACTTGCACTAAACCTAGGTAGGTTAAGGTTTTTTTTTCCAACATACATTTTTAGGTTTCCGTACCGTCATCAAAAGCTTTGCAAAGTCGATAATACCCTAAGTAGGCAATAAGGTAACTTCGCCAACAAACAAGCTGAACCATATTGCATCATAAACACCACTTCTTAATAAAGAGCAAAATTCAAAATGAATTTTCTTCAACAAGTGTATCTCTCTGTTCTTATTCTAGAAAGTAGAACAGTTCTAAACTCTTAACACTTCCAACTTTCTCCCTTCGTAAGTACCCACGTACGGGAGAGTAGTTAATGGAAAAAAAACTGTAAAAGTTTATATTGAATCATGAAAGTGAAGGAAGTTTTAAACCGATTGCTCAGGAGTTCGTAGCGAAATTACTTTCGCTACAGAATTTCAATCGGCAGGTAAACTGTTGAGAGTATAAGTTGCTTCATCAGAATATTGTTTTAAAGGCTGCCCTGATGGGAGTGAGGATGTTGTTTTTTTTTTGCGGATTGTACCTACTTTTTCCGGGATTAGTGGGTATTTAAAGTACTGGCCAGGATTATTATACTAGCTAAGAGTCAAGAGCTAAAGCATTTCCATATTTTAACCAAAGGTGTGTCTCGTGTAGTTTTAGTACCGATAAATTGCATCCGAAGCAAAGACTAAATGCTATTTCACAAGTTACATTCATAAATCATGGCTAAGTGAGAGGCTTGTGGCTAAGTAATAACAGCTGCACTAGTCGATGGATTAGGTTAAGCTACGCTTGCCGCAGTTGGTCTGTGGATGGGTGACCCCCCGTGCTTCGGAAAGCACGTTAAAGCCGTTGGTCAACAGCAGTAAAAAAACTTCGATCAAGATTGGTCCATGATCAGAAATTCCTACCAGGAATACAGTACACAAAAGAGAGGTGGCCTAAACTCAGCATTGGGTCGAAAAAAGACTGTGAAGGATGATGACATTGTTTTGACCGGTCTACTGAAAAAAAGTGTGTGTGCTCCAACGCGCGACTGGAGTTGACTACTGTTTTTTTGTGCCGTTCCGCCTTTCTGTAGTTATTGTTGTTGCTTGTTATTTTCGAGCAGAGTTTCAATGAATCAGTGCTATACAAAAAGCAACTTTAAGATGTAAAGGCGTTCGTTTTGTTTTACGTTGCGCAGAAAAACGTGACAACACTTTGAGTTAACGCTTTTATTTCACTCCTCATAAAATTTCCATACCAGGGCCCTTTTTTTTTGGATGGGAAATCATCAATGACTTCTCCTGGTCTGGGCGGAGCGGGAGGGCATGTCAGACTTTTACTGACTAAAACCCACCCGTGTTCCTTCAGTTGCCTGTGCCAGGGCCACGGTATCTCTTTCGAACAACCCGCGACCCCAACTCTGCTGACATCACTTTGAGGCGCGCGTGGAACACAACGGGCCGTTGACCCACGGCTGGTCCTAAATGGACGGCAAGCTACCCATTGCTCGCCGTCCGCAAGCCCGCGCCTACGGTGGCCGGGAATCGGCTATCAATTCCCGACGCCCAGGGCGTCTCCTGCGGCATACCGGGGGCCTTATGTTAAAATCTATTCTTAAGGGGTAAACTCCAAAAACTAATCAAAATGACGGGAAGAACAAGGTGTCTCTCGCCTTCTTTAAGCGTCTTCCTACAGCATAACCAGCTAACCTAAGTACTAAGCCGTCTAACAGCAGTTAAGGCCCTGGTTCCAAGCTTGGTTTAGCTCCGTGTGTAAGT
The DNA here is from genome assembly GCA_905163495.3 of Cosmia trapezina. Classification (NCBI taxonomy): domain Eukaryota; kingdom Metazoa; phylum Arthropoda; class Insecta; order Lepidoptera; family Noctuidae; genus Cosmia; species Cosmia trapezina. The sequence continues at coordinate 2,917,461 of LR991021.1, forward strand.
GAAATGGCGTTATGGCTGTCTAATTTGACGCACGAGATAGAAGATTCTCACGCGCACCGGGATTATGTCGTAAAAGTGCAAATAAAATCGTATAAAATTAGAAATTAACTATTTAATAAAAAGTAATCCATCACTGGATGCAGTTTGAAATTTGACATTTCATGATATATTTTTAATTATAATCATAATTGGTAATGAAGGGATAAACAGCTTTTAAAGATTAATAGGAGGTATGTTTAAAAATTTTTTTGGTGCATTAAAGTATGTTTAATTATGTTTTGGCTTCCATCACTGTATAAATAAATAAATAAAATAAATATCCTTGGACATTTCACACAACGCCATCTAGTCCCAAGCTAAGCAACCTAATGCTTGTGTTATGGTAACGAGATGGCTGATAAACTACTTATATACATTTTTTTTTTTTTTTTTTTTTTGTAAATACATACATATTATAGATAGAAAAACACCCAGACTCGGAACAAATACTTGTAGGTCGTACAAATATTTGTTCCGTGCGGGAATCGAACCCGCGACATGCTGCGCAGCAGTCAATCGCTCAACCACTGCGCCAACCGTGTCGTCAAATGTATGCGAAAAGGACTTGAAAATATCATATTTTTTACATGTCAAAATTATTTACGGTTTATGAGATACACAGCTTTAAAAAAACACGTTTTTGATCGTTTTCAGGAAATCTGCGCCATAAGGCTGTTAATTTGGCCGCGATCCCAAAGTAGCTGGCATGAGCTACCACATTGCGCTCGTTATGTGTTATATACGATGCTGTTTTATCTCGTGGCTGGGTTAAGAAGAAAATGTTATCACGTTGTTTATTGTGTTTTCCTTATTTTTGGTCCTTTGGGGCGAAATGCTATGAAGTAGCACTTGTGACTTTTATTGACTACAAAGAGGTTTCAAATGTTAGTTTCCTTTATTTAATTGTTATTTTCAACGCAAAAGATGTCAAATGACATACGGAACACTAACAAAAAAGAAGGAACATGCGTACCGAAAACGTTTGTCAAAAAATCTTTTCAATCTTTATTTTCCTAAACGTTGAGACAAAATGCGTCTCAGAGTTTCCGCATCCGGAAATCCCATCTTTACGTGTCTCTGACGATCCACCACATATTCAACATCAAAGAAATCAAACTCAAACATGCTTTTATTTAAAAGGAAATTACGATTTTTCATTAACGAACATAGCGTGTGTTGACAGACGTTCTTGTCGTTTTCTTATAACAGCGCGCCGTGATACTGGTATTTATTTTTTTAGGAATTATTCAGGACTGATATCTAGGTTGTTTTTACATCCGAGGAAACTGAATTATCAACTTATGTCTATTTTTGATTTACCTTCTAATCCACATAGGTTTTTTGTCGTATACTACAGTCCGCGAGGACTAAGCTGAGCTTTGCATTTGTGTGCACATAGTGTAAGTGTGACGTCCGGCATAGAGCGCGAAGCATTCTTTGTTTGGTTTAAAATCAGTTTATAGTGCTTTTTGGCAATCGGCTTTTGTTCTTTTAGTACGAGAGGCCATAACCAAAACCATGTCGCATCGTTGTAAACGATAAGACGATTGAAGATTTTGTCTTAAGTAAGACGATAAGACAAAAATTTTGGGCTCTCGTAACATTTTGGTGATTACTCACACAAAATGCAGAGCTCAGCTTAGGCCTCGCGAACTGTACGGTCCTATAATTTAAGAAAAGTATAACACAATCACCTTAAACCAAACACAAATAAACTGGTACTTTGAGCAGTCTAGAAACTTCTGTGATTCTACTCAAAATACTTGGATGACTTCTTCCAAGTATTTTGAACCAATTTGTTAATTTCAGTATTTCTGTTACCAGGCCTACATGGTATACAAGGGGCACGGCAAAGACGAGCGGGAAAAGACAGGCAAGTTCAGATCGAGACCAGCAGAGTCCACCTACACTATGACGACCAATCGCAGCGCGAGGTTCTGCGATAATATGACTGAGAGGGAACTTGAGGTGAGCATTACGCTTCTTGTATAGTGTTATATGGACGCATTTGCGAGTGGGTAGTCAAATCATTACTTTTTTAAACGAAAGTATGTTTATTAAATAAAATGCTTTGTATTTTTAAAATGTTTTGGCGACGAATTGTAGGTAGATGTGCAAGGTACGATTCTGAACTACAAATATTTCTGTACATAATTCCGGGTTCTCAATAAATGTACCGAAGTAAAAATTTCACTTCGGTACATTTGCAGAAGCTCACGAAAAGAGACTTCATCAGCATGTGAACGTTGAGGCAATCCAGCTTCCAGACCACACAAACATACTAGTGAGAAGACTAAAAAGAACAAAACCGTTCGAGTTAGTGTTTAGTGATAGTGAATAGTGTAAAGTACAAATGTACCAAACGAACACAAGAACGAAGTGTATTCGCCTTAATAGAGACAATAAGAAAAGTGCTATTAGACACATTCTTAGTAAAGACAATTTAATAGTTTAGGTTATAATTTAATTACTTATTAGCCTATTTATAAGGCTAGATTGTAATAAGATTAGGGTCCATCCTATTGATGAGCCCTAAGATAAGGAAAAAAAAAAAAAAAAACTTCGGTACATTTATTGAGAAACTGGACATATCTAAAATTATATTTATAGTTAATAATTGTACCTTGCACATCTACCTACAATTCGTCGCAAAAACATCTAAAAAAAAAAATTCAAAGCATTTTATTTAATATACATACTTTTGTTTAAAAAAGTAATGATTTGACTATCCATCGTAAATGCACCCTTAAGATTTGGGTTAATGTGTGCTAAGGTTTGTGAATACGAGTGAATCGTCGTATTTGAATTTTCAAATTAGGAATCCTGACTAATCAGGATTCCTAATTTGAATAAAATTATCCATCGGTCCTAAGACCGATGGATAATCGGATCAGTCACATTTATTTGTGCATCAATTTGCTGGATACTACTTTGTTAGATTAATGTCTCATTAGTCATGTCTTTAATGATTCTCATACTGACATTTAACCGTACTCACCGCGAGCATTTACTATACGGATTTTTTTTTGCAAACATTCTTTGCGTTAGCTTTTCTTATGCAACGAAAACTCGCAAATGAATGTTTATTTCGAAAATAAATGTTCAAGCGTAACAAAAAATGTTCGCGCATCGAATGTTAGCGAAACTTAATCGTGAGGCGAATGCTCGCGTTGAGTACCTGCCATCCTTTACGTCCAGCATCCAATTACTTGATTGTTCATCTCAAATGATTTGCTGAAGTTCCAGGCTATATTTTGTAGGATTAAATTGGTTTTCTGTTTCCAGAGTCTGCCAGACAGGTTAGACGATAACTTAATTATTTTAGATAGGCCGAAAACGTCTGGGCGTTATAGTCTAAATTTTGGCTGTAAATCAAGTGTTTTGTTTATTTTAAAACAGACCTTTGTAAATTGTATACCTACAGGGTAAATTTTTCAAGTGGGGCCAAATCTGAAACTATGAGGAATAATGAAAACTACTCAAAGGATTCTTGTAAAACTGCATCATTGGGTTTTAAAAAAAACAATATTTCTAGCCAGATTGAAAAAAAAAAAACAATACATTAGAACACCATTCGATAGTGTCGCTAATAAGGATCGAATTCTGGGTAGTAATAACATACGGCAAACTAAAGGAAAGAGCTCATTTTTAACAAAATATTTTTCTTATGTTACCTACTTATTAAACCTTAACTGATTAATTGTTCAAAATGATGACCATTGTTTTCTTTACATTCGTTTATTTCGGATTCAACGTCTCCTGGATTGTACTGCATTCTGCACTACAATATTCCTCATAGTTTTGAATTTGACCATTCACGCCCACTTGAAAAATTCAGCCTGTATATACTAGAATAATAATTAATTTAGTTTTGTATATCAAATATTTATCAAATATTTCTCCCCAACAGGAGGAGTTCAGAAAAATCTGTAACCAGTTAGAGAAGCTCCGCGAGCGATGTGGACCTGGAGCAGTCATATCACGAAGAATAGGTGCCATGCAGGACGCTGTAGCAGTTTATGAAAGAAAACCTCCTCCATCCGAGCACTCAGCGCCTTTAAAACTGAACACAGTGTTCAGTGCTGTAGCAGACCGGCTGATGTGTACCGTCACACCAGCTGAAGAGTCCTCAAGCAGTGGTAGAGACTTGCCTTTCGAAGCTCCTCCCGCTTACAAACATAAGACCTTCAGTCCAACCAAAAGCGCAGAAAACAGCAACGCAGAGCAAAGCCAGACAGACGTCACGACTGATTCACCTAAAAAACGCACAGACCTAAACGAGGAACCAAAGGAAGATAAACAAAATGGAGTGTTTAAAATATCCGGGGAAGCAAATTGTAGTGATATCCGACCACCAGAAGTAAGTCGTAATGGTTACAATAATAAGAGTGAGAAATCCAGTGAATTAAAGTCAAGTCCTAGTAGTAGTGAGACTGTGAAAGGTGTCGTTAGGTCAGGACACGCAAGGACTCATGCTATAGTTATTAATTTAGATGATAAGAGTCGCTTTACTGAAGAGGTCACTGTCTAAATAAAGACTGTACTTATGTTTTCATTAGGTAATGTGTGGATGTACCAAAGATTGTTCATGAATATTTTGACTATCGCAACCATAACAAACTCTTTTATAGATACGACTGATATTATTTTTTCTCTTAACTCTTTGAGTCTCACTTTTAGGTACACAAAGATTTAGATTTTTTTATTTAAATTCAAGTAAAATGGATTCATTCCAAATATCGTCAATCGGTTGTAATATATGTCAAGCAAATTGCGTTTGTAAATGATACTTCAACCATTCATCACTAGATGGCACGGATCTTAATAAAAAAAATCTAAAAGAGGTAGTTAATAACACTAACCACCAAACCGGAGTTAAATCATTTACAGCCATGTCGCGATAATCCTCTAAACAAAACTGGAAAACAAGTTAGTTAACCTGAAAATTTGCGTAGGAAGTGGATTTACCACAAAGTTTCAAAGGGATTAAACTTAAAACCCTAACCTTTTCAATGGTTTACCTCATCGAAGGCTTCCATTATCAAATTTCTACCACTATCAGGTATAATAGAGTCACAACCAACTACCTTTTCATTACAAAATAATTATCAGAAGATCTATTGCATACCGATGACGTAGATGTCGAAGAAAATAAAGATATTGCTAAACCACGTGCAATCTCGGACTGCAGTTATTCGAGTCTGTTTCGTGACTGAGGCCCGTAAACTTGGTTCTCTTGAAGCGTTAGCGATAAAAGAACAACAATTTATGTGATTGACATTAAGATATAGACGGATCTTTTCGTCCAGACCTTTATTGCAGTAGGGACGTTTATTCGGTATGGCTTTCCTGCTCGTTGTTATGCAGATACTCTGTATATTTAATTGACATTAAGGCATTACCCCGACCAAACGACCTTCAGCGTTCGGTCGTTTTCTGTCCTGCAGCTCAGTCTCACTTTGTCCCGTTTGCTGCGCACGCCCCTTCATATCATCATAATATCATAAAATTCACAAAAATTTTTGAATTTTTTTAATAAAAAAATTTTCGATCTTTTGAAATAAAATAAAACGTGAATTATTTAGAATTTTTAATTATCTATCATTAATGTAATTCTCAAATGATTACAACGTCACTGTTCCGGCTGCTGCCGCTGTGTTATTTATATTATGGGTCTTCGAAATAATGGATGTATTTATATGATTAGTTTTATAATTCTGTTCTGATGATTTACAATATATGTGAAATCACTGAATAAAATAGGATGAGCGACGTCTGAAGGTGGGACGACGACAGACGTGGGCGCGCTGCGCCCTGCGGCACGGCCACGCGCAGGCACGGCATTAGTATGTCCATGGCGGCGGGGCCGTAACATCACCTTTAGTAAAAGGTGCATACAATCAATTATTTTAGTCACTTTTTACAAGGAGATTTCAAATGTATTTATAACACATAAAACAACTAAGAACGTTATAGGATAACTCGTGTGTCTGTCTGTCTGTCTGTCTGTCCGTCTGTCACAGCCAATTTGCTCCGAATCTGATAGACCGATTAAGTTTGAAATTTGGTACACATATGGATTTCTGTAACCCAAACACGAATAGGTAAAGTAAATAAATGAATTTTGAATATGGGGGTCAATTAGGGGCCAAATAAGAAAATTAAAAAAAAAAAGTTTTGCAAACTGTACCGTGTGACATATCAAATGAAAGGGCTTACTATGAGGGTTGCAAATATATATTTTTTATAATTTTTAAACAAATGGTTTTAAAGTTATTTAAGAAAATAGACGAAAATTGACCATTCCCCCGCCTTATCTCCGAAACTACTGACCCTAAAATTTTGAAAAAAATACAGAAAATAGTTCTTTACCTGTAGATTACAAGAAAACCTATAAAAAGTCTGTGGTCTCAAAATAGCATGGTAAATCTCTCAATATTGTGAGCACAAACTTACATTTACAGTTGAAATGTATGGGAGAACATGTATGTCAACTATAATGTTAAGTTTGTTCTTGGGATACATTCATCCCGACTACGAAACCCTTCATTGTGCGTAGTCCGACACGCACTTGGCCGGTTTTTTAGTTTATTCTCATAAATAATGAGTTAAAAACCTTGAATAACGCACTATAGCAAGGTCGGGGTAGCGCCTTAAATAAGGATTGGGTCCTGATGATTGCCGCAGCTTTTTAGAAACTTTGAATAAATTCATAGATCCAACCGCGAATTCTGTTACGACCACGGTCTTGTGTGGATTCAGTCCAAATACTTAAAAACAACAACAACTAACTATATTTTAAAAACGTTAAAAAAGTGTTTGGATTTTCTGTACTTTCTTTATTGCCTGTCAAGCTCAGGCAGTTGAAGTTTGTCATTAAAACTCAAACTCAAAGCATTTATTTCAATTAAACCAATTACAGTCACTTTTAAATTGTCAAAGAGTCGGTCAGTAGGTAAGTCAGAAAGTTGAAGCTAGTTGCCCATTCCAAAACGTAGATCTCTATGGAGGAGACCGTGCAAGAAACTCCACGGACACTCTTTTAAATCAAAATCAATCAATCTGCCTAGCCTTTTCCCAACTATGTTGGGGTCGGCTTCCAGTCTAACCGGATGCAGCTGAATACCTTTTAAATCAAAATATGGTTACAAAATATTGGTTACATCATTCATGTTGAAATTATACATGTGAGAACGATGAACGTTAAAAGCGTCCGTAGTAAAAACATAAAAAAAAACAATTCAAAATTTACATTAAAATAAGCCGTGGCAGCTAAGGTATGACCAGCCTCCACCAACAGCGCCCGTTGACGAACCTGACGTATGGATTCGTTAAATGATCCAACACACGCGCCACCATCAGCGAGGCATTAGAGTGAGCATGACACACTCTCAGCCGCCAGAGCACATCCAAGTCAAATAAAGACGAGAGATTAAAGCTGGTGTTTGGCGGAAAAGGTCGCTTCAAGACGTCGATCGCTCTGAACGTCACTTCGAAATTTTCTGTACATTTTTCTTCGTACTTACATTGGCACATAACAAATTACTCTACTCTAAAGCTACCTATAGACCCATCATGGCCGTCGATATTTTAGGTAGGAGTGCAGGCATGTGTCTAATCCTTCCATGAACGGATTAGACAAGCTACTGGGAACCCTAATCCGTGCTAATTGGAAATGGAATTGTAGTCAAGATTTCGGTTCAATAGTGTTGAACTATCGCATTATCGCGAGGCTAATTAGCCACGAGCTTCTCAGCTTCTCGTGACATCGCGATAGTTGAAAGCTAACCTGATCGATCGACCCGTGAGGCTGTTATTAAGTAATAATCGATCAGGTTAAGCTACACTTGCCTCGGTTGGTCCGTGGATGGGTGACCATCTTTACATACAGAGCTGTTATTCGTGGATTTTTGATAGTATAACGGGTTGTCAGAAGTCTGAAAGTTTGACAGCCAGTCTTACCATTACTAGGCCAGATAGGCACTTAGGCAGTCGCTCCATGTAAAATGTTTATCTGCATCTGGTTAGATTAGAAGCTGACCCCAATATACTTGTTAAAAGTCTAGGCAGATGATGAGTGTTGAACTATCGCTCGTTCAGACAATAATCACTTGAAAATGAACGATATAGGTCGGTCGGTAGTTTTTGCTTTTAACATTTAAGTTTAATTAAATAACGAAAACATACACACATTAAAAATAGTTTGTGATCACTAGCAAAAGCTGATATATTTTTAAAATTGAACTTTATTAAGAAAAACTGTTTACGTTAAATACAATAAAATACACTGTGTATATACATAATACATTTCTATTTAAAAATATATAACGTAAACACTTTTTCAAACTAAAACTTTTTTTTTTTTTTTTAAGTTAAATTTTAAAAATATATCAGCTTTTGCTAGTGATCACAAACTTTTTTTAATGTGTGTACACTTAGAACCTGCAGCATCAAATATCATGGATGACTAAAATCAATTGATTGTCATCCCGATACGACTACGAACTAAATAAGATGTCTGCCAATAGTAGGTGAAAATCCTGTAGCAAGAATTTGCTGTAAGTAGGTCAAGGATATTCAATTAGGTACCTTTACTTAACAAATAGACGGGACATAGCGAACAAAATCGTAATCCGATAAAATTGTCCTAGTGGGCAAAAGCCGCTCAGTCTTGTGTGGTATGCCTGCATGTTACGTCGCATTCGTGTCCAGCAAAAGAAATATATTTTCTAAGAAAATAATAAATGCCAAGTTGCGCATTACGATATTGCAAAATTTTGGTATAGTAAAACGACTGGATCTGACTTCGGTTTAATTTCGTTATTATTTTATAATTTACCGAGTATTTCGAGAAATTAAATAATTTTCTTAGATAGTCCGTTCTATCTGACGCTTGGCATGACGCTTGGCATGTATCGGGTCAAACTTGGATATTATGTAATTTTGCTATATTATGCTAGATGGCGTCACTGAGACAAGGGATAACAGTTCTTCTATGACATTTCTTCTGATAGCCTCTTTAAAGTATCTTAAATCTCTTTGCTGGTACAGCCGGTCATGTAACAATCTCACTGTGAAAACTTATGTGAAGTGATCTGTCATTCCACCGGATACAAGGAATTGACACTATTGAAAGGCCACTTCAAGTTCATTGAACCGATAAAGTTCCCACTGCTGGGACACAGGCCTCTCTATGAGAGGGAGTGGGCCGTGGGCGTGGTAGGTCCACGCGGGCCCAGTGCGGGTTGCTAGATGTCACATATCTTCAAATGGTTCTAGGACATATCGGTTTCCTCACGATGTTTTCCTTCACCGTTTTCAGAGCAGTGGTGATGAAATTATTTACACAAAGTAAAGTGACTGTCTGGGTTCGAACCTACAAATTACAACTTGCACACACTGGCTCTGCACTTAACCTAAATTTCCACGATCAGTTTTTACAGAATGGATCAGCAGGTCAAGCAAATAGATGCTTATTGAATTTCTCTTAGCAATCTTTGGTACATCCATACCTCTAGTAATATATTGTATAAAAGCTAGTCCTTACTGTGATTCTTAGTAATATATATGTTTGTTTAATAGTTTCCAAGATGCATATCAAAGGACTTCCGTGTTCGTGTGTTGTTCTGGTTAACGTTAACTTTTTAAATGAAAACTATTCAAATGTTGGATGCTTGAATGTTTGAGTTTATCTTCTGTATTAGAAATTTGTGGTCATACTTATGTATATGGTACAAACCATAAAATTGAAGAACTTTCTCCATGGGAAAAAAAAACATCAGCTATTGAAGTTTTGTATTGGAAAGCTGCTTATTTTTTTACACATTTCTAAAACACGCTGTATTTTTTAATTAGGATGTATCCTAGGTATTGAAAGGTAATAAGAAGTGCAAACCTGTTAAAACTTATGGCGCTCAATCAATGCATTTAAATATATCATTCCAATACAAGCGGTTCACTTTCGCGGGCCGTTGACGTCTATAAACGTCATAACAATAAAACTTCTATTGTATCTCGTTTGCCATCCGGGAACCGATTAATAAAAATAAAATTCTTAGGATTCATCCTACGAAAAATTGAACTAAAATGGAAATAATACTGTCAATCGGATCTGTTATTTTTACTAAATAGTAGATGGTCATATTGCTTTTATAAATGCAATAATGGTTTTTAATAATCGGCACCATACAGGTGTCCATAAAATAAATATATGGACATGATTTCATAACTTTTCAACCGTAATCAATCTAAAGTTAACAAAACTAATTAACTTAACTTCAAACTATCATATATTGTAATTACTTTAAAATGCAGTAGTTAAACAAATTCAGAAGTCATTAGTCTACCAGAATTGACAGCATCATAGTTTTACGACTGGAAAACATTTCGCAGAATGACTAATAGTCGTCGCATTTTAGCATGGTAATAGCGGTCATTGACCCACCTCCATTTTTTGACATTCTTTGTTCCAAAAACGGAAATAAAGCACGTTATGTCCTAAATCGATACTTATCGTGATCCCCAACATTTTTACAAATGAAAAACGATAATTAGTACTTATACTGACCGGGTTCATATGTTATTAGTAAATGGGCAATGACTACAGTTGCCATGGTAAAATTGCAATGCTATATAATTCTCATTAGCCGGGTAATGTATGTAGTATTCCTACCGTACAAGCATTAAAGTCAAAGTTTCTGCAATAACTTCATTCTGGTATGTTTTCGAAGTAGTTATCGCGGTCGTTATAATGCAAGAATCTTTATCTGCATTTTTGAACTGGTAAAGAATTTCTTTGATTAAGACAAAGTTGGTTACTTTTATCAAAAAAGTTAAAGTTTATGATTTGTTAAAGTTTTGCAATATTTTATCATAAAATGATGATGTAATCTCAAATTATTGTTTGTTATGTCTAACATTTTTCGATTTTTTTATTTTCGAAAAAGTGAAAAATTAAATAATATTTAAAAATATCTATTATGCTGTTATTGTTGGTTGCATATTATTAGCATTAAGTAAAACCTTGTTTTTTCGTTGACATTGTGTAAGTCTGACAAGTCAAAAGGACAATGCCCTAACAGATTCGTTTAGTGATATAGCATTTTAAGCACCCTGTTACGGTAATCTTAACAGGGGACCTAAAACGCCGCTTCAATGCTCGATTTAACATGAAAAACAAAACAAACCCTCGCTCTCCATAAAATGCGATGTATTTCCTTTACTGATACACATTAAATGTCTGCATCCAAAATTTTTTGAATCCAAGCCAAAGATTTAGTTCGTAATAACTTCAAGCTATATAAAATAAACGTATATTAGATACTTTGTTTGCAAATTAGCGCTCAATGAAACGCTTTAATGTGAAGTAATATTGAATGTTGTATTAGATATAACATTACTGGTTAAGAGAGGTGAAAGTCGGAATTTTTCAAATATTTCTGGAGCTCCTATTTTAATATTAATAATAATAATTCATTTATTTTTCAGACAGAAGTCCATTCCAATTAATGAAATTAAAATATAAATTTTACGTGATTAAGTAATTTATTGAAAACTTGTCCATAACTAATGACTGAATGTCTTAATTAGTTAGGCACAAGTTTGAATGTCTGCCTTAGCCTATAGTTCTGACACAGTCTATTCGAATTCCTGATTTCATTACCTTGAACTATGACGAATTAAGATCACTGCAAAAATTTTCCACTTTTCATTGCAAAACAACGCTTTTGCCATACACAACCGTTTGGAGCACACTCCTCACAGTTCCTCTCAGTTAATATAATATTTCTTACAAAATTCTGACTGTCACTTTTAAATTGTAAATACTCGAGCCACGATGAAAGACAACTAGTGAATGTATTTTTTGTAAATAAGTAAGCATGTATAACTAAGTAATATAGAATATATCACGACTGTACATATACCCAGTAACTACGTGCCATTTACGCTAATACGGATTGTATGTAATAATATTTGTATACGTATTTAAATACTTATATCATTAGCCAGAAAGAAAAAAAGTTTCAAATAAATCAGGTTATCGATACTCATTACTCTGACCAAAATATTTGTGACATCAACTGGTCAGTGATAAAAGTATAACTTACGAAAATTCCAATGAATAGCGTTTTTAATAATAAATCTAAAAATAGTTTTAAATAAAAGCGTGCTACATTTGTTTTAAATAAATTTTTAACACTTACCTATAGTCAATATGAATAAAATTATTACATTTCAACACAATTCTGAACATAGACTTTTAAACTTTACTTAAATATGAAAAGTTGTAAATAAAACAGTGTTACCATCACTTAACCTAAACTATTATCACGTCTTCCCAATTTTCTAAAATATTTTATTATAATCAAAGATTCCAAATTGCACTTAAATTACTGCTGATTTTCCTCTATAAAATATTAATATCCATTACATTCAGCCAATAAAACGAGTGAAGAACGACCTATATTTTTACCAGCTTTTATTTTCTATTCTTCATCTTATTCTCCAGTTTGACTGGTACGGTGAAATGTCAATCAAAGTTCTACCATTTTGATGGCTTTCAACAGTCAACGTTTCGTCTATTTCGTAGGCCAATATGTCCTGTTCGTCAAAAATATGTCACAGCAGTGTTAAATTTTACTTTAAGAGAATATGTAATTCAGAGTTAATAATAATATTATGCCAAAGATTGTAAATATCATAAATCCTAATTAATTTTAAATCTTACTCTGCACATACGAGTACATCTCGAACCAGTATCTCAGTCATTCTGTAAACATAGTGGGCAATTTAGCTAACTCGTTGTATAAAATGACTGGATAAACCAGGTTTTGACTAGAAAATATTGCAATTTATGCCACTAAGTGGCCATTTTACCGTACATTCCATTTTAATATAAAACTAACATAAAACATTATGTAAATATTGTAAATAGATTATATTATAAAGCTTTTAATGATATTATGTATCATTTAATTGGTTATCGTAAGCAGATATTGAATCATCTAAATAAATTAACCTCATAAACTTTAGGACTTATTTTTAACTGGTTTATAATTAATTACCTTGTGTTCACATTACATCTAAAATTAATAATCGTGATGGTCTGGAATTAAATTATTACGTGTATTAAGTTATTTGGATAATTATTTATCATACAAGATTTTGGTAAAAATTAAATCTTTTTTTTTAAGACCTATGGAAGAACGGGAAAAGATATCGACGTCGGAAGGGCACTTTATGAAGCTAGCTTTTGTTTATAATTATCCAAAATTTCCAAAAAAGGCACAAGCTACCCACAACTTAAAGTAATTCAGTTGTTACTTCAAATCTCAACACTTGAAACGTAAGGCGTGTTTGTAACAAGTTACTGGAACATAACTACATAAATAAAAACATTTCATTTTGCACAAAATATAAGTAAAGCAGAAATAAAAGTGGACAGTTTTACAGGAGACATAACTTTCCAACAGAAAAACTCGACTTTTTAAATCTTAGTCATTCTCTAATAGGGCTGCCAGGTGTGGAAAATTATTGTTATCTTCTTATACAATTTATTTGACACAAAATATAAGTGCGCGTTACGATTGCTCCGCCAAGATAACCAAACAAAAAAAAAAAAATCGCCTAAAAAATGGTCGAAATTGAAGGGAACAAACCAAAAAATTGACAAAGTAAAAATAAAGATATAAGGATATAGTTATAAGGGTTTTAAGTTGGCCCCGTGAACGTAACGTGGAGGATTGCGCCGCCATGGAGATCTCAGCAACTACTTGGGTTAGAGATCTAATTCTTTTGTCAATTGAAGACTGAAATTGTCAAAAATTGTCGAAAAAAGAATTATAAGCTCTAGATCAATATTTTACGAAATATTCACCTTGGAAGTTATGGCCGCGGAATCATGCACATGTTGTTTCTTTTTTATTGATTATTCCTTTCAAACTTAAGATTTCATATAGTAAAACTGTTACAAGAAGAAAGGTCTTAATTTGTCGAAACTAACAAAAGCAACAAATACTACTAAAGTTATGTTATATTGACGAAATCAGTCAAAAACGAAAAGTACGTGGCCGCGCAGTCGAAACGTTACTTTGTGCGCTGATATCTCAATATCTATAATTGCTACGATTTTGGATTTTTATTCGACATATTAACCTCCTTAGAATGAGATATCGTTTACCCTCAGAACAGGTTTAAACGCATGTAATCTCAAAAATTATACTATCTCATACAATGTTCGAGCAGGGTAACCATAGTTTCGATTTGATTTGGGAATACCTCTAACTGGAGACTAGCAATTATATTGGACAACATCTAGCTCAATATGCAAATTTTTTTAAAAATATTTAAAAAAATTGCAGATTAAGCTAGCTAGCTAAAAAAACTTGTATAATTACTTAAGTAATTATTACGGGTCGTCAGAAGATCGTTCGTCGTCGTCGATTGCGCGGCCATAACTTCCAAGGGGAATATTTCGTAAAATATTGATCTAGAGCTTATAATTCTTTTTTCGACAATTTTTGACAATTTCAGTCTTTAATTGACAAAAAAAATAGATCTCTAACCCAAGTAGTTGCTGAGATCTCCATGGCCGCGCAATCCTCCACGTTACGTTCGCGCGGCCAACTTAAAACCCTTACTTCTGTAGTTTTACTTTGACAATTTTTTGGTTTGTACCCTTCGATTTTGACAATTTTCGACAATTTTTTAGGCGAATTTTTTTTTTGTTTGGATAACTTGGCGGAGCAATCGTAACGCACACAAATATAATGATGTGCTCTTGAATATTTTGACGGTAGATCTCATAGCTTTTCTTCAAATCTAGATTTGAACATTCAGGACTTTAGATCGTTCTCAAGAATGTAATGTTATGTTAAATTTACACTTCGTTACTGCAGATAATATAATTTCTGTAAAATAAAAACATCGATAAATTGTCGAAAAAGCTTAGCGCTGCAGCATACGCCGTTAGGAAAATTCGTGATTTAACTTGTTTAGAGACAGCCCGTTTAGTTTACTTTAGTTATTTTCATAGTGTGATGTCGTACGGTATTCTGTTGTGGGGAAATGCCGCCGATATTCAGACAATTTTTGTTTTACAAAAAAGGGCTATTCGTTCAATTTACAAATTAAGTCCCAGACACTCCCTCAGAGATAAATTTAAAGAAATTAATATAATGACTGTGCCTTCTCAGTATATCTATGAAAATCTTTTGTATGCTCATAAAAATATCAATTTGTTTAAAAAATACAGTGACGTCCATAATGTGAATACTAGAAACAAACACAAATTTGTTGTTCCTACAACCAGGCTGAAGAAAATAAGTGGTTCGTTTAGTTGCCAATGTATACGTTTTTATAATAAACTACCTAGCCACATTCAAGAACTAAGCCTTAATAAATTCAAAAATTGTATAAAGCGGAAACTTTGTCAGAAAGCCTTTTATACTGTCAAAGACTATATTGAGGACAAAAAGGCTTGGGTTTGAGCTGCTCCAATAAATTTACACTATTAATGTTGATTTAAATACCTTTTTACATATTCTATACAATGACATGAATATTTTGTTTGTTATACTATTTTTAATTATTGTGAATGTGAAGACTACGTGGATCATTGTTTTTTATTTATTTTATCCTTTTCTCAGTTTTAGTTATAGTCTGACAGTTTGAGTAATTTATGCGGCCTACCCAAATGACTTTTCTTTGGTATTGTTCGTTGAATCGTTAAGCTCCTTAAGTTTTGAGTTGAGCTGCACGATTACTGACAAATGCGTGCACTGACTGGACAGGTCCACTCAATCTGTGTGGTTCTTTCATCAAAAGACCATTTCTGACTGCAATCTACATGGTCTTCACATGATCTGACCAAGATTATGTCTGGACTTTAAAAGAGACTGTGACCTCTGAGTTTGTTTCGGCGTTTCTTCTCAGAGTAGTCAGATAGGAAACGTCGAACTCATCTAGTTTAAAAAAAAATATGTTTGACGTGTAAAAGTGTTTGTACAAACCTACTTACAGAAAATAAATCATTTATCATTTATCATTTATCAAAAGCTTCTTACTCTACTGTTTTACATGTTAACAGTTGACACAATAATTCTCTCTTATGAGTCAAGTACCTAGTTAAAAACATATTTTGTTAACAACTGCTTCAAATAACCGGTTTCCTGTTAAATTACTGATATAACAGCACACTACTATACTTCCAACTCAAAATTATACTGGACTCCTTTTTAAAACTGCAATTTATAATTCTTGGCTCGACAACCCTATTTCCGAGCGGTTTCCAGCCGCGATTCATCTTCGGAACGCGTTGTGACACGTTGATAAAGATTCCCTTGCACCTGGCCACTGCAACATAGACTAGCGGAGACAGCCAACTTTCAGGATAGTATGGAGTTTTCGGTAGCTTTAGGTTAAAATCTAAGTCAGTTCTGGTAAACTGCCTTAACGGGTAATGTTTTGGGGAAACGTTTGTGTTCTGAGATTTTTGGTCAAAAATAATATGATGCAAATAAATACATTTGAATATACTAGAAGGTATCATAATCTCTTTGGATGCAACGATAATGTAATGGGAATAATAAGGAAATAATTCAAAGATTGTACCCATTAGTATCTAGAACGAACTGAGATGATTTTGGACAAAAAAACTAAATGTTTTGGATTATTCTGAACCTAACCCAGAAATCCTAACCCGGTTGAATAAAATATAACCTAAACTAACTAGACATCGATCAAACTGACAGTAAGTCGACGGAGCCCCGCGCAGCGGGGCTCCTGTTTCTGTCTGCAGAGTTTAAAGAAACCTAAACAAACCGAACCTCTGACGGACATCGACCATCAAGGGTTAGGATTTTCGGGTCAGGTTCGGAATAATCACTTTATTTACTCCAACACTGACAGTGGCATCATTTTAAAAGTGACCTCAAAATGTAGAAGTCACGCACAATCAGCAGAATTAATTTATTTTATACTGCAAAAAGTTTAACAACCCACTGCTCATTAAAGTAATATCTTATCAACATTAAACAAGTATTTATACCAACTGCCTGAGTTTTCGTAACAAATTTTCGATTGATAGATTGAGATTAGACGGATCAATCAATTTTGTTACTTATCAAGATAGATTGCCGAGTACCCATCAATCGCTATAAAATGTTTCGATAACCTACCAATCACTTTGCTATTAAGTAAATTGAACAGTCAGTCGTTATATTTTAGACATCAGGTTGACGTTTGATCTATGAGTACTTTTTAGAGTGTGTGGACATGACTCATGCCGTCTTATTACAAAACAAGGCTCATCTTCAAACCTAGGTTTAAACAATGGACCCTTTTTTTGAATTTCGAACTTTATTCCGAGATATTAAGATGTCAGTTTTACAAAACTGACAACTTAGTACCGGACTAAGTTGTCAGTTTTGTATAAAGAACAGTATTTCTATCATAGCTGGATTCTTATTACAAAAACTGCCTCGATGGTTTAAATCATGACATAAGAAAAACCTCGTTTTGTAATAAGACCGATGAAGTTTTACGTCATAGCGAGTCTAAGAGCTAGAAAAAAAAACTAGCAATTTATTTATAACATACTGAGTGTTTAGATATTTTTCAATGCCATATTGAATACCAGTTTTTTTTTCTTGTCCCACATCTGGGGCTAACATCTCACTTCTGGCTTTTTCTTTCCGTATTTTCACTTTAATCCCTTTTAAATCCCCTAACCCCCCTTTACCTCTCTAAAATCACGACACCTCTATATTCACAGCTCTCGTTAATACCTGTATCAACAAAGGTAGATCTCTACAGTTGAAGCTTATCGTCCGTAATCCGCACTGAGTCCTCCTTTTAAAGCCGGGCCCTGATCCGATAGTAACGCCACCTGTTACGTCATATTTATGATAGCTTAGCTATGTATACCCAAGGAAATTAATTCTTAAAATTTAAAATAGTGTTCATGGAGTTTCTTGCCCGTTCCTTTCCGCCGGAACCTTCTACGCTTTTGAATGGGCAACTAACTACATTTTTCTGATTGACCGACTCCTTGAGTATTCAAAAGTGGCTGTGATTGGTCTAGTTGATTCATCAAGAATCTGCCAAAAAAAGAATCTGCCGTAACAAGAATCTCCCGAAACCAGAATCTGTCCTAAACCGAATAATCCAATACAAAAAAAAAAAAAAAATACAAAAACATTTAAGTATTTCAATTAAACATAACAATAGTTTGAGTATTAGCAAATCAAATTGACACCGTATATGAATTTTCCGTGTTATAGCCATTTCATACTGTCAAAGAATGACAGTTTTGAATTGAATATACAGACAATTTAGTCATTTGGTAGTCAATTTGTTCAACCACTTCACCGTCCGACGCGGCGGCGGCGCAGCTCCAGTAGCGACTTTTCATTAATTATTTCCTTGAATTTACCAAAGTTTAGCCAACATCAAACATTGTCCTGTTGATTAGCTCTAAAATGAAACTGTTTACTGTTTCAGGCCAGTTTCAGGGCAGGTTATTGATGGTTTCAGGCTAAATAGATGCGGGTATGAGTATGTATGTAACACGTCGCGACTGCAATTTGATTTTCGCGAAATTACTAATTATTTATTACTAATAAGGTCGAATATAATTATCTCGCGCATATCTAAAAAAACGGTTGATATCTTCTGTATCTTCTATATAAATAATAAAAACTTTTTTACAAAAAAAAAACCGAAAGTTATTTTTCACTTTGTAGTGTTTTTTTTTTGGCAGTCTGGTTTATTTTTTGTAAAAAAGTTTTTATTTTTCACGTTTTAGTGGGTCAGTTTGTAATTTATCTAAGTTACAATAAACCAATGTCAACTGCTCATCACGTTTTTACAAAATATTGCTTTTCCCGATGCAGAGACGTTAATTGTTGAGGAGTTCTCCTGACTTCCCCATGAGCTCCAGTTCTCCTGGGTCTTACAGGAGAACTGGAGCTCATGGTGAAGTCACCATTACCATATTAAAGTAATCGAATCGCAACGTGTGATATATTTAGATATAATTGAGTATTTCCGATGGCCCTCTGTGGTCTTCATCATCAGTTCCAGTTCACCGAATGGTACTTTCCGAGAGCAAATGCACGAGTTACTATAAAAAATACCGAAATCGATATAGGTGTGCCTATAAAATTTGAGGGTTCCCTCGATTTCCATGGGATCCCATCATCAGATCCTTACTTGATGATCATGGGACCACTTGGAAAGTATACCCTTTCAAACAAAAAAAGAAAAATCTAAATCGGTCCAGCCATTTTCGAGTAATCGGTGAACATACATAATTAAAAAAAAAAAAAGGTTGCGTCCAATTGAGAACCTCCTCCTTTTGGAATACGGTTAAAAAGAGATGTCCTGACTGACTGACTGACTCATCAACGCCCAGCCCAAACCCTTGGTCCTAGAAAGCTGAAATTTAACACAAAGGTTTCCCTTTATAACGTAGACAAGGAATAAGGAAGGAATTCCCGGTAGTACGTTCCCGTGGGATATTATTCGACATCAATGTGGGCCAAGCCACCAAGCCAAGAAGCAAGCCAAGCCGCAAGTATCATCGCATACTTACATTTTTTGAATGACAAAATATTTTTTTTATCGCCTCTGTCGAAATGTGAATACTTCTGCTAACCCTTCAGGTAAATAGGCGTAATGTTATTTTATGTTTGTTTTCTTTCTTTCTTCAAGCAAAACCCGAATTACCTAACTACACTGTTCCGCCCTCGGCACTCACCATGTCTGGATTTGAAGCTACCCTACCCTACAGGTAAATAGCGTAACAGGTTGTTAGCTCATTACCTGTACCCCAAAGGGTATGTGTGTGTGACAGGTAGCTGTCATTCTGAGTCGTGACTTGCGCCAATCAATAATACTGAATGTGAAAATTAGGTGGGGTAAAATGGGGTAAGGGAGGTAGGTAGGGCGAGCCCAATAAATAAATCCATTTTCAATACACTTCCTCGAAAACTGGTTCATATCGCACTACGATTAGGTTCACAATGGAATGTATATCACACGCGTGCGATTTTTCATTTTCCCGCACGTGTACGGGAATAAAAATTGCCACAGATAATTTATACCTATACTTAGTCCAAATTGGTTCAATGCCTCTATTCACAACTCTCTATTCGGAGGTGAATGTTTTTTTTTAATCTCGGCAAAGAGGTATGCGTCTTTACGCCGTTAATATTTTTTGAATATTTAAATAATGTTTATATATAGAATATCATCAAAAACTATGATTATTACAATAAAAAAACGTTTAATGAACAAATTAACATTTGTTTGTGTTCTAAACTCAAAAATATTTGAATTTTATTTTTTTCATATTAGGCTGTTTATCGGCTTTATACCTTTGCTTCTCCTTCAACCTGGCGAAAGCAAAGCGCGAAAAAAAAAAAAAAACATAGTTTTGCTAATAATTCATGACAAAAATATTTTCGTTTATTTTATTGTATTTCTTCAAAAGTGTATTGAAAAACGTTGTTTGATACTCGTGGACATTTGTTATTGCAGTTCTCGGCTCAAAAACAACCTCGCCTACGGCTCGGGTGTTAATTCCGCCTCGAATGCAATAACAAACGTTGTCCACTTGTATCAAAATGTACTATTCCTTTTAATCCCGGTAGTGGGTTCCAATGGGATATTATCTGAGATCTACGCGGGCGAAGCCGCGGGAAAAAGCAAGTACTTATACTGCTTTTTCCCGCGGCTTCGCCGCGGGAAAATATATTTGAAATTATGTCCTCGAAAACGGCCCTTACGATTTCGATGAAACTTGCAATATAGAGGTTTACGGGGTCGAAAAACCGATCTAGCTAGGTATAATAGGAAAATTAAAAAAAAAAAAAAAAACAATTCCGTTTTCTCTATTTTAAATCGAACAGAGTTCTGTCGCAAAGGTACTATATACTAATAGGTACATAGATACATACTTAATACATATTAATAAAATAAACACTCTCAGGAGAAATAACGATTGATAGAGGATTTTACTGTTGAAACAATAAAATTGAACAGAAACGTTCAAATAACTTAAGAACGTTTAAATAACAATGAAATTGTACAGAATTCGTTTTGCTTCCGATAACCAATTAAATTGATATTTCTAGTTATTTGCAATAATAACTAAATAAGGCATTGTGATTGAGTTACTGCATTATTGTAATATAATGAACTATGTCGTCGATGATAGAAGGAAATACGTTGACAATCTAATAAACAAGTTGAGAAAATTATTTTTCTGATTTCTCTTTTGTCCCTTCCTGTCTTCCTTCATGGCCTCAACGAAAGGTAAGTCATAATTGAGATCGACCATTGCAGTCCACTGATGGACAATGGACATACCATTATCAGCCTATAACTTTGACACTGATGGGATACAGGCCTCCTTCCTCTCTCTGAGATGGAGTGGGCCATAATCCAGCACGCGGGCCCAATGCGAGTCGGCCACAACTGATATGGTCATGTCACTGGCGAATTAAACCTACCAGAGTATAAAGTATTTTTCCTGCAGGTCATTGTAATATTAAGTCTGCAGTGAAAGCCAAACGATTGAATGAATGTGTTTGACATTGAATGCAGACAAAGCATGTATGAACTTAGTATAGGTACAGGGTGAAATTTTAATGGTTGTTTTCCTCTTAAAGGGTCATTGTACTCATCATTATGTACAACTTTTACTATAGGACCAAAACTGAAATCGCTATAAAAAAATCAGCTGTTCAGTACATTTATCTACATCAAACTCGTCAAAATGTAGGGAACAGCTGATTTTTTTTCGCGATTTCAGGTTTAATCGCATAGTAAAAACTGTTCATAATGATGAGTATAATGACCCTTTAATTATGAGGAAAACAACCATTAAAATTTCACCCTGTATACGCAAGCCTAATGATTTTGGTTATATTTGTGTGAAATGTCCAAGGATATTTATTTATTTATTTATTTATTTATAAGCATAATACAACAGTAATAATAAATGAAGAATGATGTGATAAGGCAACGGTGCGGTTTAAAAGATGTAGTGACAAAAATTGAAAAGAGTACGCTTTTATGGTTTAGTCATGTTGAGAGGATAAATGAAAGGCAACTAACAAAAGGTAGACTCCTAAAAACTATTAAAAACCCTCGCCTTCGGCTCGTGCTTGTTAATGACAGCTCGTTTGCATTATCCAACTTTCCACCCTTGTATCACAATGTACTATGAATGGACTGTAGTAGACTGAGACGTTTGCTGTCCCGGACAAAAATTTTGTCGCGGTGTATTATCAAGGTGGTCGAACTGCCTCTCAGAGTCATACAGGTTGGAGTGCGGGGTGAGACAGGGGGGGCTGTCCTCTCCAAAGCTGTTTATCTTGTATGTTAACCCCTCAAGTGTCTGAGTTTGGCTGATTTTAGACCCAAAACCCCAGCGAGTGGGGAGTGTTGGGGGTTAGTTGCGAACCCCATAGGTTCACAACTACTGATAATGATATGTTTTCCATCGGATGATGTTTTTTTACGTTTATATATACGTGATCTAAGCTTATATACCTATTATGTAAAGTTTTGTCCTTTTGCACACTTGGGGTGCATTTGACACGCGGGGGGGGAGGGGAGGTTAGCTGCGAACTCCATAAGTTCACAACTAATGATTTGATTGGTTTTCCATCGGATGATGTTTTTTTACATTTATATATATGTGATATAAGCTTATGTACCGAACAAAAAAAGGGTTTTTCTTATGCACACATGGGGTGCATTCGACACTTGAGGGGTTAATGACCTCTTAGTCGAGCTCAGCAGCATGCGTGTCGGTTGCCGCGTGGGAGGTGTTTGCTTGAACAACATCAGCTACGCGGACGATATGGTGTTGCTGGGCCCGACTGCGAGGTCAATCAGGGAAATGCTTAAGGTTTGTGAAAAATACGCCGCATCACATGGTCTCATTTATAATGTAATTAAAACCGAGTTCATGGTCTTCAAGGCCGCCGACAAGTGCCCAGACACCATTCCCTCAATTACTTTGAACGGCGCTAATATAAAGCAGGTGACCAAGTTTAAATATCTGGGCCATATACTTGTTGACGACTTTAGAGACGATGATGACGTGGAGAGGGAGCGCAGGGCGTTGGCGGTCCGCGGGAACATGTTGGCGCGCAGATTTTCTCGTTGTACCGATCAGGTCAAAATTACCTTGTTATAGCTTATTGTCAAGGCCTGTACACAGGAAGTCTGTGGTTCAGCTGTTCTCTTGGGACGCTAAATGCCTTGCACGTCCAATATAATAATGTTTTCAGGATGATGTTGAAACTCCCTCGTTTCTGTAGTGCCTCGGCGATGTTTGCCCAATTGAGTACAGATGGCTTCCATGCTACAAGCAGCATCCTGAAAGTCGTGGCTGACGACCCGAGAGCTCTTGTACTGAGGCATCTCATGCGGAATCACTGTCCGCATGAAGTGCCTCGTAGGTACATGACCCAGTAACTTGTTTTAGTTTTAGTTACTAACCCTAGTGTATAAGTTGTGTACTAACAAAATTGGTTCCCATGTTGTTCCAAATAAAACAATTTGAATTTGAATTTGAATTATGATAATGTTTACATACTCCTGGAACCTCAATGAACTTTTGAGTAGCATCGTGGTTCGTGGATGATGGATTTAACTAGCTGGTGAGTACTTAGATAAATTACGTCGAAACGACCTCAAAAGGCGAAGTTCACAATAGTCAATTTAATAGTTGCACATAAAAATCTGAATCACGTGCCATTCAAATTGGCCTCGTTTGAAGTAATACCCAAATGTACGAGGGAAACTAGTTCTATAGGGGGAAGTACCTACACACAAAGCTTTGATATGTATGAAGTTTGTGAGGTTATTGGAGTTAATCCTCTGGGGCTAACCGAAGAGTTTTATATGTTCGCACGTTCTCGGAAAAATTCGGGATATTTGTGTTTTTTAGGAGTTTGAGTTTGGTTTTTAGAATTTTTTACCGTACCGCGTCGGAGACGGACATAAACAACGAGGAGCGTGTCGACTGCGCCCTGTACTTACATTTTGCTGCTGACTCTGAACTCATTAGAATGAAGAAGAAAAGAGTCGAGAAAGCAGTTTTACCACGCCAACAGATTCACCGGTGAAGCTGGACTGGACCTGAGCCAATCTGGCTGTGACATAATTAAAAGACATTTTAAACTTTCGCGATTTGTACACATTATAAAACAATATCGAGAACGGGTCTTATCGCGATATTCCTTTTTTACGAGGTAAACAGGTACCTAGTTTTTTCCCGACGTTTCGACCGCCTTGCAGCGATCGTGGTCACGGGAGGAATGACAGCTCAGCGACGTCTTCGTTAAGTGCGGGTATGTGCATCTACCAAGCATCTACCCTCACTTGGTCTTCACAATTACCTACCAATAATAAAAAAATAAAAATAAATAATAATAATTGAATATTTATTAATTAGGGTACCTGTTTACCTCGTAAAAAAGGAATATCGCTACATGACCCGTTCTCGATATTGTTTTAAAAGACATTTTGTTTGGCAACGTTCATCAACGTTACTAAACGCCATCTGGCAACGCTCAAACTTTGCGCGTCAGACGTCACATGTTATGAGCAAAGTTTTCGACTCATCATTATCATCAGTAAGCCACGCCCATGGAACTTATTTATTCTTGACGTAGGGCCTTAAAGTAGTAAGCAAGAAGGCTGCGCTGCCAGTGAAAAGCGGTTTAATTAACATAGTAAAATAGTGTCAAAAAGTTGTCGGCGTCCGCGCACTATTGTGCAAGCTTGCTCATAGATCTCTAGAAGCATACAATTTTGCATCAGAGTTCCTTATATCACGAAAGTTAGTACTAAGGAGTTTTTATAAATTCATCCTTTATAGGGGTTAAACGTGGAATGACAGTTTGTGTGGAAGTACATCATCTTTGCCGATGTCAAATTTTCAATAGGTATATTTTTGGGTTGGTATCAGAGTGACTTGATCACAAATTGACCACATCGCTCTTAGTCCACATCTCATAATGTCTAAACCTCAAAATACCTAACTCGCAAAATGATTACATCGCAAAAAGTCCGAACAGTTGTGTAGGCACCTATACATTAATCTCTTTGGTTCCTTAATGTGACTTTTTTCTTACTTTCCCTAGACTATGTGCTTCCCCAAAATTCACTCTTTACACCTGAACCAAATCGGTCCATTTTGATGCTTGAACAAACAGACAAACCTACAAACAGACAAAAATGTTAAAATCACCTATTATGAATTATACTTACTTTAAAAAAAATTAAAGGGCTCGTGGCTAAGTAACAGCCGCACGGGTCAATCGATCATGTTAAGCTACGCTTGCCGCGGTTGGTCCGTGGATGGGTGACCATCTTTACATACCAACACCCCTCCGTGCCTCGGAAAGCATAAAAAGCCGTTGGTCCCGTCATTCGTGGATCTTTGACAGTCTTTACGGGTCGTCAGAAGCCCAAAGTCTGACAACCAGTCGTACCAAGGGGTTTCGTGTTACCCATTAACTGGGTTCTTGAGGTTAGATAGGCAGTCGCTCCATGTAGAATACTGGTATTCAGCTAAATCTGGTTACACTGGAAGCCGACCCCAACATAGCTGGGAAAAGGCTAAGCAGATGATGATGATGAATGATGATGTATCCAGTCATTCTGATATCAACCCTGTATTATAGGTGCCTACACAACTGTTCGGACTTTTTGCGATGTAGTCATTTTGAGAGTTAGGTATTTTGAGATTTAGACATTTTGAGATTTGGACTAAGAGCGACGTGGTCAAGTTGCGATCCAGTCATTCTGATACCAACCCGTAAAAAATACGGCTATCTAAACGACCTATTTTAATACTCGCATGTAAATCAAAACATATGGAGTACTTACCGTTGACCTAGAATCGTGAAATTTGGCAAGAAGCAAGGTCTCACAGCACAAGTAAAAGCAAAATTCCGAAAATCAAATTTTTTTTTGGGATTTCTAGTTCTATGTCAGAGGGTATGGTTTCCGCACTTAGTCCTTCATGTGAACCAGTGGGATTTCTAGTTTTTCCGTACCTCAAAAGGAAAAAACGGAACCCTTATAGGATCACTCGTGTGTCTGTCTGTCTGTCTGTCTGTCTGTCCGTCTGTCCGTCTGTCACAGACAATTTGCTCCGAATGTAATGCACCGATTAAGTTAAAATTTGGTACACATATGGATTTCTGTGACCCAAACACGTATAGCTAAAGTAAATATATGAATTTTGAATATGAGAGTCACTTTTAGGGGGAAAATAAGAAAATTAAAAAAAAAAAGTTTTGTAAACTGTACCGAGTGACATATCAAATGAAAGGGCTTACTATGAGGGTCTCAAATATATTTTTTTTATAATTTTTAAATTTATTGTTTTAAAGTTATTTAAGAAAGTAGACGAAAATTGACCATTCCCCCCCCTTTATCTCCGAAAGTACTGAGCCTAAAATTTTGAAAAAAATATAAAAATTAGTTCTATAGCTGTAGATTACAGAAAAACTTAAAAGAAGTCTGTGGTCTTAACATAACATTGTAAATCTATATATATAAAAAAATCAAAGTCCTGACTGAGTCACTGACTAATATATCAACGCACAGCCCAAACCAATGGACCTAGAGACTTGAAATTTTGCACATAGATACCTTATATAGTGTAAACATCCACTAAGGAAGGATTTTTGGAAATTTCATCCCTAAGGGGGTAAAACAGGGAATGAAAGTTTGTATGAAAAATCCTATCCCTTGAGTTAATAGACTTGAAACTTAGCGCGAATATTCATCTAAGTAAATTATAAAGTTCATCATTTTTAGTTTTCCTAAACTACCCCCTAAGGAGGGATTGGGGGTGTCAAAGTTTGTATGGAGGTACTTTAACACGCGGTCCGATTAACTCAAAACTCAGTTTTTATACTTGAGACCAAAAATTAAGACTAACGTGTATTAGGGTTTTCCAAAAATTTTATAGCGGAGGATTTTATTGGGGGCTTGATTAACTCTAAAATTGCTGTAAATAATGTTTGAGTCAAGTTATGGAAACATACCAGACGATTTTTGAAATTCTTTAGGTACCTATCTGTGTTCGTGAAAACAGAGATACAGTTTATATGAAAAATCTTATTAATTTGGTTAATGAACTTGAAACTTAACACAAATACTTGCATAAGTAAGTAATAATGTTTGTCATTATTAGTTTTTCAAAAATACGCCTCAAATGAGGTCTAGGGATGTTAAAGTTTGTATAGAAGAATTTTAAAGCGCAGTCCGATTAAAAAAAATGGTACTTTGAGTCAAGTTAGGAAACTTGCCAAACGAATTTTCACCGATTTTGACGGCATATAGCTGATGTTTTAAGGAGTAACTTAGGCTATTTTTATTTTAGAAAAATAATTAGGGTTCCGCGCAAGAAAATTAACGGCCCAGTACAAACTTACTAAGCCTCCGCTGTCTATTACGGCTATAGCAACAAATAATAAAAATAAAGCAAAGTTAAAAATTTAAGGGGTCGGTCCCCATACAATAAAACTTTTTGAAAAAAAAAAAAAAAATTTTAATCTAGCATGTGGGGTGTCATGTCATTATTTCATCACCGCTGCTCTCAAAACGGTGAAGGAAAACATCTTGAGGAAACCGGCATGTCCTAGAACCAAAAATTCGAAGACATGTGACATCTACCAACCCGCACTGGGCCCGCGTGGTGGATTACGGCCCACTCCCTCTCACCGAGAGGAGGCCTGTGTCCCAGCAGTGGGAACATTATAGGCTGATTATGTGTTATGTGGGGTGTCATCGTCTCGAACTCATTGAGTAGAGTACAAACATATTTTTTTTATCTTTTAAAATTAAGAAATAGGGGGCCGTAAAAGTTGTAAGTTTTAGACCATTTTTGTACGAGCTCTAGCGCAACAATTCAACAAATTAGGAATTTGAAACTTCTTTATACCATGTAAGTACCATGGATACTGTATTTAATCAACAATACTGAAAACGGCGATTCATAAGGTATTTTGTTTAAACATGGGTGATTTTCTGCAACTGCAAAAAATAACCTTGTAATTCACAGTATCATTATAAAATAAGTAAAAAGTTATCTTTGCGATTGTTAAACATATAATATGGTACGGAACCCTTCGTGCACGAGTCCGACTCGCACTTGACCGGTTTTTCAACTGCAATGTGAAGTTTGTTTTTGGGAAAAAATTCTTTTCAACTAAGGGTCCCTTCATTGTGTGTGATCCGACACCCACTTGGCCGGTTTTTTTTTTCTAAAAACTACAATTTTATTGTTGAGAACCCCGTAAAAAGGAAAAGAAACGGAATACACATAACAATCTGACACGTGCACTCCTCTGCCATCAAATGTTTTGTGAGGGAGCGTCAGCCATGACAGGTGACGTCATCCGGTATGCCGCTGAATGAAACATGAGCTTATTTCATGCATACGAAAAATGCCTTTTGTTTAAATTTATAAGGGGCTTTGATTTTTTTCCTGTTGAGATTTTACTTGGATATAAGAAATGATATTGTAAAGGAAAAATACGCTACGTCGGCGTTGTTATTATATTAATGTATTTACAGGGTGTACGACTGCGATAGATAATATACGGAACGTATGATACAGAAAGAGATAGCCTGGCATTTTAGATAAGTTTATTTTAGTTTATAGGTTTATTTATTTTCGTAATCAACAGGTTTTACAAATATTTTTTACAGGCCTTCTTTTAACTATGTAGTACCTGTAACAGAAGACCTCATATTTTAGATACATTATTGTCACGCCACGGACACGATTTGTTTCGCTCGCTGCTATTATTAGCCGACTAAATCAAATTAGAGAGCAGTGGTGGCCTATAGGTATTAGCCGTGACTTACGAGTTGTAGGTGGTAGGTTCGAACCCCGGCAGGCGCTTTACTTTGTGTACCTAAATTATTTCATCACCGCTGCTCTCAAAACGGTGAAGGAAAACATCGTGAGGAAACCGGCATGTCCTAGAACCAAAAATTCGAAGACATGTGACATCTACAAACCCGCACTGGGCCCGCGTGGTGGATTACGGCCCGCTCCCTCTCACCGAGAGGAGGCCTGTGTCCCAGCAGTGGGAACATTATAGGCTGATTATGTAAATCAAATTACAACAATTGTCTGAATTTTTCTGCAACAATTCC
The DNA here is from genome assembly GCA_905163495.3 of Cosmia trapezina. Taxonomy (NCBI): domain Eukaryota; kingdom Metazoa; phylum Arthropoda; class Insecta; order Lepidoptera; family Noctuidae; genus Cosmia; species Cosmia trapezina. The sequence goes on from LR991021.1 coordinate 2,946,705, forward strand.
CGCGCGCTAATGCGATATTTACCTCTTTATTTATATAATATCCTTAGATAATATCACTAGCGGACCTGACAGACGTTGTCCGGACTGTCTGAACGATCCTAGAACCTGACTGTAGCGCCACCTACCGGCTTCAATTGTGTTTTCAAACCAACCAGGAACCCATTGAAATATACACACAAAATTTCATCTAAATCGGTCCAGCAGTTCAGGAGGAGTTAGGTGACAAACACACGTACAGAAGAATTATAAATATTAAGTTTCAGGATGTTAAAGGAAAGTATCTTTAAGCAAATACCCGGCTAGTTATGAACTGAGAAAAAATATGCATCTACAATAAGGTCTTGTCTATGGTGTAGGCTTGAGAAGTCAAGGTAAATTGTAATGGATCTAGCACACTGTCATGTGATGAATTTATTACGAAACTAATAAATGTAGACATCCTTAGTTCAGTCAAAATGTAAAAAAAACTGGGCAAGTGCGTGTCAGACCACGCACAATGAAGGGTTCCGTAGTTGAAAATAATTTATCCCAATGACAAACTTCACATATTTAAGTTTGTATTCGCAAAAAGCTATTCTTAAACATAAGATCACGCCTTGTTTCCTCGAAGGGTTGGGTAGAGGTGTACCTATAGTGCACCCACATTTTGCCAGAAAAAGAAAACTAAAAACCACAAATGATAAATGTTCAGACTTTTTCCTTTACTTGTGCTGTAAGACCTTGCTTCCTGCCAAATTTCATGACTCTAGGTCAACGGGAAGTACCCTATAGGTTTTGATTTACTTGCGAGTGTCAAAATATATGCATAAGTGGCCGTATCATAGCGTTTAATAAGAAGCTTGATTTTTTTTAGAATTTTTAGGTACCATAGACTTACTTATTTCATATTAATTTCAACTTGATACCTTCACACGTTCCTGACAAAAAGGGCCTTGACAGATGACCTACTTAAAAATATTTTTTTACGTATTTGATATTAATTTCAACTTGATACCTCCACGCGTTCCTGAGAAAAAGGGTCTTGACAGACAGACAGACGGACAGACAGACAGACAGACGGACAACGAAGTGATCCTATAAGGGTTCCGTTTTTTTCTTTTGAGGTACGGAACCCTAAAAAACCTAAAACTAAAAACTTCAACAATAATAATTCTGCTTACCTAAAAGGAGCTCCTCGAAAATAATTGTTAATTTCCCCTCTCAGACTCGACATTTATTCCAAGAAAGACCTGTGGGTTGTGATGCCGTCATATTTTCTTGTCTCCTCTTAATTTACCGGTTTTAATTTCCGGGCCCTATTTACCACTCCAAAAATGATTACGAACTCCAAAAGCGAATTTTCAACTCTATGCGGTTTTCATAGAGTTGAATTTCGAAGTTTCGGGTTGTTTTTATTTTTATTATCAGTTCCTTGTTTCAATACAATTTTGACCTTTGATGTCCTGTCAGAGATCAAATGATCGATTTTCAATAAAGATAGCAATTACTTGTTGTTAGAATATTCAAAGTAATAATTTCGTGGCAAATAGGCAGGAATGGTGGAAATTTTCACAAGAAATTTGATTTCATTTTGAGATACTTTAGTAATAATTTTGATTAAAGAGATTTTTATATCAATAGCCTTTAAATAGTTGCTATGTTTGAGAAAGTTAATACACTCTTTGAAATCAAAGTAAATCTGATTTACCTACGTACCTACATGATTACTTTCATAATTGATAGATATTTTCTCTGGCTAGATTTTACCCATTACAAAGCGTAGCCGCTAAGCAAGAAACTTCTTTAAGTATACGTTGATCAAGATTCGTTGCCGTAACACAAAATAATAATAACTAAAATCATAGGTACATACAATTCTCCAAGTAAAAATTGTTATCGAATAAGAACACTGTACACTGTACTTATATATAGAAGGATATCGGTTCTTATTATTCAGAATTTTCCTACATTTACACAGCTTATTGAGAAAGCCAATCTATACGTTGATTATGATTCGTTGCCGTAACACAAAATAATAATAACTAAAATCACAGGTACATACAATTCTCCAAGTAAAAATTGTTATCGAATAAGAACACTGTACACTGTTCTATATAGAAGGATATCGGTTCTTATTATTCAGAATATTCCTACATTTACACAGCTTATTGAGAAAGCCAATCTATACGTTGATTATGATTCGTTGCCGTAACACAAAATAATAATAACTAAAATCACAGGTACATACAATTCTCCAAGTAAAAATTGTTATCGAATAAGAACACTGTACACTGTACTTATATATAGAAGGATATCGGTTCTTATTATTCAGAATTTTCCTAAATTTACACAGCTTATTGAGAAAGCCAATCTATACGTTGATTATGATTCGTTGCCGTAACACAAAATAATAATCACTCAAATCACAGGTACATTTAATTCTCCAAATTGTAAAATATGCACATATCACAACACTAATAGTTGACTCACCAACTCACCACCGCTCAGGCGGACAGTCCGAACACGACTGATCGCCCCACCACTCGGACCGGTATTTATAACCGAGCGACGTACGCGTCTGAGGCAACGTCACAATACTGTCATCGGCTCGTATTGCGATATAGTGATATCTACATACAGTACATCCCTTCCTTATTTTAATTTATTTTATTTCTGTATTAAATCTCCCCTGCATTAAATAATAAGGACCTTTAGGAAGAAGTGATACGTTTTTATATTTATCCCCTTCATAGTATGTATTAAGTTACAAGTACCTAGTCTTTATTTATTAAAGAACACCAACAGCATATACATTCAACATTGGTTCAGTCTGCATGATATTACTTATACTTTTCTGTAGTGGATCACTTATCTATTTAGTAACTAAATTAGGCATTTACTTACCCAATTTAGGCATCTTTATCAAATCAGTTTTTTAATCAATTAATACAAGTAATTGCTTTATATTTTTACCCCATTGTAATCAATATAATTTCCTGTGTACTTTGTTTAATATATTTCCTTCCTTCTTTCTTTTCTTTCTTGTGAATGATAGTCTGACTACAATGTTCATGCAAGCTAATTGATATTGTATCTTGATTATTGATGATAACTATGTTGTTCTGTATGTGTTATAACACGGCCAATATTGCTCATGAGGTGCAGTCAAGAGAGACCCTTCGCCACATGTGCTTACTGTACATGAGGTGTGATCGAAAATTTTGAGTATGAGTGGCCCAGCCATTCTAAACAGAAGTGGTTTAATACCACTGTTCTCAACTATAACATCTAATTCCCAAGGGACTTGGTGATCAGGGATCCTCACACAATCATGAGGGTTTTCATAGCTTCGCTTACAGTTTAGATTTTCTTTGTAAAGGCGCTTGCTTACAAAGAAAATCACTTTAACCATAAGGTGGTATTTTCACCCTTCACACACTGCACCACACATTGTTAGTAGCCAGTTCATTGGCTAAATAATATTGCTGCTGGTCCATTAGCCTTACCAATAAATTAATTATTTGCCTGCAAAGTTAAAACATTTGTTAATTAAATCAATCAATCAATCAATAAGCCTTTCATCCTGAACTTTTAAGACTAATCTAAAAATATTGTAGTGCTTTACAGATTGTCTCTCAGTTCAGTGTGCCTCTTGGCATAGGCTTCCTCTAACATCTTCCATTGCTTTCTATACCTAACCGCTCTTCTCCAGTTAGGACCGGCTGTTAATCTTCACTCATCCTCCCATTGCCTTCCTCTATTCCTTTTGCCATTTTATGGTACCATTCAGTGATTATTTTACTCTATTTTTCTTGACTACTTCGCAGTATATGGCCTGTCCATGTCCACTTTAGTTGATCTATCTTTACTAGCACGTCTGTTACTCTAGCTTTTGATCTTATGCAGGTGTTTCTTTTCCTGTCCTGCTTTTTAACTCAAATCTTCTCCATGGCTCTTTGACAGTGTACTAGACTGTCCCTGTGAAGTTTAGTGAGGGACCAGGTTTCAGGTGAGGTTGGGGAGAATGCAGGTAAAACTTTCTGTTTAATCTATGTGCTTGTTTCAGTGGATTTCATTACTTCCTTTAGGGACCAGTATTTTTTCCAGCTTATTGGCTATTCTTTTGTTTATTTAGTTGGTAGATTGGTCTCTGTGAGAGATGATTTGTCCTAGGTAAATATACTCTTCTACGCACTTCGCGGTTAGCAAGTAATTTGGTCTTGTTTATGTTCATGTAGAATCCGATTTTCTCACTTTGTTGCTTTAGGTCTTCCATCATTTTCCTTAGATTATGTGGGTCTTTTTTCAATAAGACAATGTCGTCTGCAAAACTTAAATGGTTCTGTTAAATGGTTCCTTAAATGACTGATAATCTGCCTAGCCTTTTCCCAAGTATATTGGAATCGGCTTGCAGTCTAACTGGATGCAGCTGAATATCAGTATTTTACATGGAGCAACTGCCTATCTAACCTCCACAACCCAGTTACTGGGTAATACGATACCCATTGGTAAGACTGGTTGTCAGACTTTCGGGCTTCTGACGGACGACCCGTAACGACTGTCAAAGATCCATGAATGACAGCCGGGACCAACGGCTTAACGCTGCGCTGCGTTATGCTCCAGTGAGTCGGAGTGTACAGCTCTGGGTTGAGGCTGAAGGTGATGACCAGGAATGCGCGTCCGCTGCATGCTGGTGGTCAGGATACCTGTTGAAGCCGTGGATGCTGGCTGGCTGTGTAACTCGCCGCTCGAAAGTTTGAGGAAGTGATGCTGATGACGTCACGCTGATGTAGTTGCACGAAAGCTGCGCTGACGTTCATGCTCGGGGTCATCAATTTAGAGGTATGAGGAACAGGGTGTAAAGTTCACTCATTCTCCATAGAAAAGGTAGGATCCTCCGACCAGATGGATGTTGTGTCTTGGTGGGCTGCTGCCCGACGGTTGATGTCGGGACGTTGTGTATATGCTAATCACGTGGTAAACTCTAATTGCGCGATGCAGGTTTGCGTGACGTCATGTAATCGATGCGTAGTTCATATGTGGCGATGTAGATGCCATCACATGCTTTCCGAGGCACGGTGGAGTCTCGGTATGTCTAGATGGTCACCCATCCACGGATCAACCCCGGCAAGCGTAGCTTAACCTGATACATCGACCCGTGCGGCTATTATTACCTAGCCACGAGCTCCTCACTGTTTAATGACCAGTATGTACTTAAAGAGTACCACTATTTTACCTATTTTTCTTTTTGATAACTGTCAATTAATGACCAGTAGGTATATTCTACTGTTAATACCGTCGTTCTCTGATGACTTGTCAATTTAATGACCAGTAGATATATTCTACTGCCGTTAGCGTCATACTCTGATGACTTGTCAATTTAATGACCAGTAGATATATTCTACTGCAGTTACCGTCATTCTAGATGACTTGTCAATTTAATGACCAGTAGAAATGTTCTACTGCTATTTCGCATTGCGCGCATTTTGCACATTTTCATATGGTAATACCACCCAAGGACTCCACGAGACAGGATTGACGTAGTGTGGAGTGCATAAGTAAGGTATCCTTTGCGTCGTATTACATTTGTTTGGTTATCTCTTTTCTTAATAAATCTCAACTGTTTCTTCCTCATTCTTTTCAGTTTAGTTATATTTTTAATAACTTGTAATAGTTCAGTTTTATGTTTGTTTTCTTCTGCACGTTGTAAATACTGTCGCCGCCTTTCCTTATTTTTGTTTCAATTCAGCTAACATTTGTTTAGATAGCTCGTTTGTTTTCTGTAACTTTTGGCGTAATGCTTTTTTTTTTTCTTTTCAAAAGTATGCTTGAGTCCCTTAGTTTTAAACTTTTCTTTTTTAGATTTCCAAAACTTTCCAGACTTGGAAATACCTCTAATGGGTTCTGTTTTACTTGAAGATGTGTCGTGTTTACTGTTGTTTTCATCTCTGCTTTTTAGCTATGGTTGATACTATGGAGAGAACTTTAGTATGTGTTTCTTCAACTAATCATATAGCATATTTCAAATAACTAAGCATGTGGTCCCGGGTTCGACTCTCAGGTCGGGCAGCGTCACTTAGTTTCTTCATCACGAACCTCCCAATAACATACCGGAGTCTGAACTGTAGTCCGTTTAATGGCAACAGACATGCCCAACGTTACTGGTGAAACGTGGTTGCATCACACATCTCTGCCTATCCCTTTGGGGCACATAAGCGTGATGTTATGTTTAAATAATTAAACCACAATTTTTTTCCTTAATAAACAAGATAGTATTTAAATAGTTATGAACCATTTATTGTTTCAGTCTTCTCCTTTTATTTACCTCCTTTCATTTCTAATGAAAAACTCTAACGTATTTATATTCATAATTTGACGTTTGAAATCAAAGAGATTTAAGATACTATAGAGAGGCTATCAGAAGAAATGTCACATAAAAACTGTTAATGCCAAGTCTCAGTGACGCCATCTAGCATAATACTCGTACGGCAAAATTACATAATAGCCAGGTATGACATGAATACTTGTACACTTTTACCGACACCAACCTTTGATTTAGCAACCGTCAGATAGTTAGAAATATCTAAGAAAATTATTTAATTTATCTCCATACTCGATAAATTATAAAATAGTAACGAAAATAAACCGTAGTTGAATCAAGTCATTTCATAACTACAAGGTTGCAATACTACAATGTATAATTCGGCATATTTTCTTCGAAACTAATTTTCATTTGGTGGACACGAATATGACGTGACCTGCAGGCGTATCACACAAAACTGAGCGACTTTTGACCACTAGGATATAAGTATTGGATTACGATTTTGTTCGCTTTGTCCCGTCTATTGTTAAGTAATATTTAATGTCTTTGTTTGAAATGTAACAATATTTTGTATATTTCCTTCCGAAATATATTATTTAATTATCTATCTGTAGGAGATTATATTTTTTCCATCCATTAAAGGGAAATAACAGTCGTCATGTTCCTCATAATAGTTTTTTTTTTTTTTTTTAACATGAATATTCGTCATTATTACATTTATTTATTATTATAATTTGTATAATAAAATATAAAAACTCACGGTTTCCTCCTCGTCGCCAATGTAAAATATGCACATATCACAACACTAATAGTTGACTCACCAACGCACCACCGCTCAGGCGGACAGTCCGAACACGACTGATCGCCCCACCACTCGGACCGGTATTTATAACCGAGCGACGTACGCGTCTGAGGCAACGTCACAATACTGTCATCGGCTCGTATTGCGATATAGTGATATCTACATACAGTACACAAATTAAAAATTGTTATCGAATAAGAACACTGTACACTGTGCTTATATATAGAAGGATATCGGTTCTTATTATTCAGAATTTTCCTACATTTACACAGGTTATTGAGAAAGCCAATCTATACGTTGATTATGATTCGTTGCCGTAACACAAAATAATAATAACTAAAATCACAGGTACATACAATTCTCCAAGTAAAAATTGTTATCGAATAAGAACACTGTACACTGTACTTATATATAGAAGGATATCGGTTCTTAGTATTCAGAATTTTCCTACATTTACACAGCTTATTGAGAAAGTCAATCTATACGTTGATTATGATTCGTTGCCGTAACACAAAATAATAATCACTCAAATCACAGGTACATTTAATTCTCCAAATTAAAAATTGTTATCGAATAAGAACACTGTACACTGTACTTATATATAGAAGGATATCGGTTCTTATTATTCAGAATTTTCCTACATTTACACAGCTTATTGAGAAAGCCAATCTATACGTTGATTATGATTCGTTGCCGTAACACAAAATAATAATCACTCAAATCACAGGTACATACAATTCTCCAAGTAAAAATTGTTATCGAATAAGAACACTGTACACTGTACTTATTTAAAGAAGGATATCGGATCTTTTTATACAGAATTATCCTACATGAACACAGCTTATTGAGAAAGCCAATCTTTCACACAGAATAAAGCCAAGCTAGAGGGTACTAACATCGCCACTTTGTTTTAGTTGTGGGTTGTAATTGATAGGCTTATACAGCAGCCAGTAATTTAATTACATCAACATTTTTAGTTGATTTGTTTTTGTTAGGATTCCGTACCAAAATGGTAAAAAAGGAATTCTTATGGTGTCACTCAGTCTGTCTGTCTGTCTGTCTGTCTGTCACAGCTGGATATCTCAAGAACTACTAATGCTATCAACTTGAAATTTGGAACAGTTTTATATGACGTTTACCCAACTATTTTGCAATTAAGAAAGAAATAAAAATATTTATATTGTTTGTGCAACAGGTGCTGCAAGGGGGTCTTAAAAATTCAAAGTGGGGCTACTAGAGCATGTGGGGTATCATATGAAAGAGCGCTGTTTGCACATTCTTAAACATTTTTTATGTTTTTTTAGGCCGCATAGTTTTCGACTTTTAATGAAAAATGTAAAAAAAAAATACAGTTCCCAAAAAAAAATCTAAAAAAATGTAAAAAAAAAATCTGAAATTATTCTGTGTGATAGAAATTTACGTAAAGATTACAGGAAAAATAAAACGATGTCTCTAAATAGCACACTTTTTCAGAAATCGGAACGGAACCCTCGGTGCGCGAGTCCGACTCGCTTTTGACCGGTTTTTTTTACATGCAAAGAAGCGTCCAGAAGATGTATGAACGTAAACCAAGCAAAAGGAGTATGTAAAGATCGTAGCATGTGACGAACTGTAGTTTTTACCCCCATGGGAAGAAACCGTGAGTTTATGTTTGTATGTAGAAGCATCCAGCAGTGCGATTCTGTAACCATCTTACCGTGAAAACTTAGGTGAAGTGAGCGTGGAGTGAGCTGTCAAAGTGTCAATAGTGTCAATTCCTAGCAAAAACAAACTCACTTCACCTAAGTTTTCACGGTGAGATTTTTACAGCAGAAGACGGATACTATTTTCTAATCTAAAAGTTTTTTACGTCAGAATTTAACCTGCTCATAAAAAGTCACGAAATCATTTTCAAATAAAATCTCTTTTATTATATTACAACAGGGACCTAAAACAAGATCATCAACAGTTGCCAACATAAAACACGGATATAATAATAAAAATAAAAAAAACAAGCAATATACAAATTCACGAAACAAAATAAACAGCATTAAATTACGGGCTGTTTCTGTGAAGTACCGTTAATAGCCTATTAAGGCGTCAGTTTTTTTATGAACATTAGTACAAGACGATAATTACGTGGAATGGAAACTTTTCACCTTTTTCTGGACGTTTCATTTAATTTTGTGGAATTTGTTTACTTGTCGTGGGACTGTTAAAAACTGTTTTAGTACTAGGTTAGACTGTAATATTTTTATTTTATTTCTTGTAGTTTACTCCTTATGAATAGATTTTCTTACAGGGCCGGGTATGGAAAAAATAATATAAGGAGTGACATACAAGAGAAAGGGGAGAGGTGGTAAGGGGGAGAGGGGAGGGATGGTATGGGAGAGAGGGGGAGAGGGAAGGGGAGGATTGGGGACAGCAACCCCGGGTGTGAGAGGTGGGTGAGACGGGGGTTAGATGGAGAGGGGTGAGAGGTGGGCTGAGTGGGGGGAAGAGCGCTTTTAGACCTTAAAGTTGACATATTAGGAATATTGTAAAAAAATCACTAAATATCACTATTTCCTGCTGGTTTCACAATATCCACTGCTGTTGCCGATCTTACCCCCTTTGGCCCTTCCCTTTACTTTCAAATTGTAACATAAACGTTACAAAAATCACATAAAATACCAATAACCAACCCTATAACTAGACTAAACCTTTCTGAGTACCTCTTCAACCCGTAACGCTTATTTGATCGTGCTTTCAAAAGCCTCTCCTCTCGCTCTCACTTCAAACAAATGCCGCGCCGTCAAAGGACGTTAAACGTTCCAATGAAAAGGTGAAACGAACATTAATATCGCTTTTAGAGCGTGTTTTAGATTTCAATCCGTGGAAATTTAGTGAATGGGGTGAGGTTGGTGACCTCGTAGGTCGAGTATAAATAGATTGAGCTAGAGTAGGTAGGCAAGAAGTAATTATTGTTTCAACACTGTATGCGAAATTCTTGGTGGTTTAATTCTGCGAGAAATTAAAGTGTAGTGTACTATCGGCCAAATTTCCGCATGCTCACCTTTTTAAGGCGATAATCGCACCGCTCATGGTAAACCAAAATATTGGTTGAATACCACCGACATTCTCTCCGAAAATTAATTTACTTTCAATACTTTTATTTATTGAAGACACAAAGCTAACAAAGCTATTGTAAGTTTGTTATTGTTGGTCCAAAAAAAAAATGACAACTAAACAGACTGACTAAAAAATTTGTCAGTCTGTTGTATGAAATGACTATAACATGAAAAATTGACGTAGGATGTCAATTTGCTCAACAATTAATTTCCCCGATTGTGTATCAGAAAAGTGATACTTACAATTCCTGAAATGGGCCATAAAATATCAAATCCTTGGATAAGATCCAGTCCACGTTGAGGCAATTAAAATTAGATTATGGTCAGACCAAAACCAATTTCGTCTGCTTCATTCTGGAAATTAATTTCATTTCTTGGGAAAAAATATTTTCAAGGCTTTCTCCTAATACTGTGTTAATGAATAGAATGTTATGAGAGCTCCAGAAATATCGTTTTAGTTTGGCCTATTATTAATGAATAGGATGTTATGAGAGCTCTAGAAATATCGTTTTAGTTTGGCCTATTATTAATGAATAGGATGTTATGAGAGCTCTACAAATATCGTTTTAGTTTGGCCTATTATTAATGAATAGGATGTTATGAGAGCTCTAGAAATATCGTTTTAGTTTGGCCTATTATTAATTAATAGGATGTTATGAGAGCTCTAGAAATATCGTTTTAGTTTGGCCTATTATTAATGATTAGGATGTTATGAGAGCTCTAGAAATATCGTTTTAGTTTGGCCTATTATTAATGAATAGGATGTTATGAGAGCTCTAGAAATATCGTTTTAGTTTGGCCTATTATTAATGAATAGGATGTTATGAGAGCTCTAGAAATATCGTTTTAGTTTGGCCTATTATTAATGAATAGGATGTTATGAGAGCTCTAGAAATATCGTTTTAGTTTGGCCTATTATTAATTTCTGGAGTGGAAATGGCCACTTACCGAAATTATCGATAATAATATTATTGAAACTTATTCGTAAGGAATTTTCGAATTTTCTTGATTTAATTTTCCAATCCTCACATTATGCGGTCACTTTCCGTGACCTAAGAGCTGGCTTTTTACCTTGGCCAGAGGCTAAGCATTGCCATACACCGTGGCAATGCCGCCAGTCTCTTGGGTACTTTACCAGTCGACAGCGATGCGGATGAATTTTTCCAAGCCATATTTTAGCTTTTAAATAGTTAGATTAGGATATTATTTTTTGAATACACTTATATATTATAAGGGTGTAAAAGCAGGTACGGGTACAGTATCAAGTAGGATACATGTATAATAATTATATAAAATTAAGTTATGTCCTCACGTATCATTTGGAGAATGATACGTGAGGACATAACTTATATGGTCTTTGAGAATTCAGCAGAGGCCCTCCCTCGAGGTTCTGTCACAGCGCTATGGAACGGAGTATTCTGGGTATTAAATTTGTGGATTGGATTAAGAATATAACAATCCGTTCCATCACTAAAATAATTACTGATGTCACTCGGAAAGCTGCCACGCTTAAATGGAATTGTGCTGGACATCACATCTGCCGCATGTCAGACGATCAATGGTCCAAACTTACGACCCCGGGCGGGATGAGCTGGACTCCTTTAATAAAGATTAGTTCTTGGCAGCTCTGGACAGAGAGAGGTGGGAAGAGAGTAGGGAAGCTTTTGCCCAGCGGTGGGACAATTACACCTAGGAAACAAACATATATATTTAATATTGTTTTATTTTATTTTAGGTATGCAATATAATGCTCGCAAACCCTTTACAAAAATAATATGATAACAAGAAATTCATCAACAAAACCTTCCAAAAAACACTCTTTATACCCAAAATCGTCGATCCCACCGAAATTAGAGTGCAATCACTCTAAAACATCAAAACAATAACAATATACGTTGAAAATGGGGTTCAAATTTAGCAAATTGAATTTCTGGCGTGCGCAGAACCACTGTAGCGAATGTATTGTTTATTCTTATGGCAATAAGCGTTGTTTCTCGGGAGTCGTGCGGTCCCCTTGGGCCTCATTATAAAAGGCTTATTGGGCTTTTGCTAGTGGTCCAAAGAAGTTGGTGAATATTTCCATAAAGAGTATAATATTAGGGGTTGGGTTGGGTCTGGGTTAAAAATAGAATGATGGCTTTTTTACTAGGTTAGCCCTCGAATTCTCAAACGACACTAAACCATAAATGTGGTACTTAAAGTTACTGTCACTAATGCACTTCAATATGTCAGAAGCAGGAGATAGCACGAGCCACAGACTTGATGAAACCTTAAAATTGAGCAGTGTTTGAGTTTGCAGCCGTAAGTCACGTACAGGCAGGCGATAGAGGTACACTTGGGATTGTAAGTAAAACCATTTCCTGCTTAGTTTACTTTGTAATATCATCATTCTCCTTTTTTTTTTTGTTCCGGGGTGGAAAATCCTCAAGCCACCCCCGCCCGCCCCGCATTCTCGAGTCTGCCGTCCCTCCGGACCTGTTTACGGGGGCTGGAAGAAGGTGTTGTCTGTCTTCCGCCGAAGCTCGGTCCACCTTCTGTGGGTCGGGAGAGTCGTCTCGATCTACCTCTCCCTTTCCGCAGGCTCCTTCTGCGAAATGACGGTTTCACAGAAGGAGAAGGAGGAGGATCTTTATTTTCCTGCCCTTATCCCAATTTATTTGAGGTCGGCGCAACATGTCTTCTTCTTCCATACTTCTCTAATAGTCATCTCGGTAGTCACCCCCATTGTAGCCATATCATCTTTAACACAGTCCATCCATAGTTTTTTTGGTCTTCCTCTACACTTATAGCCATCCACATTCATAATCAAAACTTTCTTCTCGACATTATCGTTATTTTTCTCATTATTTTATAAAGCTGCTGCCCGCGGCCTCAACCACATGAACCCTACGAATAAGTTATAAGCAGGAACCTAATTATTTTTATAAAATAAAAGTAGTCTAAGTTTCTCCTTATAACATCAGCTGCAGCCATTTTGGAGTTTAGCAATTTCTAAACTTTTACCGTATACTTTCATAATTATGCATTTAGTAAAAAGCTGTTATTTTGAATTACAAACAGACACTTCAATTTTATTTATTTGTATAGAGAATCATACTAATTAGAGAATTATTAGAGAATTTGTATTTGTATTATAAAATTTTAAACAGAAAATCAACCAACAACTTGTACCACGCGATACACAAGTATCGTATCGATCGGTAAGCCGCGGTCTGAGACCCTTATCGTGGTCCAAAACGTCTGTATTTTGTGCCCCACGCTGTAAATCTCTCTATAAAGAGCAGTGGTGGCACATTGGTAACGGCCGCGACTTACGACCTGTAGGACATAGGTTCGAACCCAGGCAGGCGCTTTACTTTTTGTAAATTATTTCATCACCACTGCTCTCAAAACGGTGAAGGAAAACATCGTGAGGAAAATGTCTTAGAATCAAAAATTCGAAGACTTACGACATCTACCAACCCGCACCGGGCCCTCGTGGTGGATTGCGGCCCACTACCTCTTACTGAGAGGAGGCCTGTCTTCCAGCAGTGGGAAGATTAAAGGCTGATTATGCTGTAAATATTCCTCTGATTTATTACTAACATAAATGCTATTGACAATTACTAACATAACATATATTTGTTTCTAGAGTTCATTATTCTCTTGCCACTATCCGTGTGCGTTACTGCAGCGGAATGTTGTCGCTTTTCAGGATTTCGTCTTGACAGGAATTAGTACCCAATCTCGTGTAAATGTGCGCGAAATTTAGAATTTGTGCGTCCAGCCGATCCAAAGATATTCACGAAAAACAGATTCCGCTGGAGTAACGTTACTGCAGCGGCATGTTTTTTTACCAGTGGTCGTAGCTGAATACAAACTAGCTACTTAGATAGATATAATTTGTGCCTAATTGTGCCCAAAAAATAGAATTTGTGCGTCTTGAGGTTTCAGAGTTATTCAAGATGCCGCTGCAGTAACGTTTAGCAAATTGCTGTATCTCTTAAACGGCATGACATACAACTACGATTTTTTTTTACTACGATGGGTCTTAATTTGTGCTTAATTTGTGCAATTTTATTTTTTCTATAATCGACACCATTGGAAAACTAGAATTTTTTTTTCAAAAACCCTAAAATCGATCCTCGCGCTTCAATGAGAAACCCTAGAAACTTACCAATTATGGTGATTTATACCTTTCATGAACTCAAAGCATCATGTGAAATTCGATGTTTATATTCCAACTCCTTAGAGAGTTATTCCATTTTAATTAAAATCTGGCCATGATATAATGTAACGCTCCAATACATGAGTTATTATTAAGTGACTGATATTATGATTATACTAATAATTAGTACCCTTATTAAATTGTTTATTCTTAAAGTTTCAGCTGAAAAAACCTTCTAACTACTTAGATATGAGAAAAAAACGATAGGGAAAGAAATCACACGATTGACCGAACAAATTCGAATGACTACATTTTTATGTAGTCATTCGAATTTGTTCGGCGGAATCTGTTTTTCGTGAATATCTTTGGATCGGCTGGACGCACAAATTCTAAATTTCGGGCACATTTACACGAGATTGGGTACTAATTCCTGTCAAGACGAAATCCTGAAAAGCGACAACATTCCGCTGCAGTAACGCACACCACTATCCTGTTTTGTTAACACACAACATTCTTCTTCTTCCATACTTCTCTTTTATTCGTCATCTCAGAAGTCACGCCCTTTCTAGCCATATCATCTTTCACGCAGTCCATCCGCATTGCAAAGTTTAATCACGACATTTTCCTATTATACTTGAAAGTCATCTACTACTAAGTCATAGTCATATTATGTTTGACGACACGGTTGGCGCAGTGGTTGAGCGATTGACTGCTGCGCAGCATGTCGCGGGTTCGATTCCCGCACGGAACAAATATTTGTACGACCTACAAGTATTTGTTCCGAGTCTGGGTGTTTTTCTATCTATATTATGTATGTATTTACAAAAAAAAATGTATATAAGTAGTTTATCAGCCATGTCGTTACCATAACACAAGCATTAGGTTGCTTAGCTTGGGACTAGATGGCGTTGTGTGAAATGTCCAAGGATATTATTATTATTATTATATTATTATTATTCAGTCTCACTGAAGTGTAAATCCGATTAGACTGGAAGCCGACCCCAACATAGTTGGGAAAAGGCTAGGCAGATTGCTTTTGAAGTGTAAATTTCAGGTATTCCAAACTAACTTCGGACTCCACCAGAGGCGATATTCATGAGCCAACTAAACAGAATCGGGCTTACAACGAATATGCACCAGGGTAAAAGCGTCCAGGTTGCTCCAATCAGAATATCAACAGCAACACTCCAGAGTCAGTAAACGATCACTGGTGTTGAGGTGAATGTGCAGTGGTAGCACGCGAAATTAAAATTTCTTGCGTTTTTTGCAATTTGCAGTTCAGTGTCAGGTTGTATCTTGCTCAGCGATACATGCAATCAACTAATAATGTTCCCACTGCTGAGACACAGGCTCGGTGAGAAGGAGTGGACCGTAATCCACTACGCGGGCCCAGTGCGAGTTGGTAAATGTCACATGTCTTCGAACTGTTGGTTCTAGGACATGCCTGTTTCCTCACGATGTTTTCCTTCACCGTTTTGAGAGAAGTGGTGATGAAATAATTTATACAATGTAAAGAGCCCGTCTGGGTTCGAACCTAAGACCTACAACTCGTAAGTCACGACCATTCCCACTGGGCCACCAAA
Source organism: Cosmia trapezina (assembly GCA_905163495.3). Classification (NCBI taxonomy): domain Eukaryota; kingdom Metazoa; phylum Arthropoda; class Insecta; order Lepidoptera; family Noctuidae; genus Cosmia; species Cosmia trapezina. Next base: position 2,962,627 of record LR991021.1, read on the forward strand.
AGAATCAAAAGAAGTAGACCTATGTAAAAATCGTAGCAGGTGGCGTTTTGTAGTTTCTATCAAACTCTTTGGTAAGAAGACTTGAGTTTATGTATGTTATGTATCATAGACTCATCATTATCTGCCTAGCCTTTTCGCAACTATGTTGGGGTCGGATTCCAGTCTAACCGGCTGCAGCTGAACATAGCTTGTCCAATCTAAAATGACGCGCCCCACTACTTAAAATACGTACACTACGATAAATGCATTAGTGGGGGACAAGCCATACCAGTATTTTACATGGAGAGACTGCCTATCTGACCTCCACAAACCAGTTATTGGGTAATACGACACCCCTTGGTGATACTGGGTGATAGACTTTCAGGCTTCTGACGACTCGTAACGACTGTCAAAGAAATTACAAAATGTTATGTATCACAGACTATTTTTTATTATTGTTCTACACCCTGAATAAGTAGAATCTACGCTGCATATTTATTTAAGTCTAAAGTTGACGTTCGCACGGACGTAAAAATATCGCGGTGATTTTGTTTTGCGCACTGGATTTTGAACGCTCTGCTTAGCGCCGAGAGTTGAAAATCAAACAGTGTGTTTTTTTGACGCGCTAGAATGCACTCTGTTTCTGTTAAGTTGGATTCTCAATGCTTAGCTCAACAACGAGAGTTGAAAATCCAGTGCGCGATAAAATCCATTGCAGTGCGATCATAGACGATTACCTAAGAACGGATTTCGATAAAATTTAGCATGGAGATAGATGGCATTCTTGGGAAGAACTTAGGCTACTTTTTGTCTCAAAAATATTCCTAAAGGGTGTGATAAAGGGGATGAAAGTTTATGATCACCGATTGTGAACAGGTGCCGAGAAACTATTCGGAGCTTCTAATAAAGGTTCAGTACATACGAAAGTACCTATCTATAAAAATCCTATGTCAATTTACGCTCTTTATAAAACTCTTAAAGAAAAATACCTAATTCTGTTTTTAGTACGGGTATTAAAAGCAATTCACAATTGCTTGGGACTCCCATAACGGAACACTGAAACCATTTAGGTGCCCACCTACCACCACTGTGAAGAATTTTATTTGTAAAAAAGGCCTAGGTACCGACAATGAGAAGCCATTCTGACTGTCCTCTTTCAGATTATGGAAGATATTTTTTGCCTCAAAATTAAAAGAAACAAGGAAGATTAGAGATGTTATTATTTACAAAATAATTTACAGGACTTTCAGAAGGAAAATGTTTTTGTCTCAGAATTAAAAGGAACATGGAAGATTATAGATATTATTATTTACAAAGTTCCTAATTTAGGTACAGGATTTTCAGTCAAACCTTTCTATATACGCATGAGTGTTTCTGGGATAGAATTGATATAATAAGGAAGTATTAATGCATTCTAATTTTAATAAAATATACAATCAATCAATCTGCCTAGCCCTTTCCCAACAATGTTGCGGTCGGCTTCCGGTCTAACCGGATGCAGCTGAATACCAGCATTTTACATGGAGCGACTGCCTATCTGACCTCCACAACCCAGTAACTGGGTAATACGATACCCCTTGGTAATACTGGTTGTCAGACTTTCGGGCTTCTGACGACCCGTAACGACTGTCAAAGATCCACGAATGACAGCCGGCACCAACGGCTTAACGTGCTTTCCGAGGCACGGAGGAGTCTCGGTGTGTAAAGATGGTCACCCATCCACGGACCACCCCGGCAAGCGTAGCTTAACCTGGTGGACCGACCCGTGCGGCTGTTATTAATTAGCCACGAGCTCCTCTATTTTAATAAAATATACATTACGAAGAAAAGAAGGTACTTATACAAAAGTGACAACGAGACGTTTATCTCGGCTCGCAGTACACCCACATTATTCTAGTATGACTCCCATTTTTTATACAATTTAAAAGTAAATGATCTACAAAAAGTTTTGGCACCGGCATTCTAACGAAATTAACTAGTAAAACATTCAAAACCGGGAATCCAGATTATGTTATCACATTTGTACAAATACTTTATAATTATATTTCAGTAAACAACCCAACGACCAAGGTATCCGACATAGCCCGAAGAATTGCCAAACATTAGTGGCAGTGGGCAGGGCACATTGCTCGCAGAACAGATGCTAAAAGGTTCAGGAGTGGCGACCGTGTACCGGAAGATGTAGTGTTGGAAGGCCTCCCACACAAGGTGCACCGATGAAATTGTGATGACCGCGAAAATCCGCTGGATGCGGGAAGCACGGAACTCGTCGAAGTGGCGGTGCTTGGGGGAAGCCTATTGTCCAGCAGTGGACGTCTTTCGGCTGAAATGATGATGATGAAAACAACGCAAATAGTAATTCACAAAAAAAACCCATGATAATAATAAAGGCCAGAAAAATCCATGAATTATTCTAATTTATAATATTCCTAAGTACCGCACCGGTCCCTAAGGTACATCTCTTTTTTCTTTGATCTACGCTCCGAGCACAAAGGTCAGTTTTATACCGGGCCACTTAACTTTTCGTGTACTTAGTGCTTCGCCCCTATTAAGTTATATTGCTCAGAGAGAGAGAGGATAAATTGCTCAGTCGGACTTAGGTAATGTACTGAGGGCCTTTCTGTACACTTTGAAGGACTAGTTTAATTTCTTGGTGTCACTTGCATGGTAGGGTTCCAGAAATGCGGAAGTCAAATGACATTAGATGCCGACCTTATATGAGAAAGTACTTCGGGGCGAGAAGGGATGATGAGGGCTTGTAATTTTGGAAGACTTATATTATAGCCTTGAGATTTTATTTTTGGCGTAATTTGTTTTTCTTTCGTTTCGCTTTACATTAAAACAAAGAAAACTTATATGTACCAAACATTTTTTCAGACAAACAAGACTACATTTTTCAGTTTTAATAAGAAAAGCTTCATAAAACATCCGAAGTTTACTCAAGTCTCACTTATTAACCTTCATCTTTTTTTTTAGAATTTAGTATATTTCATCCAATTTCTACACCAAAACCCTCCCGGTGAATCAATATCAATAGCACCCAATAATAACCCTTAACCTCGCAGAAATAAAAACATAGAGAGCTACTTACACTCTTACGCCGAAAAGCATCACCCTATGGCCATGAGCTACAGACTCAAGTGACACCTGACACGCATCTCGCGGTAGCGTCCGCGGAGAAAACAAATGAAAGAAGTTGCTTAGAAGGCTCAGGCGCAAAACGTCTCTTTCGCATAATGTCGCTTTCGCAGAATTACTCCTTCTCAAAAGGTCGATGGCTCTTTCGCAGAATATCTCTTTCGCAAAATGTCGCATTAGGAAACTCCAAACATAGCTTATATGTTGTAAAATTTGTAAACATAGTTTGCAAATTTTGTAAGTTATTTTTCACTTTGTACTTTTTTTTGGAAGTCGGTTTTTTTTGTAAAAAAGTTTTTTAATGCCAAGCTTTTTACTTAATGTATCTGTTTTCTCACTCTAACTCACGGAAATATTTTTTTGGTATCGGTTACAGTACCGATACTGATTAGAAATACCAATAGTACCTACAGGTACTACTCTGGTACCGGTATTACACCAAAGACAATGGTACCGGTTTCTAAAAGTACCGGTATTACAAGTCAGTCTCGTTAAGTCGCATCGCTCGAAGCCGTGTACGGGGCCTAACGCCGAAAAGCATAAGCGATACACTTCGGGTCCGAAATTTTACGATCTCCGACCATCAGTGCGATCGGTCTAATGAGCCGAATGCTTTCACACTAATTGCTTCATACGACGTTGTATGCCGAACTATGTACAGTCAGCCTCAAAAAGATGTGTACATCGTTAAAAAAACATTTCATTGTCTACAATTTGTGTTCCATTATAATACTCTACTATACTACTACTGTACTTAGGAGTAGCTACAATTAAGTATCCAATGTATAATATGTTTTGTGGTTACACGTTGTTTTAATAAAGGAGCTAAGATTGTAGACAATAGGGATGATGCGTGGGTAAAAAAAAAACTATTTAATAAAAAAATTTTAGACAAGTATTTTTTGCTTTATCATAATAATCAAAAATGACTTAGTTATAACAAATTATAGCTGGGGAGTGGGGGCTCGCTACGTCACAACTATAAGAAACTACGTATAAAATCTAGCAAGGAGTGGCGTCATGCTTTGTTTTAACTCAATTTGTCGCCGTAATTTTACTGATTACAAAAAAAGAAAAAGAAAAAATACGTATTGGATACGTATTTTTTCTTTTTTTAATAAACTACATGTCGGATAAAAAATATTTTATAATCATCTCTATTAATTGAATTCTTGTCGATGTTTACATCTTTCTGAGACTTACTGTACTTGTAAGGCGTAAAAGCCCGCTGTGCTAAGTAATAGTATGGAGAGATAAGCTGTCATGTTTAGACGATAGTGAAAGATGGGGATTTGTGAGTCAGGTTTTGTGCTGAAGAACCATTTTTTTTTGGGTAATAGAACTGTATTTATTTTTATTTTGCACAGTGATTTTTCCTTATTTAGGGTTCCGTACAAGAAGGGACCACACGGAACGCTATTACTAAGCCTCGGCTGTTCGTCTGTACGTCCATCCGTCCTTCCGTCCGTCTGTCTGTCACAGGGCTGTATCTCATGAATCGTAATAGGTAAGGTGCCCCGGGGCTAAAGCAACTACGGGGCCATTGTAACTAAATTAAATATCTCCGTTATGATAGGATTTTTAAATACACCGCCATCTATAAATTACGGAGCATAACATATTGTTCCATGAAAAAAATAGATGGAAGCACTGCAGCTAAAAATGATGGTAAAACAGGTTGATCTGTCAAACTGCCATTTTTAAGCAATTCTGTACGAACGCACGTGGTGAAAAAAATCTACAAAAAATATGTTTTAAAGTGTTTTATTGCTGGTGTTTCAAGTGGAGTGCATAGTTGACAACCGTATGTAGCTATAATTATTTTTTGCTTAAGGATTGGTTAAAGCTACAACAAGATATGTGTATGGTTACATTTTCCCTGATAATAACGTAACATGGGGTAATTGTAATTTTGAGGTTAGTTGCATTCGCCCCGTGTCGGTTTGTATGAAACCATGAATCAATAGTGTTGTGCCATGTCGATGTTTTAATTCTGTGATTTTTTATTGATATTGTGTAGGTACATTACTGGATTAGATATTGATATGATATAGACTTCAGTATTTAAAAGTGTATTTTTTTCTGTATGTTAAAGTACGCTTTCACAACTTTGTTGCACCGATCCTTGTGAAATTTGGCATGAAGATAGCTTGAACCCTGAGGGACATTGGCTTTTTCTCCAACTAAGAAAAATTCATAATTTTAATGTTTTGATCAATATACGACCTAGTTTAGATTTGCAAAAAGAAAAAAAAAAATAAAGAAAAATAAAATATTTTGCGCATTCGCTTCATAAATAAAATTAATCTTTTGTTTTAGATGGTCCGGAATTATAAACGGAGAACAGAAATAAAATATTAACTGACAACTCGTAAGTTTTTTTCTTAGGAACAAGATAATCCTGTTTGTTTTTTTTTTAATTGTTACTCTGATTGTTTAATGTTACTTCTCATTAAGACTGACAACTTGTAAGTTTCTTTTCTTTCTTATTAAAACACTGTGTCATATATCCTACTTTTATTTGTATTTTCCTCTTAACAAACATTCAATAAAATTCGATTATCGACAAATGTGAAAAGTAAATTCACTACACTAACTATTAGCGAAATAGTTGCAATTGCCCCTGAAGTTAAGAAATATTTATATTACTCCAAACTCAGCTTAGATACGTGAACTTACGTTTCAAATTCGCCTATGATAACACATTGCGTTAAAAACCTCTATTTATAATAATTTTAAGACCAACAGATTTACTAGGATTGTCATTAGTTGCATTTGCCCCTTATCGGGGGTAAACGCAACTTTCGCTACCTCTAGTAGAAAACCGTTTTATTATTTCAATTCCTTACGGACTTTCTTTTCAGAACTAGGTTATTTAGGATATTAATGAAATTGTTAATCAAGTAGAATTATCAAATAAAGAAAACTTACAATAAAAAAGAAACTGCACGAAATCAAAGTTGGAACCATATTTTTTCTAGTTGCAATTGCCTCGGGGCACCTTAGATAGTTAAATTTTTTACAGACTGTGTAAAAATTGATTGATTTTATTTTGTAAATAAGAAAGAAGTAAAAATATTTATATTTTTTTTGTAAAAGGGACTGAAAGGGGTCTTAAACATTCAAAGTGGGGCTACTAGGGCATGTGGGGTATCATATGAAACAACGCTGTTTGCACATTCTCAAACATTTTTTAATTTTTTTTTAGGCCGCATAGTATAATATTTTATAGGTTGCATAAAAGATCTGATTTCCTGATTTTTGTGGTTATATAATAATAAGTAATTAGGTTATTGCTTGCATAAATCGACATGTGTTTTTTTGTACCATATGTTTTATATTATTTATTTCTAAAGTCCAAAGTTCTTTCTGCATATTATTGTTCTTTCTTTCTACTTATGAGACAGAAGACTCTCAAAAAAACTCTGGCCAAACTGAAGCCAATATCGGATACGGGATGAATTCTTTCGCACTGATTGTGTCACAGATTAGTAGTAGTAGCGATAGTTGCGTGACATCTTAATCATTAAAACAATCGACGCAACGCGCATAGTTGCGTCCCGCATCCCGCGTCGCTTCAGTGTGCCCAGAGCCTAACAAGCCAGTACAAAATAGAGATGCGCAGAATGTGTCAGTAAAAAGAAATGAATGAAGTATATATTTTCGCTTAACGAAGTAGTCCACTCATTTAGTTCAGTATATCAGAACTAGTCCATATCCATCCATAAGATGACGAGACGAGATCACGAGAGTACGATCGACCAGTTACGAAGAATGATGCACTTCACTAGTTCAGTTTTATACCTATCTCGATTTTCCTTCTAGAAATATGAATTTGAATGCAAAACTATTTTGATTAAGTAGTATATTTTCTGTTTTTTTTACTGATAATTAAACCTTTTTGTTAAAGTTGGCGTATTTAAACATATATCCGTTGCTGTTTATTTACAATTCCTATTTAGAAATAACAATTGGGATAGTTTTTTGGTTGTTAACCGTGTCCTTCTTTCATTCAATATCGCCCGCGAGCGAAAAGAAACACTGAACTAAATGAAGTAGAGACACATTTGAAGGACTACTGAATGAATGATACGTTTATTTTGCGAAATGAAGTAGTTCATTTCCTTCAATCGTTCGCGAACTACCCATGTCTAGTACAAAAACAAGATTTATTGTAAGCACTAAAATACAAACAACGATATTAATCCAAGTAGTACACAGCACAAACACAACTTTGATTCAGGATATAAAGATACACAATCAGTTTCAGTGAACGCCTCTTTAAGTTCGCACGAGCGTAATAAAATCGCGGCGGGATTTATCGCGCACTGGATTTTCAACTCTCTGCTCAGCGCGGGGAGTTGAAAATCCAACAGTCTGTTTTTCGTCGCGCTGGGATGCACTCTGTTTTAGTTAGGTTGGATTCTCGAAGCTCGGCTTAACACCGAGAGTTGAAAATCCAGTGCGCGATAAAATCCCACCGCGATGTTATTACGCTCGTGCGAACGCCGACTAACCTTTGTAGACCCGGCCGATTTTTTTAACGCAGCGATTTTTTTATCGCGCATTGGATTTACAACGCCCTGCTTAGTGCTAAGAGTTGAAAATGCAACAGTGTATTTTTCAGACGCGCTGAAATGAACTTCATTGGATAATAATTGCTCAGCTCGACACCGATAGTTGAAAATCCAGTGCGCGATAAAAAACGTCGCATTAAAAATTCGCACGTGCCTACCTGGGCTTACAGAATTACATGAAGTACATAAAGTAAATTGAAAGCAAAAGATTATATTGAAGACATAACTCTGCTGTAGTATGTTGCAATTTGCAATATTTGTCATTTTGAAGGATGTCGAGTTGTGCAATAAAGTTTGGATGTAAATCTCTCTACACTGAATTGAAAAATAGCGGTGTGCAGTAAATACTTTTACTGCTGAATGTAGCAGTTGAAGCTTTCAAGGGATTTTTATATTATTTGAATCCTCCAATATATTATATTATTTCCAAATATTATTCCAATATATTATTATATTATTATATTTTATATTATTTCGCTCGTCCAATAAGGTCGAGTTGATTGTGGCGGGAGCGGTTAGATAAGGGTTCACGTTATAATGTGTGGAAAGTAAATGCCACTGTACTGCACTGAAATCCACATAATTTTATGAATGTTTAATTTAATTAAGTAATGCTACTCAAATGGAATAATTAATTAATCGATGCTCACCTAATAGACCAACAGTAGGCCGGGTATTATTGCCCGGGCAATAAATAGAATTTCAGACTACATAGAATTTCTTTTTTTTTACCCAGGCATCATTCCTGTTCTTGTTTGTTTGTGTGACGATACCTAATCACTCAGCTTTGTATTACTAAAGACAGCAAATATCTCTGAGTGGCTGGATATGTGGAGTAGCTTTGTCCTGCATCATCTTCCTGCCCTTATCTTAGGATATGCGTAACACGATTTTTGCTTCCATTCTCCTGTCATTCGTCCTATCATTCAGTCTTTTTCCTTTGATATCATCACTCACACAAACCATCAATTATTTTCTTTGGTCTTCCTCACTTTCTCCATCCATCAACATTTATATTCATCAGTCCTTTATTTACATGCATCAGCCGTCCCATACATTTGCTTCAAGTACGTATTGAAGTTTTAAATGGGACAGTTGATATTTTTTTGCGATTACGATGTTGGTCCCATGGAGAAAGTTGTTCAGGTTGATGGTCTGTACCACACCCTTAAATTTGATCACACCTTTCTGGTAAGCACCAAAACCAGTCAAGAACAATTCTAACAACAGGTGGGCACCTTCATAATATTCTATCTGAATTTCCGTACAATGTCTGACCTTTCGATGGACGCTTAGAAAAAATCTGCCAGCCAACATATTGTTATAATAAATAGCTCCGGCCTTCGTGACCCTTCCTCCCTGTCAATACATCAATGATTTATAATAATACTAGCTTTTACCCGTGACTTCGCCAGCACGACCCAGCCTGAACCCTCTTGCTGTCCTCCCTACCCTTACCGCAGCGATGTGCAGAGTCGCTCAAACCCCTAGTTTTAAGTCCTAGTTTTAAGCCTGGCCGGAGGCTTTAAGCTATCGCTTAAAGCAGCCACAGGACAGTCCGGTTAAGCAGTGTCGACCCCCCGTGGTCAACTGTGAGAAGCCATTAAAAAAAAAAAAAAAATGTTTTCGCCAGCGTGGAGGTTGGAATTTGTCCCACCGGAACGTACTAGCGGGCTACAAAGTATCATACGTTCTAACCTAGGTCATTGTCCATCAGACAGTTCAGATCGCTAAGGGGCTTAAAGGTAACAAAAAGACAGACAGACAGTTATTTTCGCATTTTCAATATTAGTGCAGATTATGTAATATGTATGTTTATGAAATATGTTTGGTGATATTAAGGTGAATGCGCAGTGGATAAGAATCATCAATATATTTGTCTTAAGATCGTGATGTATTGATGGTTTTTATGTTATAATTGTTATGGTTCTTGCATTTTTTTGCAATTTGCAGGTCAGTGTCAGGTTGTATTTTGATCAAAATATGATTCGCGAGAGTTAAAAATATATATTTACACAATTATATATGTATAACCATCTTATGGTTATATATAATTTTGTAAATACATATTTTTTTATCATAAAAAAAAAATGGCATTTTACGAGATAGCACGTTTTTGTCGCAAAGATGCGAAATGTCAATTTACATAATTATAACCATAGGAACCATCAACTAAATACATCATGAACATTAGACATTGATTTATGATTCATTAATCATAAATCAATGTCTAATGTTCATGATATATTAATTTGATGGCTCTTATGTTTGTAATTATGTAAATACATATTTTTTTATCATTAATAGAATTAATGATGAATCAATGTCTAATGTTCATGATGTATTAATTTGATGGCTCTTATGTTGGTAATTATGTAAACACATATTTTTTTAACATTAATAGAATTAATCATGAATCAATGTCTAATGTTCATGATGTATTTATTTGATGGTTCCTATGGTTATAATTATGTAAATTGACATTTCGCATCTTTGCGACAAAAACGTGCTATCTCGTAAAATGCCATTTTACAGGAAGCGATATGTAAACTTTAAAAAAGATATGACAATTAAATTAATGTGTTAATGAGTTATCGTTAAATGACTTAACTTTTAAAAAATACGCAATAAGATTCTACAATCTAATATTAAATTATCGAATAATAACAAAAAAAAAATATCTATAATATAAAAACACCATTTCTGAAATGTCACGATATTTTTTGCAAAGAGGCGATTTTTTACGTGAATTATATTTTGATCAGGATACAACCTGACACTGACCTGCAAATTGCAAAAAACGCAAAAAAAAAATGTGTTTCGCGGGCTACCACTGCGGTACCACCTTAAAGAACCACTTTAGTATAGATTTCTAGGATACCTTTTATCATGCCGAGTCAGATTCTAGCGTCGATTTGTTACCTTTTGAATGATGAAGAAGGTTCGAAGTCTCGTGGCTCTCATGGCAGGTAGTGAAAGTGTATCTAGTTTTCATTGAAGATATTTTTAGGGTTCCTCCTCGTACCTCAAAAGGAAAAAACGGAACCATTATAGAATCACTTCGTTGTCCGTCTGTCTGTCTGTATGTCTGTCTGTCAAGACCCTTCTTCTCAGAATCGCGTGGAGGTATCATGTTGAATTTAATATCAAATATGTAGGTCTATGGTCCCTTAGAGTTGTAAAAAAATCAAGCTTCTGAGTGAACGCAATAAAAATATACGGCCATTTATGCGACATATTTTGATACTCGCAATTAAATCAAAACCTTTAGGGTATTTTCCGTTGTCCTAGAATCATGAAATTTGGCAAAACGCAAGGTCTGACAGCACAAATAAAGGAAAAAGTCCGAAAATTGTTAATTTGTAATTTTATCACATAATTTTTTTTTTTTGTGACTACAATGTGAAGTTTGTTTTTGGCATAAATCTTTTCCAACTACGGAACCCTTCATTGTGCGTGGTCCGACACGCACTTGGCCGGTTTTTGATACAACATGAAACTAGTTCTTTTCGCAGCGTCGTCGTCTAATTTTACATGGACAAGAAGAACAAAACTTGAGCCATACAATGTTTTTTTTTTTGTTCTAAAGTAAGCAAAGCAGCGTAAAAAGCTAGTACGTGAAATCAGTTTATTATGACTCCGCCTGTACTGATGAAGTTATTGCAGTGCGAAGTTTGGCTTTATAAAAAAATATTTACAACAAAGTTCGGATATAATGACTTCGCTTATTAATGACATGTCGATTGTTATGACCTATTTTTAAGAAAGTATGTCCGGTTATTGTGACAAAGTGACCAAAAGCAGACAAAAACTATTGATTTCATATGTAAAAACCGGCCAAGTGTGTGTCGGACCACGCCCAATGCAGGGTTCCATAGTTGAAAAGAATTTATCCTACTTTTTCCTTTATTTGTGCTGTGAGATCTTGCTTCTTGCCTTTCATGATTCTATGTCAACGGGAAGTACCCTATAGGTTTTGATTTACTTGCGAGTATCAAAATATGTCGCATAAATGGCCGTATTTTATACTGCGATGGCTAAGAAGCTTGATTTTTTTAGAACTCCAAAGGGCCACAGACTTGCATATTTGATATTAATTTCAACTTGATACTTCCACGCGTTCCTGAAAAAAGGGGTATTGCTAGACTGACAGACAGACAGACGGACAACGAAGTGATCCTACAAAGGTTCCGTTTTTTCCGTTAAAGGTACCTCAAAAAAAATTAAAAATATGTGATGTAAGGTGCCCCGGGGCCATTGCAACTAGGAAAAATATGGTTCCAACCAGGGACTTGAAAACGAAATGAATTTCGTTCCGTTATCATTAATGTTATCATATAACGTTCCAAAATTTGTAACGATACTAAAACTTAAAAATAACAATAACGTTACAAGAAAGAAACGTTAAAGAATATCATTTTCGTAGAACAAAATTTTAAGTAACGTTACAGGTATCAGTAACATTAAGCTTATCCGCTTGTAATAACGTTACAGGTGAAACGTTACAGATTCATTTGTAACGTTATTCTTAAGAACTTTTCTCGCTGACTACCGCTCCGTCGTCGTCGCCCGGTAGCCTCGGCACATAGAAATAAGTACCTACTACTAGACTAGACGACGACGACGCGTTTCGTATGCGTGGCCGCACCGCACACAGCATGGTCATGAAGCTGGCAACGTTGCGTATCGAAATGAATGGATAACGTTATTATATCGTTATACTAATAACGATATATTGATAATATTGTTAGTGAACACTTTAAGATTTCGTTCCGTTTGTCAGTATCGTTATAGCCAAGGTATTAATTTTGTTACGATCCTGGTGGAACGGTACAAATTATCGGTACTGGAACTACGCGTAACGTTATTTTGAGTAACGTTTCAAGTCCCTGGTTCCAACTTTGATTTTGTGCAGTTCCTTTTTAGGGTTCCGTACCTCAAAAGGAAAAAACGGAACCCTTATAGGATCACTCGTGTGTCTGTCTGTCTGTCTGTCCGTCTGTCCGTCTGTCACAGCCAATTTGCTCCGAATCTAATGGACCGATTAAGTTAAAATTTGGTACACATATGGATTTTCTTTTCTTACTATGAGAGTCTCAAATTTATTTTTATTATAATTTTAAAATTTTGTTTTAAAGTTATTTAAGAAAATAGACGAAAATTGACCATTCCCCCCCCTTATCTCCGAAACTACTGAGCCTAAAATTTGGAAAAAAATACAGAAATGAGTTCTATACCTGTAAATTACAGGAAAACCTATAAGAAGTCTGTGGTCTTAAAATAACATGGTAAATCTATATACAACGTGTAACGTTAAATGCGCAAAACCTCTTAAGGCGTCATTGTACTCATCATTATGAACAACTTTTACTATGGGACCAAACCTGAAATCGCGAAAAAAAAATCAGCTGTTCAGTACATTTTGACGAATTACGCGAACATAAATGTACTGAACAGCTGATTTTTTTTTCGCGATTTTACGTTTGGTCCCATAGTAAAAGTTGTTCATAATGATGAGTACAATGACCCCTTAAGAGGTTTTGCGCATTTAACGTTACACGTTGTATATAAAAAAATCAAAGTCCTGACTGAGTCACTGACTAATATACCAACGCACAGCCCAAACCAATGGACCTAGAGACTTGAAATTTTGCACATAGATACCTTATATAGTGTAAACATCCATTAAGGAAGGATTTTTGGAAATTCCATCCATAAGGGGGTAAAACAGGGAATGAAAGTTTGTATGAAAAATCCTATCCCTTGAGTTAATAGACTTGAAACTTAGCACGAATATTCATCTAAGTAAATTAAAAAGTTTATCATTTTTAGTTTTCCTAAACTACCCCCTAAGGAGGGATTGGGGGTGTCAAAGTTTGTATGGAGGAACTTTAACACGCGGTCCGATTAACTCAAAACTCAGTTTTTATACTTGAGACCAAAAATTAAGACTAACGTGTATTAGGGTTTTCCAAAAATCTACCCCTAAGGGGTGAAAAAAGGGGGGCTTGATTAACTCTAAAATTGGTATAAATAATGTTTGAGTCAAGTTATGGAAACATACCAGACGATTTTTGAAATTCTTTAGGTATCTGTGTTCGTGAAAACAGAGATACAGTTTATATGAAAAATCTTATTAATTTGGTTAATGAACTTGAAACTTAGCACAAATACTTGCATAAGTAAGTAATAATGTTTGTCATTATTAGTTTTTCAAAACTACGCCTCAAATGAGGTTTACGGATGTTAAAGTTTGTATAGAAGAATTTTAAAGCGCAGTCCGATTAAAAAAATGGTACTTTGAGTGAAGTTAGGAAACTTGCCAAAGGAATTTTCACCGATTTTGACGGCATATAGCTGATGTTTTAAGGAGTAACTTAGGCTATTTTTATTTTATAAAAATAATTAGGGTTCCGCGCAAGAAAATTAAAATCCATGAAATCAGACAACCACGTACAGTCCAGTACAAACTTACTAAGCCTCCGCTGTCTATTACAGCTATAACAACAAATAATAAAAATAAAGCAAAGTTAAAAATTTAAGGGGTCGGTCCCCATACAATAAACTTTTCATTTTGAAAAAAAAAAAAAAATATTCTAGCATGTGGGGTGTCATGTCATTATTTCATCACCGCTGCTCTCAAAACGGTGAAGGAAAACATCGTGAGGAAACCGGCATGTCCTAGAACCAAAAATTCGAAGACATGTGACATCTACCAACCCGCACTGGGCCCGCGTGGTGGAGTACGGCCCACTCCCTCTCACCGAGAGGAGGCCTGTGTCCCAGCAGTGGGAACATTATAGGCTGATTATGTGTTATGTGGGGTGTCATCGTCTAGAACTCATTGAGTAGAGTACAAACATATTTTTTTTATCTTTTAAAATTAAGAAATAGGGGTCCGTAAAAGTTGTAAATTTTAGACCATTTTTGTACGAGCTCTAGCGCAACAATTCAACAAATTAGGAATTTGAAACTTCTTTATACCATGTAAGTACCATGAATACTGTATTTAATCAACAATACTGAAAACGGCGATTCATAAGGTATTTTGTTTAAACATGGGTGATTTTCTGCAACTGTAAAAAATAACCTTGTAGTTCACAGTATCATTATAAAATAAGTAAAAAGTTATCTTTGCGATTGTTAAACATATAATATGGTACGGAACCCTTCGTGCGCGAGTCCGACTCGCACTTGACCGGTTTTTATTGTAAGTTTTCTTTATTTGATAATTTTGCTTGATTACAAATTCATTAATTTATCCTAAATAACCTATGATCGGGGATAACAATATGGTATGCTCCGTAATTTATAGATGGCGGTATATCTAAAAATCCTATCATAAAGGAGATATTTAATTTAGTTACAATAGCCCCGTAGTTGCTTTAGCCCCGGGGCATCTTATAGGTATGAATTACAATTTTTATTCTATGTTTTTAATAAAATTATGTTTGTTTTGTGTCAGCTTATGTTTCTTTTTTTATTTTGTTTTATTTAGAGATACAAACACGTCGTGGTTTCTCTCTCTATTAAACTAAATTCCTAACAAAAATAAAGGAAGTTATTTATTTTCTAAGTCTATGCCGTCCGTATGACGTCCCCTGCGTCACAGATTAATACAGATGGGACACTCCGCAGTTTAGGTATGAACCTACAAGTACACCGGCGGGCTCATCTCACTGGGTCAATTCAGTGTGGGCTGCCGCGCACCGGCCGGCTCGCACGTTAGTTCGATACTCACTCACGCGCCACGTCGTAAAAGGAGACAACCCGAACGAGTCAGAAAGTATAAGAGTTACGCGATAGAAAGAAAGGCAACTTGTAAGTGAATATAACTGTAGGTAATAAGCGTTGTGCGACCTGAATTGAACTTTATTGTGTCGTAGCAAGAGTCGCTTTTTATTTAAATGATTTTGTCCCATCTGTAATAATCTGTGCTGCTGCGTGTAGTTCTACTACTTTAGGCTGCCTGTCCACCGGAGCGGAGTGAGGCTGCGGAGTGGAGAAACGGAGAAATATTAACCAATAGAATCTTAAGTCCGCTCCACTCCGCCGTCCGCTCGCGCTCCTATTGGTTAATATTTCTCCGTTTCTCCGCTCCGCAGCCTCGCTCCGCTCCGGTGGACAGGCAGCCTAAAGGGCCTCACTTTCACGATGTCCGAATAGCGATTCCTCACCGAATAAATTGAAAAATGGAACAGAATTTGTATGAAATTATCTGCCAAGTAAGTTGATAGGAACTTAATCGGCCTTATTACAAAACGAGGTTTTTCTGCTCTCATGGTTTAAACCATCGAGCCAGTTTTTGTAATAAGAACCTAGCTGTGATAGAAATACTTTATATAAAACTGACAACTTAGTCCGGTACTAAGTTGTCAGTTTTGCAAAACTGACATCTTAATCGGTCGGAATAAAGTTCGAAATTCAAAATAAGGTCCATGGTTTAAACCTGGGTTTGATGATGAACCTTGTTTTGTAATAAGACGTAATATGTTTCTTCTACATAAGTCAGTTTTAAGAAGGTACAACGCTGAACAACATTATATCCGAAAATAGGTTGGCAAGTGTTCATTAATGTGTGTTAAATCACTTTATGACGGACCAAACGACTTCGCTTCGTACCTGCCTGGATATTAAGTGTGAATTACAACATAAAACAACAATCTTGACCTCTCAACAAATAAAGGGTCCGTGCGTGAGGCAATAAAAGTAATAAAAATATATTTCTGAAATATTACGTGCTACTAACAAACACCTATGTATAGTAGTCATGTGCGCTGAACAACATAACTAATAAAAAATGTTAGGCTTTCGGTCCGACGGCGAAATCTCTGCACCTATCAATCAATCTGCCTAGCCTTTTCCCAACTATGTTGGGGTCGGCTTCCAGTCTAACCGGATGCACCTGAATACCAGTATTTTACATGGAGCGACTGCCTGTCTGACCTCCACAACCCAGTAACTGGCCAATACGATACCCCTTGGTAAGACTGGGTGTCAGACTTTCGGGCTTCTGACGACCGGTAACGACTTTCAAAGATCCACGAATGACAGCCGGGACCAACAGCTTAACGTGCTTTCCGAGGCACGGAAGAGTCTCGGTATGTAAAGATGGTCACCAATCCACTGAAAAACTCGGGCAAGCGTAGCTTAACATGATGGATTGACCCGTGCGGCTGTTATTACTTAGCCATGAGAAAGAAAGAAAGAAAGAAAGAAAAATCGTTTATTTTGCACAAATAAAACGCACATTAGAAACTAAAAAATAACAAAGTACACACATTATGCAAAGTAAGCAAAAGCCTCGTATCCAAGTTGTCTTTGATCTCAGACCAAAGACAACAATTTAAAACCATAATTCTACAAAATACTACTTAGACTATGAACTCTATATTGCCTCTGCTCTGTGTTGTGACACTAGGAAATGTCATGCAACAAACAATAACAAACAATAAGAGCAGCAAACACACAATAACAAATCCGAATTGCAGAGTGTAAAAATAATACTTTTATAACAAAAATAACTAGAACAAATTAATCCGTGCGTCGTATCTGTGCAAGAAAGGTCGTTGCTCAGCAAAATGCCGTGACGTCGGACGAGCCTATCATCAGCGGCGCTGATTTTCAGCAACTACCTATCGAATGACGTAATGACGTCCCCCTGTGTAACATAATATCTCGGGTAAGTAACTTTATTCACAGAGATACGTGTGAGTTTAGCTGAACATAATTTACCAATAAATAAAGATAAACATACAGAATAAAATAAATAAATAACATACATACCTATATGTCTTCAGCTATGCGTAACTTAAAGAAACAAAAATGAAATACATAAATGGCGCCAATACCATTAGGTATACTTAATAATTCCTTAGGTACTCTAAACATTAGCTCCTCAAATCTTTGCACCTATACTTAAGTTTTTAAAAATAGAAAACAAGATCAAATTTTTGGTGCTTTTGGCCTATGTCCAGCAGTGGACATCTTTCACCTGAAATGATGGTGATGGTGATGATCAAATTTTTACATTTCAGGTCACCTAAACATAGATTACATAAAATATTATGTGGTAAAAAATGTGGAAATTGGTTTCCCTAATGGATAACAATGGAGCTCGTGGCTAAGTAATAACAGTCGCACGGGTCGATCCATCAGGTTAAGCTACGCTTGCCGGGGTTGGTCCGTGGATGGGTGACCACTTTTACATAACGAGACTCCACCGTGCCTCGGAAACCACGTTAAGCCGTTGGTCCCGGCTGTCATTCGTGGATCTTTGACAGTCGTTACGGGTCGTCTGAAGCCCGAAAGTCTGACAACCAGTCTTACCAAGGGGTATCGTATTACCCAGTAATTGGGTTGTGGAGGTCAGATAGGCAGTCGCTCCATATAAAATACTGGTATTCAGCTGCATCTGGTTAAACTGGAAGCCGACGTACCCCAACCTAGTTGGGAAAAGGCTAGGCAGATTGATTGATCGCCTAGCATCAAGCAAGGGGAATGACAGCTCTTTTCAAATTCACTCTGCGTAAGTTTTCACGGTTATATTTTTACAGAATAAGACCTGCAGATTCTGTAATTTAAAGTGAAGTCTACCGTCAGTACCTCTTTCTACAGGTAACTTATTTTATCTACACCCATGCTATAAATCCTATATAAAAGTTTCCAAAACAGTTAGCTTATTGCCAACATTAAAACAGTGTCATAGTAACCATAATAGCATCCAAACGGATGTTATAATGTTGTACTGAATTTCATAATGCAACTCGTTTTCAAAAAAATAACATTGTAATGCACGCGCGTTTCACTAGAACAGCGCCGTAATTTAAAAAAATAACTTATTCGAATTCAAGTCAAGTCTCAAGTCTCAAGTTGTTTAGTGCTTACTTACAAGTACTCGCTACTGAACCCCAGAACTTACCTGAACTGAACTTGCAACCGCAAAGGAATAAAGGCTAGCGTACATGGGGACAAACCCTTTACTTTCGTACATTTTGTATGAACCGCACTGCAGGTGGGCCGCACCGCATTTTTAGGGTTCCGTACCTCAAAAGGAAAAAACGGAACCCTTATAGGATCACTTCGTTGTCCGTCTGTCAGTCTGTCAAGACCGTTTTTCTCAAGAACGCGTGAAGGTATCAAGCTGAAATTAATATCAAATACATAGGTCTATGGTCCGTTGGAATTCGAAAAAGATCAAACTTCTAAGTCAACGCAATAAAAAAATACGGCCATTTATGTGACATTTTTTGATACCCGCAATTAAATCAAAACCTATAGGGTACTTCCCGTTGTCCTAGAATCATGAAATTTGGCAAGAAGCAAGGTCTTACAACACAAGTAAAGGAAAAAGTCCGAAAATTGTTAATTTGTAATTTTATCACATAACAAAATATTTTTTGGGATTTTAAGATTTGGGATGTTAAGTTTATTTTAGGGATAAATTCTTTTCAATTACGGAACCCTTTATTGTGCGTGGTCCGACACGACTTAGAAGCTTGATTTTTTAACAACTCTAAGGAGCCATAAACCTACGTATTGGACATTCATTTCAACTTGATACCTCCACGCGTTCTTGAGAAAAAGGGTCTTGACAGACTGACAGACAGACGGACAGACGGACAAAGAAGTCACAAATAATAATAAGCATTCCGTTTTTTCCATTTGAGGTACGGAACCCTAAAAATGCGAGTCGGACTCGCGCACCTAGGGTACGGAACCCGATTTCTGTAAAACGCACTACTTTTGCGAGGGCGCACTCTTGCACCCACACTTACGTCGCCTGTTTTTAACCGACTTCTGAAAAAAGGAGGAGGTTATCAATTCGGATGTTTCTATTTTTTTTTTTATGTATGTTCGGGCATAACTTCGTCATGTATAGACGGATTTGCTAAATTCTTTTTTTGTTTGAAATGGTGTACTCTCGAGGTGGTCCCATTGTCACCAAGTCAGAATCTGATGAGGGGATCCCATGGAAATCGAGGGAAACTATCAAATTTTATAGGCACACCTATAGCCATTTTGGTATTTTTTATAGTAGGTACCTATCCCGTGCAGTTGCTCACGGGAAGCACCATTTGGTGAAGTGGAAGTCGGTGTAAAGTTATTTTTCGCTTTGTAGTGATTTTTTTGGAAGTCGGTTGTTTTTTTTTTTTTGTAAAAAAGCTTTTATGAAGGTGTAGTTAATTCAAAGGTACCAACTAATAAGTACCTACTAATAAATATCAATAAATTTTATAGAACAGTTACGATATCGACATGGTTCTTCTTCTACTTTTCTCTTATTCAGAAACAACATAAAACAAACTTATCTCAGCATAGAGCAGTTGCTCTATATTTACTAAACACACAACACATAGAGTAAACAAGCAAATAAAAGTAATGTTTCGTTGAGAGCTCTCTGCGATAGAGTCCTTGACTTTAGTATTGTATGTTACTATAGATGTTACAGAAAAAATATGTTTTGCGTACCGAATGTGGTGTCGGCTAACAGTAAGTCGTATTTGCTTTTGTTACTCTCTTGTTTGTTTGCTATGAATAAGTATTTTTTTCCCGTCTTCGCAACGTAATTTTAGATAACGTTATTGACCTATTACGACCTTTATTATGGTATAAGTTTTATTGTTCAAAGCATAATGTAACTCAAATGAAATAAGATTAAAGATCACAATTAGACTTGTCTTTGCGATTTAATTGGATGCAGTAAAGTGCAAGTAATCGTGTATCAGAAGTCCGAAATTTCTAGATCGAAGTGTGAACTAACTATTTCTTTCAAAATTTAAATCCGTGTTATCTATGAATAAAACACTAAACAAAACGATGCTTTTACGGCTATCCCAGCCTTAAGTGGGGATATACAGGGTTAATTTTTGAAGTGGGCGTGGATGGCCAAATCTGAAACTATGAAGAATAGCGAAAAGTACTCAAAGGAGTCTCGGGCTTGATTTGATGAAAACTAAAACTACATCATAGGATTTTTGAAAAATCAATATTTCTAACCAGGAATAGAACCCGTTGATTTTGTAAAAAAAAAACACACACTTTATTAAAACACCATTCGATAGTGTCATTAATAAGGATTGAATTCTGGGAAGTAATGATATACAACAAACTAACGTAAAGAGCTCATTTTAAACAACACACTTTTTTTTTTCTTAAGTTTAGTTTCTACCCATTAATCCTTAACTGATTAATTGTTCAAAATGATGACCATTGTTTTCAATACACAGCTGGATTCGACGTCTCAAGGATTGTACTGCATTCAGCACTACAATATTCCTTACAGTTTCGAATTTGGCCATCCACGCCCACTTGAAAAGTTCACCCTATATAGGGTAACTGGTAATTAGTGACCGATACTTAAATACATGATTGTACTCATGATAACAAACAACTTTTGTTTGGGACCAAACCTAAAATCGCGAAAAAAAATCAGCTGTTCCCTTCATTTTGACGAGTTAGGGTTGGACCTCATCTGGCAGCACGGAATCGCATTTGTTCCGCCTGTGCTACCACGTGCTGCAGTATGCTGCCGCATGCGAACGCGCGCTGTCGCATTCCGCAGACAAAAAAGGTTGTTGTCGCCATTGTACGATAGAATGAGACAGCATGCGATAGCAAGTGATCGGAGGTGAAAGGATGCGTTAGCATGCTATCGCGCGCTTCAGCATTCCGGAGTCTCCCTGCCGACCATTGAATTTTGTCCGTGATGCCGATCGCCTCGAGGATTCCGCCGCGTGCTATCTCATTATGCTTTCTGTCTCGGTCTAGCAAATGGCAGTTCTAAGCGACAGAAAGAGAAAGGGCGACGGAAAAAGGCGATTCCGTGCTGCCAGATGAGGTCCAACCCTTATGCGAACATAAGTGTAGCGAACAACTGTTTTTTTTTCCTGATTCAGGTTTGGTCCCATGGTAAAAGTTGTTGGTTATCATGAGTACAATCATGTGTATCCCTATTTACCAGTCACCCCATAATATGGAAAGATCAATTTCTGAAAGTGCAATGCAAAGATAATTGTGATATTGTATGCTATCAACAAACTGCGATTACCAATTAATTTTTAGGCTTCCGTACCTCAAAATGAAAAAAACGGAACCCTTATAGTATCACTTCATCTGTCTGTCAGTCTTTCAAGACCTTTTTTCTCAGAAACGCGTAGAGGTATCAAGTTAAAATTAATGTCAAATACGTAAGTCTACGATCGCTTGGAGCTCTAAATAAATCAAGCTTCTAAGTCAACGCAGTAAAAAATACGACCATTTAAGCGACATAATTATTTTGATACTCGCAAGTATATCAAAACCTATAGGGTACTTCCCGTTAACGTAGAATCATGAAATTTGGCAAGAAGTAAAGTCTCATAACATAAATAAAGGAAAAAGTCCGAAAATTGTTAATTTGTAATTTTATCACATAACATTTTTTTTTTGGGATTGCAATTGTTAAGTTTGTTTTTGCGATAAACTCTTTTCTACGTAACCATTCATTGTGCGTGGTTTTTTTTTGCTGTAAGAGTGATTTGCAAGCTACTATTTCAGAGGAATGCCTTTTGACCACCACCACCGCGTTTTGCGGTAACGTAGTAGGTACTGAAAAGCAGTAGCAAAATAAAATGTTTATGTGGCGTTTCGCGACGCTAAACAATGATTTGCCACCAAAGACCCAAAACGATAAATTTCACCATTTCTTATAACTTCCGTCAGGGATATTAATTTACTTATTTAGAAATTCAACTTGAACTGAAACAATAGCCTCGCTCACAATAAGTCATAAAATTCGATACTTTTCGCCATTAAGGGCACGCTAGTCGCTCATTCTTCCATACAAACGTAGTTTGGTGATTACTCGTCTGTTTGACGGTGTACGTTCAAAACTAAAAATTACTTTAATTTTGCTCGTCATTATCTAAGCCTGTATGGAAGCAGAATCGGAACAAAAATATTGGTTTGGAAGTTATGTGCGTCGAAACTTCCACATTTCAACACTAATTTTAACACATATTTGGGCGTAAATAAATAGCTCCCGGAGTATGAAAATGCAAAAATTGTTACCGTAGAGGCATAGATAATTTATTGAAGAATGCAAATAACTTTACTTTAAATGAATACATCAAATTGTATGCGCTCGTTTTCGTTATAAATCATCGTCTATTTAACTAAATACATCAAACTAAATAAATAAATGCTAAATAAATACATACTAAATAAATAAAGTAACTAAATAGCATGCATATTAGCCACGCCACCAACGAGTTCGAGCCGCCGACTAGGAGCACCTTAAGTACAGTTTCTTAGGCTCACCATTAGTCAAAACTTTTTTAATTGACCCGCTTCTGAAGTAATTCGTTAGAAGTCTCGTTGATTAATATATAAATCCGATGAAAATTTTGTTTCTGAGCTGGAACAATTGATTTTCGTTTCGAGTTTCTTTGACGTCCATTTCAATGTGGAAGTTACAAAAATAAAGTTGGAAAGGAAAATTCACAATAGCTGTAGTTAACGTCTTTTAAAGGCCTGTTTCAACACCTATGATTAAGTTCCTATTAACTTACTTGGCAGGCAATTTCATACAAATTCTATTCGATTTTTGAATTTAGAATATTTAATAAATGACCGCTTGAGTTAAAAAGTATACTGTACACAGGCTCATTTAAAGCAAGGCTCAAGACATACCCGTTGGATAGATGTCTCTACTCATTAGATGATTTGTAATGTAATGATTTGTGTTTGTCTTAGCTCTTAAAACTGACATGTAGATGTTATATTATTGTGTTGTGTTCAGACTTTTACATTTTTATTTTTATTATTTTTTGATTATTGTTTTTCGTTTAAATTGGTAATTAATTGACATGTGATTTAAAATTTGTTTCTATGGTATTTTAATTTATGACTGCATGGTATTTTAAGATTTTTATCTTTTATTTTTTAATCTATAGGATATAATGTTTTCTAATTTAAATTGTTTTGTATGCATTTTTATTATTTTATATTTGTACATTTAATACTTATGTTTCATGCTGGATAAATATTCGAACGCAATGTATATTGTTACTGAAAAAAACAAATTGAATTGAATTTATTCGGTAAGTATTGGCTATTCAGACATCGTGAAATAGGCCTTTAGCGCAGATTTCACCACCTACGATTAAGTTATTAATAACTTACTCGTCAGAAAATTTCATACAAATTCTATTCCATTTTTTAATTTATTCGGTAAGTATTAGTGGCTATTCGGACATCGTGAAGTAGGCCCTTAAAGTAGTAGAACTACCGGTTAGTCTGAAGGGTATTGATGAATATGGCTTTACAATTTAAGGCAATGCTGGGGAGTTTGTTGCGCCACTTCTTCTTCCCAGCTAAGGAAGTGGTGAAGGGCCGGCGTTTTGAGAGACCATCTTATGAAATTTTGACGTTCAAAAAGTGCTGATTCTCAGCCTAGTTTATTTATTTAGGTTAGCTTGTGGCACAACCGCACGGTTTGATCGATCAGCCGGTCGATTCTGTAAAAATCCCACCGTGAAAACTTAGGTAAACTGAGTTTGTTTTTGCTAGGTATTGACACTATTGACGCTCACTCCACGCTCACTTCACCTAAGTTTTCACGGTGAGATGGTTACAGAATCGCACTGCAGGTTAAGCTAAGCTTGCCGCGGTAGGTCCTTGGATGGGTGACCATCTTTATATACCAAGACCCCTCCGTGCCTCGGAAAGCCCGCTAAGCCGTTGGTCCCGGCTGTCATTCGTGGATTTTTGACAGTCGTTACAGGTCATCAGAAGCCTGAAATTCTGACAACCAGTCTTACCAAGGGGTATATTACCCAGTTACTGGGTTGTGGAGGTCAGATAGGCAGTCGCTTTATGTAAAATACTGGTATTCAGCTGCATCCGGTAAGACTGGAAGCCGACCCCAACATAATTGGGAAAAGGCTATAGGCAGATTGATTGATAAAAAGCCACACAATCATTCAAAAATGTTTACAAAAGCAAAGCTATGTTTGAAAAAGATTTTTCTTTCTCATAGCATTTTATGTAGCGTTAACATGTTAGCGTGATCCATTGACCATATACAAGTATTATGTACAGTCAGCAATAAAAGTCGATGAAGGCTGAGACCTCATTAGTGCGTTGCATTGCGTTGCGTCGTCGCATTTCAATGACGCTTGCTCGGTTCTAAAATACATTAAATATTCATGTTTGAACATAAAAATAGTCGGGGCGAAGATCTAGTTTTATAAAATCCATCTAAAAATGTGCACAGCCTAGTTGATGGTTGACATACGTCTCTCTCAAAAGTAAACGACAAAACTGCGCGTCATTTGTTTGGAAGCTTCTAGTTAAAACCTTCTAGAAGCTTCGACTCGACCTTATTGGACGAGCGGATTGTGGCGGGAGCGGTTAGAAAAGGGTTCGCGTTATAATGTCTTTTATGCTATGCTATAAATTCTCTATAAAAGTTTCTGAACCAGTTAGCTTATTGCCAACATTAAAACAGCCAGTGTCATAGTAACCATGGTAACCATAATAGCATCCAAACGGGTGTTTTAATGTTGTACTGAATTTCATAATGCAACTCGTTTTCAAAAAAAGAACATTGTA
This sequence comes from Cosmia trapezina, assembly GCA_905163495.3. NCBI lineage: Eukaryota > Metazoa > Arthropoda > Insecta > Lepidoptera > Noctuidae > Cosmia > Cosmia trapezina. The sequence goes on from LR991021.1 coordinate 2,987,916, forward strand.
ATACACGCGCGTTTCACTACAACAGCGCCGTAATTTAAAAAAAGAACTTATTCGAATTCACGTCGTATACTATGACGCCGGCCGCCATGTTCGATACGAGTATTACGTATTGCAAAAAACTGTTTCAGAACCTTTTATAGAGAATTGATAACATGGGTGTAGATAAAGTCTTGTATGCAACTGTACATAATTAGGTATTAAAACACTCATGTGATACTATTATCACACCAAAACCCACATTAGTGTTTTAAGACCCCTTATTATACGTCAGTTGCATAAATAACTATTAGAACGAGCAAGCGTCATTGAATGCGACGACGCAATGCACTAATGAGGCTTCAGCCTGAGGCTCGTATTTCAAAGTTATTACTTGAGTAATTACTTGCTACTAAGTAATTTCATACTTGTGGGTAGAATTCTTAAGTAAAGAAAATGGTGACTATTACTTGGCTAAGAATTCTAAGCTTTGACAGTTCTAACTTCAAGCAATTACTAAACTATAGAAAGAAAATCATTGCTTGAGCAATTACTTTTACTTGACTATAAATACGAGTGTTACACTACAGTTTTCTTTAAAACAATTTTTCTAGAGATACCTTCTGGCGAATAAAAAATATGGCCATTGTTCCGATGATAAAAACTCTTACCCTCTTACTAATAAAACACGGAATAAAGTTATATCAGGAATGACAAAGGAATAACCATACATTTTCAATAACTTTATTCTGTGTTTATTAGTAAGAGGGTTAGCTTATTTATTACATACAGGGTGTAAGGGACAGCCCTCCGCAAACTGATAGGGTGAATTCAGTACGTCATACTAAGATGACCGGTAGGTACATGAATTTTTTTCAGGAACGTTAAGGGAATCTAATAAACCTGATTTGTTTGTGTTTTTGTGCACAAATCGGAGCGTCTATTACTGGTTGGGAGGGGTAGGTAATAGGTATGCGGTGAGTTCGATGAACTCTGTAGCTAGACAGAAAGTGAACAGCTGATTTCACGCTTCGTTGGTTAGAGTATATCAACATCCATTGCTGGTTTTTTTTTTTTTTTGTTTTTTTTTTTTGCAGTTTTTTTTACATAAATGGAGTGCTGCGAACACACAATGCAATTTTACATTGAAATAATGAAAATGTAACAGAAAAAAAATGTGAAAAAATGAAAATTTTCCTGAGAAAATTTCCGATGGAATATTATTCAAAATGAGGAGCTGAATGCACCCTGTTAGTTTGCGGAGGGCTGTCCCTTTCATCCTGTATAATAATTTAGGATCTATTAATTTCACATTTAAAATTAAAAGTGTTAATCTACGTCTGTTGATGACCGTACCTACCCTACCTACAAGATATCAATAGGTATATTTTTCTTTTCATTACATATAGTTCAGGTGACACTTTGATATTATATAAAAAGAGACCATTATAACTTAAAAGGTTCTTTTGATGGCTCCTGAAGCGTGCGCTCACGGGACGTAAACGTGTTACGTGGCCAGCCTTTATGTTCTCTTTAGATTGTTATAATATGATACTTATATTATTACGTAAGTAAAAAGAAAACGATGTGTGATGATGACAGGATATATGACGCTTAAGACGTTTTGAAGCTGGTTTCTTAGTTTTTTGGTTGATTTTTTATACAAGTTGAGTTGTTTTTGTTTTTTCCACTTTTTAGGGTTCCGTACCAAAATGGTAAAAAAGGAACCCTTATGGTGTGACTCAGTCTGTCTGTCTGTCTGTCTGTCTGTCTGTCACAGCTGGATATCTCAAGAACTACTAATGCTATCAACTTGAAATTTGGAACAGTTTTAGATGACGTTTACCCAACTATTTTGCAAATAAGAAAGAAATAAAAATATTTATATATTTTTTACAACAGGGACTGAAGACCCCCTGTCTTAAAAAATCAAAGTGGGGCTACTAGGGCATGTGGGGTATCATATGAAAGAACGCTGTTTGCACATTCTCAAACATTTTTTTCTTTTTTTTAACTTGCATAGTTTTCGACTTTTGATGAAAAATGTAAAAAAAAATACCGTTCCCCCCCCCCTTATCTTCGAAGTTTGCAAAGCGAAAAATCTTAAATTATTCGATTACAGGAAAAATAAAACGATGTCTCTAAATAGCACAGTTTTTCAGAAATCATCAACAAAAATTACATATAAATGATGGTACGGAACCCTCGGTGCGCGAGTCCGACTCGCTCTTGACCGGTTTTTTTTTTGTGGATGGGAAATCATCAAATGACTTCTCCCGCTCTGGGCGTAGCGGGAGGACGTGTCAGACTTTTACTGACTAAAACCCACCCGTGTTCCTTCAGTTGCCTGTGCCAGGGCCACGGTATCTCTTTCGAACCCGCGACCCCGGCGGCTGTTTAACCCAACTTGAGTGTCGTTTTTCCCCTTGAGTGTCGCATGACACCGCATAGATTTGTGTCAATGTGTGCTCGAATATCAACCGAACCTCATAGGTTCACAAGCCATATACTGAAGCTCCAGTCGCCATTGGACTATGGTATTTTACTCGACTGAGCTCTCTTTTCTGGTGAAAATAGAGAAAACGAATTTTTCCAGATATGAGTCCTAGCTAGATCGATTTTTTGCCGCCATAAACCTTACAATACAATTTTCCTCGAAATCGTTAGAGCTGTTTTCGAAAACGTCATTACAAATATACAAATATTACTCATTTAATAATATAGGATATATCTGTATTCTGTGTGTGTCTGTATGTTGTTTGTCTGTGTGTGGTTCACAAGAAAAAGCACTCTAAGTCAATAGATTTCGAGCGCTTTTTCTTATGAACCTAGATTTACTACCTACTTGAGTGTCGCATGAGGTATCATGCGACACTCAAGGAGTAAATCTAGAATATTCTCACTAGCTAAAATATATTTATTTATTATTTTATTTTATTTATTACAGCTATCATTACAGTAACCCAATGCGATAGCGTAGGAAAAAATAATAACGATAATTACAAAATACATTTCAATTCAAAAAAAATACAATACATTTATCAATTTTATACATTCAACTCATTACCATAACATAAAACGTGTAAAGTAACTTTTGCGAACTCGCTCAGTGAACAAGAGAGTACATCTATCTTATGAGCAACCAGGCTCAGTGTGCGCAATGTGCGCAAGAGCGGCGCCTTGGCCATTAGCTGGGTGCGAGCGCGCGGCAGTGCGAACAAATCGGGCCGTCTACGACGCTGCACGTACCCATTGGGCACGAAATGATCGTAGCAGATGGCATTTAGGTAGTTTCTGCCTATACCCATGGGAACAAGGCATGTACCGTGACCTGTCACATTTGGTACATATGTACCAAGCACTACTAGAGTCTATCAAGTGAGTCGTGTCCAATGAAAAAGGAGGCCAAAAATAAAAATCTTACATGTGTCAACACTGATATAGTACGCTGAAAACATGTTTGATACTTGAATTATTGTACATAAAAAATTTCTTAAAAAAGTGCATTTCAATGTAGGTATTTATTAGTCACAATTAGAACTAAAATCAGAATCTAGAATTTCAATGCCTTCATAGGAGAAATCACTGTCAGTATCATGACGCACAAAAATGATGAAGGGTTCTAACTCCGTATCGGTTATCCTTTGTTTTCTACATGAATAGTGTGATCTGTGCTGTTTGTTATCCATTAAATATATTTCTTTTCCATTCTTCTTTAAATTTCCATTAATACAAATTAAATAATGTAGCTAAAAGTATCAAGATGCTGTAGCTTAGTAGAACAGAAGTTGTGACAATCCGTTTGACAGATAATAGTATTGCCATTATAAGAAATCAGCTAAATGGTCGTGGACACGACTCGCTTGGCAGACTCTATGTATTATTGGACTATGCTTTTAAAAACATAGTCCATTGAAAGTTGCCAACAGTTTCCGCAAAATAATATATTTCTGAACCACCAAGAGTTACCTTCAATACCTCAGTTCAATTACGGAAACGCCTCTTCAATAAACCACATTAAACCAGTATATTGGCTTCCTTTTCACGGCTAGCTACCAAAGCCATTAGATTCAGGATAGCAGATTGTAACCTGAAGAAGGAAATTGCGTTTTCAATCCGGAAAATTAAAATCTCACACCAAAATCTATATTTATTATCAATCGCATTTTACAAAACGTTTTGCATCACCTTTATTTAAAAACTTTATTATAAGACCACAATGAATCCATGCATAGTATTTGAAGTGCTTGGATCCAAATAATAATCATAGGCTGGGTGAAGTCTGGAGCCGAACTTCATACTTCCCGGTCAGGTAGTATTTTTAAGATAATATACGTATACAACTCAGATTTAAATAAATCTAAGGCGTTGTACAGCAAAATTTAACGTGTGCGTACGCGCAGCGGAATGTTGTTGAATTTAAAGATTTTAATTATGCAGATATTTAGTGTATGACGTCGTATAATTGTGTGTGGTAAAAAAAAATTTGTGCACGCAACCACTGTGGAGAAATTCACCAAAAACTGATTCCGCTGGGCGAACGTTGTCCTGGCGGAACTTTTTTTAATCCATAGACTTTAGAAGAAAAGAGATGTGTCCAAAAATTAGTGTGTATTTGTGTGTAATTGTGTATGTATGAATAAAACTAGTGCATGCATAAACTTCGGAGAAATTCAAGTTTCCGCTACGCGAACGTTTGGCCATTAGCTAGTTTTCATATAAAGCGCTTACATAGAGAACTGTAGATTTTTACATACGTTGTTTTGAATTTGTTTATATTTGTTTAAAAAACAGATTTAGAAAAAATCGTAGGGCTTAAAAGATAAAAATATAAACGTAAAATACGCTTATTAGGTCTTAGTTCTTAAAGTATGCACTTTGGGGTCTAGATTTTCACGTTTATACAAACCTTGTAAGTGTCTGCAACATGTTGCCAAGTATCAATGATGTTCCGTTAGTAACTAAAGAGTTATAGGACAAATTTACCATGAACAGATCACTGTTTACAAAGCAGTCAAATATCACGACGTTCTGAAGGAATTGCATGGTAATATGTATGTCAATAATTAGTGTATTCATTCAACTATTCTTATGCAAAATTTCATGTCATTAAATTCAGTAATTAAAGAAAAACAATTATAATACTGACGAAGCATCGAAAACCTACATAACCCGACCAAGTTCGGATGGCTACCAAAAAGCGGCCATGCCATATATCTTAGAAACGTTCTTAACCTTCCAATATAGTATTTATTAATATGGTACAGTTGCGTACACAAGCGTTAGGAAAAAATAAAACAATTGCATTTCTTGAATGAAAAATATTTTTTTAATAATAACGCCAGTATCTACGATAAAAACAAATCTTCAATTAACAATTACTTCTCTATTTAAATATCTGCGTACAAAAATATTTTTAATTACATATAATACTTAATTATGTAATTATAATAACGTTAACAAACGCTTGCAATGACAGCAATGGACTTAAATGTGTTTTAACTAAAATAGATTATGAACTAGCTTCTGCCCGCGACTTCGTTCGCGTGGATGACGAAACTTAGGGTAAGTATAATATTTCGAGCTTCAATAAAAATTAAAATCACATCACATAACTAACCTATTCAGTTGTTTAGATTTGATCAACACTAAAAAAGTGCTTATAAACTAAAACATTGGTATAAAAACCGAACTTCGAACAAAATAATTCTGCATATTTTGGTGGGGTGCGGGGGAACACGCTCACATACATAAGAAAAAAAAAATCGATTCAAGAAGTAGTTTTTTTTAAGTTATTAGATTGTTTGATCCACTAAAGTTGCAAAGGGGAACGCTCGTGCATGCCTAGTCTATTGGTTAAATAGTGTAATAAGCTACAATATGATAAATATTTACCTAAACAGTAGTACATACTTACATGTGGTAAATATTTAATTTCCCTAAGGGGTCTATATTTAGAATCCTGATCCGTGAAATCTTCAATAGAAATTAGCTGTATGAATTTTATTTGTCTTAAATAATATATTTAGATTATATCTCAAGTCTCAAGCGCATACTTAAATAAAGTACCTACGTAAGTAGCTACCCACCTACCTACGTACTTTCTGTCATAGTCAAATACATTTAAAAAAGTAGGTGTACAAAAATAAATGACCTATAAATTATATCGAAACAACAATTGTGTTATCACCTATACCAATTCAATACCGGTATTATACTGTAAATTTTGGGATGTTACCTAAATATATTGCACGGCCGCTTTTTTGTAGCCATCCGAACTTGGTCGGGTTATGTAGGTTTTCGATGCTTCGTCAGTATTATAATTGTTTTTCTTTAATTACTGAATTTAATGACATGAAATTTTGCATAAGAATAGTTGAATGAATACACTAATTATTGACATACATATTACCATGCAATTCCTTCAGAACGTCGTGATATTTGACTGCTTTGTAAACAGTGATCTGTTCATGGTAAATTTGTCCTATAACTCTTTAGTTACTAACGGAACATCATTGATACTTGGCAACATGTTGCAGACACTTACAAGGTTTGTATAAACGTGAAAATCTATACCCCAAAGTGCATACTTTAAGAACTAAGACCTAATAAGCGTATTTTACGTTTATATTTTTATCTTTTAAGCCCTACGATTTTTTCTAAATCTGTTTTTTAAACAAATATAAACAAATTCAAAACAACGTATGTAAAAATCTACAGCTCTCTATGTAAGCGCTTTATATGAAAACTAGCTAATGGCCAAACGTTCGCGTAGCGGAAACTTGAATTTCTCCGAAGTTTATGCATGCACAAGTTTTATTCATACATACACAATTACACACAAATACACACTAATTTTTGGACACAACTCTTTTCTTCTAAAGTCTATGGATTAAAAAAAGTTCCGCCAGGACAACGTTCGCCCAGCGGAATCAGTTTTTGGTGAATTTCTCCACAATGGTTGCGTGCACAAATTTTTTTTTACCATACACAATTATACGACGTCATACACTAAATATCTGCATAATTAAAATCTTTAAATTCAACAACATTCCGCTGCGCGTACGCACACAAATTTAACAAAACATAATAATAAATAAAAATAGAACACGAGAAATCAGCAAAATTTACAAAATAAGAAACAATTTACTGGACCCCACGACACAGGGAATCCTAGTGTGGGGTCCAGAGAATTTGTAAAAATCTAACACCGAAGGACACCTGATATTATTATCTGATACTAGATTTTTTTTAAATTTCTTGTACCGTGTTTTGCGGAACTGAATAAAGTTTTGATTATTATTTTTTATTATTATGTACCTAGAGATAAAAATGCAATCAACAGAAAATTACTACTTTTTAGTTATCTTTCATTCGTCATCTCACAGAATCTTAAACTTAAAGTATGTAGTAAGTAATCGTGGACATATGAAATCCAACCCAGTGACGCAGCATTGGATAATCCCACCTACCACACAACGTACTCAGGATGTTGTAGGAACTGGCACGCCTTCTGCAGAGGATCGAGGCGCTTTCGAATGATGGCATGAAAGTTATCAATCCTCGTCCTACAAAACCGCGGCCACCGGCATCATGAGCGCGTGAACCTATCTTTATCATTTTGCACCTGAACCATTCGCCTTTACCTTATTACGTTATGAGGAAGCGGACATCGTGACGGTAGTACATATCTGAAATATTCATGTCACATAAAAGTTAGCGACCTAGTTCCGTGCACGTTTTCCAAATCATTACAATTGCATTGCAACGCGTTCAAGATTAGCGTCGCATTTACTGATATAAATATATAATGTTATTTTTATAACTAAAAAGATGTTCCCATATTTTTAGGGTTCCGTACCAAAATGGTAAAAAAGGAACCCTTATGGTGTGACTCAGTCTGTCTGTCTGTCACAGTTGGATATCTCAAGAACTACTAATGCTATCAACTTGAAATTTTGAACAGTTTTCGATGACGTTTACCCAATTATTTTGCAAATAAGAAAGAAGTATTTTTTTTTTGTAACAGGGACTGAAAGGGTGTCTCAAAGTGGGGCTACTAGGGCTTGTGGGGTATACGGAAGGACGCTGTTTGCACATTCTCAAACATTTTTTTGTTTTTTTTTTTGGCTGCATTGTTTTTGACTTTTGATGAAAAATTAAAAAAACAAAATTATTCTATGTGTATGTATGTATTAAAATCTGAAATTATTCTATGTGATAAAAGTTTATGTAAAGATTACAGGAAAAATAAAACGATGTCTCTAAATAGCACACTTTTTCAGAAATCGGAACGGAACCCTCAGTGCGCGAGTCCGACTCGCTCTTAACCCCTCAAGTGTCAAATGCACCCCGTGTGTGCATAAGAAAAACCCTTTTTTTGTTAGGTATATAAGCTTATATCACATATATATAAATGTAAAAAAACATCATCCGATGGAAAACCAATCATCATCATTAGTTGTGAACCTATGGAGTTCGTAGCTAACCCCCTCCTCCCCCCCGCATGTGAAATGCACCCAAAGTGTGCAAAAGGACAAAACTTTATATAATAGGTATATAAGCTTAGATCACATATATATAAACGTAAAAAAACATCATCCGATGGAAAACATATCATCATCAGTAGTTGTGAACCTATGGGGTTCGCAACTAACCCCCAACCCTCCCCACTCGCTGGGGTTTTGGGTCTAAAATTAGCCAAACTCAGACACTTGAGGGGTCAACTTGTTTTTTAAGATGGTGTTAGTTAGATGAAGATCTGTGACGTAATAATGGTAACCCACGCAGTACGTGTCATTTTACAACAAAAATACCCACAAAAAATGAAGTATCCATTACATTTATACTTCCCCATCAAACAGCCATCACAACAAAAAATGGCCAATCAAAGTAAAAAAGAACTTATCCACGGGTGAACGATGTCTTTTGTCCAAAATATCTTCATGAATCCCTACCATTACTGTTGTATATAAACAAACATGTATGTTCGTAGCGATGCGCGGGCTTTGTACTGCGTGCGCAGACGACGCCGCGCAGCGCCCCGCGCCCCGCGCCCGGCCGCGGGCGCGCGCACGTTGTTTTGGAATAAAGCGTTAGTGCGTTTATAGGCAGCCGTTGTTTCACTTGTTCCCGTATCTAACAGTGGCGACGAGAGCGACCCACGCTATAATCTATATTACTATGGCTCAGTTTAGTTTCGGTATATTAAGTAATTTCGACCACACAGTGCACGAATGGCAGGCGTACAAAAGTCGCCTGCGGCAATGGTTCGTGGCAAACGATATCTCGGAAAAAAACGACGCAACGGGTTCAAGACGGCGAGCAATCCTACTGAGCGCACTCGCGGATGGCACCTACCAGCTCGCAGCAGACTTGGCTTTGCCAAAACAGCTAGAGGAGGTGCCAGTAGAAGACATCTATGAGCTTCTTGACACTCACTTTTCCCCGACAAAGTGTGGATTCGGAGAGCGGTACGCATTTTACGCGGCAACGCAGCAAACGGGTGAGACGCATGCGCAGTGGGCGGCAAGACTGCGTGGCCTCACGAAACATTGCAAGTTCACCAGCGTAGAAGAGGCATTGCGAGACCGTTTTGTGATGGGCATGTTAGCGGGTCCCGAGAGGGACAAACTGTTCACACAGGACACCGATACCTTGACCCTGGCAAAGGCAGTGCAGTTGGCGCAGAGCGTCCGGTGCGCGCGGGCAGGCGCCGCCGCCGGCGCTTCCACGACGACGGCGTCGATCACACAGCAAGAACATTCAGTGTTCCAGGTGCAGGGCAAGAGTGCGGGTTCTGTTAAGGAACCGGTTACGGAGAAGTGTTCGGTGTGCGGCAGAAAGAACCATGCCTCGTCTCAGTGCCGATTCGCGAATTTTTCTTGTAGGAAGTGTAATAAAAAGGGTCACTTACGTAGAATGTGCAAAGTAAAGAGTGTTGTGACCGGTGACGTGAGTGAGGAGGACGACGATGGTGAGTTTTTATGTTGTAACATCACTTCAGAGCGGGGAGAACCCATGACAGAAATCGTGTCCATAAACGGCTCACAAATCAAATTTGAGATTGATAGTGGATCTGCAGTAACGGTAATTTCCGAGAGTCTATACAACAAATGTTTTGGCAGGTTACCCTTGTTACCACCTAAGAAAAGGCTATTTACCTACACGGGCAGTACTATTGTTTGTCTCGGTATAGTTCGCCTCCCGGTCACGTATAGGCTGAGTACACACACACTAGATGCTTACGTGGTACGCAGCGAAGGCCCGCCATTGCTCGGAAGAGATTTTTTATCTTTATTTAGGTTAAAACTAGCACCCTGTAATTTCATAAATAATGAAGCAAAAACAATCGATGACTTGCATAATAGATTTAGAGACGTATTTTCAGATCAATTGGGAAAATTCAATAAGTTCGAGGTCAAATTACGTTTAAAAGATGATGCAGTGCCAATATTTTTCAAAGCGCGTCCCATCGCTTTTGCATTGCGGGACAAGGTAGATAAAGAGATAGTCCGCCTTGTAAACTTAGGGATACTTAAACAGGTTGATCATTCGGAGTATGCATCGCCCGTAGTGCCAGTATTAAAGCGCAATGGAAGTGTAAGGCTGTGTGCAGACTATTCTGTAACCATAAATAAACAATTAGTTGTAGAACAATACCCGTTACCTACAGTCCACGAGCTGTTTTCAAAATTGCATGGAGGTCAACAGTTCTCAAAGTTAGACCTGTCCATGGCCTATAATCAATTTGTTTTAGACGAAGACTCGCAAAAGATTACATGCATAAATACTCACCGCGGTTTGTTTCAGTATACACGTATGGTTTTTGGTTTAACCAGCGCACCGTCTATTTTTCAGCGCGCAATGGAAAACGTATTATCTGGTATGGACGGTGTGTTATGTCTTTTAGACGATGTCCTTATCACAGCCGATGGACCGGGATTACATTTACAACGTTTAACGGCAGTGTTACAGAGGCTGCAAGATGCAGGACTAACCTTACAGAAAGAAAAATGTGAATTTTTTAAGAATGAAATCAATTACCTAGGGTATGTAATTAATAAAAATGGGTTAAAAAAATCATCAGATAAAGTAATAGCAATTGAGAAATCCCCAGTGCCCACAGATGTAGGCAAACTTCAGTCATTTTTAGGATTAGTAAATTATTACCGTAATTTCGTACCTAAGGCGTCCGAAATTTTAAGTCCCTTATACGATCTTTTAAGGAAGGGTGTTAAATGGCATTGGACCGACGAACATCAAAGAGCGTTTGTCAACATAAAAAAACATTTAACGTCGGATCAGGTGTTAGCGCATTTCGACCCAAATGCAAAGTTAATACTCACGGTGGACGCTTCACCTAATGGGTTAGGTGCGATATTATCGCAAACAGATAGGGATGGATGCGAGCGTCCTATTTCGTTTGCATCCCGCACTCTAAACACAGCTGAAAAACGTTATTCTCAGATTCAGAAAGAGGCAACGGCTATTATCTTTGGAGTTCGAAGATTCCATCAGTACTTGTACGGTAAGTCCGATCCGTTCATCCTTCGCACCGATCACAAGCCTTTAATTTCAATTTTTGGGCCGCACAAAGGTATACCGGAGGTTTCGGCAAACCGTTTACAAAGATACGCGTTGTTCCTCAGCGCATATAATTATAAGATAGAATACGTTCGCAGCGAAAATAACAGCGCGGATTATTTGTCTCGAGCAAGTCTTCCCAACGACGATAAGCGATCGTTGTCAATGACCGCAGACAGCGAACGCGGAGACAGCGCTCAGCACGCTGCCGCGGCGGCCGCCCCGATTGATCGCGCGTCGTATGTACACTTTGTAATAGACGGACACATGCCAGTTACGCGGGACGAGTTGCGCAGGGAAACTAGCCAAGACGCTATTTTAATGAAGGTAATCAATTTTATTTTTAAGGGTTGGCCTAGAAGCGTGTCTGATGTCGACTTAAAACCGTTCCACGCATGCAGGAATCAACTATCTTATGAAGACGGCTGTGTTATGAGAGGGCATAAATTGATTTTACCAGAAAGTCTAAAAATGAAAATGTTAAACGAACTTCATACTTCCCACCTGGGAATTGTAAAAACAAAGGCCGAAGCTCGTTCCCGTTTCTGGTTTCCGGGTATTGATAAAGAAATCGAAACTATGATCAACTCGTGTAGTGTTTGCATTCATTTACGACCTACCCCTCCGCGCGCCCCGCTTGCGCCCTGGCAATTCCCACCCCAACCATTCTACCGGTTGCACATAGATTTCTTGGGTCCGTTAGATAATAGACATTATTTAATTGTAGTAGATGCATACACGAAATGGGTGGAAGTTTACGATATGTGTGGGTCAATGACCTCATCAGCTGCAGTAGAAAAATTATACGAGTTTGTTGCAAGGTTCGGGTTACCAAATACAATTGTGAGCGATAACGGCACGGCTTTTACGTCACAAGATTTTAAACGGTTTTGTTTAATTAACGGGATTGAGCACGTGACGTCACCGCCCTATAATCCTGCGAGCAATGGCCAGGCCGAAAGTTACGTAAAGATCGCTAAAAAGGGTATAAAATCGTGTATTTTATCCAGCAACAGCCAAAAAGACACCAAGGTAAAACTGCTAAAATATCTGTTTGATTATCGGAATTCGGTGCATTCAGTGACAGGGTTCTCTCCGGCTCAATTAGTTTTTGGACACAAGTTAAGGTCAAGGTTGGATCTGTTGTTGCCAAAACCGCTGTCGTCACCCTCAAACGCGTCACTGGACAGCAAAGTAAAATCAAACCAGTGTTTACAGAGTAAATCGTATGGAGGCAAAAACATACAAATTTTTAAAAACGGGGACGAAGTTTTGTACAAAAAATTTGAAAATAAAGACAAGTTCACATGGTGCAGAGGCAAAATTATAAATAAAACTGGTAAAGTGGTGTATTTTGTTCAAGATAATTCAACTGGGAGAGTAATCAAAAAACACAAAAACCAGATTGTGTTATATAAGGGCAATGACAATAGCAATGTAGAACAAAGTTGGGATGCTGGCGAAATGGAGTATGATGGTGACGATGACATGTCATCAGCAGCATCACCGAGCCCCCAACCCGCGTCTCAAGCTGACGCCGCGGGGGTGGGAGGGCAGGGTGCAAGTACGCCGACCTCGCCGCCCGCGCTGGTGTCGCCCGGCCGTCCCGGTAGGGTGTTGCGCCAGCTCCCAAAGGTAGATTATAGAAGCCTTGCGTTAGGCAAGTGACCAGTGGATAATGTGTACATGTATGTAGTTGTAAGGAACTTTATGTACTTTAGTTTTATTATTATGTATTGTTATCTGTTGTTTGATTTCATTGTATCTTTCGAAATAAGGTTGGGAGATGTTGTATATAAACAAACATGTATGTTCGTAGCGATGCGCGGGCTTTGTACTGCGTGCGCAGACGACGCCGCGCAGCGCCCCGCGCCCCGCGCCCGGCCGCGGGCGCGCGCACGTTGTTTTGGAATAAAGCGTTAGTGCGTTTATAGGCAGCCGTTGTTTCACTTGTTCCCGTATCTAACAATTACTTATTAAAAGTCAAAATGTATTCCTTTTCTTTGGGCCTTTTGTACGCCGTTTTGTAAACCAAAGCGGTATGAATAATATCAGAGAGTAGATCATCTCTCGGCTATTTGTAGGCAGAAATCTTTAAAATATACCTATTTACTTTTTTATTATTAAGTTACTAGGGAAATTGAGCCGCTACGCCTTTATTGCTGGTATGAAATGGCCATTTAAATGCCTTGTTCTTTTATAACGGCGGTGTATTTTTAGGGGCTTTTCTAAACAGTATATTAGGGTATTAGGGGCAGTATTATTTCATTTCAACCGTGGTAACGAGTGTAGAATTCAGTGCTGACGTTAATAGACATAGGTTTATTTTTAATCGCTATTTATTTTTTATTATTATTTTTTTTTTATTAAGGTTCACCAACAGTTGTTACAGATATTAAACTGATAGGAATATATAAGTAAGCAATACAAGCAATACAATCATTACTCCATCTTAGCGTTGTGTATGATTGTTTATATCGCCTATTATGAATGACCGTTTATGATATTGGTCAAAAGGATGTTCATTTAGTGGATGTAGCTGATTTTTATTATTTATATTATTTACATTTATTTTTTATTACATGTCGTCGAAAAATTCCTACGCATGTAACTAATTATTTTAAAGCTAGTCTAGTTTGGCTTCTTTTAAATCCAACATCACATCATTCACATCTGATTCGGGCTGATTTGATTAAACTTTTTAAACTTAAGAGCAAATACTACCTACCAAAGGGCTTAGCATGATCCTCTGTTATGTCGTAGATACTGCAGCATTAATTTTGAAATAAATATATGGTAAAGTTAAGGATTAATGTTAAGTATGTTTGACGAAAACACGATTCCATAAAAAAAAATCTATAGATTTTTTTTCCAAAAGTTGGAGGTATCCAAACCGAAAAATAAACCATTGGTATTCAAAAAATACTTCAAATTAGATCATGAAACTTTGCATACTAACTGCACTAACTATAAAGCAGGTATTATGTTTTTATTTTTTTCAAATTACTTACCATTATTTTCGCAGTTAGGCCTCTGCCTCGAATATTGCGGGCAGCGGGGCGGCGGCGGCAGCGGCGCGTCTCGCATTGCCCCGCCCCGCTCCCGCGCCGCTGTTTTCGAGAACGGTCCATTTAAATGTACGCATAAGATCCTGCCGCTCCCGCGCCGCCGCCGCCGCCGCCCCGCTGCCCGCAAGATTCGAGACAGAGGCCTAAAAAGCAATTAGGTACCGAAACTATCGGCGCCCAGCAAGCACTCAGTCTCGCCCTCATTTAGTCCGCGAGCAGTATCGTGCGAGCGAGATAAAAAGCTGAGGTAGTAATTCGACAAAGTTCAACTTTTCAAATAAGATTGTCAAGTAATACAGCCTCCTTGCCAAATCCCGAACAACCATCTTATAATACTGTTTAATTATAAAGAAATCCGAATAAGTTTCTGAAGAAAAACAGTATACTCTCTGTAACAATAGCGGCTCGTTCCCAGCGGACTCCAACGAATACGTTTAGTATTCGCAAAACGTCCCCTAATGATATTATATTAGTATTCATTCCTCACATCGTATAAGTATTTTAAAAGGAAAGCCACGGGGAAAATGTAAATTTTCGTGGATACGTAATGTCTTGAAAAAATATAAATGTAGAACTTTATTATTCTACGACATAAAATGCCTTTTGTTAGAGCGCATTACTTTGGTCCTACGACCATAAAGGATTCCAGCTCTTAATACTTATCGCATTTGTAGAGGTTTTTCGTGATTATTTCGTTAAATTTGTATCAAAGGACAACTTCCTTTGACAAATTCTTAGATTTTTGGTATTTATATGTATGCATGCTATATTTTGACGGTTATTTTAGTAATTACTCCTAAAAAAACCGGTCAAGTGCGAGTCGGACTCGCGCACGAAGGGTTCCGTACCATATTATATGTTTAACAATCGCAAAGATAACTTTTTACTTATTTTATAATGATACTGTGAATTACAAGGTTATTTTTTGCAGTTGCAGAAAATCACCCATGTTTAAACAAAATACCCTATGAATCGCCGTTTTCAGTATTGTTGATTAAATACAGTATTTATGGTACCTACATGGTATAAAGAAGTTTCAAATTCCTAATTTGTTGAATTGTTGCGCTAGAGCTCGTACAAAAATGGTCTAAAATTTACAACTTTTGCGGCCCCCTATTTCTTAATTTTAGAAGATAAAAAAAAATATGTTTGTACTCTACTCAATGAGTTCTAGACGATGACACCCCACATGCTAAAAAAAATGAATAGTTTATTGTATGGGGACCGACCCCTTAAATTTTTAACTTTGCTTTATTTTTATTATTTGTTGTTATAGACGTAATAGACAGCGGAGGCTTAGTAAGTTTGTTAGACTGTACGTGGTTGTCTGATTTCATGGATTTTAATTTTCTTGCGCGGAACCCCAATTATTTTTCTAAAATAAAAATAGCCTAAGTTACTCCTTAAAACATCAGCCATATGCCGTCAAAATCGGTGAAAATTCGTTTGGCAAGTTTCCTAACTTGACTCAAAGTACCATTTTTTTAATCGGACTGCGCTTTCAAATTCTTTTATACAAACTTTAACATCCCTAAACCTCATTTGAGGCGTAGTTTTGAAAAACTAATAATGACAATGACAAACATTATTACTTACTTATGCAAGTATTTGTGCTAAGTTTCAAGTTCATTAACCAAATTAATAAGATTTTTCATATAAACTGTATCTCTGTTTTCACGAACACAGATAAAGAATTTCAAAAATCGTCTGGTATGTTTCCATAACTTGACTTAAACATTATTTACACCAATTTTAGACTTAATCAAGCCCCCAATATAATCCTCCGCTATAAAATTAACTTTTCACCCCTTAGGGGTAGATTTTTGGAAAACCCTGATACACGTTAGTCTTAATTTTTGGTCTCAAGTATAAAAACTGAGTTTTGAGTTAATCGGACCGCGTTTTAAAATTCCTCCATATAAACTTTGACACCCCCCATCCCTTATTAGGGGGTAGTTTAGGAAAACTAAAAATGATAAACTTTATAATTTACTTAGATGAATATTCGTGCTAAGTTCTATTAACTCAAGGGATAGGATTTTTCATACAAACTATCATCCCCTATTTTACCCCCTTAGGGATGGAATTTCCAAAAATCTTTCCTTAGTGGATGTTTACACTATATAAGGTATCTATGTGCAAAATTTCAAGTCTCTGGGTCCATTGGTTTGGGCTGTGCGTTGATATATTAGTCAGTGACTCAGTCAGGACTTTGATATTTTTATATATATAGATTTACCATGTTATTTTTTAAACCACAGACTTCTTATAGGTTTTCCTGTAATCTACAGGTATAGAAATATTTTCTATATTTTTTTCAAAATTTTAGGCTCAGTAGTTTCGGAGATAAGGGGGGGAGAATGGTCAATTTTCGTCTATTTTCTTAAATAATTTTAAAACGATACACTTTAAAATTATAAAAAAAATATATTTGAGACTCTCATAGTAAGCCCTTTCATTTGATATGTCACACGGTACAGTTTCCGAAACTTTTTTTTTTAATTTTCTTATTTTCCCCCTAAAAGTGACTCTCATATTCAAAATTCATATATGTACTTTAACTGTACGTGTTTGGGTCACAGAAATCCATATGTGTACCAAATTTTAACTTAATCGGTCCATTAGATTCGGAGCAAATTGGCTGTGACAGACGGACAGACGGACAGACAGACAGACACACGAGTGATCCTATAAGGGTTCCGTTTTTTCCTTTTGAGGTACGGAACCCTAAAAATATAAAATAATTCCAAAGAGTCAATTCCAAAATAACTGCCAAAAAAATAGCATACTTACTTATAAATACCAACGATCTAAGAATTGCTCAGAGGAAATTGTCCTTTTATTTAAATTTAATGAAATTGATGCATGATTTTGACCATGCAGTCTAAGCTAATTAATATTATTTATTCACTAACAATAATTTTTTGGCTACCTACCTAAGATAAAAGGCACTACTAATATTATAAATGTGAAAGTTTGTATGTTTGGATGTTTGTTACTCAATCACGCAAAAACGGCTGAACGGATTTGGATGAAATTTAGTATACAGATAGTTTATAACCTGGATACTTTTGATCCCGGCAGAAGGTTCCCGTGCATGGGATAATTTTTGACATACACGCTGGCGAAACCGCTTGCAAAAGCTAGTAATAATATAATCCGAACTAATATAAGTGATTTGTTTGTTTGTCACGCTTTCACGCTAAAACGGCTAAACGGATTTATATGAAATTTGACACATGGGTAGACCATGACCTGGATTAGGACATAGATTTAACCTGACCTCCGGGCGAAGCCGTGTGCAAAAGCTAGTAATTATAATTAATCACGTATAAATTATTGGTCCTTTTACCCCAACGAAGCTGAGCCCCTTTCTAATATTAATATGAGTGACTGGCTCACATCAAAGGGAGCTTATTACCGCTAAATTAATTATCAGGGTGGTTGCACGATCGCAAGTTAATTTAACTTGGCTGTACATGTTCGTTTGTCGGTGACTTGCGCTGACATGTGGGTTACAGCGGTGACTGGTTCTGGATCAATAAGGCACAGAAACTAAGAATTTTGTTTAATGACAGTTTTCTCATAAAACATCATGTTTAATCATCAAATGTTTCTGCTGAACATTGGGACGTGTTGGATGTACTTATAAAGTTTATCACAAAGTATTTATATTATATGGGCATGTTTCACCACCTTTTTTTTTGTGGATGGGAAATCATCAAATGACTTCTCCCGCTCTGGGTGGAGCGGGAGGGTGTGTCAGACTTTTACTGACTAAAACCCACCCGTGTTCCTTCAGTTGCCTATGCCAGGGCCACGGTATCTCTTTCGAACAACCCGCGACCTCAGCGGCATCGGCCCTATCGGACCCCATCTTTGCTGACATCTCTATAACGCGCCGTCGACCCGGGCTTGGTCCTTACCGGGCGGCGAACTACTCACTACTCGCCGTCCGCAAGCCCGCGCCTACGGTGGCCGGGAATCGGCTCTCGATTCCCGCCGCCCAGGGCGTCTCTTGCGGCGACTGAGGGCATGAGGTTGTCTCTCCCTCACGCGTTCCGCCTCCTCCTTCGCGATCATTACTGCTTCGCAGAAGGAGGTGACAGCCTCCCACGCACTCTCGCTCCGCACCATGGCCTGGACCACATTCGGACGCAAGAGATCGCCGCCGCCGATCGCCTCCATGAGAGTACGGTGGTGCTCTGCCCAAGCCGGGCAGACCTCCACTGTATGCTCCACCGTGTACTCCGGTGCCACCTACGATTAAGTTTCTATTACCTTACTTGGCAGATAATTTCATACAAATTCTGTTCCATATTTATTAGAGCCCTTTGCCCAGCAGGGGACACAATGTAGGCTACTAAAAAAAAAGTATTCGGTGAGTAGTCGGTGACAAAGTAACAAATCAATCTGCCTAGCCTTTTCCAAACTATGTTGGGGTCGGCTTCCAGTCTAACCGGATGCAGCTGAATACCAGTATTTTACATGGAGCGACTGCCTATCTGACCTCCACAACCCAGTTACTGGGTAATACGATACCCCTTGGTAAGACTGGTTGTCAGACTTTCGGGCTTCTGACGACCCGTAACGACTGTCAAAGATCCACGAATAACAGCTGGGACCAACGGCTTAACGTGCTTTCCGAGGCACGGAGGAAGCTCGGTATGTAAAGATGGTCACCCATCCACTGAACAACCCCGGCAAGCGTAGCTTAACCTGACGGATCGACCCGTGCGGCTGTTATTACTTAGCCACGAGCTAACACGATCTGATCAATTAACAGAACCCTCTAATTAATTCTATCAAATATCTCTCTTCTTTCTACACAAATTGAATAAAAATATGCCTTTGTTAACATAAATTAAAAATTGGATCCCATTACGGCAACACAATAGGTCGGTCACGAAAAAAACAATAAATAAACATAATGACCGTATCATATCGGCTGCCAACGTTCGCGTGATATATTGCTGTCGTGTAGGCAAGGGTTTATTTAGGGCAGGCGACACGTTAAGCCTCTGTAGTGGAGGGTTATCGGCGAATGTATCAAGTATTTACATTAGCAAGATGGATTTTAAGGATTATAGCGTTAGTAAAGCAAGGATACACCGGTTTAGTTACGACAATCGCATGGTTGCAAAATGTGGCCCATGATTTTTGCTTTCGAAGAAATCAAAACACTATAGCTAGCAATAACACTTCCGAGAGATAACTTTCCCCAAATGTTCGAATAAACATTCGCTAGTTCTGAAACAGTATCTATGAAATATGATCTCGGAAAAGAAAGTTATAGTAACCTACTTTCACAAAAAACCACAAATTTTAGTGCGCTGCCTTCTGCACCTAAAAGCTACCACTCACAAAGAAGAGTTCCACAAACAAGAAATCGTATGACGACTAATAAGTGCATTTCAAACCAATGCAAACTCCTTATATTCTAGTTGCCTTTCATAACATGTCCCTTGCCACTACAATATTTCCATATCATGTCATAACAAGTAAACCACACAAGACAGACAACTAACACCTACCCCTTTGAGTTTATCACAGCCAATATTATGAAACATTTCTCGGAAGCGAAGCACAGAGGACCGAAGCAGAAAGGAGCATAAAATAATTTCATACTTCGAGGAAAGTTTCGGAGTTAAATCGAATTTTGAGAATGTTTAACGTTTTCCGGAGTAGAGCGAATAATTCTCGTGAAATGAAAATACTTATAGGTGATTACCGCGATTTAGTTTTCATAAGCTTTTCTGGCTGTTGCATACTTTTACGGGGTTTAGCGAGTTGAAGTTAGTTTGTGAATGTTTTATGTTTGGGCTTTCTACTACTAAATATATTCATGGAAACAATGTGGGCCCAGAGGCAATGGGTATTGTCTTTTAGTGGTCCTAAGTGGCGAATGGTGGCAATAAAACAGACAAGTTATCGCTAACTAGGTAAGTTTGCTACCTTACCTTTGTTTCCTACCTTTTAAGAGATTAAAGTAAGCCTACAAGGCTTTCTGTAGAAAGCCTCTCGTTTTTATGGTTCTGTACCTCAAAAGGAAAAAAATGAATCACTTCGTTGTCCGTCTGTCTGCCTGTCTGTCTGTCTGTCAGTCTGTCAAGAACCTTTTTCTCAGGAACGCGTGAATTAAGGTCTCTCGGAGCTCTATAAAATCAATCTTGTAAGTCAATGCAATAAAAAAAACCGGCCAAGTGCGTGTCGGACCACGCACAATGAGGGTTCCGTAGTTGAAAAGAATTTATCCCAAAGACAAACTTAAAAAACATTGTGTTGAAAAACATGTTCTCCCATACACATACACATAAATGTTACGGACAATTGTCCAACTGCATATTTAAGTTTGTATTCGCAAAAAACTATTCATAAAAATAACATCACGCCCTGTTCCCCTGAAGGCTTGGGCAGAGGTGTATATATACACCCACATTTTGCCAGAAAAAAAAAACTATTGATGTGATAAAACTACAAATAATAAATTTTCGAACTTTTTCCTTTATTTGTGCTGTGAGACCTTGCTTCTTAACAAATTTCATGATTCTATGTCAAAGGGAAGTACCCTATAGGTTTTGATTTACTTGCGAGTATCAAAATGTGTCGCATAAATGGCCGTATTTTTTATTGCGTTGATTTAGAAGCTTCATTTTTTTAGAGCTCTAAGGGACCATAGACTTACGTATTTAATATTAATTTCATTTTGATACCTGCACGCGTTCCTGAGAAAAAAGGCCTTGACAAAAGACATACTTCAAAGTATTTTTAATGTGATAAAATAATAAATTACCAATTTTCGAACTTTTTCCATTACTTGTGCTGTAAGACCTTGCTTATTGCCAAATTTCATGGTTCTAGGTCAACGAGAAGTACCCTATAGGTTTTGATTTACTTGCGAGTATCGAAATATGTCGCATAAATGGCCGTATTTTTTATCGCGTTGATTTAGAAGCTTGATTTTTTAAGAGCTTAAAGGGACTATAGATTTACGTATTTGGTATTAATTTCAACTTGATACCTCTACGCGTTCCTGAGAAAAAGGGCCTTGACCGATGACATACTTGAAAGTATTTTTTTACGTGATAAAATTACAAATTACCGATTTTCGGACTTTTTCCATTATTTGTGCTGAAAGACCTTGCTTTTTGCCAAATTTCATGGTTCTAGGTCAACGGGAAGTAGCCTATAGGTTTTGATTTACTTGCGAGTATCAAAATATATCGCATAAACGGCCGTATTTTTTATTGCGTTGACTTAGAAGCTTGATTTTTTTACAACTTCAAGGGACCATAGACGTACGCATTTGATATTAATTTCAACTTGATACCTCTACGCGTTCCTGAGAAAAAGGGTCTTGACAGACAGACAGATGGACAGACAGACAGACATACAGACGGATAGACAGACAGACAGACAGACGGACAACGAAGTGATCCTATAATGGTTCCGTTTTTCCTTTTGAGGTACGGAACCCTAAAAACGGCTATTTGTGCGACATATTTTGATACTAGCAAGTAAATTAAAACTTACAGGGTACTTCTCTTTGTCCTAGAATCATTAAATTTTGCATGAAGCAAGGTCTCACAATTAAAGGAAAAAGTCCAAAAGTTGTAGTTTTATCACTTAATTATTTTTGTTTGCTATGAGAATTGACAGTGACTAATGAGGAGCTCGTGGCTAAATAATAACAGCCGCACGGGTCGATCCGTCAGGTTAAGCTACACTTGCCGAAGTTGGTCAGTGGATGGGTGACCATCTTTACACACCGAGATTCCTCCGTTCCTCGGAAAGCACGTTAAGCCGTTGGTCCCGGCTGTTATTCGTGGATCTTTGACAGTCGTCACGGGTCGTCAGAAGCCCGAAAGACTGACAACCAGTCTTACCAAGGGGTATCGTATTACCCAGTAACTGGGTTGTGGAGGTCAGATGGAGGCAGTCGCTCCATGTAAAATACTGGTATTCAGCTGCATGCGGTTAGACTGGAAGCCGACCCCAACATAGTTGGGAAAAGGCTAGGCAGATTGATGAGAATTGACCGTGACGTATAGCAATGTATGGGAGAACATGTTTTTCAACTGCAATATTAGGTTTGTTTTTGGGATAAATTCCTTTCAACTACGGAACCCTTCATCTTGCGTGGTTCAACGCACTTGGCTGGTTTTTATTTCATTTCTTTCTTCTTTTATCTATAGATTTATTTATAACATTATCTTAGTAAGTTACTCAACACTGTTACAAATAAGTACTCAATTAAAAAAATATGACAGATGTGTCCAATCATCTCTCTATTATTCATATATAAAAGAGACATTTATTTTAAACGGAATACCCCAATGGCCCCTTCATGCTTTTTATAAATTAATCCGAATACCCTTTTCATGTCTACTGTTGCGAGCAAAATGTATTCAGATGAAAAACGATTTAATGGACGATGCGGCTTGCGGCGAGTTTAATATTACTTGTATTTACGTTTTGAATAAATTTGCTATTTTTTGAATATTCATAATTTTCTGTAATATTAAGTTATATAAGAATATAGTTATCATGGCAAGAAAGCAGAAAATGTGGGTGATGTTATTGCTACGCATTGGCTACGGCGTAGCTGATTTCGCTGCTACGAAGTTGCTACGCGAGCTACGCCAACGTACCAGGGGGCCTACTCCATAAGTCCGTCCGTCTGTCTGTCCGTCCGTTCATCCGTCCGTTTGACATTACGATCCATAAAAACAAGTGTAAAAGTTAAATGTTTCGGACGGGCAAAAACACATCGGGAGTAGGGACAACTGGCAAATCATGTTGTCATTCATACTTCGTTCGGGCCCCAAACCAATCATCCATCCGTAGGTGATACGGAGTAGGAAACGCCCGTAACATAGGCCGAAACTACGGGCTTCGTGCTTAGGGAGTAGACCCCCAGAAGACCAATAAATTCTCGTACATAAAATAATGTCAAAGAGAGATTTATTACATCCTCCGACTGATGATAGATTAGAATGCCCACTGCGCATTAAAATTATGCTAGTAACAAAAGAAATCATAAAACCTAAGACGTATTTTGTAAAGCCAAAAATAAACCGCTTACGCTTATTTACACAAACTTCTGAGATGCCTTTTTGAGTAAAACAGTGTGAAAACAACTTATTTCAAAGCCGTGTTTGCCCAAATCAAAGTGTAGCTCTGGGACCCTTTGTCAACATGCGGCGATACTACAGATAGATATAAGATACGAAGAAGTGGGACCGTGTTAGTTTATAACACAGAGTAGTAACAGTAATGGAGTGACCATTTTTGAAGTCTCCTAGCACAAGGATTGTTTGCTTAAGGTGAGTAGAGCTGCTAACTAGCGCCACCAATGAGAAAAAGTAATAAGTCTGGAAATATGCAACATTTTGGAATTTCCTATGCTCACATTTTTAGTCAGATGAGGTAGAATTTTTTGACCTCACCTGACCTACAGTAACGGTGGCGCTAATTAGCAGCACTACTCGCCTTTAAAGGAGGCTCCAAACACTTAATTACACAACAGTCTCGGTGAAGGTTATTTTTAACCGACTTCAAAAAAAGGAGGAGGTTCTCAATTCGGTTGTATGTTTTTTTTTTTTTTTTTAAATACGTGAGTTTTGACCCCTTTTTAGGAAATGAAATAAAGGAATCCTAAAAGCATTAACGTTGCGCTGTCAATACAAAAAAAAAGAACATTCAATGTTACTTTCTGTAGCGTAAAAGTGACAAGCGAGCGAAGCGGAGTGGTATAAGGGTCTAAACATATGCAAAAGCTTGATTCTGCATCAGAAAAAATATATTCGTACTAGTAGCACTCCATTTACTAACTCCTCAGTGATTCTTAAGATACGTAAGAGCGTCTCCATGTCAACTCTATGTATACCCTGAGGAGATAGGATAAAAATTGATTTTTTTAGTCACGTTCTAGGAAGGGTCGGGAGCATGATTTGTGGGGCTTTTCCTGTTTGCCTTTTATGGTGTTAGGCCACCAATAACATCTTTAATCAAGAAAGCCTTCTTTGTGTTTAGGTCAGTAGGCTAGCGAAATCAAACTTAAAAAAATATATATCTGTAAATACACACTGATAATTATGACTACCTTATTGGTCACGTGATCGTAACGCGTCTGCTTTTGTTATTATTATTCTCCAACATACGTTTTACTTCTAGGGTTCCGTACCAAAATGGTAAAAAAGGAACCCTTATGGTGTCACTCAGTCTGTCTGTCTGTCTGTCTATCTGTTTGTCTGTCTGTCACAGCTGGATATCTCAAGAACTACCTAATGCTATCAACTTGAAATTTAGAACAGTTTTAGATGACGTTGCCCAACTATTTTGCAAATAAGAAAAAAATTAAAATATTTATATTTTCTTTGCAACAGGAACTGAAAGGGGGTCTTAAAAAATAAAAGTGGGGCTACTAGGGCATGTGGGGTATCATATGAAAGAACGCTGTTTGCACATTCTCAAACATTTTTTTTCTTTTTTTAGGCCGCATAGTTTTCGACTTTTGATGAAAAATGTAAAAAAAATACCATAATAATAAGGGGGGCCGATGCCGCTGGGGTCGCGGGTTGTTCGAAAGGGATACCGTGGCCCTGGCATAGGCAACTGAAGAAACACGGGTGGGTTTTAGTCAGTAAAAGTCTGACACGCCCTTCCGCTCCACCCAGAGCGGGAGAACTTATTTGATGATTTCCCACCCTCAAGAAAAAAAAAAAAAAAAAGACCTTCTCATTAGGATTTTTATTAAATCATACAATTATTGTAAAAGATTCGCAGAAAAAAACCTTCAAAAAAGTCAAAGTTAAATTGATAGATTCTGTTTTGCAATACCTAGTAAAAGAACTTTCTTAATTAAAACTATTCCAGCCTTACTTTCTTACATACGCAAATTACTTCAGAAAAAAAATCTGGTTTATTAAAACAAAATCAACAAACTTTTTTTAAATTAGCATAGAAATCCCATGTCAAGCGCTGATCTCCGGATAATGAAAACAGGAGTCCCTGGGAAAAATTAAATGTGACTCAAGATCTATGCAGGAAGAATATTAATTTGTTCGGGAAACTTCGGCAAACTTCGTAAGACATCGGTCTTGGTATCACAACATAAGTAATTATAACTTTTTCTAACGAAAATAGAGACATAAAACTATATTTGGCACAAGTTTTGGCAGAAGATTATGTTATTAATATTAATATCCGGATACGTTTAATCAAAATATTAGAAGGAAAAGTGAATACGGAAGTTTCAAAGTCAATCCTGTTTTTGCGAAGTTTTGCTTCTCATATAATACTGATACATAATTATGAAAAAAGTCATAATAGTGCCATCAAGATGGAGATACCAAAGTCTGGATTTCAAATCAGACTACATAAAGTTTAATACTGTAAATCTACTAATTGCAACCAAATAAATGGTAATGGTAGCAAATACATAGTATATTAATATTTTAGGATAGATCCTAAAATACTTTGCAAGGTCGGTTAAAAAAAACTGTTCCTTTCACCAAGATATAGGTAGGATATGTTTTGGTCCTTCGAGACGAATTTTTTCTTGTTTTATATAATTTTCTTTCAAATCTGGATACAACTGTCATAATATTCATCATATTTTGTCACAAATCAATATTTCAGTATTTTTTTGCATGGGCCGACGGCCCTAGCATTTACCTCAAACCTCATGATTTCATGAAATCGCTAGATTTGAGGTAAGTGCTAACTTATGGAGTTGTATTGCTGATTCTAATGATCATAATTCTGTAAAGCCATATTAGCTACGGCCGCGAATCATATTTTTATCAACATACAAGCTCACACTGACCTACAAATTGCAAAAAACGTAAGAAATTTTGAATTTCGCGGGCTACCCTTGCGCATCATCCTTAATTTCCACTTGGCAGATAATTTCATACAAAATCTGTTCCATTTTTGAATTTATTCGGTAAGTAGTGGCTACTCGGACATCGTGAAATAGGCCCTTAGTATATTTGTCTATACATCAGTGCCAAAGGTGCACAGCTACATACCCATAGACGTGGGAACGACCGATAAATCTAACCGTGGCTTCCCGAATTTCGTTGCGGTTGCGGGAGAAACGTGGCCGAAATTAAGACGACGTACATAACGACAGGCTACGGACCTTATTGTGATTTCAATTTATTTAATGGTGGTGGGATACGAGGAGTATTGAGGGGGATTTTCTTTTGATATCTAGAACAGAGCAGTGGTTGAGCGATTGGTTTATACGCTGCGGATGCACGACCAAGTTAAAATTAAATATTTAAGACTAATACATAAGTTTACCGCAGTTCCTTTACGTTATCTGGAGTTTGGATATTATGTGCAGTGAAGAGCTCGTGGTTAAGTAGTAACAGCTGCACGGGTTGATCCATCAGGTTTAGCTACGCTTGCCGGGGTTGGTCCGTAGATGGGCGACCATCTTTACATACCGAGACTCCTCCGTGCCTCGGAAAGCACGTCAAGCCGTTGGTCCTGGCTGTCATTCGTGGATCTTTGACAGTCGTTACGGGTCGTGAGAAGACCGAAAGTCTGACAACCAGTCTTACCAAGGGGTATCGTATTACCCAGTCACTGGGTTGTGGAGGTCAGATAGGCAGTCGCTCCATGTAAAATACTGGTATTCAGCTGCATTCGGTTAGACTGGAAGCCGACCCCAACATAGTTGGGAAAAGGCTAATATTAGGCAGATTGATTTGGATATTATGTGCATGTAAAAATTACACAAGCCCACACAATACATCTAAACACACATATATCTATCTATCTTCTATCTATATATATAAATAAAAAGAGAAGTCCTGACTGACTGACTGACTGACTGACTCATCAACGCCCAGCCCAAACCCTTGGACCTAGAAATCTGAAATTTTCAAGCACAAAGGTTCCCTTTATAATGTCGACAAGGAACAAGTAAGGAATTCCGGGTAGTACGTTCCCGTGTGATATTTTCGTCCGAAAATATCACACGGGAACGTACTACGTACTATCCATGCGGGCGAAGCCGCTGACAAAAGCTAGTAATTTGTATAATATTTTCCATAGATATCCGATATTTTCCTATTGATGTTTTTAAAGTGAAAACTTCTTTAGGCTCGTTGAGCGATTTTTGGTAGGGGGTCATTCTATGCATAGTTTTACGTACTGCCAATTTTTTTTATAAAAGAAAAGAACTAATCATGTTTAAAAGTCAATCAATCTGCCTAGCCAGTTCCTAACTTCAAGTATGTTGGGGTTGGCTTACAGTCTAACCGGATACAGCTGAATAATTACATTATATATGAAGCGACTGCATAATGACTCTCTGTAAAGAGAAGGGAGTGAATGATAGCGAGACGGTTGACAGGGGAGAATGGAAGAAGAAAACGTGTTGCGCCGCCCCCACGTACCATGGGATAAGGGCAGGAAGATTGATAACGATGATGGCGCGACTGCCTACTGACCTCCACAACCCACTTACTGGGTAACTCGATACCCTTGGTAAGACTGGTTGTCAGACTTTTGGGCTTCTAACTATGCGTAACGACTGTCAAAGATCTAAGAATGACAGCCGGGACCAACTGTTTAACGTGCTTTCTGAAAGGGTCTCGATTATGAAACAGATGGTCACGTGTGGCTATTATTCTTTAGCCATGACACCCTCTTTTTGATCCATCATGTTTAAAAGATTAATATAAAAAAAAATCCATTTCCTGTTATTCCTTCGAACACAGCTAGAAAAAAGTATTCTTCAAGGGTCTCGGCCATTAAAAGTAACAAGGTCAATTATGCCCTTGTCCCTCTTTCTTCTTAAACCCGAGGTAAAGACGTTATGTACCCCAATACGGTGAAAATGCTAATTCAGTCAATTGTAAATGGCTGCGTTAGGATGTATATAATATGGGTCTATTGTAATTTCCACGTGATTTCTTTATCGACACGTAAGGGTAGTATGGTTTTCCCCTTCATGCCTGGATTTCCCCTTCATTATTTATTATTCTTTATTAGTTACCCGAAATAAATGATATATATATATTTTTTTTTTTTGTCTTTGACATATCTCGGGACCCTGGGGTTCCGGACCTTTCTACTTCTGGTACAACAAAGATTTGTTGTACCAGACAGAGTCCATAATCATCTCATTCTATTTTAAGTTACTCTCTAAATTCTAAGTACACATTGTGGAAGGCAATAAATGATAAAAATTGAATAGTATGTTGACAACTAGGGGAGATTAGTCCGAAACCGGGTATAGGGGCAGAACCGGGACAAGGCCGTTTAGTCCCGAATTACACGAACGTTAATCAATACTCAAGCATTACTTAAAACTAATTTCAACCAAACAAATGGCTTGAATCTAGTTTTAAGTAGGTAATGCTTGAGTATTGAGTGACGTTCTGTAATACGTAGCCTCTTGCACGTTTCAAATTAACGCGCGCGTTTGCTCGCTGTCACGCAGCTGGCCATTTTGATACCTTTGTCAACATACATTTAATGGCGTTGGTGCAAGCTCGGCGAAAATAAATACGAAAAATGTTTTTATGGTGAACAGATGTTATATTTCTAGGAATCAACAAGTGTTTCATTTCATTATAGCGTATATCAAGGGATGTTTTCTAGCAAACATTAAGCATACATTAAAATGAAAGTTAAGTTTTGAATACGCCATGTTATTCTTGTCTTTGACTCTCTAAAGAGCGTTTGGTGCAAAACCGAAAGTGGTAATTTCGTATACTACCTAGACCTTTATTTTTATTTTATGTATTTGAAATATAGGTACGCAAAGCAGCCATGCAATAATGCATTGTCTTAAAGGCGCCCAAGAAGGCTGGACTGGTTGGAAACCCGAAGAATTTGATAAGTTCCATTGATAACGCTATTTGTTATAAGTACCTACCCGGTTTTAGACAAAGCACGTGGGAAAACCGTATAAACATAATTTTTACGTAATGATTATTTTTTGTTATTTAGAATTAAGAGAAAAGTGATATTAAATGCAAAATATGTTGTTTTTAAAACAAACTAAATAAAATAATAATAAGATTTATTTACATTCTTTCAAACTTTTGTTTTGTACAGATTTTACCCCACTTTCCTTACATCTTTCCAGAACCTTTGCCATGTTAATGTGGCGGTGGAACCGAGTTGCATTGTTGCAGAGCATTAAGGTATAATCTTGTTCTTTTCACTCAAAATAGGATTCTCTATGGAGCTGTAAGTGCTTTTACGTGACCGATTTAATAATAATAATATCCTTGGACATTTCACACAACGCCATCTAGTCCCAAGCTAAGCAATTAACCAATTATTATTTACATACGCTACGACATACAATTAAGGTAAACCCACATATATACTTCTATCTTTACTTATAAATAGTGTAAATTAAAGTTGATTTTCGTGTCTGTCTGTGTGATCGCTTTCTTCTAAACACAATGTACCTATTTTGATGCGGTTTTTAGAAAATTTATTCCGAAAGATATGAAGGTGTAAATTGAAAAATACAGTAATATAACTAAGATGTAGCACAGAAACCTCGATGTTTTAATATGTCACCATATCAGTACTTACATTTCACCCGTGTGAAGCAGGGGCGGGTCACTAGTCTTTATATAACTCAAGTAAAATCTTTCAACAAAAATGTAAAGTACTCGTAATATCCAGACCCTTACATATCATGACTTTCAGCAGCTAAGGCAAAAGGAGCAATAATAAAGCGAGGCGAAAGGACCAAGTCACTGAATGACAAAACACAAGTCACTGTGGGACGGTTTGGTATGCACAAGTGGGACAAGCTAGGGTTCTAATAGGGGTTGTAGTTGAAAAAGTAAAACCGCCCCTAAGTTTGGGGATGAGCAATATTGGTCGCGGAGATATTTGGATGGTGTTATGGGAGAAGTATACAATAAATTAATATCTGAAAATCAAAGGGGAAGCGACGGGGTAGCCGCTAAATTCAAATTTTATTAGGTTTTTTGCAATTTGCAAGTCAGTATTATGTTGTATGTTGATCAAAATATGATTCGCAACCATAACAGATATGTATTTACAGAATGACAGTCGCCATTTGAGTCAGTAATACAACTCCTTAAGTTAGTATAATCCTCAAATGTTAATATTTCATGAAATAGTCATTCAATATGATTACCTACCTGGTCTTAAAGAGTTGTATTGATGACGTTAATGATTATAATTCTATAAATACATAAAGTTTGTGTGGAATGAGAAGCAGCGGCGATTAATGATTTCATCAAAACAATTATTAAGAGCGGTGATCGCGCGCGGGCTGGCAACGTTGCATTTCTAAAGGATTTTCGTGATTATTTCATTTTTAAATCAAAAGACAATTTCCTCAGACAAATTCTTAGACCGTTGGTACCTACTTGTAAGTATGTATGCTATTTTTTGACAGTTATTTTGGTAATTACGTTCCATTTTTTCCTTTTGAGGTACGTAACCCTAAAACTAATAAATGTAATAATTAGTTATTATCTCAACTGTTTTCTAGCTTTCGATAGATATCTTGTTGCATTTTGCAAATAAGAAAGAAATAAAAATATTTATATAATTTTTTTTTGCAACAGGGATTATAAGGGGGTCTTAGAAATTCAAAGTGGGGCTACTAGGGCATGTGGGATATCATATGAAAGAGCGCTGTTTGCACATTCTCAAACATTTTTTTTATTTTTTTTTTTAGGCCGCGTAGTTTTAATATCATCAACACTGCTTTTCTGCTTTTCTGCTTTTTTGCCTTGCCAGTTACCGTTACAGTGAAATCCACCAACCAGCACTGGGACCCGTAGTCGAAAATCGTTTCTCAGACATAACCACTTAAACATTTAGCACCTTCCACATAACACCATCCCTATATGAAATTCCGTTGACTAAGCAAAAGATCTAGGCATCCCGCGTAAATATTTATGTCCCAACACTAACTTGTAAAGATGTAAGATAATCTATAATAATAATTATTCTTTACGACTGCTGCCTTGTATAATAAAATCATAAAAAGTTTAGTTTAGAGATTGAGCAAAACATGTGAAGTGTGGTTTTATCTTTTTTCTGATTACGTTTTTTTTAGTATCTACAAATCGTTTTTGTTATTCCTGGAGGAGCTCGTGGCTGGGTAATAACAGCCGCACGGGTCGATCCAACTCAATAAGCTACGCTTGCCGGGGTTGGTCAGTGGATGGGTGACCATCTTTACATACCAAGACTCCTCCGTGCCTCGGAAAGCACGTTAAGCCGTTGGTCCCGACTGTCATTCGTGGATCTTTGACAGTCGTTACGTCGTCAGAAACCCGAAAGTCTGACAACCAGTCTTACCAAGGGCATCGTATTACAAAGTTACTAGGTTGTGAAGGTCAGATAGGCAGTCGCTCCATGTAAAATACTGGTATTCAGTTGCATCCGGTTGAACTGGAAGCCGACCCCAAATTTGTTGAAATCGGTTTTGCTATTCCTGTAGTCAACATTAAATCAAATCTCTGAAAATAAATCGCTCATAATAAAAATACTCGCAGTACTACCAATACTCCTAATAATAACAGGTACGTTACAGGTACGTTCAGATGCCATAACTCTTTCTAAACCATTTCAAAAATTCCATCTATCGCCCATCAATTATTTCTGAGGCTGCAAGACATTACATTGTCCATAAAACCAATGTTTCAGGTCCGTCGTCCAGTGTGAAGCTATGAATAGCTAATATCCGGAACTAACGTAGCGACCGATTCAATTGCTTCCCAATCGGAATCCGGATCGGTTTGCCGATTTTCGGTAACACAGAGTAGAAAGTTACAGAAGGTCAGCTTCTTTAATATGATTGGAAACAGGCGCACAAGTAGGTACAATGTTACAAGGTCTTTTGGCGCTCGAATGGTGCTGACAGGGGGTGGTGTTGATAAACATTTGTCTGTTAGTTCCGATTTTGGCCTCAAGCGAAAAGATCCTTGTACACACGGCTACACATCAAGCTATACATTTCCAGTTTATACTGACCTCTTACTATAAGGAAATCCTATAAAACCTTGATTTTATTCAGTAGGTACGTAATACCAACTTCAAAGAGAACGGTACGTAACATGCCGCTAGCCTTAAAAGAATGAATTTCTTTTAACCTTAAATTAAAAGACAAAAAAGAATGTAACATTCGAAAGAAGAATGAAAAATGCTACGAAAGCATGAAGCCTTAAATTTTTATATTTAAAGTTATTCAAACTTAAGATTACTTAACTTAGATTTGCAACAATATTAACTAAAACTTACAGAATGATTATTCTAAGGGCGAAAGACATATTTTGACTACTGAGCGTTTCACAAAAGTTTTGCCCATTTGTAAAGTTACGACACGAGTTATATTATCGGAACCTGGGTGGAGAGCATGGACACGAGCCGGTCTCCATTGTAATGAGGTGAAATGAAATGAAATGAAATTAAATTGTTTATTCTGTAATTAGGATATCGAAATCACTTTTACACGTCATATTTTTTTTTTTAATAAGCTAGATGAAGTCGACATTTCCTATCTGACTACCCTGAGAAGAAATGGCGAAACAAACTCAGGGGTCAAAGTCTCTTTTAAAGTCCAGACATAATCTTGGTCAGATCATGTGAGGACCGTGTAGATCCATGTCTGAAATGGTCTTTTGAGGAAAGAACCATAAAAATTTGAGTGGACCTGTCCAGTCAGTGCAAGCATTTGTCAAGGTGTGCATGTAAACCTGCTCACGTTACGTTCTCAAACAAATGCCAGTCGCGAGTTGTACTTGCTAAGCCGTGTCTCCTGCGCGTCTTTTTGCGAAACATTATACAAAAACTTTACACATAAACATTTGTTTTCATACACAAGCTGTGTCCTGCGTATTCAAAAATTTTTCTTTACACATTTTGTGTAGATATCTACGAGGAAGAAGTGCTATCAGTTTGAATTTGAAAATGAAAGAAACCCATCCCGTCTTCCCCTGCGTGGCAAATGTTTTCCATACAGCTCGGAAAACAAAAACATCGTGTTTGCATACACAAATGTGTATGGCCACGCCTTTTTGTCTCGTTGTTTTTGTGTAATGTTTCGAAAAAATACGCGCAGAAGACACACGCCGCGGCTTTACACTTGCCGTACCTATGTGAATCGTGTCTATGTGTGCGTGTGTTTAAGCTCATCGTATAGAACTGACCTTCTGTACTAATATCTATTTTGTGAAAATAGTTTGCATCCCCGTGGGAGGGAACGATTGTAAGGAATCGAGTTCTGATGATATAATTTTGTTTGGGAGTTGGTGATACATCGTTATGTGGTTAGGATTTGTACTGGTGCAATTCTGGTCTCTGTATTTTGTATTGGAAATATTTTGAAGTTGGGAGTCCTGATTCTGAAAATACTCAGGAGCCTGAGGTTCGGAAACTGACGTCGAAGTTGGACGAACAAACTAGATCCTAGGATAGGCATTAATTAGGATACTAAGCCGAACATGTTTTTTGTTTGGTTTCGAGATAGCCTTTTATTGGTCTCGTAAAGGACATTATTTTTTTTTATCTGTAAGCTTTTATTTATTTTTTCGACATATAACATAATGTTTCGTTTGAGTAATTAACTTGCAACGCAAGTCCTAATACAAAAAATATTTCATATGTTCTTCTTTTTTAGGGTTACGTACCAAAATGGTAAAAAAGGAACCCTTATGGTGTGACTCAGTCGGTCTGTTTGTCTGTCTGTCTGTCTGTCTGTCTGTTTGTCTGTCACAGCTGAATATCTCAAGAACTACTAATGCTATCAACTTGAAATTTGGAACAGTTTTAGATGACGTTTACCCAACTATTTTGCAAATAAGAAAGAAAGAAAGAAAGAAAGAAAGAAACACATTTATTTAGCACAGACTAAATTAAAGAGGCAAAACAAAAAAATAAATAATACTTAAAAAAAAAACTACATTTGCGATGCAATAACAACAAAAAAAAAAAAGAGATAAAAATATTTATATTTTTTTGTAACAAGTGCTGAAAGGGGGTCTTAAAAATTCAAAGTGAGGCTACTAGGGCATGTGGGGTATCATATGAAAGAGCGCTGTTTGCACATTCTTAAACATTTTTTTTTTAGGCCCCATAGTTTTCGACTTTTGATGAAAAATGTAAAAAAAATACCGTTCCCGAAGTTTGCAAAGATAAAAATCCGAAATTATTCTATGTGATAGAAGTTTATGTAAAGATTACAGGAAAAATAAAACGATGTCTCTAAATAGCACACTTTTTCAGAAATCGGAACGGAACACTCGGTGCGCGAGTCCGGCTCGCTCTTGACCGGTTTTATTTTTTAGATTATGTTAAATAGACACATTAGGACAAAACCCTAAAATAAGTACAAAAGGTATGTTAAAATTAAAATTAATGAGTTCATTACTCGAGAACGAGGATTCTAACTTTATCGAGAAATAAATTGACATCTTTTAGAGTTCCTAAGTATCGTTATTCTGTTGTTTCTGCTTAACCCCCTGGGAGGAGGGTGTGAGTTAGTATCTAGTCTGATTTTTAATTGGACGGAATTCTGACATTTCAGAAGTGTTGCCAATAATAAAACGGTCCTACTTAAAACGGAACGCATTTAAGCGGAATTTAAAAACTTTCTAAAATTTAAGATTTTAATTAGAAAATTCAAAATTTACTGTTTTTCTGTTTCTCTCTTTGTTTTTCTCTTTGAAAACTTCGGAGAAAAGGGGGGCCCCTTTTCTCCGAAGTTTTCAAAGAGAAAAATTTTAAATTATTCTATGTGATAGAAGTTTATGTAAAGATTACAGGAAAAATAAATGATGTCTCTAAATAGCACACTTTTTCAGAAATCGGAACGGAACCCTCGGTGCGCGAGTCCGACTCGCTCTTGACCGGTTTTTTTAAATTGCGCGTTGATATGGCATACTGTCCCAGATCTGTATTCTGTCTTATATGGTTTATAATTAGGTAAGAACTAAAAGTTGTTGACCCAATCTGTATGGTAATTTCAATACTATTAGAATTTAGAGAGGTAAGTAATCAAAAGTATTATTATAACAGGTTGGGTTCTGTGTATTCTGAGTATCGTAAGAAGTTTTATCATCTTTGTCCTTTAAAGGGTAAGGTAAGTCATTGCCACAAAGTTTTAATTTCTTAATTCATAAATTCTTAATATTTCATTAATTTGCTCGTCTAAATTGGGAATGGCCTAAAATAAACTGTCACAAACAGCTGAGTCATTGATGCGAGGAAATCAGAGCTTTGGTCAGCAACTCGTTTGAATGTCAGCGTGATGGCTAATACACAAACAACACACTACATTTCCCCCTAATGGGAGAGGCTTATTTCTAACAGTGGCCTGCATATGATTGGAAGTCTATCATGTTGTCAAAGCAGACATCAAAAGCTTCACTTTTAGTTCAATTTAAGGAATCCGTAGTCAACATGGAAGCTCTATAGTTTCGCCATGTCTGTCTGTCTGTCTGTCTGTCCGCGGCTTAGCTCAGACACTACTAGAAAGTTGTAATTTGGCACGGTTAGACATATTAAAATTATTTTTCGATTCAGGAAATATTAGACTTAAAAGTGCAAATTTTTGTTAGAGTCAAGTCCGTCCCCCAGGCAGCTAAATGGTTGTGTTTGTGTACGTGAAAAAAATCATGGCAGTAGTAGGTATATACAGCCTAGGGTTATTGGAAACATGTCACTATCCTTTTAAGGGGTGACAGTAGAGGTCATTAGGTATCAAATCACTCATCATAACATCATAAATGAACCACTTTCGGGATATTTTATTTTTTCAGAAAATAGTAGACATGAAATCAAATACCTACAATAAATCATAATTGTAGTAAAGTATATCTAGCACTGTACACCAAACCGAACAGTTCCAGGTTTAAAGGCAACAATTTAGCAGTTTACGATCGAGTTTAGTATTTCATTACGCGCTATCCCGTAGTAATGACATTGTAAACTATACTTACCCAGCCACGACAGACGACTGATAAAATACTGTTTATTCTCAAAAAATGGTATTTGGTTTAAGGTTTGAAGTCACGAATGAAGGAAGTAGGTTCTTAGAAAGATCTTTATCGAACGCATGGTGAGATTTTGATCAATCTCAAAAATGATTATCGAAATCTCCTGGCCTCCATTTATTCGGGAATCGGTCTCATCTCGTTTTTACATTATAATATTATTATCTTTCACACAATCCATCCATTTTTTCTTAAGATAAACGAAAACGTGCCCGTAAAAAATCGAGCACCTTGATAACTTTTAATTAGGTAAACTATGAAAACTTCCCGAAGGACAATAATTAGCAGTTTCGATGTACTTTGGGAATTTTTTCATCGAGAAACTTTGGAACAAACATGTATAGCAGTTACAGTCAGAACCACACCCACGTAGGAGTAGGTGTTACTAATTAATAGAAACGTCATATAATGCAACTGTCGCGCTAAATAATTAATATTTCGTGCAATAACCATGCTTTTATGAGTAATAGTTAAGGCTCTGACTTCTTCTGGGTAAAAATTATTGGTAAAAGAAATTAATAGTAACATGTAATATCGCACACCTAGATCTAAACTGAGACAACTCAAAAAAGGTAATTTTTCATGAGACGATAAAAACGTAGGCATATCTGCATTTTTTGTTAGGGAAGTTATACAATTTAATTTGATTCTAGATTATAAATAGCTTGTGAAATGTCACTGTATACAAATTGGGGCTAATATTCAATTATTTTTTTCTATAATCACTGTTTTCAAACATAACTCAAAATTAACGAGTTTTGAGTGGTCTCAGTTTAGATCTAGGTGTGCGATATGTATGAGTCGAATTTGTTAGTTAAATGGTTTATTATTGTGATGTGGTCTACATTTTTTTTTATAAAAGCCAACACTTAGTATGTGCTACTAACACAACATTGATCTTGAGGATTGCGTCTTCTTTGTTTGAGAAAATGTATTTTGTGTCGCAGTGGGACGATTAAAGGATAGTCTTTTTGTATTTTATTATTCAAAGCGTTCATCACAACAAAGAAAAATACCGTAAGTAGCAGTTGACGTCACTCACCGTATCTTTTTATTAATATTTTGTTTATTAGTACTTGTTTGCTTCAAATAGTCGTAAAGAAACTTGATAAGAACCAAATTCTTCATGATAATTCCAAACCACATTAAAATCATAAAAGCGTCTCCACAGGCATCTTAAAAACCAGTGACTATAAAACGAATTAAAACCACAGTATTACGTTCCCACCCTGACCTTTTCAAAGTCGCGCAAAAATGTTCCCAGCAGTAGCACACACACGTGATTTCCCAAGCGTTGTAGATGAAATACTCTGTAGTAATGTTACCTACAAAAGTGTGCCATCAAAATCCCATCACCTTTGGAAGCATCTGTCAGGGTCATACGATATGATATTGTTCCCTAAGGATGTCACAAACATGACTCGTAAAAAAACTTGTAAAATGTTGACAATTGTATTGGACTCTGTACCTCCTACTACCTCAGGGATTTTATATTCGACTAGCTGAAGCCTTAGCAGCCTTAGCAGCCACGTGGGTCAGAAATTATTCAAAAATAACGTACTACCAAGATAAAAAGTTTGACCTATATGTGTTAACTTGTTAACTTTCGAATGACACTCCTCATAAATGCTGGTAAATTGGAAATAGAACCCATGGCTGAACGATGACCCCCAAAATACAGGTCCAGGCCTAGTTTGGGGGTTGATCAGATTTGTGGCAATACATTCGTGTCCTATTTTATGATGACTGGCTTGTAACATGTATTTTTTAGTGTCAAATAAATATTTATATTTTGTTTTATTTTATCCTATGCATTGACTTATATATTACTTTTTATATCAATGATCCTATGTCCTAACCTCTATCCGTGTGCTTCTTTAGTTCATTTCACTTTCGCATTTACCTATAACATTAGTAAGTATGAATGTTGTTTCTATAGACGAACAACTGTAAAGCCAGGTTTCCACCACGAACGTAGCGGACCCATTAAGGACTCCGTTTGACTCGCATGAGTAAACTGCATAATTAATGTATATGGACCAACAATTAATAGTCCAATAGTATGCGGTTTACTCTTGCGAGCTAAACGGAGTCCTACATGGCTACGGCCCGCTCGCGGTGGAAACCGGGCTGGGTGAAGCCAGACGATCGTATTTTTTTGAGTTGTGCGTCGCGTAACTTCTGCTACATTCGGTTACATACATACATTCGGTTTCATACATACATTCGGTTTCATACAAAAATCCACGTGCAGAGACAAAGTCAAGTTCAAGACATCATGCATTTACGTACCACATAATAAGCATGTACTGTTATTTCCTTAATCACGCTAACGAGCACAAAAAGAGCAAATACGAGCTTAGTGCAGGTGCTCGAGCCAATCGCTCTTGTGTTCAGGTGCTCGAGTGCTCGTCTGTGCTCGTCGACGGCTGGAAGCATTGTGAACTGCACTTGAATGTTAAGGCGACGCTATCTGACTTTTGATGATTTTAAACTGAAGATCACGTCTAAACGAGTAGTGTTAATGATTTGGAAAAAATATATGTCAAATTAGAGCGTTTTCTTAATAACTTAACATGTGAATATTTTAGATTATGTTTATATTAAATAGTGTAATTAATTTGTAAAGTTATGTCTAACGCAGATAAAAAACTGAGAATCACGCAAAACTGTCGGGCGTATTTTTATGAAACCTTCACCATTTTAAAGGTAATTTAATTATTTATCTTTTAGTATATGTGTTTTATTAAAATACCTTTTGTTTTATGTATAATAAACTAATAATGCGTCTAATTTGGGACAGCGCTCCTTGATGGGCGAGTCCTATTACTGGCTGGACGTACGACGCGTTGCGTGAGCTCAGCACAGAACGCGCAAGCTAACCACTCAAGGTCATTGGCCTATAGTTGCGCCTTTAGGTGTCGTACTTTTGTTTGTTTGCCGAGTTACAGTGTTCTTGTACGAGTTGTCTAATGATGTGTGGCTTTGGGTACTCTTTTGCTGCTTAGCTTAATGATCTTTCTTTGCAATTTTGTAATTTTGTTTTGCATAATAACACTTTTACCCTTTATTAAAGAGGAGTAAAGTTGTGCTAATCTCAAGCCTTTAGAAGTGTATGGTTAAATATCACTTCCGCGTTTATTAATACGAGGATTAACATTTCAACACAGGCGTTCCAAGCAAAAACATTTGCATGTTTCTAAGGAAAACGCTGACTGTGACGTGTGACACTTTCCAATATGCGTGTATGTGCTATAAATTATATATAACGTGCCGCCGAATGGCGACATTCCTTCAACACGCGGGTAGGGCTAGTGGCCAGTAATCATAAAAATTATAATGAGATAAAATAATTGGAAAATTGAAAAAAAAATGTCAAACAAACTAAATAATAAAATAATAACCTCCTCGTCATTTAAAATTGTCTAAGGGGCCTCTGCAAGTTGGCTTCGGCCCCTCGCACGCCTCCCAAAGGTCTAGGACCCCAGGGTCCCGAGATATCTCAAAGATAATAAAATTAAAATGATAACAAAAATTAGGATCACTCTATGCAAAAGATTCATTCATGAAGCTATTGTTCTATGCCAGCTAGTAAAAGGTCGTTGACCCAACATCTTTTCGTTTGTCTATTGTTCTGACCCAGCCGTTCAGGAGCTTCATGAAAAAGAGTGGCGTGGCTTTTTTTTCTATCGTTTGTTTCAATTTCATCTCTGCGCTACAGGTTGCTCCAAGATACTATTTTAGAAAATTGTAAAAAAATCAATAAATAATAGCGTTTACTAAAATAAAAATATATACAGGGTGACTTTTAAAACATGCGACAAAATTTAAGGGGGTGTTCTACGCATCAATATGAACAACTTTTACTATGTGAACAATTTCGAATTCGCAAAAAAAAATCCGACTTTCTTTTACAAAAGGGTCCAACCTTTAACTATAATATGGGAAGGTAATTTTTTTTTTTTGCGAATTCGATGTTGGTCCCTTAGTAAAAGTTGTTCATATTGATGCGTAGAACACCCCCTTAAATTTTGTCGCATATTTTCAAAGTCACCCTGTATAGAAAACGATAACGCGGAACCGTATACGCGTGTTGAATTAATGTTGCAATTGCAGCTGCACGTTGTATAAACGTTTATTTTTCTCTACACAATTACCTAATGCTAATATTTGACAATGGACGAACAAAGAGCTAACTTTACTCAACTGTATGTGGTGTTTACTGTACTCTCGCTCGCCAGTGAAACAGCTTAGTGACAACTGGGTTGTGATGTGATGTGACAACATTATTCTCAGTAAGGACTCCAACTAAGTACCTACCACCCAGCCCTAAATCGGCTCTAGCCCTAAACTAAATGTAGGCATTTACTTATATCGAACCGTGTATACAATATCCAGACGACCTAGCGAACCCTCGTCACGTGCCTCAGACTGTGTGACAGATGGCAAACTATCTTCAAATATAAGTGCTTCTTAATGTATTCAGTTCATTTTATTTATTTTATCTAGAAATCGTGAAGATCGTGGTTTTTGGCCATTTGTTTCGAGACACTGATTCTTTGCGTAACAATTTAATGTATGGTTCCTTCAGAAAAGGGGTTAGCATGTAACCTATTAATAATTTTTAACACCCATTTCCTCGTGGAAGAATATGACTGGCGAAATCCACGTGTATGAAATCCTCTGCTGACCCTTTCATCAGAATTAAAAGTGTGATGATAATAGGGATGATGCCTGGGTAAAAAAAAAGAAATTCTATTTAGTCCGTCAGTCAGATAATAAAAAAATATTAGACACGTATTTTTTGCTTTATCATATTAATAAAAAAATACTTAGCTATCACGCATTAAAGTTGGGAAGTGGGGGCTCGCTACGTCACTTGTACGTATAAAACCTAGCTACGCGTGACGTCATGCCATATTTTAACTCAATGTATCGCCGTAATTTTTTGATTACGTAAAAAAAGAAAAAATAGGTGTCCAATATTTTTTAATAATCTCTATGACGGACAAAAAATAAATTTTTAGTCATCATCCTTATTATATTATGTTGAACTAGCTTTTGCCCGCGACTTCGTCCGCGTTTCCGTCGTTTTTCGTAAAAAAGTACCATATGTTCTTCCTCACGGTTCAGTGGTTTTGATGTAACAGACAGATTAACTTTCGTATTTTAGTAGGGAAATATAATATGTCAATCCACAATACTGTTGAAAAATATCGCAATAAGGAACCGCGGAATATTATTATTAATAGCTGTGCCCGCGACTCCGTCAGCGTGTAAGGGCGAACGCGCATTGCGGTGCGTTTTTCTACCGCATAATCTGTGAAGTATGGAATGTCTTTGAAGTGCGCGCACTGCGGTCATGCGTTTTGTTACTGTAGGCCCCGCTCAGTGCGGCAGAACTACCGGAAACGCACCGTAGTGCGCGCTCGCTCTAACTCCTTATATGTTATTAAGTTAATGTATTGGACTGCTAAGCTATCGGGAGTTACACGTGTTATTGTGAGTCAACCATAAAAGATAGACATATGCTGTTGTGGGATATTTTTTAGATAATGTTATGTAGAACATTTCCGTCATAAATAATTTCTATGTAGCTTTAACCATTAAGGCTGCACACGCGACGGAAGCTTAAAAAATGGAGCAACTTCTCCAGTTTTCCCAACATTTCCCTTCACTGCTCTGCTCCTATTGATTGTAGCGTGATGAAAAGTATACTATAACCTCCCCAGGAGTATGAAGAATAATTGTACCAAGTTTCGTTAAAATCCGTCTAGTAGTTTTTATTTCTATAAGGAACATACAGACAGACAGACAGACAGACAGACAGACAGACAGACAGACAAAAATTTTACTAATTGCATTTTTGGCATCAGTATCGATCACTAATTACCCCCTGATAGTTATTTTGAAAATATATATCATGTACAGAATTGACCTCTCTACAGATTTATTATAAGTATAGATTTAAAGTGGAATGCAGTGACGTATGGAGATCAATCTGCCTAGCCTTTTCCCAACTATGTTGGGGTCGACTTCCATTTTACCTGGATGCAGCTGAATACCAGTATTTTACATGGAGCGACTGCCTATCTGACCTCCACAACCCAGTGACTAGGTAATACCCATGGTAAGACTGGTTGTCAGACTTTCGGGCTTCTGACGACCCGTTACGACTGTCAAAGATCCACGAATGACAGCCTAGACCAACGGCTTAACGTGCTTTCCGAGGAGTCACCCATCCATGGACCAACACTGGCAAGCGTAGCTTAACCTGATGGATCGACCCGTGCAGCTGTTATTACTTAGTCACGAGCTCCACATGGACAAACTGAGATATAACTTCTTAAACGCAATACCAGAGGCTTTATCAAAGAATGCCAAAACCAACTTCGTACGCAACATTAATTTTCAGCTCTCTTGCCAACCCTAGAACAAATTCCCAATTTACGAGCCGCAGTTAGAGTCGCGATCGTATAGGTGTCTCGCGAGGCTTCGCTGAATTAAATCCTGTCGACACCGGCGGTTTATTTCCAACGAATCGCTGCAAAGTAAGTCGGTGTTCGCACGAGCGTAATAAAATCGCTGGATTTTCAACTCTCTGCTTAGCGCCGGGAGTTGAAAATCCAACAGTGTTTTTCGTCGCGCTGGGATGCGGTCTGTTGTTGTTAGGTTGGATTCTGAACGCTCGGCTCAACAACGAGAGTTGAAAATCCAGTGCGCAATAAAATCCCGCCGCGATTTTATTACGCTCGTGCGAATGCCGACTTACAGTATTGGGTCAAAAGTGATGGCGGTTCTAAAGTAACAACAGGTCATAATTTAGCTGGGGAATAACCTACCATGTATCCTTTCCTTTTCCTTTCTTTTCCTTTCCTTTCTTTTTCCTTTTCCTTTTTTTTCCTTTTTTCATTTTTTTTCTTTTTTTCTTTTTAGGGTTCCGTACCAAAATGGCAAAAAAGGAACCCTTATGGTGTGACTCAATCTG
Organism: Cosmia trapezina; assembly: GCA_905163495.3. NCBI lineage: Eukaryota > Metazoa > Arthropoda > Insecta > Lepidoptera > Noctuidae > Cosmia > Cosmia trapezina. The sequence goes on from LR991021.1 coordinate 3,031,559, forward strand.
TCTGTCTGTCTGTCTGTCACAGCTGGATATCTCAAGAACTACTAATGCTATCAACTTGAAATTTAGAACAGTTTTAGATGATGTTTACCCAACTATTTTGCAAATAAGAAAGAAATAAAAATATTGATATTTTTTGCAACAGGGACTGAAAGGGAGACCCCCTTTCAGTCCCTGTATAAACTAAAAGTGGGGCTACTAGTGCATGTGGGGTATCATATGAAAGAGCGCTGTTTGCGCATTCTCAAACATATATTTTTTTTAGGCCACATAGTTTTCGACATTTAATGAAGAATGTAAAAAAAATACCGTCCCCCCCCCCTTATCTCCGAAGTTTGCAAAGAGAAAAATCTGAAATTATTCTATGTGATAGAAGTTTATGTACAGATTACAGGAAAAATAAAAGGATGTCTCTAAATCGCATACTTTTTCAGAAATCGGAACGGAACCCTCGGTGCGCGAGTCCGACTCGCTCTTGACCGGGTTTTTTTATCCTTATCTGTGTATTATTCAGGATCAAATTAAATTAGCTAGTGAACTCTGCAGACGTAATGGGTATCGTCTGCGGAGTTTGCTAGCTAGTTTAAGTTTTTGCGAGACTTATCAAAAAGTGCCTGGGATAGACTGGATGCGGAAGGCGGAGGACAGGGTGTGGTGCCACATGTCCAGCAGTGTACTGCGATAGGGTGAGTTGATTGACGTATGGGAATTGATTTTAAACCGATGAAAAAAAAGGAGCAGGATTTTTTTTTTATATACAGGGTCAAATTAATGGGTATCCTAATCTAAACATGATAAAGCAAAAAATAAACTAATTTTATGATTTTTTTTTAGGGTAACTGCAGCGTAATAATTAAAATATCAGTTTGAAAAATCTGTTTTTTTTTTTTAACTTCACAGGCGTGATGGGTTTCGATTTTTAGACACGATAAAGCAAAAAAAAAACTGATTTCTCAACTCGTACTTCAAGTAACAACACTACCAGGGCAAATCTCCCCGAGCTTTTCAACCGCCGTTATTATCCTCAAGCAAAAATTGATAAAAAAAAAATATTCTTAATTAAATTTTAATTAAGTATTTCAGCAATTCTCAGATTCTAGAATCTGCTAAAGAAAGCAGATTCTGGGAATTGCTGAAATATTTAATTAAATATATTATTTTTCCTCAACTTTTGGTTGAGTATAATGATGGCGGTTGAAACGCTTGAAGATTTACCCACCAGCGGCCGTTGGTCCAAAAAAATCATCGAATCTTTTTTATTTTTACTTTGTCATGTTTATATATGAGTATCAATATAAGTATCGTCGGTTAAAATTCAATTGCCGTGCGTAAGTCTCGCAAACACTCGAAAATGGCTCGACTTTGAATATTATTTTTTTTTTTTTTGTTTTTTCCGCCTCAATACTGGGGTGGTTTAGGAAAAAAGAAAATTATGAGAAACCCAAAGGAACAGCCGAAAAATTTAAAAAATCGAAATTGTGTCTCACACCACTTGAGACAAAATTTCGATTTTGTCGACGAAGTTTACCGGATCATCTACTATTTGTGATTGTGCATTTTGAAAACACAGGAAGGCACTGTTGCTGCTTATTTAGACGATTACGGTAATTTTACTTAAGGCGCAGATTTCCTGAAAACGATCAAAAATGTGTTTTTTTAAAGCTGTGTATTTCATAAACCGTAAATAATTTTGACATGTAAAAAAAATATAATATTTTAAAGTCCTTTTCGCATACAGTGATGGAAGCCAAAACATAATTAAACATACTTTAATGCACCAAAAAAATCTTTAAACATACCTCCTAATATCTTTCAAAGCTGTTTATCCCTTCATTACCAATTATAATTATTTATAATTAAAAATATACCATGAAATGTCAAATTTCAAACTGCATCCAGTGACGGATTACTTTTTATTAAATAGTTAATTTCTAATTTTATACGGTTTTATTTGCCATTTTACGACATAATTCCGGTGCGCGTGAGAATCTTCTATCTCGTGCGTCAAACTACACAGCCATAACGCCATTTCACTTACACAACGAGCTAAACCAAGCTTGGAACCAGGAGGCCAATTCCGGTGGCATGGAAATTATCTCCATGGTCGAAATATCAGTCGAGAAACTGCTTATCTCCGTCGAAAACGAAAAAATGCTATTCTAACGATCTCCATTCATAAATTTTTCGATCGCAAACCAGCGAGATATCACGGCTGGTCCTAAGGTATGGAGATATGAAATCTCCGTTGGAACATCTGTCAAAATTTACATTCGTAGGTTTATATTCGATTTTTTTTTGGTACCTACATGTAGAGGCTTCGTGGTTTAAGGGTCTCATAAAGGGGGGCCAAATTTTCATTATTTTTGCAATAGGACACACCGTTTTCGAGATATAAGCAAAAGAAGAAAAAAGTACAGTACTGTTTTTGCACTTGAAGTCAAGGTGTTATGTTGGTGTGAATTTTAGTTCATGACAACTAATTTTATTCCACACCTTTATCGCGATTAAAAATAGTTTTATTTAGTTTGAAAATTAAAACCTACCAACGTCAGAAAAAGGACACAAATCACAGAGCACTATATAATACTACACAAATCATGCGAAATGCGTTTCGGATCACGCTACTTTGCAATTACTATTTTCAGTACATAAGTAGGTAATTATAAAAAAAAAAACACAGCTATAGAAACACAATATACTAAAATTATCTTTTATAATGTGTTTGCTTGGATTTAATAAATTAAACATACGTTATTAATACTAAAAAAAGAAAAACGTAGCATAATCGATTATAATCAAAGTGAATCGATAAAAATGGAACGTCTTTTAGACGAGATTATTTTCTCCGTTGTAAATCTTTCTCCATGGTCTATCAGAATACGGTTTTTTGGTAGTATCGAGATTTGAACCGGACATTGATGCGGAGATTTGAAACAGAGATTGATCTCCATGGTCGTGATATCTAGCTTGAGCCCGGAATTGGGTCCCAGGGCCTTAACACATGTGCTACACAAACGCCAGATTGTTTCCGTGTGCATAATTTATGCGGTCCACGTCGAGGAGCGCGAACCATATCTTCCTAATTTATACATTAAATAGCTGCGCCCCGCGGTTTCACCCGCGTAGACTGGTATGAAAAGTAGCCTATGTGTTAATCCAGGGTGTCAGCTACGGACCTTCATACCAAATTTTATCAAAATTGGTCCCGCCGCCGTTTGAGCGTGAAGAAGTAACAAACACACACACTCACAAACTTTCGCCTTTATAATTTAGTGTGATGATATTAGTGCATCCACTACAAGTACCAACTCAGAACTTTTAGTACCCCATCCCATTACTCCTATAGTGCCAGTACATAAAACTGCAAATGATTCTAAATTTTCTAATAAAACTAACTTTAAGGCGTCTTATTTAACTTTTATTTTGCGACGTGACGTTTTACAACTGGTACTAAAGAATGTATAGGTTACTGTTTTATTTCATTGGAGCTATAAACTTCTTGGATTTTTACATTATTTTTCAGGTAAGTAAGTGGGTAATATATTTTTTTTTTCTCGAATAAAATATATAGGCCACTGTTTTTAGGGTTCCGTACCACAAAAGGAAAAAACAGAACCCTTATAGAATCACTTCATTGTCCGAAGTCTGTCTGTCTGTCAGAGTGTCAAGACCCTTTTTCTCAGGAACGAGTGAAGGTATCATGTTGAAATTAATATCAAATACGTAAGAAGTCAGCGCAGACAAAAATACGGCCATTATGTGTAATATTTTGATACTCGCAATTAAATCAAAACCTATAGGATACTTTCCGTTGTCCTAGAGTCATGAAATTTGGCAAGAAGCAAGGTCTCACAGCACGAGTAAAGCAAAAAGTCCAAAAATCGTTAATTTGTTACTTCATTGCATAAAAAAATGTTGTTGTTGTGTTGTGTTGTTGTTTGTTGTTGTTATAATTTGAAAATGTAACTGAAAAAAATTTGAAAAAATGAAAATTTTCCTGATAAAATTTCCAGTGGAATATGATTCAAAATGAGGAGCTGAATGCACCCTGTTAGTTTGCGGAGGGCTGTCCCTTACACCTTGTATAAATACATGTTTTATTGCCGCGTAGGTACATGTTACATTTTGATCAAGATACAACCTGACACGGAGCTGCAAATTGCAAAAAACTATAAAAAAAAATTGAATTTCGCGCATCCTCCTTAAGGTGTTATATTAGCAACATATTATGCTACCACAAATTCTCCTTTTAATCGCAAGTCTTTGTACAGCTGAACATCTGCCTGATTTGGTTTACCCAGGCTACCGGAATGCAATCTGTCATGCCCAATTTCAACCTACCATCTTACGTACTTACCCAAATCCATACTAATATAAAATGATTTCATTCTGTATTATACAGGGTGTCCCGTAAATAATGGATAATCTCTTAAGGGGTCATCGTACTCATCATTATGAACAACTTTTACTATGGGACCAAACCTGGAATCGCGAAAAAAAAATCAGCTGCTCCCTACATTTTGACGAGTTTGATGTAGATAAATGTACTGGTCAGCTGATTTTTTTTCGCGATTTCAGGTTTGGTCCCATAGTAAAAGTTGTTCATAATGATGAGTACAATGACCCCTTAAGAGATTATCCATTATTTACGGGACACCCTGTATGTGAAAGTATCATGACTGAAAATATTTCGACGAAATTGGGCCTACAGGTAGACCATGACCTGACTTAGGATATAATTATGATACTTTTATCCGGTATTACGATAACAGCCGCACGACTCGATCATCAGGTTAAGCTACACTTGCTGTGGTTGGCCCGTGGATAGGTAACCATCTTTACATACCGAGACTCCTTCGTACCTCGGATAGCACGTTAAGCAGTTGGTCCCGGCTGTCATTCGTGAATCTTTGACAGTCGTTACGGGTCGTCACAAGCCCGAAAGTCTGACAACCAGTCTCATCAAAAGGTATCGTATTACCCAGTTACTGGGTTGTGGAGCTCAGATAGGCAGTCGCTTTATGTAAAATACTGGTATTCAGCTGCCAAACCGAACCCAACATAGTTGAGAAAAGGCCTAGGCAGATGATATTACGTTACCGTGGGATTTGTGCAGGATAGCTGCAGGCTCCGTTAGTTATCATGGTATATTATAGTTTTAGGCATGTGGTATTTTTAGTTTGTGGAAAAATAGCATGCAGTTTTAAGTCCAACAGATGCTAGAGATTCCCACGGCGCCCGAAATGTTTGGTTATTGTTTTGCTTATAGCCGGTCGTTTTCGCAGTAAAAATCATTGTTTTATATTCTAAAAGGTTTACTAGCGGCACAGTTAAAGAAACTCATTATTGTCGGCATGTATTAAGACCTTTTGTTGAATAGGTAACAGTTCTGCGTAAATTGTAATCCGCACAAAATATCTTTCTTAGTTTTAGGAAACGAATTTATTGTTGTCGGTATCTATTGACGTAAAATATGCATTTCTTTAGACATTTGTAATAGTTCCAAGTAAGGTTGTGTTTATGTGTTTACAATAGTTTTAAATAGCGTAGCCAGTACTTTGTTAGACCACCCAAAGCGTGGGAAATAGTAGGGATAGAACTAACGCCACTGGGGCATATAAAAGGCCTTACTTGTAAAAATACAGTCAGTTCAACTTCGAATTTTATATTTTCTACAGTCTTCAGTCCCAGCATTCAGAGAGAACACTCCTAACTTACAAGAAGTGTAACCGCTCCTCATTAGTTCCTTGACTTCGTTTGCCTACAAAACAATTCCTGCAAGTGTTTCACTCTACGAGGTTCGAGCTATCCCCAACATTATTGGTCCTTCGTCGTCGGATTGCAGACCCACGCCTAGAAGATGAAGACACGAGGTATGGAAAGAGAACAAGCGAAACGTAGCCAAGAAGAGCTCAAGACACTCGGAGCCGTACAAGAGGCTCAGTTAGGGAACCCGCCTACACAGGGCACGTCGAACGCCGCTACCGAGACAACGGGTACTAGCAGCGGAATCAGTGCTTCGACTGCCACAGAAGCAGGCACCTCCACTGGAACTGAAGATACGAGCGCCGCGTCCCAGAAGAAGCAGACCTCTCAGCATACAGTGAGGCCCGCAGACGCACGGTCACGTCGCTCCGTAGCCTCCCGCAAGAGACTCCTCGCGGAGTTGGAGGCGAAAGAGCGGCTACCCGAGCTGAAGCTTCAGCAAGCACAGATACAAGCTGAAACAGAAAAACAGCAGCTACGTGTACAACGTCTTCAAGTGGAAGCTCAAGACACTTCAGAAGATGAAGAAGAAGAAATAGAAGAAGACCTGGCTTCGGTTCGCATTAGCGCCTGGCTAAAAGACACCAGGCCGAACCAACCAACGTCAACTGAGCACCAAGAAGAGGAAAAGAAGACACAAAAAGATAGTGTGAAGACAAGCCAGCCGTTGATAGACGTGGCTACCCTAGCCGCCGCACTCTCTCAAGCGGTTAGAAGCACAAGGGAACCACCGAAGTACATTCAAGAGCTGCCGCTCTTCAATGGAAGCAGCTCAGACTGGCTGGGCTTCAAGACAACATACGAAGAAACTCTCAAGTACTTCACACAAACTGAAAATTTAGCACGCATACGTCGGAGCCTGCGCGGAACTGCAAAAGAAGCTGTTGGCTGTCTACTAGTTAGCCAACCAGATCCAAGAGTTGTCATAGAAGCACTTGAAAGAAGATTTGGAAGACCAGAAGCACTCATTCACGTCGAGATAGAGAAGCTCAAATCACTGAATCGAGTCACCGACAACCCTCGTGACTTATGCATCTTTGCCGGGCGAATATCCAACATAGTGGGCACCGTTGAAGCATTGAAGAAGCCACAATACCTGCACAGACCAGAGATGGCGCGAACAATCACGGAGAAGTTTACTCCTATATTGAAGAGCAAGTGGTATGATTACGCAGCAACAAAGAAAGAAGATACTCCAGAACTAAAGAAGATATCTACCTTCCTGAACGAAGAAGCCGACAAGTGTGGCGCCTATGCCTTACCAGAGGCCGTCACTGATGAAGTCGGAGGAAGAGACCGGAAGAACAGAAGAGCAGAGCGCACGTTTGCTACAGAGAAGAGAACCTCATCAGAAGATCAATGTCCTCAGTGCAAGCAAGACCACAAGCTACTAGACTGCAAGCAGTTCTCCGACCTCGACACGAACGCAAGATGGGAAGTTGCAAAAAAGAACCACATCTGCTACCGCTGCCTTCGAAGCAAGCACCGACGACTTCAATGCAAGGCACCACCGTGTGGAAGACATGGGTGCACCATGAGACATCACAAACTGCTACACCACGACATAGAAACAGCAGCACCCACAGTAGAAGTCACATCAGCAGCGAAACCAGGCAGCCACCGACGTGCGTACTTGAAGATTGCGCCCGTAATTATAAAAGGGCCACACTCCAGCATTGAAACATATGCACTATTAGATGAAGGAAGTACCATCACTCTGCTGGACGCATCAATAGCCGACGTCATTGGAGCAGATGGACCTGAAAACACCATGTGGATTCAGGGAATTGGCAACGAGATGAAGCACGACAGCAGCAAAATCGTCAGCTTCAGCGTCAGAGGAAAATATGCAGAAGACGAATACCAAGTAGAAGCCGCACGTACTGTCGACAGACTGAGCTTCGCACCAGAAACAGTATTCAACCAGCACCTAGAAGATTGTGAACATCTGATCGACATCAAAGATCAGGTCACCTATCAACACGCTTCACCCAAGTTGTTAATTGGACAAGACAACTGGCATCTCATCGTGTCAAGAAAGCTTCGCACCGGTCGCCGTAATCAGCCCGTAGCTTCCCTCACAGAGCTCGGCTGGGTTCTTCATGGTTGTCACAGTTCGCTCACAGCCAAAGTAGCGTTCTGTGGCAGACTCCAACAAAAAGAAAAGGAACCAACACTGGAAGAGCTGGTCAAGAATCACTTCAGACTCGAATCCTTATGTATCGAGCCAAGAAGACCGAAAGAAGATCCGGAACAGAAAGCTATCCAGATCCTAGAGGAAACCAGCAGAAGACTACCCGAGGGAAGATTCGAAACCGGCCTGCTATGGAAAGAAAGAGACCACAAGATACCCAACAACTATAAAGAAGCTGAACGACGCCTGCGTTCTCTAGAGAAGAGACTGGACAAAGAGGAAGACCTCAAACAGAAATACGAAGAGAGGATGGACAATCCGTTCCGGTCGGGTTATGCAGAGCCAGCACCCACTCCAGCCCCAGAAGGAAAAACGTGGTATCTACCGCATTTCCCAGTCATCAACCCAGCAAAGCCCCATAAACCGCCAAGGCTGGTTCATGACGCATCAGCCAAAGCAGCCGGCGTATGTCTAAATGACATGCTATATTCGGGACCAGACCTGCTACAATCACTTCCTGGTGTCATCATGAGGTTCCGACAATATGCATATGCAGTCAGCGGGGACATAAAGGAAATGTTCATGCAAGTGAAGATACGAGAAGAAGATAGAGATGCGTTACGGTTTCTATGGAGAGGCAAACGGCGGGAGGACAAACCGGAGGAATACAGAATGACATCTGTAATTTTTGGAGCTACTTCATCTCCATGTACAGCACTATTCATCAAGAATAAGAATGCCAGTGAATTTGCGAGCGCCTACCCAGAAGCTGCATTAGCAATACAAAGGAATCACTACATGGATGATTACGTCCAGAGCTTCTCCACTATTCAAGAAGCACGAGAGATAACGAAGGCCGTCGACTTCATTCACAAGAAAGCGGGCTTCGTACTAAGCGGGTGGACATCAAATGACACGAAGACGATAGAAGAGTTCGGACTTCCTGAAGAAAGTAACTCCTTGACAGTAAGCCTGGGAGGCAAGGATACAGAGAAGACACTTGGACTGCTATGGCACGTGAAAGAAGATTACATAGGGTTCAACACAAACTCTATGAAGATACCCGCAGAAGTAGAAGAAAACTAGCGTTCTCCAACCAAGCGAGAAGCCCTGAGCATCATAATAGCACTCTTCGATCCACTGGGACTGATTTCACCAATCACCACGCCAGCCAAGAGAATATTCCAAGACACCTGGCGCTACAACACTGACTGGGATGATCCACTACCAGCGGAATTAGAAGAAAAATGGAAGAAATGGATCACGTCGCTTAGCATCATCAAACATTTAAGAATACCACGATGCTACGACTACGAGCAGAGCGTCTCAAATCAGCTGCACACCTTTGTCGACGCGAGTGAAGAAGCATATGCCGCCGCAGTATACTGGAGAACAGAACGCGAAGATGGCAGTGTGCACTTGTCACTGGCAGCTGCGAAGAGTCGCGTCACGCCCCTCAAGCCAGTCTCTATGCCCAGACTGGAGCTACAAGCAGCCCTGCTAGGTGCACGCCTCGCACAGACTGTACTAGAAGAGCACGACTACAAAGTGGAGAGCAAGACTTACTGGAGTGATTCACGCACAGCATTATTGTGGATCAGATCAGAACCACGCGTCTACAAATCCTTCGTGGCCCATCGTCTGGCCGAGATTGAAGAAACCACCAAGAAAAATGAGTGGAGGTGGCTCCCTTCCAAACTCAACGTGGCCGACGACGCGACCAGAGATACTCCAGACAACTTCGACGCCACCCATAGATGGTACCAAGGGCCGTCATTCCTGAAACTGCCAGAGTCACAATGGCCGAAAGAAGAGAACGTGGTCAAATATGATACAGGAGAAGAAAGAGAGAAGTGTCACTCGTGTCAACAAGAAGACGACCGAAATCAAGATCACCTGCCGAAGATCGAGAGGTTCTCGAAATGGCTTCGACTTATAAGGGCGACCGCACGAGTCTTACAATTTATAGACCTGTGCAAGATAAACAAGAACACGGTCGCAGGCACTAGAAAAAGAACCAAGAAGAACGAAGCAAAGATTAGCGAAGATCCAGATTGGCGAGCCGCTAAGAAGACGCTACCTAAGCAGGTGAAAAGGGTCGCACCTCACGACCCTCGCCACCACATTGAAATACCCGCGACATATCTAGAATGAGCTGAACAGCTGTGGGTCCACGCCAGTCAACAAGAAAGTTTCAGAGCTGAGATGGAACGAATCAGAAGAGAAGACGCACCTAGCAACAGCGACCGCCTAAGTCACCTCAGCGCGTACATCGACGCTCAAGGCATCGTACGTCTACGAGGAAGAGTGGCCGCAGCACATGAAATAGTCGAAGACACGTCCAACCCTCCTATACTGGACGGCAAACAGACCTACACACGGCTATACATAGCTCACGTCCACGAGAAACTTCATCATGGCGGAGTAGAAATGGTCGTAAATGAATTAAGACAACGACTGTGGATCTCGAAGATACGCCCAGCAGTAAGAAATGTAATCAAGAGTTGTCTGCCGTGCCGCATAAGAAAAATGAAGCCAGCGAACCCTCTCACAGGAGACTTACCGTCAGCACGTCTCGCCCACCACGCGCGCCCATTTACCTTCACAGGACTCGACTACTTTGGTCCTATAGAAGTGACAGTCGGACGCCACCATGAAAAAAGGTACGGAGCTCTCTTCACGTGCATGACGTCACGAGCGATTCACATAGAAATCGTACACTCACTAAGCGCCGACTCTGCTGTGTCGGCCCTAAGAAGATTCATGGCAAGAAGAGGCTGCCCGAAAGAACTGTGGAGCGACAATGCTACGTGCTTCAAGGCAGCTGAAAAGAAGCTCGGCGCGGCGGCTCTCGAAGCGCTGGAACATGAAACCACATGTCGCCACATCACCTGGAAATATATCCCGCCAGCAGCCCCGTTCATGGGAGGAACATGGGAACGAATGGTGCGGTCAGTAAAGGAAGCGCTAAAAATCACATTGAACGAGCGGTACCCTAGCGACGAAACACTGGTGACACTGCTAACAGAGGTCGAGAACACAGTGAACTCACGACCTCTCACCCATGTCTCGGTCGACCCCCAAGAACCCGAAGCGCTGACACCAAACCACATACTCATCGGCCCCAACTCTCATCTACCAGTACCGGGTAACTTCGAAGAAAAAGACGTGACAGCCCGCCAGCAATGGAAGAGAGCACAAGTCCTGGCGGACATCTTCTGGAAGAGATGGGTCAAGGAGTACATGCCCCTACTGCAATACCGGCGGGAGCCCACCAGCACAGGAACACAACCCAAGATCGGGGACCTCGTCATCATCTGCGACGGCAACCTACCACGCAACACCTGGCCACGAGGTCGCATCAGCCAGCTGTATCCAGGCGCCGACGGGGAGGTACGAGTTGTGGACGTCACCATCAGCAGCGGCCACGTCCTGCGGCGTCCTACCAGGAAGATCATCGTGCTACCAACGGACTCGCAGAGTAGCGACGGCGGAAGAAACGTGCGGGATAGTGAACGTAGTGTGTGAGTGTATGAAAGACGGTAGTATATATGTACGAGACAGTAAACATAGTGTGTGTATTCATAGTGTTTCGCAAAGACAATCATTATTTCAATAGTTTCAATTGTTCAACTAGCGTGTGAGTCAAGAGCTGCTATCCTGCACCGATTTTAATAGGTGCGACATCTCTACACTACGAAACTGGATGTCGCACGGCGGGAGGAATGTGCAGGATAGCTGCAGGCTCCGTTAGTTATCATGGTATATTATAGTTTTAGGCATGTGGTATTTTTAACCGACTTCTAAAAAAGGAGGAGGTTCTCAATTCGGATGTTTGTATTTTTTTTTTTTTTTTTTTTTTTTTTTTATGTTTGTTCGCGCATAACTCCGTCGCTTGCCAACCGATTTAAAAAATATTTTTTTGTTGAAAAGGGTATACTTCCCAAATGGTTCCATTTTTGTCAAAATCCAGTTCTGATGATGGGATCCTGGAGAAATCGAAGGAACTCTTCAAATATTATAGGCACACCTATAGCGATTTGGGTATTTTTTATAGTAGCTCGTGCATTTGCTCTCGGAAAGCACCACTTGGTGAAGTGGAACTGATGATGAAGACCGCAGATGGCTACCGGAACTACTCAATGATAAATATTTCTCGGGTTGCGATTCGATTACTTTAATATGGTTGCTAAGCAATTTCCGCTCGTCACACAATGCGTGTGGTGAGTGGTTGTTGAGGAGTTCTCCTGGTTCTTACCAGCAGAACTCCTCAACAATTAACGTCCCAGCATCGGGAAAAGCAATATTTTGTAACATGTGATGAGCAATTGACATTAGACTATTGTAACTTATACAAATTATAAACAGACCCACTAAAAAGCGAGAAATAAAACTTTTTAACAAAAAAAAAAAACCGACTTCCAAAAATCACTACAAAGTGAAAAATAACTTTGATTTCAGAAGTCGGTGGCAAAAAAAAGAAAGTAAATAAAAAAACGAAAGACACCGACTTCCGAAATCAAAGTTATTTTTCACTTTGTAGTGATTTTTGGAAGTCGTTTTTTTTTTTTGTTAAAAAGTTTTATTAGTTTGTGGAAAAATAGCATGCAGTTTTAAGTCCAACAGATGCTAGAGATTCCCACGGCGCCCGAAATGTTTGGTTATTGTTTTGCTTATAGCCGGTCGTTTTCGCAGTAAAAATCATTGTTTTATATTCTAAAAGGTTTACTAGCGGCACTGTTAAAGAAACTCATTATTGTCGGCATGTATTAAGACCTTTTGTTGAATAGGTAACAGTTCTGCGTAAATTGTAATCCGCACAAAATATCTTTCTTAGTTTTAGGAAACGAATTTATTGTTGTCGGTATCTATTGACGTAAAATATGCATTTCTTTAGACATTTGTAATAGTTCCAAGTAAGGTTGTGTTTATGTGTTTACAATAGTTTTAAATAGCGTAGCCAGTACTTTGTTAGACCACCCAAAGCGTGGGAAATAGTAGGGATAGAACTAACGCCACTGGGGCATATAAAAGGCCGTACTTGTAAAAATACAGTCAGTTCAACTTCGAATTTTATATTTTCTACAGTCTTCAGTCCCAGCATTCAGAGAGAACACTCCTAACTTACAAGAAGTGTAACCGCTCCTCATTAGTTCCTTGACTTCGTTTGCCTACAAAACAATTCCTGCAAGTGTTTCATTCTACGAGGTTCGAGCTATCCCCAACAGGATTATTGCCGTCTTTCACGCGGGTAAAAGCTAGTACTTAGTAAAGCCACAAATTAATACAGACGGGACACTCCGCAAAATCATTTAAATAAAAAGCGACTCTTGCGACGACACAATAAAGTGCAATTTAGGTCGCACAACGCTTATTACCTACAGTTATATTCACCTACAAGTTGCCTCTCTTTCTATCGCGTAACTCTTATACCTTCTGACTCATTAGGGTTGTCTTCTGTTACGACGCGTCGCGTGAGTGAGTATCGAAGTAACGTGCGAGCCGGCCGGTGCGCGGCAGCCCACACTGAATTGACCCAGTGAGATGAGTCCGCCGCGTACTTGTAGCTTCATACCTAAACTGCGGAGTGTCCCATCTGTATTAATCTGAGGTAAAGCCTCGAATAAGGAAAGCCACTACCAATCCATAAATAAAAGTGTGAATTAAAAAAACTGATTGCTATAATTTTGACTTCAAACTTTTCACTTCATCATAATTTCAGTGTTAGGAGCATCTGATGTTATCTGCCATTTTCAATAGTATTGTTCTTAGTAGGTTTGCTAGTAGTGGGTAGTTTTGACCTAAAAGTGGCGCTCGTAGCTGGGGCACGCATATCTGTGGAAAAAAAACAACATTATTTGTTTGGTTTACGTAGGAATGTAGTTAACCTAGTTAGTTAGTAACCTAGGATACTTACCTAGGAGTATACTAAATTTGGGAAGTCTGATGCTATGAGAAGATAATTTGATATATAAGATAAGCGGAAAGCGATAAGGCCGCCCATTGTATGTTTTGTAGTGTATATGTTTTCTTTTGTTATGTATTTTTGTGGTGTACAATAAAGTGTATATAAATAAATATAAATAAATAAATAATTTACTTAAATACCACTACTTCATCTTTATACAGGCGAAAGTTTGTGAGTGTTTGTATGTTTGTTACTTCTTCACGCTCAAACGGCTGAACCGATTTAGATGAATTTTGGTGTGTAGATAGATTATACCCTGGATTAACACATATGCAAATTTTTATCCCGGTCTACGCGGGTGAAACCGCGGGACTTTTCAGCAAAATATCGTAGTTCAATTCTTAAAATATAAATTAAGTTTTCCTACACAATTCAAAATGTTCTCAGCTTGCACCGTCGGGAACTTCGCACGTTTACATTAGAATATTCATAGCTAAGACAGGACAACGTCTGTCGGGTCAGCTAGTAATAAATAATATAAAAATAAATAAAACACATTGCCACTCTGTCTGTATGTCCGCTAACGTGTATATAACTCAAGAAACACTTATTTATTCATAAAACTAAGGTCTTTGGCTAGTTTTGGTAATAACAAATGCGAGCGGAGTCATTTCCTTAGCTTGTCACACACAATCCTTTTTTTTTAATTTTTTCAGTTTTTCTTTTTCATAATAATTCATTGATGAATCTTTTTGCATGTCTTTTTGGGCTAATATATGTTTTAATGTCAGTTTTGAGGGGTCTGGCGCTGTACGCCGAGATACAGGACTCGTCCTAGTTCGGCTGCAGATGCTACCATGTGTGGATGCTCCCACTCCTAAATACTAGCCTAATAAGTATGTGTAATTCGTTGTATTATTTTTGGTGTAATAAATTTTTTTTTTTTTTTTTGGTAATCTAATTATGATATACTAACCACTGCTAGAATGACGACCATCAACGGACAGACCAGGTTTATAAGTAGAGTGAGAACAGCCCGCACCAACCACCACATACCTACCACCACCAGGATACTGGCCAGCATTACCTGAAATATATACAAAATAAACATTACTGCTGGTCATCGGTCGGCAAACGCAATCTGAACTTAATCTGAATAATAAAAACCGGTCAAGAGCAAGTCGGACTCACGCACCGAGGGTTCCGTTCCGATTTCTGAAAAAGTGTGCTACGAGTATTTAGAGACATTGTTTTATTTTTTCTGTAATCTTTACATAAACTTCTATCACATAGAATAATTTCAGATTTTTTCTATGCAAACTTCGGAGATAAGGGGGCTACGAATAAGTAAGGGGAAAACGGTATTTTTTTTACATTTTTCATCAAAACTCGAAAACTATGCCCCATAAAAAAAAAATAAAAAATGTTTGAGAATATGCAAACAGCGTTCTTTCCTATTAATACCCTACATGGGCCTACTTTGAATTTTAAGACGCCCTTTCAGTCCCTCTTGAAAAAAATATACATATTTTTATTTATTTCTTATTTGCAAAATAGTTGGGTAAACGTCATCTAAAACTGTTCCAATTTCAAGTCGATAGTATTAATAGTTCTTGAGATATCTAGCTGTGACAGACAGATAGACAGACTGAGTCGCACCTTAAGGGTTCCTTTTTATCATTTTATTTATAGCATGCCAGCTACTTGCATAGCTTTGTACTACCAGCTAAAGACATGTGTATTTTTGCCCTCAGTGGATATCACATATTGTGATCCCACAAACATTTGAATGAAAAACACAGCTAAGTAGGCATACATGGTTACATATCTTATCCGTGAACAACAATAGAATTGCGCCTTAAAGTTTGTGGCGGCATCTACATCGCCACATATGAACTACGCATCAATGACATGACGTCACGCAAACCTGCATCGCGCAATTACAGTTTACCGCGCGATTAGCATGTATACAACGTCCCGACATCAACCGTCGGGCAGTAGCCCACCAGACACAACACCCGTTTGGTCGGAGGATCCTCCCTTTTCTATGGAGGATGAGTGAACTTTACACCCTGTTCCTCATGCTTCTAAACTGGTGACCCCGAGCATGAACGTCAGCGCAGCCTTCGTGCAACTACATCAGCGTGACGTCATCAGCATCACTTCCTCAAGCTTTCGAGCGGCGAGTCAAACAGCCAGCCAGCATCCACGGCTTCAACGGGTATCCTGACCACCAGCATGCAGCGGACGCGCATTCCTGGTCATCACCTTCAGCCTCAACCCAGCGCTGTACACTCCGACTCACTGGAGCATAACGCAGCGCCACCCCGACTCACTGGGGTATCACCGCAGACAGTTCCGACTCACCGTGAACTATGCGGCACCCGGTTCCGACTCACTGGAACCACAACTGGCACTGGCAAGCATCGATACACGACTCAGCCCACTATCGACCTCCGGTCTCCGGAGGGGAGTGATGTGGCGGCATCTACATCACCACATATGAACTACGCATCAATGACATGACGTCACGCAAACCTGCATTGCGCAATTAGAGTTTACCACGCGATTAGCATATATACAACGTCCCGACATCAACCGTCGGGCAGTGGCCCACCAGACACAACACCCGTCTGGTCGGAGGATCCTCCCTTTTCTATGGAGGATGAGTGAACTTTACACCCTGTTCCTCATGCCTCTAAAAGCTCGATAACTCGACATTACCTGTGCCTCTTCATGGCTCCGCAGCCAGTTCCTGATACAATGCAGGGCAGGGCGGCTGTCTCCTTCTCGACAACCGTTGACACATGACGACCGAGAAACAGAGAACTGAAATGTGAGAGCGATAATAATAATTATTATCATAAGAGACATAAGACCTCTGCAGAACAATAGATAGGTGAACAAAAATATTCAAGCTCTTTTGCATAAAGAGCAGTTCTGCAGGATTGTGAAATAAATTGCAGACTTCAGTGACAATGCAGAGTTTCACTCACAAATATTTGATAGGTCAAAATCGTTATGTTATTTCAATAATTTTACGTACACCATTGCCAAACATATGCCCCTGGAGGTGATCTGTGTACATGTTGATGGCCACATTCCCAATGACGGCAGTGGCGCTTACCAGCAACGCAACACTTCTGTCTAGGCGGCAGTCTGCAAACAAAATATACCAAGAGTCACTTTGCAGACTTTGGGCCAAACTCTGCAATGTCACTTAACTCTGCATTTTTAGAACGCTCAAAATTAAAAAGTTTTAACTAACTAACCTACTATAAATATTGTTTTTCTCGACAAATTCATAAATTAAGTTTAAGGACATAAATATTTTTTGCAAAAATACAAGCAAACCAGACTGATTACGACATTACCATAATATTGGAGTTTTAATTAACATAAAGTATAGATCACGTGAGAAACAACCAACATTAGTAATTTGGCAATAACAGCTGTTTATTTCTATGAAAGGTATTTTTTTTCAGTAGGTATGTAAGTACCTACATAATTATAATGTGTGATTCAAGATTTCAGACTGTCTGTGCTTTTGTACAACTCGGCCCTCAATTATTTCATCACCACTGCTCTCAAAACGGTGAATGAAAACATCGTGACGAAACCGGCATGTCCTAGAGCCAAAAATTCGAAGACATGTGACATCTACCAACCCTCACTGGGCCCGCGTATTGGATTACGGCCTGTGTCCCAGCAGTGGGAACATTATAGACTGATTATGCTTTAAGCTATTAATTTTAATTTTCACAAACACAATTTTAATCAGTACACATGAAGTTTCATCCAGCTTTCTAGACCTAAATTAACATTCGAGGTCTTATACAAGACTTCAACAATTATATACCAATTTAAAGATATCATTTATGTATAAAAATTCATTCACAAAATATGGCAACAAAAAAAGGATGCTTCCGCATTTCGTCCCATGCCGTTTGAGAATATTCACTACAAAGCTCTTGTGAAGTCATATAAAACTGTCATGTCCTCCTAAATAATTGAGCACAGCGCTCAAGTAAGCATAAACGCTCATACTTCATAAAGATAACATAAGAAATGGCTGCAGAAACACACATCAACCACAGTCACCATGTATTTACTTTATGTTGCTTATCTTCATAAAAAAATACTCTTTCCGTATGACGTAACTATAAAAGTTTTACCACGATATAAAGAAAATATTATCGTCAGTTATATTATTATGTAAGTCAATTTGTAAGTAGGAATTTTGTGGGTAGATAATCTAATTATTGTGCACTGCATTAATGCAGAAAGTTTCAACAAGATTCGGAAAATAGCACGCTGTACGTATTTCGGAATTGACCTTTATCTAGTCGTGGACTACATAAGGTACTCGTATAGTTGTAGTGTTTAGCTTAAAACGAACCAAGCCCATAATTTATTTCTTTAAAATAATTTACCTGAAAAAACATGCCTTAGTCTATCTCAAGTATCAACCACACACTTTTACTGGGTTGGATCTAGAATCGTTTGGCAGGAGGAGGGGGGTGAATGGGGTGAAAGTTGGTAGGAGTTGGGTCCCTGATTATAACGCTACCACTCTCATTACAAGGTAATGCATATTTTTTGAGAAATTAATAAAAAATATTTCTAACCTCAAATCAGATAAACAGTGAAACGAAATGTCAAAATGGGCGATTGACAACAAAATTTGTATCAATATATTGTCTGCGGTGTAAAATGTCGTGTAAAATACGTGAAACGAAACGCAAAAAAAAAAGTCAGTGTCATTCAACCTAAAAAAATCTGCTCAGAAGGAAGTTAGTGTGCACCCCACTTTATAGTTAAAATAGGTCGAATCTGTCCCAAAACCGAATCGGGGCACCCCGACTTTACGTAGTCTTTTGGCTGGCATACTAGAGTGTATATAAAAACCCGGAGGCGCGGAGGGAGAGCAGCCCCCGCCCGCAGTAACAAAGGTTAGGCACCCATGCGAGCCGCAGCGGCTGAGGTTGGTCGCCCGAGGCGACCAGCAAACCGAAGCTGCGGAGGTGAGCATGGGTGCCTGTCCTTTGTTACGTAAGGGCGAAGGGGCTGCACTTCCCGCAGCGCCGGAGACGTTGCAGAAGCAACTTAAGTGTTTAGAGGTTAGGTTGCAATAATTAGTTTTTTTTTTCAAGAATGGTGCTTATCTTTACATGGGAGTGGTGGGGGAGGGTGAGTTAGGGTACCCCCCACCCACCCTCAACCGCTACTTCTGCCATACGATACTAAAAGTAACTTTAAAGTGTTTTGAGGTTAGGTTACAATAATTAGTTTTTCTCAAGAACGGTGCATTACCTTTTCATGGGAGTGGGGGGTGGGGGCTCAAGGTACCC
This sequence comes from Cosmia trapezina, assembly GCA_905163495.3. NCBI lineage: Eukaryota > Metazoa > Arthropoda > Insecta > Lepidoptera > Noctuidae > Cosmia > Cosmia trapezina. The sequence continues at coordinate 3,050,715 of LR991021.1, forward strand.
CCCTCCACCCCCCCACACCGCCCCCACACCCCTCCTCCTGCCAAACGATTCTAGATTTTAACCCAATCTTAATATAAGCAATTAACGGCTTAAATCTAACAAAGCGTCTCCGTACCATTTCGCACGAAAACGCAATTTACTACGGAACCCACGTTCTTCCTCCTTGTAACGGAAAAACGCCTCATTAACGTATTCCTGTAATTTCCTCACTCACCTATCTTTGTCACATACCACATAATTTAAAGTTGACGAAGTCAGGTTATCGCAGAAGGCCAACTTTCAGTTATGCTATAGAATAGGCTACTGGACAGGTGACATAATATCTACAATATATTGCTATCTTCTGTATGTTTCTTCTAACGTATAAAACAGTGAGTCTTCTAAACACTATATAAACTGTAATTTATAGAATGTAACTTCTCATAATAAAGACATTTTAAAATAACTAAAATTAAACAATTACATGATCTGGTAGGCAAAGATTTCAAACAAAGAAAAAAAAAGAAAAAATGTAACTCACCAGATCTCGAATAACTGGAGACCATTTTTGATAATAATGATCACCCATTTTCAATAAGGACAATTTGTTAATATATTCTAAAACCTCGTGAATAATTGTAAAAACATGATTGTTTTTATAGAAATTGATATTTTTGGACGAGTTTGATTTTTGCTCTAAACTATGACGTTTTGTTGTCAATTGTGACGGGCCAGATTTTTTATTTTTTTAAATATTATAAAATAGACGTGATCACAAAGTCTTTACTTGGAATGTCCTATTACTTCTACAGTATCTACAGGGTGCAATTGAACTCATGCGACAAAATTTAAGGGGGTCGCATCAATATGAACAACTTTTACTATGGGACCAAAACTGAAATCGCGAAAAAAAAATCAGCTGTTCAGTACATTTCGACGAGTTTGATGTAGATAAATGTACTGAACAGCTGATTTTTTTTTCGCGATTTCAGGTTTGGTCCCATAGTAAAAGTTGTTCATATTGATGCGTAGAACACCCCCTTAAATTTTATCGCATGTGTTCAATTGCACCCTGTATATTTCGGCGTCATCTTACGGTTAGCATAGCGATACCTTATTAAATAGAGCCACATTAAGAATTATACATAGATGTACTGATAGCCGATAGGTGACCTCATTTAGCCAGTTATCCTGTGGCCAGGGCTACACGATCAAGCAACACGCGTCTTGTGAAAGCGACTGCGGAGAAAACAAATGAAAGAAGTTGTTTATATGTACAGTCCATGAGGCGTAAGATGAGCTTTGCATTTGTGTGAGTGATCACCAAAATCGTACGAGAGCCCATGACAAAAAAAATTGTCTTAACGTTTTATATAAGAGAAAATATTGTGTTGGTATCAGAATGACTGGATCGCAAATTGACCACGTCGCTCTAAGTCCAAATATCAAAATGTCTAAATCTCAAAATACCTAAGTCGCAAAATGACTACATCGCTTTTAGTCCACATCTCATAATGTCTGAATCTCAAAATACCTAACTCGCAAAATGACTACATCGCAAAAATTCCGAACAGTTGTGTAGGCACCTATACAGGGTTGATATCAGAATGACTGGATACATCATCATTCATCATTATCATCTGCCTAGCCTTTTCCCAGCTATGTTGGGGTCGGCTTCCAGTCTAACCGGATGCAGCTAAATACCAGTATTCTACATGGAGCGACCGACTATCTAACCTCCAGAACCCAGTTTCTGCGTAACACGATACTCCTCGGTAAGACTGGTTGTCAGACTTACGGGCTTCTGACGACCCGTAACGACTGTCAAAGATCCACGAATGACAGCCGGGACCAACGGCTTCATATGCTTTCCGAGGCACGGAGGGGTGTTGGTATGTAAAGATTATGGTCACGCATCCACGGACCAACCACGGCATTCGTAGCTTTACCTGATCGATTGACACGTGCGGCTGTTACTTACCCGCAAAGCCCTTTTTTTTTTAAGTAAGTATAAGTAATACATAATTATAGTACCCAAAATAGGTGATTTTAACATTTTTGTCTGTTTATAGGTTTGTCTGTTTGTTCAATCATCAAAATTAACCGATTTGGTTCATATATAAGCACATAGTCTAGCGAAAGTAAGAAAAAAAGTCACATTAAGAACCAAAGAGATTAATGTATAGGTGCCTACACAACTGTTCGGACTTTTTGCGATGTATTCATTTTGCGAGTTAGGTATTTTGAGATTTAGACACTATAAGATGTGGACTAAAAGCGATGTAGTCATTTTGCGACTTAGGTATTTTGAGATTTAGACATTTTGAGATTTGGACTAAGAGCGACGTGGTCAATTTGCGATCCAGTCATTCTGATACCAACCCAAAATCTTCAATCGTCTTATCGTTTTACGTTTTACTACGATGCGACATGGTTTTGGTCATGGCCTCTCGTACTAAAAGAACAAAATTCGATTGCCAAAAAGCAGTAACCGGTTTTAAGGCTTGTCCGTCGTAAAAAGCGCGGTCACTGTCGGACTGCATAGAAAAGAAAGAGAAGCGCGATGACACAACGCTTGCAAAATATGAAGTAATTATCGATTTACAAAAAATCTGTTGATTAAATTAAAAAAGTAATGACAAGAGATCATTCCTTATTAGTTTGTTAAGAACTGTATAAATTTATGAACACTTTTAATGAAAACTGTAGGAGTAATACGGTAACAACTCGAAAAAATAGACCGAAATAGACCTGGATTTAGGTTTTTTTTTCCTTAGTTCTGCAAACTAAAATAGATTTCAGATTCACTTCTTATATATTGTAGATTACTGTGTATTTTTTCCTGTCAGAAAGACGCTATAGTTACTGTAAAAAATGGTTACAAAGTTACTTAGTTGAGCCGTATTTTAGGGAGGAGCAGCCTTAAGCCAAACAAAGAACGCGTCGCGCTCTATGCCGCACGTCACACCTACACTATCTATGTGCACTCACACAAATGCAAAGCTCAGCTTAAACCTCGCGGACTGTAATAGCACGTTATGAAAATTAACACACAGCGTCCTGCAATCGGCAGCTGACTAACGAACAAGGAGTACACGAGGAGTTCCTTTGAAGGCGACGACCAAGAAAGGTCCACGTTAATTATAGCTTGACCTAAATGATAATCAACATTATCCTAATTTCGAGGTTAAAGCTATACATCCACCCTTAACAGATGTCACATAAGGCCGCAATACTGTTAAAGGTGCGATGGTACATGTGATAAGCTATGTGATAAGTTACGGGAACCTACTAAGACCTACAAGCCTAACGGTACCTACGACCCTAAGCCCTATAAGCCCTACAGCCCTAACCTACCATATACCTAATATGTGATAAATAAATATATAAATAAATTCAGGATGTCTGCACCATGCAACCTAAGGTAACAGACGGACAGTAGACAGGAATCCAGGGTGCGGGAAGGGTACACTCACTGCCAGTCCCGCAGACTCACGAGACTGATCAGAGATGGCTAAAGGTGTCTTGGCCACAGTGAGGGGTAATGAGACAAGAATATAAAATTCTAATCTGATTTATTTGCATAAAGATTCCGCTTATATACTATTTTTACCTAACACACACTATTGCACAAAATCTTTGTGTTTCATGCGTGTTAGATGCAACGAAATCACTTATTTTTATCTGGGCCGCGTGCTGAGTCAATGTCCAAAGGTAGCATTGAACAAAGCTATTCGGCCATCCATCTTCATCAGCCATTATCTGAGCTTTCATTTCCTTCTTAGTTAAATGTTAATTGAATTTTTTTACAACATGGCACCAGAATAATAAAATGTTACCTCCACTTTCATACTACAATCTTGCCGCATCAGTTTCCTTAAATTAAACATTTTAATATAGGTACCATATCATGTAATCACCACATAAAGTTACTTTGTTGGGATTAACGTCACAATGTTAACGTTGACGTCGACGTAAAGCGACGTCAGCCTCATAATATTTATTGTTCATTTAACACAAATCAAAATTCTGTTATTCAGGAGTTTGGTATAACAGAATTTAATTTTGAAAGGTATGTAGGTACATGTTTTGTTAATTATACGATATCTTATAATTTACGATGAATAGACAACATTGAATGCTTTTAAATAGTCTGTGCTAATGAAAACTGTCCCAAAATTCAAGTATGTCATTTGGATGGTGTAATTGTGATTGTAATAAATTTTACAGTAAGCTATAGGGTTATAAGGAACAGCATTTCGTCGCTAGCCGTCCACGTTTTTGCTGCAAGGTCCCAGGGCCGACAGACCTTCCTTATTTTTTTTTCTGAACGTACGCATGCCTGTTGGGCTAAAACGGCCACTTTGGCAGAATCATAATAGGATAATATTATGAATAATATTTGAAATCGTAAAACGGTCACAAACTGACAATTCATAATAATATATTGTCAGTTTGTGACTGTTTTACGATTTCAAATATTATTCATAATATTATCCTATTATGATTCTGCCAAAGTGGCCCTCTGCTAGCTTGGGCCGACAACGCGAAGGCCAATTTTAAGTTATCCGCTACTAAATTTACGTAAAAATATTACTGACTTTTCTTAAAGTTTGACTGTTATGTTTCACAGTATATTAATCAATACTGCCAGACACTACTTCACGTTGGCGGTTTTTTCCGGCAGATGCTTTAAAACTCTACATTCTACAGGCATCTACGATTGGTCTGGCTGCTCACAAATAGTATTGAAATAGTTCCCCGGGTATTAATTTTTTTAAAAATTAAGACTCAAAGTAAAAGTAAGATGACGTCATTTTTTTTGCGAGCTTTAAAGAATCTGGCGGAAAAAACCCCCGCCGGGAAGTGGAAGTGAACGGGAAGAATTAACAAAAATATTCTGTAAAACATACATTTAAATCGGCAATCATACTTTAAGTTGACGTCATTTTCTGCGAGCTTTAAAGAATCTGGCGGAAAAAACCGCCGCCGGGAAGTGGAAGTGAACGGGAAGAATTAACAAAAATATTCTGTAAAACATACATTTAAATCGGCAATCATACTTTAAGTTGACGTCATTTTCTGCGAGCTTTAAAGAATCTGGCGGAAAAAACCGCCGCCGGGAAGTGGAAGTGAACGGGAAGAATTAACAAAAATATTCTGTAAAACATACATTTAAATCGGCAATCATACTTTAAGTTGACGTCATTTTCTGCGAGCTTTAAAGAATCTGGCGGAAAAAACCGCCGCCGGGAAGTGGAAGTGAACGGGAAGAATTAACAAAAATATTCTGTAAAACATACATTTAAATCGGCAATCATACTTTAAGTTGACGTCATTTTCTGCGAGCTTTAAAGAATCTGGCGGAAAAAACCGCCGCCGGGAAGTGGAAGTGAACGGGAAGAATTAACAAAAATATTCTGTAAAACATACATTTAAATCGGCAATCATACTTTAAGTTGACGTCATTTTCTGCGAGCTTTAAAGAATCTGGCGGAAAAAACCGCCGCCGGGAAGTGGAAGTGAACGGGAAGAATTAACAAAAATATTCTGTAAAACATACATTTAAATCAGTACTTAATACCTGAAATTTGGTCGTCGGCCGAAGCTAGCAGGTATGGGTACGTATAAAGTACATAAACACTACTCTATCCTATGCATTTTTTTAATCAGAAAATAATTAAATAAGGTTTGTCGGCTCTGATATCTTGGGCTATAAATAATTATGCACGCTTTTGTTTTCATGATCTACTTCATTATAGTACAAAACAGTTACATACTTTGTCAAAAGCCTTAAAATAACCTTGCAACCTCTCTTGGAGCGTTCGCCTGAAAAAAATATAAAACTTCCAATATTCAACAATCTACTGCTGAGACCGTTGGAATTAAATCAGCGTCTCCGAAGAAAAGTTAAAAAAATATCTCATTTCTATAATCTACCCATCTAATGTGAACTAGTTCATAAATAATTTCACATAAACCTCACGCCTTTCCTTCCCTCGTGTGTCCCGCAGGGTATGAGAAAAAAGCGGCCAAGTGCGTGTCTGACCACGCACAATGTAGGGTGCCATAGGGTTATTTATTGCAAGAAACAAATTAAAAACATCTTCTCCCACAAACAGATGTAATGGTGAATTCTCCAACTGCAAATGTACCTAAGTTTGTAATCACAATTATTATTTTTTTTATGCAAGAAGCAAGGTCTCGCAGCACAAGTAAAGGAAAAAGTCCAAAAACCGTTACTTTTCGGACTTTTTCTTTTTTTTTACTTGCGAGTATCAAAATATGCCGTACAAATAGTCGTATTTTTTTATTGCGTTGACTTAGAAGTTAGATTTTTTTAGAATTCCAAGAGACCATAATTTACGTATTTGATATTAATTTTAATTTTATACGTCCACTCGTTTTTGAGAAAAAGGGTCTTGACAGACGGATAGACAGACAGACGGATAACGAACTGATCCTATAAGGGTTCCGTTTTTTGCTTTTGAGGTACGGTACCCTCAAAAGCAATTTTTCCATTAATTAAATTCCTACTTTATCATTTTCCACGACAAGCTTCAAAAGCCTTTTACTAGAAATTCCTTTGCACCAGAAGCGATATCAGAATCGCTATAACGATACGATCAGTATGAGGCCATCCTAATTTTATTTTTACAAAAACCCAGTGTGGGGAAAAGAGTATTTTTTGTAGATTAAATCAACGGGCCCTGGGTTGTACTAAATTTTGTCATGATATTATGTTCTGACACACAATGTGGTACAAGGTATGGGAGCCATGTTGGATAGTTTTGAGAGATTTTTTTTTTGAAGCAGGCTTTATTTTAAAGGCTAATTTTCATTGGTGGATGGGCCTTGTAAGGTTCTGGAGATTTCTGAAACGCATACAGGCCCGCACGCAGGAAACCGTTTTCATTAGTCCATACATGGCCCGAATGTGGGGTACTGGACATTTCTGTAAAGCATGACATTGGGCCCGTATTCGGAGAACCGTTTTCATTAGTCGATAGGGAACGATTGCGGTATACGGGGAACCTGCCCCGTACGTTTGGCAGTTGCTTTGAAGGCTCATTTTCATTAAATGTGAGTCTCCGCACGCTTTTTACCGACTGATGAATTTCATTGGTCGCTGTGCCCGCTACGGGGACTCCCCGCAGACGGTGTAGCGACCACGTTGTCGACTTATGACTTTCAGAAAGTAGTTATTACCCCCACATGCTGTATATCAACTGAGTTATCGACTAATAAATATGAGCCTTTAGAGCGAGTTTTTGATTTGAGTTTTTTTTTTATTTATTGTGTTTTGTTTGTTTTTTTTTAGTGAGCGGGCATTGAAATAAAACTTTAGAGCAGGTGGTATAGGTACGTAGAGCTATAAAATTATCTATTATATTTTTTAATGAGTGAATTCAAGGATTCGTATGTATCACCAATGGCTAACAATCATAACAAGAGGCAGATTTACCAATTGTTGCCTTATCTTATAATAGCCCGAAATAGCCAACACGACCATATAACCATCTCTGAAGAAAATATTTTTCATAACGTTATTTAAAAAACCCACAAAATCCCGAACCCCGTTGCCCCCCTACTCTAAGCGAAGTGATAAATTAAAGCTTAGCATGGTCGTGACATCTGCTGCGGCCGCCATATTTTTATTTAGACTAGTGCGCGCCTGTCGCGTGGCCTGCCAGACATTAAGACTTGGATTATGTTCGGTCTTTGCTGACCAGACACTATTTCATTAAGATTAAATGTTTTGTTATCTTCTTTGTGTGTTGTTCTTGATAAAGTGCCAGAGAAATCTATTAAAAATATAAAAAAAAAAAAATAAAAAAAAAAAAAAAAAAAAAAAAAAAAAAAATAAAAAAAAAAAAAAAAAAAAAATAAAAAAAATGTTAGGCCTATTTTTATTTTGCAATGGGCGATTACTTTCTCACTATTTACTATACGCGTACTACAACATACATACATAGCCGCACGGGTCGATCCATCAGGTTAAGCTACACTTGCCGAGGTTGGTCCGTGGATGGGCGACCATCTTTACATACTGAGACTCCTCCGTGCCTCGGAAAGAAAGAAAAGGATTTATTGGGACTCGCACAGGAAGATCACCAACTAAAACTAAAAACACAAAGATAAAAGTTAATAACAAAAAAAAAAAAAAAAAAAAAACACGTTAAGCCGTTGGTCCCGGCTGTCATTCGTAGAACTTTAACATTCGTTACGGGTCGTCAGAAACCAAACCAACCAACCAACCAACCAAGTTACTGGGTTGTAGAGGTCAGATAGGCAGTCACTCCATGTAAAATACTGGTATTCAGCTGCATCCAGTTAGACTGGAAACCGACCCCAACATAGTTGGGAAAAGGCTAGGCAGATTGATACCCAGAGCTACACTCAGAGCGAAGCATATTAGGCAGCTATTCAGCACGCTTGCTTCAGTATGCTTGGGGAGAGATACCGTACTATAAAAGTATCGGTCAGCGCAATTGAATTTGTTACGAAAGTGGAACCTACAAAGTGTCAAGCTTTTCCCCCATTTTAATCTATCTTATATTATAAAAGAAAATCGTGTTAGTTAGGTACACTATTTATAACTCAAGAACGGATGAAGCGATTTGTCTGAAAATTGGTGAGATAGCTTAGAACCAGGAGACGGACATAGAATACTTTTTGTTTGTCTGTAGTGTCTGTTTGTTCCAGCTAATCTCCAAAACGGCTGGACCAATTTTGACAGGTCTTTCACTGGCAGATAGCTGATGTTATAAGGAGTAGGCTACTTTTATTTTAGAAAAAGAATTAGGGTTCCGTGCAAAAAAATGAAAACCCATGAAATTGTGAAAATATAGCGTGGGCGGGCGATGCAACGCGGCGGATCGGTGACGAGAAAGTTTTATTAAAATGTGGCTATTATTTTAGTATATTGTGTATCTTACGCTTGCCGGGGTTGGTCAGTGGATGGGTGACCATCTTTACATACCGAAATTCCTCCGTGCCTCGGAAAGCACGTTAAGCCATTGGTCCCGGCTGTTATTCGTGGATCTTTGACAGTCGTTACGGGTCGTCAGAAGCCCGAAAGTCTGACAAGCAGTCTTACCAAGGGGTATCGTAATACCCAGTAACTGGGTTGTGCAGGTCAGATAGGCAGTCGCTCTATGTAAAATACTGGAAGCCGACCCCAACATAGTTGGGAAAAGGTTAGGCAGATTGACTGTGTATCTTACGACTTTCACATGAACGAAGTCGCGGGGCACAGCTAGTTTAAAAATAAATGTCTAAGCAACCCAGAATCATTGAATATTTAAAGTCTATCTAGTCTATGTCAAGCTTTCGGTTCAGTTTTACATTTTCAATGTGCGACTGGGTTTTTCGATGATGCTTCGTGGTGCAAGAACTTTTTACTGGCGGTCGTTAGGGTATGGAGAATAAAGTGAATAACCAAAGGGGGTATTGGCAATTTGCCTGGTTGATTGTGTTACTATTACTCTGACGATCGCGTACGTTCGCGCGATCATCGGTATTTGTTAGAACGTGGCATTAGAAGTCTTAGCGCCTGTTCGGGCGCCGTCGGCTATCTCCGTGTCAGGCGTCGGGCGGCTGCGCGGGCGCGCGGGGCGGGCTACGGCACTCACCACTGAGCGCGACCGACGACACACGCATTCCAATTACTTTTAATTTTCAATCAATATAACAAGTTCATACAGTCCATTGTTCTTTATTTAAAAGACCGAGTTAGGTCATAAACAAATTGGTCCTTCGAGCCTCTTTTACGCCGTGTTTTGGAAAATACAAAACGGTCGGCGACTGGCAGTACAATTGGAGTATTTAGATTCGTCATCGTCGGTTTAAAAGCGCCGTGTCTACGTTCATAACGACATTATTTTTGAAAAGACATCGTGGTTCAAGAAGCAAGAAGTGAACTTTGTACATATTCCCGAAGTCTTCAAATACGACGGTGCTACAAGAACGACTACCTACCACAGTCGAATTACGCCGAGTCATCGCTTCGAGGGAATCGAATCAGTTCATTTTGTGGATAAGGATAAGGACGTTTTGTGAGTTTGTTCCAATTATATCCCTTTTATTTCCTTTCCACACATTTCAAACGAATACCGTGTTAAACACATACATTTTGTCCATTTTCACCTCGTTAATAGTTGATTCAAACATTAGATACCTACTAGTAATCATAAAATAATTTTGTTTCTCAATTTTCTATTGCACTCGCGCATTGCTCATCAATCGCATTGCTTATCTATAACTTGGGTACCGTTATAGTTTATAACGGATGCACAGCTGACTGTCGACGTGCGATGAGACACAGTGTTTCAAGGTCACGCGTCTATTCATACTTTAACGTATTTTTTCTTTGTGCAAATATTACTAATTGCTCATTGTTTATCGCTTCGCAGACTATAAATATCTACTTGCATATTATTATATCTTTCTCATTATGACCAACGAAGACCTTTTAATTAGGAAACGCGGTGCTATGAAAGCTAAGCTTACGAACTTTGGCAATTATATTAGTGTGCTGCTTAATTCTGATTCTATTTCTGACTTGCAGCGCATCGACTTGGAGGGACGCCTGAGTAAATTTGATGCCTTATACGATGATTTTGATGAATTACAGTTGCAAATCGAGGTGCTTTCGGACAAGCCAGACGATGCGTATGCGGAGCGAGCCACGTTTGAGGAGCGGTACCACACACTAGCAGCGCAGGCCCGTAGCCTTCTGGCTGGCGCCGCCGACGGCGTCGGTGATAAAGGGTCTGTAGCGGGCTCGGCAGGCAAACAAACAGGTGAATCGTTCCAACGTAATTTTGTTCGCTTACCCAAAATTAATTTGCCTAGTTTTGATGGTGGTTATCAGTACTGGCTTGAGTATAGAGATACATTTTTGTCGCTAATACATAACAGTAGTTGCATAGACGAAATTAGCAAGTTCCACTACCTTCGTGCATCGCTTAAAGGTGATGCAGTGGAAGTCATTAAAAATATTGATTTTAAAAGTGAGCATTATGAAATGGCGTGGAAGTTGCTATGTAACCGCTTTGATAATAGTAGACTTCTTATTAATAACCACGTGCAGGCATTATTCAATGTTGAGTACATTCCGAATGAGTCTTGCAATTTATTGCGGCGTTTGGTTGACGTCATAAACAAAAACATTCGAGCACTGAAAACATTGAATGAGCCCACAGAGTACTGGGATACGTTGGTTGTATATATGATGGCCATTAAATTAGATTCGGTCACCAGTAGAGATTGGGAACAGCACCGGAATACTTTGTCGGGATCACCTACGTTGTCACAATTTTGTTCATTTATTAGTAAAAAAGCAGATTTATTAGAAACCCTTGAATACAACACAAAGGCAAACACACACAATAATAATAATACAATACAAAATAAATCAGAATCTTTGATTATAGCAACTAATCAGAGTAATAATACCAATCAAACTTCAGTTAGTAAAATAAAATGTCCCTTATGTACAAAAAATCATCTATTGTATGTTTGTGAAGAATTCCGTTCCTTACCGGTTGAAACTCGTATAGTAAAAGCGAAAGATTTTAAGGTTTGTTTTAATTGTTTACGTTCGGGACATTTAACTAAGCGATGTAGATTAGCAGGATGCAAATATTGTAAGGGAAAACATAATACGCTTTTACATGTTGAAGAATCATCAAACTTTCAGGATCCCATGCCAAGTAGTATTGCCTTACCTACTGACACTTCTGGAGATGCCTCTTCGAGTTCTTGCTCCTCAGAAAATGTCGACCTATCTAGTGATGTTTCTTTACAAGTTCATACCGCTTCGCATATTTTACTTTCCACAGCGTTGGTGACGGTGGTGGACAACCAAGGCCACAAGGTCGACGCCCGGATCCTGCTCGATAACGGTAGCACGGCCAATTTTATAACTCAGACGCTATTTGATAAACTGGGATTGCCTAGACGCAGCGCGAGCTCCACAATCACAGGTATAAACAGTCAAACTACAACTAGTACACAGTCTTGTAACATAAATGTACAATCTCGCAGCGGTGGTTATAAAACAAACATAAATTGTTTTGTATTGCCTGAAATTACAAAAATATTGCCGTCTGCATTGATAGACAAATGTAGTATTCCTATACCATCACATATACAGCTCGCTGACCCTACGTTTCACATTCCGTCAGTAATTGACATTCTTGTAGGTGCCGAAGTATTTTGGAATGTCCTAGGTTCCACATCTATTAATCTAGGTAAAAAACAACCCACATTACGTGACACTAAGTTCGGATGGATAGTATCAGGCTCAGTGGCTCTTCCAGTACATTCATCTACGAAAAGTCAGTCGTATTTGTGTAACTCGTCTTTAAATGAACTCAATAACAATTTAGGTAAGTTTTGGGAGCTTGATTCCGTGTCTTCAAAGAATTCCTTATCCCAGGAGGAACAGGATTGTGAAGAAAGTTTCCGTTTGCATACAGTTCGCGATGATAATGGTCGGTTTGTGGTTACCATGCCACTGAAGGAGGATCCCACTATATTAGGCGAATCTTATGAAATGGCTAAACGTCGTTTTTTATCGTTAGAGCGTCGGTTCCAGCGTGATCCTGTCTTCAAGGAGAGATACATCACTTTCATGCAGGAGTACGAGCGTTTGGGCCACATGACAGAGAATCGCATGCTGAGAAAACCTCATTCAGATGGTAACTTGGAATATTTTTTGCCACATCATGGAGTTGTTAAGGAGTCAAGAGTTACCACCAAACTCCGGGTAGTGTTCGATGCATCAGCTGCAACTACATCTGGGTTATCGCTCAACGATATCCAAATGGTGGGGCCTACCGTCCAGGATGACCTTTTTTCAATACTGCTACGTTTTCGCGAACATAAATATGTAATTTCTGGAGACATCGAAAAGATGTATAGAGCAATATTAGTGACACCTGGGCAACGTTCTTTGCTTAAAATAATTTTTCGGACTGATCCTAAGCTTCCTTTAAAGACATATTGTCTTAATACCGTTACTTATGGTACGTCTTCCGCTCCCTATTTAGCCACGAAATGTTTGGTTAGTCTGGCGGCAGCTGCCACTAGTGAAAAGGCGAGGTTATCAATCGAACATGATCATTACGTTGACGATTATCTAAGTGGTGGTAACTCCATTTCAGAGGTAGTAGCGATGGGCAAGGAAGTCAGTTCTGTTCTTGCTTCAGCAAATTTTCATCTGCGAAAATGGCAGTCTAATAATGAAGAAATTTTAGCTCAAATAACAGGTGTTGCAGGTGGTTCGAAAAGTTTAGACTTGTCTGTAGATAGAAACGTGTCTTCAAAAACACTTGGTTTACATTGGCTTTGTGAGTCCGATGTGCTAACATTCTCAATTGGAATCGAAACCAACAAACATATAACGAAACGTCATATTTTGTCAGTGATCAGTCAGATCTTTGATCCACTGGGTCTGGTGGGTCCTTGTGTTGTCGAGGCAAAAATAATAATACAGATGTTATGGATGGCTAAGTGTGACTGGGATGAACGAGTATCAGAAGACATAAATAATCGTTGGCTTTCTTTTAAAAATACGCTCCCACATCTAAATGAATTAAAAATTTCAAGGTGGGTATTATGTGACAATTCGACTGCACACGAACTTCATGTTTTTACCGATGCATCAGAGAGGGCATATGGTGCTTGTGTATATGTGCGATCGGTGGACAAGAATGGGTTTGTTAAAGTACAATTGTTAGTTTCTAAAAATCGGGTGGCGCCAATCAAGTCAACAACTATTCCCCGACTGGAACTATGTGGAGCGTTGTTGGGAACAAGACTGTGTACTAATGTACTGAACTCTCTTAACTTGTCATTCAGTAAATGCCAGTTTTGGTGCGATTCGACAATAGTGTTGAGTTGGCTGACAATGGCACCAAATTTATTGAAGCCATTTGTACGTAATCGCGTTGCTGAAGTACAAGAGAGCACTACTGGGTGTACGTGGAGCTACGTGCCGTCTAAGGATAATCCGGCAGATCTTGTCTCTCGCGGGCTGAAGGCTGATCTTATCAGAGAGTGTCCTTTGTGGTGGTCAGGTCCTAATTTTTTGTCCAAACATGAAAAATACTGGCCAAGAATGCCCAATGAAAACGTAAGACAGGATTTACCTGAAGTTGTGTCATCTCACTTCACTGTTCATCCAATTCATCAACAATCATACTCTAGTAATAGTTGCACTTCACATCATCAGTCACATAACAATCAAGCATTCATAATTTTTTTGATTCATAAATATTCTAATTTTAGTCGTTTACAGAGAGTGGTTTCTTATTTATTAAGATATATCCATAATTTAAAAACAAAACATGATAAACTTCTAGGCTCCTTATCTAATCAAGAACTTAAAAAATCCTTGAATTTTATATTACGACATGCTCAATTTGAAATGTTTCCTGAAGAGTATGCTTTATTGCAATCAGGTAAATCATTGCCACGTAAAAATAGAATTTTATCCTTGAGTCCCTTCATTGATACGGATGGCCTCATTCGTGTAGGCGGGAGACTTGATAATTCTCCCTACGAGTATAATGTAAAGCATCCCATTTTGTTATGTGGTAAACACCATATCACAAAAATTATTTTCAGTAAATATCATACAGATTTATTGCACGCTGGCCCTCAGCTATTATTAGCAAATATACGGCAAATGTACTGGCCTCTGGGTGGCAGAAATCTTTCCAAATCAACATTTAAGAGATGCATTAAGTGTTTTAAATACAAGTGTCAAGTTGTGCAACCTATAATGGGTCAATTGCCTTCTTCAAGGACACAATTAGACTTTCCATTTTCAAAGTGCAGTGTTGACTATGCCGGGCCAGTAATGATAGCGGATCGCAAAGGGCGAGGGTGTAGACTTGTCAAGGCATATTTATGTATTTTTGTTTGCCTTGCAGTTAAAGCTGTTCATATCGAGCTCGCTACAGATCTCACTAAGGAAGCATTCATGGCTGCCTTAAACCGCTTTGTGTCTCGCCGTGGCAAGCCCCAAAGTATCTTGTCAGATAATGGTACAAACTTCGTCGGGGCGTGTAACGAATTGGGTAAATTTCTACAAGATTCAAATCTTGAGTTCGAGGTTTGTCAGCAAGGTATCGAATTTACTTTCGCGCCGCCTTACTCTCCCCACTTTAACGGCATTGCTGAAGCCGCTGTCAAATCGACCAAACACCATTTAAAAAGGCTTCTCGGTCTATCGCATTTTACATATGAGGAGATGGCCACATGTTTGAGTCAAATAGAGGCAGTCTTAAATTCCCGTCCTCTTACCCCACTGTCCTCTGATCCTGTAGATTTTACTGCCCTAACTCCTTCGCATTTTTTAATTGGACGACCACTTATGTCTGTTCCGCATCCACAGGTGGCTGACACCAACATCGGGCGATTGGAGCGTTACCACAGAGTGGAACATATTAAGCAACACTTTTGGAAGCGATTTCATATGGAATATGTTTCTCTGCTTCAGCAAAAAACGAAGTGGACATCATCAACAGGGCAACTGGCTGTGGGAACCCTTGTTCTTATCAAGGAACGAGGACAACCGCCACTCGTGTGGCCACTGGGACGAGTCACGAAGGTCTTCCCCGGCACTGACGGGGCTACACGAGTGGTCGAGCTGAAGACGAAGAAGGGGACAATGCTGCGGGCCTACAACAATGTCTGCCCACTTCCTCTCACTTGAATGCTTCAACCCGGGGAGGATGTTCGGGCGCCGTCGGCTATCTCCGTGTCAGGCGTCGGGCGGCTGCGCGGGCGCGCGGGGCGGGCTACGGCACTCACCACTGAGCGCGACCGACGACACACGCATTCCAATTACTTTTAATTTTCAATCAATATAACAAGTTCATACAGTCCATTGTTCTTTATTTAAAAGACCGAGTTAGGTCATAAACAGCGCCTATTTCACGATGTCCGAATAGCCACTATTTACCTAATAAATTCAAAAATGGAACTTAATTTGTATGAAATTATCTGCCAAGTAATAGGAACTTAATCACAGATGGTGAAACAGGCCCTTACAGAATTTTGTGCTGAAAGAACAGAAATAAAAAGTATGTATTGTGACTCTCACAGGAAGATCACCAATTACTTAACTAAAAACACAGTGTTATTAAGTTTAAAATAAAAAAAAAACAAAATTATTTATATGAAATTAAACAAAGTCCTGTACGAGGCCGCGAGGCCAAAAATGTGGTGGTTAATATTATAGTTTTTAACGGACTTCTAAAAGGAGGAGATTAATCAATTCGCCTGTGTTTTTTTTTTTGTGTTTGTTACGCGTTTTCTCCGTCAATTGTTGACCGATTTTGAAAATCCTTTTTTTTGTTTGAAAGTGTTTGCTCACAAAAGTGGTCCCATTGTCACCAAGTCAGAATCTGACGAGAGGATCCCATGGAAATGGAGGGCAACCCTCAAATTTCATAGGCATACCTAAAGCGTTTTTGGTATTTTTTATAGTTCATTCATAATTCATAATAGTAATTCGTGCATTTAAAAAACTCATAAACTTTGGACAGTAAAAGCGCATATCACACACAATTTTCAAAGGAAACATCACACAAGCACATACTTATCTCTAAAAATAATAAAACACAAACCATTCAGAGCGATGTCAGCCGCCCTCTGCTACAGACGTCTGTAAATTCACTCTAATATAACTGAGTTTTTTAAATCGTGTATTAATATTTCTTTAAAGCGACATCACGGTGACTTGCTTTGTAAAAGGAAAAGAGTTGTCACACTCACAAGTTGTTTGATAATGAGCATTCAAATGTTGTTTACACATAGATACTTACAGATGGGTTTAAACTAAAGCGCCTTTTACACGGTGCAAGTTTCTGGAACGTTTAAGAGCAATAATTGCATGCCATAAAGCACGTTCAAGTTTTTTGACATTCAAGAATTGCCATGAAGTGTTTACACGCGTGCGATTCCATAAAATGGCATGGTACAATAATTGAATGCATGTTTTTCCAATCAATAAAATCGTATGCGACTTACACCAGGCAATAAAATTGACAGGCGATTATTGCATGCATGTTTTGCCTAGAAATGATATTTCATTTAATTTTATTGAACGTCTTCTCCTGATATTTTTCAAGTTGTTCTTGATTTGATTTCTTGCCTTAAAATAGCAACAACTACGATTACCACACCCTCACTCACCACTTTCATATTTCAATGACAGCACAAATGTCAGATAATGCCAGAATTGAATGCGATTTTATTGTACGAGCAATTATTGTAAGTATGTGCTGTGCGATTTTATTGTACAAGCTTATACCAGTTTTGAAAGTTGCCCGTATCGTGCAACAATATTGTACGTGTTGTTTAGACGGTGCCAGATATTTGCCCTTCAATTTTATGGTATGCCACAGGCAATAAACTTGCGCCGTGTAAATGGAGCTTAAGGCTGATGGAGTTTCCTATGGGTAAAACTGACATACTTCGATACAAACTTTCTTTCCCTTTGCAGCCCATTTAGGGGATGAATTTTCAAAAATTCTTCGTTAGCTACCTACCTTCTCCCTCCCTCCCTCTCACCCCCTCCTCCTCCGTCTCTCTTCTCCCTCTTTCTTCTCGCTTTAATTACGGCGCTTTAATTTGTGTAAATTATTTCATCACCACTGCTCTCAAAACGGTGAAAGAAAACATCGTGAGGAAACCAGCATGTCCTAGAACCAAAAATTCGAAGACATAATGTGACATCTACCAACCCGCACTCCCGCGTGGTAGATTACGGCCTACTCCCTCTCAAAGAGAGAAGGAATGTGTCCCAGCAGTGGGAACGTTATAGGCTATACCGCGCTTGAATTATTTAAATCAGAATACTGCAATGCTACTTTGCGACGGGAATAGATCTCTAAAGAAAATTGTGAAAAAGTATGGAGCTATCTATGGACTCGTCATTGAAGAAACCTTTAAGAGATCTTTCTTACATTTTTCTAAGATGACTTTAAAAAAAACCGGTCAAGTGCGTGTCGGACCACGCACAATGAGGGTTTCGTAGTTGAAAAGAATTTATCCCAAAGACCAACTAACCATTGAGTTGAAAAACATGTTCTCCCATACATTGATATACGTCACAGACAATTCTCCCATACATTGATATACGTCACAGACAATTCTCCCATACATTGATATACGTCACAGACAATTCTCCCATACATTGATATACGTCACAGACAATTCTGCATATTCAACTGCATATTTAAGTTTGTATTCGCAAAACACTATTCTTAACATAACATCGCGCCTTGTTTCCCCGAAGGGTTGTGCAGAGGTGTCCCTATAGTTTTTCCACATTTTGCAAGAAAAAAAAAACTAATAACTATTTTTCTATGTGATAAAACTACAAATAATCCATTTTCAGACTTTTTTCCTTTACTTGTGCTGTGAGACCTTGCTTCTTACCAAATTTCATGATTCTAGGTCAACGGGAAGTACCCTATCGGTTTTGATTTACTTGCGAGTATCGAAATGGTCCGACACGCACTTGACCGGTTTTTTTGGCGGGAAAATCGTGACCGATTCCTCACTTGTCGACGCAGCGCGCGATATTGATCGGCCGGAGTATATCACTACTCCCGATTACTCCCGAAGCGCGCGCCGGGTAGGCCGTAGCGTGACCCCGCGGCCCTCGCGAACGGAAAAATACACGGGTCCACGGGAATTAGTACTCTATAGGTTTTGATTTACTTGCGACAGTTGCGAGTATCAAAATATGTCGTAAAATCGTCGTATTTTTTATTGCGTTGATTTAGAAGCTTCATTTTTTTAGAACTCTAAGGGACCATAGACTTACGTATTTGGTATTAATTTCAACTTGATACCTACACGCGTTCCTGAGAAAAAGGGCCTTGACAGATGACATACTTGAAAATATTTTATAAGTGATAAAATTATAAATTAACAATTTTCGGACTTTTTCCATTACTTGCGCTGTAAGACCTTGCTTCTTGCCAAATTTCATGATTCTAGGTCAACGGGAAGTACTCTATGATTTACTTGCGAGTATCAAAATATGACGCATAAATGGCCGTATTTTTTTAGAGTATCAAAATATGACGCATAAATGGCCGTATTTTTTTATTGTGTTGCCTTAGAAGCTTGATTTTTTTACAACTCTAAGGGACTTACGTATTTGATATTAATTTCAACTTGATAACTCCACGCGCTCCTGAGAAAAAGGGTCTTGACAGACAGACAGACAGATGGACAGACAGACAGACAGACAGACGGACAACGAAGTGATCCTATAAGGGTTCCGTTTTTTCCTTTTGAGGTACGGAACCCTAAAAACTTTTTTACAAAAAACAAAACCGACTTCCAAAAAAACACTACAAAGTGAAAAATAACTTTAATTTCGGAAGTCGGTGTCTTTGGATCTGTATTGTAGGTTTTTGCCCCCGACTTCCGAAATTAAAGTTATTTTTCATTTTTTAGTGTTTTTTTGGAAGTCGGTTTTGTTTTTTGTAAAAAAGTTTTTATTTTTCACTTTTTAGTGGGTCAGTTTGTAATTTATCTAAGTTACTATAACCCAATGTCAACTGCTCATCACGTTTTACAAAATATTGCTTTTCCGGATGCAGGGACGTTAATTGTTGAGGAGTTCTCCTAGTAAGAACCAGGAGAACTGGAGCTCATGATGACTTCACCATCACCATTATGCATTTTGACGAGCATAAACCATATTAAACTAATCGAATCGCAACCTGTGATATACCTACTTAGATATAATTGAGTATTTCCGATGACCATCTGTGGTCTTCATCATCAGTTCCAGTTCGCCAAATGGTACTTTTCGAGAGCAAATGCACGAGTTACTATAAAAAATACCGAAATCGATATAAGTGTGCCCATAAAATTTGAGGGTTTCCCTCGATTTCCATGGGATCCCATCATCAGATCCTGACTTGATGATCATGGGACCACTTGGGAAGTATACCCTTTCGAACAAAAAAAGAAAAATCCAAATCGGTCCAGCCATTTTCAAGTAATCGGGGAACATACATAAAAAAAAAATAAAAAAAAAAAGGTTCCGACGAATTGAGAACCTCCTCCTTTTTGAAGTCGGTTAAAAAGCATCTTGCATTCAACGTGCCTTTGACATAACGTTTATTCATGACATTTAATCATAGAAACAGGCAAAAAAGTCGCCAGAGGGACGGAACAGATTGCTTTGTACGATAAGACCGCACATTGTACACTAGTACTTGTACTTGTATTGTTAAATAATTTTTGTACTTTATTATGTGCTGTATAATAAAGTGTTTAATAAATACAAGTTAACAAACAAAAAAGAAAAGAGAGCTCTTTGCAAGCTAAAAACGGAATAAAACTGTGAAGACATCACTTAGTAACTTAATATTTTCTTATACTGGGCACGACTTTTAAAAATTGTTGCGATTACGGAACTTTTTTTTTTTAATGCCTTGACTTTTTCGGAGGTAAATGAGAGGAAAATTAACTTCGTTGAGTTTTGTCTCAGTGATTTATGATTTTGGAGCAATGGGAAACGGCGGAAAAAAGGACCACTGTGCGACATTATGATTCTATCATTAAATCAAAGGTTTTTTTACTCACTGCGGGATAAAACGGAATGTTATTTTAAGCTTATCTTTGAAATATTGACGAGCGGAAGTATTTGTGTTCCCTTTTAGACTTTATGTGTAGTGACGTAGATTAATATGTTTTAAATAGTGCTGTTTTCGTTACTTTAAATTCGTAAATTATTGCTGGATAAATCATATTTACTTTTTCCGCATGGAATAAATATTTACAATTAGGTTTGGTTAATAACTGATATTTGTATCAGCATCCAGTATTTGTGGATGTGGAATTTGGATCTTTAAACACACCATAAAAACACAAGTGCTGGTTCAACCCTTTGTTAAAAAAAACCGGTCAAGAGCGAGTCGTACTCGCGCACCGAGGGTGCCGTACCATCACTTGTATGTATTTTTTGTTGATGATTTCTGAAAAACTGTATTTAGAGACATAGTTTTATTTTTCCTGTAATCTTTGCATAAACTTCTATCACATAGAATAATTTCAGATTTTTCGCTTTGCAAACTTCGAAGATAAGGGGGGGAACGGTATTTTTTTACTTTTTTCATCAAAAGTCGAAAACTATGCGGGCTAAAAAAAAGAAAAAACACGCTTGAGAATGTGCAAACAGCGTTCTTTCATATGATACCCCACATGCCCTAGTAGCCCCACTTTGAATTTTTAAGACCCCCTTTCAGTCCCTGTTGCAAAAAAATATAAATATTTTTATTTCTTTCTCATTTGCAAAATAGTTGGGTAAACGTCATCTAAAACTGTTCCAAATTTCTCTTCATTTCTTGAGATATCCAGCTGTGACAGACAGAGTCACAGACAGACTGAGTCACACCATAAGGGTTCCTTTTTTACCATTTTGGTACGGAACCCTAAAAAAACCGTCCAAGTGCGTATCGGACAACGCACAAGGAAGGGTTCCGTAGTTGGGATGAATTTATCCCAAGAACGAACTTCATTGTAGTTGAAAAACATATTCTCCCATACATTCCAACTGTAAATGTAAGTTTGTACTCACAATATTGAGAGATTTACCATGTTATGTTAAGACCACAGACTTCTTATATTTTCCTCTAATGTACAGGTAAAGAACTATTTTATGTTTTTTTTTTTTTTCAATTTTTTAGCCTCATTAGTTTCGGAGATAAGGTAATGGTTTTTCGTCTATTTTCTTACTATAAAACCATTGATTTTAAATTTATATTTGGGACCCTCATAGTAAGCCCTTTCATTTGATATGTCACACAGTACAGTTTGCAAAACTTTTTGTTTAAATTTTCTTATATGCGGGGGGCATATAAGAAAATTTAAACAAAAAGTTTTGCAAACTGTACTGTGTGACATATCAAATGAAAGGGCTTACTATGAGGGTCCCAAAAGAGATCCCCATATTCAAAATTCGTTTATTTACTTTACAAAGTATTAAAAATAAGACAATATTAATACACATTTACCAATTTATTAACGCGTAGAAGTAGGTATTTTAAATGTTATACACTTTAACTATAATTGCGCAAATAAATCAAACTATTAGGTTAACTTTCAGCAATTAGCAAATATTTTATAAATAAACAAAACCTTTTAGAAAAGCGAATTTAGGGAACAAGTTAATAGTTATTAGATTAAACCAATAATTAAATCAAGTAAACCAATAAATAATAATAATCTGTTCCAAATAATAGGCTTAAAAGACGAGTGTTCCGTCGAGCGGTCCACCAGGAAAGAGGCCGAGCGCGCCGAGCCAGCCGGTCTCCTCCCCACCTCGAGCAGCGGTCGTCCGATGTTGACGTCACGGCTAGCTAGGCGGCGTTTTCATTTCCGGTCGCCAATAGTAGATGGCGCTCGCTCCAGGAAGTTGCCAACACGGCCATTCTGCAAGGCGCGTGTCCCAGGCGCCCCACGAGTCTAGGTAAAACACTGAAACAAAACCAACATCAGAACTAGTTTTCTAAATCTGCAAGTATGAACCACAAGCCATAATACGCTTTTGAACCATCAGCAAATGCCTATTCTATTTACTGCTAGGTCAACCGTACTTAAAGGGACTATGCCACACTTAAGAGTCCTGGTTTTCCTACAGCTTACCACTTGGAATCACTTGCATTTAAAGAGCTTTTCGCTACACTTAAATGTACCAAGTTGTTTTCCAAGCCTTATTCACATTTGCTGGTGTTTCTATCCTGGCGAGGATTATGGTACAAGTGTTTTATCTAGTCTCGCGAGTAAAATATAAGCAATACTATAGTGTGAGACTGTGTAGCCACTTCATTTTCTTTTAGAATACAATTATAAAACAGTGTATTTATTAAATTATTTACTGCAGCCAGAAAAGTGCAATACATACCTTTAAAACTACGACTTGCCAACACGGACCTTATTGTTAATAGTCTACTCCAATTTCCAGTCATCGATTTGTATCCAGTACTTCATATTTTCAGCAGCTGCAACGCCATTGTACGGTTTACTGCTCCTTTCAGAACCTCTTAGGTCTGTTACCTCATATCTGTCATTACCGAGAACTTTTTTTACTCGAAACGGTCCTTTGAAGCTAGGCAGAAGTTTTCTGCTTCGACCATCGTTACTCTGACTCTGTATTTTGATCAAAACCAAATCTCCTTCTTCGTAAATTTTAGCTTTTGACCGAGTTTTATCAAACCTTTGTTTTTGTGATATTGCACTGGCTTTAATATTTTTATCTACCTTTGCTCGCAACTCCGTTACGTCCACTAGCGATTCATCATCAAGCTCTGGCTCTACATTGTCATTATCAACGCGCAAACGATATCCTAATAAAACCTCGCTAGGAACGGCATTAATAGTTCTATGGATTGTACTATTTAAACCTTGTTGTACTATTTTAACATATTGATCCCACCTATCTTCATTAGTATCTGCCCCAATAGTTTTTAATGATTCTAGTATTGTTTTATTAAATCTCTCTACCTGTCCATTTGAGCGAGGCATACCCGTTGCCACAATATGCGCGCGGATATTTTTGCTCTTACAATATTCTTTGTACATATTGGAAGTAAAGCATGAACCCGAATCGGAAATAATTCGTTTTGGATTACCGAAAGTTTTAGTTATATGATCTAATTCGTTTATAAAATCGGATGTTTTTGTAGACTTTACTGCGCAGATAAACACAAACTTAGTGAATGCATCTACTAAAACTAGTAAGTATTTATTTCCGTTTCGTGTTTCAACGAATGGACCTAAGTGGTCCGCGTGCAAAGTGTGAAAAGGCTGCGCGTATTTTGGCAACGGGTATAGCTCACCTTCCTTAGCACCACCCTTATTTTTATAATAAATGCAATTCAAACAGTTTTTAATATACTTTTTTATTATGTGACGCATACGAGAAAACCAATATTTGTGCCCTATTCTCTCAACCGTTTTATCGACAGAAAAATGGCCCACGTCATCATGGTTGTACCTTATTATTTGCCATATACACGTCTTTGGTACGACCCATCGTCGCCCTTGGGCTGTTCTTCTGTACACTTTTCCGCCTAACAGTTCATACGTGTCAAAAATTATTTTATTTTCATCTATCTCACCAGATCCTAAAACAGTTTTAATTTTCACAATGTCAGGGTCTTGCATCTGCACAGAAAGTAACCAGTCTCCTTCGGTTATTGATAATATTATTTCCCTTTCCGACCTCTCACCTGAGGGAACGGGATTTCGACTCAAGGCGTCCACATGTTGCATACGTGTACCTTCTCTATGCTTTATTTCGTACATGAACTCTTGAGTCGAAAGAACCCATCGTGCGATCCGGGGAATAATATTCTTTTTAGTCAACGCGTACCTGACCGCGTTACAATCTGTAATAATGGTGAAAGGTGAACCAATTAAGTAAAGACGAAATTTTTGGAGTGAACTTACGATTGCTAGGAGTTCTAACTCAAACGAGTGGTATTTCTTTTCGTCCTCAGTTGTCTGACGGCTATAGTAATACACAGGTTTTTCACCCTCATCAGCAACTTGAACAAGAATACCCGCAACGCCATCTCGACTAGCGTCCGTATACA
Source organism: Cosmia trapezina (assembly GCA_905163495.3). Taxonomy (NCBI): domain Eukaryota; kingdom Metazoa; phylum Arthropoda; class Insecta; order Lepidoptera; family Noctuidae; genus Cosmia; species Cosmia trapezina. The sequence continues at coordinate 3,075,341 of LR991021.1, forward strand.
AAACGGTTTCTTTATTTGGATCAAAAATAGATAGTACACTATCTGAAGTCAGTTTAGCTTTTAAAATTTGAAACGCTTGATCATGCACAGAACCCCAAGACCAAGAAGCATCTTTTTTTAATAATTTAGTAAGAGGGGCAGAAATTATAGCACAGTTTTTAATAAATTTGCGAAAATAATTAATTAGGCCCAAAAACTGTCGCAACTGATGCACAGTTTTCGGTACAGGAAATTTCTTAACGGCTTCCACTTTGGTTTCATTTGGCATTACACAATTTTGTTTTATTTTGTATCCGAGAAACTCTATTTCAGTTTTAAGGAAATGACATTTTTTTAAATTTAAAGTTAAACCATTATTTTTAAATATTTGTAAAATGTTTTCTATGAGCTTTAAATTTTCCTCAATAGTTTGTGTAATGAGATAAACGTCATCTAAATATACAATAACGTTCTCAAACCTTAAATTACCTAACACTTTATTCATCATCTGTTGGAAACAAGATGGTGCGTTAGCCAAACCAAATGGGAGCCGCAGAAATTCATAGTGGCCATCTTCGGTAATGAATGCCGTTTTCTCTATAGACTGTGAGCTCATAATAATTTGGTAGTACCCACTTTTTAGATCAAGACTTGTAAAATATTTATACCCCTGTAGCCTATCTATAAGATCCTCAATTCGGGGCATTGGATACTTGTCCTTTACTGTTATTTTATTCAATGCGCGGTAGTCTATGCAGAGTCTTTTCTCGCCATTCTTTTTGTTCACCAGCAGAGCGGGACTCGCGTAAGGGGAGCTACTTTCTCGAATTATTTTACTATCCACTAATTCCTGCACCATATCTCGAATAATCTTTCTATCTGTATGAGAGGCTCGAAAAGGTCTGCACTGCACCGGTCGTGGGTCTGTCAGTGTAATAACCATCTCGTGGTTATTCACTTTTCCTAACTCTTTGATGTCTGACGCGACACACTGTTTATATTGTCTAAATAAGTAAATCAATTCATTCAAGTGAGTGTCAGTATCGATCTTAGTCTCATGTATAGTGTCACAAAATTCACTAAGTGATTGCGCATAGTCAAACTTGAATGAATTACCTACACGTGAATATATCAAATCATTTCGCTCCGTTATGTTACGGCCAATTAGTATATCACAACCTACTAAGTCATCAATAACGTAAAAGTTCACACCAGTTAAAGACACGCAGTCAATTTTTAAATCTAAAGTGACTTTTCGAGTGACCGGTTTAGAATTATGCCTAGAAAACCCTTGTAACAAAACTGGCGAGGGTAGAACACTAGTTTGAAGCGAATATTTTTCCACCACCGATTCGGAAATCAGGGAACAACTGCTTCCCGTATCAATAAATGCCTCGTGGACAAAGTGATCAATGCTAACCATTTTTACAAATTTATTTCGCGGATCCGGGGTAAGGATCAATTTAGTTTCCTCAGTTTCTGGTTTAACTAATCCTATATTTTTCTTACTACGGTACACAGCCTCCACATGGCCCTTTTTTTTACAAAAATTACATTTAATGAGATCACATTGATTCCTTTTATGATTTCCACCGCAAGTGTAACATTTGATAGTTTTCTGGATATGTGTTGAACCGGTTTGATTACTGTCATGCGCACTAGAATTGGCGTTATTATTTGAAGAGGTAACGTTCGTGGACGGCTGGCTGGAATTATTCGCTTGATCCACTGTTTTATGTTGGTTATCACGTGTACTACCCGAACTGGTTTGTTTTGAGGTTTTGCTTTTGTAGGTACGACCATGAAGGTAACTAGCTAAATCATGACAAGATTTAAAATTACTCGCCTCAATAGAAGCTCCTATATTGCTATCGCCTATACTCCCGACAATTATAGATATAATATCTTGCTCAGTAAAGTTTAAAGATAATCGGTCAACTTTACATTTAATATCAAAATAAAATTCGTATAGCGATTGGTTTTCTACCGGTTTTTTATTAATAATTTCTTTTAATAACTCAAACATATTACGACGTGTTTGAAAACTACTAGCCAGACGCCGATTCCAATCACTCCATTTCCAAGAAGGCCATTGACTATCAGTACTTCATCCAGTATTTAATCCATTCTAATATTTAATTAATTATTATTAACTTTAGACATTATATTAACTTTGACATTATTTATTTATTACTGACATTGTTTATTAGACATTAATTATTACATATTTAATCAGTTTTTATTTTGAATTGTGTTTTTGTGTTTAATATGGGTCAATGACCTGAAATAAATGAATTTTAATTTTTAATTTTTAATTTTTAAGTACGCAACAACGAGTCATACCAGACTTTGCCAGCGCCTTTCAACTTATTAAGAGCTTGATAGCGTATCGTTTCGTCGGACCAGTCAAACGTTGCTGCATAGGATTGTATAATATTAAGCCATGCATTTATATCATCAATTAAGGCGTCAAACTCCGGTATTATATTGTTTAAGGTACTCACAGCTTTGGTATCATTATGACGTGATACCTTTGACTTCCTTCTGGGCAGAGGTGACGGCGTTCTGGAGCTTGTACTCGTCGTGCTACTGCTTCTTGACGACGATTGCGCTCGCTTGCGATAGCGCCTGCGTTTGCCCATGACGCGTGGATCCCACTTCTGATATTAAAAATAAGACAATATTAATACACATTTACCAATTTATTAACGCGTAGAAGTAGGTATTTTAAATGTTATACACTTTAACTATAATTGCGCAAATAAATCAAACTATTAGGTTAACTTTCAGCAATTAGCAAATATTTTATAAATAAACAAAACCTTTTAGAAAAGCGAATTTAGGGAACAAGTTAATAGTTATTAGATTAAACCAATAATTAAATCAAGTAAACCAATAAATAATAATAATCTGTTCCAAATAATAGGCTTAAAAGACGAGTGTTCCGTCGAGCGGTCCACCAGGAAAGAGGCCGAGCGCGCCGAGCCAGCCGGTCTCCTCCCCACCTCGAGCAGCGGTCGTCCGATGTTGACGTCACGGCTAGCTAGGCGGCGTTTTCATTTCCGGTCGCCAATAGTAGATGGCGCTCGCTCCAGGAAGTTGCCAACAAAAGTGTTTGGGTTACAGAAATTCATATGTGTCATAATCGGTCCAAATCGTTAAGGTTCGGAGCAAATTGCCTGTGACAGACGGACAGACAGAAAGACAGACAGACACACGAGTAAGTTCATAAGGGTTCCGTTTTTCCTTTTGAGATTATCAAAATTAAAGTAAATGGAGGATTTATGTATACAACAAAATGGAATAAGCATTAAAACATACAAAAACAACTCGGCAACATAATATTTTTTTCACCTTCACAAATAAGTACCTACCTACTTACTTATTCAACAAGTACTCAAAGTACCTCTAAGCTAAATGTATGTGCAAATGTGTTTCATTACTTATATGCGTAAAAACTTTAAGCACCTACTCTACCTACCTTTGTTTTGAACTCCATCAAAAACATTCATAAAATAAGTTAGGGTAAGTTCAGACAGACCGCCCGCATGATGCGCGTTTACTTTAGAGGAGAAATTCTGAAACGAGCCACATTTTCAGGACTTGCTTAGCACCGGCTTTTCATATTTACTAGAACATTATAGCCCATATTGTATAAAGAAACATGCAGGCACGATTTATGACAAAAATAATGCTGTGTCAAATCTGCTTTCATGTGAGAAGCCGGTTCAAGAATGTGTGAGGAAATTGTTCATAGAAACTACACAAATAACTAACTACCTATAGTAATTGGAATAAAACAGATCCACCAATATCGTCGAGATCTCGGGAGATTGAACTTTCCGATCTCGCGAGATCACATTTTACCCAAGTTTCACACAAAACTACAAAAATAAGGAAGTAGTGCAAAATAAAATACATTACAAATCCCAGTGCAAACCACAAAACTAAAGTAATTGCAACACAAAACCATTGAAATCGTGTTCAAAACTACGGAATCCGTGCATCGTTCAATCTGCTAACCGTACACGTAGGTACAGTATGTATGAACCTTTGATCCAATCGTTTGAGAGGTATTTAAACAGCGCTCAAACTTTCTCAAGTAATTTCAGAGCGCGTCGTTCGTAATGCGTTGTGTGCTGTTGTAGGGTCAGCAGATTTTTTTTATCGATTAAGAGTTGCGGCTCGGCATTGATAATTATGATATTTTTCTGAATAATTTTGGGATCACTGGTACTGTCTTACTACATTTTTTGTTAACTGTATAAGCTGTGGGAAGTGACGAGTGAGTGTTGACGTGTGATCCCAACTTTATATCGTACACATTGTCATGTGAATCCTTACAGTATATTATAAACATAGTAGAAGTAAATGAAAACAAGATCACATATTGATTGGTCAATCATAATTTGTTGATGTCATGACATTGATAATGATACTGACATTGATAATGATATTGATATGACTAACAGAAAACTTTTTGATCTATAGGTATGTATAATGTTTTCTAATTTAAATTGATTTGTACTTATGTATTTTTATATTTGTACATTTAACACTTATGTTTCATGCTGGAATTCGAACGCAACGTGAATTGTTACTGATTAGAGAAATTGAATTGAATTGAAACCAAATTATTGACTAGTACTAAAATTATTAACACGTGTGTGTAAGATCGTATGCGTCCTAGTACAAAATATTCTAAGAATTCACACATTTTGTTCATGATTTACATTGAATATTACATTGAATATCGAAAACGATTTTGGTAGTAAGAGTCACTTGGATTACAAACTCTTAAACTGGGACTTTATACTAACTTTAGTAACCTAAAACTGTCAATCAGGGACGCCCAGTTTAAGAGCAGCTTTCTGGTGTCAAAGTTTCTAACGCAGAACAAAATTACCTAGCAAAATCTGCTAGAGATCTTCTCCCTAACCAAGACTTAGATAATCGAAATTGACATAAATAACTTTTACTAAGAATTATTTCATGGTAGTAATTAAATAAAAATTACAGTTTTTACGTTTTTTCTGCTAACGGTACCAAATTGTCCCGCTGTATTGAATATTCTATAGTTCAGTGGATGCATGCTGTTTGTACTTATCACTAACTTTTAATAGCTGTTACTGGCTTAAGGCTCTTACAGACAGAGGCGATATCGCGTCGCGACGTGTCGCGTAGCGGTGTTACGACGCGATAATATCGCAATATCGCTCGCGATATCGCCTCTGTCTGTAAGAGCCTTTATTCGACTTAGGACCTGTATCACCACATGATTAAGTTCCTATTAACTTACTTGGCAGATAATTTCATACAAATTCTGTTCCATTTTTAATTTATTCGGTGAGTAGTGGTCATTCGGACATCGGGAAATAGGCCCAAAGTCCGAGATTCTCCGGTTGATAATTAAACTATTTACTAAAAGATGAGGGCAGGTTTCACGCACGTTTGAAATTATAGAGACATGGAATTAACATCCATCTATAAAGGGTTGATATTCCCCTTATTTTGCAAGTATCTGTAAGCCATTTTCCATAAAGAGTAGGTAGTCCAAAAACGCTCCATTTACTACTGATATTTTGCTGACTCCAACACCATAATGTTGTCGGCAAACCCCATATTTTACGAAGATATTTTGAGACAAATTGATCCAAAAGGTGCTTTAATGTAACTTAAATATTTTTTGAGAATCCATATGTCAATTCTATATCTATCTATACAAATAAAAAGAGAAGTCCTGACTGACTGACTGATTGACTGACTCATCACCGCCTAGCCTAAACCCTTGAACCTAGAAAGCTGAAATTTTGCATAGCGGTTCCCTTTATAATTTAGACAAGGAATAAGGAAGGATTTCCCGGGGCATGTTCCCGTGGGATATTTTCCGACATCCACGCGGGCGAAGCCGCGCGGGAAGTGCTAGTAATACATAATTATAAAATAAAGTCGCTATTCCAATCTGTCCGTGTGACTGCGTTATTATTCTAAACTACGCAAAGGGTTTTGATGCGATTTGAACATCATTGGAAAATTTAATCCGAAACGTTTATGTGCATAATAAATACATTATTATTAAACTAACATATTATAATAATGAAATCTCGATGTTTCGGGAAGTCTTAAAAACCGTGCGAAGCAGGGGCATGTCCCAGTATAGTATAAAACAACGTCGCTTTACGTGTCTGTCTGTGTGTCTGCACTACACTCGGATTTTGATGCGGTTTTCACCAATATTTAAAGCATTTTATACCGAAGGATTCAACTCAATCTGCCTAGCCTTTTCCCAACTATGTTGGGATCGGCTTAAAGTCTAACTGGATGCAACATGGAGTGACTGCCTATCTGACCTCCACAACTTACTAACTGGGTAAGTCTGGTTGTTAGACTTTCGGGCTTCTGCCGACCTAAAGGATTATAACTGAAATAATTATAATACAAAAATGTCGAAGTTTTTAAATGTCGCCAATTGTGTCCTTGTGTAGTAGGCGAGTCACTAGTTATTCTATTATATAAAAAGAAAAGTCCTGACTGACTAACTCATCAACGCCCAGCCCAAACCATTGGACCTAGAAAGCTGAATTTTTGCACAGGGGTTCCCTTTACAATGTAGACAAGGAATAAGAAAGGATTTTCTTTCCCGTGGCATATTTTCCGTCATCCACGCGGGCGAAGCGGCGTGGGAAATGCGAGGACTACAATACCTATAACCTTTCCCAAACCCTACATCACCTAATGCACAACATCATGCTCTTAAAAGACCTTTTAAAAACAAAACAAGTATAACAATAACAATAACAACAAACAAAGGCATCAGACTAAAAGCCTCGGACACGACTACAGGCCACAATTACAGTTCCAGCCAATAATCTTATGTTAGAAGATGGCGGAGCTAAAATCTACAATATTAAAGTAATAACGTGATCACCGCTAAGTTTTTGTTGGATATACGGTAGGGGAAGATGGCGAGCGTGTGTGGCAGCAAAAGAACTGACTAACTTAATTGCTTAGCAGATATGTCAACTGCCGTATGTTTTTTTAACATTTCGCCGTGACAAACTCAAACTCATTTAAAGCATTTAAATCAATTTACAGGCACTTTTGAGGGGTGAGGGGGAGGGGCTTGTAGCTAAGTAATAATAGCCGCACGGGTCAATCGATCAGGTTAAGCTGCGCTTGCTGGGGATGGTCCGTGGATGGGTGACCATCTTTACATACCAAGACCCCTCCGTGCTTCGGAAAGCAGTTAAGCCGGTGGTCCCAGCTATCATTCGTGGATCTTTGACAGTCGTTACGGGTCGTCAGAAGCCCGAAAGTCTGACAACCAGTCTTACCAAGGCGTATCGTATTACCCAGTAACTGGGTTGTGGTGGTCAGATAGGCAGTCGCTCCATGTAAAATACTGGTATTCAGCTGCATCCGGTTAGACTGGAAGCCGACCCCAACATCGTTGGGAACAGCCTAGGTAGATGATAACAAGCACTTTTGAACTGTCAAGGAGGTCGGTCAGTCAGAAATATGAAGCTAGTTGCCCATTCCAAGCATAGTAGGTTCCTATGGAGAAGAACGGGCAAGAAACTCAACAGATATTATTTTAAATTATATTGTTACAAAAATATTACTTAGATAATTTTATTCAATTTATAATTTGTATTTATTTAAGAACGATGTAAAAAAGACGTACACGTTAAAAGCGTCAAGAGCAGCAAACAGAAACAAAATACAATTTAAAAATAAAAACCGGTCAAGAGCGAGTCGGACTCGCGCACCAAGGGTTCCGTTCCGATTTCTGAAAAAGTGTGGCTATTTAGAGACATCGTTTTATTTTTCCTGTAATCTTTACATAAACTTCTATCACATAGAATAATTTCAGATTTTTCTCTTTGCAAACTTCGGAGATAAGGGGGGGGGACGGTATTTTTCATCAGAAGTCGAAAACTATGCGGCCTAAAAAAAAGAAAAAAAATGTTTGAGAATGTGCAAACAGCGTTCTTTCATATAATACCCCACATGCCCTAGTAGCCCCACTTTGATTTTTTAAGACCCCCTTTCAGTCCCTGTTGCAAAAAAAATATAAATATTTTAATTTCTTTCTTATTTGCAAAATAGTTGGGTTAACGCCATCTAAAACTATCCTAAATTTGAAGTTGATAGCATTAGTAGTTCTTGAGATATCCAGCTGTGACAGACAGACAGACAGACTGAGTGACACCATAAGGGTTCCTTTTTTTACCATTTTGGTACAGAACCCTAATAAAGCAGAGATGACCAGTCCTAACTGATGGCGCCCGTTCACGAAAAACTTAGGTGAAGAGATTTCGAAGTCAGCTGTCAAGTGTCAATCCCTAGTATCAGGTGGAATGACAGATCACTTCACCTAAGTATTCACTGTGAGATTTCTAGAAGACAGTTTTTATCTTGCTGAGTTATTCATGCCGTCAAACATTTTACTTCTACATCTTATTTATAAGAAAACTAGCAGCGCCCCGCGGTTTTACCCGCGTAGACCTGGATAAAAAGTAGCTTTTGTGTAAATCCAGGGTATAAGCCATATACATACCAAATTTAATCGAAACCTGTCCAGCCGTTTGAGCGTGAAGAAGTAAGAAACATACACACACACACTCACAAATTTTCGCCTTCATAATATTAGCGTGTTAATCTGACATTGCTTCAATGCAATTGCAGTATATTGCATTGCATTCCAAGATACTGTCCTTCTCAAGATCTCACATTGACTCAAAATAAACGTCCGGACTGGTGTAATCCACCTGGTGCCCTTCCTAAGTGTATCCATCTCCTTCCTTATTAATTTGCTTTTACTTTACTGTCCATCATACTTATTTTTACTTTTACCCTCGAATCGCTTGATTCCTGGATTCATAATTATGTAGTTAATCTGCAGAAGGAAACCAACACCTTCTCGATTGTTCTACAAAGACGAAATATCAGCTAAAAATGAGGCACACATTCTCAATAACCCCACTTAATTGCAAAAAGGAGGAACTAGAAAATACGCCTACCGAAAACAACAAAACGTGTACTTTTACAGAAGCCCCGATGACGTCATTCGTCCTGTTATCCTCGTGATAAACAGAAATGCGTCGCTAAACGCATTTGTACACGACGCAGATAACGCGGCTAATGGAAAACGCGCACATCTAGCGACATCCCGGAGGCGTGACGTAATTACATGACAAAAGCTTCAAATAAATTGATCTCGTATATCTTGAAGGCTCCGTTTTTCCTTTTCGACTTTGTTCGGGAGGAGCGACTGACGATGATACGTGGTAAACGTTCTGTATGATGTATTTATTTTATTGAATATTAAGTAGCATCATTTACTAAACTTACTTATTACATTACAATACGTAAGAAACGAGCTTATGAGAGAGAGAATAAAGTTTTGATTTCTTTAAATACTTACGTAGGTAATGTAAAATCTTTCTGTTTCAATACAAGTGCACAATGCACATTGCAATTAGATAATACTACGGTACGGTCTACGGTGTCTGAGAATAGAGAACATCTTTAATTATAAAACTAATTTTAAGCTTTCCAACCTTCACAGCCATGAACACCCCACACCCAGAGGCGAACGTTAAATTTTATTTAACTTTGAAACTTGTTAAAAGACGTGTAAAACCACCCGAGCATTATACACTAAACAGTAACATTTATTTCTACAGCTATTTTCCATTTCCCTGGCTACTAACGACATTTTTATTGAAAAAATAAACTAAGTAATCTATTGTTATAAAACAAAATTCGTAATCTAGCCTAGTCTATTCACTTTAAGAAACAGTAATTGGTTTCACATCCATTCATACAAATGTTTTGTGTACAAGCTGTGTATAGGGCACCCCGTCGCGCGCCGACAAAAAAAGTCTGTAACATTCCTGATGACGTAATGCGCGGGGGCCAGTCGCGTTCTTCTGCGTTTTTATCGTCCGATATTTCTAACGTGTGCGTGTAACCTACGCTACAAACAAAATTATTGACTAGTACTAAAATTATTAACACAGGTGTATGTAAGATCGTATGCGTCCTAAACAAAATGTTCTAAGAATTCATATTGAATATCGCAGGACGCAGGAACGCAAGCGTCCTATTTCTAATTCGTCGATATTATCGCAGCAGTGTATCAACAACTACGTGGCCGTCCTGATACAAAATGTACTGAAAACAGGTATCGTAATAACAAAGCACCTAATTTTTGAGCACCAAAGGTATCTATTATAAAAGAAATCGAGAACGGCCGTCTTATCGCGATATTCTTTTTTACAAGGTAAACAGGTACTTGTTACCCAAAGGTACACCCACCAAAGGTATTCCCATTTGAGCACCAATCAATATTTTAACGTGGTGCTCAAACGGGAACATTATAAAATATTCAACTTTATTCCCTTTTGAGCACCTGCGGTAGCTTCTAGTGATGCAGTGTTTAATAAAACATATCGGTACAAATTGGCAGTACTATTATCGGTCGATAATAACACGCCTGTGGGGGAGAGCCTTACTTGTTAATATAGTTATATAGTTTATATTCCTGTGCATTTTTGTTTTACTGGCAATTGCCATACCTATTTATGCTAACACCAGATAACACCTACCTAAGTTAATGCCTAAATAAAAGTTGGATTTGGTTGGTTTGGCGCGCCGTTGGATTTTCAACGCTTAGCTGATTGTCGAAAGTTGAAAATCGAACAGGCAGTTTTTATTTAGGCATTAATTTTGGTGTCTTCTTGTGCTAGTAAAAACGGGCAGTAATGTACGACTGCCCGTTTTCACTAGCACAAGAAGTCACCTAAATTATGCAACGATCTGTTTTCTTTTTTATTCGAATTAAAATACTTATAACAATATCTTTTTTTATGTGCACGCGTGACAAATAAACCCATTTTTCGTTTTTCTTTCTTTCACCTACAACTGGTGGTTTTGCAAGTTTGAATAAAATAAATACATGTCCAAATAACTCCTTTACAGCTAACAACCTCCATTTGGATATTTTTACCGTTGCTTCCAGTTATTTCAGTCACTGTAAAAAGTTTCCTCAACAAAAAGAATTTAACGACTCAAAAAAAAGGTACGGGTAAAAAGTGAAACATCGTTGGAGAGAATTCTTTTGCAAATATTCGGTTCCATTTTGTTATAAAATTATTCGTTTGCGTTGAGTATTGAGTCAGATTGAGAAATTAAATATCAAAACAAAAAAAAATAAAAAATTGTCACAGAAACACGATATCAAAATAACGGTACGATATCGATATGTTTTGTCGATATTCAATTATTGCTTTTTGCTGAAATAATAATTCTGAAATTAAATCTTTTTTAATCATTTGGGAATATATTCTGCAAGAACAGTACCTATGAAAGTGCTTCAGCTTAGGTGCCTCAGTAGTCACCACCACTGCAAGGCTTCTAATCATATAATAGTACATTTTGATACAAGTGGATACATTCTCCACTTGTATCGTAGGCGAGGTTGTTTTTGAGCCGAGAACTGCAATAACAAATGTCCACGAGTATCAAACGACGTTTTTCAATACACTTTTGAAGAAATAAAATAAAAAACAAATAAAATAACGGAAAATATTTTTGTCATGAATTAATAGGGAACTATGATTTAAATTTTCTTTTTTTTCCGCGCTTTGGCTTTATACCTTTGCTTCTCTTTCAACCTGGCTTTCGCCATGTTGGAGGAGAAGCAAAGGTATACAGCCGATAAACAGCCTAATATGAAAAATAGAAAATTCAAATATTTTTGAGTTTAGAACACAAATAAATGTTAATTTGTTCATTAACATTTTCTTTATTGTAATAATCATAGTTTTTGATGATATTCTATTTAGAAACATTATTTAAATATTCAAAAAATATTAACGCCGTAAAGATGCATATCTCTTTGCCGAAATTAAAAAAAAAAACATTCACCTCCGAATAGAGAGTTGTGAATTGCATTCAACCAATTTGGACTAAGTACCTATAGGTATAAGTTATCTGTGGCAATTTGTATTCCCGCCACGGGTGGGTAAATTAAAAATCGCACGCGTGCGACATACATTGCATTGTGAACCTAATCATAGTGCGATATGAACCAGTTTTCGAGAAAGTGTATTGAAAAAATAATAATACCAGCTTATTAGGTATACATATAGAGCATATTGTACATCATTTTACACGAGTAGCCCGTACGGTAGGTCTCATCCTGTCTCATCACGCGCGGACAGTACAACGCCTTGCGTGAGTGTGTTGCTTTATTTCTTTTGTTTTATTTTTAAATTTTGCATTTTTTGAGACGATGATCCTTTGTTGGTCGAAACAAACGATTTCTATTCTATTCTATAGTCCTACTGCAGGACAAAGGCCTCTTCTGATACAGAGAAGGCACAAGCATTGATCTACATGCTTGCTCAAGACGGGTTGGCGATTTCAGACCACGCGCTAACCGCTAAAAACTGCAGTCAAAATCATATTTGAATAATTAAATATTTAGTACATTCTGCCAAAATGATAATGAACAAGAGGTTGCACACCATGTGTGCAGACAATAAATTTTCTATTGTGTTTGCTAATCAGCGCACGACGGGTTAAGCTGAGGTGCCACAGTCACCACTGCTGGGCGTTTAATTCTCAACCATAACAAAACATACCCCACCTCGTTATCACCAAATTATTCCCTCACTTAACTGCAACCTTGCCCACAATGTTTCCACTTACCCTTCCCGGAAACGGCATCAAAACATACTCTACATAAGTCAGACCACAAACAGACTATAGACAGCTTACCCCATAAACTGCGGAAGGCGGAAAAACGTACATAATCTGTTGTCACATAAACTCCCCGGGACAGAACTATTATGTCCCCATTATTAGTAATGGTGGATTTTCCCGCGCTCGCGTCTCTCGGCCAGGGGAGCAGGGTTGGCAATAGCCGGACTTCCCGGGTAAATGATTTGACAAAGCAGTGACATAAAGTCCCTGCCAATTAAACACAGTAAATGTTGTATTTATTGATGTAATTGCAAAAAGACGGAATTTTATTTATTTTTTCAAAATCTGTATTACACTAACAAACAAAGTATTTGGCAGTTGTTCTCTTCAAGAAATGTATTACAAATTTTTAATATTTTTTAATTATTGTGCTAAAACTTCGCTAATTTCCGAACGCTTCGTTAATTATTATTATCAATCATTTATTTCAGAATAAAACATTCCATACATTGATAAATTATGCTAAATCACTACATATTATAAAACAAAGTCGCTTCTCGCTGTCTGTCTGTCCCTATGTATGCTTATATCTTTAAAACTACGCAACGGATTTTGATGCGGTTTTTTTTAATAGATAGAGTGATTCAAGAGGAAGGTTTGTATGTATAATAACCGCGGGCAAAAGCTAGTATACTATAAAATAACATACTTATAGTCGAGGTCAAAAATCTCACATTTTACAAAAATACATTTTCGCCAACGCACGTTGCGTTGGCGAAAATGTTAAAAGCTTTGTTACAAAAAATTATATATTTATGGACACAATGAGACAATGTTTTTGTAGAACTTTTTTAAGTTGGCCTTGGTCCTTATATATTTGACATGCGTTATCAGTTCTGGTGGTAGCTCAATCACTAACGTTGATACTAGTACCTTCTTGTGCGCTTACCAAAGTTGTTTGTTTGTTTTGTTTTGTTTGTTCATTTTATTTGTTTTTTAAGTGGCTTCTTTTTCTTAGATAAAATAAACGAGTTGGGTATTTATTATGCTTATGTTCCACTATGTGGTATTGATTGTTTAATTGTTAAGCAAAGATATATATTTAACTTACTTTTAAGAGTGATCGGGAGTATTTTACAAATTTTCAACAATTCTTCATAATTTTATTTAATGTTTCCTACTGTAAGTACTTTTTTTTTATCTATAAGTAGTTTTAGTCACAAGGGGTATCGTATTACCCAGTAACTGGGTTGTGGCGGCCTGCTGGCATACTACTAGCGGACTGTTAATGTGTGGGGACCATAAGCTTCTTAGTTTTATTTCTGCACCTAGTGTACTTACCATATTAATTTAATTGATGACCTATATTTTTTACTTTTTTTATAAGCCTACAGTTTAACTCATATATTTTCTCCAGGATCAGCTTACATAATGACAGGTTACATGAGTTAAGTACTAAAATTGTTTATTTTATTTGACAAAAATATAATTTAATGTATTGTGTTGCGTAAATTATTTTGCATAGGTACTATTGTATAGAATCTAGTTCTTCTAACTGAACAGACAGCTGTGCTGCTGGGGAGTTTGTTCCGCTACTTCTTCTTCCCAGCTAAAGCACTAGGAAGTGGTGAAGGGCGGGCGTTTTGTGGGGACTGTCTTACTGTAATTTTGACGTTCAAAAAGTGCTGATTCTCAGCCTAATTTGAATAAAGGACTTTTGATTTTGATTTTTGATTTTGATAAAAACTTTGCCATAATATTTCTTAAAAATTAAATGTTTAATCGCGGTGACTTATTAACTTATTGTCGTACTTCACATTACGACAATTTATTTTTTAAATAGTTCATGATAACATGATGAGGTACCTACTGTAAGACGACTTTACCTACTTAACCCGTCGCACGCCAATTAGCAGACACAATAGATTTTTTATTGTTATCTGCACACCTGGGTGTCAATCGACGTTTACTGACTGACAAATCTTTGACACCAAAAAGTTACAATTTTGCAAATTTAAATCAACAAGTCTCATCCTTGGGACCAACCGGGAACCTGTCTGGCGCAGCCCTAGCGCTCCGAACACCTCACGTCCCCGTCATCCATTGCGTCACGGCTAATGTCCCAATTTGTTATAATTCCACTGTAATTTACTTTGTGTTTGCTTATGGACTGTGCTTAAGAGATCATTTCGTCATCATTTACTGAAGGTGCTGGTAGGCGGGTCTCTGGACAATAGGTCACTGATAAAGGGACCTTTTTGCACATTAACTACAGCCCTATAGGGTCTTATAATTAGCTAATAGACCCATCTGAATTACAATACTAACGGTCACCATTTACCATAATCTATTACCAATTTTACCTATTGTTTTCTTGAGACAGAATAATTATACAGATAAACCGAAAAAGGTATGCGCTTCGGGAAACCTCATATTTCCGAATTAGCACGAACGTAGCGGGACAGAGTACCTAATCCCCCACACAGGCAAAGCTTCTTAGTTTTGCAGTGCCATACTCTTAGTGGCACTTAACATTGCGTGTTTATGTGATGTTTCTCTCTGTCGGGTGACCCACTCCAGTCACAGATCACCATTTGTCACTAAAACGTTTTAAAAAGTTTTTTGAAATTGCTTATAAAGTTATAGACAACTATGGTAACAGCGCTATATCAGAGGGCCAATTCTCGTACCCAAAAACGTTCGCAATCTCATGCCAGCGCCAATCAACTGTCAAAAATGTAGGTAAACTCTATACAATTTTTGACATATTGAGACTAAGATGAAATTGCGAACGCTGTTAAAAATACGGGAATTGCCCCTCAGATTAGATCATATCACCGCGCGTTCGTATTTCCGAAGATAGACGATGATGCCCGAAGCACATAGTTTTCTTCGTACTTATTCTAAATTCATCCACGCGTGCCAGTTACAAGCGCTGACCTTGTTAAGGACATCATTAATGAGGTCAGTGCACGTCCTTACGGCCCCTCTTGCGTTTTGACAGATAAGATATCCAAAAAACCGAGGACGTTCATTATACGAAAGAAAACAGACCCAAAACAGGAATGAAAACGTGAGAAGGAATTATTATCCGTACTGTTTCACTTCCACGTCACTGAAATTAAACGCTCGCTTTTCCTCATGGTGTGGGCAGAATTATAAGCAGTATCTAACATAAGGCGGAGACCACTTAGCTTTATTTGGAAAGTTTTGATGTAAGTAACATAAGTTTCTTTTGTTTTTGTTAGTGACACAATCAATCTGCCTAGACTTTTCCCAACAATGTCGGGGTCGGCTTCCAGTCTAACCAGATGCAGCAATACCATTATTTTACATGGAGCGACTGCCTGTCTGACCTCCACAACCCAGTAACTGGGTAATACCATACCCCTTGGTAAGTCTGCTTGTCAGACTTTCGGTCTCCTGACGACCCGTAACGACTTTCAAAGATCCACGAATGACAGCCGGGACCAACGGCTTAACGTGCTTTCCGAGGCACGGAGGAGTCTCTGTATGTAAAGATGATCCTTCAAACTTGGACAGGGTGAATTTGCTTGAATAGGAGCTCGTGGCTAAGTAATAATAGCAGCATGGGTCGATCTATCAAGTTAAGCTATGCTTTTTGGGGTTAGTCAGTGGATGGGTGACCATCTTTACATACCGAGACTCCTCCGTGCCTCGAAAAGCACGTTAAGCCGTTGGTACCGGCTGTCATTCGTGGATCTTTGACAGTCGTTACAGGTCGTCAGAAGCCCGAAAGTCTGACAACCAGCCTTACCAAGGGGTATCGTATTACCCAGTTACTGGGTTATGGAGGTCAAATAGGCAGTCGCTCCATGTAAAATACTGGTATTCAGCTGCATCTGGTTAGACTGGAAGCCGACCCCAACATAGTTGGGAAAAGGCTAGGCAGATTTATTTAAAAAGCTGCGTTTTTACTTAGCGTTCTGAAGAGTTCTGAGCGAGCAAGTGTTTGTTCGCGCGGTAAATGAAAACGCTTGTGCGAGCAAAATGTTTTTTCAGTGATGATCGGTTAGACTCGGCGAACGAATGCTTGCCCGAACATTCTATCAGTGAAATCGACTTCACGGCGAGCGAGCATTCATTTTGCCGTTATAGTGAAAACAAATATTTTCTGTTTTGAGGGAACATCGGCAGAATAGCAAAAATTTGCTCTGAACGAAAATGTTCGCTCGGAAAGGTAGTGAAAACGTGGCTTATTAGTACCAAAAAGGGAAGCTACTCGGAAATGGTGAGACAAAATGCCTGGTAGTTTTCTACATGTAAATTATTAATATGTAATTTTCTATGCACATGTACTTAATTAATTATACTATACTAGCTGCGCCCCGTGTAGACCGGGATAAAAAGTAGTCTATGTGTTAATCCAGGGTATAAGCTATCTACATACTAAATTTCATCTAAATCGGTTCAGCCGCTTGAGCGTGAATAAGTAACAAACATAAAACACGCACACACTCTCAAACTTTCGCCTTTATAATATTAGTGTGATACATATGTGTATATATGAAATATTGTATATATATATAATCAATGTTTGATCTCACACACACACACACACCATTAATCGGTCGTAATTGTACCACGTTGACAACGTTTACTATGTATACTATAATGCCTGGAGTTCTAAAATACAGACCGCTTAGTTTAGACTCCAGAGATCTTCCGCAAATTACAAATTTTGCCAAAATACCTGTCAACTTAATTTGTCTAGTATTATAAGAATGTAATTTGTGGAGATAAATAAACATTATTGTATTTTATTCATTTATTTATTAAAAGCTAGCTTTCGCCAGCGGCTTCGCCTACGTGCATTCCGGAAATTATCCCACGGGAACATACTACCGGAATAAAAAGTATTCTATGTCATATTCCAGGTCATGGTCTACCCGTGTACTAAAATTTCATACAAATCCGTTCAGCCATTTTAGCGTGAAAGCGTTACCAAACTCACTTTCGCATTTATAATACTAGCAGCGCCCCACGGTTTTACCCACGTAAGTCTCGAACCCGTAAGAGTATCGAGATAAAAAGTACCCTATGTGTAAATTCGGGGTTTCAGCTACCTCCACACCAAATTTTATCAAAATTGGTCCAGCCGTTTGAGCGTGAAGGAGTAACAAACATACAATCTCACAAACTTTTACCTTTATAATATCAGTGTGATTTATAGTTACGATAAAGAATATAAACATACCCTATATAAAGAAGAACTGAGTTAGTTATCGCCAGGTGCTCTTCAAAACACACATCACACAGAGAACTACTACCTCTACTACTATATGCACTTTTCACTGCGCAGTAACAAAACGTTAAAAACGATAAAAAAATATATAAAACGATAAAAACGATAAATAATTTCCTTGAAAGCATTTTACTTACAACAGAATACTCAAAATCCGGTTCTTCTCATATTCGAATATAAAATCGTCTTTCAAATCTTTTCACCAAGCTATTGGATCTCATAATATCTTGATCCCTAGTTAGAGCCAGGCCTCCATATCCGTGGGTCCACCATATGGACTGCCTCCGACAACCATATATATTTCACACTAAATAAAACCCAAACGTCTTTTTGGGTAGATTCAGACATTACTTTTGGGGTCAGGAGAACAGCGATTTTTGAAACGAATTTTTTTAAATACTTTTGTGCGTGTCAGTATTTATTCGAAATGATGATTAGGTCATTTTTTTATATTTGTAATAATATAAAAAACGGTTTAGATTTTGAAATAATTATTTTATTGTTTTTATTGGCGTAATATAAACAAAACCAGCACCCTAATCGCGTAACACATTATCAATCGGAGTTGGCTTAATTTTGACAGTTCAACAACATTCATTGCGTTATTTACGTTGTCTTGTACGTTGTCTTGTATGTATGTGTCTGTATTAATGTCACTTTTTCAATTAAATACTTAATACTTAATAGTTTATTACATTCCGCAACGTGTACAGACCGCGAGGCTTAAGCTGAGCTTTGAATTTGTCATCACCAAAAGAAGCGGAGTTGCGTCGCGCGAGGGGCGCTCCGCGCCTCAGGTCAATTGCCAAAAAGCAGTATACACCGGTTTTAACCACGCAAAGGACGCGTCGCGCTCTAGGCCGATGACACACCTACACTATCTATGTGCACTCACACAAATGCAAAGCTCAGCTTAGGCCTCGCGGACTGTACACGTTGCGGAAAGCAAAAAGCTATTGAGTATTAAGTATTTAATTGACTTAGGTACGAATTACTTTCTGAGTTTATCTTGGACATTACTGACATCGGTGTAGGAAAACATCGTGAAGAAACCTGGACATATCACATCACACTAATCACACTATAATCACACTAATATTATAAAGGCGAAAGTTTGTGAGTGTGTGTGTGTGTGTGTATGTTTGTTACTTCTTCACGCTCAAACGGCTGGACCGATTTGGATGAAATTTGGTACGTAGACAGCTTATACCCTGGATTAACACATAGGCTACTGTTCATCCCGGTTTATACGGGTGAAACCGCGGGGCGCAGCTAGTAATATTATAAAGGCGAAAGTTTGTGAGTGTGTGTGTGTGTATGTTTGTTACTTCTTCACGCTCAAACAGCTGGACCGATTTAGATGAAATTTGGTATGTGGATAGCTTATACCCTGGATTAACACATAGGCTACTTTTTTTAACCGACTTCTAAAAAAGGAGGAGGTTCTCAATTCGGATGTTTGTATTTTTTTTTTTTTTATGTTTGTTCGCGCATAACTCCGTCGCTTGCCAACCGATTTGAAAAATTATTTTTTTGTTGGAAAGGGTATACTTCCCAAATGGTCCCATTTTTGTTAAAATCCAGTTCTGATGATGGGATCCTGGAGAAATCGAAGGAACTCTTCAAATATTATAGGCACACCTATAGCGATTTGGGTATTTTTTATATTAGCTCGTGCATTTGCTTTCGGAAAGCACCACTTGGTGAAGTGGAACTGATGATGAAGACCACAGATGGCTACCGGAACTACTCAATGATAAATATTTCACGGGTTGTGATTCGATTACTTTAATATGGTTGCTAAGCAATTTCCGCTCGTCACACAATGCGTGTGGTGAGTGGTTGTTGAGGAGTTCTCCTGGTTCTTACCAGCAGAACTCCTCAACAATTAACGTCCCAGCATCGGGAAAAGCAATATTTTGTAACATGTGATGAGCAATTGACATTAGACTATTGTAACTTATACAAATTATAAACAGACCCACTAAAAAGCGAGAAACAAAAACTTTTTAACAAAAAAAAAAACCGACTTCCAAAAATCACTACAAAGTGAAAAATAACTTTGATTTCGGAAGTCGGTGGCAAAAAAAAAGAAAGTAAATAAAAAACGAAAGACACCGACTTCCGAAATCAAAGTTATTTTTCACTTTGTAGTGATTTTTGGAAGTCGGTTTTTTTTTTGTTAAAAAGTTTTTATTATAACGGTTTACGCGGGTGAAACCGCGGGGCGCAGCTATTAATTAATTATAAGTCTGAAATTGTCTACCTGTCTTGAGCAAGCGTACGTGGTCGTGGTGATCAATGCTTCTGTCTTCTCTATATGAGAAGAAGCCTTACCCTTCTGTGTGACAGTAATAGGCTGGTGCTATAATAATGCTGATTTCTCGATCTTTCATCCGCCATTTTCCTGGCCCACTGCACACAAGTAGCCGCGTGCATGGAAGTGGCAACCCGGCCACTCCCGAGGGACTGACCCAGTCCATGACACGCTAAACGGCACAGATTTAAGGCCCTTGGCCTTCAAAGCCTCTTTATAAGTCAGGTATATCCATATAAAGCTTGGTAAAATATTTGATTCGGATTTGCGTTTCCCATTCTCGTATTTTAAGATCTTTATAGGGCTCGCAATACAAGAAAATGTTATAGTTTTGTACATGTATAGGAAAAAATCGATTGAGGTGATTTACATTGATTGAGAAGTACCAGGGGGCTTACTATGAGCTCTTATAGCAGGGCAGTAGTTGAACGTTTTCAGTGAGAGAGAGAGAGAGAGACGGTGCTATAGGTCGTATATAGCTCCGTCTCTCTCTCCCACTGGAAACGTTCAACTTCTGCCCTGCTATGAGAGCTCATAGTAAGCCCCCTGAACTGTTCCGTAGCCATCAAGGAGTACGTAGTGGTCATCGTAGCAATCAGCTACGGCGTAGCAATCAGCTACGGCGTAGTGTGGTGCGTAGCGTGGTGCGTATATAGCGTGGTGCGTAGCGTGGTGCGTAGCGTGGTGCGTAGCGTGGTGCGTAGCGTGGTGCGCAGCGTGGTGCGTAGCGTGGTGCGTAGCGTGGTGCGTAGCGTGGTGCGTAGCGTGGTGCGTAGCGTGGTGCGTATATAGCGTGGTGCGTAGCGTGGTGCGTAGCGTGGTGCGTAGCGTGGTGCGTAGCGTGGTGCGTAGCGTGGTGCGTAGCGTGGTGCGTATATAGCGTGGTGCGTAGCGTGGTGCGTAGCGTGGTGCGTAGTGTGGTGCGTAGCGTGGTGCGTAGCGTGGTGCGTAGCGTGGTGCGTATATAGCGTGGTGCGTATATAGCGTGGTGCGTAGCGTGGTGCGTAGCGTGGTGCGTAGCGTGGTGCGTAGCGTGGTGCGTAGCGTGGTGCGTAGCGTGGTGCGTAGCGTGGTGCGTAGCGTGGTGCGTAGCGTGGTGCGTAGCGTGGTGCGTAGCGTGGTGCGTATATAGCGTGGTGCGTAGCGTGGTGCGTAGCGTGGTGCGTAGCGTGGTGCGTAGCGTGGTGCGTAGCGTGGTGCGTAGCGTGGTGCGTAGCGTGGTGCGTAGCGTGGTGCGTATATAGCGTGGTGCGTAGCGTGGTGCGTAGCGTGGTGCGTAGCGTGGTGCGTAGCGTGGTGCGTAGCGTGGTGCGTAGCGGGGTGCGTAGCGTGGTGCGTAGCGTGGTGCGTAGCGTGGTGCGTAGCGTGGTGCGTAGCGTGGTACGTAGCGTGACATTTTACTTTTTAGCTAAACTTTGCCAATTTTCTATCGTGTGATAAAATATTATTGAGTAGTTTGCTATTGACTTTGGTACAAAATAACGTGTTCAATTTCCTCCTTTGTGGCTTAAATAGCTCAAAGACGGAAGAATATAGTTAATTCCATATTATTCATGCCTACAAGAAAACGCCTACAACTATCTTAACCTTTCAGTATGACTCTTTGACTCTTTGATAAAATTATCACCGACAAGACTATCATACCAGGTAAGCAAGTAATAAGTAGTAGTAGTAACTAATAAAAGCCCGGTCACCGGAGCCGGTACAGTACAGCTTTATGATTTCGCTATTTGCTCAATTAGTAATAGTAACACTCACTAGTCTTAATATCCAAAGTTTAAGGCGCAGATTTCCTGAAAATGATCAAAAAGATGGTATGGATGGATGGTGATGGTTTTTAAAGCTGTGTATCATCATCAACCGTAAATAATTTTGACATGTAAAAAAAAATGATATTTTCAAGTCCTTTTCGCATACATTGATGGAAGCCAAAATATAATTAAACATACTTTAATGCACCAAAAAAATCTTTAATGGATAATGGATAAACAGCTTTTAAAGATTATTAGGAGGTATGTCTCCTAATAATCTTTAAAAGCTGTTTATACATTCATTAGCAATTATAATTTTCATTAAAAATATACCATGAAATGTCAAATTCCAAACTGCATCCAGTGATGGATTACTTTTTATTAAATAGTTAATTTCTAATTTTATACGATTTTATTTGCACTTTTACGACATAATTCCGGTGCGCGTGAGAATCTTCTATCTCTTGCGTCAAACTAGACAGCCATAACGCCATTTCACTTAAACACCGAGCTAAACCAAGCTTGGAACCAGGGCATTAAGAAAAAACATAATACTTTACTTTAGCAAATAAGAATTTGTTTTGTTTATACTAAAGCTACCAAAGTTTATCTATCTATCTAAGCTAAGTTGTTAAGATACGTTTAGTACTTTAAACTGCGTTATTAGTCTCTTTTATTACTATGTTTTTAAATAGACACTATAAGGAGTAAAGAGAAAGACCTGTTTGTTTAAACTTATAAAAATGAATAATTACTAATAAGAACTAATGTTACTTTTCCGTCCATAAGTAAAAGTACCTAATCAATTCTGTATTATGTGTGATTTTGAGACTTGAGTGAGACTGATTATTGTGATAATTATTCATAAGCCAGTTTGAAATAAATATTAACATTGAATAATTGTCTTTTTCCATTCATTGTATAGAAAAATTCATAAAATACTTTAAAGGTTTCATCGCTAAACACAACCCGGCCGGGACCGGCAGACCCGGGCGGGTTGGCACCAAATACAACCGGGCCCGGCCGGGTTGACAAAAGTACCGGGTTGCAATCTCTAATAAAAAAAAAACCGGCCAAGTGCGTGTCGGACCACACAGAATGAAGGGTTCCGTAGTTGAAAATAATTTATCGCAAAAACAAACTTAAAATTGGATCCCAAAAAAAAAATCATATCATAAAATTACAAATTCACAATTTTCGGACTTTTTCCTTTACTTGTGCTGAAAGACCTTGCTTCTTGCGAAATTTCATTATTCTAGGTCAACGGATACCCTATAGGTTTTGATTTACTTGCGACAGTTGTGAGTATCAAAATACGTCGCAAAATGGCCGCATTTTTTTATTGCGTTGACATAGAAGCTTGATTTTTTTAGAACTCTAAGGGACCATAGACCTCCACATTTTATATTAATTTTAACTTGATATCTCTACGCGCCCCTGAGAAAAAGGGTCTTGACAGACTGACAGACTTTATGTGATAGAATTACAAATTAACATTTTTCGGACTTTTTCCTATATTTGTGCTGTGAGACCTTGCTTCTTGCCAAATCTCATTATTCTAGGTCAATGGGAAATACCCTATAGGTTTTGATTTCCTTGCGATAGTTGCGAGTATCAAAATGTGTCGCAAAACGGGGCGTATTTTTTTATTGCGTTGACTTATAAGCTTGATTTTTTTAGAACTCTAAGGGACCATAGACTTACGTGTTTGATATTAATTTCAACTTGATACCTTCACGCGTCCTTGAGAAATATGGTCTTGCCAGACTGACAGACTTTAACATATTTTTATGTGAAAGAATCACAAATTAACTGTTTTCGGACTTTTTCCTTTATTTGTGTTGTAAGACCTTGCTTCTTGCCAAATTTCATGATTCTAGAACAACGGGAAGTACCCTATAGGTTTTGATTTACTTGCGAGTATCAAAATATGTCGCATAAATGGCCGTATGTTTTTATTGCATTGATTTAGAAGCTTGAATTTTTTAGGACTTCAAGAAGCCACTGACTTACGTATTTGATATTAATTTCAACTTGATACCTCCACGCGTTCCTGAGAAAATGGGTCTTGACAGACTGACAGACAGACAGACAGACAGACGGACAAGGAAGTGATCCTATAAGGGTTCCGTTTTTTCCTTTTGAGGTACGGAACTCTAAAAATAGGGTCGAGTAAATTTTAGCCGACCTTTCGAGAGTAAAAAAAAATAAAAATATTTTCAACCTGTTATTTTGAAAGAATACTTGTGTGTTTGTTAGGATACAAAGCGTTCATTTAAATTCCATGTAAGATTTGAAAAAAAAAGGGAATAAATTCAGTAACGTAAGGCAGACAGCATTAATTAGCGTGAAAAACGACAGGATTTCCAATATAAAATCAATCTTACATTACAACATTATGAACAATTGACAGAGTCACAAATTAAGTAAATAAAAAACCATTTACTTACCTACCCATTGATGTTTTGTAATTTCCCTATATTATTATGACTAAATGTAACCAAATGTCAGAAAACTATAGACCATTTTGGCACTTGATAGTTAGATCTGACACTTAGATTGGGTCTCCAGTTCAATATATTTGCTTTACAATTAAACCCGACTATTCAACTAATGAAGCTACCATCACATAACTGAGACTATAATACTAAACTAACCTATTTGTCCTTCCCGGCACATTTCGTTTGAAAACAATTAACACTGATTTCACTCCATTGAATATCCTTAATTCTATACAATAATCACAGAATAGATAGTTACAGAAGGTTGACCCTATTCAACGAGTGAAAAAGGACGCACACATACACGCTTCACGTACAGTGAGTGCAAGCGCACTCGCGACTGGCATTTGTTTGAAATCGCCGTACGTATACTTACTATGCGTGCCAATTGAGAATAGTACTGTCAAGACGTCATTTTGTTCCGCAATACTCGCAAACTTCATTACCAACGCGTACTAATTTGACAGCTATCATGTATTTGACAGCTATCAGCAGTACTAATTTGACAGTTATCGTGTCAAGTTGGCAGCAAGCGCGATAATATTCTTATTTGACACGCATAGTAGTCAACCGCACATCAGTGGTAATACTTGCACTACGAAAATAACCCTTGCTGCTACAAAATGAAGGCACTGTCAATATCAAATTATTACTATTGATGTGCACTTGTTGTGGTTGACTATACACGTCTAAATCATATTCGAGTTCTTGATTGAAATTGATGTCATTTTCACACATTTAAACAAATATCAACTTTATGGAAATGTAAATCAAATTGATTTCAGAATGAGTATAATATATACCTTACGCCAGATAAGGACACCTCTTACCGCGATACCTTTGTTTGTTTTGATCGTGTTAGCGTATCGCTTTTAAATATTGGAACACATTGTTGGTAGAGGGCGTCAACGACTTTTTCATCCCATCTATTCGAAAAGAGCTCATTGTTTCCTCGATAAGTGCGAGCAAAATGGGTCATTCCGGCGCACTTAATAACAGTGACGAAATGACTTTTGAATTCAGAACACTATTTAATTAAGAAGTTTGAACGCAATTCGCTTCGATAAAGTCCTGCAGGGCTAGGATACCGGTATATTTTTCGAAATGGTTTCGTCTTAAATACCTAAGAAATTACATATTTGTTTCTGTTGTGTTCCAACGGAACGTTACAAATAACGTTTTTGACGAAAACAAAATTTAAATCGTTCTCGATTAATACGACGTTTTTAACCGTACGTAAGGTACAGTCGCCAGCAGGTCAAGCCACCCGAAACTGTCAAATTTTCCCAATCAACCTCGAACCCAACGCTTCAGCGATAAAGATGAAAATCTATTCAAGAAATTTGACAGATTGTAGTAGCTTGATGTGCTGGCGCCTGTACCTTCCGCAACTGGTTTTTGAAACGTTCTCATTTCGTTTTCATTCCGAACAAAAAAAACGTTTCCAAACCCTGCTGGCCGGTAATCAACGAATTAAGAATGATATTCTTAATTCGGTGGAGGAGCTCGTGGCTAAGTAATAACAGCCGCACGGGTCGATCCGTCAGGTTAAGCTACGCTTGCCGGGATTGGTCAGTGGATGGGTGACCATCTTTACATATGGAGATTCCTCCGTGCCTCGGAAAGCACGTTAAGCCGTTGGTCCCGGCTGTTATTCGTGGATCTTTGACGGTCGTTACGGGTCGTCAGAAGCCCGAAAGTCTGACAACCAGTCTTACCAAGAGGTATCGTATTACCCAGTTACTGGGTTGTGGAGGTCAGACAGGCAGTCGCTCCATGTAAAATACTGGTATTCAGCTGCATCCGGTTAGACTGGAAGCCGACCCCAACATAGTTGGGAAAAGGCTAGGCAGATTGATTGATTCTTAATTCGGTGCCGGTAATAAAAAACGACGCAACATTGGTTACCCAAATTTAAAAAAAAATAAGCGGGAACTTCTTATTTGTTTTATTATGTACTTTTTAGCAAAATAATTACGGACAATTTTAATTTGATTCACACAAATTGAATAAAATATGAGTTCTAGCTGTGAAAGTAAAATTTTAACACCAGAAAGTGTAAAATTAAACTCAGAAACTGTCATAAACAATTTACTACCAAACAAATCGAGAGAAAAATATCTAAACCTATGATTTAATTACATGGAAAAATTTAAAAGATGCAAAGTCATTTTCAGAAACTGTATTTTTAGCATACCTATTTACAACATTTAGCGAAGACCAAACAAGCTTCTACTTTATGGAGTATTTATATTCGATGTTGAAAACTACGGTTAATACCAGAGTCTGAAGTTATTACGAATACCCAAGTGATAAATAAGTCAACGACATTTTCTGTTCCCAACAAAACAGTTACAATAAACTTCCAAAATTGCGAAAACGTATCTACTATTAATATTTTGTAATTTATTTAGGTAAATATAAATATTCGTCACTAAAAGCATCTCTTATTTATTTTTCTCATAGGGTCATGAAAAGCAGAGTGTGTCACACGGTACCGAAATTATTTAACCTCGAGCGACGTACTTTGAATCCCTCGCTACGCTTAGGATTCTACTCTAGAATCCCTCCTCCTTCGCTTCGCTCTGGATCCATACAATCGCTCTCGCCCTCAATACATTATTTTGGTCCCTTATGACACAATCTACTATTATTGCACGGTTATCTGGCGGAGGGTAGGTATAGTAGGTGCTATTAAAAAAGCTATAAAAAAACCGGCCAAGTGCGAGACGGACTCGCACACAAAGGGTTCCGTACCATATTATATGTTTAACAATCGCAAAGATAACTTTGTATTTCGTAATGATACTGTGAATTACAAGGTTATTTTTTGCAGTTGCAGAAAATCGCCCATATTTAAACAAAATACCTTACGAATCGCCGTTTTTAGTATTTCTTGATTAAGTACAGTATAAGGTACATTATATAATAGAGCTCGTACAAAAATGGTATAAAATTAACAACTTTTACTGCCCCCTATTTCTTCATTTTAGAAGATAAAAAAAAAATATCTTTGTACTCTACTCGACGAGTTCTACACAATAACATCTCCACACAGGTTTTTTTTTTTCAAATTGATAACTTTTCTGTATGGGAAAAAAAAAGTAAAGTTAAAATTAAAGGGGGCGGCCCCTTTTATTTTAACTTAACTTTATTTTTATTGATTGTTGTTATAGTCGTAATAGAAATACACAATCTGTGAAAATTTCAACTCTCTACCTATTAAGGTTCATGAGATACAGCCCTGTGACAGACGAACGGACAGCGGAGGCTTAGTAAGTTTGTACGCACAATATTGAGATACTAGCTCCATGAAATCAGACATCCACGCCGGGCAAAGCCACGGGCAGTCGGCTTTGCCCGGCGTGGATGTCTGATTTCATGGGTTTTAATTTTCTTATTATTGTTTAATTTTCATCAAAAGTATAAAATACTGAATACTGAGTTTCAAGTTAATTGGACTGCGTTTTAAAAATCTTCCATACAAACTTTAACATCCCTAAACCCCCTTTGAGGGGTAGTTTTGAAAAACTAATAATGACAAACTTTATTACTTACATAAGCAAGTATCTGTGCTAAGTTTCAAGTTCATTAACCAAAACAATAAGATTTTTCATATAAACTGTATCCCCGTTTTTACCCCCACAGGGGTAGAATTTCAAAAATCGTCTGGGATGTTTCCATAACTTGGGTCAAACATTATTTACACCAATTTTCGAGTTAATCAATCCCCAATAAAATCCTCCGCTGTAAAATTTACTACCCCTTTTCACCCCTTAGGGGTAGATTTTCGGAAAACCCTGATACTCGTTAGTTGGTCTCTATTTTTGGTCTCAAGTATAAAAACTGAGTTTTGAGTAAATCGGACCGCGTGTTAAAATTCCTCCTTACAAACTTTGACATCCACCAATTCCGTCTTCTGGGGTCGCGGGTTGTTCGAAAGAGATACCGTGGCCCTGCCATAGGCAACTGAAGAAACACGGTTGGGTTTTAGTCAGTAAAAGTATGACACGCCCTTCAGCTCCCAGAGCGGGAGAAGTCATTTGATGATTTCCCTTCCACAAAAAAGAAGGTAGTTTAGGAAAACTAAAAATGATTAATTTTATAATTAGGTAACTTAGATGAATATTCGTGCTTAGTTTCAAGTCTAATAACTCAAGAGATAAGATTTTTCATACAAACTTTCATCCCCTATTTTATTCCCTTATGGATGGAATTCCCAAAAATTCTTCCTTAATAGATGTTTACACTATATAAGGTATCTATGTACAAAAAATGTCTCTAGGTCCAGTGGTTTGGACTGTGCGTTGATTATTATATCAGTCAATGAGTCAGTCAGGACTTTGAATTTTATATATATAGATTTACAAGACCATAAACTTCTGATAGGTTTTCCTGTAATGTATAGGTATAGAACTATTTTCTGTATTTTTTTCAAAATTTTAGGCTCAGTAGTTTCGGAGATAAGGGGGGGGAATGGTCAATTTTCGTCTATTTCTATTATAACTTCAAAATTATTTATTTTAAAATTATAAAAAAAATATATTTGAGACCCTCACAGTAAGACCTTTTATTTGATATGTCACACGGTACAGTTTGCAAAACTTTTTTTTTAATTGTACTTATTTTTCCCCCAAAAGGGACCCCCATATTCAAAATTCATTTATTTACGTTACATGTCCGTATTTGGGTTACCAAAATACATAAGTGTACTAAGTTTCAACTTAATCGGTTCACTAGATTCGGAGCAAATTGGCTGTGACAGACGGACAGACGGACAGACAGACAGACAGACACACGAGTGATCCTATAAGGGTTCCGTTTTTTCCTTTTGAGGTACGGAACCCTAAAAATGAAGTTGTAGCGCAAACTGAATTTTATGTTTGGGTATAAAGATATTTTACCAAAAACACATTTCTTAGTATGTTTGGAAAATATGGCAAACGCAAGATATGTGAGCGATTGCCTGTTTTCACTCGTAGTACAGAGCCGACCTTCTGTACCTATATATTCTGTGGTCTATAACCCTGAACAGTGTCTGGAGATATTTCAGTCTAATTAGGTTAGCTATTTAAAACACATTCATGGTGTACTCGAGTATACAGACTAAATTATGGTTACGTAACTTTGAATCTGAAATAGTGAGTAAATAGAATTGTTGGAAGTGTTTTTAAGTGAGAATGTAACTAAGATAGG
Source organism: Cosmia trapezina (assembly GCA_905163495.3). Taxonomy (NCBI): domain Eukaryota; kingdom Metazoa; phylum Arthropoda; class Insecta; order Lepidoptera; family Noctuidae; genus Cosmia; species Cosmia trapezina. Next base: position 3,105,065 of record LR991021.1, read on the forward strand.
TAACGATGTGTAAGTGATAATCTGAAAGGGGTCACTGTACTCATCATTTTCAACAACTTTTGCTATTGGATTAGTTCTGAATTTGCGAAAAAAAAAACCCATCTGTTCCATACGTTTATGTAAATTAGGGAAAGAACAGCTGACTTTTTTTCGCGATTTCAGGTTGCACAGTATAATTTGTTCTTCTGAGTTTAAAAAACTGTAAATAGAAGATAAAAAACTTTTTTACAAAAAAAAAACAGCCGACTTCCAAAAAAACACTACAAAGTGAAAAATAACTATAATTTCGGAAGTGGGTGTCTTTGGATCTGTATTTTAGTTTTTGTCGGTTGCATTTTTTTGTAATTTTTTTTTTAAAGTCAAACTTTTTATGTATAATAGCTTTTGCCCGCGGCTTCGCCCGCGTGGATGTCGGAGGATATCACATGGGAACAAAAATCCGTCCTAATTTCTTGTCTGCATTATAAAGGGAACCTCTGTGCAAAATTTCAGCTATACAGATCCAAGGGTTTCGGCTAGGCGTTGATGAGTCAGTTAGGACTTTTCTTTTTATTATATTGAGATAGCTTCTGCCCACGACTTCGTTCACGTGAAATTTCTTGTGCCCCCGACCCAACCCTCGCATCGCATTGCCTGACCGCGCTATTTCTTCGTTTTCGTTCAGCGTTCTTTCTGATTTTTTTTTTGCTCGGCACCTAACGGTCCTAGAGTGATGTTAAATATGCAATGCAAAAATAATTATTAAAGTACGACTGGCAGTTCCAGAGATTAGCGCGTTTAAACAAACAAAAAAAGTGTGTGTCAGCTCCGATGCAATGCACGACTGGAGTTTATTCCTGTTTTTGTGCCGTTTCGACTTTCCGACTTTCTATTTTTCGGTCATTTCTGTCGGGCTGGGTTTCTTCAATGAATCAGTGCTATACGAATAGCAACTTTAAGGTGTAAAGACACTCGTCCTTATCTCCCTCTTACCCCTCCTCCTCTCACTCTAACCCGCCCCTCTTCCCACCCATATCCCCTCTCTACCTTATCATCCCTTTCACTGCCCCCTCTCACCCCTTCACCCTCCCCAACCCCTCTCCCTCTCACCCCCCTCACCACATCCCCTTCCCGCTAACCTCCCCCTTCCCCTCTCACACCCTCTCACATCCCCTTCACCGCTTCCCCTCCCCCTCTACCCTCAGCAAGTCATCCCCTCCCCTTCTTTCCTTCTCCACACCCTACCCCTAACTACACCTTCCTTCCTCACTACACACTCCTATCCCTCTCCCCGTCCCTCCATCATCCTCCCCCTCTCCCTCCTTAACCACCCCTCCCCTCCCCCTCCTTCTCACCAAACCCTGCCCTTCCCCCTTTCTCTCCTCACCACCCCGTCCTCTTCCCCCTTTCCCTCTTCACCACCCCTCCCGTTCCCTCCCTCCCCTCTACCCTTCCCTCTGGGGAAAAACTATTAATGAAAAACTTTATGAGGCAAGTATTTGTGCCAAGTTTCAAGTTAATTAACCAAATGAATAAGATTTTTCATATTAACCTATATACATTCCCTTTTTTCACCCAAATACGGGTGGAATTTAAAAACATCGTTTGGTATATTTCCGTAACTTCACTGAAAGATTATTTACACCAACTTTCGAGTTAATCAAGCCCCGCAGTAAAGCCTGCCCTTTTCACCCCTTTATGGGTAGATTTTCGAAAAACCCTGATACACATTATTCTTCATTTTTGGTTTCAAGTATAAATACTGAGTTTCGAGTTAATCGGAGCGCCCGTTAAAATCCCTCCGTACAAAACTTTGACACCCCCCAATCCCTCCTGAGGGGGTAGTTTAGAAAGACTAAAAATGTCAAACTTTATAATTTACTTAGATAAATATTCATGCTTAATTTCAAGTCTATTAGCTCAAGGAATAAGATTTTTCATACAAACTTTCATCCCCTATTTGTCCCCCTTAGGGATGGAATTTCCAAAAATCCTTCCTTAGTGGATGCCTACACTGTATAAGGTATCTATGTGCAAAATTTCAAGTCTCTAGGTCCAGCGGTTTGGGCTGTGCGTTGATATATCAGTCAGTCAATCAATCAGTCAGTCAGGACTTTGAATTTTATATATATAGATTGTTGTTCTATAAACCGATCAATCTGCCTGGCCGTTTCCTAACTATGTCGGGGTCGGCTTCCAGTTTAACCCGATGAAGCTGGATACCAGTATTTTACGTGGAGCGACTGCCTATCTGACCTCCACAACCCATTTACTGGGTAACACGATACCCCTTGCTAAGACTTGTTGTCAGACTTTCTGGCTTCTGGCTACTACTTTCCTACTCTTCAACTAACCGCAGTTAAATTCAATGAATTTAAAAAAGAACATGTTCACAAAAGTATTTTTCAATACACTTCCTCGAAAACTGGTTCATATGGCAGTACAATTAGGTTCACAATGCAATGTATTTCACACGCGTGCGATTTTTCATTTTCCCGCACGTGTGCGGGAATGAAAATTGCCACAGATAACCTATACCTATACTTAGTCCAAATTGGTCCAATGCCTCTATTCACAACTCTCTATTCGGAGGTGAATGTTTTTTTTTAATATCGGCAAAGAGGTATGCGTCTTTACGGCATTAATATTTTTTGAATATTTAAATAATGTTTATGAATGGAATATCATCAAAAACTATGATCATAACTATAAAAAAAACGTTTATGAACAAATTAACATTTATTTGTGTTCTAAACTCGAAAATATTTTATTTTTCATATTAGGCTGTTTATCGGGTTTATACCTTTGCTTCTCCTTCAACCTGGCGAAAGAAAAGCGCCAAAAAAAAAGAAAATTGAAATCATAGTTTCCTAATAATTCATGACAAAAATATTTTCCGTTATTTTATTTTATTTCTTCAAAAGTGTATTGAAAAACGTCGTTTGATACTCGTGGACATTTGTTATTGCAGTTCTCGGCTCAAAAACAACCTCGCCTACGGCTCGTGTGTTAATTCCGCCTCGAATGCAATAACAAACGTTCTCCACTTGTATCAAAATGTACTATTGTTGTAGATCATTCTGGAAGCATTTAGCCAATGTTAAAACATTTAAAGACTACCTACTCGCCGCGAGCATTCGCGTCGCGAATTTGTTTTTCGAAACATTAATTGCACGAACGTTTGTTACGCAACGAACATTCATTTCCTAATTGATCTTCCTCCTAACTGAATAAATTAATAAAAATCATGTATGTGCATTTTAATAGTGTGAATTTCAATTGCCTCCAGGTTCCTACTTGACCTAAATACAATATTTGAACGTTTAGAAAGTAAAAAAAAAAAATGTTCTGTAAACCGAATCTATACAACTAAGTATTTTTCTTCTAATGCACCTGTCAATTGCATCCACCCAAAAACTTGTTACAATTTTATTATAAGTAAGCCTCGGTGATTAAGAGGTAAACTGCCATCTTTCCTCGTCCTTTACTGTCAAAGTTTCGCGGTAAAACAGCTCTATTCCTCACTGCAGCTGATACTTAGCTATCAAACTACCCGCAAGATAAAGTTTTTCAATTACTTTGGCAGTTTTATACCCGCTTGCAGTGTGAACACATCTGGGAAACAGATGCGCGGTTGTTGCATTGTTATTTCTAAGTAATGACCCGCCCAGACCGTTTTATAAACTTGACAGTACATCTAAATTTCTTTGTTATATGCTATTTTAATATTAATGAATTACCAAATCACCCCAGTAAAGAGGAAAATACAAAATAAAAAATCAGTCAAGCCGTTTTTGAGTTTTAGCGAGACTGACGGACATCAATTTATTTTTATATGTGTAAGAAGATAGATCACACTAACCGGACACTAACTAACGGACAGTAATCATTTCACACTAATATTATACAGGCGAAAGTTTGTAAGTGTTTGTGTGTTTGTATGTTTGTTACTTCTTCACGCCCAAACGGCTGGACCAATTTTGATAAAATTTGGTAAGGAGGTAGCTGACACTCTGGATTAATATAATTATACAACGTGTAACGCTAAATGCGCAAAACTTCTTAAGGGGTCATTGCTGTACTCATCATTAAGAACAACTTTTACTATGGGACAAAACACGAAATCGCGAAAAAAAAATCAGCTGTTCAGTACATTTTGACGATTTACGCGAACATATATTTACTGAACAGCTGATTTTTTTTCGCGATTGCAGGTTTGGTCCTATAGTAAAAGTTCATAATAATGAGTACAATGACCCCTTAAGAGGTTTTGCGCATTTAACGTTACACGTTGTATTTAATTGTTATCCCGGTCTACGCGAGTAAAACTGCGGGGCGCAGCTACTCAGGTAAATAATTAAATCGCTGATTTTTGTACAAATAAACTCAATACAATATTGCAGTAAATTTAAAAAAGAATTCTACTACTGGGTGAAGAAACTAAAGCTAAAATTCTAAGGAAAAATAATTTCATGGCTTAACTTTACCTCCACTTGAAGGAAACTGAATCCACTTGCTTATAATAATTTTATTTTAATATTCCCTACTTACATAAAAGGATGTACTTATTTGAAACGAACGATGAACTGTATGAAAGATGACATGTATTGGGGTTGTCTCGTCGTTAACGGATACCCCGGTAGTTGTTGTACGTAGTTAGTTAGTTCACGCCAAACCACTGTTATGTTGAATAGCTTTGCTGCTTAGTTATAAGTTCCACAAATTCAGTATAGTCTTCTATCGACATTGTTTATGCCTTGTGGCTGTTAGTGGTTGGCGTGTAGGTACTCACGAAGTTTTCGGAGCTGAAGTAACCGCAGTGGACGTTATCCCCGCTGATTATTTCTTGTTTGCAGCAGTAGAGGTGATCTCCGCTGTAGTAATCGCAGTGGACGTTATCCCCGCTGATTATTTCTTGTTTGCAGCAGTAGAGGTGATCTCCGCTGTATTAATCGCAGTGGACGTTATCCCCGCTGATTATTTCTTGTTTGCAGCAGTAGAGGTGATCTCCGCTGTAGTAACCGCAGTGGACGTTATCCCCGCTGATTATTTCTTGTTTGCAGCAGTAGAGGTGATCTCCGCTGTAGTAACCGCCGTGGACGTTATCCCCGCTGATTATATCTTGTTTGCAGCAGTAGACGTGATCTCCGCTGTAGTGACCGCCGTGGACGTTATCCCCGCTGATTATATCTTGTTTGCAGCAGTAGACGTGATCTCCGCTGTAGTGACCACCGTGGACGTTATCCCCGCTGATTATATCTTGTTTGCAGGAGTAGAGGTGATCTCCGCTGTAGTAATCGCAGTGGACGTTATCCCCGCTGATTATTTCTTGTTTGCAGCAGTAGAAGTGATCTCCGCTGTAGTAATCGCAGTGGACGTTATCCCCGCTGATTATTTCTTGTTTGCAGCAGTAGAGGTGATCTCCGCTGTAGTAACCGCAGTGGACGTTATCCCCGCTGATTATTTCTTGTTTGCAGCAGTAGAGGTGATCTCCGCTGTAGTGACCGCAGTGGACGTTATCCCCGCTGATTATTTCTTGTTTGCAGCAGTAGACGTGATCTCCGCTGTAGTAACCGCCGTGGACGTTATCCCCGCTGATTATATCTTGTTTGCAGCAGTAGACGTGATCTCCGCTGTAGTAACCGCCGTGGACGTTATCCCCGCTGATTATATCTTGTTTGCAGCAGTAGACGTGATCTCCGCTGTACTGACCGCCGTGGACGTTATCCCCGCTGATTATATCTTGTTTGCAGCAGTAGACGTGATCTCCGCTGTACTGACCGCCGTGGACGTTATCCCCGCTGATTATATCTTGTTTGCAGCAGTAGACGTGATCTCCACTGTAGTGACCGCCGTGGACGTTATCCCCGCTGATTATATCTTGTTTGCAGCAGTAGACGTGATCTCCGCTGTAGTGACCGCCGTGGACGTTATCCCCGCTGATTATATCTTGTTTGCAGCAGTAGACGTGATCTCCGCTGTAGTGACCGCCGTGGACGTTATCCCCGCTGATTATATCTTGTTTGCAGCAGTAGACGTGATCTCCGCTGTAGTAACCGCCGTGGACGTTATCCCCGCTGATTATATCTTGTTTGCAGCAGTAGACGTGATCTCCGCTGTACTGACCGCCGTGGACGTTATCCCCGCTGATTATATCTTGTTTGCAGCAGTAGACGTGATCTCCGCTGTACTGACCGCCGTGGACGTTATCCCCGCTGATTATATCTTGTTTGCAGCAGTAGACGTGATCTCCACTGTAGTGACCGCCGTGGACGTTATCCCCGCTGATTATATCTTGTTTGCAGCAGTAGACGTGATCTCCGCTGTAGTGACCGCCGTGGACGTTATCCTCGGTGATTGTTTCTTGATTGTAATTTGTAGCAGTAGACGTGATCTCTGCTGGTTCGTTAGTTACAGGCACTCAACGCAGCTCACCCTCCTTTACTTCATGTACAACGTCTCAATGCTACTGGTTAGACCGACTTGTGGGAAGCCAGCAACACCGATTTGCTAACGTAACTGGGATATACCACGCTAAGCAAGCTCTAAGGACCAAAAGATGTTGGGTTGTCTCGTCGTTAACGGATACCCCGGTAGTTGTTGTAGGTAGTTAGTTAGTTCACGCCAAACCACTGTTATGTTGGATAGTTTATTTATGGAAACAGTTTAGAGTTTAGTTATATGAGCCGCACTTGATATTGTGTTATTAGGTAATGATCGACCCGCACATTGGCGCGTGACGGAGATTCAGTAACGACTAAAGTTATTATGTTAATAAATAGGTATTTGTTAGTTACGCTTAAACGACTAAACGTACTTTTGCTGTATGAGCATTCTTGGCTCGTACAGCTAGAAAGGGAGTGACTACCGAGATGACGACTAATAGAGAAGTATGGAAGAAAAAGGCATGTTGCGCCGACCCCAAATAAATTGGCATAAGGGCAGGAGAATAATGAATGAGAACCATGATGAGAAGCCTAATAATTTACTTTTCTGGAAATCAAACTGTCAAACATCAAAATCCATTTTGTAGTTAATCCGTGGAAATGCACCACACATAGAATGAAATAAACAACCATTATAGCAATTCTATTATTAATGGGGATTTTAGAGATTTGAGGCAGTAGTGGGCAATAGTTATCCACTGTTTAATATTTTAAAGGAATAAACTACAATGACAATTCAATTCTAGTTTTGAGCCTGGGATTGAGCACAGTAAGATATTAATCATGGATTTAACAAACCTGCTACCATTTCTGCTTAAATAATGATAAATTGTTTCTGAAATAGAGGTTTAGTTTCCTTTTGAGGCAAATATGGAAGATAATATTAAAGAAATAGCTTATAACGTTCCCACTGCTGGGACACAGGCCTCCTCTCGGTGAGAGGGAGTGGTCCGTAATCCACCACGCGGGCCCAGTGCGGGTTGGTAGATGTCACATGTCTTCGAATTTTTGGTTCTAGGACATGCCGGTTTCCTCACGATGTTTTCCTTCACCGTTTTGAAATAAATTATACAAAGTAATGTGCCTGTTTGGGTTCGAACCCACGACCCGACACGGCACGACACAACACGACACAAGTCGGGGCCGTTACCACTGAGCCACCACTGCTCTCTATAGGGACGATACGCATAATTTTTTGCTTGGATAATTCGGTATGATTTCAACTTGACCTTGGTAAAGTCAGGGAAATTAACTGTTAAGCAAATTGACTTCCAACTTATTTTTTTTTTATTCTTTATTTAGTTTGGGGTTTTTATCTAGACATATATATGTAAACCCCATCGTGCCTTTTATCTTATAACATTAAACTTAACACACAAACTACACTTCCAACTTAAATTGTCCGTTTGTTTCTTTGACAGTAGTAGGTATGAGATTGTTATAACTAGGTTTATCTAGGTTTAATAAGTCATTGGTATAAAATAAAAACGTTTTCCAAAAAAAAAACTACAATGTGAAAAATTACTTTAATTTCGGAAATCGGTGGCCTAAAATGATAATACAAAACCAAAGACGACTTCCGAAATTACAGTTATTTTTCGCTTTGCAGTGTTTTCTTAGAAGTCGGTTGTTTTTTTATTTTCTAAAAAAGTTTTTTAGATCAAGTGAGTCCAGCAGCCTGAGTGTCACATTAAGAAGTGAATTGTTCGCCCTTTGTCAAAGTTGGTACTTATACTGAAGTTCATTGTAAAAAAAAATCTTATGTGCACCAGATTCCAAAATCATTCATCAACTATCGGAACCAACCTCCTTCAAATCTCCTGACATTTTAGTATTCATTGCAAGTAATCGCTGTCCCCTGGCGTTTACCTACATTTTTGCTCCAACAATATGAAAGTGCCATAAAATTTGTAAATAGCCGACTCCCGCGGGCGCAATCGGGACACGGGCAGCAACGTTATGGGACTAATTACCAAGGTTGTGTCGCAAGGTAGATGCGTACCGAAAGACCAAGATTATAAACAGCCAGCTTCAAAACATCAGCGTCAAAAATATCGGTAAGAACCTTAGATAATACACATCTAGATCGAGCCACCGCGTGGCCGGTCATGAGACAGCAATATTATACTTTTTCTAGGTTATGTGGTATGAGAAATGAGGTTTAACGCAAGAAATCTTCATGTTTTGGACTGAAACCCATGTCAATACATTCGCACAACTCGTTTTATTAAAGTTGTAGAACCTAGATTTCCTACAGTAACAATTCAGAGTTTACAATTAAATGGAGCAGTGATGGTGGTAGTGGCAGTGACGGTCGCGACTTACGAGTTTGTAGGTCGTAGGTTCAAACCCAGACAGGTGTTTTACTTTGTGTAAATTGCTTCATCATCACTGCTCTCAAAACGGTGAAAGAAAACATCGTGAGGAAACCGGCATGTCCTAGAACCAAAAATTTGAAGACATGTGACATCTACCAACCCGCACTGGGCACGCGTGGATAGATTACGAATGACACACGAATGACAGCGGGACCATGTGCTTTCCGAGGATCGGAGTAACAATACAATGTGACTTTATAAAGATTATAGGAAAAATAAAACGATGTCTTTATACAGCACTTTTTTCTGAAATCCGAACGAAACCGTCGGTGCGCGAGTGCAATTCGCTCTTGATCGGTTTTTTTTATTGTAAACAAAATTATTGCATTTTCAAAAACTGGCTTCCAGCTATTTATACAACTTTCTTCTTTCATTTCCATAACATCTAACCTAATTTCAATTTGGAACCTTTGACATTAATCTTGAGTCCCCTCTGCCCCGTCACGGATCATAGCCATGATTTGAATAATAAAGCGGCTGTACATAACTCAGCTGAAACTAAGCGCTGGAACTCCAAATGTAAGCTAACTACTTCAATTAGACCGGAGACGTTCATGCATAAAGATGAACTAAGGTTACAATAATCATTCTAAGTTATACGACTGAGAATCCTAACTATAGCACAGATTGATAATAAGCTTCGGCAACACCTGAGCGATCAAAGCGACTGCAAAGCGGGAGCGTCAAGGGCCCCACACATTACACATTACACAGTCCGCCGGCAGGTGGTCATTCATAAAAACAGTTTTCATGAATGACCGCCGGCCGGCGGACTGCCAGCGGCCTGTAAATGTAGGGGCCCTTAGTCGCGCGGCGGACGCTGCTCGTACCCGCGTTATCTTATCGCGCCTACTTACACACATGCGCGATCCTGGAGGCCTACTCCCTACTTCCGTCCGTTCATCCGTCCGTCCGTTTATCCGTCAAAACAAGTGTAAAAGTTAAATTTTTCGGACGGGCTAAAACAATAATGATTTAGGATACTGTTGCGAGTTGCGACTGCCTCGGTGTTGCAGTGCCTCGGAAATGTTCGCGGTAACCCATACAGATGGGTTTCATGCGATTATCCGCAAAAAGACGGCCTCACTTCTGAGCAGAATGAGGGGCAGTCGCAATAGTATCCTGAAGGCTGTGGCGGCAGACACTTCCTCTGCGATAATAAGACAGTTTGTGAGAAGGCTGATACCATAGTGTCCATTTCTTGTTGTGTAGGTTTAGTCTTGTTATCGACTGTCTCTTTGTCTGTATTTAAATTGTCTTTAGCTTAAGTTACTAACAATAGTGTTTTAAGTTCTAATTTTGTTACTAACAATTTATGGATCTTTAGTTATCCGAAATAAAATGATTTTATTTATTATTATTTATTTAAAACACATCGGGAGTAGGGACAACTGTCGTATCGTGTTGCCATTCATACTTCGTTTGGGCCCCGAACCAATCATACTTACGTCCGTAGGTGATATGGAGTAGGAAACGCCCGTAACGAAGGCCGAAACTACGGACTTCGTGCTTAGGGAGTAGACGTACGCGTCTTGTGGTCAGACGTGTGGAGAGCTTGTCTACTCTGATTTTGAGCATTTTGTGAATAGTGACTATCATATTTTATTTTGTATTATTTATTTATGATGTTAATAGCGTATAACAATGTCAACCCTCAAACATCACAATCATAATTGTGGCTGCTTAGCTTTACGCTAAAACGACTGAACGGATTTGTATGAAATTTGACACAATACTCTTGTGTCAAATTTCATCCAAGTCCGTTCAGTCGTTTCAGTCGTCGTCATTAATAAATAGATAATTTTGTAATCATTCAGCTTTTTTGGGTGTCGTTCTATTTCTTTTGTGTGCATTAATTATTATGATCTATGTATTTATCTATAGGTGGATTGATCTGAGTTGAACAACAGATTTAGATATCCAAACTAGAAAATATTTAAAGAACAAATCTCATTAGATGAATAATATTCAATCAAGCATCTACACCACTCTGTCCCACACAGTATAAATAAGAACCCTTAGCCACCTACCTTAAAAAATAACACACAGCAAAGCCCCTTGTCACCTCACCTAAAAATCTCCCCCCTCCCCCATTCTCACGCCATAAAATTGTTAGAGTCGAATTCAACTCGAAAAGCCAAACGGCAATGACCAGAATAATCCAAGCAAGATTAGCGAGCTGCCAGCCTGGCTTGCCAAACTTCGCTGCCGACCCCGATTAATCCGGATAAAACCAGTTCTGAACCAGCCAAAACCGGTTACAGAGTCGAAAAGCCACTATAATTATCTAATGTGTAGTGTATGAAAAGTTTTGTCTAACTATTAATGCAGGACTTAATTTATCTTGTGTTGTCTAAACTAATATTATAAAGCTACTGACAAACGTGCTCATTACTAGCACCGAAGCATGCTTTTATTGAGCAAGTGCTCATTAGTAGCATGTGTGACTAGTAATGAGCATGCTTATTTGTAGTACGTTTTCGAGCAAGCATGCTTATAAGCATGCTTTTTATGAGCATGTGTGTCAGTACCTTAAAGAATAAATATTAGATGTTTGCTTTGTTTGCTTTCACGGCTAAATGGCTGAACCGGTTTTGATAAAATCTGGTATGGAGATACTTTGAACACTGGGGAAGGTTCATAACATGCGTGCAAAGGCGCGGGCAGAAGTATCGCCGTAATCTGTTGATAACGTAAAAAAAGAAAAAATACGTGTCCAAGATTTTTTAATAATCTACCTACATGACGGACAAAAAAAGATGTTTTAGTCATCATCCGTATTGTCAAGGGGTCGGTAAATCAGAATGATGAAGCTAGTTGTCTATTCCAAAGAGTTCATCTGTTGATCTGGTTCATCTGGAGAAGACAGGGCAAGAAACACCACGGACACTCTTTTAAATAAAAATATGGTAATAAAATATTGGTTACATCAATCAAGTCGAAACTACAAAAAATTATGACCCAACTTGCTAATACATAAGTACCTACACCTCAATCAAATTGGTCATTTGACTAGGAAGACCTCTCCTTAATAAATCTGACTCTGGCGATAACTAATTTAACTCAAAGATCAAGATTATACAGGGTGATTGGAAGATGGGTGCAAAGCTTTAATGCGAAGATAGTACAGATAATGTAGAACCATTTAAGCCATGGTTGTCTTAGACGAAGTCTTACCATTTTTTTAACCTAATTTTTATGATTTTTTTTTTTAAATTACCAAAATTTTAACAAAACTTCTTATTTATGGCCAAATTAAATGATAAATGAATTCATTTCTATTTTATTTTATTAAATTAATGTGTAAGCAATCTATCAAAACCTGATGTAAGCCTTTGTGTCGTTAGACATTTTGTTTACAGACATTTAAAGTTCATAAAAAAAATAAAAATTCATAAATACTTTTTGTAAACATTATTTTTAAAAAAACGGAGGATGCTTTTTTTGTTCAAACCTTTTTGAAAACATACTTGATAGTAGTTCTTTCTTTTGAGGTATCATTTACGTGGATATCTTACAAATTATTGAAATTAGGACCTACAAACCAATTTGAGGGAGAAATTTTAAATTTTAGGCAGACTAATTAAAGGCTTAGAACATGTTTTGCTAGATTGCTTACACATTACTTTAATAAAATAAAATAAAAATAAATTCATTTATCATTCAATTTGGCCATAAATAAGCAGTTTAGTTAAAATTTTGGGAATTTTCGATAAAGATCATAAAAATTAGGTTAAAAAAATGGTCAGACTTCGTCTAAGACAACCATGGCTTAAATGGTTCTAAATTGTCTGTACTATCTTCACCTTAAAGCTTTGCACCCAACTTTCAATCACCCTGTATATCAACAGATTATATTAAGATGACAAGTATGACAGACATTCCCAGTTAGTTACAGTTATCTCTTAAACCGAGTTCAAACTACTCAGTTAATATCCCAATGTTGAAGTTGGGCCCAGTAAATCAAAGAGGAGTAATCCAGCCGTAATGCGGACAAGTTTGGGTTTGACTCCTTATCTAGTAAGTTGGTGATATGAATCTCTAGTTGGAAGGACAAAGGGAACGCTTTCAGTCAGCAATAATGTTCTTGAGAAAAAGTATTTTTGTTAGTTCGTCAAGTTGGGTGGAAGTTTCAAGGGTAATGCTATCTGCTTCGAAACAAAAAAATAAAACCGGCCAAGTGCGAGTCGGACTCGCACACGTAAAGTTCCGTACCATTATCTATAAAAACTGCAAAAAAATCACGTTTGTTGTATAGGAGCCCCCTTAAATATTTGTTTTATTTTAATTTAATTATTTATTTTTAAAGTGAATGTATAACTAAATATTCTGTGAATATTTCAAGCGTTCATCAATATCGAGCAAAAACGAGCAAAAAAAATCACGTTTGTTGTATGGGAGCCCCCTTAAATATTTATTTTATTCCGTTTTTTAGTATTTTTTATTATAGCGGCAACAGAAATACGTAATCTGTGAAAATTTCAACTGTCTAACTATCACGGTTCATGAGATACAGCCTAGTGACAGACGGACAGCGAAGTCTTAGTAATAGGGTCCCGTTTTACCCTTTCGGTACGGAACCCTAAAAATGAGCGTAGATGTGTATGTAATCTGACATCTCACCTTGGTAGAAGTACTTTCTAGTTCCATACCAAATAAGCAACATTAAAGGTACGGCAACATTTCAATCCGTCACTCAATACTTTTAGAAACATATTTTCACTTCCTGTTACAAACTTCCGTAACTTCCGTCCCTTTTCACGGAATTACTCCCACAGATTGCGGGAAAGCGAGAGAAAAGATGGTATACATCAAAAAAATGTGCGCTGGGTGGTAGTATTGTAATGTAATGCTCAAAGTCGAATCTGTAATGTTACATTATACAAAAATGCTCATCAGTCAGGGAGGTAGTATTGTAATGTAATGCTCAAAGTTGAATCTGTAATGTTACATTACACGCGAATGCTTATCAGTCAGGGAGGTAGTATTGTAATGTAATGCTCAAAGTCGAATCTGTAATGTTACATTATACGGGAATGCTCATCAGTCAGGGAGGTAGTATTGTAATGTAATGCTCAAAGTTGAGTCTGTAATGTTACATTACACGCAAATGCTTATTAGTCAGGGAGGTAGTATTGTAATGTAATGCTCAAAGTCGAATCTGTATTGTTACATTACACGCGAATGCTTCTGGTGAGGGAGCACCTTAATATAAATAATAACATAATCTAAAACTTTTTTACAAAAAACAAAACCGACTTCCAAAAAAAACACTACAAAGTGAAAAATAACTTTAATTTCGGAAGTCGGTGTCTTTGGATCTGTATTTTAGGTTTTTGCCCCCGACTTTGTAAAAAAGTTTTTATTTTTCACTTTTCAGTGGGTCAGTTTGTAATTTATCTAAGTTACAATAACCCAATGTCAACTGCTCATCACGTTTTACAAAATATTGCTTTTCCCGATGCAGGGACGTTAATTGTTGTGGAGTTCTCCTAGTAAGAACCAAGAGAACTGGAGCTCATGGTGAAGTCACCATCACCATTAATTTTGACGAGCATAAACCATATTAAAGTAATCGAATCGCAACCTGTGATATACTTCGATATAATTGAGTATTTCCGATGGCCATCTGTGGTCTTCATCATCAGTTCCAGTTCACCAAACTTTCCGAGAGCAAATGCACGAGTTACTATAAAAAATACTGAAATCGATATAAGTGTGCCCATAAAATTTGAGGGTTTCCCTCGATTTCCATGGGATCCCATCATCAGATCCTGACTTGATGATCATGGGACCACTCGGGAAGTATACCCTTTCGAACAAAAAAAGAAAAATCCAAATCGGTCCAGCCATTTTCGAGTAATCGGGGAACATACATAAAAAAAAAAAAAAAAAAAAAAAAAAAAGGTTCCGACGAATTGAGAACCTCCTCCTTTTTGAAGTCGGTTAAAAATATTCACTTATTAAGTTATTAAGAAAATGCTCTAATTTAACATAGATTTTTTCCAAATCATTAACACTACTCTTTAGACGTGATATTCAGTTTAAGATCATTAAAAGTCTTTTATCGTCGCCTTAACGGCCTCTACAATTTGTGACCGCCGTAATAAACGCTTATTGCAGAGACTGTTACGAGCTTCCATGCTCAGCTAGCAATGTATAACGCAACAATGTTCATATTTGAAAGTTATCGATTGAACTTTAACAATTGACATCTGTGTTAAAATTGTGTTTAGGATAACTATTTTGTCATACAGAATTGGTCTTTAAAGTAATTGGAACTGGCTGTTATGATTATGACTCGATGCTGTTGAGAAAAGAAAAAAAAAACCGGTCAAGAAAAAAAATGTTTGAGAATGTGCAAACAGCGCTCTTTCATATGATACCCCATATGCCCTATTAACCCCACTTTGATTTTTTAAGACACCCTTTCAGTCCCTGTTGCAAAAAAAAATATTTTAGTTTCTTTCTTATTTGAAAAATAGTTGGGTCAACGTCATCTAAAACTATTCTAAATTTCAAGTTGATAGCATTAGTAGTTCTTGAGATATCCAGCTGTGACAGACAGACAGACAGACTGAGTGACACCATAAGGGTTCCTTCTTTACCATTTTGGTACGGAACCCTAAAAAGATACGCGCTCCTATAGCTATTCCGTTGTCTTCTTCCAACTACAGGCAAAACTCATATTTAGTGCGAGCGAGTAAAGACTTTAATGACCTATGCAAGCAGTTCTCTTTTGATTTGTTTTCAACCAAAGGCTCAAGCGTACGCAATAGGCTGAACCTGGAATTTTTCAAAATTAATTCTTAGTGTTAATAGTAAGTAGTTCTGTTTCTTATTTTATTTTATTTTATTTCATTGTAGTATTCCTTATGTTTGGTGGTACCGATTTGACGATTGGTGCTCATCTTTTTTTGATGTCTTGTCGAGTTTAAGATCTCTTATTATAATTACTGTATAGCTAGCCGTGAAAACCTGTAATTGGCTTCTGTAATGTTTCTTATTGCAGTACTTATATTTATTGTTTTTATGTAAAGCTGTTGGTTTGATAAATAAATAAATAAATAAATAAAAACATAACCGTTCCTAGGCAGTCGGGTAAAAAGGCGTGGCATGGGCTCGTAGGTACTTATAATTGCATTGTTTACCTAAAAATCATCAGGAGCTTAGGAGTCACCTACTTCCAGTCCATTGTAATCTGACCTCCTAAACTGTAAGACATGGCGCACACTATGCGAAATGCGATTGCGTCAGCTCGGCGACTAAACGCAACGACAGGCTGCGGTCGACAATTTTCATATATTTTCTTCAAACCTCCGCACATTTGTCGTAGAGTCGCAACGATAGGTTAGGGGATCCGAGTCGCATGCTATCGCTACTTGTCGCAGCGTCCAGACGCACAGTAGCACGCGACATGCCAGCGTCTTGTCGTCGAGCTGTCGCCGTCGCATGTCGCATAGTATAGCCACAGTCACATCCAAAGAGACCCTTTTCTTCAATTCCGAGTTTCTTTTACAGGAAATACTCCTAAACAGCTATTTTTGACAGGCACATAACTACTGAACATAGTTTAACCCCTCAAGTGTCGAATGCACCCCGTGTGTGCGTAAGAAAAACCCTTTTTATGTTAGGTATATAAGCTTATATCACATATATATAAACGTAAAAAAACATCATCCGATGGAAAACCAATAATCATCATTAGTAGTGAACCTATGGAGTTCGCAGCTAACTCCCCCTCCCCCCCCCCCGCGTGTCAAATGCTCCCCAAGTGTGCAAAAGGACAAAACTTTACATAATAGGTATTTAAGCTTAGATCACATATATATAAACGTAAAAAAACATAATTCGATGGAAAACATATCATTATCAGTAGTTGTGAACCTATGGGGTTCGCAACTAACCCCCAACCCTCCCCACTCGCTGGGGTTTTGGGTCTAAAATTAGCCAAACTCAGACACTTGAGGGGTTAATGATATTATCAGATAAGAGAAGCTGATACACCTCCGTAATCCCGTAATCACATTTACATCAACGACGTAAACACGTTGTACTTTCCGCGAAACACATGCCATTTTGACTTTAAGTTGCTAAATACCAAAAGCTTTGACGGTAACATTATGAGCTTTCCTTGATCTTGTTTTGTAAAGTTATTTTCAGCAAGGTTTTGCTTGATATGTTACATTAAATTGGGCCATCTATAACCATATCAGGCTTGTCATCTATGACGGGGTAGAAATTCCATACATAAGGTGGTTTTTTTAAGCCAATAGTAATACGGGTCGTCAGAAGCCCGAAATTCTAACAACCAGTCTTACCAAGGGGTATCATATTACTTTGTTACTGGTTTGTGGAGATCAGATAGGCAATCGCTCCATGTAAAATACTAGGTAATCAGCTGGATCCGATTGGATTGACAGCCGCCCCCAAAAAAGTCGGGAAAAGACTACGCAGATAATAATCGATTCCAAGACCTCACGACAAGGCTTCAATCTTTAAGCAAAGTAGGCTTTATTTTGGTGGTATAGGTAAGTTTCGGCAACCGTGCTAAAAGGCTCTTGTAGCAATCTCCTACTGAAAAATTATTGGGAACCGTTTTAATACATTATTACAACTGTTTACGGTTTTTAGCGGCGCTTTGGTCTTACTCGTGCATAATATAGCATAACGCCTGAATTATTTCAGCACAAATATGAGTAAAGGGCCCTGCGAACTGTAAATATGACTCTCGAAAGCCGAATGTGGTTTGGAGCGGTTACAAAATACTTGGAAGCAACAAATGTTAGAATTTCGCAACGCTATGATTACTAGCCTCCGACAACAGACGTTTCATAGAGCGGGCGGTCTTTTGAGAGGTAAAGATCTTTCATGTGCAGATGATGACCACCGGGGTGGTTTTAGTGAAGTAAAAATCCCACATGCTGTTTTCGGAAGAACCGGCCAAGTGCGTGTCGGACTTCGCACATTTAGGGTTCCGTACCAAATGATGTATCAATAGATTGGTATTTGTTAGTAAAATATAAGTAATACCTAGTCATTATCACCAAACAAGTTTATAGGTCAATATGAAGTTAAAAAATACTTCGCTAAAAAAAGCTGACTTTGTTGGCTTCTCTGCTTTGTTATCCATTATTTTTTTTAACTAAAAGTTTAGTATTTATCTACTCAACTAGTCTTAAACGACGATATCCCACTCGATGAGGTAAGTCAAAAATTTTTCTTCACGCCTCCCTATACCTCTATGGGCCTCACAAAACAATTGAAAATTTTTTTTGAAAATTTTTTTTGTGTTGCTTTCAAAAAATCAAAAATCAAAAGTCATTTATTCAAATTAGGCTGAGAATCAGCACTTTTTGAACGTCGAAATTACAGTAAGACAGTCCCCACAAAACGCCCGCCCTTCAACACTTCCTAGTGCTTTAGCTGGGAAGAAGAAGTAGCGGAACAAACTCCCCAGCAGCACAGCTGTCTGTTCAGTTAGAAGAACTAGATTCTATACAATAGTACCTATGCAAAATAATTTACGCAACACAATACATTAAATTATATTTTTGTCAAATAAAATAAACAATTTTAGTACTTAACTCATGTAACCTGTGATTATGGAAGCTGAGCTTTGGGTCAACAAGATGCTTATAACTACTGTGAAAATCTGAAGACTGTAGGTTCAATCGTTTGGCTGTAAAACCTGTGTGACAGACGACGGACAGACGCACACGTGAACACAGGACCAATCGTTTTGGTGACGTTTGGGGAAGGCCTTTCTCTAACAGAGCACTACTTTGACTTTCGAGTAAAATGATGGAAAATGATAATGACCATCATTCCATTTGCCAAGCTTGGCGATTGTGGCGAAGATTCATATTCATGCTTTACAGCAGTTTCCACGTATAACTCGGACATTTTACCAACTTGTAATTTGAGCTCGCAACTTTTTAAAAACATTCCATATTACTTTGTTCCACTCATGGCTAAGTAATAACAGCCGCAAGTTAAGCTACGAGGTTTGTCAGTGGATGGGTAACCATCTTTACTCCTCCGTGCCTCAGAAAGCACGTTAAACCGTTGGTCCCGGCTGTCATTCGTGGATCGTTGACAGTCGTTACTTTGACGTCGTCGTAACCAGTCTTACCAAGGGGTATCGTATTACCCAAGTTACTGGGTTGTGGAGGTCAGATAGGCAGTCGCTCATTGTAAAATACTGGTATTCAGATGCATCCGGTTAGACTGGAATCCGACCCCAACATAGTTGAGAAAAGGCTAGGCGGATTGAGTGATACCTTTGTTCCACTACGAAAATTATAAAAATTTACAAAATTCTATGTTGGTAGCCAAAATTTCCCCATTTCTTACCAAGTCTCATCCGTCAAACTCCAACAAATCAAAACATATTACATTACATACATTTTATCCGCAACTTTCATACGTTTTTACTTTGAACCTCAAGGGATTTGCGCTCGGCTGCATAAGCCTGTAACTTACAGGCAAATCCTTTCAGTTGAGGGGAAACAAAACAAAAGATGTTTTACCTTTTATCTCGGCTGTGGTAACAACCGGTGGTTGGCAGTTATTAAGGAAAATGTCCTTTGTGTAGCAGATTTTCCAAACCAAGGGGAAATTGTCTGGTTTTCGGAGTTTTTCAGAGAAGCTAATGGGTAAATCTATGCAACTAGATCTATCAGGTTAAGCTAGCTTGCCGGGGTACCAGCTGTCAGTTGTGGATCTTTGACAGTCGTTACGGGTCGTCAGAAGCCTGAACGTCTAACAACCAGTCTTACCAAAGGGTATCATATTACCTTGTTACTGGGTTGTGGAGGTCAGATAGGCAGTCGCTCCATGTATAATACTGGTATTCAGCTGCATGCGGTTAGACTGTAAACCAACCCCAACATAGTTGGGAAAAGGCTAGGCAGATGACTTTTCAATTTGTAAAGTCAAGAAATTAATTGTTATGCAACTACCACCTCGACTTGTCCGTATCTTTAAATCACAACTGTGATTCTTTGACCGTTGTTTGAAATGGCTTTTATATATGGAAAATTGACGTAACTTGTCAATTTGCTTAACAATTAAGTACCCCGGCTGGACCTACTGGCGCATTTCGATTTTGTCATCATAAATATGTGGGTAATTTTAAAGCTATGCCCAAGCATTACAACTAACCGAATAAATAACTAGTGGCAATGTGGGTATCGCCATGTTTCTTAAGGCGTTTCTCCGACCGAGGGACCTTGAGCGTTCGGTCCTTCTCTGTCTAGCCTCTCTGACCCGCTCTGTCCCGCTACCTCCGCACGCCTATTTATCATAGAATTCACACAATTTTTTTGAATTACTTTAGTAAAAAAGAAAAGCGATCTTTTCAGATAAAATAAAACGTCAATTATTTAGATTTACCATTACCTACCTTGCCATGTAATCTAGTCCTTGTTGAACAATAAAAATATATTCTATTCTATTCTATTTTAAAATTACCTATCCATTAGTGTAATCCTCAAATTAATAGAACTTTAGCAAAAGATGCCTGCAATCAAAATAATTTTATCATTTTTTTACAAGAAGATTGTAATAACACATAAAAACAAATAAGAATGTGTTGATAGGATAACAAACATTGACAATGTGCTTTTAGATTTAGTTTATTTATCTTAATTAATGAGTTAATAGCCTCTGAATAACGCACTATCGCATGGTTTTTCTCGTGGTAGGTAGCGCCTTAAGCTGGTTGCAAGTCGACAATTAAAGCATGTATTGCTTACAACCAGCTAGTGACAAGTCTCCCCGTAAATAAAGCTTACTGGGTAAATACATAAATATAGGTATAATTATTATTATGTCTACAAAGTTCCTAACCTTGTATTGTGAATATATCTACATAATCTATAATATTTTGTAATATTTAGCACTGTTTAACTTTGTAAACTTTTAATAGGTTTGTAAACATTTGCGTGTTTCAAACGTTGGTCAAAAGTTTTTGGAACAACAATAAATAATTGTTCAGTGCAGAAATAAAAAAAAATTAAATGTAAGTATTTTAAATTATTTAATTGTATATCTACTGGCTTTTCCAAAAGCGTTTTGAAGCTGAAAACACCTGGACTCCCGTATATACTAAACCACGTAGATAATCAAATCTACGTATGCATTTAAACATTTATCGTCACTGCCCTATGGAAATATATGGCAATCCATAATCAGGCTATAATGTTCCCACTGCTGGGACACAAGCGTCCTCTCGGTGAGAGGGAGTGGGCCGTAATCTAACACGAGGGCTAGTGTGCAGGTTGGTAGATGTCAAATGTCTCCGAATTTTGGGTTCCATGGCGGTTTCCTCACGATGTTTTCCTTCACCGTTTTGAGAGCTGTGATGATGAAATAGTTTACACAAAGTAAAGTGCCTGAATGGCAATGCTGGAACAAAATAATTTCTAGAAAACCTAACTAGAACCACGAATACTGTAAACTGTTCAGTTAAAGGGACTACAGGATCTAAAGCGCGGTCACTGTCGGACTGCATAGAAAAGAAAGAGAAGCTCGATGACACAACACTGGTAATTTATTGCAAAATATGAAGCAACTAGCTGCGGCCCGCGGTTTCACCTGCGTGCACCGGGATAAAAAGTAGTCTATGTGTTAATCCAGGGTATAAGCCATCTACATACTAAATTTCATCTAAATCGGTCCAGCCGTTTGAGCGTGAAGAAGTAACAAACATACACACACACACTCACAAACTTTCGCCGAAATATTAGTGTGAATAGTGTGAATTAGTGTGATAATGTGATGTGATGATTACCTATTCACAAAAAATCTATTACATCGCCTTCCCGCTAACCTCTCCCTCCCCCTCTCACCATCTCTCACACACCCTTTACCTACCGCTTTCCCATCCCTCTACCCTCTACCCTCACCAACTCCTCCCGTTCCCCTCTCCTTCTCTACACCCTCCCCCTCACTACCCACTCATAACCCTCTCCCCCTCTCTCCATCATCCTCTCGCTCTCGCTCCTTACCACCCCTACCCGCCCTCACCCTCTCACCAAACCCTCCCTTTTACCCTTTCCCTCCTTACCACGCCCTTCCCTTCCCCTTTCCCTCCTCACCACCCCCTCCTCTTCCCTCCTCACCACCCCTTCCGCTTCCACCCTCCCCATTACCCTTCTCTCTGGGGGAAAAACTATTAATGACAATCTTTATTACTTGTCAAACCAAACCAAATGAAGATTTTTCATATAAACTATATTCCCTGTTTTCACCCCCACAGGGATGGAATTAAAAAATATCGTTTGGGATATTTCACCGAAAGATATACAGTTAATCAAGCCCCGCAGTAAAACCTGCCCTGTAAAATTGACTGTCCCTTTTCACCCCTTCAGGGGTAGATTTTCGAAAAACCCTGATACACGTTATTCTTCATTTTTGGTCTCAAGTATAAATACTGAGTTTCGAGTTAATCGGAACGCGCGTTAAAATTCCTCCATACAAAACTTTGACTCCCCCCAATCCCTCCTGAGGGGGTTGTTTAGGAAAAATAAAAATGTGAAACTTTATAATTTACTTAGTTAAATATTCATGCCAAGTTTCAAGTCTATTAACTCAAGGAATAAGATTTTTCATACAAACTTTCATCCCCTATTTGACACCCTTAAGGATGGAATTTCCAAAAAATATTTTTTAATGGATGCTAACACTGTATAAGGTATCTATGTGCAAAATTTCAAGTCTCTAGGTCCAGTGGTTTGGGCTGTGCGTTGATATATCAGTCAGTCAGTCAGTCAGGACTTTGAATTTTATATATATAGATTGAACACTTTCAATGAAAATTGTAGGGGTAATATGTTAAAAACTAGAAAAATAAACCTGGAAATGGTTTTTTTTTCTATAAACTAAAATAGATTTCAGGACAAATAAAATTACTTGTGTATTTTATATTTATTTATTTATTTATTTATTATTTCCAAAACACTTAACCTTATACAATTTTGGTTATAGCCACACACGAAAACCTCTCAGGGCTTATCTGTGTGCTGGCAAGCCGCTCATTTATCAAGGATGTTACTAAACTACCTTGATACATAAGACATTCATAAAGCGATCATAACAAATTATTGGTACATATTTTGTGTAAAGAAACGTTTGTATTTGTACTTATAACTTTTCGAACTCATTTTATACAACGTTTGCAAGTCCTCTGGAAGTTTATTAAGGCAAAAAGGCACTAAATATTCTGCAATCCTCATCCCGTACACGTTACTGCATTTTGGTAGGATGTATTTATTTTTAAGTGGTATCGTTCTCAGAAAGTCAGGTCTTGTTTTTTCGGTTAGCAGCTCAGGTCTATTGACTTCCGCAAGAGTAAAAAATTCCACTTTATTGAACACATTCATAACATTACAATATTTAAAGAGGTCGTTATCACTATTTTTGAATTTCTTGTTTATATGTATTATTCTTGTTTATATGTATATATTACTGTGTACTGTGTATTTTTTCCTATCAAAAAGATGCTATAGTTACTGTAAAAGATGGACAGAAAGTTATTAAGTTTCGCCGTATTTTACGGAGGACAAGCCTTAAAGCAGACAATATTTCTTATTCCCTGATAACCTGAACCCGGCATTACAGCTAGTGGTTCCGTACAGGCATTTAGTTCGCAAATGGCGCGGTTTGCATAAAACATGGCTTGTCCCTGACGTGGGTGACTAACGAGCGAGTGATATAGCTGTACTGCTGAACGCGGCTTGACGCACTGAAACGAGGCTTTTATGAGACACTTTAAAAATAATGGAAATATATTAGTTTTTACTGATTTGAACTAAAATTTGAAATAAAAAAAAACATCATCCGATGGAAAACCAATCATCATCAGTAGTTGTGCACCTATGGAGTTCGCAACTAACCCTCCTCACCCCCCGCGTGTCAAATACACTCCATGTGTGCATAAGGACAAAACTTTACATAGTAGGTACATATATACTCGTAAGCTTATATCACATATATACTGGGTGTAATTTTAATCACCGTTATCCTCTTAAAGGGTTCATTCTACTCATCATCATAGACAACTTTTACTATGGGACCAAACCTGTTATCGCGAAAAAAAAATCAGCTGTTCAATACATTTTGACGAATTATGCGAACATAAATGTACTGAACAGCTGATTTTTTTTTCGCGATAACAGGTTTGGTCCCATAGTAAAAGTTGTTCATAATGATGAGTACAATGACCCCTTAAGAGGATAACGGTGATTAAAATTACACCCTGTATAAACGTAAAAAAAAATCATCCGACGGAAAACATATCCTCATCAGTAGTTGTGAACCTATAGGGTTCGCAACTAACCCCCAACCCCCCTCCCCCACCGCTGGGGTTTTGGGCCTAAAAATAGCCCAAACTCAAACATGTGAGGGGTTAAGGGTATTAAATATTATGACTACCAAAAAAATTTAATCCAAAATTAATAAAGTCTCAAATACAGGATTGACAGGATATATATTCAAAAGTGTAAAAGTCGGCCATTTACGACATAATACGTGGAACTGATTGAGAATTGAAAAGCTGCGTGAAAATGAACGGAAAATTATACCCACGATATTTCGATAAAGAGCCCAATTACAACATTATGGTGGCGTTCAGAATTAATGTGACTGAATTATTTTTGAGCTGTCCGTACCTATGTGTATAATTTTAACGGATATGAAGACATGTACAATATAAAAAAAAACTTTTCCAAAAAAAATCGGCTTCCAAAAAAAAAACTACGTACAAAGTGAAAAATAACTTTAATTTCGGTGTCTTCAGTTTTGTATTTTTGTTTTTTGCCACCGACTTCCGAAAGTTATTTTTGCCACCGACTTCCGAAAGTTATTTTTGCCACCGACTTCCGAAAGTTATTTTTGCCACCGACTTCCGAAAGTTATTTTTGCCACCGACTTCCGAAAGTTATTTTTGCCACCGACTTCCGAAAGTTATTTTTGCCACCGACTTCCGAAAGTTATTTTTCACTTTTTAGTTGTGGCACCTATCCCACACATACTCGAACACCACTGCCTGCAAAAGACAATAGAACATTATCGACATAAAAAGTGGGAAAAGTACATATTATTGAAGCTAACTCAAAAACTACCTAAGCAAAGTTAGATTTTACATGGGATAAATTTCGAGGTATATCCTCCCGAATAAAACCTTCTTTAAAATTGGACTACTCCGTAAAAAGTTATGTGTAATATATACAACATTCGTTTTTTTTGCCCTAAACCCGAAAAGGGGTCATTTTACTCATAATTTTGAACAATTTTTTCTATGGGACCAACCTAGAAATCGCGAAAAAAAAACTGCTGTTCAGTACATTTTGACGAGTTTGGTGTAGATAAATGTACTGAACAGCTGTGTTTTTTTTTCGCGATTTCAGAGTCCCATAGTGAAAGTTGTTGTGAAAATTTATCCATCTATTTTAATGGGACCTTATTATATTATACGTCGACATGAGAACCTCCTCCTTTTTTTTCGTCGGTTGATAATCACCACACTTGACATCTCACGTAGAGTGCTACAAGGATATTTTGGCGCCTAAATGAACTTGTCAGGGTTTGTGAACATGCCGCTGGGGTCGCGGGTTGTTTGAAAAAGATACCGCGGCCCTGGCATAGGCAACTGAAGGAACACGGGTGGGTTTTAGTCAGTAAAAGTCTGACACGCCCTTCCGCTCCAACCAGAGCGGGAGAAGTTATTTGATGATTTCCCACCCTCAAAAAAAAAAAAAAAAAAAAAGGGTTTGTGAAATTGTCACAGAAATTGTATTGATAAAACAAAATGGCGACGTTAGTTCCGTAGTATTTTGTTCTAAGTATTATATTTTAGAAATGCCCGACAAGCTTTCAAGCTCCTTTATACCCAGGCTTTGAGCCCAAACTATTTGGAAGCTCTCAAAGTATGCAGAAACACCAGCTTCAAATTCTGAATTGTAGAAGATATGTGGAGACAAAAACTACATTATAAATAGCTGCTATTGAAAAATCCAATCGATAAAGTAACTTAACTGATAGACTGGCCAGAGTATGCTGGACATACTCTGGCCAGTCAGTCATTTAAGGTCAATGATGCGTCTCAAAAGGATGTCAGTAATGATGGGGTCCGATAGGGCCGATGTCGCGGGGTCTCGGGTTGTTCGAAAGAGATATGTGGCCCTGGCACAGGCAACTGAAGGAACACGGGTGGGTTTTAGTCAGTAAAAGTCTGACATAAAAAGAAGTGGGGGGGGGACCAATGATCAATGACCTCTCCACCCAGGGGGCCTACTCCCTAAGTACGAAGCCCGTAGTGTCGGCCTTCGTTACGGGCGTTTCTTTCTCCGTATCACCTACGGATGGATGATTGGTTCGGGGCCCGAACGAAGTAGGAATGACAACATGATTTGCCAGTTGTCCCTACTCCCGATGTGTTTTTGCCCGTTCGAAAAATTTTACTTTTACACTTGTTTTGATGGATCGTAATGTCAGACGGACGGATAAACGGACGAACTTAGGGATTAGGCCCCCAGAGCGGGAGAAGTCATTTGATGATTTCCCAAACAAAAAAAAAAATCTACTGCTATGTTTGTGTCAGCACGAGCTATAGCCATTTAGCAAGCAATGTCGCAGGCCTGTGTCCCATTCCTGCGACTCAGGCCTTCTTTCAGTAAGAGGGAGTGGCACATAAGACCACGCAAGCCCATTATGGGTGTCCATGTCTTCTGCAGATATTTGACTGCACCGTTTAGCAAGGCTGTCTAGCCAATGCTCCAATGCTACTTGACTGTGCTGGACATACTTGAGTATCATTAAGTATACCCGTTATCTTTCAGGAAGAGCTCGTGGCTAAGTCACAGCCATCGTGGCTAAGGCTAAGGCAGCCGGACGGATCGATCCATCTGGTTAAGCTACACTTACCGGGGTTGGTTCGTGAATGTGTTACCATCTTTACATACCGAGACTTCTCCATGCCCCGTAAAGCACGTTAAGCCGTTGGTCCCGGCTGTCATTCGTGGATCTTTGACAGTCGTCACGGGTCGTCAGAAGCCTAAAAGTCTGACAACCAGTCTTACCAAGGGGTATCGTATTACCCAGTTACTGGGTTGTGGAGGTCAGATAGGCAGTTGCTCCATGTAAAATACTGGTATTCAGCTGCATCCGGTTCAGTGGTCTCGAACCTACCGATTTTTCGGTATTTCTGCCTACATGGGCTCTGTTATACCGAAATATTTTTTTCAATAAATAAACGAATTTGATTGAATATTGTATATTTTTCTGAAATACCGATTTTTGGTACAAATATACCGATTTTACCGGCAACTGTACCGATCTCGCTCTATGACGTTCGAGACCACTGATCCGCTTAGACTAGAAACCGACCTGTTATATTTCAACTTTGCTTTCCTTACTAGTTTTATGTTTATTTTGGAAACCAGCGTTCGTAATATATCCTTCTCCATAAATGCAAAACAGTACATCCATAAAAATAAATCCATCTTACATGTAGAATGGGACCTATTTTTCTTCCGTTTGCCGTCAACGCGGCACATATTTCTTAATATCGGCTGTCAGCTCTCCGAATATAGATCGGCTATAGAATGTGATAAGTGTTGCGTGCCGTGTGTTTTACTACTGGCCAGCTAAGTGATGGACCTTTAATAGAAATATACACACCTTCTCGAGGTTGGTAGTACAGTCAGCCACAAAAGTCGATAAACACTGTTATAGATAAACCACTCTAAAAATGAATGCCCCTCCAAAGCGGTTACGTTCACGGAAGTGTATAAGCCATGGTCAAAGGTTGATAGCAGTCTCTTCCCGGAATGTCTGGTTTATTCTAGGTTTGACCAAAGCCTTCGGGCAAACCCCGAAATAAATTCCAATTTCGGACTTTGGGAGTACCCCGCGGTTCGGTTTGGTTAGGTTCCTTTAAATCCTGCAGACAGAAATAGGAGCCCCGTGCAGCGGGACTCCGTCGACCTGCTGATGAAAACCCTAACCCTAGACGGTCGACGTCAGGGGCACCCTGATGTCGTCCGTTGTTTGGGCTTTGACTAAGACTTCAAATCAGACCTGAGGATTGATAGTCAAACCTAGGAGCGCCGGAACTTCGAGGTTTGACTATAACATATAGACGCAATACATATAATTGGTCTTTGTCACATTCACGCGCGAGTACAGTCAACAAAAAATACCTTAACTAACATACATAAAAATATACACATTAAAACTGTTTTTTTTTTATGAAAACCGTACCTACCCAACTTGCCCAAACGTCAAACAGTCGTATTTGTCGGCCAACTAATGTATATTAAAAGACACGAACGCGCGACAGAGCGAACGTGTCGTTCCATACAAAGCGCATGTTCCCCACCGTACAATGTTCCTCCGTCGTACAATGATGCTCCTTTTTCTATGGAGGATGAGTGATGTTATAACTATTTCACAAAACTGTTGAAGAATAACAGTTATGATTTGATATACGAACATTTAAGGCTACTCTTTCGAAAAAAGCTTAAAAACAGCGTACAGATGAAGCAGTTTTTCGCCGGAACCTACAGAGAAATTACATCTGAAAAAAAATGGTTAGTAATCTACATGATATGAATCGTAATTTGGTTTAGCCATAATTTTTCTATCGGTATCACATAATAAGAAAAAAAAACCCCAAATCACCTCCAAATCGTTAAGATGAAACCATTTTACTCCTTCATTTTTTATCAAAAGAATATAAAAAATATATCTACTACTTTGCAATACAAAAGAAAATGATTTGGTTTTGTTACTTTTTAAAAACATGTATATTTTTTATTAGGTATAAAAAATTAAAAATGCGTCTAATTTGGGACAGCGCTCCTTGAGGGGCGAGTCCTATTACTGGCTGGACGTACGACGCGTTGCGTGAGCTCAGGGGGTCTACTCCCTAATTCCGTCCGTGTTTCCGTCCGTCCGTTTATCCGTCCGTCTGACATTACGATCCATCAAAACAAGTGTAAAAGTTAAATTTTTCGGACGGGCAAAAACACATCAGGAGCAGGGACAACTGGCAAATCATGTTGTCATTCATACTTCGTTCGGGCCCCGAACCAATCATCCATCCGTAGGTGATACGGAGTAAGAAACGCCCGTAACGAAGTCCGAAACTACGGGCTTCGTGCTTAGGGAGTAGGCCCCCAGGCCAGAATGCGCTAGCTAATCACTCAAGGTCATTGGCGTATAGTTCGGCCTTAAAGTTGGGAAGTAGTCTCGCGCCTATATAACTCTAAACTACGGCGATTAGGTACCAAACAACATTCCTGTGTGAGCAATCATTTACAAAGTTTAGTTGTTTATCAGCAACAGTAACTGTAAAATTATAATTTGCAATTGATCCCACCTGAAATTACTATGAAACCTTATAAAATTATAATATTCGATAGTGTTTTAGGAGAATCTGATCTCCTTGAAGCCTCACAGAATCCTTCAGGTTCTAAGAAGATAGATTTATTTCTTAGATCGCAGACAAACAAGATATCTGGTAAGTTTAGGTATCGGAAACTTATCTTCGAGAAATGTAACGATAAGATTATGAGATTATATTTTGTAATTATAATTTATTGGATGAGTCATGAAATATAATGGCGCAGATTATACATATAGAGATTTCGGAGTAATTTCTTAAAAATTTTGCGCAGACAACAACTCAAGGAGCTTTATTCGAATACTTGCTTTTGCCCGCGGCTTCGCTCGCGTTAATTTAGAATTTGACAATCAATTCGGGTTGTACTCGTGTTTGTAATAATATAATTCGAAAGATACGTGGCGCCATCTATTATCATAAGAACGTTATTGTTGTTTTCCTCGGGAGCAGTAGGTACTTTTTTTCGGGATGAAAGGTAACCCTATATCCGTTTCTGTACACCTGACAAAGTATATCCAAAATTTTAGGATAATCGGTCCAGTGGTTTAGGTGTGAAATTTAGTTAGGATGAGGCATTAGTTCAAAAAAAATATTTTATCTTTAATTTGAACATCTCAATCGAAAGGTATCTTATCATTTTTATGATATTATCAAAATTATTATTTTATACTTGTTTCTTTGCTTATGCAAAACAAATTTCTTTAAAAAAAAAATTAGAAGCCATAGGGACTGCCGACAGGAGTGAAAACTTAAACTTAAAAGCATGTTGCGGTGTCGAGGTGAAGCGGTGACGCGAGCCCGTAAGATTCCCCCTACCAAAAATCGCTCAACGTGCTTCACTTCAAAAATGTATCATGCATTCATGCTACAGCCCAGTAGGTACCTACCTTACAATCAGGTACCATTTGGTTACCCATTGAAAGGGTTTTCGATAGGGTTTTTGTAAGAAGTTAATCAAAAACCCGTTACGATGTAGGTAACCCTTTTGAATGGCTTTAAGGTACCATTTTGGTTATCGATTGAAAGGGTTTTCGATAGGGTTTTTCTAAGCAGTTAAACAAATACCCATACTATGTGGGTGCACTTCCAGCTCTCTTAAAAACAATAACAGTGTATCATTCCAACTCGGAGCAATGTAATATGACCTCTCGATGATGGGCATACGTTGCAAATAGCTAGCCCCTTCGAAAGACTTAAGGCCCAGGTTCCGAGCTTGGTTTAGCTCGGTGTGTAAGTGAAATGGCGTTATGGCTGTCTAGTTTGACGCACGAGATAGAAGATTCTCACGCGCACCGGAATTATGTCATAAAAGTGCAAATAAAATCGTATAAAATTAGAAATTAACTATTTAATAAAAAGTAATCCATCACTGGATGCAGTTTGGAATTTGAAATTTCATGGTATATTTTTAATTATAATTATAATTCCTAATGAAGGGATAAACAGCTTTTAAAGATTATTAGGAGGTATGTTTAAAGATTTTTTTGGTGCATTAAAGTCTGTTTAATTATGTTTTGGCTTCCATCACTATATGTGAAAAGGACTTGAAAATATCATATTTTTTTTACATGTCAAAATTATTTACGGTTGATAAGATACACAGCTTTAAAAAACCACCTTTTTGATCGTTTTCAGGAAATCTGCGCCTTAACTATTAACCGGGGTTGTACGGTCCCTGCTTATAATCTCCATCTTTTCTCACTTTACATAAATAAATACATACTTACTTTGCAACTTTCAACTGAAACAGACAGTGAACCCTCTCGCCAACAACTTCTAGCTAAAGCAAGAGTTCTGCTGACACCACAATTGTACGTAAACGGGACAACCAAATTACATAGAGCGCCAAGTCACAACAAATGTTTAAAAGCAGCCCACACTCCCGGGACAACTGGGAATCTAAGCTACAACAGCCACGAATCTGAATGCAAATCTGTGTACACGCTGTATATACGTAGATGCATGTATCTGCATCTACAGGATGTTTGTTAGGAATGGCAATCTTTATAGCGAAGATTTGCGGGGTCAAATCGAGTAGTTTTGATCCAAGATCATAAAATACGGAATACCACTATTCTCGAGAGATAAAATATTCTTGATTTTTTTGGATGGTGGTATATGGACTGTGTGAATGATGACATGGCTACATAGGGAGTGCCTACCGAGATGACGACTAATATAAAAAAAACCGGTCAAGAACGAGTCGGACTCGCGCACCGAGGGTTCCGTTCCGATTTCTGAAAAAGTGTGCTATTTAGAGAAATCGTTTTATTTTTCCTGTAATCTTTACATAAACTTCTATCACATAAAATAATTTCAGATTTTTCTCTTTGCAAACTTCGGAGATAAGGGGGGGGAACGGTATTTTTTTTACATTTTTCATCAAAAGTCGAAAACTATGTGGCCTAAAAAAATTAAAAATAGTTTGAGAATGTGCAAACAGCGCTCTTTCATATGATACCCCACATGCCATAGTACTTAAAAATTACATAGCACTTTAAAATTTTAAGACCCCCTTTCAGTCACTGTTGCAAAAAAAATACAAATATTTTTATTTATTTCTTATTTGCAAAATAGTTGGGTAAACGTCATCTAAAACTATTCTAAATTTCAAGTTGATAGCATCAGTAGTTTCTGAGATATTCAGCTGTGACAGACAGACAGACAGACAGACAGACAGACAGACAGACAGATAGACAGACTGAGTCACACCATAAGGGTTCCTTTTTTACCATTTTGGTACGGAACCCTAAAAACAACACAAAAAGAAAACAGACATGTTGCACCGACCACAAATGAATTAGGATAAGTGCAGGAGACTGATGATTACGGTTTATTCCATGCTAAAGAATTTGTGCTGATATTGCAATATCACAAGTAAGACCAATATGTACAGTCGGCTGCATCAATTGGGTACCCTAGTTGTATTAAAATTAACTTTGCTACAACTTTAAAATTCAAACAATACATCCTTAAGAATAATACAAAAAGTGTTTCTTAGCCCGGACGAGATTCGAACTGTGAGAGAATACCATGTAACTTACTAAATGTTTAGGTTTGTTAAAATCATATTGGCTGTTTGACTATATTTCCTGTGCCTCTCACGTGACAACGATCGTTTGTATTTTTTGTCTGTGGATTCAACGCTCACAAGAGGTTGAGAACATCGGGGCTCCGGGCATTCGAGCACGGGCCACCGAGAGAACAAGTCGATTATTATACTCTTTGAGTTACTATCAAGCACAGGTATTAAGTAAAGGACCTACTGTAAGTCAGTCTGATTTAATAACTATTCTTTAAATATCATACTAAATTATAAACTGGGGCCGTTATTTTGTTCTAAATGTTTGATTCTATTGTGTAACTATTGCTAGTTGTGCAATTAATGTAGCAAGTATATACAATGTTTTATATTCCACAAAGACTAAGTAGTATGTGTAAATAAGTGAAAAGGTTATTCCTTCAGACTTATAGTTATACATTAAACCGATCGATGCAATAAATATCTAGTTGAAGCCTTACTTCTGATTTATCTAATAGAACCATCGAATCATCATCATTGGTTATACAATGATTACCGCGAGCTCCTACACACTAAGCCAGTTAGGTAGTTAACAACTTAATGAATTATCAATCTACTTGGCGTTATAATTCTGTCTCTGTCTATGAAATCGTAGTGAATGAATAGTTTGTTATTAGAGGGTAGTTTTACATACATTTAACTAATCTATAATGAAGTTACCGTCTGATGAGTCTAGTTTTGCTTCACCTTTTGCATTTCTCTAGGAACCCGTTTATCTCAGTTGGGAAAATATGTCTATTATGATAAGTGATAAACTGATAACTGTAAATTATCAAATCAAATTATTGTAAAATATAAATATTTGTAGTAGTGTTACATAATATCAATAATATATATTATTAAATGATTATTAAAGTGTTTTATTCTTGATTTTTAAATTCTTTATAAATATTACTAAAACAAAATAAAATAAATAAAAAAAAACTAAATAAAAAAATACAATTAAAATATAAAAAAAAAATACTTACTTAAAATAGAAAAATACTTTATATTAAAAAACAATATAATGCATGACATAAAACAAAATTCGTGCCTACTAAGATTTGAACCTCCAATCTTATGCACGGCAAGCGGTCTTGAAACCTCTGTCCTATTTACGGCGAGCGCGCATTACGGTGCGTTTTTTTACCGCATAATCTGTGAAGTATGGAATGTCTTTGAAGTGCGCGCACTGCGGTCATGCGTTTTGGTACTGTAGGCCCCGCCCAGTGCGGCAGAACTAACGGAAATGCACCGCAGTGCGCGCTCGCTCTTAGACGTTGAATAACTCGCCGTAAATGTCAACCCTGTTATGCTTGTTGTTATACGCAATATTAGAAGTATTAATGTTTTATTGAAAAAGACAATAATAAAAACAGACTTCAAAATAAATACTAACATAAACTTATTTATTCAATAAAACAATACATTAGTTATAATAAAATGTTTTTGCAAAATACAAAAAGCAACTTCGGCCTATCACGGATTTGAATCCACGTGTATTTTGAGGGGTACCGAATTGATGCAGCCAACTGTACACGTAGTTTGCAATAAACTCTTATTGACTCATTCTTTTTAGGGTTCCGTACCAAAATGGTAAAAAGGAATCCTTGTGGTGCGACTAAGTCTGTCTGTCTGTCTATGTGTCTGTCACAGCTGGATATCTCAAGAACTACTAATGCTATCATCTTGAAATTTGGCACAGTTTTATATGACGTTTGCCCAACTATTTTGCAAATAAGAAATATACACCACTATTTTTTAATTAGTACAAATACTTAAAGGGCTTATTAGAGAAGGTCTTGTTATTATATATGTAAAGTCTCAATAAATAATATTCATAAACAGCAAAGTTATTGGCGTTTGTTGATATCCCAAAATGTCACTCAATGTATGGAAATATTGTACAGGCTATTCATAGTTGTATTTATTTTCTCGCTCTCGCATTCGCGTGCTCTCGCTCGAACTTGCCCCGCCTCCAACAGCTATTATCGTATCATAATCATGAACTTACCAATTATGACCAATTTTCGTGGACAATTTTGGTATTTCGTTTTTTTTACTTTTGACTACACAAATATGATCAGTAACGGGTACGAATAGAGCCCCATTTTTTTTTGTACTAATTAAAAAATAGTGGTGTATAAGTCTTAGAAATTCGAAGTCGGGCTACTAGGGCATGTGGGATATCATATAAAAGAGTGCTGTTTGCACATTCTCAAACATTTTTTTTTAGGCCGCATAGTATTCGATTTTTGTTGAACAATGGGCCAAGTGTGTGTCAGACCACGCACAATGAAGGGTTCCGTAGTTGAAAAGAATGTATACTAAGCAAAAACAAAACTTAACATTGGAAAACAAAAATAAAAAAAAATTGTGTCATAAAACTACAAATTCACAATTTTCGGACTTTTTCCTTTACTTGTGCTGGGAGACCTTGCTTCTTATTAATTATTCTAGGTCAACGGGAAGTACCCTATAGGTTTTAATTTACTTGCGACAGTTGCGAGTATCAAAATGTGTCGCAAAATGTGTGTCGTATTAGGGTTCCGTACCAAAATGGTAAAAAAGGAACCCTTACGGTGTGACTCAGTCTGTCTGTCTGTCACAGCTGGATATCTCAAGAACTACTTATGCTATCAACTTGAAATTTGGAACAGTTTTAGATGACGATTACCCAACTATTTTTCAAATAAGAAAGAAATAAAAATATATGTATTTTTTTTGCAACAGGGACTGAAAGGGGGTCTTAAAAATTCAAAATGGGGCTACTAGGGCATGTCGGGTATCATATAAAAGAGCGCTGTTTGCACATTCTCAAACATTTTTTAATTTTTTTTTAGGCCGCATCGTTTTCGACTTTTGATGAAAAATTTTAAAAAAAATACCCCCCCCCCCCCCCCCCACACTTATCTCCGAAGTTTGCAAAGAGAAAAATCTGAAATTATTCTATGGGATAGAAGTTTATGTAAAGATTACAGGAAAAATAAAACGATGTCTCTAAATAGCACACTTTTTCAGAAATCGGAACGGAACGGAACCCTCGGTACGCGAGTCCCGACTCGCTTTTGACAGGTTTTTTTTTTATTGCGTTGACTTAGAAGCTTGACTTTTTTAGGACTTCAAGAGACTATAGACTTACGTATTTGATATTAATTTCAACTTGATACCTTCAAGCGTTCCTGAGAAAAACGGTCTTGACAGACTGACAGACAGACAGACAGACGGACAAACAAGTGATCCTATAAGGGTTCCGTTTTTTTCCTTTTGAGGTACGGAACCCTAAAAATACCGTCCTCCCCCTTATCTCCGAAATTTGCAAAGAGAAAAATCTGAAATTATTCCATGTGATATAACTTTATGTCAAGATTCCAGGAAAAATGAAAAGATGTCTCTAAATAGCACACTTTTTCAGAAATCGGAACGGAAACTTCGGTGCGCGAGTCCGACTCGCTCTTGACCGGTTTTTATAAAGTTTTGATAGTTTTGGTGCAGGGTTCAAGAATTGGCTTTGCACTTTTAAACTCCCTGTATATTGACTATGTTTTCTTCTACTCTGTGGTGATGTGGCAAAAATTGTCGATTAACATATTGGTTGTGTCAACCAGAGGTACTAGCTAGCTCGAACGCGTGACTTAAATGTCACGCTATAGCATGTTGGTTTTAAAATTTTTGATACAAACACAATGTGGCGGCATCTACATCGCCACATATGAACTACGCATCACTGACATGACGTCACGCAAACCTGCATCGCGCAATTAGAGTTTACCACGCGATTAGCATATATACAACGTCCTGACATCAACCGTCGGGCAGTAGCCCACCAGACACAACACCCGTCTGGTCGGAGGATCCTCCCTTTTCTATGGAGGATGAGTGAACGTTACACCCTGTTCCTCATGCCTCCAAACACAATTAAGGCCAACACATACCGGCGGACGTCGGGGGACGGCATCGAGGAGGATTTTCCCAGGAGCATCCCGCGGTATACCACGGAGGAAATGTGGAGTGTACCCCCGCTTGCACTGCCTCTCCCCCCGGGAGCATATGCTAGCGGACTCCGACGCATGCCTGCATCGCAAGCCTTTGCATCCCGGCGCGGTATCCTCCAGCGCGCTCTTAAATATTACAGACAGAAATCCCCTTTGATACTCCGTGGTCAGTCTCTGAGCTTTGGAATATCTTGTTACCAAATTTAAAATACTCGGCCCCGCCGTCCGCCTATGTGCTCTGGGCTTAGGTATCAGCCGTAGTAAATGTTAATAAAATGAAATAGTGCAAAACGAGTATTTTAAAATCGTTTGAATTTACTTTACGTTTAGTACTCGTGTTCGTGCTAGTCGCATAGTACAGCCAAATGGAATGGACAGTAATCAAAACTCATAATCAGCAGAGGATGATTAATTATATATTACTTACCTAATGTGTACAACGTAAAAAATAATAATATTTGTAACACAATAGGGATGATGCCTGGGTAAAAAAAAAGAAATTATATTTAGTCCGTCAGTCAGATAATAAAAAAAATATTAGACACGTATTTTTAGCTTTATCATATTAATAAAAAAATACTTAGCTATCACGCATTAAAGTTGGGGAGTGGGGGCTCGCTACGTCACTTGTACGTATAAAACCTAGCTACGCGTTACGTCATGCCATATTTTAACTCAATGTATCGCCATTATGGTAAAGCAATAAAGATATTGAGTATTGAGTATTGAGTAATATTTTGATTAAGTAAAAAAAGAAAAAATACGTGTCCAATATTTTTTAATAATCTCTATGACGGACAAAAAAATATTTTTTAGTCATCATCCCTATTATACAAAAGAGAAAACATATCCATAAATTTACGAAAACGATTTATACGACAGCTATGTTTTAAACTTTGTTTTGTAAACGATAAAGTTGAGATAAACAAGCTTTTTCGCGAATTTGCTTGAAACTAATTTGAGTCAAAAGGCAACAGAGCAAAAGACAAGTTTGTTGATAATAACATAAGAGCGTTTTGAGAAAACATAATTGGATTTTAACTTACACACTGAGATGCGTGACTCCTGGCGCGCGTTTCCACTGTCGTACGATTTTTGAATACGGTTTTTATTTTTATTTATTTATTTATTCACAAAGCAACAACAGGTAAAAATCACAGTATATCACTCAATTCACATTCATTTCGACCTGATTATCACCTAAAGCGTAATCGCACAACAACACTAACAACAACAATAATAATGATACGCTTTTTACTGAAGTTGTAAAAACTGTTGTTGCTGCTGTTGTTGTTGTGTTGTTGTTGCTGTTGTATTGTTGTTGTGTTGTTGAAGTTGTTGTTTGTTGTTGTTGTGGTGTTGTTGTTGTTTAGCGTAGTTCACAAAATGACAGCTACAAGGTCATCATCACATCAGTCTGCCCTGCGGCACACTTCTGGGATGTGTGGGAGACCAAACACACAATAATACAATTCATACAATGAATAAATACTTAATTTCATACAATGGTTGACGATTGGAAAGTCATAATGACGCCATTATGACGCCATTATATTAGTAGATTACCAAACTTGTCAAAATCAACAATTATGAAATCAATGATAGACCCTTGATAGACCATTCTGACACTATTGTAATAGCAGACTTGAGGCCCTGGCAAGCTACGTAATAGTAACAAAGTTACATTATTAGAAGAAAACATTACAAGATTAAAAAGAAAGAATAGGTACCTACATACATGTCTTTTAGTGCGTAGTTTTTATGAGAACCTTTTTAGGGTTCCGTAACAAAATTGTAAAAAAGGAACCCTTATGGTGTGACTCAGTCTGTCTGTCCGTCTGTCTGTCTGTCTGTCTGTCACAGCTGGATATCTCAAGAACTACTAATGCTATCAACTTGAAATTTGGAACAGTTTTAGATGACGTTTGTCCAACTATTTTGCAAATGAGAAAGAAGTAAAGTTGAAAGTCTTAAAAATTTAAAGTCGGGCTACTAGGGCATGTGGGATATCATATAAAAGAGCGCTGTTTGCACATTCTCAAACATTTTTTAATTTTTTTTTTTACGCCGCATAGTTTTCGACTTTTGATGAAAAATGTAAAAAAAAATACCCCCTTATCTCCGAAGTTCGCAAAGAGAAAAATCTGAAATTATTCTATGTGATAGAAGTTTATGTAAAGATTACAGGAAAAATAAAACCATGTCTCTAAATATCACACTTTTTCAGAAATCGGAACGGAACCCTCGGTGCGCGAGTCCGACTCACTCTTGCCCGTTTTTTTGTTTTATGAGCAAAACAGTGTTAAAGCTATTAAAACTTATCTTATCTATCTATATAAATAAAAAGAGAAGTCCTGACTGACTGACTGATTGACTGACTCATCAACGCCCAGCCCAAACCCTTGGACCTAGAAAGCTGAAATTTTGAACAGAGGTTCCCTTTATAATGTAGACAAGGAATAAGGAAGGAATTCCCGGTAGTACGTTCCCGTGGGATATTTTCCGACATCCACGCGGGCTAAGCCGCGGGCAAAAGCTAGTATTATTATATTATTAAAATGATGAGTAGTATTTACGAGTAAACTAAATTAATGTTATAATTCATAATTCATAATTCTTTATTGACATAATTTTACATAAACTTGTTTGAAGCCTCTGACTCCTGAACTAGGTGTACCTGTATGTCAGGAGTATCGTAGTAGTATATGTTATCTATCATTAATTTAGTTTATTTATTTTTTTTGCACATTTGCTCTGCAGAAGTATAATACAAGCCGTACTAATAATATGTACTAGAAATAATTTGTTTGAAAACATGGGCTTTTCGCCATATTCCAAGTAAGTCTCTATTGACTTTACGACTTCAAGTTATTGCCACAAACATAATAAACGTTCTTAGAAAACGTGCCCACAGTCAAACCAATAGACTTAACTTGTTGAAAAACTGTGTATTTTCATTTGATTTACATTAACTTGAATAGTTCGCTATACTTGGAGCAAGTAATAACAAAAGCATATAATGGAATGTCAATATCTTGAAACAAATCAAGATATTTACTTTTAAGTCCGTATTACAGAACTTTAATCAAGTCTAGTTTGATCGTCACGACTGACTGACGATCACTGTTTATTCAGCAAGATCCCAGATCCGACAGACCTTACTATTTTCTGAGTAACAAAATGTATGGGATAGAGTAGTTGTTTACTTTGAACGTACGCATTTAGAGGCATGAGGAACAGGGTGTAAAGTTCACTCATCCTCCATAGAAAAGGGAGGATCCTCCGACGAGACGGGTGTCGTGTCTGGTAGGACACTGCCCGACGGTTGATGTCGGGACGTTGTATATATCCTAGTCGCGTAGTAAACTCTAATTGCGCGATGCAGGATTGCGTGACGTCATGTCTTTGTGATGCGTAGTTCGTATGTGGCGATGTAGATGCCGCGACACGCATACCTGCTAGCTTGGGCCGAACGGCCAATTTTTAGAAATCAGGTACCAAAATTAAGTAAAACCATTTTTTTAAAGTCTGACTGCTGATTTTTATGTATTTTTTACAGAATATTGTTAACTAGCTTTTGCCCGCGGCTTCGCCCGCGTGGATTTCGGAAAATATCCCACGGGAACAAAAATCCTTCCTTATTCCTTGTCTACATAACCAATGAGATACCCAAATACACCCACACAACTATGTGAGAAGATTTCCGTTGGTTTCGGCGTACTTTTCTGCAGTTCATGTTAAAATAGTACCGTGTAACAACGGACCCGCGCCCCCTTTGCGCGTTACTAACGAGATACGGAGGTTTAATTACTTCTGCGCACATGTGACTCGTATTAACACTATTGCCTCTTATATTATTTAAAATGGCGCTCGCACGAACAGCCTGGTTCGTACGTGCAGTTCAAAAACTGCCTTTAAAAACTCCCTCCACAATAGTGTCGAGGGAGTTTTGTTTTGCTAAAATGTGATGTAGAAAATTAGTAGTATTTTGGTTATATTGATATATGTATTATTTTGATGCCTGCGCAAGTCATAGGGGCTCCGTTGAAATGTGAAAAAAGTAGCACCTTGTGTGTGTGTCTATAGTCAGGACTCCAAAATACCCAGAGTCGTCTGTTTTAAAACATTACTGTCCGGTGTTTATGCTTCCATTGGGATGTCACATTGTTTTGCAATATGAGCAGCAGTGATTACGATATAGAGGAAAACTCGAAACAATATGCTGTCAGTAGGTTTTTATGCTGCCAAAGTGATGTTTGATACTTTTGATTTAACTGAGTAGGCAGATATTTATAACAAATTGGCCAAGTGCGTGTCAGATCACGCACAATGAAGGGTTCCGTAGTTGAAAAGAATTTATCCCAAAAACAAACTTAACATTAAAATCCCAAAAATATTTTTTTTATGTTATCAAATTACAAATTACCATTTTTCGGACTTTTTCCTTTACTTATGCTGTGAGACCTTGCTGCTTGCCAAATTTCATTATTCTAGGTCAACGCGAATTACCCTATAGGTTCCAAACAATGTCGCCTAAATGGCCGTATTTTTTTGCATTGACATAGAAGCTTGATTTTTTTAGATCTCCAAGAAACTTTAGATCTGCGTATTTGATATTAGTTTCAACTTGATACCTTTACGCGTTCTTGAGAAAAAGAGTGCTGACAGACTGACAGACTTGAAAATATTTTTTTAGGTGATAGAATGACAAATAAACAATTTTCGGACTTTTTCCTATATATGTGCTGTAAGACCTTGCTTCTTGCCAAATTTTATGATTCTAAGACTACGGGAAGTACCCTATAGGTATAGGTTTTCATTTACTTGCGAGTATCAAAATATGTCGCATAAATAGCCGTATCTTTTTGCGTTGACTTAGAAGCTTGAGTTTTTTAGAACTCCAAGGGACCATAGACTTACGTATTTGATATTAATTTCAAATTGATACCTCCACGCGTTCCTGAGAAAAAGGGTCTTGACAGACTGACAGACAGACAGACGGACAACAAAGTGATCCTATAAGGGTTCCGTTTTTTCCTTTTCAGGTATGGAACCCTAAAAACAGACACATCTTTTTAAATCCGGTGAAGCATCCTATTTTTAGGGTTCCGTACCTCAAAAGGAAAAAACGGAACCCTTATAGGATCACTTGTTTGTCCGTCTGTCTGTCTGTCTGTCAGTCTGTCAAGACTGTTTTTCTCAGGAACGCGTGAAGGTATCAAGCTAAAATTAATTTCAAATACTATGGTCTCTTGAAGTAGTCTTGACCTAGAATCATGAAATTTGGCAAGATGTTGATGTTGTTGTCTTATAGCACAAGTAAAGGAAAAAGTCCGAAAATTGTTAATTTGTAATTCTATCGCATAAAAAAATATTTTCAAAGTTGTCAGTCTGTCAAGACCCTTTTTCTCAGGAACGCGTAAAGATATCAAGTTAAAATTAATATCAAATACGTAGGTCTATAGTTTCTTGAAGTCCTAAAAAACTCAAGCTTCTAAGTCAACGCAACAAAAAAATACGGCCATTTTGCGACACATTTTGATACTCGCAACTGTCGCAAGTAAATGAAAACCCATAGGGTCCTTCCCATTGACCTAGAATAATGAAATTTGGTAAGAAGCAAGGTCTCTCAGCACAAGTAAAGGAAAAAGTCCGAAAATTGTGAATTTGTAATTTTATGACATGAAAAATATTTTTTTTTTTGGTATCCAATGTTAAGTTTGTTTTTGGGATAAATGCTTTTCAACTACGGAACCCTTCATTGTGCGTGGTCCGACACGCACTTGGCCGGTTTTTTTTTATCTACAGATAGTTTTGGTTTTCCTTCGATGTCACATATTTGTGCTGCCACTTGTGTATGCTGTCCACAAATTAATGGATAAATAATGAAATCAGATACAGTTATATATTTATGATCATCGTGACATAACAGAAGGCATATACCAATATTTGCCAACTGTCAACTGTTTTGGCCCAAAAATAGACATCAAAAGAGGTAAAAAACTCAATTCGTTTATTTAATAGGCTTGGAACATATTCACAATCACCTTGTTTATACCTCCGAGAACTAGAACACAAATAAACGAGCCGTGAACTACCAATAAATAATAAATCCCATTTCCTGCATACAATAACATTACCCTGCCAACGATATTGGATGCAGAAAATATTCCAATTCGGGAGTAGAACCCTGGCGAATGGTATTAACGCTGTGTTGCAAATACTGCTTGTTAGATATTGTTGCTACTTGTTAGATATCGGTGAAACTGTACAAATAAATGGGTATTTAGTTACTGTGTTAAAAGTGGTTTCGAATTACAATGTTTTTATAGAATGGATTTGTATGAAAGCTATCAAATTGTAAAACAAAGACCTTAAGAGAAGAAGAGCATTTTGACACTTATCAGGGTTTGGGCCTTTGAGGCTCCGGGTATCTGCATGCATTCTGCTTGCTCCCCTGTCCCTCGCTCGGTGAAGAAATGCCAGCTGGTGGCCAATAGCTTCAAATTCCCTTGATAATAATAATTATCCTCAATTCAATTCTCAATTCTTTATTGCATACCATAATGTAGTTGGTTGGGAAATTATTATATTAGTCACAATTAGGGGGGCACACCATTGATCAAGTAGGAGAGAAGAGGAAGAAAAATGTGTGCCTAATGTGATAAATTGTACTATTAGTTAAATAGTTAGCGAGTTATACCTACCTACTGTTTACTGTTTCTGACTGTTGTTACTGTTACTGTTATCCTACTATGATCTAGACTGACGCATCTTGCTGTCCTCTCCCAGCGACGACGCCCTAAGCCGAGATTCGTACCCCACAGGGGGTGCCCT
This sequence comes from Cosmia trapezina, assembly GCA_905163495.3. NCBI lineage: Eukaryota > Metazoa > Arthropoda > Insecta > Lepidoptera > Noctuidae > Cosmia > Cosmia trapezina. The sequence continues at coordinate 3,148,171 of LR991021.1, forward strand.
TAGCGTGCACTCGCTTAGTAATGTTACAAATTCGCGCTGGATACTTTGAGTTCGCTTAAGGCAACCACAGGATTGTCCGGTTCAGGTGATATGTAAAAAGCTAACTGGGCGAGAATAACAAAGTGACAGAGTCAATTACTTCCACATGCGAAAAAAAGGGTGCAACAATGCGCTGGAATCAAAATAAAAACGCCAAATGAAATAAAAATTGTTTAAAAATAAATTAAGCTATCTATCAAAATTATTTATTAGCTATTTTCAGCCAGAGATTTAATTACTTATTACGCACATTTTGAATGCAATTTTACAATGAAATTACTTAGGCTTTTAGAATTACAGAAAAAAACATAAACAAGTAGAGGTCTTTTCGGAATTAAATGCGGGAGTCGCAGATTGTTCCCGTGACCTGCCGCCATTTCATCCATCCAGTATAAATAGATTAAATAATACTATCTAAAAAAAGATCACAGAACACTTGAAAAGGTCTCGTATTCCTCGTATCACCCTAATAAGAATGAATGAATGAATGAATGCTCTCAATCAAGCTAACTCCACTAATCAGAATTCAGAGAAATCTCAACGAAAATTACATTCGATACATACAAATGGAATCAATCATTGATTTCTTTCATTTCTCCCTAAACGCCACATGTCAGTTCGAATTGACATAGATTTTGACAGATGAATATTATGACAGTGTTCCGTGTGGTGTAGGTAAGCAGGGAAATACCAATGAATGATTGATTACGAGACACAGGTGGTAAATGTTTGATATTATGGGCCCAGTTGTCCCTGTCTTAGGGCCGGTTGTTTCACGTATACGTCAAAAATGGCGCTAACTATCGTCAAACCAAAAGAAGTATTGTTTCACAGACAATCGGTTTTATTGCAGTAGAATAAAGGCTCTTACAGACAGAGGCGATATCGCGTCGCGACGACGTGTCGCGTAGCGGTGTTGCGACACGATGATATCGCAATATCGCTCGCGATATCGCCTCTGTCTGTAAGAGCCTTAACGCGTTGTATTTAACGAACGTTAAACATCTTACGTCGTCATTATTTGACGTACGTATGTTACGTTGACCAACCGTTTGAAACAACCGGCCCTTAGAGGCTAACCAAGTGTTAAGAGCCCATACTACTTCAGCTCAAATTCACTCATATCTGCTCGCGGACTGAGTGAGAGCGAGACTGTGCTGTGCTGGGCGGCAGGGAGCGCCGATAGTTTAGGTACCTAATTGTTTTTTACGGTGAAAATAATAGTAATAAAAAACCGGTCAAGAGCGAGTTGGACTCGCGCACCGAAGGTTCCGTTCAGATTTCTAAAAAAGTGTGCTATTTAAAGACATCATATTATTTTTTCTATAATCTATACGTAAACTTCTATCACATAAAATAATTTTAGATTTTTGTCTATGCAAACTTCGGAGATAAGGGTGGAATATTTTTTTTACATTTTTCATCAAGTCTAAAACAGTGATGCCCTAGTCGCCCCAGTACGAATTTTTAAGACACAATTTTAATCCTAGTTGCAAAAAAAAGAGTAATTTAAAAAAAACTAAAAAAACCCGACTGCAGTAAAAAACTAAAACTGAAAAGCTAAAAACAATCCCAAAAATCAATGTTTCTAGCTTTTCAGTTTTTGTTTACTGCAGTCGGGTTTTTTAATTACTTTTTTTATTTCCAGCTTTTTAGTTTAAAAATGTGAAAGATTTGGCAGACGATTTAGTTCTTGCAAGGAGTTTTGGCACAAATAGCCAAGCCTTCGAGGTCCTAACTCTGTTCTAAGCAATTGTTTTTATAAAAATTCAATTTGTCACTTCGAATTACTTTTAAACATATAAGTTGTATATATTTTTGTAATCAACTTTTAAAACGCTTTGTTTTGATACCCCACTCGATGGTATTAGAAGACAAAAAAATTTCGAACTCCACAATATGTCAATCCAAATCCGCCATTTTACTTTATTTTTGATGTTAATGTAGCCAGTGACACTCGCGCCACCAAGACAAATCTAAACACGTATAATTTATCCAAATCCGTTCATTCGTTTAGGAGTTACGAGGGAACAAAGAAACAGACATTCACACATACATACATACATACATACATACATACAGGTCCAACACATAACACAACACAACACAACAGTTGGGCAAACGTCATCTAAAACTGTTCCACAAGTTGATAGCATTAGTAGGTCTTGAGGTATCCAGTTGTGACCGACGAATAGACAGACACACATACTGAGTCGCACCGGGTTCCTTTTTACCATTTTGGCACGGAACCCTGAAAATGGTTCATGCTTTATTTTACTTTACTGTACTTTTGGTCTGTTAAATTAATTACGCTATAGTAGTGCTCGCTGCACTACTAGCGTAATTAATTTAACATTATTCTGAAATAAGTAAATGAAGTGAAATATTCTAAAACTCTGCTTTTGAGTTTATACTATGGAAAAGAGTTTTCACTACAAGCTTTACATCTCCATATACATAATCTCAGGAACATTTCCAACTCTCCAGAACGACGGAAATCTTTACAAAAATCAACTCTACTAAACAAAAAGTCCTCAACCCTACCTCATTATACCACAAAACTGTCTGTTCAGCTACAACAAGCCCTTTACCTTCCCCATCCTTAGCGTCTATTTCCAGCCCCTTAGCCCCCTAGAGCCTAGCCCCCTAGCCCCCTTGAGCCTTGAACTTTCTCAAGTGACATAATGACGCTGATGTTAGGTTGTTGAGGTGTAGACAGACACCGTCTTGTCTGTGAGGTATTTTATCTTAGGCGCCTCAGCGATTAACAAGATCGAGGTTTTTGAGAAGGTCAGAGATGGAGTTAAAATAAAATTGTTTGTATGTTTAGTATTTAATTACTGCGGTCTTTTCTAAAAATATGCGATGAAAATGTAAACAAATCCACTTCAAGTAACGCCATATGTTCCACTCTCTAAAGAAAATTAGTACCTAACAAAATCATTTGTATTTAGGTTTTAACTTTATACAGGGCGTTAGGTTCAACGCAAACTCTAAAAAAACTCCGTTAAACTATTTTAACGGAGTTTAAAATGAAAATGAACAACTTTTACCATGGAACTAACCCTGAAATATGAAAAAAAATCAGCTGTCTTGTACATTTTGAACGCGTAGGTTTTACACTTTGTTTAAAACAGCTGAGTTTCTATTTCATATTTCAGGGTAAGTTCCATGGTAAAAGTTGTTCATTTTCATAGTACTACACTCCGTTAAAGTATGTCCCTCGTTTAACCTAACACCCTGTATATCTCATCACTTTTGCTACCAATTTAGTTTCTGGATAATATTGTTTATTTTTTTTTTCTCATGGAATTATTATTATTATAATATAAATAAATTTTAATTGAAAAATCATTGACAAAAATTGAGGTTATAAAATCAACCTCAAGCTGTCAATTTTGTTGATAATAAAAATGTATTTTTACCATAGCAACTTTTTTTTTGGGTAAAATAGTGGGTCCAATAGGTACCAAAACTCAAAAAAAATGCTATGATTTTAGTGAATTTTTGAAAATCCCAAAGTGCGCCACTCAGGTGCTGAGGAAAAAACCGCCAGTTTCTTTCGGGATTTGTGGGATTCTGCGTTCTCCTAGCCTAATAAACAAGTGGATCTTCCACTTATTATTACTAGAAGTACCAAAATGATCCATACAAACGTTAGTTCGAACCATACGTGACGTAACTGAGTTTGTCACGGATGGTTCGAACTAACGTTTGTATGGAAATCAAGGTAAGTGTACCTATCTCCAACCGTTGCTTATCTTATCTCAGCCGGTGTAATAATATTGTAGTCCAAGAGATGGTGTGTTGTTTTATTATAATGACAAGCCGTATACCCGATAGGATTTCTCTAAGTGACGTAACTGATTCGAAGCATATTTTACAGGGCAGACTATTTTTATTTATTTATTTTTTTGTAAACTATAGATACATCGGTCTCGATTTTTGTATTAAGTATCAAGGGAACGGTAAGGCATACAGATACGCCGATTAGACAGATTACAGAGAAAATTTATCAAATTAGGTAGTAATAGTTACATCGGCTTAGTCCAAAATGTCAGATACGAGTACGACAGTAGCGACGATATGATTATGAAGCAATTGATTAGCAATTTGCTTCAATATGATTCAGATTCCGATTGATTGTGCTTTAAGCAATTACGGTGCTGTTCTTCAGAAATGCTTTATTAAACCTTTTCTGGAAATCCATTAAAATAACGCTGTTTATTAACGTGTAAGACAAAATAAATCATAACATTATGTAAATCAATGTGACTCATGCATTGATATATTAGAGGTATATGTTACGCGCTAACATCGCAAGCACTAAACCTGGACTCGCGCACGACTAGTGTACATGCACCGAAATCCAGTTCGGTTGTGACTAATGTCAATTGTGTGCGTAACACAATTTATGCGGTCCACGTACGAGGAGCGCGAACCATATCTACCTTATTTATACATCAATGGACTCATGCATTGATATATTGGAGGTATATGTTACGCGCTAACATCGCAAGCACTAAACCTGGACTCGCCGCACGACTAGTGTACATGCACCGAAATCCAGTTCGGTTGTGACTAATGTCAATTGTGTGCGTAACACAATTTATGCGGTCCACGTACGAGGAGCGCGAACCATATCTACCTTATTTATACATCAATGGACTCATGCATTGATATATTAGAGGTATATGTTACGCGCTAACATCGCAATCACTAAACCTGGACTCGGCGCACGACTAGTGTACATGCACCGAAATCCAGTTCGATTGTAACTAATGTCAATTGTGTGCGTAACACAATTTATGCGGTCCACGTACGAGGAACGCGAACCATATCTACCTTATGTATACATCAATGGACTCATGCAAATTTTTACATTCATCCATAAACACCAGTACTCCGCCAGACGAACCTACCTCCACAATTTGAATCAATCAATCCTCCGTGAAATCGAGTGATTGCTTCTCTTGTAACCAAATTTCTTTTAAATAAGAATGTGAACATTATTATAAGGGCGGGTAAAATGTATATAAGTAGTTTATCAGCCATCTCGTTACCATAACACAAGCATTAGGTTGCTTAGCTTGGGACTAGATGGCATTGTGTGAAATGTTCAAGGATATTATTATTATACATCTACATCGAACTTCGCGCGCAAAAATAGCTCCCTTTTCGTGTAGACTGTATACACGGTGTAAGTGTAAACAGTGGAAATATTTTAAGGGGTCATTGTACTCATCATTATGAACAACTTTTATTACGAGACCAAACCTGCTATCGCAAAAAAAAATTCATTTGTTCAGTACATTTGTGTTCGCATAATTCGTCAAAATGTAGGGAACAGCTGATTTTTTTTTTGCGATTTCAGGTTTGTAGGTTTGTTACTTCTTCACGCTCAAACGGCTGGACCAATTTGGATGAAATTTGGTATGTAGATAGCTTATTCCGTGGATTAACATATAGGCTACTTTTTATAACGGTCTACGCGGGTGAAACCGCGAGGCGCAGCTAGTGCATCATAATTACGATCTTCGTCTCTAATTTAATCGTGTTAAATGAGCCTCACAATAACAACGTCACGTCGTGGTAAATAGTCTCCTGTAAAAAACTATGTTCTAATGTCTTTATTTACAGCCAAAATAGATCACTTTTAGCCGGCGTTCGCAAGCACGTAAAAATATCGTGGCGGGATTTTATCGCGCACTGGATTTTCAACTCTCGGTGTTGAGCCAAGCTTTGACAATCCAACAGAGTGCATTTCAGCGCGTCGAAAAAATACACTGTTGGATTTTCAACTCTCGGCGTTAAGCAGAGGGATGAAAATCCAGTGCGCGAAAAAAAAATCGCCGCGATATTTTTACGTCCGTGCGAACGTCGGTTTACACCATGCCACATGTTATGTCATTGCCTTTACGATAACAACGCATGAGCCTAATCACGGCGACGCTCGTGTTTAGCATGGAAACAAGATCCTTGCCGAAAATAGAACAAGGATTTTTTAATATTTTAGGTAAATTTTCGTGAGATAAATTCATAATATTATGATTAAGATTTTTTATGATTTTATTCTTGGGATTGTTTCAGAAATTCCTGAATAGCTAATTATGAAGCAAGACCGAGATCAGAGTTACTCAATACATAATTACGTACCACATCAATCTAGATACAGTAGAACTATTTTCTTAATCCTCGGCAAACAAATACGTCGTGTTTCGTCAGACTTTAGCAGCGTTCCTCCCATTTAAAAAAATAATAAATTAAGTTAAAAGACTATTAACAACTCTATACCTATACTTCCAAGTCAATTGAGAGGGTCCGGTCTGCACCAAGTTCAAAGGACAACTGATAGAAATCGGACGACTGAAGAAACACGAAGTTTTCCGAGGGACATTAAGAAACACGAAGTTTTCCGAGGGACATTAAGAAACCCGAAGTTTTCCGAGGGACATTAAGAAACACGAAGTTTTCCGAGGGACATTAAGAAACACGAAGTTTTCCGAGGGACATTAAGAAACACGAAGTTTTCCGAGGGACATTAAGAAACACGAAGTTTTCCGAGGGACAATAAGAAAATCGTTGTACTGTAGGTACAGGCAGTGGAGCAAAAAATGTGTCAACAAGTTTTCATTTCTAAGTTAGAAAATAATTCATTGATCATCTCAGAACAATACATCTTCTAAAATAAATAAAATAGTAACGAAGTTAATGCACAGTGCATTGAATATTTTTGAAAAAAAGGAATTGCGAGGTGTGGGAACGAGATCAATGGCAAAAATATAGTTTTTAGAATTTTTGTCCGTTTGTCTGTTTGCCTGGATGTGTGTTCCAGATTGGAGCAAAAACGGCTGAACTGATTTTGATGAAATTTGGCAACAGATATTGTAGGTATAATCTGGATTAACACATAAGTAGGGTACTTACGTACCCGTTGGATATTTTCTGACATCCACACGGTAAAAGCCAGTTACTTATACGTAATAAATCAGCTCTAGTAGATGCATTTTATTTTCTAAAACACTTTAAAAGTTCTTATTCTCACTGAAATACTTTTCATGTACAAAACTTTGACACAATAACCCCATTTCATTAGTTCCCCTTTCATTTCAAACGCGGAAGGAACACTCAAAGAGAAATGTTTGCTCTTAACCCTCTAAAAGCCACTGTAAACATTTATAAGTGATTTTCCAGCGTATAAAGCGCATGAAGAACATAAATTCTGTGAAAATGTACCTTTTGGCTCGAGAGCACACCAACACGTGTTCTTTCGAGCCATTCAAACTTCAGGCTATCGAGCAGAGAAAAGAATTTCAACTATTTCCAGAAAATCTCGGTTTAACTCTCTTTTAGTTTGTCCAAAAAGGTTTTTCTCTAGTGTAAAATGTAGTCTTCAGTGTACAGCGGACGAAAGTGCGAAAAGAGACTTGAAGTGGCCTTTGTAACACCGAAGCGTAACGTTGAGTACAATTAGAAGCTTTTAGAATGTGTTTGAGGTTTCCTCGAAAATAATATGGTGTCGGCGCGAAATTAGAAAGAGGGCTAATAGTTAATTATAATTTAGTATAGTGGTAATTTTGGTTTAACCAAAAGTTATGTTTTCAGTAGCTGTCCAAGGCAACAGACTTACAAAGTTTGTGGGCTATATTTTATTGTTCAATCGTAAAAAGATAAAATACTAACTGGTTTAATTCTGTTTTCAATAAATAACGTCATTGAGAGCAATTAAACTGTTGTTCGATAGCTTCCCCTAGAGTGTACCAAAATAATATAAATACCTCTCCAACACTTAACAATGGAAAGAGGGTCTATTCAAAAACTTGAGTGCCAAAAATTCCCTATTTACTCCTTTAATACTGGTAGTACAATGCGAAAAGTTTTAAAAACTGAACAAAAATGTACGAAACAAATAAAGGCACCGTTTCACAGCAGCCAACTGCTATGCTTCGCACGTCACAGCTTCGATTTGTATGAAAATGTAGGCGGGCTCATCCATTGCAACACGCGGCCACGATACGCAACGTGCGTAGCGTGTCCAAAAAATATTAGGTGGGTTTGTCCACTGCAACACACGGCCATGCTACGCAACATGCGTAACGTGACCGACTAATGTAGACGGGATCGTCCCTGCGACACACGGCCACGCTACGAAACGTGCGTAGCGTGTCCAACAAATGAATGTGGTTTCGGTCACTGCAACACACAGCCACGCTACGCAAAGTGAGTAGCGTATCTAACAAATTTATTGTAGCTGGGTTCTTCTACTGCAACAAACGGCCACGCTACGCAACGTGCGTAGCGTGTCCGACAAATGTAAGCAGGTTCGTCCACTGCAACACACGGCCATGCTAAGCAACGTGCGTAGCGTGTCCGACAAATGTAGGCGGGTTCTTCCACTGCAACACACGGCCACGCTACACAACGTGAGTAGCGTATCTAACAAATTTATTGTAGCTGGGTTCTTCTACTGCAACAAACGGCCACGCTACGCAACGTGCGTAGCGTGTCCGACAAATGTAAGCAGGTTCGTCCACTGCAACACACGGCCATGCTAAGCAACGTGCGTAGCATGTGCAACAAATGTAGACGGGTTCGTCCACTGTAACAAACGGCCACGCTATGGCTACGCAACGTGCGTAGCAAATGTGAGCAGGTTCGTCCACTGTGACGCACGGCCACGCAACGCACGGCTGGCAAACAAATGAACCGCGAAGCTAATGTCACCTCTTCGTGCACATCCTGCATAGAAGATTGTGGACGGTCGACTTTACACGAAAAAGAAATGCAGGAAGGAACAATGCTCGTCACTACGTCAACTACATACAACGCATTTTGTGAGAAAGGAATTTTTCTGATGTATTTTTCGGAACACGTAGATAGGGAAACGTGTTCCTTTTTATTATTGCTTTTATTTACCTGGAAATCCTGCTCTACGTTTCGTATAGATTGCATTTTTTCAGCTGACATAGATAGAGGATTATGAAATGTTGAAACACAGTTTGGTATTATTAAACTACAGGATTCTGAGTTTTAAAGGCTCTGCCTTGCAGACTTTTAGATAGATAACCGTTTTTAGGATTCCGTAGTCGACAAGGAACCCTTATAGTTTCGCTATGTCCGTCCGTCTGTCTGTCCGTCCGCAGCTTACCTCAGAGGCTGTTAGTACTAGAAAACTATAATTTGGCATGGATATACATATTCATCACGCCGACAATGGGTAAAATAAAATCATGAAAAAAAAAATTTTTTTAGGGTACCTTCTGTAAACGTAAAGTGGGGATGTTTTTTTTTCTCGTCTACCCTATGGAGTGGGGTGTTGTTGGATAGATCTTTCAAAAATTTTGCGAATTTGTGGAAACAATTTTTCGATTTAGACATCCGTTTCTGAAATATTAAGCTTTAAAGTGCTAATTTTTGCTAGAGTCATGTGTCCCCCCCTGCCAGATAAACGGTTAGTTTTGAATGGGTGAAAAAATTCACGGCAGTAGTATATATAACGAAGTTAAAAGAAAAACTGTCACAGCTAAGTAGGCTTTTCAAGTTTCCGAGTTTAGTCATTTATTCATGAAACAACAAAATGCCCTCTTCTTAGTCCGCATTATTGTGCAACTACGGAACCCTATTACTGCGGGGGCCCAACACGCACTTGGCCGGTTTTATTTTAAAACTCAAGTACTTACCTATTTAATTGCTAAGAATATCACCCTACAAGCCGACGCCGACGTCGCTCGGACGTAAAAATGTCGCGGCGGGATTTTATCTCGCACTGGATTTTCAACTCTCGGTGTTGAGCCGAGCTTCGAGAATCCAACCTAACAACAACAGAGTGCATTCCAACGCATCGAAAAAACACACTGTTGGATTTTTAACTCTCGGCGCTAAGCAGAGCGTTGAAAATCCAGTGCGCGAAAAAACATCGCCGCGATATGTTTACGGCCGTACGCACGGCGGCTAACTGACGATATTATGCGAATAAACTGTACGAGTCTGCCAACCTTCGGGCAATACATGCGTCATGTTAAGAGCGTTGACTCGGTACGGCATTTCATACAAACTTTCAAGTCCTTTTTTATCGAAATGAATGAACCGATTTTAATGAAACTTCATACGCATAAGTAGGATACATAGGTCTAAAAAGTTAGTTAAGACGATTTTCTAAATGTCTTATTTAAAAAAAGATAAATGGAAATCTCTGCTTCTATGGAATATTTAAAATCGGTCTAATTTAGCTGCAACACTATTTTTCGAAAATGTTCTTTACTAACTTTTTAGACCTATGTATCCTGCTTATGCGTATGAAGTTTCATTAAAATCGGTTCTTTCATTTCGATAAAAAAGGACTTGAAAGTTTGTATGAAATGCCGTACCGAGTCAACGCTCTTAAGAATGAATATAGACCCAAGATTATTCAATGAAGTTACTTACGTATTTTCATTGTATCGTTATTTACCTACGCTACGTATTTCTTTCTTTCGAAAATTTCACCGGTGACTGATTTCTGTGGAATTCGGCTGTCATGGCCGGTATTGTCATGTAATGCGTGTTTGGGGTTTTAGTGGACTGTTTTCTTTCTTCTGGTGCTGGAGATAGTGAGGCGGAGGCTGGATGGCAGAATTAAAGTCGTTTTTTCACTTTAAGACGTATATTAGAGACAGCAAAAGTAAACACGTCCATCTTACAAGCAAATCCATTTTCGAGAGAGTTATTACATTCACTCAAACTGAACGAACGAATTTATTTTAATGTTGTCATATGAATGAGGAATGAAAAAAATGTTCTGAGGAAAGTTTTGACTAAGAATGTCGATTATTATAAGAGTAGGGGAAGAACAAAGAAATGATGGATGAACTGTGTGAAAGGTGATAATATGGGATATGTTAAGGGAATGACTACTGAGACGAAGGCTAAAATAGAAGAATGGAAGAAAAAGCCATGCTGCACCAACATCAAAATAAATTGGGATAAGGGCTGATTAATGATGATGACGTACTTCTCACCAAAAACTTCGCCAAAACGCTTGCCAAAAACTTATTAAAAAAACTTCGCCCAAACGCTTGCCAAAAACTTATTAAAAAAACTTCGCCCAAATGCTTGCCAAAAACTTATTAAAAAAACTTCACCCAAACGCTTGCCAAAAAATAATTTAAAAAAAACAGTCAAGAGCGAGTCGGACTCGCGCACCGAGGGTTCCGTTCTGATTTCTGAAAAAGTGTGCTATTTAGAGACATTGTTTTATTTTTCCTGTAATCTTTACATAAACTTCTATCACATAGAATAATTTTAGATTTTTCTCTTTGCAAACTTCGGAGATAAGGGGGGGAACGGTATTTTTTTTTACATTTTTCATCAGAAGACGAAAACTATGCGACCTAAAAAAAAAAAAAAAAAATGTTGTGAATGTGCAAACAGCGCTCTTTCATATGATACTCAACATTCCCTAGTAGCCCCACTTTGATTTTTTAAGACCCCCTTGAAAGGGGGTCTTAAATATTTATATTCTTAAAAAGAATATAAATATTTTAATTTCTTTCATATTTGCAAAATAGTTGGGTCAACGTCATCTAAAACTATTCTAAATTACAAGTTGATATCATTAGTAGTTCTTGAGATATCCAGCTGTGACAGACAGACAGACAGACTGAGTGACACCTTATGGGTTGCTTTTTTACCATTATGGTACGGAACCCCAAAAAAAAAATGAAGTGTTGCAAGTTTACACGAATCGAATAAACATTTTTCTAAACATTTTCCTAATTCTAACCAAAGTTTTTCCAACAACATTGAGAATTTAAAGATGTTATAACTAAGTAAGTCTCGACATTTCGAATGCGCACACAATCAGAATAATAAATATTACATTTTACCATTTTTATTAAACTAAAATTTTGTCGCATAAGCAGTTATTTCAATAAAAATGCGAATTTGAGAAATGTCAGACCTAATGAAATTTATGTCAGTACGTGGATCGAGCAGGCAATTTGATTGGTAAGGACTAACGAACACTACGCGTTACAAGGGCACAAAATATCAATCTTTACTTCTTTATTGGTACAAATGAAGAGCTCGTAGCTAAGTAATAACAGCCGCACGGGTCGATCCATCAGGTTAAGCTACGCTTGCCAGGGTTGGTCAGTGGATGGGTGACCATCTTTACATACCGAGACTCCTCCGTGCCTCGGAAAGCACGTTAAGCCGTTGGACCCGGCTGTCATTCGTTGGACAGTCGTTACGGCTCGTCAGAAGCCCGAAAGTCTGACAACCAGTCTTATCAAGGGGTATCGTATTACCCAGTTACTGGGTTGTGGAGGTCAGATAGGCAGTCGCTCCATGTAAAATACTGGTATTCAGCTGCATCCGATTAGACTGAAAGCCGACCCCGACATAGTTGGGAAAAGGCTAGGCAGATTGATTGACTTCTTTATTGGTACAAATATTACCCAGTCACCAAGTTGGCAACGAGGCTGACTGAACAGGGTACAGGTACGTAATTCGCCCGCGAGGATGTCGGAAAATATACCACGGTAACATAGTACCGGGCATTCCTTTCTTATTTCTTGTCTACATTGTAAAGGGAACTTTTGTGCAAAATATCAGCTTTCTAGGTCGAAGGAAGTCAGTCAATCAGTCAGTCAGTCAGTCAGTCAGGACTTCTCTTTTTATTTATATAGATAAATGAAAACAATGTAGCCTTTATCCTATATTCATCTCCGGGCTGTGGAGGTCAGAAAAGCAGTCGCTCCATGTAAAATACTGGTATTCAGCTGCATCCAGTTAGACTGGAAGCCGACCCCAACATAGTTGGGCAAAAGATAGGCAGATTGATTTTTCTTCTCTATCTGTCAAATTATACAACAATCGGTTCAGTGGTTTACGTGAAAAGGTAACAGACCGATACGGCTCAAAAGAGTTACTTACGCATTTAAAATATTAAAAGTACATAAAATAAATAAATAAAAAATAATAAATATCCTTGGACATTTCACACAACGCCATCTAGTCCCAAGCTAAGCAACCTAATGCTTGTGTTACGGTAACGAGATGGCTGATAAACTACTTATATGCATTTTTTTTTTTGTAAATACATACATATTAAAGATAGAAAAACAATTTGATTTCAAAATGTTAAGGTGCAGCGCAGATGACACACTTTTTGTGCGATCGAGTCTGTGGCGCACAAAATGTATTAATAATAATAATTAATACTCGATCGCACAAAAAGTCTGTCGTCTACGCTGCACCTTAATCTAGCTTTCCCCACGACGTTTTTTCTTCCCTCACTAAATAAACAACAAACAATATTTCTCAAAATCAATTTCTTTCGCAATAAACTCCCGTTTATCCCGTTCAGTATGCGAAGCCGTTTAAATAATCATATTTCTGAAACACATAAAATATCAAATAGAGTGTATTGCAGACACAAATGCAGTCTCAGCATAAACTGATGCATTTCAACAGAGGATAATATTGAATACGGTCTGAATAGGAATCTACTAGCGAGGCAGTGTAAATATTTGTATTGAAATATTGAAATCGACACATAAGCTACTGTTACTGGTTTGAATGTAATGTGCGCTTTATTGTTTAGTGCTTTTAAGGGTGTGTTTTCATTGCAAGGGTGGAGGTCCAAATGAAATCCATGTTCCACTTGACTTCTCTACATATTATAAAATAAAGTCGCTTCCCGCCGTATGTCCCTCTGTACGCTTCGATCTTTTAAACTACGCTACGGATTTTAATGCAGTTTTCATCAATAGATATAGTAATTCAAGAGGAAGGTTTATACGTAGAGTTTAACATTATTTTGTGTTAATTTGTTGAAATATGACGATGATTGTTGAAGATGTCGGAAAAAATCAAGCCGCCTGGGAGCTTTCATCGAGCTGCCAAATCCGTTTGAGTGTAACAAAACAATTTAAGATAGGATTGTTTCTCTTTTTAACCGACTTCAAAAAAGGAGGTCTATGATTGATATTTTTTTTATGTGTTTCGCGGATAACTTCGTCGTTTATGAATCGATTTTGATGACTCTTTTTTTTGTTGGAAAGGAGATATTCCAAGGGAACCACCACTACCACCATACCATGATAAGGAAACGAGGATCTGATGATGGCATCCTAAAGAAATCGAGGGGAACCTTCAAATTTTATAGGCACACCTATAGCGATTTGGGTGGGTATTTTTTATAGTAACTCTAGCATTTGCTCCCGGAAAGCACCATACAATGCAATAATGCAATAATGGCGTCTTTGGTGGAAACACCAAAGACGCCATTATTGCATGGTCAGCTGTGTATCTGTTGACGGTTTTCAAGGATATTAAAAAGTAAACGCGCTCTCATCCTAAAAAAATATGGTGTTTGATAGGTAAACAACACCAGCGACGATGCGACTCCTAGCGGGATAAATTGGCAGTGTCTCACCCCATCACAATAAATTCAACAAATATATTATTTGATATGATTACAATTGCTTTATGTGGCGGCATCTTCATCGCCACATACGAACTACACATCACAATGACAAGACGTCACGCAGTCCTGCATCGCGCAATTAGAGTTTACCGCGCGACTAGCATACAACGCAACCTTAGAGTAATTAGACTTAGAGTGATAGTTTCATTCAAAATTCCGTTCAAAATTGAAGCTACAACACAATGAATGTGTGCTTATGCGGCACGTAATTACATTCGCCGACACGCACACAAGCAAACGAGTAATGTTGCAAGTGAATGACATTTTCCCCAAAAAGTGGGGAAAATGGAACTGTTCGGTAGGCATAGGCATAGAATTATTATTTAAATTGCGTTTAGAAATTATTTATGTTATTAGATTATTTTATTTATTTATTTTTATATATTTATTCATTGCACAATCTAGGTACACATAGTTATACATTTGTCTTAACTAATTAGTGGAGTCCGGCAAAAACGTCTAAAACGGAACTAATTTTTTTATACTTGTCAGTGTTGTCTCAGTCCATGTTTTATCAGGCAATAAAAGTGCATAAATTACTAAGACTATCTATAGTTCTGTAAGAAAATGGTTTTTAAAGTTTGAATTTCATAATGTATGGCTAGTGGCGCCCCCACTTTTTGTACTCTTTTGTGTCGTGCTGTACATGACCCTAGTAGGGTGTCGCTTGTTATGTTGTTATTAAATAATTAATATTACTAATGTATATTAATTACTTAGATACGTATCTTGTATTATATTTTATTTTTAAGTTATAACTTTTTCTTATTAAAAATAAAGACGTCGTGACGGAATTTCATGATGGAATTTCATGGCGGAAAAATCTTGAATTTTTTTCACTTAGCCCCCCCATCCGCCAAGTTCGAAAAGTCAGTTATGGAACTTCGTTCGAAAAACCACGTGACGTCGTTAACCGACTAAAACTAATACCCGTCACTTCAGTTATAATGCTACGTCACAGTTGTACTCTTCAATTTAGCGACTAAACCTAATACCCGTCACTTCAGTTATAATGCTACGTCACAGTTGTACTCTTCAATTTAGCAACGTTTTAATTCGTTGTACTTATCTTTTTGGGTTCTTCACAATTTTTGTTTACCTTAATTAATTAATTAATTCGTTAATTAGGTACCCAACCCGATGAAGTCTATGTGAGTTGAGATTATACAGTACATAATTATAATAACAAAAATGGGGTAAAATATTTTCCTATGCCTAGCAACATTTTCATTGTAATGGCGTCTGTCAAATTTACGATTTATTACTATTGTTTTGGTGAATGTTTATACAAAAATATAATATGCTAGGCAATACCTACAAGTGGAATGGAATCTTTAAATGTTTTCCATGATTATGTGATGAGTTGTGACACCCTTTCACTGCACAGTACGTCATTTTTTTGCAAAATTGCGGGAGCTCTTTACAGTAATACTCGGTCTTGAGTACTGACGCCCCGAAAGCCGTACGTAGCCTTTAAAGGCTAACTTGAAATGGCTTCACTTTGCGTGCGACTACTGCGGTTCTAAGCCTATTAATTCTATGAACGCAACGTCCACCGTCAACCGTGGGGCAGTTGCCCACCAGACACGACACCGGTCTGGTCGGAGGATCCTCCCTTTTCAATGGAGGATGAATGAACTTTACAACCTGTTCCTCATGCCTCTAAACTTTACTACAATATTCATGAATATACACATTGATCTCGACTGAATTGTGGGCACGTTCTCAAGCACATGCCTCAGAAATACACAAACATCCAAATCCGGAATAATATTAGGTGTAAGTACGAAGTAAATATACAGGGTGTAAACCATACAAATATTGGTTCCTACAGGATTAAGGATTAAACTCGTGACGCTCACCACAGAAATTAATGAACTTGAAACCCACTTGAGATGAAGGTATGCTGTATTCAATTTCTAATTTCTGATGAAAACTATGATAGTAACAGCTAATTAATAACTAAATCATCATCATCTGCCTAGTATTCACACAACCATGATAGAGTCGGCTTGTAGTCTAACCGGATGCATGTGAAAACCAGTATTTTACATGTAGCAATAGCCTTTCTGACCTCCACAACCCAGTGCCTCAACCCAGTTACTGGTTAACACGATACTCCTTGCTAAGACTGGTTGTCAGACTTTCTGACTACCCGTAACGATTGTTTAGTATACGTTAGTACTATTATTTATTCTGTGCTAAGGCCTACAAATGATACCCGGGACCAACGGCTTAACGTGCTTTCCCTGCCATAGAGGGATCACGAAATGTAATGGCTGGTGTCCCATCCAAGGGCCGACCTCGGTTAGTGTTGCTCAATCTAGAAAATCTGTTATTATTTAGCCGCGACCGAATAGTAACTAAATATGCCACAAAAAATTCTTGCCTCACTTAGCTTCCAATTTTTTTTCCCAACAGTTGACAACAGCCTCCCTTTTCAATTCCCCCCACTATTCCTTACCCTTTTGCGTCGGAACCATAACCATATCTTGGTATGTGACCTCATAAATTCCATGGCAACATGTTCGTAAGATTTCCAAGTCATTTGGCAAGGTATATTGACGCTGTAGACTGTTTCGAACCGTTAAGTTATCGATGGTCGATAGAAAGTGGGACTTATAGTATTATTTTGTTGTGGTATGTTTAGTTTGTAAGTATAAAGAAAAAAAGAAAAAACGTTTATTTGCGGTAAACATGACGCAAAGAACAACAAAATAAAATAACTATTTATAAAACAAGTTGGGATTGGGGTTGGGAGTATAGTAGGAGATATCTTTTACTTTCTGGGAAACCCTGGCAACTTAATTGTATAGATTTAAGATAATAAACAAATTAAAAAAAAAAAAAAAATTAAAAATTAAGGGTACATGCACACTTTACGGTGTGTACGGTTTGCTTAGCATTAGGCTAAGCAAACCGTACACTGTGATAACATAATACACATAATTCACATAATTTTATCAGTCAGGTAACATATAAAATAATAAAATCACAGTGATATCAATCAGAGGGCCTAACACGAACGCACGACCGACGACAAAAGCGTACGTAAAGTAAATACCGATTTTTTTTTATCGGAAATAAAACAATCATAAATCATTTTGGTTAAATTTTCGACAAACCCAATAATTATCACATTATCACCCATAGATATTTATTTATTTATTTATTTTAATGTTTAATTTAAAATTAAAGTATAAAATATATCTAAAAATCATTGATTATAACATAATCTAAACAATAGTACTTTTGCGAATTCATTCAATACATCAATTTCGACCTGAATATGATTGATTGTGCGAATTGCTCGAGTCAGAGGGGTTTTTGCCAGCAAGTTGGTCCTGGCTGACGGTACGACCAGCAGTGGCGGGGGGCGTCGCTTCCACACATAACGGTCCGGTACGTACAAGTGCAACCGCTGCAGCACTCTTGGGTATATGAATAAAGTCTTAAAACTAAGTAATAATATTACGTGCAAAACGAGTATTTACAATTTTAAAATCGTTCGAATTTACGTTATAATGCACCCGCGCGTTCGGGCTAGCCCTACAACTCGCTAATCGCTACTAAACACTCGATGATGTTATCTACACATACTTACTTACATTATACATACACATATTGTAATTAATATATGTAGATAGCTGGAATACAGTTGTAGCTTCCCGAGACGACGCGTAAAAGTATTTGGAAAAATAATAATAACCTATTGAGAACGCTTTTACAATTTACGGCGTCATTTTTGCGCCCTATATTTTTGGGGGCTCATACAGGGTGTTTGCAGAATTTATGGACCAATTTACCTGTCTTTTAAGGGCCATTTTATTAAGGAGAGAGATTGCTGCTTCATGCCTTGGATTAAAGACTATTTTTGACACAAAGTTTCACGCCTTTGATGAGTCAGATAATAATAATTTTACGACAATTCAATAACTCGCGCTTCGTATTCAGTTCTCCCGATAATTGTTTGTTGTTAACTGGTAATAATATCCTGGAATCAGCATACCTTTTCACTGACGATGGTTATAATGTTGCATTTATTGCAAACCACTTCCAATTTCACAAGATCATGAGGGGATTTCAAGTCGGCAATGGTATTTCTGGTTCAGAAATGATGATTTGAAATCCCTTTATAAAAAAAGCCGGCCAAGTGCGTGTCGGATCACGCACAATGAAGGATTCCGTAGTTGAAAAGAATTTATCCCAAAAACAAACTTAATAACACTGTACTTAACCCCAAACAAAAAAAAAAAATAAGTCATAAAATTATAAATAAACAATTTTTGACCTTTTTCCTTTACTTGTGCTACCTTGCTTATTGCCAAATTTCATGATTGTACGTCAACGGGAAGTACCTAGCCTATAGGTTTTGATTTACTTGCGAGTATCAAAATATGTCACATAAATGGCCATATTTTTTTATTGCGTTAACATAGAAGCTTGATTTTTTTAGAACTCTAAGGGACTATAGATCTACGTATTTGATATATTAATTTCAACTTGACACCTCCACGAGTTCTTGAGAAAAAGTGTCTTGACAGACAGACAGACAGGCAGACGGACAACGAAATGATCCTATAAGGGTTCCGTTTTTTCCTTCCCTAAAAAAAAAGAAAAATAAATAAATTAAAAAAAAAACAATACGATAAAATTTAGATCGTTTTCCAATTTTGGGGTCAACGCAATATACTAAGCTGTTCAGGTCCAAATATTAGACCATAGCTAACTCCTCCTTCCAAACGATAAACTAAAGCCCGGGAATACTTTACAACAAGCAATGGACATTCACAGATGATATAGGGCGAAAGTTTGTAAAGCCTGGCTCCGCGAACAATACTTTATTTAGAAGTTTGGCTCTTAACCTCCGTGAATACCATTTGCGCGTTAATTAGACGCTTTATTATAACTCTTATTTCAAAAGCATTGTTTGTATGACTGGATTTTTTGTATTCTGTAAGGGAATGGGCAAAACAGAACAAATTCTCTGAAAGTTCAGTCGTCATCATCAGTAAAATCAAGTTTTGAAGATCACAAAAAAGGTGATAGCTGTCTTGTCTAATCAACTCAGCGGTATGTGTGACTGTCGCAGCCAACTAGCTTTTTTTTTGTCAGTGCGTCTCCTGCGGTGACTAAGGGCGTGAGGTTGCCTCTCCCTCCCGCGTTACGCCTTCTCCTTCACGAGCATTACTGCTTCGCAAATGGAGGTGACGGCCTCCCATGCACTCTCGCGCCGTACCATGGCCTGACGCGAGAGATCGCCGCCGCCGATCGCCTCCGTGAGAACACGGCGGTGCTCCGCCCAAGCCGGGCAGACCACCACTGTATGCTCCACCGTGTCTTCGGGGCGATCCATACAATAGTGAGACCCGGGCGGTTCCTACCGCCTTATCCGGACCAGGAACCTCCCGAAACAACCATGTTCGGTGAGGACCTGCGTCAGGCGGTAGGTGAGGACGATGTGGCGCCTCCACAACCTCTACTCAAACATGACTTATCGCCGCAATTGTGGCGTGGCCAGCGCTGGGTTGCAACAGTCGCGCTCTCCATGCCGCCATGAGATCCCGCCGGAGCTCAGTCCGATGTACCGTGATTTCTCGCGGCAGCGGAGTTACGCCCCGGCGGGGCGGGGGGTTCGCCTCCTCGCGCCACTCCCACGTCTTTTAACGGTGCCGTTCAACAATAGCGGCCTGAATGATATTTTTTTTAATATTCCATTATACCTAGGTTAGTTTGAATTGGTCGTAAAAACTAAACCAATACCCTAATTACGTAACACAATATCAATTGGAATCTGAATCATTTTGAAGCAAATTGCTAGTCCATTGCATTATAATTATGTTCGACTTTGTCTGCTCAACAACATGTTACGCAATTGCCCCGCAGGGCACCTCGACCAAATGGGTTAGGTTAGCTTAGAACTGTGACCAACCACGCGCGAGCCGAGCGAGCGGAGCGAACGGTGCCGCGGTAGCGGTCGCCGAGCACTACTTCCAAAAGCGAAGCATGTCCAAGGCTGGACGAAGACCCGTTGTTTTAAATTGCACTATTTCACAGGCTAGCCGGCAATATTGATGTATGTATTCTATACCTATATTTTAGTTTCACGCATCATGCGCAAGCCAATTTAAATATCATAGAAATCACATAAAAATCAGGTATAATCAGGTGCGACTGTCGCCGCCAACAGCTTATTTAGAATTTCAATTATCAGCCTAGCCTTTTAATCAAACGGTGCCGTGCAACAATGACAAGCAATCGAATCACTCAATAGACTTTAGACGTCACCATTTCATTCACTCTAGATTTACCCAATCTTCTAAACTGGGTCAATTGATCCACTTGACCTCACTCTAAACCTTAAACTACTCATCAAGACGAGCTATAAGGCGACATTAAACTGCTTACTCCACAAAATAAAACAGAACCAGCTGAATGCTTCATTACGATCATAATGAAAGCCGTTGGCGTCGTGAAGCCAAATTTAATTAATATGAGGACCACAATAGTACATTTTGATACAAGTGGAGAACGTTTGTTATTGCATTCGAGGCGGAATTAAAACCGAGAACTGCACAAATGTCCACGAGTATCAAACGACGTTTTTCAATACACTTTTAGACTCTTATGATAGGGCTGGAGAGAGCGCAGAGAGCCGTATTAAAGGTCATGACAGCTAAGCCTATCCGATATCCTACTATAAAGTTATACGCCCACTGTGAGCTGTTGTCAGTTAGAAAACTCTATTTCCTGCATGCGGTGCTCCGTAGGCACTCATCTAAATACGATGAACTCATCTCAAATAGACGTCATGTAACAAATATTCTTCGTTCTTATAAGCACAACACCGCATTAGCGCGGAGACATTACAATGTCACATCCATTCTTTTGTACAATGTTAGTCATAAAATGCTCCAAATATTCCAACTTACGAAATCTAATGTCAAGGCTTGTATGACTGAATGGTTAATGAGCTTAAATTATGAAGAAATTGAAAAGCTACTGAAACCACCTTGAGTATTGAACATTCGCACACACATTCCAAACCACAGACTCACGCATTTTTTATATTAAACAAAACACCTCATATGACACACCCCACGAAACTCGCCGCATACATAACATACTTAACACTTATTAACTACATAACACACAGCACACGTAACACACCACGCATAACACCACATTACACTAATCTCACATAACATTCACCACACTGACTCACACTATGACAATTCTGCACTTCATAGGTAGTCGTAGAACATAATTTTATTATACCTACTTTTTATTTATTTTTTTTTTTTTTGTTAGTGTTTCTTTTTGGTTTTATTTTATTTTAATTTGTTGTCTGCTGCATGCATCCTTTACTTTTATTGTACTTAATTATGCATATAGAATGAGAGAGCGCCTTGATTTCCATAATACAAGTTTTACTTAGTTTGGAAGTCAAGAGTTCATAACCATGTATGATATTTAATGTGCAATAAACCTTTTTTATTTTTTATTTATTATTATTTTATTTACTTTTGAAGAAATAAAATAAAATAACGGAAAATATTTTTGTCATGAATTAATAGGAAACTATGATTTAAATTTTCTTTTTTTTTCCGCGCTTTGCTTTCGCCAGTTTGAAAGAGAAGCAAAGGTATAAAGCCGATAAACAGCCTAATATGAAAAATAGAAAATTCAAATATTTTTGAGTTTAGAACCCAAAAAATTTTAATTTGTTCATAAACGTTTTTTTTATTGTAATAATCATGGTTTTTGATAATATTCTATACAGAAACATTATTTAAATATTCAAAAAATATTAACGCCTTAAAGACGCATATCTCTTTACCGAGATTAAAAAAAAACATTCACCTCCGAATAGAGAGTTGTGAATAGAGGCATTGAACCAATTTGGACTAAGTATACAGTATGTTAACTAACAGAGGGCGTTTCCGTTAACCCGCAATAGTATAGCATCCATACATGCTACTGTATATATAAGTTATCTGTGGCAATTTTTATTCCCGCACACGGGTGGGAAAATGAAAAATCGCACGCGGGCGGCATACATTGCATTGTGAACCTAATCGTAGTGCGATATGAACCAGTTTTCGAGGAAGTGTATTGAAAAGAGTATATTAGGGTATTGGTTTATGTAGTTGCAATTGCAACGTCTGGTGGATCGCTGGAGAATTTCACAGAGCAAATAAACCAACATTTAATTAATAAGCTCGGAAGCAAGAACTCAAGGCAGAGTAAATATAGTACCAGGAATTAAGGAAGTCAAAGAATTGTAACTTGTGTATACCTTGTGTATACCGGGGCTAATGAGCGAAAATAACAAGGACTTCCAAGTAAGCCGACGAAATAAAAGGCATTTCAATTCATTTAACAAATAAATGGTCCGATTCGAATTTACTGGGACCGAAAATAAAAAACCGGTCAAGACCGAGTCGGACTTGCGCACCGGGTTCCGTACCATCATATATGTATTTTTGTTGATGATTTCTGAAACAGTCTGCTATTTAGAAACACCATTTTATTTTTCCTGTAATCTTTACATAAATTCCTATCACATAGAATAATTTCAGATTTTTCTCTATGCAAAGTTCGGAGATAATAATTTTTTTTACATTTTTCATCAAAAGTCGAAAACTATGCTACAAAAAAGAAAAAAAAATGTTTGAGAATGTGCAAATAGCGTTCTTTTATACAACACTATTTTTGGTTTACGCTAAACCTCTTAAGGGGTCATTGTACTCATCATTTTGAACAACTTTTAGAAAAAAAATCAGCTGTTCAGTACATTTTGACGAGTTTGATGTAGATAAATGTACTGAACAGCTGATTTTTTTTTCGCGATTTCAGGTTTGATCACATAGTAAAAGTTGTTCAAAATGATGAGCACAATGACCCCTTAAGAGGTTTAGTGTAAACAAAAACTAATGTTGTATAGATACTCCACAGGCCCTAGTACCCCACTTCGAATGTTTAAGATCTCCTTTCTTGCTAAAGAAAAATATTTCTTTCTTATTTGTAAAATAGTAGCGCAAACGTCATCTAAAACTGTTCCAAATTTCAAGTTGATAGCATTAGTAGTTCTTGGGATATCCAGCTGTGATAAGTTCCTAGCTTTTTACCATTTTGGTACGGAACCCAAATGAGCAAGTAATTTATTACCAAAGTAATGCTGAAACACAACACATATATTCTGATTACTTTCAACCCCAAAAAGAAAAGAACAATTTCCATTCTGGCTTTCAAAGCAGAGTGCAAAACGCAATTCTAGCCTTTAGAACTGATATCAAAACATTTTTACCCAATAACCCTTCTTTTGTCGGAGTTAAAAAGGGAAAAGCCCCATTAACGAAGAGTTTCAAGTAAAAAGTAAGTATATTGCGATTAAACTGTTGACAGAACCTCCACATGTTTCAGTAAACAGTAATAAGACGATAGGCGTAAACAAGGAACTAGGGGCGGCCAACACCGGGATGTTCCCGGGATTCCGGGAAACGCTTTGTCCCGACAAATTGTTTTATGAAGTTTGTTCTGCAGATAGGGGTAGTAAAACAAGGGTTAATAAGCTAGTTATTCACGCGTTCAAATAGTGAAATGTCTGTTTCTTTTAAGGGTTCTTTGCTACCTTCATTTTGTTTTGACAGTTTCCGCTTTACTTTTGTATCGTCGTATTGTACGACGCGCGGCGATATTAGTAAGAATTAAATGCCTAGGTCATCATTTCAGCCGAAAGCATTGTCCACTGCTGGACATACATAAGCCTAGGTAAGTGCTTAGATACCTACCATATATAGATCTTGTGATATAGGAACTCCAGCACCCTAATTGCGTAACACATTATCAACCGGAGTTGGTTTCATTTTGACAGTTGAACAACATTCATTGCGTTATTTACGTTGTCGAGCAGACAAATTTTTCGAACATATGAAGTAATGGGTTGGCAATTTGTTTCAAAATGATTCAATCTCCGATTGAAAATGTGTTACGCAATTAGGGTGCTGGTACAATAGTCAGGGCAACACAGATGTTTGTGACTTCGAAATGTAATTTATAAAGATGTTATTTTATTTATTATTATTATAAAATAGATATATAAGAACAAAAAGCATTTTCTTATGAATCAAAAATATAAGCAACTCCCTCACAAAAAATATAATAAAAGATCAAGAGTAAATTTAAAAAAACACGCGTACATATTATGTTGTATTAAAAATAAATGCATTTTAATGAAAAACTTAAAGAATAACTTTAAACTGATAGATTTGGAATAAATATTATTTCCCGATGTCTTTAAAACGTTGATGTAAACGCCTGTTCCAAGTCTTGAATCAGATCCTCAGCATCTTCCAAGCCAATGGAAAGCCTCACGAGGGAATCCGTGATACCGAGCGCAACTCTTTGTTCAGCGGGAACTGATGCATGCGTCATTATCGATCTAGAAATAGAATTTTGTCGAATTAAATCTTATATATTTTGTACCTTACAAAGGACAGCAACGATTTTGTATCTTACAAAGAACGTCAAACATTTTGTTCCTTACAAAGGACAGCAACCATTTTGTACCTTACAGAGGACAGCAACCATTTTGTACCTTACAAAGGACAGCCACCATTTGTACCTTACAGAGGACAGCAACCATTTTGTACCTTACAAAGGACAGCAACCATTTTGTACCTTACCGAGGACAGCAACCATTTTGTACCTTACAAAGGACAGCCACCATTTGTACCTTACAGAGGACAGCAACCATTTTGTACCTTACAAAGGACAGCAACCATTTTGTACCTTACAGAGGACAGCAACCATTTTGTACCTTACAAAGGACAGCAACCATTTTGGGACATTACTTACTACTTACTTATTTTCTTTTACTTATTTGCCGGTCATTATATATATTTTTAATATGGCGACAAAACTAATTCAAATCAAAAGTTCAAATACAAAACCGCCTCCAAAAAGAAAAAACCGGTCAAGAGCGAGTCGGACTCGCGCACCGAGGGTTCCGTTCCGATTTCTGAAAAAGTGTGCTATTTAGAGACATTGTTTTATTTTTCCTGTAATCTTTACATAAACTTCTATCACATAGAATAATTTCAGATTTTTCTCTTTGCAAACTTCGGAGATAAGGGGAGGGAACGGTATTTTTTTTACATTTTTCATCAAAAGTCGAAAACTATGCGGCGTAAAAAAAATAAAAAAATGTTTGAGAATGTGTAAATAGCGCTCTTTCATATGATACTCCACATGAATCGCCCTAGTATGAATTTTGAATTTTTAAGACCCCTTTTCAGTCCCTGTTGCAAAAAAATATATAAATATTTTTATTTCTTTCTTATTTGCAAAATAGTTGGGTAAACGTCATCTAAAACTGTTCCAAATTTCAAATTGATAGTATCAGTAGTTCTTGAGATATCCAGCTGTGACAGACAGACAGACAGACTGAGTCACACCAAAATCTGGGTTTGAAGATGAACCTTGTTTTGTAATAAGACGGTTTAAGTTTTTTTTTTGAAGGTGCTTTGTTTCGTAGTCAATAATGACTTAGAGTTTGGTCACGATCCTAAATAATACTTCTGTTTCTACATTTTCAAACAAAACTTGTTTGATTCCTATCAGGTTAATATGCACAGCGTGACAATACTTTGCCGTCGCAATATCTCGTATCACAGAAAAATAATGTTACAGTAGTACACCTTCATAAAAAACGGCCGACATGACGCGCTTCGAAATCTCAGTGTAAACCAGCACGCGTAGCACGACCACCATAGAAACGGGTTTTATCGACGGAAGAATATACAAAATGACAGATTGTAAGTAAGATTGCAACTAAAAACTTTCTACTGTCTACACGGAAATGTCATTTTTGTCTACTCTTCCTTCGACAAAACGTTTTCGTGCTTAGCCTGCAGTAGGCAACAGTTCGAGTGCGCGGCAGTTACGCACCGACGGGCGTGTATTTATCTACCGAGTGACCGTAAGTAATTAATTCAAGTTCACTGCCCAGATAAACTACTGTAGCTTTATTATTCTGTGTTATCACGGTACGGCGTGAGATAATGCGACGACAAAATTCTATCACGTTGACGTTCTCATGCTTAGCCTGCCGTAGGCAACAGTTTGAATGCGCGGCAGTTACGCACCGACGGGCGTGTATTTATCTACCGAGTGACCGTAAGTAATTAATTCAAGTTCACTGCCCAGATAAAGTACTGTAGCTTTATTATTCTGTGTTATCACGGTACGGCGTGAGATAATGCGACGACAAAATTTTGTCACGTTGACGTTCTCATGCTTAGCCTGCCGTAGGCAACAGTTTGAATGCGCGGCAGTTACGCACCGACGGGCGTGTATTAATCTACCGAGTGACCGTAAGTAATTAATTCAAGTTCACTGCCCAGATAAACTACTGTAGCTTTATTATACTGTGTTATCACGGTACGGCGTGAGATAATGCGACGTCAAAATGTTGTCACGTTGTGCATATTAGCCTAATTGCCATACAAAGAGGGTGATGTTCATAAAATTAAAGTATTACTCACGGTACTTCAGCCAAACTTTCGAACCCGCCCAAACTCTCAGCTAAAATGAATACTTCCAATGAACTCAAGAGTTGTCTCGACTCTTTCAGTTCACCGGTGTGTTTGAAACTGAATACGCCCGAATGACCGTATGTTTGCTTTCTGGCAATAGCATGTTGTTTATGAGATGGGAGTTCTGAAACATAACAATAAATAATTATTAATACATACAAACTTTGCGACTTTAATCACCAAAAAAAAGGCAGAAGTGTAAGTATTAAAATTTTAATACAACTGGGGTACCCAATTGATGCAGCCCACTGTACCTAATAAATAATAAAATAAAATATCCTTGGACATTTCACACAACGCCATCTACTCCCAAGCTAAGCAACCTAATGCTTGTGTTATGGTAACGAGATGGCTGATAAATTACTTATATACATTTTTTTTTGTAAATACATACATATTATAGATATAAAAACACCCAGACTCGGAACAAATACTTGTAGGTCGTACAAATATTAGTTCCGTGCGGGAATCGAACCCGCGACATGCTGCGCAGCAGTCAATCGCTCAACCACTGCTCCAACCGTGTCGTCAACCTATAATAATATTACCTATAATTATGGTAAGCCCGAAATAAATTACTGGACATAAAGACACCCGCAGACAGGAGCGACGCGACGGTGCAACGCAATTCTGGTAGAACAATTTCTATGCAGTTGCAGTTTTCATAGAAATTGTTCCACTAGAGTCGTATTGCGTTGTCGCATCGCGCCTGTCTGCGGTAGGTCAAGAAAGTTTATACAACGTGTCGTTTTACATCCACGTCAAATTTTAGGGTGTGATACAGAACATCAAACCAAACAACTTTCTCCATGGGACCAACATCGTATACGCAAAAAAAAATTTCAACTGTCCCATATAAAAAACTTTTTTACAAAAAACAAAACCGACTTCCAAAAAAACACTACAAAGTGAAAAATAACTTTAATTTCGGAAGTCGGTGTCTTTGGATCTGTATTTTAGGTTTTTGCCCCCGACTTCCGAAATTAAAGTTATTTTTCACTTTGTAGTGTTTTTTTGGAAGTCGGTTTTGTTTTTTGTAAAAAAGTTTTCATTTTTCACTTTTTAGTGGGTCAGTTTGTAATTTATCTAAGTTACAATAACCCAATGTCAATTGCTCATCACGTTTTACAAAATATTGCTTTTCCTGATGCAGGGACGTTAATTGTTGAGGAGTTCTCCTAGTAAGAAGCAGGAGAACTGGAGCTCATGGTGAAGTCACCATCACTATTATGCATTTTGACGAGCATAAACCATATTAAAGTAATCGAATAGCAACCTGTGATATACCTACTTAGATATAATTGAGTATTTCCGATGGCCATCTGTGGTCTTCATCATCAGTTCCAGTTCACCAAATGGTACTTTTCGAGAGCAAATGCATGAGTTACTATAAAAAATACCAAAATCGATATAAGTGTGCCCATCAAATTGAGGGTTTCCCTCGATTTCCATGGGATCCTATCATCAGATCCTGATTTGATGATCATGGGACCATTTGGGAAGTATACCCTTTCGAACAAAAAAAGAAAAATCCGAATAGGTCCAGCCATTTTCGAGTAATCGGGGAACATACATAAAAAAAAAGAAAAAAATAAATAAAAAAAAAAGGTTCCGACGAATTGAGAACCTCCTCCTTTTTGAAGTCGGTTAAAAACTTCACTCGACCCAAATGTATGGGACGGCTGATTATTTATTCGAGATTACGATGTTCGTGCCATGGAAAAAGTTGTTCGGTTTGATGGTCTATACCACATCTTTAAATTAGACGAGGATGCAAAACGTCACGTTGCATAAATAGAAACCATTTTAACACAATACCTGGATGCATAACTTCAGTAACATTGGGATGATTTTCCAACCACTGAGAAACTTTTAATGACGTTTCTCTATGACGTTCCATACGTAAAGACAATGTTTTCAGACTCCTGTTGACTAGATAACAATCGAACGGCGAAGGCACGATCCCCATTGCTGAAAAGATTAGATTAAATGTAAACATAACAAATCCGACTCCAAAATCTTATCTTAGATAGGGTTATTTTTAATTTTTTATCTGATCTATACCATGTACCTACTGAGCGCACATTACTAAATCATGCAACTTCTGTAGATAATTCTGTTATCATATCAATAAATAGTATACTCGTATAACACAAAATAACTTTTCATGTTTATCTGTGTGACTGCTCTTCTTTTTTAGGGTTACGTACCAAAATGGTAAAAAGGAACCCTTATGGTGCGACTCAGTCTGCCTGTCTGTCCATCAGCTAGATATCTCAACTACTTATGCTTAAAATTGAATTTTGGCCTACTATTTTATAAATTATAAATAAGAAAGATTTTTTTTTGCACAGGGACTGAAAACGGGTTCTTAAAGATTCGAAGTGTAGTGGGGCAACTAGGGCATTTTTTTTTTATGACGCATAGTTTTTATGACGCATAGTTTTCGACTTTTCATGAAAAATGTACTTAAAAAAAATACTGTTCGTTGGTTTTGTCAATTTTGACGTTCATAAGTGAGTTTTATGTGACTATTTCAAATAAATGATTTGACTTTGACTTTGAAGCCGTAATTTAACCCGTACGAAGCAGGGGCGATCGCCACGGCAAAACATCGTGTAAAAGATTATTACGCAAGATAAGGTTGACAATGGCTGATCAAGATGTAAGGAATAAGATGACAACATGCTATGTCGACTCCAAATAAATTGGAATAAATAGGCAGGAGGGTGACAATAAGGATCATACCAGTTTGTAAAAATTTAAGCCTTTTCGCTAAATCTTCGCTGTTAGTAACCGCTGCTCCCATGACTACATCAGAGTGGCCGTTCATGTATTTTGTCAAAGAGTACATAGTTATGTCCGCTCCAAAGTCCAGAGGTTTTTGTAAGTAGCACGTAAGGAATGTGTTGTCAACTACAACGAGAATGTCTCTGCTGCGTTGCTTCACTATTTTGACAGTCTCGGCAATGTCCACCACTTTTAAATTCGGGTTTGTTGGTGTCTCCATCCAGACCATCTGAAATCAGACTTACGTGACGCGAACTATACGATCAGACTTAGATACATAGATACAGACATACTGTTAAACTCATAACCGTTCCTTTGTCATAGTTGAATAAAAATCTATAATTTACACATTTGGTACCTACAGACAACAGCACATCAGGATATACCAAACTGTCAAACTCCAAATGATTAACCTAAAAATGTTGATGGTTAAGGCCCAGGTTCCAAGATTGGTTTAGCTCGGTGTGTAAGTGAAATGGCGTTATGGCTGTCTAGTTTGACGCACGAGATAGAAGATTCTCACGCGCACCGGAATTATGTCGTAAAAATGCAAATAAAATCGTATAAAATTAGAAATTACCTAATTATTAAAAAGTAATCCATCACTGGATGCAGTTTAGAATTTGACATTTCATGGTATATTTTTAATTAGAATTATAATTGTTAATGAAGGGATAAACTGCTTTTAAAGATTATTAGGAGGTATGTTTAATGATTTTTTTGGTGCATTAAAATATGTATAATTATGTTTTGGCTTCCATCACTGTATGCGAAAAAGACTTGAAAATATCATTTTTTTTTTACATGTCAATATTATTTACGGTTTATGAGATACACTGCTTTAAAAAACCACCTTTTTGATCGTTTTCAGGAAATCTGGGCCTTAAGTTCAAAAGCGAATGAGAAAATTTGACAGTTTGTAGTAACTTGACCTGCTGCTGTGTGTACATGACATTTGACAATAATGCATTAGGTATTGGTTCGATTTATCTGAATACCTATTGACTTTAATATAAAACACGATAGTACCATAGAGCCGTTTATTAAGTTATGAACTTATATGATGTTATGTTGTCTTAAAAGAGCATGGCACGTCAGGTTCGTGAACGGGCGCTGTTGGTGGAGGCTGGTCATACCTTAGCTGCCACGGCTTATTTTAATTTAAATTTTGTTTTTTTTTATTTTTTATTACGGACGCTTTTAACGTTCATCGTTCTCACATGTATAATCTCAACATGAATGATGTAACTAATATTTTGTAACCATATTTTGATTTAAAAGAGTGTCCGTGGAGTTTCTTGCCCGTTCCTCTCCATAGATCTACGTTTTGGAATGGGCAACTAGCTTCAACTTTCTGACTTACCTACTGACGGACTTTTTGACAATTCAAAAGTGCCTGTAATTGGTTTAATTGAAATAAATGCTTTGAGTTTGAGTTTGAGTTTGAGAGTATGTCATGCTCACTAAATGTCTCGCTGATGGTGGCGCGTGTTTTGGATCATTCGGTTCCCTACAAAATGATTGAGCTCGTGGATCGCGTGGATCAGCACCATCCGTGCTGAATTTTTCGTCTATTTTAGTATTTTTAGTATGTGTATTGTTTGTAAATCAACCCTTCCGAAACTCATAATTCGAGATTTATCGAGAGATAAATCAACCCTTCCCGAAATTCAAAATCAATTCAGAATGTTGATTATAAGCCTATGTAGTCCTTATAATAATTAAAATACAAATCAACGAAATATCAATGTAATCAGTGAAATAAATGACCGAAATCACCTATTACCTTAAAATAATTATAACATAAAAAAACCAACCTTAGTATTATCCTGAATTGCCTTTTTTAAATTTTCAGGTTTTGTAAGATCTGCGAACGTTACCTCGATTCCAAGTCTCGTTAAAACTTGCCTGAAATTCAAAGAAGTGGTTTACTTTCCTGTCACATTCGTTCTTTTAACACAATATTCTGATTAGACACGATTAATGTTCTAGAAAAATAAATAAATAATAAATAAATATCCTTGGACATTTCACACAACGCCATCTAGTCCCAAGCTAAGCAACCTAATGCTTGTGTTATGGTAACGAGATGGCTGATAAACTACTTATATACATTTTTTTTTTTTTTTTTTGTAAATACATACATATTATAGATAGAAAAACACCCAGACTCGGAACAAATACTTGTAAGTCGTACAAATATTTGTTCCGTGCGGGAATCGAACCCGCGACATGCTGCGCAGCAGTCAATCGCTCAAATAATAAATTAAACATACTTTGTTCGTTTAAGCTAAGGACTTGTGGCTAAATAATAACAGGCACACGGGTCGATCAATCAAGTTAAGCTACGTTTGCCGCGATCGGTCCGAAGACAGGTGACCATCTTTACATACCAAGACCCCCCTCCGTGCCTCGGAAAGCACGTTAAACTGTTGGTCTCGACTGTCATTCGTGGATCTTTGACAGTCGTTACGGGTTGTCAGAAGCCCGCATCGACGACTGCTGTTGCCTCTGCCAGTGGCAACGTACCGCTCGTATATTTAAGTATCTACTAAGTGAGCACTAAGTGTTAAGGCCCTGGTTCCAAGCTTGGTTTAGCTCGGTGTGTAAGTGAAATGGCGTTATGGCTGTCTAGTTTGACACACGAGATAGAAGATTCTCACGCGCACCGGAATTATGTCTTAGAAGTGCAAATAAAAACGTATAAAATTAGAAATTAACTATTTAACAAAAAGTAATCCATCACTGGATGCAGTTTGGAATTTGACATTTCATGGTATATTTTTAATTATAATTTTAATTGGTAATGAAGGGGTAAACAGCTTTTAAAGATTATTAGGAGGTCTGTTTAAAGATTTTTTTGGTGCATTAAAGTATGTTTAATTATCTTTTGGCTTCCATCACTGTATGCGAAAAGGATTTGAAAATATCATATTTTTTTACATGTCAAAATTATTTACGGTTTATGAGATACATAGCTTTAAAAAACCACCTTTTTGATCGTTTTCAGGAAATCTGCTCCTTAAACGAACCATACGCTCCAAAACACTCTGGTGCCTTGCAGGTTCAGATGAATAATAAGTTCAGTTTAGCTTCCACAGTACATCTTACATCCATTTTACGTGACATGCCTTACCTTAAGAGACGGTCAGTGCCCCCATAAACGTCGTCCATGGAAACAATATGATCTCCTTTGTTGAGTAGCGAAGCTATTGTTGTGGTGGCTCCAAGACCTGAAGCGTAGGCATACGCATATTTAGCACCTTCAAGCCCTGCGAGGCATTCTTCCAAAGTATTTCTCGATGGGTTTCCAGATCGGGCATATTTGTAACCCTACAAATTAATTGCATATAAATTGCTGTTCGTTTGTCTCGCTAAAAGGAGGGAGGAGGAGCTCGTGGCTAAGTAATAACAGCCGCACGGGTCGATCCGTCAGGTTAAGCTAAGCTTGCCGGGGTTGGTCAGTGGATGGGTGACCATCTTTACATATCGAGATTCCTCCGTTCCTCGGAAAGCATGTTAAGCCGTTGGTCCCGGCTGTTATTCGTGGATCTTTGACAGTCGTTACGGGTCGTCAAAAGCCCGAAAGTCTGACAACCAGTCTTACCAAGGGGTATCGTATTAACCAGTAACTGGGTTGTGGAGGTCAGATAGGCAGTCGCTCCATGTAAAATACTGGTATTCAGCTGCATCCGGTTAGACTGGAAGCCGACCCCAACATAGTTGGGAAAAGGCTAGGCAGATTGATTTTTGTCTCGCTAAAACTCGAGAACGGCTGGGCCGATTTAGATGATTTTGGTTTTGAAGTGTTTGTCGTAGTCCAGGGAAGGTTTAAACGGTTAGAAAAATTGGAAAAGTTGCCGGGAAAATTGGAAAGTTCGGGAAAACTGAAATTGAATTTTCTATGGGAATTTTGGGCCAGGACAACGTTTGTCGGGTCAGCTAGTTGTAATATAAACATAACTGAACAAATCTGGACCTTTAAATTCCTCATTGATCTAATGTTCGCAAGTACGACAGCAGCCGGTCGATTCTGTAAAAATGTCACCGTGAAAACTTAGGTGAAGTGTTGAAGTGGCTGAGTTTGTTTTTGCTAGGAATTGACACTATTGACAGCTCACTCCATGCTCACTTCACCTAAGTTTTCACGGTGAGATGGTTACAGGATCGCAGTGCAGGTCTATTGCAGTGTCATTGGATTATTCCATTATGAAACAACAGCAGCCCGGAGTCTAGAATTGTGCCTTCAAATGGAAATTAAATGAGGCTTAAAACAGCTAGCGAGATGCGGGTGTTCGAGCCACCTACCAACCACTTTAGAGAAAACTGATAGCTTATAATTCAAATTATCATATCAATTAAAAAAATCATATCATTTATTTCAGATAAATATCTATCTATATAAATAAAAAGAGAAGTCCTGACTGATTGACTGACTCATCAACGCCCAGCCACCCCTTGAGAACTAAAATTTAGCACATAGGTTTCCTTTATAATGTAAACAAGGAATAAGGAAGGATGTCCCGGTAGCATGTTCCCGTAGGATATTTTCCGACATCCACGCGGGCGAAACCGCGCGGGAGTCCATCATAAAAAAGTAAAATTAAACTCGAAATTAAAATCAAAATTGAAAACAAAATTAAAATCAAAATTAAAATCAAAATTAAAAAACAAATAAAAACAAAAAAAAAATAAAACAAAAAATTAAAATGAAAAATTAAAATGAGAAATTATGAAAAGTAATTTTTTTATAAAAGAAGCAAGTAAATATGGCTTACAGTATGTCCTTCAGGAGCTTGCTTGAACATGGTAGATAAGGTGATAGGTGGTACCACCGCACCTGACTTCCATTTGTCAGGGTCCTGGCCAGCATGAATAGCAACAGTCGCAAAGCCCGGCTTTTGCACCAAAAATCCTTTGTTCTCCATCTAGTTAAAAAAAAATAAAAGGTCAACAATTAATATTACATACCTGGTGACGAGGAAGCAATAAGCTACACTTTTTCTATTTTCCTATAAATACTTACGGAACAAAAAATATGAATCGTGTGAAGAAAACAACATAACGACAAACAAAATCGGACACTCGCACTGGCTACAAAACCATAATTTTATTTACCGCATACAAAAGAAAAATCTCATCTCAAAGTAACATTTTTTTTTAATTCACAATAAAGCCCAAGGCTAAATTGTTATGCTAGAAAACATTGCATATTTGATTTTAAACGAATTACACGATTCATGTAAACAAATAATTTAAATCATATTGCTTTCCAATAAGAATGAAACTTACCTTTCCCGATTTAAATATTCTTATCTAAACTTTCTAACACTACCACTGAGAATTGAATGTAAATACCAAATGGACCGCTCCGATATCAAAACGTCTATTTAATGCACTGCACCAACCACTTTTATCGATCACATTGAACTCACTGTTGTTGTCAACATTGCAATTGATAAAAAAACACTTATTTACAAATTAATACCTTTTATCAGAATGGAAAGAAAAACGAACTGTGTTGCACTATCGCATAATTTTTACCGGTTATTTATACGGTGAAATATTCAACGATTAAATAATAATAAGTTATCGTTATCAAAATAACCTTTAGGTATAAAAGCGGTTATCAAACACTTTCTCGAATTGTTATTCAATGATTAATTTTAGGTGGTTGATTAGGATATAAACAACAGCGGCACTGATTTATCGATCACATTGAACTCACTGTTGTTGTCAACATTGCAATTGATAAAAAAAACACTTATTTACAAATTAATACCTTTTATCAGAATGGAAAGAAAAACGAACTGTGTTGCACTATCGCATAATTTTACCGGTTATTTATACGGTGAAATATTCAACGATTAAATAATAATAAGTTATCGTTATCAAAATAACCTATAGGTAAAAAAGCGGTTATCAAACACTTTCTCGAATTGTTATTCAATGATTAATTTTAGGTGGTTGATTAGGATATAAACAACAGCGGCACTGAATTAGCCTAGAGAATTAGATTTAGAGATGATTTAGAATGTGTGTCTTGAACGGCAGACAGTGATGCAATATTTTTGTGTTGACTGTGCTGTTGCCGGCCAGTGTGCGTGCGCTTCTATATATATGATGCGTCCCGCGCCCGCGGACATCTCTTAATTGCATAGTGATGTTCCCAAAATAATTCTCTTGAGAAAATTTTAGAAAATATAATTTAAACATTATATTTTACTTATGGGGCAATTCCTGTATTTTTATTATAATAACGTTGTCATTTTAATTTCAGTCTCAATCTGTATTTTGAAGTTTTTTACACAAATTGTCACTGAAGTGAGATTTCGACTATATATTGAACGTTTTTAATTGCGGGAATTAAATTTCAAACTAAATAAAAATAATCTTAGCAAAATAAACTTTGTTTAATTTTTTTTTTTTTTTTTTTTGGAATCCCCGGAATTTGCAAGAAGTGCAATAATAATTCACCTTTTCTTTAAATAATATCTACAAAAAAATTCCCGTATATGTTTCAAAATATCAATCTCTTTTTCGATACCTACCATGAAAAATATGGCGTATAAACAATATTCTTCTCAGAGAACACAAAAAAAACCTCGTGAAAACAAACGGTAACCAACGCTCCTCCATAATGGTGGAGCCAATGTACTAGAAAACTGTTACGAGTATTGTAATCTTTAAATAGTTCTGTTGTACATCCAAACAGGATCCAGTTTGTAATGGTATCACTGGCAGTTTTTATTTGACTTTATAATTACTTTTTTTTGTTTAGTGAAAAATAATTTTATAGGGTCTGTTGTCCCTGCAGGAAATTACGTATTTTCTTCATTCTTATTTGCACGTCTTATTTTGAATTTAAATATTAAATTTAATCAATGGGATTCATTAAATTAATATGTAAAAATACATTAAAGGTTTGTGCATTCAGCGAATAAGCAGCCATGGTTGTTCAAATCACGGAATACAGGTTTGTTTATCGACATCGAAGTTTAAGTCATCACTAGCGCTTTCAGTTCGCGGTCAATAATGTCATTGTCGACCGCCATCGCCACAAAAATAATTTAAATTAAAAAAAAGCTTGTACAAAAAATTCCTGAATTTTACTGTAAGCGGTTTCCGGTACAATAAATATAAGTAAAATAATTCCGGGAGTTTTTCCGACATTTCCCACCCCTACTCTGAACGTAATAAGGTAAGAGTATCAAAATGAGAAGCGAAAAAGCTTGTATTTTGAGCCTAATGAACACAATCGTCTGGAGAGAGACAAGCCTTTGGAATTCCTTCCGAATGTCGAATATTGTTTACCCTACAGTGACAACTCCCCAAACGAATTTCAACCCTGTCTTCTCAGTTAAAGAGATTTATTTTAGTAAGTGAGTGCTTGGAAATTAGGACTGTTTCAATAAGGATCTCTAAACATTTTCTTTCACTCGTATAAGCGATCACTTTAGTAGTTAATTGAATGTGATAATAAAAACAGTTCTTTGTTTTCATTACGGTTCTCGGGGGTAACGATCTGTCTACGAAGGCTGCCCTTAGCTAATTCTTACTGTAGTATTTTTTGTAATGGTCAAAAACTATATTACTATTAGCACAAACGAGATATTTACCAAAAAAACAATTTAAAAAAAAACCGGCCAAGTGAGTTTCGGACCACGCACAATGCAGGGCTTCGTAGTTGAAAAGAATTAATCCCAAAAATAAACTTAACATTGGATATCAAAAAAAAGTTTTTTTACGTCATAAAATTACAAATTCACAACTTTCGGACTTTTTCCTTTACTTGTGCGGAGAGACCTTGCCTCTTACCAAATTTCATTATTCTAGGTCAACGGGAAGTACCCTATAGGTTTTGATTTACTTGCGACAGTTGCGAGTATCAAAATGTGTCGCAAAATGACTGTATTTTTTTATTGCGTTGACTTGGAAGCTTGAGTTTTTTAGGACTTCAAGAGACCATAGACCCACGTATTTGATATTAATTTCAACTTGATACCTCTACGCTTTCCTGAGAAAAAGGATCTTGACAGACTGACAACTTTGCAAATATTTTTTATGTGATAGAATTACAAATTAACAATTTTTGGACTTTTTCCTTTATTATTTTGTGTTGTAAGACCTTGCTTCTTGCCAAATTTCATGATTCTAGGACAACGGGAAGTACCCTATAGGTTTTGACTTACTTGCGAGTATCAAAAAATTTCTCATAAATGGCCGTGTTTTTTACTTAGAAGTTTGATCTTTCTAGGACTCCAAGGGACCATAGACTTACGTATTTGATATTAATTTCAGCTTGATACCTTCGCGCGTTCCTGAGAAAAACGGTCTTGACAGACTGACAGACAGACAGACAGACAGACAGACAGACAGACAGACGGACAGACGGACAAACGTGAGATCCTATAAGGGTTCCGTTTTTTCCTTTTGAGGTACGGAACCGTAAAAAAACAAAAAAAAAACTATGCTGGAAAACATTTTTGGGAATGTCCCGTCTGTGATCCGGGAAATGGTGAAAGCTCAGGACATTTATTTTTTAATTCTTTTTTGTTATTCATCGCCTAAAAAGGACGTCACCTCAGTCCTACATTCCTTTCACAGTATTTTACATAGTGATCTTTATTCTCATTGGAATAAAGGTGCTGTCAGAGGTAAAAATAATCGAAAGAGACAGAGAAAGAGAGAGCAAGTCGCATTTAGGGGTCATAACGCTTTTTCGTTACGTGACGATTGATTTCTACGAGTCAACTCCTGCCGCAAGACTTCGAAAGGTCCGATTGCCCACTATCTAGATGCATATTAAACACAAGTTAATCAGAACAAAACTAAATTCTAATTAGGTAGTTGAACAGAACATTGTACGAAACGTTTTTCAGCACATTTGCAAGGCTGAGCCAGAATTACTCGTAGTCTTTTGTTTTCAAACAATTGTCTTGCGCAACATGACTTTTACTTCGGCTATAAGCCCCATTGTATTGAGCCGAACGATTTACGTATTTTCATGCCTTTTGTACGATGTATAAGGTTGAAATGTTTTGACCCAGTGCATTAGAACAATAGGTACAACAAAACAACAATAAAATGAGCTCGTGGCTAAGTAATAACAGCCACACGGGTCGATTCGTAAAGTTAAGTTACGCTTGCCGGGGTTGGTCAGTGGATGGGTCTTTATACCTCCGTGCCTCGGAAAGCACGTTAAACCGTTGGTCCCGGCTGTCATTCGTGGATCTTTGACAGTCGTTACGGGTCGTCAGAAGCCTGACAACCAGTCTTACCAAGGGATATCGTATTACCCAGTTACTGGGTTGTGGAGCTCAGATAGGAAGTCGCTCCATATGAAATACTAGTATTCAGCTGCATCCGCTTAGACTGGAAGCCGACCCTAACATAGTTGGGAAAAGGCTAGGCAGATTGATTTTTGCACTAGAACAATATGTTTTAGGTCGACCGCGACATTTTGAATAGAGCTTTGCTTTCGTAAAAGTTGCAATTTTATTGGGTATAGAATTTATTGGGTATAGAATTTATTGGGTATAGAATTTATTGGGTATAGAATTTATTGGGTATAGAATTTATTGGCTATAGAATTTATTGGCTATAGAATTTATTGGGTATAGAATTTATTGGGTATAGAATTTATTGGGTATAGAATTTATTGGGTATAGAATTTATTGGGTATAGAATTTCATGAAAAATATTGGTAGCTGCTGCTTTCGTTTGTTTGATCCTAGAAAAACATAACATGTCATGTTATAATGTTACATTTTTCTAATGGGCTTATGCCCGGTTACTGGTATTCAGATGCATCCAGTTACTGGAAGCCGACCCCAACATAGTTGGGAAAAAGGCTTGCCAGATTGATTGATTGATTGGGCTTATGCCCGGTTACTGGTATTCAGATACATCCAGTTACTGGAAGCCGACCCCAACATAGTTGGGAAAAAGGCTTGCCAGATTGATTGATTGATTGGGCTTATGCCCGGTTACTGGTATTCAGATACATCCAGTTACTGGAAGCCGACCCCAACATAGTTGGGAAAAAGGCTTGGCAGATTGATTGATTGATTGGGCTTATGCCCGGTTACTGGTATTCAGATGCATCTAGTTACTGGAAGCCGACCCCAACATAGTTGCGAAAAAGGCTTGGCAGATTGATTGATTGATTGGGCTTATGCCCGGTTACTGGTATTCAGATGCATCCAGTTACTGGAAGCCGACCCCAACATAGTTGGGAAAAGGCTTGGCAGATTGATTGATTGATTGGGCTTATGCCCGGTTACTGGTATTCAGATGCATCCAGTTACTGGAAGCCGACCCCTACATAGTTGGGAATAAGGCTTGGCAGATTGATTGATTGTTTGGGCTTATGCCCGGTTACTGGTATTCAGATACATCCAGTTACTGGAAGCCGACCCCAACATAGTTGGGAAAAAGGCTTGGCAGATTGATTGATTGATTGGGCTTATGCCCGGTTACTGGTATTCAGATGCATCCAGTTACTGGAAGCCGACCCCTACATAGTTGGGAATAAGGCTTGGCAGATTGATTGATTGTTTGGGCTTATGCCCGGTTACTGGTATTCAGATGCATCCAGTTACTGGAAGCCGACCCCAACATAGTTGGGAAAAAGGCTTGGCAGATTGAATGATTGATTGGGCTTATGCTCAGTTACTGGTATTCAGATGCATCCAGTTACTGGAAGCCGACCCCAACATAGTTGGGAAAAAGGCTTGGCAGATTGATTGATTGATTGGGCTTATGCCCGGTTACTGGTATTCAGATGCATCCAGTTACTGGAAGCCGACCCCAACATAGTTGGGAAAAAGGCTTGGCAGATTGATTGATTGATTGGGCTTATGCCCAGTTACTGGTATTCAGATGCATCCAGTTACTGGAAGCCGACCCCAACATAGTTGGGAAAAAGGCTTGGCAGATTGAATGATTGATTGGGCTTATGCCCAGTTACTGGTATTCAGATGCATCCAGTTACTGGAAGCCGACCCCAACATAGTTGGGAAAAAGGCTTGGCAGATTGATTGATTGATTGGGCTTATGCCCGGTTACTGGTATTCAGATGCATCCAGTTACTGGAAGCCGACCCCAACATAGTTGGGAAAAAGGCTTGGCAGATTGATTGATTGATTGGGCTTATGCCCGGTTACTGGTATTCAAATGCATCCAGTTACTGGAAGCCGACCCCAACATAGTTGGGAAAAAGGCTTGGCAGATTGATTGGGCGTATGCCCGGTTACTGAGGTTTTTAAACGAAGTTTATCCATTCGATAGTGATTATTAATTCGATATTCAGATGCATCCAGTTACTGGAAGCCGACCCCAACATAGTTGGGAAAAAGGCTTGGCAGATTGATTGGGCGTATGCCCGGTTACTGAGGTTTTTAAACGGAGTTTATCCATTCGATAGTGATTATTAATTCGATATCGTTTTTCTGAACACTTCACTAAGAGAATTTTGCTTAAAAGTCGAGTGAATTACCATCAAGGGTTTATCTGAAGACCTCAAAAAACGAGCATAAGGAAGAAATTCGCTTAAACAGATAATTTTGTCGAATCAATAGCTATTGAGAGTTTAAACTCCGTTTAAAAATTCTTCAGAAATCGGGCATTAGTTAGGCAGAAGTGCAACTATCTACAGTACTGTGAGAACTCAAATCTCACAGGGGACGTAGGGAGGTAATCGAGCTACAAAATTAAAGAGGAGGAGGATATAGATGTTACTTGGAACAAAAAACCTCAACGAACGAACGCAGAGACATAAAGTGCGAGGGTTGCCATAATAAGATTTAAAATTTCCCTTTTCGTTTAAACAAACCCATACAATATTATTCCCCACATTATAGGGAAACAATTTAACAATATAAAAAGGTGATGATCTCGGCGCGGCGTTCCATCTTTCATTTTTAGGGTTCCGTACCTCAAAAGGAAAAAACGGAACCCTTATAGGATCACTCGTGTGTCTGTCTGTCCGTCTGTCACATCCAATTTGCTCCGAATCTAATGGACCGATTAAGTTAAAATTTGGTACACATATGGATTTCTGTGACCCAAACACGTACAGCTAAAGTAAATATATGAATTTTGAATATGAGAGTCACTTTTAGGGGGAAAATAAGAAAATGTAAAAAAAAAGTTTTGTAAACTGTACCGTGTGACATATCAAATGAAAGGGCTTACTATGAGGATTTCAAATATATTTTTTTTATAATTTTAAAATATATTGTTTTAAAGTTATTTAA
The DNA here is from genome assembly GCA_905163495.3 of Cosmia trapezina. Taxonomy (NCBI): domain Eukaryota; kingdom Metazoa; phylum Arthropoda; class Insecta; order Lepidoptera; family Noctuidae; genus Cosmia; species Cosmia trapezina. The sequence goes on from LR991021.1 coordinate 3,190,329, forward strand.
GAAAATAGACGAAAATTGACCATTCCCCCCCCCTTATCTCCGAAACTACTGAGCCTAAAATTTTGAAAAAAATATAGAAAATAGTTCTATACCTGTAGATTACAGGAAAACCTATAAGAAGTCTGTGGTCTTAAAATAACATGGTAAATCTATATATATAAAAAAATCAAAGTCCTGACTGAGTCACTGACTAATATATCAACGCACAGCCCAAACCAATGGATCTAGAGAGTTGCAATTTTGCACATAGATACCTTATATAGTGTAAACATCCACTAAGGAAGGATTTTTGGAAATTCTATCCCTAAGGGTGTAAAATAGGGGATGAAGGTTTGTATGAAAAATCCTATCCCTTGAGTTAATAGACTTGAAACTTAGCACGAATATTCATCTAAGTAAATTATAAAGTTTATCATTTTGAGTTTTCCTAAACTACGCCCTAAAGAGGGATTGGGCGTGTCAAAGTTTGTATGGAGGAATTTTAACACGCGGTCCGATTAACTCAAAACTCAGTTTTTATACTTGAGACCAAAAATGAAGACTACAATCGATTGTGCTATTTTGTGTAAGTAATAAATATAATGTAGTCACCTACAACGTGTATCAGGGTTTTCCAAAAATCTACCTCTAAGGGGTGAAAAGTTAATTTTATAGCGGAGGATTTTATTGGGGGCTTGATTAACTCTGAAATTGGTGTAAATAATGTTTGAGTCAAGTTATGGAAACATACCAGACGATTTTTGAAATTCTTTATGTGTGTTCGTGAAAACAGAGATACAGTTTATATGAAAAATCTTATTCATTTGGTTAATGAACTTGAAACTTAGCACAAATACTTGCATAAGTAAGTAATAATGTTTGTCATTATTAGTTTTTCGAAACTACCTACGCCTAAAATGAGGTTTAGGGATGTTAAAGTTTGTATAGAAGAATTTTAAATCGCTGTCCGATTAAAAAAATAGTACTTCCCAAACGAATTTTCACCAATTTTGACGGCATATAGCTGATGTTTTAAGGAGTAACTAAGGCTATTTTTATTTTAGAAAAATAATTAGGATTCCGCGCAAGAAAATTAAAATCCATGATATCAGACAACCACGTACAGTCCAGTACAAACTTGCTAAGCCTCCGCTGTCTATTACGGCTATAACAACAAATAATAAAAATAAAGCAAAGTTAAAAGTTTAAGGGGTCAGTCACCAAACAATAAACTTTTCATTTTGAAAAAAATAATAATAATCTAGCATGTGGGGTGTCATCGTCTAGAACTCATTGAGTAGAGTACAAACACATTTTTTTTATCTTCTAAAATTAAGAAATTTTAGACCATTTTTGTACGAACTCTAGCGCAACAATTCAACAAATTAGGAATTTGAAACTTCTTTATACCATGTAGGTACCATAAATACTGTATTTAAGCAACAATACTGAAAACGGCGATTCATAAGGTATTTTGTTTAAACATGGGTGATTTTCTGCAACTGCAAAAAATTACCATGTAATTCACAGTATCATTATAAAATAAGTAAAAAGTTATCTTTGCGATTGTTAACCACATAATATGGTACGGAACCCTTCGTGCGAGAGTCCGACTCGCACTTGACCGGTTTTTTGTTGATCTCAGCTCTCATCTAAAACATCATTACATTTCGATTCACGAAAAGAGCGGAAAAGTTATTTCAACCGAATGCAGAAACAGACACTTCCCCGCTTTCGTCAACACTTGAACATCAAACGACTTTACACACCCATACCACCAGCTGTTGAGGAAACACTTCCACATAAAACGCACCTTAAATATGTGGAGGTAAAGTTTATTTTCAATTGTTTACTGTCGAGGTATTTGTCAGACGCTCGTTTATTTACTTTCAGCTTTTTGAGAACGCTGCTGGGAAGGCTAGCTTCGACTACAAAGTCTGACTGAAAGTCCACTTTGTGCACAAAACGACTGTGCTGTGTGCACTGTGCAGGCAAGTCGATCCGATCGGATACATTTGTTCTGTCAAAGTAATCGAGCATGCTCGATTACTTTGACAGAACAAATGTATAACTTTGACTGTATTTGTTAGGGGACATAAGTAGTTGTTATGTTGTAGCTGTTTATTATCATTTAATAAATAAAATAGAATAGGAGTACTGGAAATAAGTTTGAAGAAGGAAAAAAACCGGTCAAGAGCGAGTCGAACTCGCGCACCGAAGGTTCCGTTCCGATTTCTGAAAAAGTGTGCTATTTAGAGACATCGTTTTATTTTTCCTGTCAATCAATCTGCCTAGCCTTTTCCCAACTATGTTTGGGGTCGGCTTCCAGTCTAACCGGATGCAGCTGAATACCAGTATTTTACATGGAGCGACTGCCTATCTGACCTCCACAACCTAGTTACTGGGTAATACGATACCCCTTGGTAAGACTGGTTGTCAGACTTTCGGGCTTCTGACGACCCGTAACGACTGTCAAAGATCCACGAATAACAGCCGGGACCAACGGCTTAACGTGCTTTCCGAGGCACGGAGGAATCTTTTTTTTTTTTTCTCTCTCTTTATTTATTATTAGGGACTTTTATACAATTGTACATGCCAGTCCCTTCGGAACTTATGATGTAAAACGTAATAACACAAACTTAATTAAACTGTAAGCAGCTGGTGGATTCTGTAAAAATCTCACCGTGAAAACTTGCGTGGAGTGAGCTGTCAGTGTCGTCCCACGGATGCTAGCGATTGACCAAATTACATTTACAATCATAATCGAGATTTTATCTACCTATATTTTTTATGCTAATTTTATAACATAATCATTTTATTTATTTGTAAGCCAGAGGGTGTCTAAACATTACTATTTAGGGGGTTTTAAAATAAAATAGTCAAATAGAAATTCAAACAAAACTCAATTTCTGTTTTGCAATTTCATTTAAAAATCTTTGTTATATCTTGAATGTTAATCCTAGTTACCCATACATCTAATGAGAACGTTTCTAACATCGGAGATGACCGTATACTTTCTTCCTTAACCTCCTCAAAAACACTAACAAGTAGTGGAAGCTTTTTATTTGCCCAATATCTGGTGTGTCCAATAGCGCCAAGCTCTGATAACTGCTTTATTACTACACTAGCTTTTGCCCGCGGCTTCGCCCGCGTGGATGTCGGAAAATATACCACGGGAAGGTACTACTGGGATTAAAAGTACCCTAAGGCCGACATTCGCACGGACGTAAAAATATCGCGGTGGGATTTTATCGCGCTCTGGATTTTCAACTCTCGGTTTTGAGCTGATCTTCGAGAATCCAACCTAACAACAACAGAGCGCATCCCAGCGTGACGAAAACACTGTTGGATTTTTAACTATCAGCGCTAAGCAGAGCGTTGAAAATGCAGTGCGCTAAAAAAATCGCCGCGATATTTTTACGCCCGTGCGAACGTCGGCTAGACAATAATTATCTTCTCGCACTGCTTATATGTATAGTACTCGAGGAGCGGCGCGCAGATTGATATCTGATTGCTGGAGGATAATAAATCTTAAAACCAAACAATAGTAAACGGAAAATTACCAACATGCATGCCTTTGAGAAAGCAACTTTAAAGCGAAAATATAAATCCTCTTTAATCCCTATCCCGTGGGAATTAAAAAAATATTAAGACTAAATGTTACTTGAAGATACGAATTACCCAATCCCTTAAATCTCTTAAAAAGAGGTCATTTTTCATAAATCAAACCCATAAATTTGAATTTTCATATCCCTAACTTAAGAAATGCTGGGATTCTCATAAAACTTTCACCCCCCATAGGATTATTTTTTAAGACAAAAAGTAGGTTATGTCATTACCCAGGATGCCATCTTAGTCTTGCCAAATTTTATCGATATCCGTGCAGTTTTGTGAATTTTAAAATCATCCCCTATTTTACGCCCTTAGGGGATGATTTTTCAAAAACGCTGGACCACATATTTCTTTATTTCCTACCAAAAGCATAAATTTTAATTTTCATAGCCCTAACTTAAGAAATGCTGGGTTTCCCTTACAAACTTTCATCCCCCATATCACCCCCTGTAGGATAATTGTTTAAGATAAAAAATAGGCTGTGCCCTTCCCCAGGATGCCATCTGCAGCCTTGCCACATTGTATCGATATCCGTGCAGTTTTGTAGATTTTAAAATAACCCCTATTTTACAACCCTTAGGGGATGATTTTCCAAAAACGCTGGACCACAAATTTCTTTATTTCCTACCAAAAGCATAAATTTGAATTGTCATATCCCTAACTTAAGAAATGCTGGGTTTCCCATACAAACTTTCACCCCCTGTAGGGTTATTTTTGAGACAAAAAGTAGCATAAGTCCTTCCCTAGGATACCACCCTAAAGCCTTGCCAAATTTTATCAAAATCTGTTCGGTGGTTTAGGCGTGAAAAGGTAGACACAGACAGGTGGTACAGGCAGACAGACAGAGTTACTTTCGAATTTATAATATCAGTATGGATAATTGTTATTTTTCTCGCTGAGAGCTCCGATAAACGCGTGCGATCTCTGCTAATCATAAAGTGCTATAGGGCGAAGCGCGGCCTTCGACACGCTATTTATGTACCGCCACCCGCTATGTCCCTGCATTTTTAACCGACTTCTAAAAAAGGAGGAGGTTCTCAATTCGGTTGTATTTTTTTGTATGTTTTTTACCTCATTTCTCCGTCATTTATGAACCGATTCGGAAAATTCTTTTTTTATTTGAAAGGGTATACTTTCAGATTGGTCCCATTTTTATCAAAATTCAATTCTGATGATGGGATCCATGAGGAATCAAGGGAACTCCTCAAATATTATAGTTATAGGTACTATACTTAGAGCGAGGAGCTCGTGGCTAAGTAATAACAGCCGCACGGGTCGATCTGTCAGGTTAAACTACGCTTGCGGGGTTGGTCAGTGGATGGGTGACCATCTATACATACCGAGATTCCTCTGTGCCTCGAAAAGCACGTTAAGCCGTTGGTCCCGTTGGTTGGTGGTTGGTCGTTGGTTGGTTATTCGAGGATCTTTGACAGTGGTTACGGGTCGTCAGAAGCCCGAAAGTCTGACAACCAGTCTTACCAAGGGGTATCGTATTACCCAGTAACTGGGTTGTGGAGGTCAGATAGGCAGTCGCTCCATGTAAAATACTGGTATTGAGCTGCATCCGGTTAGACTGGAAGCCGACCCCAACATAGTTGGGAAAAGGCTAGGCAGATGATGACTATACTTAGAGCGATTTTGGTATTTTCATCAACAAATCAAGCGTTTGCATTCAGAAAGTATCATCTAGTGAAGTGGAACTGATGAAGAAAACCACAGATGGCCACGGGAACTCCTCAACGACGATAAGTACCTATTTCACGGGTGGCGATAAGATATCTCGATTAAAATAGTTAAGCGACTATGACGAAATGGTTCTGATGAAAATGGTACTATCGAACCGATCTGATGAAGAAGCCGGAAGTTAGGCATCGGAACTCAGTAATAAAACAATGTATCCTAGCCGTACTCTATCGCGACGTAGGTTTGCCTGTTTGCAAAGTTTTTATTTGAAATGGTATACTCCTGAGACTGTCTCATAAAAATATCTTCAAGTTCTGATGAGTGGCTTTTGAGTTAGATTTAATAATTATAATACGTATATAATAAATACGTATATAACGTATTTTTCCCATTATTTTAGTCTATGTGGATGATGCTCTAATTTATTTTGCAGAGTGGTATTCAGATTTGTGTGGTATAGGTACCACTAAAAAGTGAAAAATAAAAACTTTTTACAAAAAAAAACAACCGACTTCCAAAAAAACAAAGTGAAAAATAACTTTAATTTCGGAAGTCGGTGGCAAAAAAAACGAAAATAAATAAAAAACCAAAGACATCGACTTCCGAAATTAAAGTTATTTTTCACTTTGTAGTGTATTTTTGGAAGTCGGTTTTTTTTTTTTTTGTAAAAAGTTTTTAAATCTGTAATATCTTCGAAAATATTCATTTAAATTACATGCTGTAAAGGGCCATATTGATCTATAGTAAATGTACAATGTATTTAAAGTACTTATTTGGATAAGGATTAATGCTGTATTGCTTAAAATCGCTTCGTAAATAAGCCATTATTTCTCGTAAAAAGTAAAGGATAAAAAATGGTTATTGTGGGTTATCCCTGAGAGATAGACATATACCATCGCGGACTTTTTTGCAGACCTTTTTAAGGTGTACAATACTGTAGTACATTATTTTGATCTATCTCATAGGGTTCAGCCAGCGTTTGCAATGTAAACGCAAAAAAATGTGTTTATTTACGACATCACATCAGAATCCTCTAAAATTATCAGTGTTTCTCTACTATATTATGCATGTATTATACATATAAACCTTCCTGTTGAATCACTCTATCTATTTAAAAAAACCGCATCAAAATCCGTTGCGTGGTTTTAAAGATTTACGCATACATAGGGACAGACAGACAGCGGAGCGACTTTGTTTTTAACCGACTTCAAAAAGGAGGAGGTTCTCAATTCGTCGGAACCTTTTTTTTTTTTTTTTTTTTTTATGTATGTTCCCCGATTACTCGAAGATGGCTGGACCGATTTTGATTTTTCTTTTTTTGTTCGAAAGGGTATACTTCCTAAATGGTCCCATAATCATCAAGTCAGGATCTGATGATGGGATCCCATGGAAATCGAGGGAAACCCTCAAATTTTATGCGCACACTTATATCGATTTCGGTATTTTTTATAGTAACTCGTGCATTTGCTCTCGGAAAGGACCATTTGGTGAACTGGAACTGATGATGAAGACCACAGATGGCCATCGGAAATACTCAATTAGGATCTAAGTATATCACAGGTTGCGATTCGATTACTTTAATATGGTTTATGATCGTCAAAATCCATAATGGTGATGGTGACTTCACCATGAGCTCCAGTTCTCCTGGTTCTTACTAGGAGAACTCCTCAACAATTAACGTCCCTGCATCGGGAAAAGCAATATTTTGTAAAACGTGATGAGCAGTTCACATTGGGTTATTGTAACTTAGATAAATTACAAACTGACCCACTAAAAAGTAAAAAATAAAAACTTTTTTACAAAAAACAAAACCGACTTCCTAAAAACACTACAAAGTGAAAAATAACTTTAGTTTCGGAAGTCGGGGTTCAAAAACCTAAAATACAGATCCAAAGACACTGACTTCCGAAATTAAAGTTATTTTTCACTTTGTAGTGTTTTTTTGGAAGTCGGTTTTTGTTTTTGTAAAAAAGTTTTAAAGCAAGTATTAGTATTATCCGAATTCAAAGGATCATACTAAGCAGCGCCATTACCATTAGCGCTCTTAGACCCATCAGTATAAATTTTATAATATTCTTGATATTTATCCGATAATTCTCCCAAACTTTCTGCTTTAATTGAATTCACATCATAAGTCTTCTTAGGTTCTTTAAATGAGTCCAAATTAATCTTTGTTATATCTTGGATGTTAATCCTAGTTACCCATACATCTAATGAGAACGTTTCTAACATCGGAGATGACCGTATACTTTCTTCCTTAACCTCCTCAAAAACACTAACAAGTAGTGGAAGCTTTTTATTTACCCAATATCTGGTGTGTCTGATAGCGCCAAGCTCTGATAACTGCTTTATTACTACATTATCGGATACAGAATATGACTTTAATAGTTATTTATGCAACTGTCGTATAATAAGGGGTATTAAAACACGAATGTGATAATAGTATCACATGAGTGTTTTAATACCTAATTATGGTTACCATGGTTACTATGACACTGGCTGTTTTAATGTTGGCAATAAGCTAACTATTTCAGAAAATTTTATAGAGAATTTATAGCATGGGTGTAGATAAACAATATTTAAATGCTAACCATCTTCTCCTTACGTGCAGTGGAGGAACACAGAGCTCGCACTCCATGACGTGTATCGGTGTGCTTCTTATAAAACTCCCTACTAATCTTACGAGCCTGATTTTGGATTTTCACTAATTTGTAAATATTTGTTTTAGCACTAATGTCATACAAGAAGCACCCGTAGTCTAGCCTACTTCTAATTAAAGCTATATATAGCCTACGAAGATGAATCTGATGGACACCCCAAGAGGGACTCATAAGAATTGTAAGTAAATTGAGAAGCCTCTGAATTTTTTCAACTATTTCGTTGATTTGCGTACCCCAGCGTAATGTCTTATCTAACCAAACACCCAAATATTTATAATAACATACATTGTTAAGTTCACAATTATTTATAAGAAGCTGTACTTGCTGTTGTCTAAATCCCCTACTAAAAACACAATACTTCGATTTACTTACAGATAGTTCCAATCCTAATTCGTCTAATAAAACTGTAAATGTATTTATAGCAAATTGAATTTTGTTTTGGTTCTCTGTGATATCCTTACAAGTAAAATACAATACACGGAGGAATCTCGGTATGTAAAGATGGTCACCCATCCACTGACCAACCCCGGCAAGACGGATCATTATGAACAACTTTTATTATGGGACCAAAGCTAAAATCGCGAAAAAAAAATCTGCTGTTCAGTACATTTATGTTCGCATAATTTGTCAAAATGTACTGAACAGCTGATTTTTTCGCGATTTCATGTTTGGTCCCATAGTAAAAGTTGTTCATAATGATGTACAATGACCCCTTAAGAGGTTTTGCGCATTTAACATTACACGTTGTATAAATTAAAAAAAACCGGCCAAGTGCGTGTCGGGCCACGCGCAGTAATAGGGTTCCGTAGTGCATGCCGCCGCCCGTCGTCGTTTATTATTAATTTAGAAATCATTAATTAAGTTATGATTTTATTTTTGTATATTTTTACATGGTTCATAAACTTATATTTACTACGTGTTTTACACAACTAACAACGTTACATAAGTAATTTTATTATTAGTAATTTAACGGAATTTGTACGAAATTTTGATTTTATTTTATTTTATTATTTTATTTTTATCTTTTAGGAGGACTTACAGACAAATAATTAAAATAATTACAATATAGGTAACTATTTAGCTAGTTACAAGTCCACGCATATAGAAACTACTGTTCAAAGTACATTTTACAAGTTGGTTGACTGTTATTCGTAAACTTGAAAAGCCTAAGCTGAAATTTTGCACAGAGGTTCCCTTTATAATGTAGACAAGGAATAAGGAAGGAATTCCCGGTAGTATGTTCCCGTGGGATATTTTCCGACATCCACGCGGCCGAAGCCACGGGCAAAAGCTAGTCTTTTAGCTAGTCTTTCTCTATGTAAACTTCGGAGAAAAGATAGTAAATAAAAAAACACCGTTCCCCCCAATCAGTGTTTTTTTTATTACATTTTTCATCAAAAGTCGAAAATTACGCGGCCTAAAAAAAATTAAAAAATGTTTGAGAATATGCAAACAGCGTCCTTTCATATGATACCCCACATGCACTAGTAGCCCCATTTTAAATTTTAACCCCCCTTTCAGTCCCAGTTGCAAAAAAAAAGAATATATTATAAGTTTATAACTTCCTGGGGCGTCTCGCGACGTTTCCACTCGCATCTACCTTGTAAATACCTTTTTTTATTCGCCATTTATTCATTCTCTCAACATGACCAAACCGTCTAAGAACACTCTTCTTCTCAATGATCCCATTTTAATACGAAATAGTGTAGGTTCTACCTAAACACAGTTGGTCCCAAAATAACCACAGTTCGTCCCAAAATAACCACTTGCTAAACTAAATACTTGCCAAACGCAAACCAAACCAGATAATTAATTTATCTGAATTATATTTTAATTAACTTGGTTGACTAAAACCAATGTTATTGAACATTATTTCCGATTGTTATTTTATTGGAAAGTGGGTTAAGTTTGGAGTTTATAATAATAGGCAGGTTGTTGATTATTCCTGCTTTTGACATACATAATTATTATGGATTTTTTTTATCGCAAACTAGACATCACTTCGAGTTTTTAATAGTTTTTCAAAACTCATGGGTCTATCAAGAACTGTAACCCAACTACAGAAAAATAAAAGTGTACTAAAAATTACAAAATATTTATTTACTGAAACAATAATGACGTTAATATACATATTTGTAATGTGCTCGTCAAGACCTTTCTTTTGATACCAAACATGTAATGATTATCTCAATTTAATTTTTTTCGAGGTTAGAAATTTACGTGTCCACCATACTAAATTTGGGAAGAATTTATATAGCCTATGTCACCCGGACCATTATTACAAATCTATCGATACCTCATACATCAAAATCGGTTCAGTAATTTAGGCGCTACGGTGGAACACACGTAAATAAAATACATACATAGACTGCTAAAATCATAACCCTTCCTTTTGGCTTTGCCGTAGTCGGGTAAAAACCAGTCTCACTAAACTGTATCAATCAGAAGTAAAAAAATTGAGCCGTCACGTGACGTCTGACATATTTATGAAACATCGAAACTATTTTGTATAGAAAATGTGCTTGAAAGGATGGTTTATTAAAACACTAAGCTGCGCCCCGCGGTTTCACCCGCGTAGACCGAGATGAAAAGTAGTTTAGGTGTTAATCCAGGGTATAAGCTATCTACATACCAAAATTTCGCGCAAATCGGTTCAGCCGTTTGAGCGTGAAGAAGTAACATACAAACACACACACAAACACTCTATATCTATATATCTATCTATCTATATATACTAATAAAAATCAATTGCTGTTCGTTTGTCTCGCTAAAACTCGAGAACGGCTTGGGCGGTTTAGCTGATTTTGGTTTTGAAATGTTTGTCGTAGTCCAGGGAAGATTTAAACGGTGAGAAAAGTTGGAAAAGTTGCCGGGAAAATTGGGAAATTCGGGAAAACTGAAAGTGGATTTTCTTCGGGAATTTTGAATTATTGAAATTGGGACAGTCGTCCGCTTGCCATGAGTATTTGTCCAGACCTAATAAATTATGTACTCGTAACAGATACATAATTAAACAATACATTATTCATACATTAACAGTTTGCGGTTGCAGCAGCACGCATTGAATTTATATCACTCTAATTGGACGTAGTTTAGCAGTAAGGACTCATTCCACAATATGTCATTTTAAATAGATAATGTTTAGTTAAAGTTTTTCTCATGATAATTGGACGTAGTTTAGCAGTAAGTTAAAGTTTTTCTCATGATAATTATCATGAGAAAAACTTTAACTAAACATATTATCTATTTAAAATGACATATTGTGGAATGAGTCCTTACTGCTAAACTACGTCCAATTAATACCACACCACACCACAGCCACAGAATAATACAGTCAGGAGGACTAATATCTATACACTTATCAAATTTAAAGTGATTTGCTCCTGCGTGCTCCGAGCGAGCAAAGCGAGTGATGCGTGTAACCAGGTTGTGGAGGTCAGATAGGCAGTCGCTCCTTGTAAAATACTGGTATTCAGCTGCATCCACTTAGACTGGAAGCCGACCCCAACATAGTTGGGAAAAGACTAGGCAGATTGATTGATTTTGAAATTGAATTTTCAGATTATCGGTACCTACTCCTCATTTTAAAGCTGCTAATCATACTCCATCTTAAGTTGCATAACGACCAGCATTGCGATTCTGTAACCATCTCACCATGAAAACTTAGGTGAAGTGAGCGTGGAGTGAGCTGTCAATAGTGTCAATTCCTAGCAAAAACAAACTCACTTCACCTAAGTTTTCACGGTGAGATTTTTACAGAATCGACCAGCAGTTTCCAACAGTGTAACCAAAGTGTACTTTCTTCGAACTTCAAACCGAGAGCCAAATATGAAAACCGCTGCGACATAATAATACCTACATCAATTACTATCCAGTTTCAGCCGGTCATAACCGGTTTTAACTGGTCGTGTCCGGTTAAACAATGGACCGATTAATTACGTTGGCTATGTAATTAATTTTGGCGAACGCTACTAACTTTGGCTGCGGGATCATTACCGTTTGCGTTAGTGTCAAGTACACACAAATAGGTATACTTACTTGATAAATAAGAATAATAAATCGACGAACGTAAATGAAGCAAAAGGAATATGGTAAAGATCGTTTCAGGTGGTGTTCTGTAGATTCAGCCTAATCCCTGAGAAGAAGACGTGAGTTTATGTACCTACAGTACAACTATTTTCTTAATGTCCCTCGGCAAACTTCGTGTTTCGGAAGCTATCAATATACTTCCAAGCAATGATATTATATAGGGTGACTGGTAATTAGTGACCGATACCTAAACAAGTGATTGTGCTCATGATAACAAACAACTTTTATTATGGGACCAAAAATGAAATACCGAAAAAAAAAATCATTTGACGAGTTAAAACATGAATGTATGGGGCAACTAATTTTTTTTCGCGATTTCAGGTTTGGTTCGATAGTAAAAGTTGTTTGTTATCATGAGTTTAATCATGTGTTTAATCATAAAGAGGTAGATATGACACTAGCGTACGCAATTGTTGCAGCCAAATGTAGACAATTGTTGTGATTTCATCCAGTCGGCTAATAGCAACGAGCGAAACAAAGCGTGTCCGTGGCGTGACAGAATATCTAAAATGACAAGCTATCTCTTTCTGTATCATACGTTCCGTAGTATCTATCGCAATCGTAGTTGAGAACTACTATACACCTATAATATGTAACTACATTTGTAATAACAACGCAACAATATCCGAACGCCGCTCACTATGAAAATAGCATATTTTTCCTTTATAATATCACTAGCTTCTGCCCGCGGCTTCGCCCGCGTGGATGTCGGAAAATATCCCATGGGAACGTTTATGTGGAAAACATAGGGCCGTCCGATATAACTGTGCAAACTCAAATCGCTACGATATATCGTTTCCGACATCTTCAACACTCGTCGTCATATTTCAGCCAATTTAAACCAAAAAATAATTAATTACATTGAATCACTCCGTTCATTGGAGAAAACCGTATGAAAATCCGTTCGGTACTTTTTGACATTATCGTATTCAAACAGACAAACTTACGCGGCGGGGGACTTTGTTAATTACTTTTGTCCGAATGTCCACTCGTTCAAATAATTTCCTCGTAAAAACGTCGAATGAAATAAAGACTAAATGTTACCTCAAGATTCGAACTATGACTACATTTCCAATCCCTTAAATCTCTTAAAAAGAGGTAGGTACACAAATATTTGTCAACCCCTATTGTACCCCTTAGGGGACGATTTTTCAAAAACGCTGTAGCATATATTTCTTTATTTCCTACCAAAAGCATAAATTTGAATTTTCATATCCCTAACTTAAGAAAAGCTGGGTTTCCCATGCAAATTTTCATCCCTTATATCACCCCTTGTAGGATTATGTTTTAAGACAAAAAGTAGCCCATGTCCTTTCCCAGGATGTTATCTAGCCTTGCCAAATTTTATCGAAATCCAGTTTTATCCGTGCAGTTTTGTAAATTTTAAAATCAACCCCTATTTTACGCCCTTAGGGGATGATTTTTCAAAAACGCTGAACCGCATATTTCTTAAGTTCCTACCAATAGCATAAATTTGTTATCCCTAACTTAAGAAATACTGGGTTTCCCTTACAAACTTTCATCCCCTATATCACCCCCTGTAGTATTGTTTTTGAAAGTATCCTATGTCCTTCCCCAGGATGCTATATAAAGCCTTGCCAAATTTTGTCGAAATCCGTGCAGTTTTGTAAATTTTGAAATCAACCCCTATTTTACCCCCTTAGGGGATGATTTTTCAAAAACGCTGAACCGCATATTTCTTTACTTCCTATCAAAAGCATACATTTTAATTTTCACGTCCCTAACTTAAGAAATACTGAGTTTCCCATACAAACTTTCATCCCCTATATCACCCCCTGTAGGATTATTTTTTTTAAAAAAAGTAGCCTATGTCCATCCCCAGGATACCATCTATAGCCTTGCCAAATTTTATCGAAATCCGTTCAGTGGTTTAGGCGTGAAAAGGTAACAGACAGACAGACAGACAGATAGACAGACAGACAGAGTTACTTTCGAATTTATAATATTAGTATGGATTGCTTCCAAGACGATTGAGAGCGTCCGGTCTGTACCAACTGCAAAGGGCAACTGTTAGAAATCCGACTACTGACAAAACACGAAGTTTGCCGAGGGACATTAAGAAAATAGTTGTACTGTATGTATGTAGTAAATCTATATCAACCTGTATATTTTCTTCTACTGCAGTACAAAGGCCTCTTCTTATACAGAGAGGGAACGAGCATTGATTGGATACGGTATCCTTCCTTTGTAGGGAGAAAAGGCCTTTTGTCCGTTCAGGGTCAAAATGTCCAATTCTCAAAATGTCCAACGGTGTCAAAATGTCCAAATCCCGAAATTTTCAATTGCCAAAATGTCCAATTTCCAAAATGTCCAACTCCCAAAATGTCCAATATTGGTTATATAAAACTAAAGTACCCGTCACGAGAAGCTATAAATTATGTAAACAAACATCTTTTACTAAGTAAACATTTTATACTGCGAGATAATAATAAATTGACCATATTCAATCGACATGAAATATAGACGGGTTATATGAAAGTAACAACCTATTTAATTTAGTCGGATCATATTTTAACGACGCAAAGCGCTATCGTTTGTGTTTCTTGGTACCGGAACGCGTCCGTCGCAGGGATTGTAAACTATCGGGACGCCATTTTGAAATAAACGCGTCATTCGAGTTTCGAATGCGTACGAGTTACATGTCACTGATTCTGACACAGAAATGGAAACATCTGAATCTGACGAATAATTATTCTTAAATAATATATGTTAATTAATATTTGTTACTTAATAATTTATTAAATCTTAAACAAATTCATTTTTTTTTGTTGGTCCAAATGTTGTGAACTCCTGAACACTTGTTTACAAAATTTATAGCTTCTCATGACGGTTACTTTATGTATACTTAATGATCAACGTCAAATAAAGAAGTGCAACTTGCACTGAGTAGATTCAAAAATAAAAAGGCCCCAGGGCCAGACGGAATAAAAGCAGACGCCCTCAAACTCGGGGGAGAAGTCTTCATCGAGGCATTTGTGCCTCTCGCTAACTTTGTTTTGTCCACAGGTTACTTCCCTAAGCGATGGAAAACTGGCGTGTGCATATTCCTGCACAAGGCCGGCAAAGATCACCGTCAGCCATCATCGTACCGCCCGATCACACTGCTTAACATCATGGGCAAGCTGTGTGAGCGACTGATCCTGAAAAGACTTACCGCTACGGTCAACCGGCTGCAACCAACGTTCCAGCACGGCTTCACAAGGGCAAGAGGCACAGCAACGCAGATTCTACGTACTGAAAAAATAATCACTGATGCGCTAGCCATGGAAGACAGCGTCTCTATGATATCTACGGACCTATCGAAGGCCTTCGACTCGATCAATCACAAGGGCCTGATAAAGAAACTTCAAAATCAAGACGTTCCCAACAATATCATTAAAATAATTGAGAACTACCTCGAAGGCAGAAACTTGAAAGGTAGATTCAGAACTACCATAACCAAAGACAAACCGCTACCTCACGGCGTACACCAAGGCTCGATCCTGGGACCGATAATCTTCAACTTATACGTCCATGATATTTGGGATATACAAGACCACATCAGAGGTCTCAAACTATCACAGTATGCGGATGATCTCTGTATACTAAACAGAGCCACGAACCCAGACCACGCGACTATGCGTGCTGAATGGGCAGCGGAAGTAATCGTTGACTACTGCACGAGATGGGGGTTAAAGTGTAACATAGAAAAAACGGAATGCATCATGTTCTCGAAAAAGAAAAAATACCGACCTACGGTGAAACTGAAACAACAAACGTTGCACTATCAAAAGCAGATCAGATACCTCGGTGTCATCTTCGACAAACACATGAAGATGAACCAGCACACCGAAAAGGTCGTCAAAAAACTGAAACAAGTCAGAGGAGCCCTCGGTCCAATAATAGGATACAATGCGAAGACAGAACTACAGACAAAACTGGCCATCATTCAGGCCTGCATTTTACCGCTGATGGACTACGGAGTGGTGCAACTACTCTCAAGGTATAGTGCAACGAACCTAAGCAAAATCGAACGCCAATACAAACTGGCACTGAAAAATGCCGCACAATTACCAAGACGAACACCCACGGAAGTGATCTGGGAGATGGCTGACATAGAAGCCTGGCACCTCCGCGCCGAGGACCTTAACACCAAAATGTTGGAAAACATTGCCAAATTAGAAATAGAAGATCTTGAATCCCCTGGAGACGCCTACCAAGCGCACGGCGAATTTAACCCCCTCAGGGTTAATCACAGAATAGGCGATATATCGTATGACCCTAATAAAAAAGGATACAAGCGGTGGCCTACTGACAAAACGAAGGCTCCGCGTCCCCTTAAAATAAAGTGAAAAATAACAATAATAATAATGCCACTGAGATAGACTTAGCATACAACATAAATAAAACACGTAATCTGTTTGTATATTCTCACATATTGCGAATCAACAGAACACAGCAAACATAGATCCATTAGGACATAAGTTAGCTGACTCACCTCTGTACGGCCCACCGGCCACAGAGACATTTTGTAATACACAAAGTAGGCAAATAAATGTTATTCTGATTCTGATTATACTTAATGATTGTTTCAATTGTCGAGCTATGGGATTAACCTACCCTACCTACAGGTCGACATTTTTAATACTAATCTAATAATCAGAAGGTCTCGTGGCTAACTGACAACAACCGAACGTTACGGGTCGTTACGGGTAGTCGGAACCCCCAAAAGTCCGACAACCAGTCTCGCCAAAGGGTATCGTGTTTAGGCAGTAACTGGGTTGTGGAGGTCAGATAGGCAGTCGCTTAATGAAAAGTACTGGTATTCAGCTGCATCCGGTTAGAACATTAGTTGGAAAAATTTCATTGTTAACTATTCTAGCGTACTGAATTGTTGAAAAATTGGACTTAAAGAGTTCAGTCATGTAAGTTTGTCGCTCTGAAGTAGGCTACAAATGACTGCGCAGGAGTTTATAAACTAAAACAGCAGCGCGCCATGCCATGCGCATCTAAAAGCCTGGTTTCAGAGCGACAAACTTACGTGACGAGAACTGTAACTTATAATGTTAGTAGAATACACCGTAACGCGAACGAAGCCGCGGGCACAGCTACATGGAAATAACTTCGTGCAAACTATGTACATTACGTCACTGTATTCAAACGACCAATTCTCCGTACTCAAATAGTAATTCCACAAAACTAATATTACATTCTCATTACTATCAAGATTTCGTCTTATTGGTATAAATTTTAATTACGCCATATAGAATTTAATATGAGAGCGACCTCAAATACTTGGTTCAGTTTCCTTGCCCTTATTCCCTTTATTTGAGAAATTCTTTTAACATAATATTACTAAAAGTTGGACGCTATAACTTTTACAATAATGGTCACCGTACAGGATGGGTTTTTGTTATGAAGGTGCAGGTTGAAACTGTGTAGGGTTGAGAATGTGTGAGAAAAGCGGCTAAAGGAACTTAGAGGTTATTTTAATAAAAATCTTTTTGGACAAGGCATCAATAGCGATCTTTTCGTAAAATGCAAGTAGCGATAGTGTTTATCATAAAAGTGTGTGTGTATATGAAGCTCGTGGCTAAGTGATAACAGCCGCACGGGTCGATCCGTCAGGTTAAGCTACGCTTGCCGGGGTTGGTCAGTGGATGGGTGACCATCTTTACATACCGAGATTCCTCCGTGCCTCGGAAAGCACGTTAAGCCGTTGGTCCCGGCTGGTATTCGTGGATCTTTGACAGTCGTTACGGGTCGTCAGAAGCCCGAAAGTCTGACAACCAGTGTTACCAAGGGGTATCGTATTACCCAGTAATTGGGTTGTGGAGGTCTGATAGGCAGTCGCTCCATGTAAAATACTGGTATTCAGCTGCATCCGGTTAGACTGGAAGCCGACCCCAACATAGTTGGGAAAAGGCTAGGCAGATTGATTGATTGTGTGTGTCTATGAATTTTTGCACAAGAGTTCCTTTTATTACGAAAGTGAGAACTAAGGAAGAATTTTCATCCAGTGTTAGGGGATGAATTTTCACAAATTCTTCCTTAGTTCTCACTTTCGTAATAAAACGAACTCTTGTGCAAAAATTCATACACACACACACACACACACACACTTTTTCACACTTACTACACCCATCGGCTAAGGCCGTAGACAGAGAATTCTAGCATAGTGTGCGTCCATACTGCCGGCCTAGTGCGGGCGCGGCGGCGGGCGCGAAATATCAAACATATGAAACCGCCGCTTGTGTCCATAGTGCAGTGACTAAAGCGGCCGCCTAGCGCGACGGGCTCGAGTGAGATAGCGCGCGTAGTTTTCAAACGTTCCTATCCGCGCGTTATGGCCATACTACGGGCCTAGTGAGCAAGCGAGCTAATGCGCGGCTGGGCAGTGTTGCCAACTTAGTGCTTTCGGTAGTAATAGATCTGGTGCATTTTCTGTTAAATCCTAAGGTTAAATCAGTGCTTAAAAATAGATACTACAGTATAGATCGCGTAACCGTAATCGGAAACGTCGAAATACCGACACCTTTCGGCCAAAAGTCCTCTTTGAAGCAGGTTTGCAGATTTTGTGTTGGAACTCGCACCACGAATGACTTATATAGCCCGTGCGCGTTAACATGGTTTGTTTTCGAGCCAGGTGCCATGTTTACGCGCACGGGTTTATAATTGACGTCGTGGCGGGACTCCAATCTTCCGACCCTCAGGGTCCAGTTGGTCTCCACTTTCACATACTGCACGGCCGCCTCAACTGTCGTGGAGTGATGCAGACGTGAAATGTACAGCTGATCAGATCGTGCAATTTGGAATTAATAAATAAATGTACTAGTCAACTCGTTAACGTGTCTGAGCGCACATCGTGTCATGTCGCCAGTCAGCGACGAAGTTTCAAGGCACTATATAGGTACAGACGCCAGCACATCAAACTAGTAAAATCTGTCAAATTTATTTAATAGATTTTCATCTTTATCGCTAGAGCATTAGGTTCAAGGTTGATTGGGAAAATTTGACAGCTTCGGGTGGCTTGACCTGCTGGCGTCGTCTGTACGTTTGTTTATGAGATAATTGTTTAATTGTTATATGGAAATTAGCGGACAGGTATGGCTTTATTATTCCCATAATATGTATTTCAATAACATTTTGTATTGTTGTAAGTTTATAAGTTTTTTTTATAAGTTTGTATCTTCTCTGGTCATTTTAGGTGATATAAAATATAAAATAAATTTCCTTGGACATTTCACACAATGATGATATGATACCGGGACGTCGCGGTCATTGTTCCGTTGTTCAACGCGATGAATTGAGTGGCCACACTTGAACGGTCAACGTCAATGCTTATTGAATTGAATTCACACCCCTCGTCCATCGGCAATGTGAATGCCGTTGTCAAATTATCGCGTAGTGGTGGCTACACCTACGGTTATCGCCTTATCGCACTTCAACGCGATGATCAACGGCGATGTCCGTAAAGTGTAGCCCCGGCATTATGATGTAGTCAAACGTTGATACGGGCTATTTACTATATAGGATTTGGCACTTTTACTAAATAGTATTTAGTAAAAGTGCCAAATCCTTGTCCATGGTTTGCCTTTGCAAGTTTGCAACACCTGAAATACGTCATAAACGCTTCAACAGCTCGCTCGTCACTGTGGCCACCGGACGCCGCCGCCATTGGCCGCCATCGCGCCCGCCTTAGCCCCTAGTCACCGCGCGTTCACTGTGGACGCACACTTAGGCTGTTCATTGACTGTCAGTGAATGAATGAATGAATTTAAGAGTTACGTTTTATTTATTGATGTCAAAAGAAAAATAACAGTTGAAAGCCTATCAAATAGTTCCACAATCGAAACTCTCTCGAAAAGAAGTTATGTCTAGAGTGCGTTTCATCAAATAGTTCCTATACCGTAATGTTGGTCCACTCTTAAACTTTAACACATGAACCTATCAGGTCCATCCATTCCAACAGTAGCGTATCGTGTTCGTCCTAAAACAGTGGAGCCAACATTACGGCATAGCAACTATTTGATGAAACGCACTCTAACAGGTATTTTAACAAGGGTGGGTTGCACTATCTTTTAATTTATTAAGGTTATTATTAAAATTAGATGGTGCAACCCATCCTTAGTGTTTCAAAGTTTTGAAGTTCTCATTATATTCTCAACCACATTGTCAAGGTTCGGTCAAGGGTCGTGACTTCGACAAAGTTAAGAATATAATTTTAAACTGAATGTGTTAGTTCTGGGAAAACTTAAAACTCAAAACCCGAAATCGCGAAAAAAAAATCAGCTGCTCCCTACATTTTGACGAGTTTGATGTAGATAAATGTACTGAACAGCTGATTTTTTTTCGCGATTTCAGGTTTTGGTCCCATACTAAAAGTTGTTCATAATGATGAGTACAATAAGAGATTTCCTGTTTGAATAGATACACCTATATATATATATGAAACTTGTGCTTTTTCTTAAAAAAATACAAACAATTATGTTTTTGCGTATCACTGAATGTTTGGCTGGCTAGAATAAAATTTAGCACAACTTATTTATTATTAACATAAACTTGTGTAACTTATTCAGATTTCGCACTGCGTTTACAAGACGACATAACATAACATAACATGAAATCTGAAAAATTTTTTACCTAGCTTTTTGTCTAACGTTAAACTATACCATATTACCAGTAAACAGGGTTCAATTTACAACAGCCTCACTACAAAAGTCTAATTCAACGTAACGTTACGGTGGCAACTACAAAAATGAGCTACAGAACAATAATCATACGAGACCCGACTCACACTTGGCCGCTCCGACGATGATACGCTCGCGTTAATCTCGGTTCACTTACAAAAGTAAGTCTGCGGTTGACAGCACGCGTATCTTTGTAACCGACTTCAATGAAGGAGGCGGTTACTGTTTTAGACTCGTTTTTAGGGTTCCGTACCAAAATGGTAAAAAAGGAACCCTTATGGTGTGACTCAGTCTGTCTGTCTGTCACAGCTGGATATCTCAAGAACTACTAATGCTATCAACTTGAAATTTAGAATAGTTTCAGATGACGTTGACCCAACTATTTTGCAAATAAGAAAGTAATAAAAATAATTATATTTTTTTTGAAACTGGGACTGAAAGGGGGTCTTAAAAATGTAAAGTGGGGCTACTATGGCATGTGGGGTATCATATGAAAGAACGCTGTATGCACATTCTAAAAATATTTTTCATTTTTTTTTAGGCCGCATAGTTTTCGACTTTTGATGTAAGATGTAAAAAAAAATACCGTTCCCCCCCCCTTATCTCCGAAGTTTGCAAAGCGAAAAATCTGAAATTATTCTATGTGATAGAAGTTTATGTAAAGATTCCAGGAAAAATAAAACGATGTCTCTAAGTAGCACACTTTTTCAGAAATTGGAACGGAACCCTCGGTGCGCGAGTCCGACTCGCTCTTGACCGGTTTTTTTTTTTTTCACAGGCGTTTGTGCCTAAGGTTTTGTACATACTCGTACAACTACCTATGAGTATTAGTTTTGATACGAAACAGCAAAAAAAATACAGAAAGAGTATGGTGATATTATGACCACGTTATCGTTACCTACAAGAAAATTGATACTATTTTTTTTTGGTCCCGTTGGCACCCTCTGGGTACGGAACCCTAATACTAAGGCTCCGCTGTCCGTCCGTTTGTCATAGGGTTGTGTCTTTTGAACCGTAATAGGAAGACACTTGAATTGTCACAGAGTGTGTACAACTATGTCTGCTATAAAAATTAATATTATTTACTAGTTCGCTAATGGGGTTGGCTACTGTCAAAGTGGCGCTAGCATAGCTTTAACCAAAATTATATTCATTTGTATGAATTTTCTGATTTGGTTTGATTTTACAAAATGCCTAAGAAATGTGAAGTGCCTTATTGCAAAAAAATAGGTGCACACCAATTTCCGATAGCTGTAGAATTAAAAAAAAGTGGTTAAAAAAAGTAATTATAAAAAAGTGGTCTAATTTGGCTTTTTGTAGTAATGTAATGGGCGAAAAGTATTATGAAATGTATACTTCCTACAAACAAAACTATTTCATAAATAAAATAGCTTGATGTATAATTTTAAGAGTATACCTTTCAATAAGGTCTGCTTTTCTTCCTTGTAAAGAAGCACCTCGTTTTTTTCAGTTCAGCCTTTAGCTCGCTTATTCTCCATGTTGATTACATGTTTATCTTATCATCCATCCTGGTATTTTGATGAAAAAATTTACAAATCCGAACACACAAATTGAGTAAACAAATGCGACAGGTGAAAGCTATGCTAGCGTCATCTGCCTAAAGTTTTAAGGAGCCAACCCTATTGATTCCATTTTTCAAAAAAGCAATTTTTCATTTAACATTCTTAAAAATTCGGTCCCGTGTGAGCGAGAGAGGTTACAAAATGCGACTGCGCTCTTAAGTGTTACGTCGCTATACCCAAAAAGCTGCTACAACCATTATAAATTAAATCCACTGTATATACAAATATTGCTCATTTAATACGAGTAGTACAGTAGTACCCAACTAATAAGGCGCGTCGTGAATCTTCGTTCGCACAAAAAAGAAAGTATGGACCCGAATATTAACGAGAATGCTTAAAACTTACAATCAACCTTAGATCACTACTATAAGGTTCATAATACACTGCAGCTGTTAGTTCCGTCTCACTCGCAAGTATGGCGCCTGACTAACATCATGGCGGCAGTTGCCGATCAATAACGGTACAGGAAAAAGAAGCACGGTGCGTGTAGCGTGCCGATTGGTCAATAGCATTTCCCGCGCTTTGAAAATTCATCTTCTGCGCAGGTACCTCGGTAAGCCATATCAGTTGGGTACTACTGTACATATATACGTAATGATACACATAAACCTTCCGGAATAAATGGCTCTAAATGAAGTTGCGATGTTAAAGAAACTATATGAGCAAACGAACAAACCAAACGGGAAGGATTTTTGTTGATTTGTTTCGCGGTCTTGTTTCAAACAAACAAACAAATAACAGATTTTGATGGAAATAGGTACCTACAACTTTGCCTACATCGAATTACGTTCCCATAGGATAGCGAGGGAATGGACGGAAATCGGCGTTTTCCTTGATACAGTTAATGTTTGGCAATGCGGGAAAATCTTTCGGGAAAGTTGTGAAGAAATGCAAGTATCGAAGAAATAAATACTCGCGGTATAAAATGTTTTTCCGGGTATCAAATAAGGTTAAGCGCTTCCAAAATAAAGTTTCTCAATGTCAAAATTATATTACGGTAAAATTTTATCCATTATAGGAAATGCGAGATCTAATATTATGACAAAAGACTCTGGTTTAATGTTATGTATGAGTTTAGTTGGTAGTAGGAGCTCGTGGCTAAGTAATAACAGCCGCACGGGTCGATCCATCGGGTTAAGCTACGCTTGCCGGGGTTGGTCAGTGGATGGGTGACCATCTTTACATAGCGAGACTCCTCCGTGCCTCGGAAAGCACGTTAAGCCGTTGGTCCCGGCTGTCATTCGTGGATCTTTGACAGTCGTTACGGGTCGTCAGAAGCCCGAAAGTCTGACAACCAGTCTTACTAAAGGGGTATCGTATTACACAGTTACTGGGTTGTGGAGGTCAGATAGGCAGTCGCTGCATGTAAAATATTGGTACTCAGCTGCATCCGGTTAGACTGGAAGCCGACCCCAACATAATTGGGAAAAGGCTTTGATTGAAATTGGGAAAAGATTGATGAGTTTAGTTGGTAAGCCTTTATAAATAAATAAATAAATACCCATAAGCATAGCATATTCAGCATAATTATAACGTTCCCACTGCTGGGACACAGGCCTCCTCTCGGTGAGAGGGAGTGGGCCGTAATCCACCACGCGGGTCCAGTGCGGGTTGGTAGATGTCACATGTCTTCGAATTTTTGGTTCTAGGACATTTTAGGCCGGTTTCCTCACGATGTCTTCCTTCACCGTTTTGAGAGCAGCGGTGATGAAATAATTTACACAAAGCAAAGCGCCTGTCAGGGTTTGAACCTACGACCTACAACTCGTAAGTCGCGGCCGTTACCACTGGACCACCACTGTTCTCTCACTAATACTTAATTAATATTTTAGCAAAGCTAGGTAGCTTAGCTTTGCTTGGCTTAATAATAATTATTCGTATTTTTTTTATTTACTGCTAATCAATCTATCTTCTTTTTTTACCCTACGCATAATATTAGAAGAATTGCCAGCAAGAAAATGAATGATCCCGTATACCGTGACCATGATAAATAGATATGGTAACACAGGCAGGAATGAGTGATGACGTCAGCTTCGTGTTCAGATCCACACGCTACAAATATCCTGGGACTGCCTCCATTTGTCACCGTCGAAGGAGATCGTCTCATATTATTTAGTTTGTACCTACGGATAATTATTTTGTGTATGTTTTTGACGTTGCTCATATAAGCTGCAACAATGGTTAACTAATGTACAGATTTCTTTGTGTGTAATATACAAGCTTACTATTTTTTTGTTCAAGTAGTTGTGTAGGATTTAATGACATACATTGTTCCTTAGAAAAAACTTTTGATTTTTCTATTCTAACGCATCGTACTGAATCATCTTCTATCTATCTTCTATATATATTATCTATATAAATAAAAAGAGAAGTCCTGACTGATTGACTGACTCATCAACGCCCAGCCCAAACCCTTGGACCTATAAAGCTGAAATTTTGCACAGAGGTTCCCTTTATAATGTAGACAAGGAATAAGGAAGGCATTCCCGGTAGTACACCTTCCCGTGGGATATTTTCCGACATCTACGCGGGCGAAGCACCTGGCAAAAGCTAGTTAGTAGTTTCGAGAGCCTCAGAACAATACCTTGAAAACCTTCTAAATTCACCTACTGTGTGGCATAAAATACATGATTAATTCTCCGTATTTGTAAGAGTTGCCAAGAAACATTCTTATTGAAAGAAAAAGAAAACTCCACAAAAAATTGTGGTAACCTTGAAAAAGTTCGATGTTTCATAACAATGATTACAATTAGAACTTTGTGAATTTGTACGAAGAAACTTTTAAGTGTGTAAAGACATGTGTATGGCTTATAAATGTATACACAATTTGCCGTTCCCTAATTTCTGTGGTATCGAAATCAATGTTCAGAAATAGATGTAAATAATGACTGGAAGTTTTTCCTTGAATTTTCCCTTGTGTTTCCTTTTCGCGTGGTTACACGAGAAGGGACGGTGTTGTCTCCTTTGTCACTCTTGGAAATCTGCGATAACCTTCTATCTGTGGTGATTCTCAAAACATTATGTATCTATACCTGTTTTAGTGCCCGTGGCTAAGTAATAACAGCCACAAGGGTCGATCCGTCAGGTTAAGCTACGCGTACTGGGGTTGGTCCATGGATGGGTGACCATCTTTACATGGTAATCATCTTTGTTGACCTCCTAATAGCAGACTATGTTTAAACATATATTAAAGTACTCAAGTGCCCCACCAATTCGCCATCTGGAATTTCTCAGCAGCACACCGGAGTCAGGATTTGTGCCCGGATGGTGGCAATAGGCTCGCTCCCTATTAACACAACATAATCAGCTTATAACGTTCCCACTGCTGGGACACAGGCCTCCTCTCGGTGAGAGGGAGTGGGCCGTAAACCACCACGCGGGCCCAGTGCGGGTTGGTAGATGTCACATGTCTTCGAATTTTTGGTTCTAGGACAAGCCGGTTTACTCACGATATTTTCCTTCACCGTTTTGAGAGCAGTGGTGATGAAACAATTTACACAAAGTAAAGCACCTGTCTGGGTTCGAACCTACGACCTACAACTTGTAAGTCGCAGCCGTTACCAATGGGCCACCACTGCTCACTCCCTATTACATGGGGCTTAAATATAATTGGCGAAATATGGGTGTGCTAACGGTACACTTCTGCCTAACGTCACTCGCACGGACCAACACCACTCCACACACACACATACACACACTCACTTCCTATGTGGAAGAGTGTGTAACCAAATAATCTAATTAACAAAAGTTTAGTTTAAGTATATGTAAAGTTTAAAATTTCCACTCGAGCCACCAATCTTTTTATAATGTTGAATTTTCTTCTTTTTTATCTTTTGACTAGCTTTCAGGATGTCGGGAAAGATCCCAAGGGAACCTGCTACCGGGAATTCCTTCCTTATTCCTTGTCTACATTATAAAGGGAACCTCTGTGCAAAATTTCAGCTTTATAGGTCCAAGGGTTTGGGCTGGGCGTTGATGAGTCAGTCAATCAGTCAGTCAGGACTTCTCTTTTTATTTATATGGATTTTTGTGTGAGTACAAGTACATACAATATAAAAGGTATCATTTTGTAAAAGGGCGGAGACCTGGTGTCCTGAAATACAGACCTAGAGCTTAGCTTAGGCACCAGTCTCCCACAATATTGAAATGTTGTATTCATGGTGTATTGTGTACTTCCTATAATATTGTGGTGAGAAAATAAACACTTATCTTATCTTAACCCTTTGAGGAATACAGGCGTGAATTTTTGTTATGTGTAAAGTACTCATAATTTTCAAACCCTGAACAACACAACAACTCAAAAACCGATCGACACCCATTCTGCTTACCCGCATTGTGTCGCACAAGCGTGAAGACGCTCTAGTCTCTCCAGCCACAGATTAATACAGATGAGATACTCCGCAGTTTAGGTCAATCAACTGAGCCTATCGCAGCCCACTGCTGGACACAGGCCTCTCCCAGTCTGCGCCACAACACCCTGTCCTCCGCCTTCCGCATCCAGTCTGTCCCAGCCACTTTCTTCAGGTCGTCGGTCCATCTAGCTGGGGGGCGTCCCACACTACGCTTACCGATACGCGGTCTCCACTCCAGGACCCGTCTGCTCCACCGGCCATCGGTCCTTCGACAAACATGTCCAGCCCACTGCCACTTCAGTTTGCTAATTCTGTAAGCTATGTCGGTTACTCCGGTTCTTTTCCGGATAACTTCATTCCTGATTTTATCCTTCAAAGAAACTCCGAGCATAGCCCGCTCCATAGCACGCTGAGCGACCTTGAATTTGTGGACCAGCCCGACTGTTAGTGTCCACATTTCAGCACCGAATGTCATAACGGGCAGGACGCACTGGTTGAAAACGTTGGTTTTCAAACATTGCGGGGTGGGTGACGAAAAGACTTGACGAAGTTTTCCAAACGCTGCCCAACACAATTGGATCCTTCTGTCGGCTTCTTTTTCAAAGTTGTGGCCGCAGTTTAGGTATGAAGCTACAAGTACGTGGCGAGCTCATCTCACTGGGTCAATTCAGTGTGGGCTGCCGCGCACCGGCCGGCTCGCACGTTAGATCGATACTCAATCACGCGCCGCGTCGTAAAAGAAGACAACCCTAACGAGTCAGAAGGTATAAGAGTTACGCGATAGAAAGAGAGGCAACTTGTAGGTGAATATAACTGCAGGTAAAAAGGGTTGTGCGTCTTGAACTGCACTTTATTATGTCGTAGCAAGAGTCGCTTTCTTAAGTGATTTTGCGGAGTGTCCCATCTGTATTAATCTGTGCTCCAGCGAGCATCCCGGATGCGCTGAGGCGCTTTTGTGAGAGAGCGGATAAAAGGTCGCAATAAGCGTATTTATTGTTACGTAAAATGTAAATCCATTTATTATAAGCTCGCTGTAGAGGGATCCTCGCTGCTCTGGCTTGGTTGGGGCTGGTTCATTTGTTATTACGTAAGGAGAAGTAAGTGTATTAAGCGATGGGCTTGAGTAAGCTTGGGTCACGGAGGCTCTTGCCTGTTTTTTAGGGTTCCGTACCTCAAAAGGAAAAAACGGACCCTTATAGGATCACTTCGTTGTGCGTTGCCTGTTTGTCAGTCTATCAAGACCGATTTTCACAGGAATGTGTAAAGGCAACAAGTTGAAACTAATATCAAATACGTAAGTTTAGGGTTCCTTGGAGCCCTAAAGAAATCAAGCTTCTAAGTCAACGCAATAAAAACATACGGCCATCATGAAATTTGGCATGAAGCAAAGTCTTACAGCAGTAAAGGAAAAGTCCGAAATTTTGTAATTTTATCGCGTAAAAAAATATATTTTTGGGATTTCTAGTTTTTCAACTACAATGTTAAGTTTATTTTTGGGATAAATTATTTTCAACTACGGAACCTTTCACTGTGCGCGGTTCGCAACGCACTTGGTCGGTTTTTTATTTTAAATTCAAAACAATTCAATCACAAGACTAGACAACTTTCTGATGAACTCTCCGATTTGATCCATAATGAGTCTGGATAGTATGTTTGAAGGCTTTAGAGACTTCTTTAGAGACTTTAAAGTGATTATAATTGCTTAGCACATGTGTGAGTACTATGTACCTACTCTAAAGCTACCATTTATTAGGTATGTCTTTATTTGACTTGGATGTGCCCTGGCGGCTGAGAGTGTGTCATGCTCACTCTAATGCCTCGCTGATGGTGGCGCGTGTGTTGGATCATTTAACGAATCCATACGTCAGGTTCGTGAACGGGCGCTGTTGGTGGAGGCTGGTCATACCTTAGCTGCCACGGCTTATTTTAATTTAAATTTTGAATTGTTTTTTTGTTTATTACGGACGCTTTTAACGTTCATCGTTCTCACATGTATAATTTCAACATGAATGATGTAACCAATATTTTGTAACCATATTTTGATTTAAAAGAGTGTCCGTGGAGTTTCTTGCCCGTTCTTCTCCATAGATCTACGTTTTGGAATGGGCAACTAGCTTCAACTTTCTGACTTACCTACTGACCGACTCTTTGACAATTCAAAAGTGCCTGTAATTGGTTTATTGAAATAAATGCTTTGAGTTTGAGTTTATGAAATTATTGGTTTCCTTTAGAGGAAACTAATAATTTCATAATCACATTTATACTTCTAAGGTCTTCAAAGGAACTGCTCAGAACACCTTACAAATTAACTGGAATCCTTTCCCTCTTTACCCATGCACCAGTAACGCCAGTTGATTCTATTTCATCCAGATTAATCAATCAGCCTAACCTTTTTAGGGTTGGCTTCCAGTTTAACCCCTCAAGTGTCGAATGCACCCCATGTGTGCATAAGAAAAACCCTTTTTTTGTTCGGTACATAAGCTTATATTACATATATATAAATGTAAAAAAAACATCATCCGATGGAAAACCAATCAAATCATTAGTTGTGAACTTATGGAGTTCGCAGCTAATCCCTCCCCCCCCCCCCCCCCGCGTGTCAAATGCACCCCAAGTGTGCAAAAGGACAAAACTTTACACAATAGGTATATAAGCTTAGATCACGTATATATAAACGTAAAAAAACATCATCCGATGGAAAACATATCATTATCAGTAGTTGTGAACCTATGGGGTTCGCAACTAACCCCCAACCCTCCCCACTCGCTGGGGTTTTGGGTCTAAAATCAGCCAAACTCAGATACTTGAGGGGTTAACCGGATGCAGCTGAATACCAGTATTTTATATCGAGCGACTGCAGCTGGCAGGGTTACTTTTGGAAAGAGATCCAGTAAAGACGCGTAAGTATAAAAAGGCCGTTTCCTAATCAAAGCGATCTTCGCGCGAACACGTGACTGTCGCGTTCATTTTCTTTGACAAACCCAAACGCGTCGTCAGTTTCGCGGCGTCCCGGTTTTCCGAACAAACGTGTGACATATGAACGCGACGAACGACGACTGGGAAGTATACAAGGAGACACAATACACATACAAAAAGAAGATCAGAATTGCCAGGAGAGCTGCCTGGCGGAAATTCTGTGAATCCATTGAAACGAACAATGAAGCCGCAAGGGTAAGGAAGATCCTATCAACCGATCAGGACCGAACTCTTGGCGCTCTGAAAAAACCTGACAACTCATACACACTGACCGACCAAGAAACCAGTAAGGTCCTTCTCGAAACTCACTTCCCAGACTGCAAACTCCTAGAGGACAGGACGTGGGAGGTTGAACCAGGATGGACCCCAACGGAGCACGACTGGTCAAGAGCACACAACATAGTAACAGAAGACCGAATAAAGTGGGCTATAGATTCCTTTCAGCCATATAAGTCCGCAGGGCTGGACGGGATTTTTCCAGCCCTGCTGCAGTGGGGAGCGGATCTTTTGACACCATGGCTGGTGGAGTTCTATAGAGCCTGCATAGCACTCAGATACATACCTCTCCTGTGGCGGGAAGTAAAAGTCATTTTTATACCCAAACCTGGAAAACCAGATTACACTCAGCCTAAGGCTTACAGGCCTATAAGCCTCACATCATTTCTACTGAAAACCCTTGAGAGACTCTGTGATAGACACATCCGTGACGGACCTCTTCGGGTAAAACCTCTTCACAAACAACAGCACGCATACTCCACTGGCAGATCAACGGAATCTGCACTGCACAGTGTAGTTTCCAAAATTGAATGCGCGGTGGACCACAAGTGCTTATCACTGGCCGCCTTCATTGATATAGAGGGCGCCTTTGACAAAACCATGTTCAACAGCATCAACATGGCACTCGACAGACATGGCATAGATTCTACCTTGAGAGGCTGGATCACCAACATGCTCAAAATGAGAGCTGTGCAACTGACAGTAAACGACACCACAAGGGCAATCGTGGCAAAGGGCTGCCCGCAAGGGGGCGTCCTCTCTCCGCTGCTATGGAACCTGGTCGTAAACAGCCTCATCAAAACCCTCAATGACAAAGGATACTTCACCGTGGGCTACGCCGACGACTTAACCATAATAATAAACGGTACCCAGGAAAACACCATATGCAACCTCATGCGCCAAGCTTTGAAAATAGTAGAAGATTGGTGCAACATACACCAACTATCAGTGAACCCTACAAAGACCGAGCTGGTTCTCTTTACAAAAAAGAGGAAGCTGGCTACATTACAACTACCGCGCTTCTTTGGAACTACCCTAAGTCTATCGACTGAAACCAAATACCTGGGCATCTTTTTGGATAAACAGTTGAATTGGACGAAACATCTCAACTACATCACCACAAAAGCCAGTATATCCCTGTGGCAGTGCAAGCGACTGCTTGGCAGGAACTGGGGGATTAGCCCCAAGGTTACCTACTGGCTATACACCACAGTAATCCGACCAATCATCACATATGGCTCGCTAGTCTGGTGGCCCAGGACAGACCTGAGCACAGCCCAAAAAGTTCTCGAGAAACTGCAACAGTTCGCTTGTGTAGCAGTAACTAGCTGCATGAAAACTACGCCTACTACTGCTCTACAGGCAATGCTTGGACTGCCGCCACTACACCTCTTAGTACGTGAAGAGGCGGCCCTAGCCGCCTTTAGGCTCGATCTGCAAGGAACCCTGAGCAAGGACTCTAGAGCACACTCGCATAAAAGAGGATGCGATCAGACGACACCCAATGATGACATCACCATGCGACAGAGCCCCGAAACAGCACTACTTTCTGAAGCATTATAATATAATACTCACAGAAGAACGGTGTGATTACTCAGGCCCGCAAGAGTTGAGAGTATATCAATCAATCTGCCTAGCCTTTTCCCAACTATGTTGGGGTCGGCTTCCAGTCTAACCGGATGCAGCTGAATACCAGTATTTTACATGGAGCGACTGCCTGTCTGACCTCCACAACCCAGTAACTGGGTAATACGATACCCCTTGGTAAGACTGGTTGTCAGACTTTCGGGCTTCTGACGACCCGTAACGACTGTCAAAGATCCACGAATGACAGCCGGGACCAACGGCTTAACGTGCTTTCCGAGGCACGGAGAAGTCTCGGTATGTAAAGATGGTCACCCATCCACTGACCAACCCCGGCAAGCGTAGCTTAACCTCATGGATCAACCCGTGCGGCTGTTATTACTTAGCCACGAGCTCTTGAGTTGAGAGTATATACTGATGGATCAAAGACTGACTCCGGAACCGGGGTCGGAGTCTTCTCACATGATCTTAACATTAATATATCCAGCCCGCTTGGGGAATTTAACACTGTCTACTAGGCGGAGTGTGTAGGCATCATACAAGCGTGTAATGCCATAGAAGCCAGGAGAGTCACGGATACGAATATACGTATACTCTCAGACAGTGCCTCGGTGCTCCAATCATTACGGAAAAGATACATTACCTCGAGATTAATACTAGAATGTCACGACGCACTCGAACGAGTAACGGTTGCTGACCGGAACACCGTGACACTGCAATGGATAAAAGGACACAGTGGATCACTGGGTAACGACGCAGCTGACGAACTAGCTAGGAGAGCATCCAGCACGTCCGTCTGTGGAGCTGAGCCAATCATGCCCATTCCCTTCAACCAGTTACGCAGGTGGCTAAAGGAGTTCACCCACACACAAGCAGAGAGTTGGTGGTCCTCGACACCAGGCTGCAGGCAATCCAGGAAGGCTATGCCATCCCTGGACGGTACGCTTACCAGGCGGTTATTGCATCTGGACAGAAACGAGCTGCGCCTGGTGACGGGGACCATCACAGGACACTGCTCATTAAACAAACACTTCCACACAATAGGAATAACGGACAGTCCTTTGTGCAGGGCCTGCATGGAGGCTGAGGAGACCGTTGCGCATGTGCTCTTTGAATGCATAGGCGTTGCCCAGATTAGAACAGAAACTCTTGGAATACCCCGATCTTTCACAGATGTCATTAACAGACCCAGAGATTTGATTAACTTCTGGAGGGAGGTGGGCTGGTTGGAATAACCCCCGAAGGCCGCCATGGCTCACGCACAATGGTCCACATGAAGGACTAAGTGCGGAAACCAAATCCCTAACATAGAACATAGAACGTAAGTTTAGGGTTCCTTGGAGCCCTAAAGAAATCAAGCTTCTAAGTCAACGCAATAAAAACATACGGCCATCATGAAATTTGGCATGAAGCAAAGTCTTACAGCAGTAAAGGAAAAGTCCGAAATTTTGTAATTTTATCGCTTAAAAAAATATATTTTTGGGATTTCTAGTTTTTCAACTACAATGTTAAGTTTATTTTTGGGATAAATTATTTTCAACTACGGAACCTTTCACTGTGCGCGGTTCGCAACGCACTTGGTCGGTTTTTTATTTTAAATTCAAAACAATTCAATCACAAGACTAGACAACTTTCTGATGAACTCTCCGATTTGATCCATAATGAGTCTGGATAGTATGTTTGAAGGCTTTAGAGACTTCTTTAGAGACTTTAAAGTGATTATAATTGCTTAGCACATGTGTGAGTACTATGTACCTACTCTAAAGCTACCATTTATTGGGTATGTCTTTATTTGACTTGGATGTGCCCTGGCGGCTGAGAGTGTGTCATGCTCACTCTAATGCCTCGCTGATGGTGGCGCGTGTGTTGGATCATTTAACGAATCCATACGTCAGGTTCGTGAACGGGCGCTGTTGGTGGAGGCTGGTCATACCTTAGCTGCCACGGCTTATTTTAATTTAAATTTTGAATTGTTTTTTTGTTTATTACGGACGCTTTTAACGTTCATCGTTCTCACATGTATAATTTCAACATGAATGATGTAACCAATATTTTGTAACCATATTTTGATTTAAAAGAGTGTCCGTGGAGTTTCTTGCCCGTTCTTCTCCATAGATCTACGTTTTGGAATGGGCAACTAGCTTCAACTTTCTGACTTACCTACTGACCGACTCTTTGACAATTCAAAAGTGCCTGTAATTGGTTTAATTGAAATAAATGCTTTGAGTTTGAGTTTGAGTTCGAGTTTATGAAATTATTGGTTTCCTTTAGAGGAAACTAATAATTTCATAATCACATTTATACTTCTAAGGTCTTCAAAGGAACTGCTCAGAACACCTTACAAATTAACTGGAATCCTTTCCCTCTTTACCCATGCACCAGTAACGCCAGTTGATTCTATTTCATCCAGATTAATCAATCTGCCTAACCTTTTTAGGGTTGGCTTCCAGTTTAACCCCTCAAGTGTCGAATGCACCCCATGTGTGCATAAGAAAAACCCTTTTTTTGTTCGGTACATAAGCTTATATCACATATATATATAAATGTAAAAAAACATCATCCGATGGAAAACCAATCAAATCATTAGTTGTGAACTTATGGAGTTCGCAGCTAATCCCTCCCCGCGTGTCAAATGCACCCCAAGTGTGCAAAAGGACAAAACTTTACATAATAGGTATATAAGCTTAGATCACGTATATATAAACGTGAAAAAACATCATCCGATGGAAAACATATCATTATCAGTAGTTGTGAACCTATGGGGTTCGCAACTAACCCCCAACCCTCCCCACTCGCTGGGGTTTTGGGTCTAAAATCAGCCAAACTCAGATACTTGAGGGGTTAACCGGATGCAGCTGAATACCAGTATTTTATATCGAGCGACTGCAGCTGGCAGGGTTACTTTTGGAAAGAGATCCAGTAAAGACGCGTAAGTATAAAAAGGCCGTTTCCTAATCAAAGCGATCTTCGCGCGAACACGTGACTGTCGCGTTCATTTTCTTTGACAAACCCAAACGCGTCGTCAGCTTCGCGGCGTCCCGGTTTTCCGAACAAACGTGTGACATATGAACGCGACGAACGCGTATTCATTCGCACGACCTATCGCTTTGGTAAGGATACGCAGTTTGAAACAAAGTTGATAAAAATAAACAAAACACAAGAACGTTCCAACGCGCCAACGAAACTAAAAATAAACTTTATTTAAAGTTAAAATATCTCGCGATATCTCAAGAATTTTCACTAAACAAAATCGTTGTCTCATTGTTTGGTGACACCTTAAAAATTTACTCGACTGCGCTGGATGTAAGACGGTAATACGTTTTACACGTACGATGTTACATAAATGTACTAGCTGGCCTGGATAATACAAACGAAAATGGAATACAGGGAAGATGCCATTTTTATTTCTTGAAAAGTATTTTCACATTTTACTTTGTGCTTTCTTCTTTGAACTTTACCAATCTTTTTATTTCGAAAATAGCAATGACAACTTTTTAAATCCATTTCATTTAATTATGTCTCGTTTTGTGGTCTTGTTATTTTCAAGCTTTTGTTCAGATTATTTTGTAACTTAGCTGACCCTGATTTTTATCCGCATAAAAAGTCTGGACAACGTTGTGATGTAAGTAATGTAGGATAATAATAAAATCAATCTGCCTAGCCTTTTCCCAACTATCTTGGGGTCCGCTTCCAGTCTTACCGGATGCAGCTAAATACCAGTATTTTACATGAAGCGACTGCATATCTGACCTACACAACCCAGTAACTGGGTAATACGATACACCTTGGTAAGACTGGTTGTCAGACTTTCGGGCTTCTGACGACCCGTAACTACTGTCAAAGATCCACAAATAACAGCCGGGACCAACGGCTTAGCGTGCTTTCCGAGACACGGAGGAATCTCGGTATGTAAACATCCCCCACACCCATCCACTGACCAACCCCGGCAAGCGTAGCTTAACCTGACGGATCGTCCCATGCGGCTGTTATTACTTAGCCACGAGCTCCTCTCAAACAAATACAATTATAATTATGTATAATATCATTTAAAATCATTAGTTACTAGAATTGTTCATCAACCATCTTTAATTAATTATTTTTAACAATTATACATCAAGAACTGCCTGTCGACAATCAGCAGGAATACAATTACTTATTTCATGCATGTGGATATGATTCCTATGCCTTGCTGATAACGTTTGCCTTTGTTTATATTTATTTACATAAAATTCATACCATAGTTCTCGGTTACTCTTTACAACGATAAAAAAAACGGATAATACAAATGCATTAAAGTTCATTAAAACAATATCTACAATTTGAACTATTGGGATCAAATAAACTGTGTCAAATAAAGTTAAAATAAATTCTGACAACACAATGATGTCGCTCAATATAAATACCAAAGTGGCGATATACAAGCGACGCCAGATGCCAGTAGTTGTGTTTACACTCGTCTTATAACTACGACAAATTGAATTTATAATTATGATATATAAACAACAGTTGTCTATCAATGCTAAAATTGAACTGCCCCTGGTGAAAACTAGAATTAAATTTACGTGTCTATTGCATAGCATCAAATCAGGTAAATAATAAAGCATAGAAAACAAAAAAAAAAACAACCGACTTCCAAAAAAACACTACAAAGTGAAAAATAACTTTAATTTCGGAAGTCGGTGTCTTTGGCTTTTTATTTACTTTCGTTGTTTTTTGCCACCGACTTCCGAAATTAAAGTTATTTTTCACTTTGTAGTGTTTTTTTGGAAGTCGGTTGTTTTTTTTTTGTAAAAAGTTTTTATTTTTCACTTTTTAGTGGTGCCTACCCCACACAAATATGAATACCACTCTGCAATATAAATTAGAGGAGCATCATCCACATAGACTAAAACAACTCAAGTAACTAGCGCAATTTGAAGCGCCCTAAAGTAAGCATTAAATCATTTATAGCCAGAGTGTACCTCATGACAATTCCAATAAGCCCAAACACGGCTAGGATACATTGTTTTATTACGGAGTTCCGATGCCTACCTTCCGGCTTCTTCATCAGATCGGTTCGATGGTACCATTTTCATCAGAACCATTTATTTAAAGCTTCGCCATAGTCGCTTAACTATTAATCGAGATATCTTATCGCCACCTGTGAAATACTTATCATCGTTGAAGAGTTCCCGTGGCTTTCTGTGGTCTTTTTCCTCAGTTCCACTTCACCAGATGATACTTTCTGAATGCAAACGCTTGATTTGTTGATGAAAATACCAAAATAGCTATATGTATGCCTATAATATTTGAGGAGTTCCCTCGATTCCTCATGGATCCCATCATCAGAACTGGATTTTGATAAAAATGGGACCAATCTGGAAGTATACCCTTTCAAATAAAAAAAGAATTTTCCGAATCGGTTCATAAATGACGGAGTACTGAGGTAACAAACATACAAAAAAAAAAAAAAAACATACAACCGAATTGAGAACCTCCTCCTTTTTTTGAAGTCGGTTAAAAATACTGGTTGTTATAAAAGACACACCCCAGGCAAACAGGGTACTTTTTAAATATCTTCTTCGAATATGTTCATCAAATACTTTCACTAAATCTATATAAAACAAATGACAAATGACTAACAACCAGTGGTTCTTTGCAGATGACAAATAAACAATTAGATACATTAAAAACCTTCGAGCCGTTACATTATGAATTTTTGCCATTATTGTTATACCGTATGGTATAACGATTCGCATTACTGTAATTTCGAGAAAGTTTGCTAAAATTGCACTTAGAAAAACATAGTTTCTATAACTTCGGAACTTCTTTATGAGGCTCCATGATGTGACTCCGTACACCCACGTTACTAGTGTCAGCACCAACAGGCCGCTTCGTACAATTTTCTCGACTTTTGATTTTAATTCCAAATCGTGAACACCATCACATTCTGCGTCATATACGTTAGTTACGTTGTCAGACATAGCGAATTTCACGTCACAATCATGATCTAAGTCACGTCAAAAGATTTGTTGATTCACTTTTTACTTTCAAAATATAAAATTATTTGTGAGCACTTTTAGGCCATACGAACTGGACTAGTGTTGCTTCTGAAACGCTACAAAACCAATGTACCTAGGCGTCGACATAATTAAAGTTATCTATTATGACAAACAGGAAAATTACTCTATTACGGAACTAGCTTCTGCCCGTGACTTCGTCCGCGCATTTCTTGTGCCCCTGACCCACCCCGTCGCATCGCATCGCCTGCCCGCGTTATTAGTTCGTCTTTGCTTTGCTTTCTTTCTATTTTTTTTCGGCTCCTAAAGATCTTAGCGTGATGTTAAATAGCTTATATCCATCCTCAAAAATTGGGCTATCAAATGAAAAAAAGTGTCCAGTACAATAACGCGTTCAGGATGTTGATGGGGTTGCCACGATTTTGTAGCGCATCAGGTATGTTTGCGGACGCTCAAGTGGATGGATTTCAAGCGATACAGCGCAAAAGAATAGCGTCTCTGATGCGCCGCATACGGGGCATCCCCAACAGCGTCCTGCGGCTTATTGCACGGAGAATGGATGTAGATTGCTCCTTCAAGCAGCATTGGACAAAACTACATCTGCGAGTAGTGCGGTCCTGATCTCCTGATCCAAGCCTCCTCAATCCTGTTTCTATTGTTTTGTATCTATGTCTGTTTCTTGTGTTCGTATTATATAATTTGAATGTAGGGATGATAACAATAACTGTGTGTGTACTTGTAATTAATCTGAAATAAAATGAATTGAATTGAAAAAATATTTTTTCAAATCAGACTACACACAAACAAAAAAAAACAAACTCTTCAGCTTTATTAACATTCCGAACTAGCCATCAAACTATGTGCGTGTCGCAGATGAATTGTCGAATCTGCTGTTTCAAATAACCGCTAGCTGTTTTACAAAATAGCTCTGTTATGTAAAACAGCTGAACATTGTTAACGTTTAACAAAACTGCTACCAACTGTTTAGACGTCATGTAGAATAGCTTATCTGCAGTCACAATAAGCATTTTGGTGTGGCTTCTAATGCCGAATCGGTCGCAGTAACTCAGCTAGGGCACCCAGACTAATTGGTTTAGATTAGGTTCTGTGACCAAATGCGAGCGAGCCGAGCGAAAGAAACGAGCGGTGCCGCATCAGCGGCTGGCAAGCGCTATTTTTAAGTTTTTCGCATTTACTTGGCTATTTTAAGTATAGTAAATCAATATTTTCACTTGAATTAAGGTCATTTTCACTCATATTACTCGTTTTATTTATTTCTGTTTCAAACGCCACTTTGTTTTTATGCCACACAGAGCCACAAACAACCAAATTTAGAACTAAAATCTACAATGTGACGTTTCATTTTAGGCTGTTTTATTTACATAACCTCTAATCGTTGACGCGCTGCTTAGATAAATGCAATACGTTTATGCAATTCTGCGTGTTAAGTTCAGTAATTATAGAAAATCGCAAAACGTCGTTTAGTTGTTTTACATAACTGAGCTCTTTTGTAAAACAGCTAGCTATTATGTAAAACACCTGATTCAACAATCCATCTGCGACAAGTGTATGCCGATAACGCAGACAATCAGTTCATTTTTATTCGACTTGATTTACAAATCAATCTGCCTAGCCTTTTCCCAACTATGTTGGGGTCGGCTTCCAGTCTAACCGGATGCAGCTGAATACCAGTATTTACATTACTTGATTTACAAATACAGTGATTTTTTTCTCATTTTTCTTTAATTCTGATTATACACTAAAATACAGTTTTATTTCTCTGGGCGATAGTCTGTAAAATAATAAAATTTTCTTAATCAGATACTTCAAGGTACTTCAAGAGGTACTTCAGGTACTTCAAGAGATAACATCCTACAAACATATAAATAAACAATGTTACCTCATATTATAATAATATCTATTAGTTTTGTTAGGTATATTATTATATTTTCTATTTATTTTATTTTCCTGTTAATCCTAAAACTCCTCGACACCGATAGGTCATTACCTACAAATAGGTCATCACGTCATTAGGTAACTAAGTCACGTAGTTACAAGCGGAAAGTCCTAAATAAATAATCAACCTTAAAACTATAGAATATAAGGTGCAGTATTGCAGTATTGATATAGAGCAAACTATTTTTATCAGTTTATTGTCAAGAACACCAGCCGCACTACCAGTAGTGTAGTTTACAATTAATCACACTACCAAGCCCATTTTGTATTAAATTGTACAGTCAACACAGATCTCGCTTTTGTATACATCATATCACTAAAAATGGGTAGGTACCTAAGCTATTATCTAAAACAGCGTTTCCCATTAGCCGGGTCGCGACCCGGTACCGGGCCATCAAAATAAAATACTGGGTCGCAACATTCCCCCTTTTTAATGCCTTTTGTCACAAAATAAAAATGTGAAGCTGGGTTTTCAACACTAGTTTACCTTAAATATTGATTTACTATACTTAAAATAGTTGGTAGCAGTTCATTGGTAGCACGGCTTCTTCTAGTTTTGTTCTAACTATGGCCACTGCTTTTTTTTTGTTTTCTTGTTTGTATAATTGGTAACTTGTTTTAACAATAAATTGATTTATTATTATTATTTATTATTACCACCCCTTACTCTCCTCACCAACGCCTGCCCCTATCCCCCTCCCCTTGCCGTCCTCACCAGCCCCCTTACCTCTCCCCCTCTTTCGAGTTAATCAAGCCCCGCAGTAAAATCCTCTCTAAGTAAAAATTTACTACCTCTTTTCACCCCCTTATGGGTAGATTTTCGAAAAACCCACGTTATTCTTCATTTTTGGTCTCAAGTATAAATAAAAATTCTGAGTTAATCGCGGCGCGACGTCGAACGGAACGCGTATTTATAAAATGTCCGATTCGAATTAATTAAAAAGTATTTTACTGCTACATAAATACCCTTGATGATAAAACTATTTATTTGAATAAGAATGAATACTGCGATACGAATGTAACCAACTTTTGTTTCTAACGGCCGGCAATCTAATTAAATTTTAGAACATAAAAGCTGCTATTGTGACTTAACTATGATAGTTAGATAATTTCCTTGTGGACTTTTTTTAAGGTAATAATGAGTACTTTAATTATGTAGTACATACTTTTTATGTATCATCAATAGTTTTCTCAGCGCACGCCAAATAATGAATTTTACAGGCAAAATTTTGCTACTTTGGGTTACATTATTGCAATTTTCTTAAGGATCTCTAAATTTTTTTAAAATAAATTATAACCTATGTTACTTCCTGATAATTTAACTTTCTATTGGTGAAAAAAATTGTTAAAATCGGTCCAGTAGTTTCGGAGCCTATTCAGTACAAACAAACAAACAAAAAAATATTTCTTCTTTATTATTATAAAGAAGAAAGATTTTTTTGTTTGTTTGTATAGACTACTAATGTAGCTTCTTAATCTATGTAGGAGGTGGGTAATCAGTATTACTACAGTTGGATAAGCTCCGTAAAGGTTTAGAGACATAATAATAAATTTAGGATAATTTTTTGTGTTCACCAAAAATCTTTTTTGTGTTAACCAAAAATCTAAAGGTACATCAAAATACTGATCGTGCACCAAATATTCCTGAATGTTACACAAAACACCCGCGCGTCCGAAACTTAACATTGGTGAATCATTTGGGTTAGGTTAGGTTAGGTTAGAACGGGGGACCACCCCACAGTGCTTGCGTCCACGTCGCGTCCCCTGGGCAACGACCCGGTCTGACCACCGTAACGGAGTGGCAGACCGGTGTTCGGCTAAAGTGCACTGTGCAGTCGTAGCGTATTTTATCCTTTTTATTGTGTTTTATTTAAACGTCGGCACCTACGACACCTGCGGAGGCTATGCCGAAACTCGCGCGGGCCGCCTCCGGGCGTTTTAAAAAAGGCTCTTCTCAGGGCCAACCAAAAGGCCCTTCTAAGGGCCAACCAAAAGGCCCTTCTCAGGGCCAACCAAAAGGCCCTTCTCAGGGCCAATCCGAGGACGCCTCGGCGTCGGAGGCTAGCCGCGCGCCGTCTGCGGCTAGCATCTATAGCTTGGCGGGCGAGTTGCTGGACTCCGACATTGAATCCATTATGTCTGAGCCGGCGATTGGTCGCCGGGAGCCGAAGAAGCGGTCTCATCAGAGGAAGGGGTCCGGCGGTTCCTCGGAGTCGTCACAACCGAAGGCCAAGAAGCTGGTGTCGGACACCCATGACGTGGGTCTGGCGGAGGCCCAACACCAGTTGGACCTGTCTCGGCGGGCGCAGCTCCAGCAAGACCTGGAGGAGCGGGTTGCGGCCACGGAGCAACGGACGCGCGCCGCCCGGGCCAAGTCCGGTTACGGCGCGTCCCGCGTTGTCTATGCGGACCACTCCCTGGCAGAGCTGCAGCGGATGGCTGACGAGGACGAAGCAGCAGTAGTGCAGAGTAGTGGCAGTCGCCTCTAAGTCCTCCAATTTGAAAGGGACTTTTCAAAAGTCCCTTAAATGTAGGGCCGCGAGCATGCGCGGTATCGTCGGAGAGCTGGTGCAGCGCAAAGCCACCGACGAAACGCGGCAACTGCAGGCGAAAGTTGATCGCCTGCAGTCAGAGGTCAGCCAGCTTCATCTGAAGCTGGCTGAAGCCACGGCCCGGCCACACACAGACGAGCCGAGACCAGCGGCTGAGGTCCTGCCCTCCAACCTTGAGGATATAATCCGCAAGGTCATCACGGAGGAAAGGGCCTTCACGAGAGCCTGTCTTGCGGGCATCGAAGACAGGCTCTTGCCTGAAAAACGCCTCCGACCGCCGCTCGCGGCGGACAATAGGCCATGCGAGCCGGAGCTGCCTTCCCAGGGGGAAGACGCCCATCTGCCGTCCACCACCCCATCCAACCAGCAAGGGTGGACAAAGGTGGCCGGAAAGGGGAAGGCCAAAAAGAAGAAGGCGAAGGCGGTGGCTGTCTCTGCCGCACCCGCCACCAACCCTCCCGGCCCGTCCCAAACAACAGGCAAGGGAAAGGGGAAGGGGAAGACGTCGGCCCCCAAGGCCACCGCCGTTGCTACCGCTGCTGCTCCTGCAGCTAATGGGGCCCCCGCCAAGCCGAAGAGGAAACTGGTTCCTCCCAAGACCGCAGCCGTAGTGGTTACGCTCACCGCTGAGGCTGTGGAGCGGGGAGAGACGTACGCGTCCATTATGATGCGGGCGCGTACAAACGCTGATCCCACCCAACTGGGGATCGGCACAGTCTCCTGCCGCCGGACCCAGGCCGGGGCTCGAATGTTCGAGTTCCCAGGGGCTCAGGGCGGCGCCAACGCGGACCTCTTCGCAACCAAGTTGCAGGAGGTCATCGCCGACGTGGCAAAGGTCACCAGGCCCGTAAAGTCTGTGGCCTTGGAGGTGACCGACCTAGACGACTCGGTCACTAAAGAGGAGGTGGTGGCGGCGGTCGCAGCGATGGGGTCCTGTGGCGTCACAGCGGTGCAAGGTCGAGCCATCAGGCCCGGCCGCGGTGGCATGGGCACCATTCGCCTTGAGTGCCCAGTCGCCGCGGCTAAAGCCGTCCTCGCCAAAGGGCGGCTTGCCGTGGGATTCAGCTCGGGTGTAGTCCGGGCACTTGCAGCCAAGCCTCTGCGCTGCTACAAGTGTCTTGGAGTCGGACACACTCGGGCCCTCTGTCCGTCCGAGGTCGACAGGGCGGATAATTGTTTCCGTTGTGGCAAGGACGGACACAAGTCTGCCTCCTGCGAGGCCGCCACGCCGCATTGCGCGGTGTGTGCCGCCAGTGGCTGCCCGGCGGGGCACGTGACGATGGGGAGGAACTGCAATCCTCCTCTTAAGAAGGGCAAAGTGCAGGCGCCGATCCGGCCTGTCGCTGCCACCGCCGTCCCTGAGGCTGGGACTTCGGCGGCTGTGGAGGAGGGTGCGATGTCTGTTGATGGATAGGGTCAAGCATCGCATCCTCCAGGCGAACACCAACCACTGCAGAGCGGCCCAGGATCTGCTGATGCAGACCATGGCTGAGTGGTTGGTGGACGTGGCGGCGGTTGCCGAGCCGTACTCAGTCCCTGGCCGTTGGCTGGGTGATCAGGACGGCTTGGTGGCATTGGTGACGCGGTCTTCCACAGACTCCCCTCCCCTCTCGCTCTTAGAGAGGGGACCGGGATACGTGGCCGCCGCGTGGGGAGAATTAGCCCTTGTGGGCGTCTATTTCTCCCCAAACCGCCCTCTCTCGGATTTCGAGAACTTTCTCGAAATCTTCACCGCGGTGGTTGGGAGGGCGGCGCCACGCCAGGTCGCCATATTGGGTGACTTGAACGCCAAGTCGACGGCCTGGGGCAACCCGGCCGCTTCCTGCAACGTCCGGGGACGCGCCGTGGAATTTTGGGCGGCGTCGTGCGGCGTGTCCCTCCTGAACAGAGGGACTGTCCATACGTGTGTGCGGCAACGGGGAGGATCGGTGGTCGACGTTTCGTTTGCCACCCCCGTGCTGGCCGCCCACGTCGTGAACTGGCGGGTGGAGATGGTGGAGACCTTGTCGGACCACCGATATGTGCGGTTCGACATCTCCAGCCAGAGCTCCCAGGGAATGGCGCGCTCGGGCCAATCTGCGTTCCCACGGTGGGCTCTCACCCGCCTGGACCGAGAGGCTGCGGACGAGGCGGCGTTCGTCCAGGACTGGCTCACGCCTCCTGTCGAGGTCCTGGACGTGGACGCCGCAGCGGTCCAGCTGAGGAGGTCCCTGACCGAGGTGTGCAACTCCAGCATGCCCCGGTCTCGCCGCCCACCTCCCCGCCGCGCCGTCTATTGGTGGTCGGAGGAACTGGCGGGGCTCCGGACCGTCTGCGTGGCGGCCAGAAGGGCCTACACGCGGAGTCGAAGGCGCAGGCCTCGAGACCCCGCCAACGAGGAGGCCCTCTATGCCACGTACGTTGCCGCAAAGAC
The DNA here is from genome assembly GCA_905163495.3 of Cosmia trapezina. NCBI lineage: Eukaryota > Metazoa > Arthropoda > Insecta > Lepidoptera > Noctuidae > Cosmia > Cosmia trapezina. The sequence goes on from LR991021.1 coordinate 3,234,733, forward strand.
GGTCCTCAAGTCGGCAATGTGCGTGGCCGAAGACTCGGCGAGAGCCGAGATGCTGGAGGGTCTCGACAGGGACCCGTATGGCAGGCCATACAAGGCGGCGCGGAGTAAACTGCGCCCCTATGGTCCTCCACTGACGGAGACCCTCGAGCCGGCATTGCTGGACGGGGTGGTCCGGTCCCTGTTTCCGTCCAGGACCGACTTCACCCCGCCAGTGATGGACCCCCCGCGGGAGGCGGTTCCGCCGGAGGAGGAGGTCCCCCCGGTTACGGCGGTGGAACTTTACGCGGGGACTCTGCGCCTCCGTGCGAAGAGCACAGCCCCAGGGCCGGACGGCGTTCCCGCACGGGTGGTGGCCATCGCCGCCTCACAGATGGGGGAGAGGTTTCGGGACCTCTTTAGCGCGTGTTTTACGACTGGGAGGTTCCCGAAACCTTGGAAGGAGGGGCGGCTTTGCCTGCTCCGAAAGGAGGGACGCCCGGCGGACTCCCCCTCGGCTTACCGGCCCATCGTTTTGCTCGATGAGGTCGGTAAGTTGTTCGAGGGGATAATCGCCGACCGGCTCAACAGCCTGCTGGGGACGTTGGGGCCGGACCTGTCGGACGCCCAATTCGGTTTCCGTCGGGGTCGTTCGACGGTGGACGCGTTGGCCCTACTCAAGAGCCAGGTGAGGGAGGCAGTGGAGGCGGGTGACGGAGTGTTGGCGGTGTCATTCGACATAGCCAACGCCTTCAACTCTGTCCGCCACTCGACAATCTTGGAGGCACTCCGGTACCACGGGGTGCCTCAGTACTTGCGCCAACTCTTGGCCAGCTACTTGGAGGACCGAATAGTCCTCCTTGAAGACAAGACGGCCAGAGTGAGGCGATATGGCGCAGAGTCCGGTGTTCCACAGGGGTCGGTCCTAGGACCACCGTTGTGGAACATTGGATTCGACTGGCTCCTGCGGGGAACCCTCCTCCGTGGCACGAGCGTCATCTGTTACGCGGATGATACCCTCCTCATTGCCCGGGGGAGGGACTTCAGGGAGGCGGCCAGTCTGGCCTCTGCTGGCGGATCCTTAGTGGCAGGAAGGATCCGCCGCCTAGGGTTGAAGGTGGCGCTCCACAAGACCGAGGCCGTGTATTTCCACGGGCCACGGCAGCGCATCCCTCCTGACGGCCACATTGTCGTGGAGGGCGTCAGGATCGAGGTCAAGGCCCAGATGAAGTACTTGGGCCTTGTACTCGACAGCAGGTGGCGCTTCGGCCCACACTTCAGCGGGCTGTCGACGCGCCTGCTGAAGACCGCGAACGCCCTGTCGTGGCTCCTCCCGAACCTGGGGGGTCCGAAGGCGCGATGCCGGCGCTTGTACGCCGGCATCCTTAGGAGCATGGCCCTTTACGGTGCCCCAATCTGGGCGGACTCCCTCCACAGGAGGGAGAACGCCACTGCCATCCGCAGGCCCCAAAGGGCCATTGCACAGCGGGTGGGGAGGGCCTACCGCTCGGTAGGCTTCTCGGCGGCGTGCGCTCTGGCCGGCACCCCTCCTTGGGAGCTCGAGGCATGGGTGCTGACCAGAGTGTATGAATGGACGGCGCGGCGTAAGGCGCTCGGGGAGCTCCCCGCCGCAGAAGAGCGGGAGGCCGTGCGGCAAGAGGCGAAGGACGCAATCGTCCATCATTGGACGGAGGACCTCGCCACTGCCGCATTTGGCCGCCGAACATTGGACGCGCTCGGGCCAGTCCTCAAAGATTGGCTTGAGCGGTCCCACGGTTTCCTCTCTTTCCGTCTGGTGCAGGTGTTGTCCGGCCATGGGTGCTTCGGATCGCACCTGCACCGGATCCAAAGGGAGGAGACCCCGTCGTGCCACGAGTGTGGCGCGGCGGAGGACACGGCGCAACACACCCTCGAGGTGTGCCCAGCCTGGTCCGAGCTGCGCCATACATTGGTCGCAGCGGTCGGTCAGGACCTCTCGCTTCCCGGCGTCGTCAACTCGATGCTGGAAAGCGAGGGGGCCTGGGCAGCGGTCGCCTCCTTCTGCGAAGAAGTAATGTCACAGAAGGAGGCGGCGGAGCGCGTGCGGGAGGACGACCCTCTCGCGGCGCCGCTCCGCAGGCGAAGACGGGGCGTGAGACGGCGGTTGTATGATCGTCGTCATGCGCCTCCAGGTGGTGAACAGCGGGAGACAGGCGCGGGGGCGCCTTCTCCTGCATTGCACTGTTCACCACCCACGTCAGTCATTCCTGGGCCCCTCCCCGACGGGAGGGGCGTGCCGGGCCCGCTGTAAGGGCGGGCGGTCGTCGGAGGGGGGCCGGATGAAAGGGCTGTGCCGATTCCCAGTCCTCCTCCACTCAGACGATGCGGGAATGCCGCTGGGTTGTTTAGTGGGTATACCGGTTCTACCGGGGAGTCCCACATACCCCACCCATCCCCCGATGGGTGGGTATGCGTAATGCATTTTTCCCAGCGTTAACAAAAAAAAAAAAAAAAAAAAGGTTAGGTTAGAACAGTGACCCTTAACGCGCGACGGCGAGCGAGCGAAGCGAGCGGTGCCGCGGCAGCGGCCGCCGAGCGCCATATCCAATAGATGCTCGTTATGACATATTTTAATGAACATATTTTGGTGCACATTCAGTATATTTGGTGGAACACATAACAGGCAAAATTAGGTAAATGAAATGGGAATAAATTGAAGTACTTTTAAATACCATCCATAAATTTATGGTCTATCACAACTTGTCACTGGACCAACTAGATAAGTAACTGATGTAGAGGACCATCCCTAGCTGACCAGGACCACGCCTCCAGGTAACTATTTTAACCAGGTGGCGATTGATAAACCATTACATTTTTCTGATCCTCGCGACCCGAACAAGCATTAGGTCGAAGTGTCCATAAACATTTACATTTATATTTATTTAAAAAAGCAGCCAAGTGGGTGTCGGACGTCGACCACGCACAATGAAGGGTTTCGTAAATGGGATGAATTTGTCCCAAGAAAAAACTTAACATTGTAGTTGAAAAACATGTTCTCCCACACATTGCAAGTCTGCAAATGTAAGTTTGTAAGCAAAATAGTGAGAGATTTAGCATGTTGTTGTTAGTGCCAGTCGGACTCGCACACGAAGGGTTCCGTACCATATATGTTTAACAATCGCAAAAATAACTTTGTATTTAATAATGATATTGTGAATTACAAGGTTCTTTTTTGCAGTTGCAGATAATCGCCCATATTTAAACAAAACACCTTATGAATCGCCGTTTTTAATTTTTGTTGATTAAATACAGTATAATTATGTTACTTACATGATATAGAGAAGTTTCAAATTCCTAATTTGTTGAATTGTTGCTATAGAGCTCATACAGAAATGGTCTAAAATTGACAACTTTTACGACCCCCTATTTCTTCATTTTAGAAGATAAAAAAAAATAAAAAAATATGTTTGTACTCTACTCGATGAGATCTTTTAGACGAGTGATCAGGTCTCATACGCACCACAGGAAAGGTTAGTTAAGACGTCTTTTAGGTCTCCAAAGCACAAGTTGCAAAAAGTTGTTACAGTTTGAAAAACTTTTTTTTTTTATTTTACTTATTTTCCCCCCCAAAGAGACCCCCATATTCAAAATTCATTTATTTACGTTATACACATCCGTGTTTGGGTCACCAAAATTCAAATATGTACCAAATTTCAACTTAATTGGTTCATTAGATTCGGAGCAAATTGGCTGTGACAGACGGAGAGACAGACACACGAGTGATCCTATAAGGGTTCCGTTTTTTCCTTTTGAGGTACGGAACACTAAAAAAGTCGAGAGGTGTCGTGGGACACCGGTCGGTTGGTACAAAGTTCCTTTCACTGTATATTGTACTAGTTTCTGCCCACGACTTCATCCGCGTGAAATTATATCTTATGACAATAGGTACTGTAGCTTCCTACTTGTGAAAGAATTTTCGGAATCGGATCAGTAGTTCCAAAGATTACCCCCTATATACAAACTTACAAACGTTAGAGTTTTTGATCCTTTTAAGAAACACGATCGATAAATATCAAAAAAAGTTTTTGTGAAAATTGCCCATTTTCTTGCCGACTGTAATTTTTTTTCTTCTAATTCAAAACTTTCTCAATTGAAATTATGAATGTACGTTTTGCACAATATTATATTGGAAACTGTCTAAAATAGGTACGTTTACCTTCCTAAATGTTTGACAATATTTTGACATTGACATGAGATTACGATTTTGAACCATTTCAAAGATGTTTTTATGAATGAAAATGATTAAATTCCGAAAGAATTAAAATACGGGTGCCTTTTTTTATCTCTAAATTTCATTTTACATAAATATATAATTTATTCAGGACATAAAACATTGTCAATCGGGCCTTTTGAGCGCAAGCCAGCCCCCCCCCGCCCCCCCCCGTACCCCGTACCCCGTTTGATAGCCGAAGCGGTACTAGTACTGAATCGGGGTACTGTCGTGGGCCGCAGCAGCAGGGCGGTTCGAGGTGTGAATGGTTATAAAGCTTGATTTTTCTGGTTCCATCTTTTCACGAGAAATAAAACAATTAAAAAAACAAAAACGAACGCATGGTACCTGCTTTGTACATAGTTCTATTATCCTGCAAAGTTTCATGATCTAATTTGAAATTTTTCATTGATAATTCTCCATTTATTGTACGGTTTAGAGGGAACTTTGAGATTTCTTTGTATCGAGAAAATTGTATGGAATCGTGAATTCGAAACGTATGATACTTAGCAACAGTCCTTGTCTTTACTGTATATTAATTACAAAGTCAATACTGCAGAACTGGTGAAACTACAGCCATTCATGCTAACACAATTTTCGCAATCTGAGGAATATACGCAGATCTACGTAAGACACAATTATTGTTTCTGTATTTGAGCAAAAGTGTCTCCATCTGAAATATCCTTCAAATTCAACTTAAATTTTATGACAAAATCTGACGCAATTAATTACCAAAAATTTTTTTTTAGACATAAAACAACAGTTTAATTTTAGGTTAATGCTAATAAATACCACCAAAATATCTATCGACACCATACTTAATTATTTACACTTTTGATATCAGCTGCACCTAATATTCCAATAAAAGCCTTTAAAATAACACTTCTGGAAAATAAGACAAAAATGTTTGGGGAACAAAATTAATGAGAGCTGCTCAATTATACGAATACGATACGAAATATTAATAGAAATTTTCCTGTATCTAAGCTGTTAGTAACCTAGAGATGCACTATTTTTCTACCTATACTGTACGCCTGCTGGAGAAAGGTTTACCCTAAGATTTTAATTCAGCAAAGGTTACTCTGTGACCTTGCTTTTCTGGACAAATGTTATGAAAGGTTCTATTAAAATTAAATCTCATTTATGTACATATGTATATGTCGTAGCCAGATTTTAGAATTGATAATTTCATGAAGTGTTCGACCATTTCATGAAATAGTTGTATTTCATGAAAAAGAACATCGCCCGCAAGTCACATCATGAATTGTAGTCTGGCCAGATAATTGAATACTCAACGTTTGACGATATGATGAACAGTTAAGGCGAAACCGTCAGGGTAACCCGCGAAATTCAAAATTTCTTACGTTTTTTGCAATTTGTAGGTCAGTGTGAGCTTGTATGTTGATTAAAATATGATTCGCGGCCGTAGCTAATATGGCTAGCTAATTTGAGGTAAATGCTAACTATTAGCATTTACCTCAAATTTGAGGTAAATGCTAACTTATGGAGTTGTATTGCTGATTCTAATGATTATAATTCTGTAAAGCCATATTAGCTACGGCCGCGAATCATATTTTAATCAACATACAAGCTCACACTGACCTACAAATTGCAAAAAACGTAAGAAATTTTGAATTTCGCGGGCTACCCTGGCGCATCATCCTTAATCACACGACTATCTACTTCATGATGTGGCCAAACATTAGTGATCATGTCGTAAAATAGTTAGATTTTCCGCCGGTAGAGGCGTTGATGTCGTTTTTGTTTTTGTTGTGCATCGGTCCTAAAAATACTAAGTAGCCAAGTAACTGCGACTAACTTGGATGTAGCGCTCGCCAGCCACTGCCCCAGCACGCGCGGTTGGTCAGAGTTCTAACCTAATCTCAATCAATCTGTCTAGCCTTTTCCAAACATACACATCCACACTCACCCCTACACACACTGACACACACCCCACAATCATACACACACACTCATACGAACATACATATCCACACTCACGCATGTCTATATTAATAATTTTAATTTCCTATTATTGTAATTTGTACTTACAGTATAATACTTGTTTTGCTCCGCACCGCACTTGTAATGGCAGCTCGAAACGGTGGAGACGGAAGTAACTGGTGCTTATAGCACAGGAATCCTCCTAGTTTAAGCCCAGTTACACTAGTTTTGTATCTTGCCATCTTAGTCTAATTACATAATAATAATAAACTATGTTGGGGTCGGCTTCCAGTCTAACCGGATGCAGCTGAATACCAGTATTTTACATGGAGCGACTGCCTATCTGACGTCCACAACCCAGTTACCGGGTAATACGATACCCCTTGGTAAGACTGGTTGTCAGTCTTTCGGGCTTCTGACGACCCGTAACGACTGTCAAAGATCCACGAATAACTGCCGGGACCAACAGCTTAACGTGCTTTCCGAGGCACGGAGGAATCTCTATATGTAAAGATGGTCACCCATCCACTGACCAACCCCGGCAACCGTAGCTTAACCTGACGGATCGACCCGTGCGGCTGTTATTACTTAGCCACGCACGAACTCCCCCGAGTTCTAACCTAATCTAACCTATGATAAATATGTTGCTTTCGTCACGATATGGCCATTAATATTATGATTAAATTCTAAGATCTGACCACGACTACACCATAACTTTTCCTGTGCGGAACGCAGAAATCAAACCGCTCTTATACCAGGATTGTGCCAAGCTCAAACGAGGTAGGTACCCAATTCTGTTCCCAAAACAAGGGAAACTTCAGGAATGTTTTGACAATGTTCAAAAAAATCATGATAAAGGAACACCATCAATTTTAAATACTGTCATCCACGCGACCGCGCCGAGCCTACAACCTGTGCTACAACGTCCTGCGTGTTCAATTTAATAATGCTTTTAGGATGCTGTTGGGACTGCCGTGGCGTTGTAGTGCTTCGGGAATGTTCGTGGAGGCTCGCAAATTTACAAAATAGAATCCCAAAACGTTGTACAGAGCAATTTACAAACTAAAATGTGACACAAATAGGTATTTACCACCTTAAGCAGGTTAGGTAAAATAAATAAAAATAAAAAAAAATATGTAAACACGAGAAAATAACAAAATGAAAATAACATTTGTAAAAATCACTACATACAAAGTCGCTTCCCGCTGTCTGTCTGTCCCTATGTATGCTTAGATCTTTAAAACTACGCAACGGATTTTGATGCGGTTTTTTTAGTAGATAGAGTGATTCAAGAGGAAGGTTTAAATGTATAATAAACGCGGGCGAAGCTGCGGGCAAAAGCTAGTAAAAAATAAATGTAAAATTTTAAGAAACCAACATTATTTTATGTCTGAATAAATAATTAATTTGTGAAAACTAACAATATTAACTAACTACCTACTATTTACATAAGCACAATTGCTAGTAACACCAAAATACCAAAATAAGTCTGAATTAATGTTTTATTTCATTTCATTTAACTTAATATAAAGGGTTCATAAAAATAGCACCCAATTCTAAGAACTACTAAAACAACCCATTATCGTAAGTTTAAACAGTTATCTAACAGTATCGGCAGACGACTGCTTTTTTCTTCACACTCTGAATAGAACTCTCAAGTCTTTGCAGGGCTCAGATGGTAGTACTAGTGTGACCATGATGGCTGGGCTATATTACATTGCTTCTCTTGACTCTATTTAAAACGCACTTTCAATACACAATCAATTTGTCACAGACTATAGACAATAGTCTGAGCAAGTGAGGTTAGAGTCGGGCGTCAGGCATTCACTGCACTTATAAATTACGGTTTTTGTTTTTTCTTTTCTTTTCTATGCTATAAGTATTCTAGTATTTGTATTTTATTTTATTTTATTCCCCTTGTGAGTTATAGATATCCGTGGTGAGTCCGTGGCATCACACAGTAGGCCCTGTCAGAATACCAGCGTTGCGGTATTTATTTTTTTAAATATCGCAGCTTCATGCTGAGATGGGAGCCTTTTTGGCCTCGCACAGGTCTTTTTAGTTTGTATTTTTTGTTTATTTTTTTACTTTTCTTTATTTTGTAATGTTTGCTTTGTTACTTTTTTATGCTCCTTCTAAACTGTACTTCCTGTGCGTGTCACAAATATTTTTTTTTTCTTTCTTTCTTTCTTTCACTTTGAAAACAAAAGTAGCGTCATTCTTTAAATTTTTCAGTATGCCCATTTAATGTTTTTGACGCAGTATTTTGGTCATAGCAAATAACTGAAATAAAAGACTGCAATTAGTTTCAGTTATCAGTTTGACTATTTATGTAGGTCTGAAAACATGCCAGTCAATTATGGAGTTATTTTTGATAGTGCCACTTTGCTTTGTTTGATATGTGCTAATAATTAATTTTATCACAACGTCCCTAAAATTAATACAACAAAACCATAGGGAAATCGTCAATTTTCAATAATAAAATAACATGTTAAATTCGACTGACTGAAAATGATTGCAACATCAAACATCATTTATTTCGCCATACCTACTCATGAAACGAAAATAACTGTTAATAAATTAAATACTGCAAATGTAAATCAATGTTTTCTGTGAATTATTCGGTAAACAATGCAAATTCAAAGTAGATAAATATTCATACTTGTTCCGCGAAACAGTTGCATTTCATTTCATAGTTTATTGTTTACCGCTTGGAGGTATTTATTGTTATTTGCATATTTTGGTTATGTTATAAAAACTTTTTTACAAAAAAAAAGTAATTAAAAAAACTAAAAAACCCGACTGCGGTAAAAGTTAAGTTAAATAAAACTGATAAGCTAAAAACAAGCCCATTTTAAATTAGGTAAATTAAATTTGAAAGCAGGCGGGACTTGTTTGTGTTTGAAAATATAAAAAATGGAATGGGTCCTGCCTGCTTCCAAATTTAATTTAAATTAAAATGGGCTTGTTTTCAGCTTTTAAGTTTTTTTTAACTTAACTTTTACCGCAGTCGGGTTTTTTAGTTTTTTTATCTACACCCATGCTATAAATCCTCTATAAAAGTTTCTGAAACAGTTAGCTTATTGCCAACATTAAAACAACCAGTGTCATAGTAACCATAATAGCATCCAAACGGGTGTTATAATGTTGCACTGAATTTCATAATGCAACTCGTTTTCAAAATAAAAAACCGGACAAGTTCGTGTCGGACTACGCACAATGTAGGGTTCCGTAGTTAGTATGAAATTATCCCAAGAACAAACTTAACATTATAGTTGAATAACATGTTCTCCCATACATTCCAACAGTAAATGTAAGTTTGTACTCACAATATTGAGAGATTTACCATGTTATTTTAAGACCACAAACTTCTTATAAGTTTTCCTGTAATCTACAGGTATAGACCTATTGTCTGTATTTTTTTCAAAATTTTAGGCTGAGTAGTTTCGGAGATAAGGGGGGGGGACCGTAAATTTTCGTCTATTTTCTTAAATAACTTTAAAACTATTTATTTTAAAATTATAAAAAAATATATTTGAGACCCCCATAGTAAGCCCTTTCATGTAATATGTCACACGGTACAGTTTGCAAAACTTTTTTTTTAATTTTCTTATTTGCCCCCTAAAAGTGACCCTCATATTCAAAATTCATTTATTTACTTTAGCCTTACATGTTTGGGTCACAGAAATCCATATGTATACCAAATTTCAACTTAATCGGTCCATTAGATTCGGAGCAATTTGATCCTATAAGGGTTCCGTTTTTTCCTTTTGAGGTACGGAACCGTAAAAAGAACATTGTAATGCACGCGTATCACTACAACAGCGTCGTAATTTAAAAAAAGAACTTATTCGAATTCACGTCGTATAACTACTATGACGCCGGCCGCCATGTTCGATATGAGTATTAATATTGCAAAAACCTGTTTCAAAACCTTTTATAGAGGATTCAAAACATGGATGTAGATAAAGTCTTGTATGCAACTGTACATAATTAGGTATTAAAACACTACTCGCACACTAAAACACACTCGTGTTTTAATACCCCTTATTATACGTCAGTTGCATAAATAACTATTAATTATTTTTTTTATTTCCAGCTTTTTAGTTTACAAACGTGAAAAATTTCGCAGACGATTTAGTTCTTGCAAGGAGTTTTGAGGGTTATTTTAATTTCGATTTTCTTTTCGTGTTTTTTACGATTTGTCACTTCGAATTGCTTTGAACCATATAAGTTGAATATATATTTGTAATCACCTTTTAAAACCCTTCAATTTGATATCCCACTCGATGGTATTAGAAGAAAAAAAAATTTTGAACTCCACAATATCAGCTCTATGGATCAGCAGTACTAAACGTGCCGCCAATGCGTTGCGTGTTCAGTACAAGAACGCTTTCAGGGCGCTGTTGCGACTGCCACGTTATTGTAGCGCATCTGCAATGTTTGCTCGAGCCAGAGTAGATAGCTTCTCAGCTGTAGTACGCAAAAAGAATGCATGTCTTCTGGCAAGATTGCGGGACAGTGGCAACAGCCTCCTGAAGGCGATTGCTGATGGGCCTGACGAAAGCCCCATAATGTGGCATCTTATAAAAACCACCTTGTCTGTAGTAGAATTTAAGTACTAACATAGCAAATAAGTTAAATTGTTTACTAACATCTAGTCTTGTAAGTATTTTTGTTGTTGTTTTGTAATGTGGATCAAGTTGTCTGATTAATAAATAAATTATTATTATTATTAATATGGCACCCCATATCCGCCATTTTACTTTTTTTTATTTTATTGTAGCCAGTGACACTCGCGCTACCAAGACAAACCCAAAGACGTATAATTCATCCAAATCCGTTCATTCGTTTAGGAGTTACGAGGGAACAAAGAAACGGACATACATACATACATACAGGTCAAATACATAACCCTCCTTTTGGGCTTCGCCGCAGTCGGTTAAAAATATAACCAATATCCAAAAACAACACTACAAAGTGAAAAATAACTATAATTTCGGAAGTTGGTGTCTTTGGTTTTGTAATTTTTTTTTTGCCACTGAGTTCTGAAATTAAAGTCATTTTTCACTTTGTAATGTGGTTTTTGGAAGTTGGTTGTATTTTATCGTAATTTTTTTTTTATTTTTCATACGCTTTTTATTTCTGGTACAGTCGGCTGCATCAATTGGGTACCCCTCAAAAGACATGTGGGTTCAAATCCGCGATAGTCCGAACTTGGTTTTTGTATTTTGCACAAACATTTTATTATAATTTAATTTATTGTTTTTGTGAATAAATAAGTTTATGTTAGTATTTATTTTTACTTAAGTCTGTTTTTATTATTGTCATTTTCAATAAAACTTTAATACTTCTAATATTGCGTATAAGGACAAGCAATAACAGGGTTGACATTTACGAAGAGCTATTCAACGTCTAAATAGACCAGAGGTTTCAAGACCGGTTGCCGTGCATAAGGTTGGAGGTTCAAATCTTAAGCACGAATTGTTTTTTGTCATGCATTATATATTTTTTTAATATAAAGTATTTTTCTATTTTAAGTAACTATTTTTTTTGTATTTTATTATTGTATTTTTAATTTTTATTTTTTTTTTTATTTTAGTAATATTTCTAAAGAATTTAAAAATCAAGAAAAATAAAATACTTTAATAATCATTTAATAATATTTTTTATTGATATTATGTAACAAAACTACAAAGATTTATATTTTACAATAATTTGCTTTGATAATTTACAGTTACCTTATTAGACATATTTTGCCAACTGGGACAAATGGGTTCCTAGATAAATGCGAAAGGTGAAGGAAAACTAGACTCATCAGACGGTAACTACATTATAGATTAGTAAAATGTATGCATAACTACCCTCTAATAACAAACTATTCATTCACTGCGATTGTTAATTCGTTGAGATATTAACTACCTAACTGGCTTAGTTGGTAAGAGCTAGCGGTAATCATTGTATAACCAATGAGTCGATGAGTCGATGGTTCAAATCTCGTCCGGGCTTTAGAAATACTTTTTGTATTATTCTTAAGGATGTATTATTTGAATTGCAAAGTTGTAGCAAAGTTACTTTTAATATAACTGGGGTACCCAATTGATGCAGCCCACTGTACCTACCTCACACAAATTCTAAAACCACTACCTGCAAAAGAAATTAGAACATTATCCACATAAAAGTGGGGAAAAAATACATATTATTGAAGCTAACTCAAAAACTACCCAACCAATGTCAATAAATTTTATAGAGGACCAACTTTGAGGTACACACGGCTACAGATCAAGCTATACATTTCCAGTATAAGCTGATCTCGCATTGTATCGGATTTCTTTACAATGATAGGTCAGTGTAAACTGGAAATGTATAGCTTGATGTGTGTACCCTCTCGAATAAAACAAAAAATTAACATGCAGAGACACTTTTTTTCATTTTGACCAACTTTATTTGTAAAATCTATAGCAACAATAAATTAATAAAATAATATTCTATTAAAATTTTAATTTTGTCATCATAAGGAAAGAAAATGATGGCGATCGCATTTATGTCAGACTAGCTGACTGACACCAACGTTGTCCTGTCATTTCAATTTATTATTTTTTTCATTTTTTTTTTGTCTTTTATACAACCAACAAAAAAAAATTTAAATCGGTCAAGCCGTTTTTGAGTTTTAGCGAGACTAACGGACAGCAATTCATTTTTAGGGTTCCGTACCAAAATGGTAAAAAAGGAACCCTTATGGTGTGACTCAGTCTGTCTGTCTGTCTGTCTGTCACAGCTGGATATCTCAAGAACTACTAATGCTATAAACTTGAAATTTGGAATAGTTTTAGATGACTTACTCAACTATTTTGCAAATAAGAAAGAAGTAAAAATATTTATATTTATTTTGTAAAAGGGACTGAAAGGGGGTCTTAAAAATTCAAAGTGGAGCTACTATGGCATGTGGGGTATCATATGAAAGAACGCTGTTTGCAAATTCACAAACATTTTTTAAATTTTTTTTAGACCGTATAGTTTTCGACGTTTGATGAAAAATGTAAAAGAAATACCGTCCCGTCCCCCCTTATCTCCGAAGTTTGCAAAGATAAAAATCTGAAATTATTCTATGTGATATAAGTTTATGTAAAGATTACAGGAAAAATAAAACGATGTCCCTAAATAGCACACTTTTTGTTTGCACATTCACAAACATTTTTTAAATTTTTTTTAGACCGCATAGTTTTCGACTTTTGATGAAAAATGTAAAAGAAATACCGTCCCCCCCCCGCCCCTTATCTCCGAAGTTTGCAAAGATAAAAATCTGAAATTATTCTATGTGATAGAAGTTTATGTAAAGATTACAGGAAAAATAAAACGATGTCTCTAAATAGCACACTTTTTCAGAAATCGGAACGGAACCCTCGGTGCGCGAGTCCGTCAGAGCAACCGGTTTTATTAAATCTAAGCTAAAACGACTGTAAAAATGCAAATGCAATCATTTTCTTATAACAAAAACATTGCTCAACATATCTCCTTCAATTAATGATCCCATGTCCTGTGCCATGTCGCATTTTACGACGGCTCTGTCCGACCTAAAATTTGGACATCTCCAAGTCCGTAGTCCACTAGACCCGAAGGCTACATTTTCGCAGCTTCAATAAAAACGGATCTCGGATCCCGGACTGTCCCATTCAATACTGACTAATGGCCTCCGCACGGCACTCGCCCGATCTCAATTTACTTTCACACCATTGCTGCACTTTATTTTTCCTGTACACCTAGAATACTGGTTGCAGAAGTTCAAGTTCCCACAAGAGATGATGACAAGTTCGTACTTGCTTTCACTTCGAATAGTATTGGCATCCGAGCTAAACACGTGACCGAGTTTCTGTGCGTGAAAAGTCAGTCATCGATCGTCCACTATCTAGATGCATAGACGCTCGTGGTCTCCTGGCTAATAATAAAAGCCGCACGGGTCGATCGATCAGGTTAAGCTGTTACGCTTGCCACGGTCGGTCCGTAGATGGGTGACCATCTTTACATACTGAGACCCCTCCGTGCCTTGGAAAGCACGTTAAGCCGTTGATCCCGGCTGTTATCCTTGGATCTTTGACAGTCGTTACGGGTCGTCAGAAGCCCACAAACAAAAGAACAACAAACGTGATTTTTTTGCCGTATTTATAGATAATGGTACGAAGGGTTCTTCGTGCGTGAGTCCAACTAGTACTTCGCCGGTTTTTTATTCGACGCGCACTGTACATGGACCTTCTGCTGTCTTTCGTTTACGTTTCTCAGCACAGTGCATGCCGTGATTTGTGGCTCATGGGATGTCTGCGGTGGTTTATTGTCCTCACGGTCCACTGGTGCATGCATCTTCACGATCCTGCTACGGAAGCGCGCTGAATTCTAAGTGGTTTCCCAGTTTGGTTGTTTATTTTTTGCTAGTAGAGGAAATGGGTTCATTTAAGGCGCAGATTTCCTGAAAACTATCAAAAAGGTGGTTTTTTAAAGCTGTGTATCTCATAAACCGTAAATAATTTTGACATGTAAAAAAAATATGATATTTTCAAGTCCTTTTCGCATACAGTGATGGAAGCCAAAACATAACTAAACATACTTTAATGCACCAAAAAAATCTTTAAACATACCTCCTAATAATCTTTAAAAGCTGTTTATCCCTTCATTAGCAATTATAATTATAATTAAAAATATACCATAAAATGTCAAATTCCAATCCAAACTGCATCCAGTGATGGATTACTTTTTATTAAATAGTTAATTTCTAATTTTATACGATTTTATTTGCACTTTTACGACATAATTCCGGTGCGCATGAGAATCTTCTATCTCGTGCGTCAAACTAGACAGCCATAACGCCATTTCACTTACACACCGAGCTAAACCAGGCTTGGAACCAGGGCCTTAATCTTACGTAAACACTTAAAAACTTTATTAAAGCTTAACTTACAAAAGATGGATTTGCAATATTAGTTTATAATTGTGTCAAGATGCGGCGAAAGCTCGCTTTGAGCACTTTACTCAAGCGTGCTCCATTTTTATAAAGAATGGCGGACGTAGAGATTGTGTGTGCTTCAATAATTTTATTTAGTTATTGTTATTGGAAGAAGAAGAAAAAAACAAAATGAATTTGGATGTTCAATTTGTACCAAAGAACAAACATGCACTCACAGTTGTCGCATAGTTGTGTAGTTACAAAAACTTGATATATTACAAACAAACGTTGCAAGTCAGTCTGCGCCTTTAGTCGCCGAGGTATTCAATCTAAGTATCGCCTGCTGATAAAAAAAACTGCAAATAACCAGAAAAAAATACAGATAATAAAAAATATAATAGGTATGAATAACATATTAAACTCTGAACTTTCTTAGTTAATCGGTCGTAATAATAGCAGACAGTGATATTTTTGATAATTTTTGATGGACATGTTCCAAACCCAAATCATATCTACGTAGCCAAGCCTTAACTTAACTTACGTCATATCATAAAGAGTACTCCATAACCACAACTTGAACCACCAATGATTCCACAGAGATAGCACACAGGTGTCTCATCCCAAAATCCTACAGAAGGGATTCACTGGCGACTAACAAAAGTTTCCCGCCGTAAAACAAGATGGCGCTTGGCAACCAGCCAGCCAACTATACTCCATCGATTTAGGTAATTAAATAAAGGTAAACAAAAAAAAACTGGACAACTGCGTGTCGGACCACGCACAATGAAGGGTTCCGTAGTTGAAAAGAATTGATCCCAAAAACACACTTGACATAGTAATCCCAAAAAAATTTTTAAGTGGTAAAATTACAAATTAACAATTTTTGGACTTTTTCCTTTACTTGTGCTGTTGCCAGATTTCATAATTCTAGGTCAACGGGAAGTACCCTATAGGTTTTGATTTACTTGCAAGTATCAAAATTATGTCGCTTAAATGGCCGTATTTTTTTATTGCGTTGACTTAGATTTAGCTTGATTTTTTTAGAACACCAAGGGATCATAGATTTGCGTATTTGATATTAATTTCAACTTGATACCTCCACGCGTTCCTGAGAAAAAGAGTACTGACAGACAGACAGACAGACGGACAACGAAGTGATCCTATAAGGGTTCCGTTTTTTTTCCTTTTGAGGTACGGAACCCTAAAAGGCACGTGTCTGGTTACCCGACTAAACGTAATACCTTCCACTTCAGCCACCATGCTACGACACAGTTGTACTCTTCAATTTAGCAACGTTATACAACGAATTATAAAGTTGCTAAATTGAAGAGTACAACTGTGTCGTAGCATGGCAACTGAAGCAGTGGTCTCGAACCTACCGATTTTTCGGTATTTCTACCTACATGGGCTCTGTTTTATCGAAATATTTTTTTCAATAAATAAACGAATTTGATTGAATATTGTATTTTTTTCTCAAATACCGATTTTTGGTACAAATATAACGATTTTACCGGCAACTGTACCGATCTCGCTCTATGACGTTCGAGACCACTGAACTGAAGTGACAGGTATTACAGGTCTCCCAAAGTGATAATGCGCATAGAAATCTTCGTCACTGTTCGGCAACGGTCGTATTCCCCGAGCATCGGAAGGCGATATGTATAAAGAGTGGTTAAGTGCATTTTCTTCATGCATAATTTAGGGCTCTTACGATTCAATGATTCGGGTGTTTCCGGGAATACGACAATATTAGCGAAGTCTGCATGCGGATTATTAATTTGGGAATACTGTACGTTTAGTCGGTTAACCAGACACGTGGTTCTTTTTGTTTACCTTTATTTAATTACATAAACCGATGTAGTATACAGGAGCTATACTTCAATATTTAAACCCCGTAACTTATGGCTGTACGTGTCTTCGGGTGATAGGATGGTTTCCTGTGATTGTATCTTGTGTCTCTACTGAGGTTATTCTTGAAGTACGTGACGTAACAGGCGAGTTGCTGGAAATAGCCTCAGGTAGTTGAACCAAGTTTTCTGTCGATCTGTAAGCAAGTTATAATATGCTTTCGACGGCCAGTGCTTAGATTCGTAGAATTGTTTATTGTTGACGCTTATATACCTACGGATGTCTATAAGGTGTAAAATATTATGTACTAGCTTTTGCCCGCGGCTTTGCCCGCGTGGATGTCGGAAAATATCCCACGGGAACGTACTACCGGGAATTCCTTCTTTATTCCTTGTCTACATTATAAAGGGAGGTTCCCTGTGCAAAATTTCAGCTTTCTAAGTCCAAGGGTTTCGGCTGGGCGTTGATGAGTCAGTCAATCAGTCAGTCAGGACTTTTCTTTTTATTTTTAGAGATAGATAGATATAGTTACATATTGTCCATGTATTTTCTTGCGTTTCAAATAAAGACAATTTTTTTTTTAATCCGTGATATCAACAGACCAGAGATAATAAACTAAAGCAACGGAAAAGTTAACCAATTTTTTTTAAATCTTGTCCCAAATTGCAAGCTTTCGAACTTTCACTGTCACTCATTTTTGCAGTACCTACATATTATTGTAGCCAATACGTAGATAGGGGAAAAAAATAGACAATGCAAGTAAAAATGTATCTAAAATTTCCCCGACTGCTCCTAACTAAAGAAAAACGAATCTCACTAACAATACAAGACTAAACAAAAAACAAAACCCAACCCTTGTTTCAAAGCTAAAATGTTTAATACATCTCTTTCCTTTAGTGCTTCGTAGTATTTAATATTTTTAACGAAAGTGCTGAAAATTTTTTCGCGCAGACAAAAGTGAAATTAACAAAATGCTGAAGTTTTTTTTTTAAGTCATAAAGCAGAGGAGGAGGTGTCGATGGAAGCGTTGAGAAATTTATTTTAATTGTCGAAAGACCGAGAATTATTTTTAGGGTTGACTCGAGAAAGGTGAATAAACCCTTTCAGAAGAATTTCTGAGAAGATTTGATATATAGGCTGTTTTATTTTTATTCATTGAACAATAGACACGTGAGGGCTACCGCTAACGAATAACGATGCCTTTGCTTCTCCGTAATTATTAATTTCAGTTTTATCATTGTCATTAAAACTTTTTCAGGCCCGTAGTAAGGGAATGAATTTACCGTGCAACCAACTATTTTAGCAAATTTTGATATCTAAGAATTTCACTTCCTATAAAAACATGTTTTCTCAATTTTGAAATAATTACCTGGACAAAATGCATCGGAATTACCATCACAAGATTCAGTTACTATTTAGGCCTTAAGTAATAACTATCTGCAAACTGTAATTCAAACGTCAGTTAGCATGAATACTTTCCAATAGCACATACATTCAAAGCAAAAAACTATAAATTAAAGGAAACTTTTCTAAAAAGGTTCCAAAGCCCTCACAGATAGAAAACCAAAATTGTAAAAACAATCGCACTTGACCGACGTCTAGCAATAAAACTTTTCAAAGAAATAAAACAACGAATTCAGACGAATGATCTAAAATATACAATTATGAAGAGCAACCATTTTGAACTCACTCTCCCAGAAATACTTTACAAGTTAATGTTTTAAAATCTTGAATATTTATAGGATTTAACAAAGAGCAACGTTCAAGTTTGAATTGTTGTGGATTGAAGAAGTTATCAAAAATTTTCTCTTTATTCAGGTCTTCAAGTTAGTCTTATGTTTTCATGGTATGACAGCCGATGACATGAGATTTTCAACTCTAAAGTTGTTCAATTTTAGATTTCAAAATCACATGTGTCTAATTCTACGGCCATTATTACTCTAAGAGTGCTTTTCCACCAGAGATGTGCTATGCAGCTATGCTGCGAGGATGTGAAAGCGAAGCTACGAAACTCTATGAGCGTTTCCACTAATGCTAAGCTGTGTAGCGGAGCGAGTAAGATGTGCTAGGAAGATGCAAGTAAATCGCCTGGATACAACATTTTCCAAAATTAATTTACTCGACTTTAAATCAGCTTCGTCAATTATGTTGTTACTGACAGAAACTCGATTCTTCACCACTTCCAAATTAATTACGTTAAAATCCTATTAATTCAATATTATAAGTTTGTTCTCATTTATTTTCCGCTTAACATTCTAATAAGTGTTTATTTTGCTACGTATTACAAGGAAACATCATCTACGTGTCGCCAGGATTGTTAAAATACTTACTTGACATGTTATGGTTAATTTTAGCGAGCAAGTTCTTTTGAATTTCGATCAGCAATTTGTCTTGTTAGGGTTCCGTAGAAAAATGGCAAAAGGAACCCTTACGGTGTGACTCAGTCTGTCCGTCTGTCTGTCTGTCACAGCTGGATATCTCAAGAACTACTAATGCTATCAACTTGAAATTTGGAACAGTTTTAAATGATGTTTACCCAACTATTTTGCAAATAAGAGTGAAATTTTTTTTTTTTTTTTTGCAACAGGAACAGAAATGGGGTCTTAAAAAATCAAAGTGGGGCTACTATGTGGGGTATCATATGAAAGAACGCTGTTTGCAAATTGTCAAACATTTTTTTTTTCTTTACGCCTTTTGATGAAAAATGTAAAAAAAAAATACCGTACCGTATCCCCCCTTATCTCCGAAGTTTGCAAAGACAAAAATCTGAAAATATTCTATGTGATAGAAGTTTATGTAAAGATTACAGGAAAAATAAAACGATGTCTCTAAATAGCACACTTTTTCAGAAATCGGAACGGAACCCTCGGTGCGCGACTCGCTCTTGACCGGTTTTTTGACATTATCACTCTACCATGTAATTTCTCAGTTATTCTAATGGTGGCCATGTACACTACGGTCCCTCACAACCGAAGAAGTCTACCTGTGCAGAAGAGGTTGCGCGGAGCGTGTGTTGGAATAGACCTGTGCAGTTTTTAAACCTAAGCAAGCGAAAAGGTGTTCAATCGAAATCAATTCTTTTCAGTGACACTGTATTGTAAATATAGAACCGAACTGAAGACCTCTGCGGCATACCGGACTGTCCTATACGCGCTCCGTAGCGTTACATTACATAAGAGTCAGCCGAAGAAAAACACCATAAAAAAACCGGCCAAGTGCGAGACGGACTCGCACACAAAGGGTTCCGTACCATATTATATGTTTAACAATCGCAAAGATAACTTTGTATTTCATAATGATAGGTACTGTGAATTACAAGGTTATTTTTTGCAGTTGTAGAAAATCGCCCATATTTAAACAAAATACCTTATGAATCGCCGTTTTTAGTATTTCTTGATTAAGTACAGTATAAGGTACATTATATAATAGAGCTCGTACAAAAATGGCATAAAATTGACAACTTTTACGGCCCCTATTTCTTCATTTTAGAAGATACTTAAATAAAATAAAAATATCTTTGTAATCTACTCAATGAGTTCTACACAATAACGCCCCACAAACAGGTTAATTTTTTTTTTCAAAATGAAAACTTTTTTGTATGGGGACCACCCCCTTTAATTTTAACTTTACATTATTTTTACCCGACTACGGCAAAGCCAAAAGGAAGGGTTATGATTTTAGCAGTCTACTTGTGTATGTATGTATATAAGTATGTGTTTACGTGTGTTCCACCGTAGCGCCTAGATTACTTAACCGAACTTCTGATAGGTTTTCCTGTAATCTATAGGTAAAGAACTATTATCTGTATTTTTTCCAAAAATTTTAGGCTCAGTAGTTTTGGAGATAAGGGGGGGGAATGGTCAATTTTCGTCTATTTTCTTTAATAACTTCAAAACAATTGGTTTTAAAATTATTTAAAAAAAAATATTTGAGACCCTTACAGTAAGACCTTTCATGTCACACAGTACAGTTTGAAAATCTTTTTTTTAAATTGTACTTATTTCCCCCCCAAAAGGGACCCCCATATTCAAAATTCATTTATTTACGTTACATGTCCGTGTTTGGGTTACCAAAATACATATGTGTACCAAGTTTCAACTTAATCGGTTCATTAGATTCGGAGCAAATTGGCTGTGACAGACGGACAGACGGACAGACAGACAGACAGACACACGAGTGATGCTATAAGGGTTCCGTTTTTTCCTTTTGAGGTACGGAATTCTAAAAACCGGCCAAGTGCGTGTCGAACCACGCACAATGAAGGGTAATTTATCCCAAAAACTAACTTATCATTGTAATCCCAAAAAAAATTGTTTATGTAATAATAATAACAAATTAACAATTTTCGGACTTTTCCTTTACTTGTGCTGCGAGACCTTGCTTTCCTGCCGAATTTCATGATTCTAGAACAACGGGAAGTACCCTATAGGTTTTGATAGTGAGTGTCAAAATGTCACATAAATGGCCGTATTTTTTTATTGCGTTGACTAGAAGCTTGATTTTTTTGGAACTCTAAGAGACCATAAACCTACGTATTTAATATTAATTTCAACTTGATACCTACACGCGTTCCGTAGAAAAAGGGTCTTGACATACTGACAGACAGACAGACAGACGGACAACGAAGTGATCCTGTAAGGGTTCCGTTTTTTCCTTTTGAGTTACGGAACCCTAAAAAGTAGCAGTGGGCAAGCAAAGCAATGACAAACGTTGCCCACATCTAAATGTCGACAATAATATATATTAGTTTAGTTAATAAAGAAAATAATTATGTAACGTTAAAAAATAAAATGTTTTTTTTAAGTTGTACAAACAGCCAACGCTATGGAAGAGCGGAGTCTCCTAGCACAGGCGTTATTATGCTTAAAAGGAGGCTCCAATCATATACTAATCTAAACTAGTTGGTACAGAAATAAACATTTTGTATTTGTATTTGTAATATACTAGTTCTTACATAATTGAGCAACGTGGCGTATTCTTGTTGCAAACTCGCTAACTCCGGACCAGAAACCGCATCCTAACTTGAACCACGTCCATTGCACTACTACCGGAATGCGTTTGTTACAATCTGTCGGAATTCCATAACTGAATCCTATTTCAAAAATTCAAAGCCAGTACGTTTTAAAGGGATTTCGCGCAAAAAACGTTTGTAATTTCACTGTGCAGCCGCATTGCTAAGGGCTTTAGTTTCATCGTGTTTGACGTTGTCGTGGAATCTAAATGACGTTTGTTGTTAGTGCAATTTCGAGTGATTACGCTGGCATTTCCTCAGTGTATTGGTTCATACCTTAGGTTAATTTTCAATGACGGAATATACTTACTAACAAAAACTTCTAGTAAACCGGGACTGCAAATTGTTAGCAGCAACGAGGTGCTCTAAAAACTTATAATCTCTGTTCTCCGTTCATTGACGATCTAACCTAGGTAATAAGCAGTATGCAGCATATAAATATGGTGCTACCATATTTATATGAACTGGTTGTATTTTGTCTACGTACTGTTCATCATGCCCTCCAATGCGTCCATTTGACATAATATTTATTAACTTTTTTCAGAGCGATGAAATTAAATACACCTATTCTAAATACCTATCCACCTACCCAGCTATGCTTCTAACAACTAAGAACAATCGCAGCATCATCTTTTAATGTACACATGTATCAATCGACCCGTGCGGCTGTTATTAGGTACTTAGCCACGAGCTCCTCCAAAGCAACACCTCCAATTGAAACTTTTTTTATCACAGCTTGTTTATCTCTTGGAGCAACATAAAATATTTTTTACACAAAGGTCGCAAACTTCTGGTAATGCCTCACAAACTTTGAGCAATAAACCTGATTTATTGTGTACGCTCTTTTACTTCCTTATTTTATGGAGACAGTCAGAATTGGTGGTACTGGTTACTAGTTTCACGAATCATTTGTTGAGACGAGGTGCTGTAACAAATCTACTAGCCCGAAAAATAAAAGGGGTAAAAAGTAGACTTGAACAATATACAGGGTGATTGGAAGATGGGTGCAAAGCTTTAAGGCGAAGATAGTACACACAATAGAACCATTTAAGCCATGGTTGTCTCAGGCGAAGTCTTACCATTTTTTTTAAACCAAATTTTGTGTTTTTTTTTTCCAAAACTCCAAAAATTTTAACTAAACTCTAAACTGCTTATTTATGGCCAAATTGAATGATAAATTAATTCATTTTTATTGTATTTAATTAAATTAACGTGTAAGCAATCTGGAAAACTATGTTTTAGGCTTCTGTGTCGTTAGAATTTTTTTTTACAGACATTTAAAATTCATTAAAATTTTAAAAATTCATAAATACTTACTTTTTGTACACTTTATTTTAAAAAAAACGGAGGGTGCTTTTTTTGTTCAAACATTTTTGAAAACATGC
Organism: Cosmia trapezina; assembly: GCA_905163495.3. Lineage (NCBI taxonomy): Eukaryota > Metazoa > Arthropoda > Insecta > Lepidoptera > Noctuidae > Cosmia > Cosmia trapezina. The sequence continues at coordinate 3,258,081 of LR991021.1, forward strand.
TTGATAATCGCTTTTTCTTTTGAGGTATCATTTACGTGGATATCTTACAAATTATTGAAATTAGGACCTACAAACCAATTTGAGGGAGAAATTTTAAATTTTAGGCAGACTAATTAAAGGCCTAAAACATGTTTTGCTAGATTGCTTACACATTACTTTAATTAAATAGAATAAAAATGAATTCATTTATCATTCAGTTTGGCCATAAATAAGCAGTTTAGTTAAAATTTTGGGAATTTTCGATATAAATCATAAAAATTAGGTTAAAACAAATGATAAGACTTCGTCTAAGACAACCATGGCTTAAATGGTTCTAAATTGTCTGTACTATCTTCGCCTTAAAGCTTTGCACCCATCTTCCAATCACCCTGTATAATTTAGAAAAAGTGATAAAAAATACAGTATTAATTTAAAAACCTAACCTACCTAGACTAGACACACTCTCAGATGGAATTAGCAGGAAGGTTTTGTAAATAAGAACTTGAGATTGCGTCAGGGCAGATTACACGCCAGGCCTCGTCAGCCCTGAGGCGTGAAGATCCGCTTCCTAGTCAAAATGTGATCACAGGCAGTGCAGGCAGATCCCAGGCAGTGCATGTTACTCAAGAAGATTAGAAGAAAGTCCACCTGACGTCAGCGCAGTTTCCGTCTTGGTTTTTGTGAAGGTAATTCCAGACCAAGACTCGCAGTCACGAAGCTTTCCCTCAGCACCCGGACGCAGACTCTTCTTGCGGAGATGTTTCTTGTGTGACCAGATCTAAAGTTACGGGTCCTGAGAGATAGCTTCGTGACTAATCAATCAATCAATCAGTTTATTCGTGAAACATAGGTATTTACATGCATAGGTGTTAACTTATATAGGTGCGCTATGTTTTGTCATAATTATGACATACAAATTTATAAGTTACACATTAGGTGTCCTTAGAATAATAATATTTTAAATTAATTAAATACATGAAAAGCAAATACAATAAATAGTCATAGTCATAATTATCAAAATGTAAAGTCATTATTATAATTGGTCATTTAGTCCGGTCAATTTAGACATTCGAAGTTACATAAAGTCCCAACAAGCTGAATTTCTGTGAAATTGTTCAAAACATAATTATAAACAATGTCTAGAAGTTCCCCATCATTCCCCTGTAAGGAAAAAAAATTATTCAAGGTCAAAGGTAAAAAAAAATAGTTTTTCGCGATTTTCAGCAAAACGGTAAGTTTTATCATAAAAGTACCTCAAACAAAAATTGTAGATCATAAAATTATCTATAAAAAATGTATTTTACTTTTTTTCTTACGAGCCACCGTTTCTGAGATATAACGATTCAAAAAGTTATAAAATTTATTATCGTCATAATATGCACACGTTTCCACGCCACCTATGAGGTAGTGTACTTAGCGCATTTTTTTAACGTGGTTTCCCCAGTAGGCCTACTCCACGGGTCAGTTGTGATCCTGTTTAATGTAAAACTATTACATAATAACGGAAATTTTCAAAGATTGGGAAAGATAAAAGCGGTGTAAATTAAAAAAAAGTGTTGAAGTTTATTCGTCTTATTCGTAAGTTTCAAATTCTTGTTCTTCTTCTTGATCTTCTTCTTGTTCTTCTTCTCCTGCTTCTTCTTCATGAAGATGAAGAAGAAGCAGGAGAAGAAGAACAAGAAGAAGATCAAGACGACGAAGTATCATGCGATACATCGCTATTGACGCAATTTACTTGCATCCAAAATGAAGATTTTGGATGCAAGTAAATTGCGTCAATAGCGATATATCGCATGATACTTCGTCGGAGTCAAACGAATCCTCCATTGTTTGTGATTCAATATTAGAGCACGACCGGCCTTGACAATTTGTGCATGAAAGAACAAGACAGTCCGACTTTTTTGCAACCACATTTAGCACTGCATCCCTTTTTGCAGTTGCAAAAAATAGTGTTCAGCAGTTTTTCCGGCGCAGGTGGAAGTAAAGTTTGAACTGGCTCTAATATATTGTTGACCAACTTCCAACCCCAGTCTGTAGGGTCTAGCTGATAACCAAGCCACACTTGAACTTGGTAATATACTCGAAAAAGATGTTGTTGAGCAGCAACTGAGGTTGGAGGAAGACAAGCTAATTGAACTTGTTTTTTATTTTTAGTATTTTTAACGAAACATGCATATCGATGCTTATCTAAACAGGTAGTTTTTTTAGGAGCTCCGTACATAGAAAGAAGAAAGCGGATGCCGTTGGTAATAACTTCTTGTTGAGTTGAATTACTCTTTTTAAAAACTTCAGCTTCTTTTTTTTTTTTTTTTTTATATAACAACTCTAGATGTATATACGTGGCGTACTCATGTATATTATGACGATAACAACTTTTATAACTTTTTGAATCGTTATATCTCAGAAACGGTGGCTCGTAAGAAAAAAAGTATTGATACATTTTTTATAGATAATTTTATGATCTACAATTTTTGTCTGAGGTACTTTTATGATAAAACTTACCGTTTTGCTGAAAATCGCGAAAAACTCATTTTTTTAACCTTTGACCTTGAATAAAATTTTTTCCTTACAGGGGAATGATGGGGAACTTCTAGACATTGTTTATAATTATATTTTGAACAATTTCACTGAAATTCAGCTTGTTGGGACTTTATGTAACTTCACTCTCATTTTTTGGTCTAAATTGACCGGACTAATTCAAAAATTCGTCTACAGTCTAATAACATTTGTCAATGACACACTAATCAACTCATTTATTTCCCCAAAAATATCCAGGATGTTATTATTATTTTTTTATAATATCCTTGATATTTTTGTACAGTCTAGTCGGTTAGGTAAATATTGGGTACAGAACTGCATTGGGTACTTAATTGCAGTACATATTGATACACGCCCACGCTCCCTCACCGGGAGCACTCGCCTGTAATGTAACTAACCTGCGACCTAACCTTGTTACTTCTACCTATTTCATTGTATGTATTAAGAAACAGACTGACTATTTTAAATGGCACACAATCGTGTCACCATTAGCAGGCTTGAAATAAGGTTGGAAAATTGAAAATAATATTTGTGTTACCGAGACGTGACTAAGCTGCGAATGTGCATTTATTTTCCGGGTTTTCTTTAGGTTATTTAGAATCTACACAATAAATGAAATAATTGTCCGGTTAAAGTTTAAAAAAAAATGCTAATTCTATTAAATTCTTAAAAAAAGAATATCGTTATCTCTGAAAATACTCTGAAACTTTTTTACTGGGAATATCAAACTATTTTTTATATATTCTATTCCGTTAAAAATTTTCTTTAAACCCTTCTCTGCCCACTTTATTTTTTGCGTCGGATAGTTTCACTGCGTTCGTCATACTCGACAATCCAAGAAACCAATTTTTGTGAATATTGAGCTAATACCGCGCCTTAACCTATCCGGCTGGTTTAAGGCCCAGATTTCCTGAAAACGATCAAAAAGGTGGTTTTTTTAAAGCAGTGTATCTCATAAACCGTAAATAATTTTGACATGTAAAAAAAATATGATATTTTCAAGTCTTTTTCGCATACAGTGATGGAAGCCAAAACATAATTATACATATTTTAATGCACCAAAAAAATCTCTAAACATACCTCCTAATAATCTTTAAAAGCAGTTTATCCCTTCATTAACAATTATAATTATAATTAAAAATATACCATGAAATGTCAAATTCCAAACTGCATCCAGTGATGGATTACTTTTTATTAAATAGTTAATTTCTAATTTTATACGATTTTATTTGCATTTTTACGACATAATTCCGGTGCGCGTGAGAATCTTCTATCTCGTGCGTCAAACTAGACAGCCATAACGCCATTTCACTTACACACCGAGCTAAACCAATCTTGGAACCTGGGCCTTAAATTATCTATTGACACCTTTATTGAAAGTGTTAAAATCCACACAGACATCAAAGCACGAACTTATTAATCTTATACCTTGGCCGCGAACTTTTCTTACCAGAGTTTGAAAATGACCAGCTGGCTGGGTTTTCCTTTTATGTTAAAACAGTAAGGAATTTAATCTGCCATAGTGTTTCCCGGCATTTGTAGGCAACGCGTAGTCTAATGCAACTATAAGCATTGCAAAGCACTGAGAATGTGGCAGTGGGGAGTTTGCATGGAAAACAGGTAACTTGCTAAGTCGGCACTGAAATTTTCTTATGAAAAGAAGGCTAGATACTTTGAAAAAAAATACATAGATTTTTCCTATTGTTCTATGGCCTGGGTACGCCGGTTACTGCTATATTTGGACACAGGGGCTGTACCATGACGTGTTAATGTCATCATGATTCCGTTGCGAAAAAAGGATGGTGCTATCGGTCGTATCAGTCTCTCTCTCACACTGGAACAGTGATGGCTTTAACACGTCATAGTAAGACCCCAGTATGTAACAATCAGAGATTTACCTAGGCTTTTACAATCACACAGATATTACATGAGGGTGCCTACTCGCTTTTCTAGTAATATACTTAAACCTCTATATAATCTCCAAAATAGTTTGAACATTTATTTATGTATCGACACCCATGCTATAATAGTTATTTATGCAACTGACGTATAATAAGGCGCATTAAAACACGAATGTGGATATCACATGAGTGTTTTAATACCTAATTATGTACAGTTGCATACAAGACTTTATCTACATCCATGTTATCAATCCTCTATAAAAGGTTCGGTCAAATTTTTTTGCAATACTAATACTCGTATCGAACATGGCGGCCGGCGTCATAGTATACGACGTGAATTTAAATAACTTCTTTTTTAAAATTACGGCGCTGTTATAGTGAAACGCGCGTGCATTACAATGTTCTTTTTTTGAAAACGAGTTGCATTATGAAATTCAGTACAACATTAAAACACCCGTTTGGATGCTATTATGGTTACCATGGTAACTATGACACTGGCTGTTTTAATGTTGGCAATAAGCTAACTGTTTCAGAAACTTTTATAGAGGATTTATCACACACGTTTCCTTTGCCATTACAGATATCAATAAATCTAATGCGACAAAGTAACTTAAGGCGCAACTATACGCCAATGACCTTGAGTGGTTAGCTTGCGCGTTGTGTGCTGAGCTCACGCAACGCGTCGTACCTCCAGCCAGTAATAGGACTCGCCCATCAAGGAGCGCTGTCCCAAATTAGACACATTATTAATTTATTATACATAAAACAAAAGGCATTTTAATAAAACACGTATACTAAAAGATAAATCATTAAATTACCTTTAAAACGGTAAAGGTTTCATAAAAATACGCTTGATAGTTTTTGCGTGATTCTCAGTTTTTTATCTGCGTTAGACATAACTTTACAAATTAATTACACTATTTAATATAAACATAATCTAAAATATTCACATATTAAGTTATTAAAAAAATGCTCTAATTTAACATATATTTTTTCCAAATCATTAACACTACTCGTTCAGACGTGATCTTCAGTTTAAAATCATCAAAAGTCAGATAGCGTCGCCTTAAAGTCTATTTACTTGTACGTTACATACATTGTCAAATAACTGACAGTATCTTTGCACGTGTCCTTTTACACATCACAAAATGATAAATTCACGTTACCAATATAAAAGGCAGAAGCGATGTGACGCAACGCTATGCTACGCCGTCTGGGCAACTGCTACGCGCCTTGCTACGCTGTGTGGGCAGGAGCTACGCGCCTTGCGTACGCGCTTGCGTGCGTGCTTTGCTGCAATTTTGTGATAGCATTTTGTTTTCGGTATTTTTTTTCTCGAATTGGCATAAACAAATAATAATAATAATAACCCCACCGCAGTATCTCTACGTTGACGTCGTGGTGGGGCTTGCGCGCTCCGAATTTTAGGTCTGTGCCGGTAGAGTTCACTTTGCCGGAACGGGTCTAGGATGAGGAGCCAGACCAAGAGAGATACAGAAACCCGCAGGGCAGCATGTGGCGAGCTGTTGGGCAGTAGCGACCCCACGGACCCTATCTCCCGGGAGAAGTCTTGTTCCTCACCTCTCGCTTGCCTTTATTGGCCGGCTGGAGTGAACACTGACGAGGAACAGAGCTCCCACCTCTTTCTTGCCTTTATTGGCCGGTTTGAGTGGAGATTCGCAAGAGCAAACGTGCTCGGAGGAAGGAAGTATTCCAGTAAGTGTTTGTAGGGATCTTGACCATCTTCCGGGCTCTGGGATTGTTCTGAGAACCGTGGGATACCTCTCCACTCCTCACAAGCACCTCAGGACATGTTGCCCCCTTGCCGCTACGACACTATGTGCTAGCGACCTTTTCGGGGGCCCATTATTGTGTGTGCAAGTCACCCCCTGCCATTTTATCCGTGTATTACAAAACATTGATCCGGCAGGGGCCATAGTCCTTTCATAGTTCTAGGCAACCAGTCCACTTTAGCCACTCAAATCCATAGTCCAATCTCTTTATTTCCATATACTGCAATAGTCTTGCACCAACCGGGGGTTGTCCTTGGGTGCACTTGCATGGTGCGTACAGGGATAATCGTCGGTTGGTGCCTCATTTCATTGAAAGCGTCTAACGGGCCTCTGCGAGTTGGCTTTGGCCCCTCGTACGCCTTCTAAAGGTCCGGGACTCCAGGGTCCCGAGAATTGTCAAGACACATAATAATAATATATATAGGTATGTGCCCGACCCAGTTCCCGAAAATGGACATATCACATTGTACTGGGACCGATCCATCATCACTGACAGGACTATTGTTGCCAATAAGCCTGATATAGTGGTGGTGGATCGAACAGAGCGGCGCGCAATGATTGTTGACATAACAGTCCCGCATGACGGGAACCTCGTGAAAGCCGAGAAAGATAAACAAATCAGTATATTGACTTGGCTCGCGAGGTTGTCGACATGTGGGATGTGGACTCAGCAGTCATTGTGCCGATAGTCGTATCAGCCAATGGCTTAATTGCCAATAGCCTCGACCAACATCTTTTGAGGCTCTCGTTAGGCGGTTGGATCAAGGGCCAGATTCAGAAGGCAGTACTCCTCGATACGGCTCGTATTGTGAGGAGGTTCCTATCTCTGCAGCCCTAACCACCGGTAGCTTGGACCCTGCTCCCGACACCGGCGGACCACTATTTTTTATATTTTTAAATGTTTTTTATTTATTTTTTAAGAAATATTTAAAAATGTATTTTATAAGGATAAAATATAAATAAACGAAATAATAATAAAATAATAAATGTTTATTTCCATCAAAGTAGGTACAACAATTTCTTAAACTAATAACAGTTTAAATCTTAATGAGGTTGTACGCTGTCACATAGAAATATGGAATTCTCTAACTCCTACACTAAGTCAAGCTTGTATTATAGGAGTTAGTGAGCTGATGACTTGGACACAACCTTGAACTTATATAAAAATATAACATAACAAAATTATTGCTTAAAAAAGAAAAAAGATAACATAAACCTACCGTAAAGATAAACAAAAATGATATCAATAAATGTCTACCACCTACATATACGAGCAATACTAGACACCTATTATATCAATAAATGTCTACCACCTACATATACGAGCAATACTAGACACCTATTATATCAATAAATGTCTACCACCTACATATACGAGCAATACTAGACACCTATTATATCAATAAATGTCTACCACCTACATATACGAGCAATACTAGACACCTATTATATCAATAAATGTCTACCACCTACATATACGAGCAATACTAGACACCTATTATATCAATAAATGTCTACCACCTACATATACGAGCAATACTAGACACCTATTATATCAATAAATGTCTACCACCTACATATACGAGCAATACTAGACACCTATTATATCAATAAATGTCTACCACCTACATATACGAGCAATACTAGACACCTATTATATCAATAAATGTCTACCACCTACATATACGAGCAATACTAGACACCTATTATATCAATAAATGTCTACCACCTACATATACGAGCAATACTAGACACCTATTATATCAATAAATGTCTACCACCTACATATACGAGCAATACTAGACACCTATTATATCAATAAATGTCTACCACCTACATATACGAGCAATACTAGACACCTATTATATCAATAAATGTCTACCACCTACATATACGAGCAATACTAGACACCTATTATATCAATAAATGTCTACCACCTACATATACGAGCAATACTAGACACCTATTATATCAATAAATGTCTACCACCTACATATACGAGCAATACTAGACACCTATTATATCAATAAATGTCTACCACCTACATATACGAGCAATACTAGACACCTATTATATCAATAAATGTCTACCACCTACATATACGAGCAATACTAGACACCTATTCTATCAATAAATGTCTACCACCTACATATACGAGCAATACTAGACACCTATTATATCAATAAATGTCTACCACCTACATATACGAGCAATACTAGACACCTATTATATCAATAAATGTCTACCACCTACATATACGAGCAATACTAGACACCTATTATATCAATAAATGTCTACCACCTACATATACGAGCAATACTAGACACCTATTATATCAATAAATGTCTACCACCTACATATACGAGCAATACTAGACACCTATTATATCAATAAATGTCTACCACCTACATATACGAGCAATACTAGACACCTATTATATCAATAAATGTCTACCACCTACATATACGAGCAATACTAGACACCTATTATATCAATAAATGTCTACCACCTACATATACGAGCAATACTAGACACCTATTATATCAATAAATGTCTACCACCTACATATACGAGCAATACTAGACACCTATTATACCTACTTACTTTTAATATAAGTTTAATAATAGTTTTATGCCATGATTAATCACACTAATATTATAAAGGAGAAAGTTTGTGAGTGTGTGTGTGTATTTGTGTATGTTTGTTACTTTTTCACGCTCAAACGGCTGGACCGATTTGTATGAAATTTGGTATATAGATAGCTTATACCCTGGATTAACACATAAGCTACTTTTTATGCCGATCTACGTGGGTATAATATAAGCGACGAAAGAGGAGCTCGTGGCTAGGTAATAACAGCAGCACGGGTCGATCCATCTGGTTATGCTACGCTTGCCGGGGTTGGTCCGTGGATGGGTGACCATCTTCACATACTGAAACTCCTCCGTGCCTCGGAAAGCACGTTAAGCCGTTGGTCCCGGCTGTCATTCGTAGATCTTTGGCAGTCGTTACGGGTCGTCAGAACCCCGAAAGTCTGACAACCAGTATCGTAATACCCAGAGACTGGAAGCCGACCCCAACATAGTTGAGAAAAGGCTAGGCAGATTGAGTCAGCAAAGCGACTGTGTGAATTAGCTTAATTTAATTATAGTATGTAGACTATTTTAATATGTCACGACATTTGTTTCAGAATATATTATACTCGTAACCTAACCTAACCTAACCTAACGTCTCCTTATATTGTAAATACAGAAAAGTGAGAACGTGATTTAATCCCAATATTTAAAATGTACCTAAAGTAAATCAACATACATTATTAAACACATTCAACGGTATCGCTTACACCTGGGACGACCCCTCTTACGGAAACGGATATCTAAAATTGTGTATTTTGCTGAAAAAAGATACGTAGTAGCATCCTGAATAGCGTCATTCCCTTCGATATCAATGACAGTCAATGGAGATAAAATCTTTGTTGGATTCACAAAATGACGCTCTTTATTTTTTTTAAAGCGACTTCGTTTCGAAATTCAATCTTTAACGTGATTTTTAGGGTTCCGGTACCTCAAAAGGAAAACACGGAACCCTTATAGGATCACTTCGTTGTCCGTCTGTTTGTCTGTCTGTCAAGACCCCCCTTTCTCAGGAACGCGTAGAGGTATCCAGTTGAAATTAATATCAAATACGTAGGTCTATAGTGTCTTGAAGTCCTAAAAAACTCAAGCTTCAAAGTCAATGCAATAAAAACATACGGCCATTTATGCGACATATTTTGATAATCGCAAGTAAATCAAAACCTACAGGCGGGTACTTCCCGTTGTTCTAGAATCATGAAATTTGGCAAGAAGCAAGGTATTACAGTACAAATAAAGGAAAAAGTCATTAAAAAAAACATATAGACGGACATAATAAACATTTTATTTTATTAAGTTTTCTTAAAATTAATAAAATAAAATAAATAAACAAGAACCTCTTCCTTTTTTGAAGTCAGTTAAACATAGATTTTAGAAGCCTTGAATGTTGTGATTAGTTTATCAAAATTAAATTAATCTTAGTATTAGTTGAAATTTAATTCGAAAACAGATTAAACTGAGGATTCCGAAACTCCGATTTGTATATTAATAGATTACTTTCCTACTTTATAGATAATCATCGTCTGCTCCAAACTATGTTGGGGTCGGCTTGCATCTAATCGGATGCAGCTGAATACCAATACTTTACAGGAGCGACAGCCTATCTCAAAAGATAATAACAAAATCACACTAATATTTTAAAGGCGAAAGTATGTGAGTGTGTGTGTGCGTGTTTGTTTGTATGTTCGTTACTTCTTCACGCTCAAATGGCTGGACCGATTTGGATGAAATTTGGTATGTAGATAGCTTATACCCTGCATCTAAGCTACTTTTAATCCCTGTCTACGCGGGTGAAACCGAGGGGTGCAGCTAGTTAATAATAAAACATCCGGATAAAAACGTGCCACTATAATGGCTCCCAAGCGTGTCGTAAGGAGTTGCTAAAGGCCGTAGGATCAAGCTATAAATTAATAACTTAAGCATTTCCAAGTTTTTTAACAAAAAGATACGCCAGTAGGTCATATGAGGAACATTTATTTGAATAATAGATGGAAAAGTACTCCGGCTGTTTTTTAAAAATCAGCATGAGTTCGCCACTCAAAAATTCAATTTATTTATATTTATTTATATATACATACGTTATTGTACAACACAAAAACACATAACAAAAAAAAATATATACATTACAAAACATACAATGGCCGGCCTTATCGCTTTCTGCGATCTCTTCCAGGCAACCTTAGGATGGACAGTGATTTACATGGAAAGTAAATTCGATCTATATCAAAAGCAATCGATGCCCTTTTACACACGGACTCAAACTTGAGTGGAAATGGGCGGGCTTTTTTGTAAGACTGCATGACAATAGATGGGCCAAAAAGATGACTTCTTGGATGGAACCGGTTGGCAAACGTAAACGAGGATGACATCGTGCGTATAGCTGGATCAAGCTGGATGAAGGCAGCGAAAGACATAGAAGGCTGGTATTCTCTGGAAGAGGCATTCATCTCTGGGGTTCTCAAATTAAAAACAATTGAAATTTAAATAATAGTGATTTTTATTCGTACCTCAAAAAGAAAAACTGAACCCTTATAGGATCACTTTGTTGTCCGTTTGTCTGTCTGTATTTTTGTCAATATTTTTTTGGGATTACAATGTTAGGTTTGCTTTTGGGATAAATTCTTTTCAACTACGGAACCCCATTGTGCGTGGTTCGACACGCACTTGGCTGGTTTTTATTCTAATTAGTGCAGTAGAGGAGCTCGTGGCCAAGTAATAACACCCGCAAGGTCATCATCAGGACAATCATGGATGGATCATCAGGGATTCATCAGGTTAAGCTACGCCTACCGGGCATTGGTCAGGGGATGGGTGACCATCTTTACATACCGAGACTCTTACGTGCCTCGGAAAGCACGTTAAGCCGTTGCACAGTGTTCCAATCGATCAAAAAAATTTCCCTCTGCTGTCTATGATATTTATCAATCAAGGGATGCATTTAAAATGCACGAGTAGAACACCCACGTGTCAATTTCAAATATTTTTTTTTATAAAAAATTATGAAGTTTAGGAGAAAATTTCATGAAAAAAATTAAAATAAATTCTGAAAACGTAATTGTCCAAGATATTTTTTTTTTATAAATATAGTCTGATAAAGCATCTTTAGGCGCTTATTTTCCAGTTTTTAGTTTTGGAAAATCACCTCCGTATACCGTTACCGAGTAATAATTTTTTTTCAGATTTTTGTTTTTATTTTTTTTCTCCTTTTTGTTTTCATTTTTTATAAAAAAAAAAAATATTTGAAATTGACACGTAGGTGTTTTACTCGTGCATTTTAAATGCAACCCTTGATCGATAAATATCATAAACAGCAGAGGGAAATTTTTTTGATCGATTGGAACACTGGTCCCCGCTGTTGGTGCTGGATCTGTTTTAAAATCTACAAAACTGTGCTGGTTCAACCTGTTAACGAGCAATAATTGCAAGTGAATATCTGCAGCAGCGGGTTATCTCGTCTGTGTGAACGAACCGGTGAATTCGATACCGGTGACTGTTGGTGAATTTGGTCTGTAAACAGGGCGAAACTTAACTTCTGAACTGTGCATGGAAAAGGATTAATTCACTCAGGAAATACAAATGTGAGTGTAAATTTGTTCATATAATAGTAATAGAGGTGTTAAAGAATAACCATATTGTTGAAAAGCGGTTGCTTTTTCAACAATGTAAACAGATCACAGCTGACTCATCGATATTGGACAAAAACAAACATCTGACCAATCCAAGCGCACCACATAATCGATGACACAAAATCTGTCGTTCGGAAATCGAATCTAGCACTTTGGGACTGCGCTCCGCTACACGCATAGTTCGCATATCAGCGATCTGTCGCAATATATTTCAATATATCTTGCTATTAAAATATAGTCAGGCGTATCAGTATCAATCGAATTTAAACTATGAATTCATTCTTGGAACATGTTACATTCCGACGCACCCGTACACGCTCGGAACCAAATGATGACAATGGAAACAAATCAAAAATTTTGGACAGTACAACAAATAGCATGCCTGAGTTATCTGAGGACGAAGAGGACATTCAACTAATCGCTTATAAAGATGAAATCAAAAAACTTCAATCCCAATTACAAAGTGCTCATAACGAAATTGAGTTGCTATTGCTGCAAAACAGCGACTTAAAACAGATAAACAATGAATTAATGAAGAAAAATGATATACTCAAGAACATTGCAAGTAGCCCAATCAAGAAAAAAGTAAAAACACCGTTGAAGAACACTATTAACAGCAGCATGAAAACAAAACAAACACAAACCCAAACACCAAAGAAGAAAGCACCTGTTCGTACAAAGACAGCACAGACCCAGACAACAGAAAGTATGAAGACTACACACAGCGCACAGCAAGTAGTTATTGATTCTGGAAAGTCTCAAGACGTCGTCGCCTCACATATTGATATTAACGCAAATGCACCACATCCTTCGCCCACACTTGTAAAACGTAACATATGTGTTCTGAGCAGTGAAACAACAAACAGAATATATACAATGAGTGAGAGAACTCATATAAAGAACTATAATATGTGTCATTATCGTACTCCTAAATGTGGAATAAAATATTTGTTAAATAATATCGATCATAAAGTTCAAAACTTCACTCGTGCAGATTATTGCATTATTTTCATTGGCGAAGAGGATTTCAGGAAAACCCATAATTATATAGAATTTGTAACCTATGTTCGTGATAAGTTAATAACACTAAATCATACTAACTTTATATTATGTCTGCCTATATTTAAGTACATGGACAATACCAATATTATGTTTAACAGCCGAGTAGATATGTTTAATAATTTAATCTATATGGATGTTGAGACATACAATTACGCGTTTATCATGGACTCAAATTTAAATCTTCCATACACATGGGATACATATAACCAGCGACATGGGCACCTAAATAACAAAGGCTTTATGCAGATTATCTCGGATTTGCAAGACTTCGTCCTAGACCTAGAGGTAGTAAATAATTATAGCTTAAGAATTTTAAGAGATGAACTTTCTGATGACTACGATGATTCAAATGTTAATCGGTCAAAAAACCTATCTAGTAATTGTAATGAGACAAATGAGTCGTCTCATTCAAATGGTTTTTTTCGCCTATAACAGCATAAATATCTTGCATCAGAACATAGCTGGTCTTTTAAATAAGGTTGACCTGCTTACGGTCCATCTTCAGGAACTATCCAAAAAACAAAACGACATAGATGTGGTCTGCATTACAGAACATTTCATTATGCGGGGCTGTGAAAAGGTATTAAATATTCCAAATTATAAATTAGCTGCGTGTTATGCAAGACAAGCAAAAAAACGCGGAGGATCTTGCGTTCTAGTTAAAATAGGCCTAGAGTATAAAGAACTAACAGAGATCTCACGCCATTCAATAACAAACACTATTGAATGCAGCGGAATCGAACTAGTCCAGCAAAAATTAATCGTTATTTGTATATACAGGCCGCCGATAATTAACAACCTAAATATGTTCTATGAAAAACTCGAACTTGTTATGAGAACTTCTTGCATTAACTCTAGTAAAACAGTTGTTCTATGCGGGGACTTCAACATTGATACCTTAAAGGAAAATAGAATGTCCCGAGACTTTGAATGTTTTCTTTTGGGTGGCAATCTTAAACTGGAACTGAGGCAACCAACTAGATTGTGCAGTAATAGCTGCATTGATAACTTTGCTCACAATTCTCGCCAAAAATGTAAATGTGAAGTGATCGATTTGGCTCTCTCAGATCACACGGCACAAACTTTGCAAATTAAAGTTAATAAAACATACAGATTGAAATCGTGGCGAATCAAGAAACGAGATTTGTCAATAGAAAATCTAGATAAATTTAATAATCATCTTAGCTGCATTTCGTTCTCCGAAATATACAATACGGAGAATGTAAATGTAGCTTATGATATTTTCTTGAAGGATTTCCGTTTATTGTATGACCTTTGCTTTCCCTGTAAATTTGTTACTATACAGCCGTATAAAAAAGTTAAATGGGTCTCTCGAGGAATACGTGTTTGCAGTAAAAAGCAACGTCACCTTTTATGGAGATACAGACTTAGGCCAAATAATGAAAATAAAAACAAATTTAAAGACTACTCAAAAAAATTTCGGAAAATTATCAAATTAACTCAAAAATCACAGAATAACTATTTCATACGAACCTCAGGTAATAAGTCGAAAGCATCTTGGCAGGTAATAAATAACAAAACACACACTTACGATCCAATTTCCCAAATTAGACTACATGATGCAACAATTACAGATCCTCAAAAAATTTCTAATATCTTTAATAACTACTTTATTGATCAGATTCAAGAGTCACCTCAAGTGTCATTTAAAACCAGTAATATTCCGAAAAACCTAAACTCAATGTTTATGGCACCAGTTTTACCCCAAGATGTAATTAGAGCAATAAAATCTTTAAAAAACAAAAATAGCGTTGGGTACGACGATATAGCAACGAAAGTTGTTAAATTTGTGGCGGAAAATATAGCTGTACCTCTTAGCCATATTGTTAATCTCATCATTAACTCTGGTGTGTTCCCTGATAGCTTAAAAACTGTTATAGTTAAACCACTTTACAAGAAGAAGAATAAAAAAGAAGAAATAGCTAGTTACAGACCAGTAGCCTTAATTCCGGTATTATCCAAAGTAGTAGAGAAGTTAATTTATGAATTACTTTACAATTTCTTATCTAAATACGAAATTTTATGTAATGAACAAAAAGGTTTTAGGAAAAACAAAAGCATTAATACAGCTATTTTCGAGTTACTCAATACTATCATAAGAAACGTAGATAGCAAAGTACCTATTTGCGCAATCTTCACTGATATGACGAAAGCATTTGATTGCGTCCATCACGACATACTACTAAACAAGTTGAGCGTTTATGGAATAAGGGGAAATGTACTCAGTCTTATAAAGTCATACCTTAGCGATCGTAAACAGTACACGGAGATAACTAGAATTTGCCCTAAGATGAAGAGTGAAAGGAAATACCGATCCGAAGGACGAATAATAAAATATGGTGTACCACAAGGCAGCGTACTTGGGCCACCCCTTTTTTTAATTTATATCAACGATTTGCCACGTCATGTGGATAATCCAATGGTATTATTTGCCGATGACAGCACCGCATTAGTAAAATGTGAACATCCCGATAGCTATGAACAGGACATAAATAAGACCTTGGAAGATATCGTACATTGGCTTGAAAAAAACAATTTAGTGATAAACTTACAAAAAACTAACATAATGCACTTCCATCAACGCACGATTTTAAAAGAAGTATCTGTAGACTACAATAAACAACAAATTAACCAAGTTAAAGTAGCTAAATTTTTGGGGATTTACATTGACAGACAACTAAATTGGCAACCACAAGCAGAGGAAATTTGTAAAAGGATGAATACAGCGGCATATGTCCTTTCGAAGTTGGCCAAAAAAGTTGACATTCAAACTATTTTAGTAGCTTATCATGGTCTAGTTGCATCAGTTCTAAGATTTGGTATAATTTTCTGGGGAAATTGCAGCTCAAGGGAATACATATTCAAGGCGCAAAAACGTTGCATTAGAGCGATGTGTGGTTTGAAGACCACTGACAGTTGCGAACCAAAGTTTAAGTCCCTAAAAGTGCTCACATTTCCGTCATTGTATATTCTGGAAATGGCCATGTTTGTAAAGACCAATAAAAACCTATTTCCTACGATGTCAGAAACTAGAAAACGACCTGTCAGAAATCAATACAAAAATTTATTACAAATCGAGTCCGGTAACACAGCGTTAATGAGGAAAAGCGTTATTTGTATGGGTCCTACCATATACAATAAACTGCCAGATGTAATGAAAAATGATACAATTAAAAACTTTAAAAAGAAATTAGTGGCCTTCCTAATAGAAAAATGTTATTACTCGATTAATGATTTTTTAATGGACAAAACTTTTTAATCAGCAATGTGTATAATAAAATATAAAATATTATTTTGAACATATGGACCTAGTATAACTACATTTTTTATTATTTTTTTATTTTATTCTAAGTGACA
This sequence comes from Cosmia trapezina, assembly GCA_905163495.3. Lineage (NCBI taxonomy): Eukaryota > Metazoa > Arthropoda > Insecta > Lepidoptera > Noctuidae > Cosmia > Cosmia trapezina. The sequence continues at coordinate 3,274,991 of LR991021.1, forward strand.
TTTTGATTTGACATTTTTTAATATCAATTTAATGTTTGTACATTGTAATAATTGTAACTGTGACATTTTAATTTGTAATTTTATTTTTTTTTAAATAGCTAATTTTTATAAATTTTGCGTGCCTATTTCCAGGCAGAATGTACATGGCTCACTTTTATCTACTCCACCTGTAATTTACTGTAACCTACATTCGTTGCAAATAAATTATTTGATTGATTGATTGATTGATCTTTGACAGTAGTTACGGGTCGTCAGAAGTCCGCAAGTCTGACAACCAGTCTTACCAAGGTGTATCTTATAACTCAGTTACTGGGTTGTGGAGGTCAGATTGGCAGTCGCTCCATGTAAAAAACCGGTACTCAGCTGCATCCGGTTAGACTGGAAGCCAACCCCAACACAGTTGAAAAAAGGATAGGCAGATTTGAAATTGTAATTAGTGCAACACCTGTATTCTTTGTGAAAGTAAGATAAGTTTGTAACATAAATCCTCCTTGGATCAGGTAGCTAAACTTAAGTTAAACTTAGGCAAATTAAGTAATTAACAGAAACCTGCATACTCTCCAAGTTAGTGGTAACTTAAACGTAACTTAATCCTCAGTCGTAACCTCATGTTAATTCAGACATGAACTCAATTCGGTATTCGAGCCATCTAAGTTAAAATTAAGTAAGTTTTCAGTTTATATTGTTTGTGTCCTAGATCCGGTAACTTATCTAAGTTATAAAATTACTTTTATAGTTTCTTACCTTGCATGTTTTCTTGTAGAGTATCAAAAATGAAAGCCTCTACATCCAGTAATCCAGTTAACTATACAATCACTTCTTTAACCAGCGCCGGGGCTCCGTTTCGCATGGGGTCGCGGCATTATGCTGAGCGGTAGCCGTTTTGCGTAGATGTGACGCATACCCCCTCAAACTTGTTTTATAAATTGTTATTTTATTTTGTTGTTCTTTGCGTCATGTTTACCGCAAATAAACGTATGTTCTTTCTTTCTTCTTATTTAAATTTTGAGTATTATGTAAATGAAGTGATTTGAGTTGATTTCACGTTCTTTTCTCCATGGTTGATTTTCATTCAATACAATTATTGAAAGAAAATTGCTTCAAAAGGATAGAGCAGATTATTTTAAATTATTAATATAGGCTGCTAAACACTGCCTAGCCTACCGTTAACATAATTATTTACAGCACTACAATTCTTCAGTGCGTAGAGCAAAGTTAACTTTTTGGCTGCTGTATCAACAAAATACGTATCAAAAGAATTGCGTACCGTAAATATGATTTGCAGGATTTTTATAAAAATAAAAACGTATATGTAGGTACTACTTACCCGTGCTTACAAACTAATAAATGATTTGATTTTGATTTGATGATAGGTAAGCTTATTCTGATTGGCGATAATTCTTCAGAACATACATAGGTACCGAGACTCCTCCGTGCCTCGGAAAGCACGTTAAGCCGTTGGTCTTGGCTGTCATTCGTGGATCTTTGACAGTCGTTAACTCGTTACGGGTCGTCAGAAGCCCGAAAGTCTGACCACCAGTCTTACCAAGGGGTATCGTATTACCCAGTTACTGGGTTGTGGAGATCAGATAGGCAGTCGCTCCATGTAAAATACTGGTATTCAGCTGCAGCCGGTTAGACTGGAAGCCGACCCCAACATGGGAAAAGGCTAGGCAGATTATTTGACTTGTTTTCGGAATAGATCGACAGATACAGAACTAGGCAGATAAGTATGTATTGATGTAGGTGTAGGTACTATTGTTGCCTGTATCTGTAATCACAGCCGCTGCTAATAACTCGTGCTAATCTAATTTATAGCGCTAACGCAGTCAGCTTATTCGCAGTAAATTAATGCACTTTAGTAGCTAATAATCAAAGGTCGAATTACATTGAGCGCTACCACAGATACTCATTTTTGTGTTTATCTTACTTTACCTTTTTATTAAATAATCAGTGTCAATAAAATGGAAATACTTATAAAATGATTCAATGTAAAAGCACCAAAATAAAAAGTTTTTATAAACAAGCTATTAGTAAATTCCGATTGGAACAGATATTATGTAATACATAGACAAAGTTACAATTTAATAGAGCAAGAGCAAGTTATCTCAAAGGAACTAGCGTGAATGTGTATTCTATCGGTCTAGACTAGAACGTGAAGTCATTGAATATTTTTAATTATCCTCTACAACAACGACTTTGTTAAATTAAACTAAAACATGTTTGTACATTATAAAACAATATTGAGAACGGGTCTTATCGCGATATTCCGTTTTTACGAGGTAAACAGGTACCTACTTATTTCCCGATGTTTCGACCGCCTTGCAGCGATCGTGGTCACGGGAGGACATAATGTTTGTACATTTATGGTATAAGTAGTATCTTTCTTTTCTAATAATAATTTACAACTTACAAATTGAGGACAGCGGCATCTAGTAAAACGAAAACTAGTGAACATAGAAAACGAGTAGGAACCAAGTACCTACTAAGTTAAAAATTACAACAAAAACTGCCAGATGGCGCCAAAATTTTCAACAGGTTAAATAAAAGTACGAATGTGGAGATAATTCCCAAGTATTTTCCTTGAAATATCTGAAGGCATTTCTCATCTCAGCGATAATCAAGATCAAAAACTTGTTGAAAAGCTTTGAAAAAAATAAGAAAATTGCCTAATTGACTTGTATCTTGACGTAATATAGCTGCTCTTTAAAGCTACTGACCCTGTGAAAATATGCCTTAATAACAAACAATAAACATAACAACTCTCCCAATCTCTCTCTCTCTCTCTCATTGAAATAGCGGCGGGACAAACGACCTACCTATATTTTTTTAATTTGGAATGAAATACGTTCACCTAGTTCTAGGCTCCAAGCAGTGGTATAAGCCTACGAGTCATCATCTGCCTAGCCTTGTCCCAACTATCTTGGGGTCGGTTCCCAGTCTAACCAGATGCAGCTGAACACCAGTATTTTACACGAAGCAACTGCCTATCTGACCTCCACAACCCAGTTACTGGGTAATACGATACCCCTGGGTAAAACTGGTTGTCAGACTTACGGGCTTCTGACGACTAGTAACAACTGTCAAAGATCCACAAATGACAGCCGGGACCAAGGGCTTAACGTGCTTATGCCCAATATACAGGCCCAATACAGGGTTACTGGTAACTCGACCACTTCCTTGCAGGATGTCATAGTAGGGTTAAAATGCAAAAAATTAAGCGACCAAATGTTCTACCGAAATTCAGTAGTTTTTGAGTTACTTGTATTTTTAGTTTTTATATGAAAAATCCAATTTAAAAATGATTTACGGCGCGACTATACTGGAATTTAAGTTAGTAATATAGCTGATGCAGCAGCAGTTCTTTGCTAATAATTAAAAGTTCAAAAATGCCTAAAACTTTGGCAAAGATCCCTGTATAAGGTGCTATAAAAATATCTGCCACGGCTTCAATGGAAGATAGTATTGAGTATATAAATTACAATAGTGAAGTAATTTCGTACCCCAGAATAGTCAAATCAATTTGAGAAAATAATGTAATTAAATAAACATTTACTTTATTCTGCATAGTGGTTCACAAAATACGCGCGATGTGTCGCTTCATCAATGAAAACAATTGCTACCTCTTTGTAATAATTGTTCTGTGAATAAACACTAATTTTTACTGGACGGTTTCATACAAATCACTCAATTCAAAATACGCACATTTTTGTATGAAAAAAATTATGACATAAGATCAACAATTTAAGGCTCTTACAGACAGAGGCGATATCGCGTCGCGACGTGTCGCGTAGCGGTGTTGCGACGCGATAATACCGCAATATCGCTCGCGATATCGCCTCTGTCTGTAAGAGCCTTTATCCTAACTATTGTAATGTATACACAATACTGTCTCCCATTGCAGCCGTGGCAAATATTTTTATAGCACTTTTGAATATTCCGAACAAAACCGAACAATAGCCGAACATTGTAGTATATCATTACTAGCTTTTGCCCGCGGCTTCGGCCGCGTGGATCTCGGAAAATATCCCACGGGAACGTACTACCGGGATTAAAAGTACCCTTGGTGTTAATCCAGGTAAACAATGTCTTCTCGCACTGCTTATACCTATAGTACCCGAGGAGCGGACTAAATGTTACTTCAAGATACGAACTATGACTACATTTCCAATCTCTTAAATCTCTTAAAAAGAGGTACAGAACATTTTTAATATTATTTGTGAAATAAATCCAAACCATAAATTTGAATTTTCATATCCCCAACTTAAGAAATGCTGGCTTCCTCATACAACTTTCACCCCCCGTAGGATTATTTTTTAAGACAAAAAGTAGGCTATGGTGTATGTGCCATCATAGTCTTGCCAAATTTTATCGAAATCCGTGCAGTTTTGTGAATTTTAAAATCATCCCATATTTAACCCCCTCAGGGGATGATTTTTCAAAATCGCTTGACCACACATTTCTTTATGTCCTACCAAAAGCATAAACTAGTATTTTCATATTCCTAACTTAAGAAATGCTGGGTTGCCCATACAAACTTTCATCCCCTATATCACCCCCCGTAGGATATTTTTTAAGACAAAAAGTAGGCTATGTCCTACCCCAGGATGCCATCTATAGTCTTGCCAAATTTTATCGATATACGTGCAGTTTTGTGAGTTTTAAAATCATCCCCTATTTTACCCCCTTAGGGGATGATTTTTCAAAAACGCGGAACCGCATATTTCTTAATTTCCTACCAATACTCGTAGCATAATTTTTTTATCCCTAACTTAAGAAATACTGGGTTTCCCTTACAAACTTTCATCTCCTATATCACTCCCTGTACTATTATTTTTGGAAAAAATAGTATCCTATGTCCTTCCCCAGGATGCTATATAAAGCCTTGCCAAATTTTGTCGAAACCCGTGCAGTTTTGTAAATTTTAAAATCAACCCCTATTTTACCCCCTTAGGGGATGATTTTTCAAAAACGCTGAACCGCATATTTCTTTATTTCCTATCAAAAGCATACATTTTAATTTTCACATCCCTAATTTAAGAAATACTGAGTTTCCCATACAAACTTTCATCCCCTATATCACCCCCCGTAGGAATATTTTTGAAAAAAAAAGTAGCCTATGTCCGTCCCCAGGATACCATCTATAGCCTTGCCAAATTTTATCGAAATCCGTTCAGTGGTTTAGGCGTGAAAAGGTAACAGACAGACAGACAGACAGACAGAGTTACTTTCGAATTTATAATATTAGTATGGAGTATGGATTACGAGCTGACTCAGTTAGTCGTCCCAGCTAACTTATCGCCGCGATATATCACGATAACATAATTAGGGCTAATGTCATTAATTAATGGTAGAACATCAAACATTATATGTTATCTCACTCGTGTAACAGTGCAGTGTTAGTTAGGCAAATAGTTGTTATTACCAAAGATTATTAGTGTACGTTTGCTTTATATTTGAACTGGCTTTTGCTCGCAGCTTCGGCGGCGTGTATTTTGGAAGTCATCCCGTGGGAACGTACCACTATGGGGATTAAAAGTATCCTAATTATGTCATGGTCTATCCGTGTACCTTTCATCAAAGTGAAAAAGTGACAGGCAGACAGACACGAGTTAGTTTCGCATTTAGTATAGAAGTATACAGACTCGTAATTATGAACAACTTTTAATATAAGTTTATCCTAGGGGTCGTTCCAAATATCTCCGCTTTGTTTGGGTTGAAATGACGATCAACCATCCGATATAATTATCTGCCTTTCTGACTAGAGCTGAAGTGACGCCACACAAGCATGTTTAACAACAAAGAACGTACACAACGCTGACCTATGACCTCTTCTAAGAGTCTACACACAAAGTCCAATATGCAAAAGAGTGTATTTGGTCACAGATAAAAAAATACTTTGGTGTTAATCAAAAAACAAAGACATTGGATGTACATATATCATCTAAGTCAAAACATAAATAATGTTGAAATAAGAAAAAAACCGGCCAAGTGCGTGTCGAACTACGCACAATGAAGGGTTCCGTAGTTGGGATTAAATTAATTATCCCAAGAACAAACTTAACATTATAGTTGAAAAACATGTTCTCCCATACATTCCAACAGTAAATGTAAGTTTGTACTCACACTACTGACAGATTTACCATGTTATTTTAAGACCACAAACTTCCTATAGGTTTTCCTGTAATCTACAGGTATAGTACTATTTTCTGCACTTTTTCAAAATTTTAGGCTCAGTAGTTTTGGAGATAAGTGGGGTCAATTTTCGTCTATTTTCTTAAATAACTTCTTCTTAAAATTATTTTTAAAAAAATATTTGAGACCCTCATAGTAAGCCCTTTCATTTGATATGTCACACGGTACAGTTTGCAAAAGTTTTTTTTTACTTTCTTATTTGCCCCCTAAAAGTGTCCCCCATATTCAAAATTCATTTATTTACTTTAGCCGTATATGTTTGGGTCACCGAATGTGGGTCCATACGTATACCAAATTTCAACTTAATCGATCCATTAGATTCGGAGCAAATTGGCTGTGACAGACGGACAGACAGACAGACAGACACACGAGTGATCCTATAAGGGTTCCGTTTTTTCCTTTTGAGGTATGGAACCCTAAAAAAGAAGAATTTAATTATAGGTAGTTACTCTTTTGCAAGTTCGAATCTTGCCTAGCTGCTATTGTTCTAAATTATGAACTTCCAAATAATAATACTGTCTAAAGTATATTTCACAAAATCCTTTGTTAACTAAATAGGTACACACAGAATATAGGTGATTTTGAAAACAGGGAATAAAAATAACATTAATTTAAGAGAAAGCACAGTTCCACGTGAACATATTATCATACCGCGTGATTACGGCGTCATTAGTCAGTATATTATAGCACTCATTACTAAATAACTGTTCCAATGTATGTCTTGCTATCTAATAGTAAACAATACGCCACCACATAACACAAAGACTAACTTGTTATCACTTTATTCAGTAGTTAACGGAAAAAAACAAGAATTAATATCAAAAACTTTATTTAAAAAAAAACACTTTTTAATACCTAACTGGAACGAATTCTATCTCGTCTTTCAGATCTACAGCATAAGTGGTAGCTTCCACAGTGTTCCTGTCGGGAATTTGATTGGTTTTCAGCTCGGTTTCTTTGCCCAAGTCTCCTCTTCCCAATCCGACGTCAACGTCTTGAACTCCTTCATTAGTGTTTGTTTCAATTTCCTCGCGACTTCCCTCGAAGTACGGCCGTACAGTCGTATCAAACTGCACCTCTTGTTCTGTCGTCGTAATAGGCTCCGTCGACTTCACTACAGCTCCATCCTTCAATGGAAACGTAATCTTCAAAACTCCATTCTCGAAGATCCAGTTTCCAGTCACGTTCACAGTGTCAGGCAGAGTCCTCACATCCAGGTAGTTCCTCTCACTGCTTTCCGTGTACTTGTGGTTCGCTTGTATCATCAGCAATCCTTCGCGAGCCTTCACTACGATGTCTTTCTCGTCGAAGTCTGGCAGGGAAATCGTTATCTTGTACTCTGTACCTTCAATTCCTTCTTGAGACACGCTGGTGGGGAAACGGTGGGAGAGGTCAGCTATCATGTCATCCAGTCCCTTCAGTTCCTTAGAAAGGTCAGACCAGAACCTTCCGGTGTCGAAGATATTTTCATCGACGTATGGATGATTCCTCATGTGGTAGTTAGAGAAGTATGGCTGTGGTCTCCGAGGAGGCCCAAATGAAAATTCGAACTGTGGGGCGGCGCACGTCCCTGCGATGAGACCACACAATAGTAAGGCGATCATTTTGACCCAATGTTCGTGAATCACTGGTCCGCGGCACTGACCACAGCATTTTATATGCCCGGACGCTCGGGTCATAGTTTATCCATCCTTATCATCACATTCTGGACTGTGCAAACAACTTTGTCTACTCTGAACAAGAGGTCGTGGTTTCTTGGAAACACAAGCTTTGTCTACTCATTTACGACTGTATGTTGTATGTCTTAATGTATACTTTCGCTTGATTGGTTAGGTGTTTTAGTCGGTATTGATAGTGTATTAAGATATGTCCCCACAGTCGCTAATATGAATTCAAAATTATTACGCAGTAATCTTCACTAACCTACATCTTTATTTTCGTGGAAGGACATAGCGGTTTAAGAATTCCCTAAATCTGATGATGTAACTAATATATTTTAAAAGAGTTTACTTAAATGAGTTTCTTGCCCGTTCTTCTCCATAGGAACCTACTACGCTTTGGGTTGGACAACTAGCTTATGAATGACCGACTCTTTTGTCAATTTGAAAATGCCTATAAATGTTTGAGTTTCAGTCTTGTGGCATCCCAATCCCAACCCTATCTTACACCGACTCACCCTAAAGTATTTATCAGTACTTATCTAAATGTCAAATGATGCTTATAATAAAAAAAAGTTTGAAACTATTAACTACCTTCCTACATACTTACTTTTGATATAAAATAAACAGTTTTTAAATAAATAAACCTATACTTAAGTAGCTAACAAAAACAGTGTGCACCCGGCCTTAAACTCAATCGTTAACAAAAACAAAATGAATTGTTTATATTTAATTAAAAGACATCTGTTTCCCTCAATGAATCATATTATTTTACAATGAATAATGACACATTTTATTTACTAGAATATTGTAGCATTAGCAAATATAAAACTAACTAACCTTCATGCCTATACCTAATACATTTTCCATCTCGTTCTAGACATTTCTTTTCTTGTTATAATAAATACATAATGTTATCAGAGTCAAGTAAGTGCAATATGAAATTATGATAGCCAAGTATACTTACTCAGTACCAATGGAATCGTACCAAAAACTTTTTAAAAACAAGCCTGTACTCCCTTTTCACTATGTCGTGGTGAAAAGGGAGGACACGGTTCATTTGAAAAATCTTATTCCTTTTATCTACAAACTGAAAAATTGGCCCAGTTACCTACTTATTCATATAAATAAATGATAAAGATCGTAAACATTGATTCTTGGTTCCCTTCAAAATGCTTGAGCTAATTGGTGCTGATCCATGCGTCATGTTCGTGAACGGGCGCCGTCAGTTGGGACTGGTCGTCTCTTAGCTGCCACGGCTTATTTTTAATTTAGTTATTTATAGTTTTTATCTTTTTCATTACGGACGCTTTTATCGTGCACGTCTTTCTACATTGTTCTCACATCTATATTTTCAATATGAACGATGTAAGCAATATTATGTAAAATATTTGATTTAAAAGAGTGTCCGTGGAGTTTCTTGCCCGTTCTTCTCCAGGATCTACGCTTTGGAATGGGCAACTAGCTTAATTTTTCTGACTGACCGACCCAAGACAGACCCTTTGACAATTCAAAAGTGCCTGTAATTGGTTTATTTGAAATAAATGCTTTGAGTTTGAGTTTGAGTTTGACTTGGAAACTGCCTTTCAAAGGGGTTGGACTTTTGACTTTCCTCTAAAAATCTAACACCCCCCGTGTTAGATTTTTAGAGGAAAGTCACAAGTGCGACATCCACGCGAGTCAAGTCGCGGCCAAAGTGATAGTAATTAAGTACTACTACTTAAAGTGGCACATGTAATTTCTTTTGATTTATCATTTCAACTGATTTCTGACAACATTGAATATGGCAAGCAAAAGCAAGAATTTTAAATTATTAAAGAATGAACATTGATAATTTTTCAGGGGCTTTTTGATTTGGAAAAATACTTATCTGAAAAGTATTGGATATTTCTTCTCTTTCTTTGTCCAAAATTTTTCCATTACCAATCAGTACCCGGGCTAAAGCCAGCACTGCTTAGACCTATGACACAGAATAATAAATAATAGTAATATGCGAGCCAAATAAGAATAGTACTGTCAAAACGCCATTTTGCACAATACTCGCGAACTTCATACTCGTACACACGGCTACACATCAAGCTATACATTTCCAGTTTACACTGACCTCTCACTGTAAGGAAATCCTATTCAATGCGAGATCAACTTATACTGGAAATGTATAGCTTGAACATCCAACGTCAATCAACGTCGCCAGCATGCCGACACCGATATTGTCGCCGGCATCGCTGCGAGTCATCGCCGTGCCGATGCCCGGCGCGGGCGGCCGGAAAGTGGAAAACGTGCCATATAATTTCATACATTTTTACGTCTCGGCCAGTGGAAAAGCGCCCAATCGGTCTAGCCGTTCTCGAGTTATAAGTGTTCGAACAAACCCGACTTTGTGTTATCTAATTATAGATTGGGTAGGTATATTGTTGTTATTATTGAAACACTCGTTGACGCGGAAAGGTTAACAATAAACAAAGACATTCAATATTACATAAACAGTAAATAATAGTACTTAGAAATGGATATTTCCCAGAGCCACAATCGTCTAACTGATAGTTTAGGGGGAAAACCTAGGTTGTAAATACCTACAACTGAACCACTCGTTGGCCCTTGCATATCAGCATCAACCCTCAATCATAAAACTTAATTTATCTAGATACCTATCTATATAGTGCTCAAATGTATAGGTACCTACTAGTAGTGCAAGTGTACTACCTACAGGGAAGAGGTTTCCTCGCTGTCATAGTTCGATGAAACGGCAATCCATGCTCTCAGAGACACTGGGGATATGGACGACTTCCTCTCTCCAAGCTGCTGCATAGAAATTCCTGATGGGAAATCTCAATAATACTTTTTAATCACCAGGGAATCGAACTCAAATCACAGCAGTTGCGCGGTTCGAGTTTTATTCCGACCACTCAGTCGTGGTTGATTTAACGCCATCTACATCTTTAATGGTGAACTAAGTATATCCCTAAATGTGCTATTTCAACGTGTTTACTCAAGAGTTTAAGAGATGACGCTAATCTGAAAAGTATCTAAATGTTTATTAATTTATGCGGGGGTGTGATACTGACGACTTCCTCTCTTCGACCAGCTACAGAGAAATTTCTGTTGGAAAAACTCACAACACTTTCTAATCAACCAGGGAATCGAACTCAATTCACAGCAGATTGCGTTTCTCGGTTCGAGTTTTGTTCCGACCACTCAGCACGGTTGATTTAACGCCATCTACACGTATAATGGTGAACTAAATATATCCCTTCAAATGTACTATTTCAACGTGGTTACTCAAGAGTTTAAGAGATAGCGCTAATCTCGAAAGTATCTAAATGTTTCTTATTTTATTGACTACTGGGGGTCTAAAACGGCCACTTTGGCAGAATCGTAATAAGATAATATTATGAATAATATTTGAAATCGTAAAACGGTCACAAACTGACAATAATGTATTATGAATTGTCAGTTTGCGACCGTTTTACGATTTCAAATATTATTCGTAATATTATCCTAATAGGATTCTGCCAAAGTGGCCGTTTTAGCCCCCCTGAACCCAATACTGAACCTGAACAAATATTATGGTGTAGTATGGTGTAGTTTTAGTATAAGAAGGAAATAAATAATGATATAATAATTGATTTCTTTGATAATGAACCCATTATAAACCGACTGATAATACCACACTAAACTTCGTGGTTAGGTAATTTATGAATCTTGCCATCTATCCATTGATGTTTAAACTATACTTATTCTAGGTCAGGCAGCAGGCAAGAAACGAAATAAAATTGATTAATCCTCTAGGATAACGGAATCACTTTTACGTCTTCGTAAAAAAAAAAATTGGTATTTAAAAAATAAACTACTACATGAAGTCGAAAGTCGACATTTCATAATTCATAGCCGACTTAGGATAGTGATCATGGTGTATCTTTGTGGAGTTTGTGGATTATGTAGGTAATTAATTACCTATTGACTTTCGAGTTTTGTGTCTGGTTTTGCGTCTACATGCGTAGGTACATAGGGAAATTAAACAATTAAATAGCGCTTATTAAGGACTAGAACATCATTTAATTAAATTAAGCATCACATATCATTGAGGTTCACATCTCAGACCAAATAAAAAGTTTACCTATATATGGTTCACAGAAGTACAAAAATAATCGCAGATTCTCAACAATCACAATCACAAAACAAAATTAGCAGAGCACGGAATGATAATCACACTAAACACTTGAGGAACCTTCCCTCTTCTATCCCTGTTCTTCCTTGTTGCCTTCTTGCTTCTTCACGGGCCCAGTGTGAACGATGGGCACCACCCTCTCATTAGACTCCTTTGGTTTAGGTTTCAACGGTGCCGTAATTGACAGAACACCATCGGAAGACAATTTTGACATCACCGAGTCTGCATCGATACCTTCAGGTAGCGCATACCTCCGACTGAAGCTTCTAGAAATAAATCCATGCTCATCCTGCCTTTCTTCATGCTTAGCTTCAATCACTAAGAAACCATCAACTGTTTTAACTGAGATTTCTTCCGGCGCGAAGTGCTGAACGTCTAAATTCACCTGGAATTTGTCCTTGTCTTCTTTGATAGTGGAACCGGTGTCTTGTGCTGCGGCTTGAAGGTTCCTCCAGGGTCTGTAGTAGTCCCTACTGGCTTGGGGAACTGCGATGATGGTTAGTTGGTCTTGTGGGGTCAATCCCAAGCCAAAATGCTGGTCGAGCAGACGACGAGGGCACTGTTTGGGACGCTCGTAGTCGATGAAGAATGGATACAAAGACATTTTCACTGGTTTATTAGTCTTCACTGTTTCAATAGTAAACTTCACCACTTGATAAATTGATGATTCACTTGAAAATCGCTTGGAAACTCTTCAAAACACTCCGATATTTTCTGTAGCTCGCTTCAATGTTGTTGACTGAATGAATGCCGGTCATAAAGCCGGCTTCATATTTATATTGACGACAGCGCCATCTAGTAGCAAATAGAATTTTCTGGAATGTGAGTCTAGAATGTGCACGATGACTCGCGCATGCGTTATCGTTGCAGATGTTTGAAACATTTTGTAATGACTCGTGTAACATGTTTAATAAAATGTATATTCGTTTTAGTATAGTAACCTCTGCCTTCATTGTTTTCAACTCACTCTATTTTTTTTATGACATTACGGTAACAGTATGCAGTACAATGTTCAGTAGCGCAAACAAAGAGCACGGTTGGAATAAAAAAAAACCTGTCAAGAGCGAGTCAGACTCGCACCGAGGATGGTTCCGTTCCGATTTCTGAAAAAGTGTGTTATTTATACTTCTATCACATAGAATTTTTTGTTGTGTGTGATTGTCAATGTGTTGAAAATTTTAAAAGAGTGTCCGTGGAGTTTCTTGCCCGTTCTTCTCCATAGGATCTACGCTTTGGAATGGGCAATCTAGGTTCATTTTTCTGACTGACCGACCCAAGACCGACTCTTTGACAATTCAAAAGTGCCTGTAATTGGTTTATTTGAAATAAATGCTTTGAGTTTGAGTTTTGAGTTAGAGTTTGAATAATTTCAGATTTTTGTCTTCGGAGGTAAGGGGGAACAGTATTTTTTTTTTACATTTTTCATCGAAAGTCGAAAACTATGCGGCCTGAAAAAATGAAAATATTTGAGAATGCGCAAAGAAAGATAAGATGTTGCAAAAAAATATGTATATTTTTATTTCTTTCTTATTTGCAAACTAGTTGGACAAACGTCGATAGCATTAGTAGTTCTTGAGATATCCAGCTGTGACAGACAGAGACTGAGTCGCACCTTATTGGTTCCTTTTTACCATTTTGGTACGGAACCCTAAAAATGGTTAAATGCGAAAAAAAAACTTTATTAAGCGTTTAACTTTGAAGTAGTTTTCTATAATGTGAATCTGTGATAAATACTTATAATTTAACAAAACAATGCTTTTTGTAGTTGAGCCGTTAAGCGCGCCATCGTACAATGGCGAATGTTCTTTACCCCTGACATTGAAGCGCCGCCTGGTGTCGAGTAGCGAACAACCGAATTCTAGAAATTTTCATTGCAATCTACAGATTTTATAGATTTCTCGAGAAAAAGGTAGTAGGTTTCAATGGTAGAGGCAGTTGTGAAGTCATTTTGATTTTAATTTGTGTTGAATTAGTAGGTAGGATAAAGAAAAACAGAAAAACAATAACTAGTAGGTAGGCAATGACGTATTATAAAATATATCTAATATATACATTATAGGTACATTGAGTTTACCTACTACATTATAATTATAACTCAATGATAAAATACATCATTGCTACTAGGTAGGTAAGTAAGTAAAGTAGGTAAGGATAGAGTACCTACCAAACTTTTATGTAAGTACTTAGGTAGGTACCTACCTGTCTACCTTTTTTGGAGGTACCTTAGGTATTAGGTAGTCAAAGGTCAAAGACATTAAATTATTTAAGTTAGTACGGTCTACTTACACTTACCTACTTACTATCCATAGACTTATAAAATAGTAGATTATTAACCAAGGGGATAAAGCAGTGTCTTCTGTCGCGGGTGACGATTTAAATCGCGAGCGCGCGAGCGTAGCGAAGGACTCGAGGTTTACTCCCGAGCGTAGCGATGGTGTTAAAAACTTAAATCACGAGCCAAGCGAGGTATTTAAGACGAGTCCTGAGTGTAGCGAGGGATTTAAGTTCACCCAAGACTAAGACAGCTTTATCACCGAGGAAAATACTCTACTATTCGTACCATTTGCGAAAAAATTGGCCATTGAGGTTCTAGTATTCTAATACCTCATTGTTCAATGTAAACTGAACCTCAATGTAGGTAGGTAAGTACCTACACCGACCTTACAAAAAATATCTTATTCTTTGCTAAAGGTAACATTGCAACAGGTACACAGGTAGATATGATGTAGGTACTGTAGGTAGACGAAACAAAGAGCACAAACTGTCATTGACTTTAAATTAAATTATTTTGTTTGGGTGGCTTACAGCTCAATAAAAAAGTATCAGTGAGTTTATTCACGACAAGCCATTTAAAAGCCTCCACAGTTAGCATAAAATAGAATATAACATAATATAGAATAACACAAACAATACAAAACAATAACTAAAATTAGTTAGAATATATAGTATATTATAGAATAAAATATTGCTTGCTCTAAATACAAAGAACTTGAAAGCAGAATGATACTTTTGAAAAGCACACTTATAGGAAGGTATGTACTTTGTCATATTGGTACCTAGCAGATTTAGTATATACCGGATGACTTTTTTTACCGTCTCGAAAAAAATTGGGTATATTAGGTGAACGGAGTAGAAGCCTATGGCATACCTAACCTTTTTTTTTTTTTTTTTAAATCAAAAAAATCAAAAATTCTAACCATATGCAGGCTGCATAAGATTTGAATTTCGATATTTTTAAAAATGAAAAGTTTACATCGAATTTGTAGTATTTATTGGTACTTAGATATTTTTTTCTGTCTAAGCTATTAAAAAAAAAAAACTGGGTATGCCATAGGCTTCTACTCTGTTCACCTAATATACCCAATTTTTTTCGAGACGGTAAAAAAAGTCATCCAGTATACAACGTGTAACGTTAAATGCGCAAAACCTCTTAAGGGGTCATTGTACTCATTATTATGAACAACTTTTAGTATGTGGCCAAACCTGAAATCGCGAAAAAAAATCAGCTGTTCAGTACATTTTGACGAATTATGCGAACAGAAATGTACTGAACAGCTGATTTTTTTTTGGGGTTTTAGCTTTGGTCCCATAGTAAAAGTTGTTCATAATGATGAGTACAATGACCCCTTAAGAGGTTTTGCGCATTTAAGAGCCTATACTACCTCAAATGGCTTAGCATGATCCTCCGTTACGTCGAAAATACAGCAGCTTTAATTTTGAATTAAATATATGGTAAAGTTGAGGATTAATGTTAGGTACTATGTTAGACGAAAACACGATTCCTTGAAATTTTCTCGATACAAAAAAATCCCAAAGTTACCTCCAAACCGAACAAAAAACCGCTGTTATTAAAAAAATACGTCAAATTGGATCATGAAACTTTGCATACTAACTGAACTAACTATAAAGCAGGTCTTATGTTATATACTTTTTTTAAATTACCATTATTTTCACTGTAAAAAGAAATTACCTAAACTATCAGCGTCTTGACGTTCATTCCCTTCCGCCCGACACCCCCGTTCAGTCTCGCTTCGGCTGTCGTACGTAGAGATGAGATATACCTGCCATTCTCCATACCCGGCCTTTAAGGTATGGGTATCACTAAATACCTGGTACAAATACCAGGTATCAAAATACTTCTAAGTATTTGGGTGTGGTAGGATTTCGATAAGTAAACGTATGCGATAAGTATGGTATGCCTCCAATATAATGTAGGTACGACGTTTCAAGTACCTATACGTAATTATGCATTATGAGATATGAAATCTTTCCTTCCTACTTTACCACTAAATATAATATTTACCACTAAATATAGATAAAAACAAACAGGTGTAACGAAATCGCAATCACAACTGACGCAAAAAATCAAAACATTGTCGACCAAGTACCACTAGACAACGTACAGATAGCGCGCGAGTTGAATGCAGTCGGGGTCTGAGGTAAAGAGCGCCCCGCTATCCGCACACCCCACCTCACGCGCCTGCAGTGTAGTGCTAATTATAATTAGGTCACAGCACTACCGCATTCCTAACCTCTGCATTCAACTCGCGCGCTATCTGTAAACATTCAAACACGTAATAATATTCCCTAACATAAACAAACTAAGGAACTCTTTCACGTCGTGACAAAAAATGTAATTATGCTATTATGTTCCTTATGCACGTAAAAATAAGTACCCATTTTGTCTAAATAAATTAAATCAACCGAATGTTCATAAAGCACGAATGACGTTTCGGGTCCCTTCGTAAGCTGTCGGGTAGCTTCGGGTTGCTTCGGCGTACCGAACTACCGATAAAACTGGGCGCTACCTTGTGGTAGCGGTTCGTATCGTACTATGCGTCTGACGTCATACCTTCAAGGTATTTACCCAGTATTTCGGTCCGTACCCGGTCTATGTACTAGGAAGCACATACTTGGTATATATACCTCTACCAGTATATACGTCTCATCTCTAGTCGTACGCGAGGGCTGTGTCGCTTGCGCTCAGAACACAAATTACACAACAGGACGACGTAAAATTAAAATACATTGAAGTACTTAGGTTTATAGTGTTGGCGCAATGGGAAATAACCGTAATAAAAATAAGAAGCGACGGGGTTGGCGTAAAGAAACAGGCAAACATATGATAAACGTACTGAAGTAAGTAGGGTAGTTGCGCCGGTTGGCGACTTAGTTGAGTTGCTAACTTTAGACAAATCAAAATATACGCCATTTACACGTAAAATAGTTGGCATGTGAAGATTTGTGTTTGTCCACGATTTAGGATAAATCCAGGTGGGGATAACTTTTATAAAAAATAAAAAGTTACCTAAATAGGTTTGTTTTTGTTTTGACACAATATACAAGAAATAGGTAGGTATCTATGTAGTAGGTAATTGTTTTTTTTTAAATGTTGCCTCACTCCAGGACTTCTCCTGAATATCGGAGACGGTGCCAACATCCATGGTATATGTATACAAGTGCAGGGACAATTACATGTCACCGGTAGGCAAAAATGTATTTTCGGAGTATGGTCTGGATGCGACAAAGACATCAAAGTTGAAATTATAGAGAGAGATGACCAATATTGGGAAGAAATGGAACCAAAATTAGAACATTTTTACATTACATGCATGTTGCCTGAGCTATGCGATCCCAGACATGTTCGAAATATGCCAATTAGAGATTTAAGCGAATTAAAATAATTGTTGTATAATTTTGACGATCTTTAATTACTTTCAAAATACTTATCGTATATACCTACCATACCTATCTACCTACCCTACCCACCTACCTACCTACCTAACTACTTGCCTGCCTACATTCCTATCCTACCTACCTACCTACCTACCTATCCTACCTACCTACCTACCTACATACTTACCTACCTACCTACCTATCCTACCTACCTACCTACATACTTACCTACATCCCTATCCTACCATTCCTACCTATACCTATGCATCTTATATTTATACAAACCTTATGCGTACCTACAGAACCCTCAACGCAATGGTGACTCGCACTTGACAAGTTTTCTGTAGCAGTGGAATTTAGTGTGCGTCTATCTGACAGGCGCCAACGAGATTCATCAACGGATGATAGCTTTTCATAAAGACATTATTTTGTACCTAAAGAAAATAAATAAGATATATTTTGTACCTCGACAGTTTTTGATTAAATGACGTTTTTATGAAGTGTCTTGCTAGCGGGCCCTTTATGGTTATTTTTATTGTTATTATACAGATCGCACAATAGTGTTAGGAGCTTGATACTATTATGTACCTTACAAATCCAAAATCTCTACTTTCTGTGAGCTACACTTCGGAAGATATTCGTTATTTAAACAAGCGTCCAGCCAGCGGGCCCCTTTTTTAAATACTACTATTTTATATTATACAATAGTGTTAGGAGCTTGATACTATTATGTACCTTACAAATCCAAAATTTCGACTTTCTGTGAGCTATACTTCAGAAGATATTCGTTATTTAAACAAGCGTCCAGCCAGCGGGCCCCTTTTTAAATACTACTATTTTATATCATACAATAGTGTTAGGAGCTTGATACTATTATGTACCTTACAAATCCAAAATTTCGACTTTCTGTGAGCTATACTTCAGAAGATATTCGTTATTTAAACAAGCGTCCAGCCAGCGGGCCCCTTTTTTAAATACAACTATTTTATATCATACAATAGTGTTAGGAGCTTGATACTATTATGTACCTTACAAATCCAAAATTTCAACTTTCTCGAGCACTTCAGAAGATATTCGTTAATTAAACGATCGTCTAGCTAGCAAACCCCTTTTCAAACATTATACCTACGTTCATAATCCAATAGGGCTATAACACCAAAACTGGGATTAAGAAAAAGAGTAAGAGAGTTAAGTACGACGCTAATGATGACGATGTAAATTAAAAGAGAAAATGTAATAGTAATTATAATCTTTAATCTGTTTAAATTGTTAGGAACAAAAGATGTCTAAACATGTCGACAGTAATTTTAAATAATTTTAAAATTTCAGACAACGCGTAACAAATGTCAATTTAGAACTTAGAAATTTAAACAACATCAAAAACCTTATACAACATCCCTATACTATTAAACGAGTAATATTTGTACTCACGTTCACGAAAACGGCTCTAACTATTTCGATGAAACTTGCAATATAGGGGTTTACGGGTGCAAAAAATTGATCTAGCTAGGTCTCATACTTGGCAAAATAAAAAAAAAAATAAAAATAAAAATTCGTTTTCTGTAACATAATAATGACTGACGAGCTAAAGCAAATAAAAAATCACAATTAATTAACGAATATCTTCTAAAGTATAGCTCGCAGAAAGTCGAAATTTTGGATATGTAAGGTACATAATAGTATCAAGCTCCTATTACTATTGTATGATGAAAAATTGTAGTATTTAAAAAGGGGCCCGCTGGCTGGACGCTTGTTTAAATAACGAATATCTTCTGAAGTGTAGCTCACAGAAAGTCGAGATTTTGGATTTGTAAGGTACATAATAGTATCAAGCTCCTAACACTATTGTGCGATCTGAAAGTATAATAACAATAAAAATAACCATAAAGGGCCCGCTAGCAAGACACTTCATAAAAACGTCATTTAATCAAAAACTGTCGAGGTACAAAATATATCTTATTTATTTTCTTTAGGTACAAAATAATGTCTTTATGACAAGCTATCACCTGTTGATGAATCTCGTTGGGGCCTGTCAGATAGACGCACACTGGAATTTATGAATCGATTTGCAAAATATGTAACATATACGTAGGTATGTATATGTAGGTACTTGCATAGACCTACTACCTACATAAATACACGGCGCAAACTATAAAACGTAAACTTACTACTAAACCAATGGGCGGAACCTTCAGCGCTAAGCTAGCTCGCTCTTGACTAGTATTTTGTAGCAGTAGGTAAAATACTGCACACGGCTACACATCAAGCTATAACTTTCCAGTATAAGCTGATCTCACATTGTATAGGCTTTCCGTACCATGAGAGGTCAGCTTATACTGGAAAATATAGCTTGATGAGAAGTTAGTAGGTACTTAGTACATTGAAATTAATTTTGCGATATATAATTTCATGTTCGTACCTATAATGACAAGTTAATATTAAATTATGATTGATAATTTTATTACTTAGTACTCGTCCGATATTAGTGTAGTTTACTCTAACAAAATCGCTTTGACCTTGTGTGTCCGCGTCACCGCGAGTAGTAGTGTGCGAGCGAAATAAAGAGTGAGGTGGCGCGGGGAAGTGGGGGCGAAATTTGAATTTGAGCTGAGGTTGTATAGGCTCTTAACAAAAAACTGGCCAAGTGCGTGTCGGACTACGCACAATGATGGGTTCCGTAGTTGGAATGAATTTATCCCAAGAACAACCTTAACATTGTAATTGAAAAACATGTTCTCCCTTACATTCCAACTGCAAATTTAAGTTTGTACGCACAATAGACTAGCTAGACTGTATGCGGCTTCAACCGTGTGGATGTCGGATTTCGTGCGTTTTCATTTTCTTGCGCGGCACCCCAATTGTTTTTCTAAAATAAAAGTAGCTGTAACTCCTTAGAGCATCAGATAACTGCCAGAGAATATGCCATCAAAATCGGTCCTGTCGTTTCAGAGATTAGCTAGAACAAACAAACAAACAGATAGACAGTACTAACATTGACACCATAAATCCTCTGTGAGGGGTCGTTTTAAAAAACTTAAAGTGCCAATCTTACTGAGGCAAATATTATAGCCAAATTTCAAGTTAGCCAAAGGACTTTTCAAATTATTATTATAAACTGTATCCCTTCCACTTCAGGGATCGACTTTCTAAAAACCCAAGAACTTATTATTCTTTATTTTATATCAAAATTATAAATACTGAGTTTCGAGTTAATCGGACCGCGCTTTAAAATTCTTCCAAACTAACATTGACATATATAGAACAAACTAACTTTAACATTTCTAAACTCCCATTGAGTGGTACCTCTGAAAAACTAATGATGATAAACTTAATTACTCGCATAAGTATGTAAGTATTTGTGCTAAGTTTCAAGTTAATTAACCAAATTAACAAGATTTTTCACATAAACTGTATTCCCTGTTTGCACGCCCACAGGGGTGGAATTTTACGAATCGTTTGGGATGTTTTCATAACTTTACTCAAAGATTATTTACACAAATTTTCTAGTTAATCAAGCCCCCCAGTAAAATACTCCGCTGTAAAATTGACTACCCCTTTTCACCCCTTGGTAGATTATCGTAAAACCCTGATACACGTTATTCTTAATTTTTGGTCTCAAGTATAAAAACTGAGTTTAAATTTAATCGGACCGCGCAATAAAATTCCTTCGTACAAACTTTGACACCCCCCATTCTTTTTTTTATTAGGGGGTAGTTTGAGAAAACTAAAAATGACAAACTTTATAATTTACATAGATAAATATTCATGCAATGTTTTCAGTCTATTGACTCTAGGAATAATATTTTTCGTACAAACTTTCATATCCTATTTTACCCCTTATGTATGGAATTTCCAAAAATTCTTCCTTAGTGGATGTTTACGCTGTATAAGGTATCTATGTGCATTTCACGTCTCTTGGTCCAATGGTTTGGACTGTGCGTTGATTACTATCAGTCAATGAGTCAGTGAGGACTTTGAATTTTATATACATAGATTTATAAGACCACAAACTTATTATAGGTTTTCCTGTAATCTACAGGTATAGAACTATTTTCTGTATTTTTTTCAAAATTTTAGGCTCAGTAGTTTCGGAGATAAGAGGGGGGAATGGTCAACTTTCGTCTATTTTTTTAAATAACTTCAAAACAATTTATTTTAAAATTATAAAAAAAAAAATATTTGGGACCCTCACAGTAAGTATTTGATATGTCACACGGTACAGTTTGCAAAACTTTTTTTTTAATTGTACTTATTCTCCCCCCAAAAGGGACCCCCATATTCAAAATTCATTTATTTACGTTACACGTCCGTATTTGGGTCACAGAAATTCATATATGTACCAAATTTGAACTTAATCGGTTCATTAGATTCGGAGCAAATTGGCTGTGACAGACGGACAGACAGACAGACCGACAGACACACGAGTGATCCTATAAGGGTTCCGTTTTTTCCTTTTGAGGTACGGAACCCTAAAAATTATACGATAACCTGCTTTTTAGCATTTCATTTATTAGATAAGAGTTAATTTTCTTTAAAATTTACATAATATGTTCTGATTTTATCTTTCTCAATAATTAAGATTTATAAAACTCAAGTGTTAATCGACTTTTGTTGCTGACTGTATCTACGCAATTTCATTGACGTTGCTATTGACTTAAATATTAGTAACTTATCAATGGATGTTGCACAATACATTACCATCTGCTACTGAATGCTATATTGAGAACAAAAACCGTCTGATGCACTGATAAAGTTAATGTTTTTTCAATACACTTCCTCGAAAACTGGTTCATATCGCACTACGATTAGGTTCACAATGCAATGTATTTCACACGCAAATACTTGGGTAAATGTCATCTAAAACTGTTCCAATATTCAAGTTAGTAGTACTTGAGTTATCCAGCTGTGACAGACAGACAGACAAACAGATTGAGTCGCACCATAGTTAAGGGTTCCTTTTTACCATTTTGGTACACGGAACCCTAGTAATATCATCATATTAGATTATGAGTAAATGACATCTTAAAAATAATAAATGATATAGACACAAAATTTTGTGTCAGCTAGCTACATTCGGTAGATTGCACTTTGCATAGTTGCAAATCCACCTATCATGAATTTTAAAATCATATTAACACTAAGCTGACCTACAGACGTTGTCCTGTCTTAGCTATGAATATTCTAATGTAAACGCGTGGTGTTAAATTTCTGAATTTTTCCAATTTTCTGCGAAATTTCTTTATTTTTGCTTTCATAAGAACCTTCTCCTGGCAATAATAAACACAACAAAAAAGAATTGGCGAAATTGTTCCATCCGTTCACGCGTGATGCGATGACCAAGGGAAATAGAGATTGATTTTTATATATATACAGGGTGAAATTTTAATCGGTTTAATCCTCTTAAGGGGTCATTATACTCATCATTATGAACAACTTTTACTATGGGACCAAACCTGAAATCGCGAAAAAAAATCAGCTGTTCAGTACATTTTGACGAATTATGCGAACATAGTACTTACTGAACAACTGATTTTTTTTTCGCGATTTCAGGTTTGGTCCCATAGTAAAAGTTGTTCATAATGATGAGTATAATGACCCCTTAAGAGGATTAAAACGATTAAAATTTCACCCTGTATATAGATATATACATGTCGGAGTTGGTTGTCAACGACAATTGTGGGTAGTTGAGAATTTGTTATGTTTTTTTCTCTTATTATGATCTAATTCAAGTGATTTCTATCAAATGTTGTCTTATAAATTGGAACATAATTTATTGAGTACTCAGTGTACGCACTAATTGATTTTTGGCAACTTATTTCGATAATTGTATGTCTAATGGTTTTGTTCTTGATACTATGTTATGATGATTTACTTTGTGAAATCACCATTGTTTAACCATTGTTTAATTACAATAATTATTCTTGTATTATTTGATTACTATAGTAAGTAATTCTTATTAGTTTTATGCCCATTTTTAGTGTTTTTGTATTAAGTAAACTCGAGACGTACCGCAGTGCGCCATCGGACAGTTGTCGTGGAGGGGTTGCAAGGTGGGGACATCGTCCTATAAAACAGCGCGCACTCGGCGTTTCAAGGAACCCTAAGCCTAGGTTCGAGTCCCACTATGGGACGCCCTTAGCTGTACTACTTAAATAAATTATTTTGTAAGGCGAGAGGCCCTTCTGGCCCCGCCGACGCCCGGTTAAGCAAAAAAGGTTCCCGGAACCAATTGCGAGAACGCCATTATCAAAAAACAAAAAAAAAAAAAAAAAAAAAAAAAAAACGTTTCAAGGAAGTCGATCCTCGGATTCGATTCGATACAGAGCTCCGCTCCCGGCAAAACTGTCGGTTTACTTGGTACAGCACTGCTGTATATTCACATAGCTGTATTTGCTTGCTGATAGCGATACACTTTGTATTTGGGTGGCTTACGCCACTGTACGAACTGTAACCTTAGGGGTTTGTTCGACTAAACTGTATACCGATACTACTGCTATTACTGTGTACTGATTATAATCTGTATTGTGTTTTGTTTTTTTGTACTAGTACTGTAATTAAAACTCTGTAATTGTTTATACAGTCTTGCTTATCCCAGTAAAATGGGATCTCCAAACCCTGACGTTATACCTCTCGGCAGTCCTGATCCTACATCAGAAGTGGGATTAGGTTTAGCCCAGGAATCGCAAGGTGTTGGTGATCCATGGCGAGCAATGTTTGAGCTTCAGAACCATAATATGGTTCAGTTAATTGAAGCGATTAAGACGCACTCCGCTCCATCTACTGTAATTCGCTTGCCCGATTTTGACCCAGACCTACCCGATTCCAATGCTCAATCTTGGAGTACAACCGTTGATATTTGCCTATCAGAAAAACCTCTTGAAGGTGGCACTCTTATTATTGCCCTCACTAAAGCTTTAAAAGGCAGTGCTAACGCATGGCTTTCCCAAGTATCGTATGAAGGCATGACCTGGACAGACTTTAAGAGTCTCTTCCTCTCTCGTTATGATTTTTCGGAAACTGTTGCCGCTACCCTCATTAACCTTCATAATAATAGTCAGCCAAAAGAAGGAGAATCTTTAGCCGCATATGCCAGTCGACAGGTCACTTCACTGACATCTAAATGGAATAACCTGAGTGTCGAACAAATTGCTGTTTCTACTGTAGTGGCCCATATCTCCAAATTTGATTCCCGTGCTCATCAACTAGCATTTACTACCGAAGTACATACTAGACAAAAACTTCAACAAGAACTGAGTGTCTTGTCCTATCTTAAGAGAAAGTCTCAGATTTCCTCTGACCAGCACGATTCTTCTCAACCTAAAAGGTTCAAACCAGGTACAATAATATGCGACTATTGTGGTATATCAAGTCATAAATCGACAAACTGTCGCAGGAAGGCTGAACAAACCGAACATCCTGGACCAGCCAGCTCGCCACATAAGGCGACACCAAAGAAGATTGTCTGTTATCGCTGTAAGGAGTCGGGACACGTTGCTTCTCGCTGCCCCAAGCCGACCAGAAAGCGGCTGGGAGGTTCAAGTGAAGATGCCAGCAGTCTACCTTCGAGCAGCCAACCATCCGTGAAATGAGTTGAAGCTTGTGATGTACGAGTGTGTTGAATCATCTGGTGAGTCACTTTCATTTTGTTATGACCCTAGGGCTGAATGTTCTCTTATTGCGTCTAGCAAAAGTATTTCTTGTGGTCAATATAATGGGAATAGGACATTCTAACATAAAAGTCATAGTATCACGATAGACCGTGAGGTACTGTCTAATAGTTGGCTTTTAGCTGAACAAACAGCCCTGGGTCTAACTAAAAATACCAAATATGATAAAATCCGATATGGTAAAACTAAAGCTACTTTGAAAAAGTTTCAAGTTGGAGACTTTGTACTCAAACTAAATTAGATCCTAAATTTAAAGGTCCCTATTGTAATCTTTGAGTAAAAGTGCCTGAATGTTTACATGTTTGGTCACTGTTCATGATGATGTTAATGTTGACATTGATGATGAATCATCTGTTGCTGACATACTATAGCTGAATTAACAAGATGTCTATGTTGACTCTTGTTTAGAATGTCTATCTTGACACTTATTTGGATGTCTATGTTGACTCCTGGATTTGGACGTTGATCTTGACGCTTATGCGGGTTGTCTATGTTGACGCCTAGCGGGTTGTCTATTCGACTTCAAATTACATGTTGAACTTGACGCTTATGCGGGTTGTCTATGTTGACGCCTATGCTGGTTGTCTATTCGACTTGTCAAATCCCATGGCATGGATTTGGCTGGGAGACTACTTTAGTTAGCTATGTATTGTCAGTATCAGTATGGTCATTTTGAATGGTTGCGATGCAACTGCTATTGAGAATCATTTTGATTTAACTAATTCAGGATTTTCTTTTCAACATACCTTTTTAAGAATTTTGTTTGTCAGAAAGGCCGATCGTTATTTTCTTTGTTACAGAACCACACGAGGACGTGTGATCGTCAGTTCTGGCCGTGTCGGAGTTGGTTGTCAACGACAATTGTGGGTAGTTGAGAATTTGTTATGTTTTTTTCTCTTATTATGATCTAATTCAAGTGATTTCTATCAAATGTTGTCTTATAAATTGGAACATAATTTATTGAGTACTCAGTGTACGCACTAATTGATTTTTGGCAACTTATTTCGATAATTGTATGTCTAATGGTTTTGTTCTTGATACTATGTTATGATGATTTACTTTGTGAAATCACCATTGTTTAACCATTGTTTAATTACAATAATTATTCTTGTATTATTTGATTACTATAGTAAGTAATTCTTATTAGTTTTATGCCCATTTTTAGTGTTTTTGTATTAAGTAAACTCGAGACGTACCGCAGTGCGCCATCGGACAGAGTTGTCGTGTCCCCACCTTGCAACCCGCAAGGTGGGGACATCGTCCTATAAAACAGCGCGCACTCGGCGTTTCAAGGAAGGATTCGCCCGTGGCCCGAGCTGCACGCGTCCTACCCACACGTGTTAGTTTATTTTTTCTGCGCGGACCGCCAAATTTTTATCTTTCTCTCTGTGTTCACACAAATAACCGAGCCGGCATTTGTGTGCACACAGGGGGGAGGCACCGTGCTGCCCGGTGGGTTCGCCCACTGTCGCGGTCGCGGAGGCCACACCCATCACCATGCCGAAGCCCGGCAAGCGCGGCTCGTTAGGCCGCGGTGCCGGGTCCCCAGAAGCCCAGCCGGCGTTGGACCGGGCGACGTCGTTGCCAAATATTGGCGACGCGGTGTCCGGTGCGCCGCCAGCAGGGCCAGCCCAGCTGAAGAAAGAAGAGAGAGGAAGAGGGGGGGGAACGAGTGCCGCTGTAGCTGCCGGTCCACCGACGGCGCCGGCGCCTGCGCGCGCTGCGCCGCTGCCGTCGTCGAGTCGACATCAAGCGGTACCCATCCGCCCCGCTGCTTTCCGCCCGGTGCCTATTCAGACCCCGGGGCCCGCCGCGAGCACTAGCCGCGCGCCGGCTGCGCGCGCCGCGGCGCCAACCGTGCGCGATACCGCCGCGATGCGCAACCCTGCGCCCGCCGCGCGCGCCGCCGCGCTGCCCGTGTGCGCCGCACCGTCCGCACCAACCGTGCGCTCCCGCGTACCCCCTGCGCGCTCCGCTGCGCCGCCGCCGCGATTCGCGTCACCGCCCGCGCCCCCAGGGGCAGCGCCCAAAGCCGTGCCCGCGTCGCGCACCGCGGTGCCCGGTCCCCGCTTCTCGCTGGCGGGACCGGCGTCGGCCGCGAAAAGTGAAGTGACAAGTGCAGTGCCGTGTTCACCAGGGGCGCCCGCCTCACCGGCGCCCCCTCGTACCTCCGCCTACGACTCGCCAGCTATGCTGTCGGCATGCTCGTCTCGCGCGGGTTCGAGCATGTCATTAGCATCAGTGTGTTCGGTCGCGTCCGGTCGCGGCGACGTGTCTCCGGATACGACGCCGCGATCCGGGCAGCGGCCCCCCGTGGGAGGAGCCGCAACCGAAACCCCCAAGAAGATGACGACACCACCGCAGCCGCTGGGATTCGGGTTTGAATTCCGACTGGAGCCCCAGCCACAGCGAAAGGTGCCAAGGAGAAGGAGGTCGTCGGAATCCGAGGTGGAGGGGGGGAAGCGGACATGCTTCGAGCTGCTCGCGTCGCCAACTTTTGCTGACGCGGTGCGCCGCTCGCCACCACGCTCACCGTCACCGACACCCACGACGAGTACCGCTGGGGTAAGTGCTTCAAATTTACCCCCTGCCCCCCCTGCGAATAACGCACCCCCTGCTACCGTCCCTGCCGCCACTAAGACGGCAACGACGAAAACAAAGAAGCCCCGCTATCCTCCGCTGGTAGTTGAGAAGCTTCCTTATTGGGCCACCCACTTCCGGGCCATCGCCGCGAAGCTGGGCCGGCCACCCAATGCCCGTCCATATGGGGCGGGTGTTCGATTCACCCCCGAAACCGAGGACGAATATAGGCTGGTCCAGCGATACCTAGTCGCACTGGAGAAAGAGAGCGGCATATCGTGGTTCGCCTACTCTCTACCAGCGGAGAAGGACCTAAAGGTAGCCATTAAGGGCCTACCAGCGGATACAGACCCGAAGGAGATAGAGGAGGAGCTCCGGACGCTGGGATACCAGCCGGTGTAC
The DNA here is from genome assembly GCA_905163495.3 of Cosmia trapezina. Lineage (NCBI taxonomy): Eukaryota > Metazoa > Arthropoda > Insecta > Lepidoptera > Noctuidae > Cosmia > Cosmia trapezina. The sequence goes on from LR991021.1 coordinate 3,303,337, forward strand.
GTGCGCCACATTAAGGGGGCGCAAGGAAGACCCGGCTGCGTGTTCCACGCAATTGTCAAGAAGACCCCAGACGTCCGGGCCATCTATGACACCACCGTGTTCATGTACATGCGGGGTGTCAAGATAGAGGCTTGGAGGGGCAAACGAGGCCCAGCCCAGTGCCACCGGTGCCAGCAGTTTAGGCACAGCTCTCACCACTGTCACCGCCCGCTCGCTTGTGTGCGGTGCGGGGAGGAGCACGCGGCACGAGATTGCCCACGCCCGCGGGAAGAAGCGGCCACCTGCGCGAACTGCGGTGGCCCGCACCCCGCGTGCAACATAAAGTGCCCCGTGTTCCAACACGAGATAAGGAACAAGCGGGCGGGGACCGCCGCCATCACGACCAAGGCGCGCCGGCCCAATGCGGCCACCGAAAGGCCGCAAGTGATACAGGAAGAGGCCCAAGAGGGTACGTCGTTGATGGCGGCGGCCAATGGGCCTACAGAGCGCAACCAAGCCTCCTCCTCAGGGCGGAGGAAGAAGAGACGCGGGGGTAAGGGAAGAGGCAAGAAGCCGACCCTCCCCCCCCCGGCGACACAGGAAGAAGTCCCGAAGGCCGACCCTGCCTCAAGCGGGGCGCAGGCTGTGAACACTACCGAAACTACAGCTAGCGCCGGCATAGCGCAGCGGAAGATTTTGGAACATAGAAAGTTCACGAAAGAGACGAGTGGTGGCGCTGCCGGCGCCAAAGCCACAACAACATCCAAGAAGGATTTCACAGCCTGCGCCATCAGACTTCTGATGGACCTGATTAAGGCAATTAGGCAGGGTCAAGATGTGGAGACGGTCATCCTCGATGGCCTGGCCACCCTTCTAGCACTCTATAATGGCTAGGCCATTGAGGGTGATACACTGGAACGCCCGCGGCCTTAGGGACAAGGTCGCCCCCCTCCGCCACCTCCTTCGGGAACAAGATATCGACGTGGCGCTCATAAGCGAGACGCTCCTGGGACCCGAAGATAGGGTTAGGGTCCCGGGTTACCTCGTCTACAGGAAGGATGAAAGGTCGGCTCAGAACGTCCGCTACCGTGGTCTGGCAACAATAGTGAGGCGAAGGGTCGTCCACCAAGAACTCCCCTTGTCGTCGCTCAGCTCTTTTTACGCGCTGGGTGTACAGCTACACATAGCCGGCGAGGACATCAACTTATACGCTTGCTACAAGCCGCCCGCGACTCACCTAGACCTATCGGAGTTGCGGGCCCTTTTATGCACATCACAGAGGGCAACCATCCTCGCCGGTGACTTCAATTGTAAGCACCCAGCGTGGAACTCATCCAACACGAATACCGAGGGGAGACGGCTCTTCGCGGACGCTGAAGCCTTCGGCTATACGGTGTCCGGCCCAGAGACGCCCACCCACTATCCGGACACCCACACATACATGCCGGACGTGCTGGACATCGTAGTCCACCGAGGGCTACAAGGCCAGATCACGCAGCAAGTGATAGACGACGAGTTACAGTCGGACCATCAGCCAGTACTCGTCGTCCTATCGGGTATGCCGACCCGACTGAAGCCCATAGCGCCACGTCGATTAACGGACTGGACTATTTTCCAGGAGAAGTTAGAGACCACCACGCCGACTCGGCCTATCGTTACCTCCGCGGACGTTGACCAGACAGCGAATGACGTCACTGCTTGCATCCAGAGCGCCTTAGAAGCGGCGACTACTACGCAGCCGCAGGGGAGAGTGCTATTGCCGCCCCTGCCGACCCACCTTAAAGCGATGATCGCCGTGAAGAGGCGCCTTCGCAAGCAGTGGCAACAACTTAGATGCCCTACCCTAAAAACACAGCTCAACCGTCTCGCGGAGAAGGTGAAGGCCGAGCTTAAAGCTCAGGCCGCCGCGGACTGGGAGGAACGAATAGACGCCTGCACAGACAGCTGGCCGTCTGTCTACAAACTTTGCCGCCAGCTGACGAATACCCCAGCCCCGGTGCGCCCACTGCTTAGCAGCGACGGGGCGCTCAAATATCAAGCGGAGGACCGGGCGAAGGTCTTCGCCGAGCACCTGGAGCGTCAGTTCCAACCGAACCCGACCAGCGACCTCGAACATGTCGCAGCAGTCGAGCAACACCTGGAGGCCTACTTCGCGACGCCGATAGCTCCCGAAGAGGACCCCATCTTCTTCTCGCCTGGCGCAGTCAGACGCGCCATCCTGAACACGAAGCCTCGTAAGGCCCCTGGTGCTGACGGTATCACCAATACAGTGCTGCGCCACCTGCCGTACCGAATGGTTGCGGCCCTGGCGCGCCTGTTTACGGCGATACTGCGCACGGGGGCTTTTCCCGCTGCGTGGAAGGAGGGGCGCGTCATCATGCTGCCCAAGGCGGGAAAGAACATACTGAAGCCGGAGAGCTATCGGCCGATCACCTTACTGCCGACAGTCTCCAAGGTGTTCGAAGCACTCCTGCTGCGACATCTCCAGCCTCATATTTCGCCGCGCCCAGAGCAATTCGGGTTCCGGGCGGAACATAGCACGACGCTCCAGCTGTCGAGGGTACTGCACCTTCTCGCAGCTGCTGCAAATAAGAAGGAGTACGCAGTGACAGTATTCCTCGACATGGAGAAGGCCTTCGACCGCGTGTGGCACGACGGCCTTATATACAAGTTGTCCACGTCGGACGCGCCCCGTCGCGTTGTTAGGGTGGTCTCTGACTTTCTCTCCCACAGGACTTTCCGAGTGGTGGTGGACGGCGCGCTATCAAGCGCCCGCCCGGTGTCGGCGGGCGTACCACAGGGTAGCTGCGTATCGCCTGCGTGTTACTCGCGATACACGGACGACATCCCCACTACGGAGGATGCGACGCTCGCGCTGTATGCCGACGACGCCGCGTACATCACCACTTCGCTGAATGCGAAGTACGCGGCGGTCAAAATGCAGCGCGCCCTCGACCTCCTCCCCGACTGGCTGTCTAAGTGGCGGCTGTCGGTGAACGTGGGTAAGACGCAGGCGATGGTCTCCGGGTCCGCGCGTCTACCACCACCCCTGAGGCTTCAAGGAGCCGACATCGAGTGGTCGCCCCGGGTCAAATACCTGGGTGTCACCATCGATCGTCGGCTCACCATGGGGCCACACGTCCGCAAGGTCGCCGCACAAGGTAGGGTCGCCCGCAACCTGCTCAGACCAGTGCTCTCGTCCCGCCTCCCGCATCGGGTCAAGTTGGGCGTGTACAAGTTGTACGTGCGCCCAATCTTGACCTATGCCGCCCCAGCATGGTTCGCCCTCACGAGCGAACCCAGCAGGAAGTTGCTCCGCGCGCAGCAAAACCTTGCGCTGCGGACAATCGTCGACGCGCCCCGCTTCGTGAGGAACGACGTGCTCCACCGCGACCTCGGGATTGAGAGCCTGGACAAGTTTGTGGGCCGCCTGGCGAAGGGGATGTTCGCGCGTGCCGACGCGTCTGCCTGGCCTCATGTCAAGCAGATCGCGCCCTGGCATACGCGCCCCCCGGACGCTAGGCCCCTGCCCCGCGACCTGTTGCGGACGATGACCCCATCGCCAGTACCGGATTGACCTTCCGAGTGAGCCGCTCCCGGCTACACGCGGCTCACTTGTGACAGCGACACTTCCACTACAAATACATACGCTGTCACGTGGTGCGTGCTAGGATAATTTAGGCGTATCACGTGGCAAACCCCAGACATGCATCACTATACATGCACCAAGTACACACGCGAAGACGCAGCGCGGGCGCGCGAATTCGCATAGACACCGGGTGGCGCCACACAGTACAATGCCACCCACACACCCATGACACGGTCCCCCTAACCCACGCAGGCTCGGCTAGCTCTGAAAGTGTGATGGGCGGGGGCCACTCACCCTTCTGTAGGAACGTCGAGTCCGTACCTCTGTCGCTGGTCGCCTTCTGCTGGGCTTCTCCCATGTAGATGAGGGTTCCACCTGGTAGGGGCTGACCGCCGGGGTACGGTGAAGAAAGCGGCGCTGACTAGCAGCGTCGTGGCGTGCCTACAGACACAAATATAGCATCTACACACAGGGGCGCGAGGCGCCCCTTCATCCTAGGCCGTGTGAGGCCCACTCAATGAGGGGCCCGTATTTACGGGCCAACGTGCTGCATCCGCGGACAGGGGGCTATGCCCCGGAGCCGCATGCCACGCCCCCTAGGGGGCGTAGCGACATCTCGAGTTTCAAGGAAGTCGATCCTCGGATTCGATTCGATACAGAGCTCCGCTCCCGGCAAAACTGTCGGTTTACTTGGTACAGCACTGCTGTATATTCACATAGCTGTATTTGCTTGCTGATAGCGATACACTTTGTATTTGGGTGGCTTACGCCACTGTACGAACTGTAACCTTAGGGGTTTGTTCGACTGCTCACCAAGGCGCGGGCGGCGGTGAACTTGGAGGAGATCGGTGTCACAAAGGGCATGCGAGTAAGGGTCACGGCGACTGGGGCTCGTATGCTCGAGATCCCCGGTGCGGCTAGTGGCCCGACCGCTGACGCTCTGGCCGAAAGGCTTAGGGCGTCCTTAAATGCGGACGAAGCCCGAGTGTCCAGACCCGCCAAGTGCGCTGACATGCGCATCCTGGGTCTGGACGACTCTGTGACAGAGGGGGAAGTTGTGGCCGCCGTGGTCAAGACTGGGGGGTGCGCTATCGAGCAGGTGAAGATAGGCACCATCCGTCCAGACTCTACGGGGTTGCGAGCCGTTACGGTGAGCTGCCCCGTATCGGCGGCCAACAAGATCGCTGGGGAGGGCCCGAGATTCCAGGTGGGCTGGGACTCCACGCGGGTAAAACTGCTGGAACCCAGACCTCTGAGGTGCTTCCGTTGCCAAGTGGGCAACCACGTGGGAGCCAAATGCACCTCGGAGGTGGACCGCAGCAGTAATTGCTTCCGCTGTGGTCAGCCCGGTCACAAGGCCGGCTCGTGCAATGCCACGCCGCACTGCTACCTATGTGCGGCAGCTGGCAAGCCGGCCGATCACCGGGCTGGAAGCAAGAGCTGTGGTCCACCCGCGAAAGCCCGGGGCAAGGGCAAGCCCTCCGCCCCCTCTATCGCCGTCACCGCTGCAGCCGTCGCCACAGGCGCCGCCGTCGCTGCCGCCCCCAATGCCGTCACCGCCGTACCCACTGCGGCGGAGCTCTCACAGGGGGCTCAGGAGGGGGCTGCAATGGAATGCCAGTAGTGGCCCCATTGCGCCTCCTCCAGGCGAACATCAACCACTGCGCCGCCGCTCAGGATCTGTTGATCCAGAGCATGGCGCAGTGGTCGATTAACATCGCCGTGGTCGCTGAGCCGTACTTTGTCCCGCCCAGTGATTACTGGGTGGAGGACCTGAGCGGCTCAGTGACCCTCATTTCGTCGGCCGCCGCCGGTACCCTGTCCCTTGAAGCCGTCAAGAAGGGACAGGGTTGCGTCGCAGCACGGTTCGGGGGGATTGTCGTGGTGGGGACATACTTCTCCCCGAGCCGAACTCTCGCCGAGTTCCACAACTCCCTTGCGGAGTTGAAAACCGTCGTCGTCGGGTATGGTTCCCTTCCCGTGCTTGTCCTCGGGGACTTCAACGCCAAGAATGTGGCTTGGGGTTCCCGGTGTACGGACACACGGGGCAGGATGGTGGAGGACTGGGCTCTGGAGACAGGCCTGGTCGTCCTAAACCGGGGTTCTGTCCCCACGTGTGTGCGGATGCGGGGCGAGTCGGTGGTGGACATCTCGTTCGCCAGCCCCGCTCTGCTGCCGCACGTGGTTGACTGGCGCGTCATGGAGGGGGTGGAGACCTATTCCGATCACCGGTACATCCGGTTTGACGTCTCCGCCCATACCTCGAGCGCGCCGGTCCGACAGGCCCCGAGTGGTCCGCGGTGGGCGCTGAAGAAGCTGGACCGGGAGCTCCTCCTGGAAGCCTCGATCGTGCAGGCCTGGGTGTCACCACCGGACAGGCCTGCCGACATCAACGACGAGGCGGAGTGGTTCCGGGAGGCCATGTCCGAAGTGTGCGACGTGGCAATGCCCCGGGTCCAGCCCAGTCGCGCCTTTCGCCAGGTGTATTGGTGGTCGCCGGAGCTGACGGCAATGCGCGAGGCGTGCGTCGCCGCGCGACGCCTGTACACCAGGCACCGCAGGCTCCGTATCCGCCCTCCGGATACGGAAGCCATTCAGGCGGAGCTGTACGAGGGGTACAGAGCGGCGAAGACCGCCCTCCGAGCGGAGATCTTGCGGTCCAGGGATCTGGGCCGCGAGGAGTCGCTGGAGACTCTGAACAGAGACCCATGGGGGCGCCCCTACAAGTTGGTGCGGGAGAAACTCCGCCCATGGGCGCCCCCGCTGACGCAGAGTCTCCGGCCCGAGCTCGTGGAGGACGTGGTGAGCGCTCTGTTCCCTTCGCGAGGGGAACATACTCCCCCGCCTATGGCTCCGCCTCATGCGGTGCCCGCTGCGGACCAAGAGACCGACGACGACGATGATACTCCCGAAGTGACCGAGGTAGAGTTGAGAGCGGCGGTACGCAGGCTCAGTGCCAAAAATACCGCCCCAGGACCCGACGGCTTACCTGGAAGAGCCTGGGTTCTGGCCTTTGGGGCTCTCGGGCCTCGACTAGGGGGGCTCCTAAGCGCATGCTTGGAGAGGGGCCAGTTTCCACTTCGCTGGAAGACGGGGAAACTGGTCCTCATTAAGAAGCCGGGGCGCCCTGCGGACTCTCCGTCCGCTTACCGGCCCATCGTGCTGCTCGACGAGGTGGGCAAGCTCTTTGAAAGAGTCATTGCAGACCGCCTCGTCGGGTGGCTGGTGCAGGAGGGGCCGGATTTGGCGGAGAGCCAGTTTGGTTTCCGCAAGGGGCGCTCTACGGTGGATGCCATCATGCGCGTGCGAGCCCTCACGACGGGGGATGCAGTGGCCCGGGGTGGGGTCGTCTTGGCGGTGTCCCTAGACATCGCCAACGCCTTTAATACCCTGCCCTGGAGTTGCATCAGGGAGGCATTCCGGTATCACCGGATGCCGACCTACCTCTGTCGAGTGGTCGAGGCCTATCTGACGGACAGGGCCGTCATATACCCCGGTCACCAGGGAGAGTGGAACCGGCGAGAGATGTCGTGCGGTGTCCCGCAGGGATCGGTCCTGGGGCCGCATCTGTGGGACATCGGTTACGACTGGGTGCTGCGCGCCGACCTCCCTAGCGGCGTCAGCGTAGTATGTTACGCTGACGACACGCTGGTCCTGGCGCAGGGGAGGTCGCACCAGGAGGCGGCTGACTTAGCGACACGCGGGGTTGCGATAGTCGTGGAGAGGATCCGGCAGTTGGGACTCGAGGTGGCCCTGCACAAGTCCGAGGCCATGTGTTTTCATGGTCCTCGGAATGCGCCACCGTCGGGTTCCGATATAACGGTGGGAGGGGTTCACATCGGAGTCGGGTCGACGATGAAGTACCTGGGACTCGTCCTCGACAGCCGGTGGAACTTCGTGGAGCATTTCCGACGTTTGGCTCCCAGACTGGCACGGGCTGGGGCTGCCTTGAGGCGGCTCCTGCCCAATCTGGGGGGTCCAAACGCCTCCTGCCGGAGGCTCTACGCGGGGGTCGTGCGGTCCATGGCCCTTTACGGAGCACCGGTGTGGGCGCGTTCCCTAAGGCTGGGACCAGCCGGCAGGTTGAACGCGTCCCAGAGGGTCATGGCCATCCGGCTAGTCCGGGGATACCGCACGGTCTCCCGGGAGGCGGCGAGCCTCCTTGCCGGATTGCCGCCGTGGGATCTGGAGGCAAAGGTCCTCGCGCACGTGTGGGAGTGGCGCGAGGAGGCGAAACGCCGGGGCGTAACTCCGCTGCCGCGAGAAATCACGGTACAGCGGACAGAGCTCCGGCGGGATCTCATGGCGGCATGGAGAGCGCGACTGTCGCAACCCAGCGCTGGGCACGCCACAATAGCGGCGATAAGTCCCCTCTTTGAGGAGTGGTTAGAGAGGCGCCACGGCGTCCTCACCTTCCGCCTGACGCAGGTCCTCACCGGACACGGTTGTTTCGGGAGGTTCCTGTTTCGCATAAGGCGGGAGGAAACGCCCGGGTGTTTCCATTGTGTGGATCGCCCGGAGGACACGGTGGAGCATACAGTGGAGGTCTGCCCGGCTTGGGCAGAGCACCGCCGTGTTCTCACGGAGGCGATCGGCGGCGGCGATCTCTCGCGTCCGAGCCTGGTCCAGGCCATGGTTCGGAGCGAGAGTGCATGGGAGGCCGTCACCTCCTTCTGCGAAGCAGTGATGCTCGCGAAGGAGGAGGCGGAACGCGTGAGGGAGAGGCAGCCTCACGCCCTCAGTCGCCGCAGGAGACGCCCTGGGCGGCGGGAATCGCGGGGCGATTTCCGGCCACCGTAGGCGCGGGCCTGCGGACGGTGAGCAGCGGGTAGCTCGCCGTCCGGTAAGGACCAGGCCCGAGTCGACGGCGCGTCGTGTTCCACGCGCGCCTCAAAGAGATGTCAGCAAGTGACGGGGCCCAATAGGGCCGACGCCGCTGGGGTCGCGGGTTGTCTGAAAGGGTTACCGCGGCCCTGGCATAGGCAACTGAAGGAACACGGGTGGGTTTTAGTCAGTAAAAGTCTGACACGCCCTCCCGCTCCACCCAGAGCGGGAGAAGTTATTTGATGATTTCCCACCCTCAAAAAAAAAAAAAAAAAAAAAAAAAAAAAAGGGGTTTGTTCGACTAAACTGTATACCGATACTACTGCTATTACTGTGTACTGATTATAATCTGTATTGTGTTTTGTTTTTTTGTACTAGTACTGTAATTAAAACTCTGTAATTGTTTATACAGTCTTGCTTATCCCAGTAAAATGGGAACTCCAAACCCTGACGTTATACCTCTCGGCAGTCCTGATCCTACATACATATAATTAGTATGCAAACTTTTTGCTGACGAATGTAACCGTTTGCAACGACTGGCCAGATAGACGACAGCCATAGTTTGCGCAGAAAACATATGCGCAGTAAAAATTGATAAGGAAACGTCAGAAAAAGGTGACCGGCATTTCTTTTTCACTTTGAAAATAATCTGAAAATATGTCGATGTTACCATTTCTTCTCGATATGGACCGCCCCAGACGCTTATCAGACCAACATTTTGCATTGGCACTAACGCCCGAAGATATTTTGACGATGGTAGCTCCGCATTCCCAGATTTCCAATGAGTACTACCGGCCCTGGAGACAACTGTCAACCCTGCTGCGAGACTCTGGATCAACCATAAAATCTGATAGGGCGAAGTTCCAGATCAATTTGGATGTGCAGCACTTTGCGCCTGATGACATTGCGGTGAGAGCTGCTGACGGATTCGTCACTATCGAAGCTCGTCACGGCGAAAAGACAGATGAACATGGATGGGTGTCTCGTCAGTTTACGAGACGGTACGCCTTGCCTGAGGGCTGCAGCATTAACGCTGTGCAGTCTCGCCTGTCATCCGATGGAGTGCTGACCGTCACCGCGCCTCTCGAGCGTTCCCAAACTTCGAATGAACGAGTGGTACCAATCATTCAGACGGGACCAGTGAGGACTCAGCCTGATGGGTCAAAGGTCGAAGAATTAGGAGATGGAGAATCTCCACTAAAGGAGGAAAACGGACAGTAAATGCAATTGCTGCAGTGATGGGCGCAACGCCAATCCCAGAATAGTATTTCGTTGTTAATGATCCTCAATGGTAAACAAATTATAAGGGCGAGCGCGCACTGCGGTGCTTTTTTCTAATGCATAATCTGGGAAGTATGGAATGTCTTTGAAGTGCGCGCACTGCGGTCATGCGTTTTGTTACTGTAGGCCCCGCCCAGTGCGGTAGAACTAACGGAACGCACCACAGTGCGCGCTCGCCCTAAGTATGTATACGGGACTCGTTATCGTTTGTGTTAGTACACTTGTAATATTATTTTGCATTCTAAAATTGCTAAATAAATTAGTTTCTTGTTGTGTAAGATTTTTGTTTCAATCAGTTGAACACAAAAGTACACATTTACCTACATGATATTGGTACAAAGCCAATGATATTATAAGTCCTATACAATAAAGAAGGTACAAAGCTAAGACTTCATGTACACGACGCCGGAGCCGCACCGGGATGACAGTGTATACGAATGAAAACCGCTCAGACGCCGCACCGCCGCCGCACCGGAGCCGCGCCGGAACCGCGTGTACACGGCATCGATACACCGAGTTAAGCATATGTAGGTACCGAATAAATTTCATTTCTTGTATTTTATTGAGAGTCAGCCGCCGCACCCAAGGGGGAATCAAATTGTAATAGCATGCCAATTGTCATTCATATTCATACCGCGCCAAAACCTTGTTACTTTTAGTTTTGGTTACTTCAAATCTTGAATCATATTTATGCATCTCAATAATAAAATGAAAAGTCGTCTTTAGGCCGGTTTTAGAGCTCGACTGACCTTCGGTGCGTACGTCGCGTCGGTCGCGCTTGTCATTTGTATGAAAATTCACAAGTCGTGACAGTGCTCGACCGAGACCGTACGCACGCGTAGGTATAACGCGTAATTTTCATACAAATGACATACGCGACCGACGTAGCGTGTGGCTGACACTGGCTTGGCCACCATCAGGGATTTTACTTTTGATAACACAAAGATTTAGTCGTTAATTAGTCGAAATTTGTCGCCAAATATCAGAATTTGTCGGTCACTGGTTCAAAAGTTATAAGGGGTCCATTGGTGGCCGATCTGGAGAGAGTCTCCCCAGCTTGGCCACCTTTATATCTCAAAAACTAGGGCACCTAGCGAAGATCTGTTTTTAAGTATAGACCAAGAGCTAGATCAAAGATTTTATCGTAAACTCTTCAATCTAGCTCTTGAACTATACTTAAAAATTGAACTCATTGTATCTTCTAAACTAAGACCCGACTAAATCTGTGACTTGGCGACTAATTTCGACTAATTAGCGACTAAATCTGGGAGAAAACAGATCTTCGCTAGGTGCTCTAGTTTTTGAGATATAAAGGTGGCCAAGCTGGGGAGACTCTTTCCAGATCGGCCACCAATGACCCCTTATAACTTTTGAACCAGTGACCGACAAATTCTGATATTTGGCGACAAATTTCGACTAATTAACGACTAAATTTTTGTGTTATCAAAAGTAAAATCCCTGATGGTGGCCAAGCCAGTGTCATCCACACCAGAACATGATGTAACTTTGAACTGTGATCGTTGCTTTACTATACAGGGTGAAATTGAATAGATGCGACAAAATTTAAGGGGGTGTTCTACGCATCAATATGAACAACTTTTACTATGGGACCAAACCAGAAATCGCGAAAAAAAAATCAGCTGTTCAGTACATTTAATGTTCGCATAATTCGTCAAAATGTACTGAACAGCTGATTTTTTTTTCGCGATTTCAGGTTTGGTCCCATAGTAAAAGTTGTTCATATTGATGCGTAGAACACGCCCTTAAATTTTGTCGCATCTATTCAATTTCACCCTGTATAGGTAACTCTCAGAATACGTTGTACCTGTATCTATCTGTACCTGCATGCGGTCCGGCACGGCGGGCGCGGCGCGCTGCGGCGCCGGCGGCGGCGGCGCGTGCCGGTGTGGCTGCGGAGCCGTGTACATGGTGCATAACAAAAACAAAGCTGTAGTCTTCAGGTAGTTTTTTTTTTAAACTACCTACAGTACTTAAGCACTTTATTTAAATGCCAGTGACGACACAATAAACAAGTCACTCGTAACAATGACCGTGAAAGGTCGGTTTTTGCTTTAAAATGTGACAAAGAGATGAGGAGGAATGTCTGGCAATTCTCAAAACATTCAAAGTGTTATCCAGGTTTGTCGACAACGTGTGCCTCAAGTGTTGGACAGTCAAATCAAAACCAAATCAAAAGTGTACTTATTATTTCTAGGTAGGTACCTACCTACATTTTAAGATATTAAATTACTTAAAATAAAACAAAAGGGATATCGTTACTTACATACGTTTATTAAAACAATAAATGAAAAAAAGGCTAATTTTTACTATGAATTAGCACATTATCAAATCAGTCTTAGCAGGAAAATAATAGCTAGGTCCTAGATACTCGTACAATGATTATTTACAAAATCACTTTTCTTCTTCCGAAATTGGTTCTGGAGCCTCTAGCCGCTTCTTGATGGGTCCTGTGTGTGTGATTGGCACTATCTTCTCTCCAGTCGAAGGCATGGCTAGGACTTTGGGTGCTGTGATGGTCAATACACCGTCGGATGATAATTTTGACTCCACAGTGTCGGGTAAGCATCCTTGTGGAAGAGCATACCGTCTCACAAACTGTCTTGAAATATATCCATGTTCATCCTGCTTCTCCTCGTGCTTTCCTTCAACGATCACCTGTCCGTTCACCACTTTCACGTTTACTTCTTCAGGTGCGAAATGCTGGACATCCACATTAACCTGGAACTTTTCGTCATCCAGTGTGATTTTTCCGACGCTGTTCAGCGCAAGCTTATTCATCGCTGATGAGAGCTGTTCCATTGGCTTCATAAAGTTCTCCCATGGACGGAAGGCGTGCTCCCAAGGCTTGAGCTGACTAAATGGTGAATAGCCGAAGAAATTCTCAGGTCTGTACAAATCTCTCTCCATCATGCGGAACGGCCTTTCAAGATCGTAGAAGTAAGGAATCACCGACATTTTCGTACTTTTGCTTGTTTTTTCGTTTTAGCTTTGAACAGTTCACTGTCTTCGTAAACAACTGGCCGGGTTCTCGTCCGTTCCCCGTATTTATATTCGGGCGACGACAACGCCACCTGTTATCGTGTGGAGCGTAATTTTCGAGAAAGTGCTCCAAAGCGACCGCTGTAGAATGCGTCGGGTTGGTTCTAGAAAATGACAGAGATTTGTGGGCCGAACGTATTGTTGTTCCTTAAAATAGCGCCACCTTGTGGCGAGTAGTTTAACTAAATGAGTATAAAACAAGAGTGTGTGTGTGTTATTAGAAAAATAGTGGCAGAAGATAAAATGTTATTACTTATTCGTATAATAATTAGATGTATGATTGCCAATTTTTTAACCTCCTTCAAAAAAGGAGGTTCTGTATTCGACCCATAAACAGTATGTGTGTACCTATGTATGTATGTAGGTATGTGTACCTTTACATGTAGTTATGTATGGATGTCCGGGTTTTTAAAAAAAAACTAATGAAACCATTTTGATGATTATTTCACTAACGTAATCTACGTACTTTCAGGAAGGTTTTAGAAAGTACCTATACATAAGGTAAGTAATAATAATAATAAATTCTATAATTAGTGCCATAAATAGGTTACAGAAAAATTTGAGACCCTGGCACCAGAGCTAGGTTAGAGTACTTACCTGTATTTCAGGAGGAATGGGAGCCAATTATTATTTAATTAAGTATTCTTATATTGTATGAAGTTACTTTTAAGAATAAATGTACTAAATCTCCGGCATTTCTAAGCGGATTTTGATGATTCTTGTTTTCTTTCGTGTTGGGTGGGCATAATTGTGTGCTTACAGTAGGTACCTACCTATATAATTGTGTAATCAACTAAAAATGGAAAAATAATTTTAAGTAGGTACCTACTTTAAAAAAAGTAAAAACCGACTTCCAAAACCTAAAACGCTGAAGTCAGTGTCATCTATTCTTCAATGCACCTTAGCTTGGCACCAACTTCAGAAGCTGTTAAAGTTTTTAAGACAGTTATTTTATTCGTTTTAGGTTTTGAAAGTCGGCTTTTACTTTTTTTTTTTTGTTTAGGTACCTACGCGTCGAAGCATGGGGTATTTAAACACCAAACACGGAACACCCCTACCAAGTCACCTGTTAATAATACCCATAGCTCGTGGCTAAGTACTAACAGCCATACGGGTCGCTCCACTAGGTTAAGCTACGCTTGCCGAGGTTGGTCAATGGATGGGTGACCATCTTTACATACCGAGACTCCTCCGTGCCTCGGAAAGCACGTTAAGCCGTTGGTTTCGGCTGTCACTCGTGGATCTTTGACAGTCGTTACGGGTCGTCGCAGAAGCCCGAAAGACTGACAACCAGTCTTACCAAAGGGTATCATATTACCCAGTTTACTGGGTTGTGGAGGTCAGATAGGCAGTCGCTCCATATAAAATACTGGTATTCAGCTGCATCCGGTTAGACTGGAAGCCGACCCCAACATAGTTGGGAAAAGGCAGGCAGATTGATTGAAGTTCAATACACATAGAGCTACACGAGTAATTTTCAAAGTACCTACCTAATAATAAAACATTAAAATATGACATTATGGTTAAAATAACTGCATTGTGCGAATAGCAATATAATATCCAGTTAGGTATATTATCTGAAAAAACAGTTCGCTGACTTTGCCGGCTACTGATAAAATTATGTACAGGGTTGTTGCAACATCGCATCGTTTGAAAAAAAAAACATATTTAAGTAATAATGGTGTATTGTAGACCTAGCTTAGTTGTAGCTCTTTGCTGACTCTCAAAAACATAGACTTATAAAAAAGGATGGACTCCGCGCTGCGCATATCGAAAGTGAAGCACAGTAAGTATGCCGGGACCGTTTGTACAAACACGCCTCGCGCACACATTTACATCATAGTATGCCGACCGGCCGCCATTACGTGACACGAGCGACGGCATCTTTGCAGGTACTCAAATCACGCACACATAGATCGGTAGGGTGCTTCACTTTCGATATGCGTGGCGCGGAGTCCATCTTTTTTTATAAGTCTATGCTCAAAAAAGAGTTTTTAAACAAGAATTGCAAGGGAAATTCCTTAGTGGGTCGGAGCGTTTTGGAGGTCTTTTGATATTATTATTATTATTGTAAGAGTAAGGTGATTTGGTTTTTTTAGTATTTGCTTCATTGAACTCCTGGCATTAAACTTAGCAAATTTTACATTCATACGATACATAGTTATTAAGAAACAATCCGTTTATTATGAGATAAAAACAGAGTTTTTCGAAGACATTGTAACATCGGAATTCAGAAAATGGAAGATAATTAGCAAAAACTAATCAGCGCATTTTGAAGACGAGAATGTTGAGATAATTATGCGCTGAACAGATCAGTCTAAACAATGATTATTTATTTATTTATTTTATTTAAATCGGAAAACAAACAGTATTAACAACTAACAAATTTAACATCAAATTAATTAACTGGTAACCAATTACATGATATTATAATGAAGTCTAAATGGTTTGTATTGTCACGTTTAAAGCATCGCAAAGTAGTATGTTATGAGAAACTACTTAGCACAAAATAAATGTTGGTATTCAAAAAACTAAAATACCTATACTTAATTCAAAATTTTTTTGCACTCAGTTCTTTAAACGTCATTCATTCGAGCCAGTTCCAGGTGCCATATTAAAGAGACTACCGGACCTAAACGCAACTAATCGCAAGTTTTATAATGCCTAAAAGTATAATATGATCTACTGCAGTAAACGAAATCAGAAAAATATATGATATTCTTCAGGATATATGCTAGTTAGATAGTGTGTTGAAAACATAATACAACTAATTTGATACGATACAAAAATATATGATATTCTTCAGGATATATGCTAGTTAGATAGTGTGTTGAAAACATAATACAACTAATTTGATACGATACAAAAATATATGATATTCTTCAGGATATATGCTAGTTAGATAGTGTGTTGAAAACATAATACAACTAATTTGATACGATAGAAAAAATATATGATATTCTTCAGGATATATGCTAGTTAGATAGTGTGTTGAAAACATAATACAACTAATTTGATACGATAGAAAAAATATATGATATTCTTCAGGATATATGCTAGTTAGATAGTGTGTTGAAAACATAATACAACTAATTTGATACGATACAAAAATATATGATATTCTTCAGGATATATGCTAGTTAGATAGTGTGTTGAAAACATAATACAACTAATTTGATACGATACAAAAATATATGATATTCTTCAGGATATATGCTAGTTAGATAGTGTGTTGAAAACATAATACAACTAATTTGATACGATACAAAAATATATGATATTCTTCAGGATATATGCTAGTTAGATAGTGTGTTGAAAACATAATACAAATACATAATTTGATACGATAGAAAAAAATCACGAAGATACCTCTAAATTTTTTTTTAACGAATAAAAACCATACTAATATACATGCAATCATTCTGATTTTTTGTCAGATCGTAATAGTATTTTAATTTTTTATTACAGTCAATAGATTTTTTGTAAATAGATAATTGCTTCATATTTTGTAATAAATAACCAGCGTTGTGTCATCGCGCTTCTCTTTCTTTTATATGCAGTCAGTCAGACAGTGACCGCGATTTAGGTCCTGTAGTCCCATTAATGCGCACGGGCAGTACGTCCATTGTTGTGCGGTGCACTGCAACCTAGCCATTGGGAGCACCCTGTAACTCATCTGTTTATTATTAGTGCAATGCCAACGCGCTATCTATGCGCATTGTGCTGGACAATTAAATAGTTCGCCTCCGACCGGGCACTTGTGATAACGAAATAATGACTCCTATGTATTTGTACTGTTTTATATGCCTCGTTTTGTTTTATGGGTATGTATGTATTTAAGCAGAATTATTAATTTTATAATATTTCTTATGGTATAATTTGAGTAATGCAAAGAGTGACTAGCTGGACCAACTGTTAATAATGACATTATAATATTGTACGCCTTTATAGGTATGTTACACATTGCTACTATTTCAAATATAAGATCATTTTAGACATGTAACAAACAATAAATGTATTTGAATTTGAATTTGAATTTGAAAATTTGAATTTTTTTTTTACTTTTCGGAGTAGTTACAAACATTTTTTTTTTTAAGAATGTTAGATGAATTTGTTTGTATTTTGTTGTGAAAATGATTAGGTAGTTTATTTTGTTTTATCTTTTATGCACATAAGGTAAACATTTAATTAAGTAAGTAAGTACCTATTGTATAGGTACCTACCTGCTATGGTTGTGGTCTCTAATTAATTTATAATTAAGGTTTAATTGCTCGACCCAATGTTTCTACTATAACAAACTAATCACACTATCACACTAATATTATAAAGGCGAAAGTTTGTGAGTGTGTGTGTGTGTGTGTGTATGTTTGTTACTTCTTCACGCTCAAACGGCTGGACCGATTTGGATGAAATTTGGTATGTAGACAGTTTATACCCTGGATTAACACATAGTCTACTTTTTATCCCGGTCTACGCGGGTTAAACCGCGGGGCGCAGCTAGTATTAATAAAAAGGCGAAAGTTTGTGAGTGTATGTGTGTATGTTTGTTACTTCTTCACGCTCAAACGGCTGGGCCGATTTGGATGAAATTTGGTATGTAGACAGTTTATACCCTGGATTAACACATAGGCTACTTTTTATCCCGGTCTACGCGGGTGAAACCGCGGGTCGCAGCTAGTTTCGATTATAAATTCTGGATTAAGATTAGCCAGAGGGTGAACCAATTAACTTAACTATCAAGACACAGACTCCACCTCCATCGAGATTGAGATTAAATTATATACAAACCTTCAGACTGTACGGGCCGTAGGTACACCGATTTGTCGTGAAGGTTTGTAAGTTCAGTTGTATAGAGAAACACGTTCCAATAAGATGCACTAAGTAGTTAAGTTTATTTTTTAGTTAAGTTTATTTTTAAGATAAGTTTATTTTTAGTTATGTTTATTTTTAGTTAAGTTTATTTTTAAGAGTTAGTAACAGAGAGTGGAAGGCGATTATTTCACTTAGTTGTTGATAGCTACACAGTTATAAGTTCACTACCTATATTTAAATTCGTTAGTCATGTTATTTTATACCTAATGCTAAATTATGACGCGCATCGTTGGCCTAAAGTAGGTTACAAAGTAAGCAGAAAAATTTACGGCGATAATGCTTTACCTACTCAGTCAATTGTTCGAAACAAAAAACCAAATAAAAAAAACCGTATCCAAATTGGTTCACTCGTTTAAGAGCTACGGTGCCACAGACAGACACACAAAGTCACACACACACACACACATAGCGGTGAAACCTAATGTGGTGGACTGTATTAGGTTGGAGTAATAAAAGACTTCTTGCTGCTGTCTTCTAGTTTATTCTTCTTGTAGAGCTGTAGGCCGACTGACTGCTGCCTTTGGTTTTACAAGTAAGGCTTTTTATATGCCCCAGTGGCGTTAGTTCTATCCCTACTATTTCCCACGCTTTGGGTGGTCTAACAAAGTACTGGCTACGCTATTTAAAACTATTGTAAACACATAAAAACAAACTTTCTTAGAATTATTACAAAAGGCTAAAGAAATGCATATCAATAGACACCGACAACAAATAATTCGTTTCCTAAAACTAAGAAAGATATTTTGTGCGGATTACAATTTACGCAGAACTGTTACCTATTCAACAAAAGGTCTCGACAATAATGAGTTCCTTTAACAGTGCCGCTAGTAAACATTTTAGAATATAAAACAATGCATTTTACTGCGAAAACGCCCGGCGATAAGCAAAACAAAACATTTCGGGCGCCGTGGGAATCTCTAGCATCTGTTAGACTTAAAGCTGAATGCTAATTATCCACAAACTGAAAATACCACATGCCTAAAGACTATGATATTACCACGCTAACCTAACAGCAAGCAGCTATCCTGCACAACTTTCATAGTCTTTTAATTCACACTATGCTCGGCGTCCGTAACAGCTCTCCCCCCGGCGCAGCTCGCGTAGCCTCCTCGATCTTCAATACGACGACGAGCTTGCTCACGGGGCGTCGGAAGACGACGGTTCTGGTGCGCACCTCGACGACCCTGATGCCGCCGTCCGGTCCACGATGCGTGCGCTCGACGACTCCCATCGGCCAGGTGTTCCGGGGCAGCGTGTTGTCGACCACGAGGACCACGTCGCCAGCTTGCATTGGACGCACATCGTTCTGCGGCTCGCCGCGAGGTACCAGAGTGGGTAGGTACTCGTGCAGCCAGCGTCGCCAGAAGTGGTCAGCGAGTGCTTGACTAACTCGCCATGTTCTTCTGTCAGCCTCGTCGCAGGGTCCCGTCGTTGGCAGCCCTTCCGATGACCCCAACAGGAAGTGGTTGGGTGTAAGGGCCTCTGGATCGCTGGGGTTCACGCTAACGTGGGTCAGTGGTCTTGCGTTGATGGAGAACTCGGCTTCGGTGAGTAGAGTTCTCAAGACTTCTTCTGCTGGCGCCTTCTCTCGCAGAGTGATGCTGAGAGCAGTCTTCACGGAGCGCACCATTCGCTCCCACGCGCCACCTTGGTTGGGCGCGCCAGGAGGTATGAAGCGCCACTCCATTCGATGCAGTAGCCCCTCGTCTCGCAGGGCAGGCATCCACTCGGCGTAGGCGTTGCGTAGCTCTTGGTCAGCTCCGCGGAAGTTGGTTGCGTTGTCGGAGTACATCACTCGGGGCCACCCTCTGCGTGCGGCCATACGTCTCAGCGCCATGATTGCTGAGTCAGTGGAGAGTGATGCGACGAGCTCGATGTGCACGGCGCGGGAGGTGAGGCACGTGAAGAGTGCGCCCCACCTCTTTTCTCGGCGTCGCCCGACCTTGACCATCATTGGTCCGAAGTAGTCCACCCCGCAATTAGTGAACGGGCGGTGGAAGGGGTCAAGGCGGGCGTGTGGCAGGTCTCCCGTAGCTGGCGTTTGCGGCGTTGCTCGCCGTCTCTTGCAGAAGGCGCAGTTCTTCTCGACAGCGCGTACTGTGGGCCGTAAGTGGATGACCCAGTACCGCTGTCGCAGGTCGTTCGTCACGCGCTCTCTGTTGGCGTGACCCGCAGCGCAGTGCTCCCGGAGTACAAGGAGCTTGGTCAGCTGATGACGGCCATCCAGTATGATTGGCCGCTTCGTCTCGGTCGGCGCGGAAGAGGCCTCGATCCGGCCCCGCACCTTCAGGACATCGTCTTCCAGTACTGGATCCAGCCGGTACAGCCGGCTCGCTTTTGTCAGCGGGCGTGCAGACCGGATCCGCTTCAGTTCCTCGCCGAAACTGTCTTCTTGCGCCTGTCGTATCAGCTCGGCCTCGGCGCGCTGGATGTGGCGATGTTCCATCGCTGTTGCTCGTCGACGGCAGATGTCGGTGAAGGCGATTGCTCGAGCGGTGGCCCTCACCAAGACTTCATACTTCGAGAAACGGGCGGGGTTCGGTAGCCAGCTGTCTCGTTCTGTCTTCTCGAATAGTCCCAAGATCTTGCTCTCGGGCTGATCTCCCCCCAGTGTTGTGGGAGCGGTGGCGTGCAGTTCTGGTGGCACGTCGCGTAGTACCGACTTGTCGCTGGAGCTCCATCCTCGTAGCGTGAATCCCGCATGCACGTGTACTGCTCTCGTTTCTTCGACCGCCTTCCAAGCTTCCTTCGTGTCTTCGTAGCTGGCTACCAGGTCGTCCATGTAGTGACTCTTCTTGATGGCTTCCAGCGCTCGTGGATACTCCTGCCCGTGTACATCCGCGTTATGGTTGCGGACATAGTGGGCCATGTACGGGGAGCTCGCTGCGCCGAAGATCATGCTGGCCATCTTGTACTTCTTTGGAGGCTCTACTCGTTCGTCGCCTCGCCACAGGAACTGCTGCGCTGGTTGATCTTGCTGTCTTATTCGGATCCTCAGGAACATTTCTTGCACGTCCGCTGTGATCGCCACTGTCTTCTCTCGGAATCTGAATAAGATCCCTGGCAGTGATAATAGTAGATCGGGCCCCTCCAGCAGCTCGTCGTTCAGGCACACGCCGTTGCTTTTAGCCGCTGCGTCGAATACCAGCCTATGCTTGCCGGGTTTGTTCGGGTTCTGCACGGCGAAGTGTGGCAGGTACCAGCAGATGGCGCTCGCTTCTTCCGATCCATCGCACGGCGTTGCGTACCCCTTATCCAAGAGGTTGTTGATCTGCTTCGTGTATTCAGCTGCGAACTCAGGATCGGCGTCCATCTTTTGTTCTATCTTCTTTAGTCGGCGGAGCGCCTGCCCGTAGCTTGGTGGCATGATGACGTCATCTCGTCGCCACGGCAGTCCAACTTCGTACCCGGTGTCGATCTTCTTGGTCGTTTTCCTGACGATGTCGATAGCTCGCTGATCGGTTTCCTTGACTCGCGGCTTCCCCTGGATGCCGAGTGCGTCGATCTTGAAGTGGGCTTCGACTAAGTCGTGGAGTTCTTGCTCGCTTGTCCTCGGCGTTCGTTCAGGCTCGAAGACGTGCAGCACGTTTCGCTCTTGATAGATGGTCTTGCGTGGCGCGGTTCCGTGCACCACCCATCCTAGTTGTGTTCTTGATGCGGCCGGTTGATCAGGGCCGCCGACTCGTAGCTCGCGGGACACGATGCATTCCCAGTGGTCTGTCCCCATCAGGATTCCAGGACGGGCCACATCGTAGCACACCTCTTCTGGTGTCAGGTCCCTCAGATGCTCGTAGTCCAGTAGGGTGTCAGGAACGGATTGACGATGGAGGCGGAGATTCTTCATAGTTCTCGCTCTGACCTTGTAGTTCTCGTCGCTCTTCAATCCTCTGACTTGAATATCCACCAGCTGACTCTTCATCTCTTGCTGTGACATGTTGACCCCGTTCAGGTGGAGAGGTTGCGCTGGTCCCTCAGCTCCGATGCTCGCTGCTAGTTCTTCATCGAAGAGGGTGATTGTAGCTCCTTCATCCAGTAGAGCATACGTCTTCACCTCCCCCCGTGGTCCGGCTATGACGACAGGGCACATCTTTAGCAAGACTGCTCTTGGTCCGGCAGCTGGTCGGGTTGCTAGGGACAGGACCGTTTCCTCCTTGGGTGCATCTGTCTTCTTTTCTTCAGTCTTTGCTTCTCGTACTTGATGAAGAGTCGCATGATGCGGGCGGCGACACTCGTCCACGCCACACGCCTTTGCTTTGCAGTGTGTGCGCCTGTGTTGCTTCTGGGCGCATTTGAAGCATATCTTCTTCTCCTTTACCAAGCTCCATCGCTCGTCCACAGTAAGTGCCTTGTACTTCGGGCACTGTGTCAGGACGTGAGCTTGCTCGCATTTGGGGCACTTGACCTTTTCTTCTGCGCTCTGGACCGTAGTGAAGACGCTCGCTTTCTTCTTGAGTGTCACGATGGGTCGAGTATCCTTCTTCTGGCTTGTGCTACTCGTAGACGGGGTGTATGTATACCGCAGTGCTCTGTCCGCTTCTCTCATCAGGAAACGGGATAAAATGACGATCTCCGGGTCAGTCATTCCTTCGTGGTCGTAGGCGTAGTCGCACCAGCGGGATCGAAGATGCGGGCTGAGCTTGTCCAATACTTCTCGCGTCATCAGGGGGTTGAACAGGTAGCCTCTTCGGTCGATTGTCTTCAGCACGCAGATGATGTTCTGCAACTTGATGGCGAAGCTGTTGAGTTCGGCTGCTGATAATCCAGGTTTCGGAAGTTTCTTGAGGTCTTCTAGTGCTCGGTCGATGATGACTTCAGGTCTTCCAAAGCATTGCTCGAGGGTCTTCATGATGACGTCCGGATCCGTAGCTGTATGCAGAAGGGCGGCCACGGCGTCTCTTGCTTCCCCTTTGAGGCAGCTCCTTAGCCTCTGGATGTTTTCCGCTGCTGACACTTGGTACATCTCGGTCGTATCTCGAACTGCTGCTTTGAATGGCAACCATTCGTTGGCTGCTCCGGAGAAGGTCGGCAGGTCAGTGTGTCGAGGCCTGGGTCTGGCCATCTTCTCCAATATGGCGGCCAAGTGCTCGATGCTGTTCTTCCTTGTTGGAGTTGGCGATCTTCCTCGCGGTGCTTCGAAGCGTATTTGCTTTGGCTCTTCCCTGGCTTCCCTGGTTCCTTCTTCTTCCCGAGAGTTGAGGGGGTTCGTCCTCAACCAGTTGTCCACTTTCTGGTGTGGTTCTTCACGGGGAGAAGTGGCTTCTTCGTGCACGCTGTATTCATCGTTGATCGCGGATACTTCGGCTGCTAGTCTCTTTTTGACTAGGTCGGCCTCCAACTCCAACTCCTTTCTTCGGATCGTCGCTAGCTTCTCTGCTGCCTCCAGTTCCGCCATCCGTAGTCGTGTTGTCACGCTGGTTGTCGACCTGACAGATCTGGTCGGTGATGGCTTTCGTTGCTCCGCAGTAGCCCGAAGTCCGGATGGTCCCGCTGTACTGGCGTCCGCTGATTTCCAAAATGATGATGCCGGCGGGTCCAGTGAGATTCTTCCCAATCGTTCTTGCTCTATTCGTTCAGCTTCTCTGCGGCGCGCCTCCTGTTCTTGGATGCAACGCTGCTGCTCCTCGATTTCTGCTAATTCCCCTTGGCTTCTGGTGACCACCATCTTGAAGTTTTTTCGACTCGGCCCTCTTCTTTCTTGACCCAGCCCTGGTTTTCTTCACGCGGCCCCTCTTCAACGTGGCCTCTCTTCAGCGCGGCCCCTCTTCAACGCGGCCCCTATTCAACGTGGCCCCTCTTCAACGTAGCCCCTCTTCGACCCGGCGACGATCGGGTACGTCGGGTCGGTATGGCGGCGCGTCTTCAACGTGGCCCCTCTTCGACCCGGCGACGATCGGGTACGTCGGGTCGGTATGGCGGCGCGTCTTCAACGTGGCCCCTCTTCAACGTAGCCCCTCTTCAATGCAGCCCCTCTTCGACCCGGCGACGATCGGGTACGTCGGGTCGGTATGGCGGCGCGTCGTAGGTACGTCGATTCTTCGGGACCGGTTGTTCGATCGGTCGGTCGATGCAGTCGGCCTCGTAGATTCTTGCTCTTGCCGCAGATTTCTTCGTTTTTCTGCCGCTTGGTTGGCGCTGGTTCTTCGTTCTTCAGAATTATCCGGCTCGAAGGACCAGACTGTGGTGGACTGTATTAGGTTGGAGTAATAAAAGACTTCTTGCTGCTGTCTTCTAGTTTATTCTTCTTGTAGAGCTGTAGGCCGACTGACTGCTGCCTTTGGTTTTACAAGTAAGGCTTTTTATATGCCCCAGTGGCGTTAGTTCTATCCCTACTATTTCCCACGCTTTGGGTGGTCTAACAAAGTACTGGCTACGCTATTTAAAACTATTGTAAACACATAAAAACAAACTTTCTTAGAATTATTACAAAAGGCTAAAGAAATGCATATCAATAGACACCGACAACAAATAATTCGTTTCCTAAAACTAAGAAAGATATTTTGTGCGGATTACAATTTACGCAGAACTGTTACCTATTCAACAAAAGGTCTCGACAATAATGAGTTCCTTTAACAGTGCCGCTAGTAAACATTTTAGAATATAAAACAATGCATTTTACTGCGAAAACGCCCGGCGATAAGCAAAACAAAACATTTCGGGCGCCGTGGGAATCTCTAGCATCTGTTAGACTTAAAGCTGAATGCTAATTATCCACAAACTGAAAATACCACATGCCTAAAGACTATGATATTACCACGCTAACCTAACAGCAAGCAGCTATCCTGCACAACTTTCATAGTCTTTTAATTCACACTATGCTCGGCGTCCGTAACACCTAAGACACCCCTCTTTTTGCGTCGTTAAGAATTTTATACTAAAAACAATAAGTATTTTTAACCGACTTCCAAAAGGAGGAGGTTCTCAATTCGTCGGAACCCTTTTTTTTTTTCTTTTTTTTTTTTTTTTATGTATGTTCCCCGATTACTCGAAAATGGCTGGACCGATTTGGATTTTTCTTTTTTTGTTCGAAATGGTATACGTCCCAAGTGGTCCCATGATCATCAAGTCAGGATCTGATGATGGGATCCCATGGAAATCGAGGGAAACCCTCAAATTTTATTGGCACACCTATATCGATTTCGGTATTTTTTATAGTAACTCGTGCATTTGCTCTCGGAAAGTACCATTTGGTGAACTGGAACTGATGATGAAGACCACAGATGGCCATCGGAAATACTCAATTATATCTAAGTATATCACAGGTTGCGATTCGATTACTTTAATATGGTTTATGCTCGTCAAAATGCATAATGGTAAGGTGACTTCACCATGAGCTCCAGTTCTCCTGGTTCTTACTAGGAGAACTCCTCAACAATTAACGTCCCTGAATCGGGAAAAGCAATATTTTGTAAAACGTGATGAGCAGTTGACATTGCGTTATTGTAACTTAAATAAATTACAAACTGAACCACTAAAAAGTGAAAAATAAAAACTTTTTTACAAAAAAAAAACCGACTTCCAAAAAAACACTACAAAGTGAAAAATAACTTTAATTTCGGAAGTCGGTGGCAAAAAACTAAAATACAGATCCAAAGACACTGACTTCCGAAATTAAAGTTATTTTTCACTTTGTAGTGTTTTTTTGGAAGTCGGTTTTTTTTTTGTAAAAAAGTTTTTGATATAACTTTCATGTAAGATTTACGGTTGTATCTTTGATTATATAATACTAGCTTTTGTCCGCGGCTTCGCCCGCGTGGATGTCGGAAAATATCCCATGGGAACGTTCATGTGGAAAACATAGGGCATATCCCTAACTTAAGAAATGCTGGGTTTCCCATACAAACTTTCATCCCTTTTATGACCCCTTGTAGGATTATGAGTTAAGACAAAAAATAGCCCATGTCCTTTCCCAGGATGCTATCTATAGCCTTGCCAAATTTTATCGAAATCCGTGCAGTTTTGTAAATTTTAAAATCAACCCCTTTTTTACCCACTTAGGGGATGATTTTTAAAAAACGCTGACCCGCATATTTCTTAACTTCTTACCAGTAGCATAAATTTGTTATCCCTTACTTAAGAAATACTGGGTTTCCCTTACAAACTTTCATCCCCTATATCACCCCTGTAGTATTATTTTTGAAGAAAATAGTATCCTATGTCCTTTCCCAGGATGCTATATAAAGCCTTGCCAAATTTTGTCGAAATCCGTGCAACTTTGTAAATTTTAAAATCAACCCCTATTTTACCCCCTTAGGGGATGATTTTTCAAAAACGCTGAACCGCATATTTCTTTATTTCCTATCAAAAGCATACATTTTAATTTTCATATCCCTAACTTAAGAAATACTGAGTTTCCCATACAAACTTTCATCCCCTATATTACCCCCTGTAGGATTATTCTTTAAGACCAAAAGGAGCCTGTGTCCTTCCCCAGGATGCTATATAAAACCTTGCCAAATTTTATCGAAATCCGTGCAGTTTTGTAAATTTTAAAATCAACCCTTATTTTACCCCCTTAGGGGATGATTTTTCAAAAACGCTGAACCGCATATTTCTTAATTTCCTACCAATAGCATAAATTTGTTATCCCTAACTTAAGAAATACTGGGTTTCGCTTACAAACTTTCATCCCCTATATCACCCCCTGTAGTATTATTTTTGAAAAAAATAGTATCCTATGGCCTTCCCCAGGATGCTATATAAAGCCTTGCCAAATTTTGTCGAAATCCATGCAGTTTTGTAAATTTTAAAATCAACCCCTATTTTACCCCCTTAGGGGATGATTTTTCAAAAACGCTGAACCACATATTTCTTTATTTCCTATCAAAAGCATACATTTTAATTTTCACATCCCTAACTTAAGAAATACTGAGTTTCCCATACAAACTTTCATCCCCTATATCACTCTCTGTAGGATTATTTTTGAAAAAAAAAGTAGCCTATGTCCGTCCCCAGGATACCATCTATAGCCTTGCCAAATTTTATCGAAATCCGTTCAGTGGTTTAGGCGTGAAAAGGTAACAGACAGACAGACAGACAGACAGACAGACAGACAGACAGAGTTACTTTCGAATTTATAATATTAGTATAAGTATATGGATGGATAATCAAAGGGTTGTATGCAGCTGAATACCAGTATTTTACTAGTATTTATCCGGTTAGACTGGAAGCCGACCCCAAAATAGTTACTGCAACAACATAGACTCGCGAAAAAATAATCAGCCGTCCCATACATTTGCGTCGAGTAGGTAGCTATTGAAGTTTTCTATGGGACAGTTGAAAATTTTTTCGCGAATACGGTGTTGGTCCTATGGAGGAAGTTGTTCGGTTTGATGTTCTGTACTACACCCTTACATTTGACGAGGATGCAAAACGACTCGTTGTTTATAACGTAAAATAGCATCATCCGATGGCGACCGCGGGCTTACAGTTGTTATTTTTAACCTATGGAGTTCAAAGTTATACATTGCTACATATGACGGGTTAAATTCATAGTCAAGAAAGTGGGACAAAGACGTGTAAAGTGAAATAATCCTTATTCATTACAAACCTCCACTTACAATATTAGACAGGTAAAAACCTTTTCTACAGTCCGTTCAACCGACTTTGACTTATATCAGGCCTCTTGCACTGGTACATTCCGCTCGAGATAAGTACCTACAGCTCGCGGCAACTCTGGGTTTCAAGTCAGTCAGGGTGTATTACGCGCTCAGCGAGCGAGACACGTACGGCCGCCCATGAAAAAATTAAATCTTAGATTTTAAATTTAAGTATACTATTCATATTATCACTATACCTACTATATATAAATTAGTGATATACTTACTTTTTTAATGACGAAAATCCATTACGAAATGTCGAGTCTTGTTGCAACCTTTTTTTTACCTACCTACCTACTTACTATAGTTGCCGACATTTAACTTGAGCTCTCGGCGGAGTGGTGGGGGTTTGTGTGCGCGTCGTATTGTTTCAGGAGTAAGGTCCAAAATCGCTTAAAGTAATTAAGGATTAAATAGGATTAACAAGCAACTGTACCTACCCGCGATCGTACGATCGCACAAACTTAGCCACTGGTGCGTTGAGGCATCTTTAGTGGTTTTATGACCATGTTCAGGCGACTAAAGTGCCCCAAATGTCACTTTCAATTTAAGATGTGTTTGTACCTTGTTTACTTTAGAACACTTCTAAATATTATACGAGATGATGGTGTATTAAAAATAATTGGAATGATGATCATGATTATAATGATTGTTTAATTGATTAATAAAAAATAACGTTTGAAAATTATAAGACATTACATTAAAGTGAAATAACTCTAGATAGACTACTCTTATATACAATCATATACCCCACCACCACCACCACCATATCATATGGTATGTATGGTATGGTATATGGTGCTAAGGTACCATATTTTATTTTTCTTTGCGGACAGCCCTAGTACTCGGCTAAGCGGCGTAGGTATGTTACGGATGAGTAACGACACAAAGTAATAACAACTCTCAAGCGCGGCGATTAAGAGCAATTTAGCTTGCGCATGGGGAGGAAAAATTTTTGTAGGCTATTATAAAAGCGGCTTTCTTCAAGATCAAAGGAGTGCAACTTCTGTACGTTAGTACTATTATTTATTCTGTGCTTATATTACGCAATATATTACGCGTTGGTGGCATGACAAATGACAGCTGCAGTAAACAGTTGGTATTGTAACCACTTTTTTGCCTTTAATGCCATCCTTAAGCCTACGGAATAGAAGTCAAAATCGGTTGAACGGACTGTAAAAAAGGTTTGTTTAATCTTATTGTAATTATTTTAAATATGAGTATAGGCACAGATTAATACAGATGGGACACTCCGCAGTTTAGGTATGAAGCTACAAGTACGCGGCGGGCCCCTTCCACGGGGCCGATTCAGTATGTCAAAAGGTATAAGAGTTACGCGATAGAAAGAGAGGCAACTTGTAGTTGAATATAATTTATTGTAGGTAGTAGCTAAGCGTTGTGCGACCTGAATTACACTTTATTGTGTCGTAGCAAGAGTCGATTTTTATTTAAATGATTTTGCGGAGTGTCCCATCTGTATTCATCTGTGGTATAGGCCGCCTATTCATAGCGTTTGTTTCTTTTCAGTGTGAGTTCAAGCGAACACCGCAATGTATTAGATTCGCAAGTGTGCTTCACCAATGGATTCGCGTTCGGAGTGTCTACAGCTTCATACCAGATCGAAGGGGCCTGGAATGTGTCAGGTACATAATCAGCAGAATTTTCGTTAGTAGAATAGTTTAGACTTAGTTTAGAGTAGTAGCCACCTAATCCCTACCACCTTTTTTTTTGTGGATGGGAAATCATCAAATGACTTTTCCCGCTCTGGGTGGAGCGGGAGGTCGTATCAGACTTTTACTGACTAAAACACAACCGTGTTCCTTCAGTTGCCTGTGCCAGGACCACGGTATCTCTTTGGAACCCTCGACCCTGGCAGGCGTGGAGAACTGTGCCCTGCGGTTCAATGATGACTGAGCTTTACAGAACGGAGTGTTATAATGCTATTGTTCTCCGGCTACGAGGCTACTCCTCTGCTGTCGTATGTCGTCTGGTGATTACCTTGCAGCATTAGGTAGGGACTAGGGAATAGGTAGGTTATTGCCGCCGGGGTTGCGGATTGTTCGAAAGAGATACCGTGGCCCTGGCACAGGCAACTGAAGGAACACGGGTGGGTTTTAGTCAGTAAAAGTCTGACACGTCCTCCCGCTCCGCCCAGAGCGGGAGAAGTCATTCGATGATTTACCCAAAAAAAAATAAAGTGCAGTTATCCCAAAAATTATCCACTTGAACAATCAAACAGTTGCAGAAACGAACTTTAGTTTAATGGAGATTTTAAATTCATGCCATCCTTTA
Organism: Cosmia trapezina; assembly: GCA_905163495.3. Classification (NCBI taxonomy): domain Eukaryota; kingdom Metazoa; phylum Arthropoda; class Insecta; order Lepidoptera; family Noctuidae; genus Cosmia; species Cosmia trapezina. The sequence goes on from LR991021.1 coordinate 3,332,830, forward strand.
AAATATGTATCAAAAAGAAAGTGACAGCATCAATTTAAAGTCTCTATTAAACTAAAGTTCGTTTCTGCAACTCACCGTAATTGTCACATTCGTCTAAAGTACTCTAAAGGATACTGGAATAAAATTAAATGAAATTGCTCTTTAAATAGGTTATTGGAATCACTTCTACATGTCATATTAAAATAACAATTTAAAAATAAGCTATATGGAGTCTACATTTCCTATCTGACTACCCTTTGCCATTTCTGAGAAGAAATGGCAAAACAATCTCAGGGGTCAAAGTCTCTTTTAACCCATCGCACGCCAATTAGCAGACACAATATATTTTTTATTGTTATCTGCACACCTGGGTGTCAATCGACGTTTAAAGAGTTAAAGACCAAGGCATAAACTTGGTCAGATCATGTGATGACCAAGTAGATCCGTGTCTGAAATCCTGTCCAGTTAGTGCTGTAAGTTTACAAACCTCATCACCCATCGAAATTGTGACTTTGACTTTCATTTTCCAGGTAAAAGCGAGAGCATATGGGACAGGTATACCCACGAACACCCAGAAAGGATATTCGATCATAAGAACGGGGACATTGCTACTGGATCCTATTACATGGTGCAGGAAGATGTGAGGCTGATGACGCAGCTAGGACTCAACTTCTACCGATTCTCCATGTCCTGGCCTCGGATACTACCCAATGGGTTGAGCAAGTGAGTTGTCGAAACAGCTTTTTATGTGGCACTTTGGCGCTATGGTGTATATAGGGTGACTGGTAATTAGTGACCGATACCTAAACACATGATTGTGCTCATGATAATAAACAACTTTTACTATGGGACCAAACCTGAAATCGCGAAAAAAAAATCAGCTGTTCAGTACATTTTGACGAGTTATGCGAACATGAATGTATGGGGCAGCTGATTTTTTTTTCGCGAGTTCATGTTTGGTCCCATAGTAAAAGTTGTTTGTTAACATGAGCACAATCATGTGTTTAGGTATCGGTCACTAATTACCAGTCACCCTATATAGTTTGATTAAGTTGACAGAAAAGGCATCACATACTTTAACGGCTAAGGTAATCTAACTGTTTACCTGTTACCATTAAACTTTTAGGAAGCTGAGCTGTGCACAAGGGATCCTTTATTGTATTCACATGCGATAGACAGGACGACTTGTAATTTAGTGGTACTGTGATCCATTTGCAGCAATTAGCCACACCATAAAGCCAAGGTGAAAATTCATGGTATTTTTGAAAATTTCCCAGAATTCGTCACTAAACTTTTCTATAAACTCTCAAACTGAATGGCTTTCCTTGCTATTTCATTGGGTTATTGGGAACCTAATACTTTAACAATTGTCTAACTCTAAAACATCAAACACGTTTACACGAACTTTGACACCATCAGTTTATCTCAATATTTTACTTTGACATTACGCGTACAAATTACGGGGAAGACATCTTCATTTAATCAGCTATCTAACGAGGTACAAAAGTTGAAGAAATATTTAGTGGTGCCGATGACAGCCGATGAAAAAGTCGATATAATGCTGGCAATGGTCGACTTGCAAATTGTTGAAATGTTTAAAAATTTAATCGAATTAATTAACTGATTTATGCCATTCCATAGTACTGTCATGTCTTGAAAAGGTATTGTATTGTAAGGTATTTTTTATTTCAATAACAAAATTCTTAGCCATTGTCTTGGTAAACACCATATCGACCTACAAGTTAATTATCTTGAGGATGTCTAATTGTCTGGAAAAGTGGACATAGGTTTACTGAATCAGTTATGAAAAACTTTCTCGTAACTTGTACGCTTCTTGGAAAATTGTTTTTGTGAACAGTAAGTAAATGTGTTTTTTCTGAAAAAAAAAAATTTTTTTTTTCAAACATATTTTAGACATAGTTTAGTCGAAAGATTTGCTAAAGTATTAGTAATTATTACCCAATGGAATAGCAATAGACGAATAGCAATTTGAGAGTTTAGAGAAAAGTGATCTTTGTTAACCAAAATACATAAAAAATGCATAATCAGCCTAATAAGAATAATTAGAATAAGAATAATTTTATTGGTCCATCGTTACAAAATAAATTACTTACAGAAATAATAATATTGAGTGCTTGCTGTAACTAGAATAAGTAACATTTATTTGAACAGTGGTCCCCAAACTAGGCAGCGCCTGTATCTTGGGGGCCTGAGTTGCGTTATCTTAAGTTTTAATTCGAGACATTTTGTGTTAACAATTTAATTTCAGGATGTTTGAAAATGGACATAATACAAGAATTATAATTAATTAAGGGTCGAGAAATAACAAGTTAAAAATAAAGTAAATTTAGCAATATAAAATAATTCTAAATAATGATGCAGTGTGTGTGTGTGAGGGTATGTGGGGTGTGTGTGTGTGTGTGTGAAGTGTGTGTGTGTGTATTGTAGTAGGTGTGGATTTTTGTGTGGAGGAACTAAATGATTACGTGAATGACTTGCTAGTAGATTTTGGTGTTAACTCACTATTTCCTCAGTGTCGTTGTATGACAGGGAGAGAAGCCAGCTTTTTGTCATTATTTTAAATGAGTGTGTGTTAAGACCTTTAGTATCACAGCGCTTGCTTATTTTATTGTAGATATGAGTGTGTAAGTAAGAGGGGCACCGTCTGGCCAGAAGACTGTTTGCATTAGGAAGAGGGACATGTAAGATACGTTTTGAGAGCAGGCTTTGGTAGTCAGGTCTGTTTTTAATAGACTTGTGTACATGCAGTGCGGCACTAATTATATACAGTTGACGTACTCGAAGAACCGGAAATTCACTGTATAACAGGTCTGTCGGGAACCTAAAGGGCTTTCGAAGCATTACTTTTATTACGGATCTTTGAGCTCTTTCTATTTCAATAAATGTGCTTTTCCCGGCTCCGCCCCAGACGGAGATTCCATACTGGAGTACAGATTGACAGAGACCTAGGTATATTGTTCGGAGAATTTTAATAGGTGTGCAGTCTCGTAGTTTCTTCATAACGTAGATTAGTTTTCTGACGCGGCCCGCTAGCAAGTGTATGTGAGGTTTGAATGATAAATTTTCGTCTATAGTAATACCTAGATATCTAAGGGAGGAAATGCGGTCTATAGGAGTACAGATACAGTTTGTGAGTGATGAATTGTGATCGTTGCGACATGTGTGGAATTTGAGTGTCAATTGGCAAGGAGGACTGGAAGCTATGGTTTTGAAGAAAGTGATGAGCTTAGTTTTTTTTATGTTAAGTGTAAGTAAATTTCTACTAAGTGTCTCTGAGATTGTAAGCAGACCATGTTCGGCAAGATGATACACTTGTTCCCAAGTTTTGGCATGGAATATGATTGCCGTGTCGTCTGCATAAGAAATTATTTCAGCGTTTTGAAGCGGTGCATTAAGGATATCGTTCATATAGAAGGCGAAAAGGGTCGGACCGAGAGTACTGCCTTGAGGGATTCCAAAATTGATAGGCAGTAATCCACTAGAGTAGTCTCCTACTTTTACTAGTTGCCGGCGATTTGTTAGATAGCTTCGAAACCAGTCTAACGCGTTTCCTCGTATTCCTATACCCTCTAGTTTGGACAGGAGTAGATCTATCGATATTGTGTCAAACGCCTTGGCCAGGTCAAGGAAAACTGCCATGACGTTTTCGCCCTTTTCAATACAAGAAGCTATGGAGTTGGTTAGCAGTATAGCGGCGTCCTCGGTCGACTTGCCTCTTCTAAAGCCAAACTGTCTTTCAGATATTAGATTGTAATCTTCTAAAAAATTTACTAGTCGCTTATTTACCACTTTTTCGAGAAGTTTTGATAGAATGCACAATAGTGCGATAGGTCGATAGTTCTCCGGTAGTTCTTTAAGACCGCTTTTATGAATGGGTCGGACACAGGCAACCTTCCAGCAGTCTGGGAAGATGCCGTTTTCCAAACTTAAGTTAAAAATGTGAGTGAGTGGTTTTAGCAGTGTTTTTTTGAGTAGTAAAATTATCCTGACACTAATTTCATCCAGTCCGCTGGCGCTATCAATTTTAAGTTGATCAATAAGTTTTTCTATTTCGTCCTCAACCGTTGGGCGGAAGAAGAAAGAGTGTGGTGGAGTTTCACGTGGTTTATATTTGCTCGCAAGGGATGCTTGGGTCTCGGACAGTCGCGTTAGTATGAGATCTGAAAGATTTTTGCCTAGAGAAGTGAAGTAAGCATTACAATTATTTAAAGAATCGACAGGGTCCTGTGCGTTAGATAATAACCGGGAAGAATCACTTTTTTCAGTATTTGGGTTGTAAATAGATTTGATAGTGTTCCAGAGCATTTTTGGGTTGTCTTGGTTTTTGATTATGAGTTGAGTATTATAATCGGTTTTAAGTTTATGTAGCAAGTCGTTACAGAAATTTTTGTACCTAGTGTACACGAGGCGTCGCATTTCGTCATTTGGATAGGATCTTAAGGCTAGATGAAGATTATCACGGTGCCTCATGCATCTCATGAGGCCTGGCGTTATCCATGGCTTTATGTTGTATTTACTTCGACTGACGGTGATTTTACGTGAGTTTCTAGCGATTGAGTTGGAAATAGTTTCGATTAGTGAGTTAACGGAGGAGTTAGTGCAATTGGTAGTTAAGACGTTAGACCAGTCTGTGTTTTCCATCTCTGCGGCGACTGCCTCTTCGTCAAGTTTTATTTTATACCGGGGTTTAGCTTTGGTGAGAGTGTGTTTTTGAGCTATGGCAGCCATGATTATATTAGGTCTTTACCTATGAAATTGCCGTTCTGCAGTACTGGCCATTTCAAATCAAAATAATTTTTGTTTGGCTAAGAATTCTAATTTCAAATTAATTTTATTTTAAAAACATGGATTTTTTTTTCCAAAAGTAGTCATTTGTTTATTGATTAGTGTTACATTTTCATCGCATTTCAATCTTTTTCGTCATCATGGATACGTTAAAAATTCGAGTAAATATGGAATATGAGTACCGTCGTGGCAGCAACGCGGCACAAGCGGCACGCAACATCAACGACGTTTACGGAGCTAACACTACAAACCAACGCACCACCTGTTATTGGTTTGCTCGCTTCCGTTCTGGAAATTTCGACCTGAAAAACGAACCTCGCGGTCGTCCGAAGACTTTGGTCGACAATTACGAATTAAAGGCGATTGTGGAAGCTGATGATACACAATCTACGGCTGAATCAGCAGCAGCTTTCGACGTTAGCGTCAAAACAATATTGGTCCATTTGCGTCAAATTGGCAAGTTAAAAAAGCTTGACAAATGGGTGCCCCACGGACTCAATGATCGCCAGCGCGAAGTACGCGTCGAGACGTGCCTTTGCACTGCTCAACAGACACACAAATGAAGGAATTTTGAACCGCATTGTTACCTGCGATGAAAAATGGATTCTGTTTGATAACCGCAAGCGCTCAGCAAGTTGGTTGGATCCTGGTTCAGCACCTAAACAATGCCCTAAACGAAAACTTACCCCTAGAAAAGTGATGGTCACTGTTTGGTGGGCTAGCGCCGGTGTGATTGATCACAGCTTCTTACCAAACGGGGTGAGCATTACTGCAGATGTGTACTGTGAAGAACTGAACACAATGATGGAGAAGCTGGCACATCTCCAACCAGCATTGGTCAATCGCTCGTCTCCGCTGCTCCTGCACGACAACGCGCGACCTCATACTGCACAGCAGACGGTCTCCAAGTTGCAAGAACTGGGGTTGGAAGCTCTCCGTCATCCGCCCTACTCACCAGACCTTGCGCCTACAGACTACTACTTTTTCCAGAATTTGGATAACTTCTTGGCGGGAAAAAAATTCAATACCCGAGAGGCAGTACAAAATGCCTTTGAAGAATTTGTTGCCTCACGACCAGCTGATTTCTTTAAGAAGGGCATCAATAAACTGCCACTGCGTTGGCATAGATGCATTGATTGCATGGGTGATTACTTCGATTAATACAAATAAAAAATACATGAAAAAAATTCGTTTAAATTTTTTCATACAAAACGGCAATTTCATAGGTAAAGACCTATTATCATGATCTGTAATAGATGATTTTCCTATGATTCCTACAGATTTGAAGTTTGACTTGATAAAAATGTGGTCGAGACAGTTGCGCTCTCTGGTAGGCTCGGTTATCGCAGGCAAAAGTCCATGCGTTGCCATGAGACTTAGATATTCAGTGTGCTTGTTGTTGTTTGTATTATAAATATCAATGTTAAGGTCTCCGGTTACTATAATAGTTGGGTACTTTTTTAACTGCGTGAGGACTGTGTCTAAGGAGATCATAAAATTATCAATGTTTGGGAAAGAGGGAGAGCGGTAGATTCCCAGGACAGCCACTTTATCATCTAGTATTGTAAGAAGACTGTCCGCTTCTGCGACTTCTGTATCCAATACAGAAATATTCCAAGAGGTTTTGGTGTAGATGACTACACCTCCGTTTTTATTTTGTTGAGTATAAGTGCGGGATGCGGAATACCCTGGTAGTGGGTCAAGTACTGTCATGTCACTTAACCAACACTCTGTCAAAACTATAGCGTCGAATTCCATGTCAAGGCGCTGGAAGGCTGTGTAAAAGTTATCAAAATGTTCGCACTGCTGATGCTGGGACTCAGACCTCCTCTCGGTGTGAGTGAGTGGGCCGTAACCACGCGGGCCCAGTGCGTGTTGGTACCTAGATGTCCGAGAACCAAAAATTCCAAGAGACCAATGTCTTCGAATTTTTTGCTCTCGGACATGCCATTTCCATAAAGATGACGTCATCTTACATAAAGTTTGAGTAATTTTAAAGTTAATAAAAAATTTAAAGTGAAACATATACCTTCGAGTGAATAGAGCAATATTTCTTGGTATGTACCTACGGTCTACTTTCCAAGCAATATTATTTGATTAATGTTATACTTAACAGCAATTGTCTGTTAAATACAGACAATAAATTATAATTGTTTTTTTACTATAGTAACGCAATACAAATGAGTTATTGTTAAAGTGGTACAGTAAAACAGTTATGTTATGTTATGTCTGAATGGTAGGTAGGTAACAGATAAATGGAAAAACATGTAAGTAGGTATGAATAAATAAATCTACCTATAGTGAAATAAATTAGAGTTGCAAAAACATGAAGCCTCTGAAACCCAAACTAGGTAAGAAACTGTAGGAACCTATGTCAGATTTCAGCGCCTTCTCCCAATTATACAACATTAGTTTTTGTCATAGACTTATAAAAAAAGATGGACTCCGCGCTGCGCATATCGAAAGTGAAGCACAGTAAGTAAGCCGGGACCGTTTGTACAAACACGCCTCGAGCACACATTTACATCATAGTATGCCGACCGGCCGCCATTACGTGACACGAGCGACGGCGACTTTGCAGGTACTCAAATCGCGCACACATTGATCGGTAGGGTGCTTCACTTTCGATATGCGTGGCGCGGAGTCCATCTTTTTTTATAAGTCTATGGTTTTTGTTTACACTAATCCCGAAAAGGGGTAATTGTACTCAGGCTAAGGAAACTAGTAACATACTTATATTGAATAATTTAATACTAATTTGAACCTTGTAGACCTTACTGAAGATTCTAGCTACAGTTAGGTACACGTGCCGAGCTGTTGGGCAGTAGCGACCCCACGAACCTTATCTCCCAGGAGAAGTCTTGTTCTTTACCTCTGGTTTGCCTTTATTGTTGAGATTCGAAGAGCAAAACTGCTCGGAGAAAGGAAGTATTCCAGTAAGATGCTGGTAGGGATCTTGACCGTACTTTTGGAATTGCCCTGATAGCCGTGGGATACCTCTCCACTCCTCAAGCACCTCAGGACATGTTGCCCCTTTGTTGATAAGGTACTATTTATGTGCTAGCGACCGTTTCCGGGGGCCCATTATTGAGTGTGCAAGTCACCCCGTGCCATTTTATCTGTGTATTATTATAGAAAATTGGTCAGGCAGGGGACATAGTTCTTCCATAGTTCATGGTATCCAATCCACTATAGCCACCCAAACCCATAGTCCAATATGTTTTGTTTCCATGTTCTGCAATAGTCCTGCACAACCGGGGGTTGTCCTTGGGTGCACTTGTATAGTGCATAGAGGGATAATCGTCAGCTGGTGCTTCCTCGTCATTTAAGTTGTTTAAGGGACCTCTGCGAGTTGGCTTCGGCCCCTCGTACGCCTTCCAAAGGTCCGGGATCCCAGGGTCCCGAGACACTATTTATAACCCAAGAACGGCTGAACCGATTTGGCTGAAAATTGGTGGAGAAGTAGCTTAGAACCAGGAGACGGACATACGATACTTTAAAAAAACGGATAAAACGTGGTATAACAACGGCTGGACCGATTTAGATGAAATTTTGTGTGTATATTTGAATGAGTTCCTGGATGGTTTGAAAACAGAATTGGACCCGGTAGGTGGCGCTGCAGTCGGATTCAAGAATCGTTCAGACAGGACAACGTCTCTCGACTCCGCTAGTACCTACTTAATAAAAATGGGATTATATTTTTGTGTTCACCAAAAATATTATCCGTACATCAAAATACTGATCGTGCACCAAATATTCCTGAATGTTACACAAAACACCCGCGCGTCCGAAACTTCACATTGGTGAATCATTTGGGTTAGAATCATTTGGGTTAGGTTAGGTTAGGTTAGAACAGTGACCCTTAACGCGCGACGGCGAGCGAGCGAAGCGAGCGGTGCCGCGGCAGCGGCCGCCGAGCGCCATATCCAATAGATGCTCGTTATGACATATTTTAATGAACATTGGTGCACATTCAGTATATTTGGTGGAACACAGGCAAAATTAGGTAAATGAAATGGGAATAAATTGAAGTACTTTTAAATACCATCCATAAAAATGTTTATTTCATAAAACAAGAACACATTAATACACTATACATAGACATTGTAGATTATAAATTTTACATTTGTCACAATATAAGCACAATTGTTACTATCCCTTAAACTAGGTCTAGCCTGTATCTTAGAGATATCTTGATCCACAAACAAACTATTATATACCATAATTATGGCTTATTATGATTATTTCACACTTGAAATGTGATAGAACTTATGACCCCGACTACGTCCATGCTCGACTTTCTTCTCCCCAGCTACGTAAACGAGGATGGCATCAGATACTACAAGGAGTTGCTGGACGAGCTGCAACGCAATCGCATCACGCCGGTCGTGACAATGTACCACTGGGACCTACCGCAATGTCTGCAGGACCTCGGCGGATGGACCAACCCTATTATGGCTGATTACTTCGTCGACTATGCCAGAGTAAGAACCAAGCCCTCAGTTATTGCAATCGTTTTTATCGCCAGGCGCCAACCAACAACGGTTTTTGGTTGGCGCCTGGCGGTAAAAACGATTGCAAAAACTGAGGGCTAAGTTATGATCTTGATAGGATGGTGATCGATGTACCTGCGCAGAAGATGAATTTTCAAAGCGCGGGAAATGCTATTGACCAATCGGCACGCTCCACGCTTTTTCCTGTACCGCTATTGGTCGGTAGCTGCCGCCATGTTAGCGCGCGCCGCTTGACAGCCGCCATGCTTGCGAGTGAGACGGAACTAACAGCTGCAGTGTATTATGAACCTTATAGTAGTGATCTAAGGTTGATTGTAAGTTTTAAGTATTCTCGTTAATCTTCGGGGCCATACTTTCTTTTCTATGCGAACGAAGATTCACGACGCGCCTTATTAGTTGAGTATTACCGTACCATCCTATCAAGATTGTAACTTAGCCTAAGATTTTTAGACTCAAAGACATTTTATGGGGCTTGGCAAAAAGTGCAAAAAATATTTTTATTAGTTTGTTAGTAGGAGGCGAGGTACCTACTATTAGATCCCGAAGTACTTATACTACATAAGTGTTATTAATCCTAATTGCAGACATACTCCAGTTGTGCTGTACAAGCCCTCTGATACTTATCCTGCATACAATAATGTTAAACCATGACTAATAATTAAGCATTTCTGCAAAAACTAAAATAATACTTTCTTAAATTCACCGCAGGTTCTCCTCAACAATTTCGGAGACCAAGTCAAGGTCTGGATCACATTCAACGAGCCAGTTTCCTTCTGCCAAGGCGGCTACGGCGGTGACGACGCTCCGGGTCGCAGATCCAGTGGCTTCGAGGACTACATGTGTGGCCACAACGTGCTCAGGGCTCACGGCATGGTCTACCGCATGTTCGACAAGGAATTTCGGAACAAAATTGGAGGTATGTAACTCCTAAAACCTCGCATTTCTTGTTGAAGGGGTGGGACTCATTTTGCCAGTAATGTTTATGCCCCATGTATTTTGATGTGGGTTTATCACTATCAACAGAGCTTAACCAGACTCCGGGCTGATACTGAAAATTTCAATGCAACATGACTCCTGTTGTCACCGAAGAGTTACGCAGAGATAACTACTACATACTTACTGCCTGTTGTACAACCGAATTTCTTGAAGGAAAATCCCAATATACTTAATTATACTTTGTCAGGTTAGCTGTCAGTTTGTGGCTAAGTAATAGCCGCACGGGTCAATCGATCAGGTTAAGCTACGCTTGCTGCGGTTGGTTGACCATGTTTACTTAACAAGACCGGAGACCCCTACGTGCTTCGAAAAGCACGTTAAGCCATTGGTCCCTGCTGTCATTTGTGGATCATTGACAGTCGTTACGGGTCGTCAGAATCCCGAAATTCTAACAACCAGTCGGACCAAGGGGTATCGTATTACCCAGTAGCTGGGTTGTGGAAATGTGGAGGTCAGATAAGCAGTCGCTCCATGTAAAACACTGGTATTCTACTGCATCCGGTGAAGCCGACCCCAACATCGTGGGGAAAAGGCAGGCAGATGTTGACGCAGGACGGTGGCCATGGAAGTCGGAATCCGCTAAGGAGTGTGCAACGACTCACCTGCCGAAGCAACCAGCCCTGAAAATGGATGGCGCTGACGTGTTTTGCCTATACACTACTGTTACGGGCATGTGCGACGTTCTTTGTGACGTCATTAAGCCGTAACGAGTAGGACGTGCGCGGCGGAGAGCGCAGAAGGGTGTGGGGGCGTGAGCCCGCTTGGAGCCTCCGTCGGTGCAGATCTTGGTGGTAGTAGCAAATACTCCAGCGAGGCCCTGGAGGACTGACGTGGAGAAGGGTTTCGCGTGAACAGTAGTTGACGCGAGTCAGTCGATCCTAAGCTCAAGGAGAAATCTTATTGCCTCCTTCTGCGAAGCAGTGATGCTCTCGAAGGAGGAGGCGGAACGCGTGAGGGAGAGGCAGCCTCACGCCCTCAGTCGCCGCAGGAGACGCCCTGGGCGGCAGGAATCGCGGGGCGATTTCCGGCCACCGTAGGCGCGGGCCTGCGGACGGTGAGCAGCGGGTAGCTCGCCGTCCGGTAAGGACCAGGCCCGAGTCGACGGCGCGTTGTGTTCCACGCGCGCCTCAAAGAGATGTCAGCAAGTGACGGGGTCCAATAGGGCCGATGCCGCTGGGGTCGCGGGTTGTCTGAAGAGGTTACCGCGGCCCTGGCATAGGCAACTGAACGAACACGGGTGGGTTTTAGTCAGTAAAAGTCTGACACGCCCTTCCGCTCCACCCAGAGCGGGAGAAGTTATTTGATGATTTCCCACCCTCGAAAAAAAAAAAAAAGCCAGATGTTGACGAGACTAGCTGGGTATCAAATCTAGGACTCCATAATCAGCCTCGCACTTCCAACCATTGAAAACGTCGGTCTAACATCGAACATTGAAGGTATACAGCGTGCCGCCGCTATCGCGACATTAACTTCAGTCGCAAACACGGTTCCGCATTTTCGTTTTATAAAGTCATTTTAATTTCATTAAACGTTATTATTTATTGATTTATTTACAATTTTCTAAAATAGCATCTGGAGCAACCTGTAGCACAAAGGTGACATTAAAACGAACGAGAAAAAAAACTACCAAGTGGCGTGACCGGATTTTGCAAAAAAATCATTCATGAAGCTACTCACAGCTGGGTCAGAACAATAGACAAACGATGAACAAGAAAAAAAGGTAAAAGTCAAAGACTTTACCAGCTGACAAAACAATAGCTTCGTGAATGAGTCGTTTGCATAGATTGATCCTAGTTTTGGTTATTATTTTATGATTATTTTGTTTGAAATTATTATTTTTTCAATTTATTAATTATTTTATCTTATTATAATTTTTATGATTACTGACCACTAGCCTTACCCGGGTCTTTAATTAATGTCACGATAGCGGTGGTACGTTGTATTTGGCTAAGTTTTACTGAGAGATGATGAGACCAACAAAGATTTTTTTTTTACCATTCTTTACATGTTCTAGGTCATATGGGGATCACGATAGCGTTCAGTTGGTTGGAGCCAGCTACGACGTCTGAAGAGGATCAGAAAGCCGCTGAAACTGCCAGGCAATTCAGGGTGAGTCAGAATATTATCTTGGTTCATAGGACATGGTAGGTACTTGGTCTCTTTGCTGCACCTGGCATTGATTTTTTACTATGTATTTTTCGCAGTAAGATGGTTGTAGCCGAGATATAATTATATCCCTAGGGATATAGCTATACCTTCAGATTATAGAATAAAGGTATAATAAACTTGATTTTCAAACTATTTACAGATCAATCTGTCTAGCCTTTTCCCAACTATATTGGGGTCGGCTCCCAGTGTAACCGGATGCAGCTGAATACCAGTATTTTTTAAGGAGCGACTGCCTATGTGACCTCCACAGCAAAATTACTGGGTAATACGATACCGCTCAGTAAGACTGGTTGTCGAGACTTTCGGGCTTCTGACGACCCGTAACGACTGTCAAAGAACCAGGAATGACAGCCGGGACCAACGGCTTATCGTGCTTTCTCCTCATCAGAATCCTCCGTGCCTCGAGTCTCGGTATATAAAGATGGTCACCCATCCACGGACCAACCCCGGCAAGCGTAGCGTAACCTGATGATCGACCCAATCGCTGAACATAATATACAACGCGTGACGTTAAATGCGCAAAACCTCTTAAGGGGTCATTGTGCCGCTGGGGTCGCGGATTGTTTGAGCCGCTGGGGTCGCGGATTGTTTGAAGAAGTTACCGCGGCCCTGGTATAGGCAACTAAAGGAACACGGGTGGGTTTTAGTCAGTAAAAGTCTGACACGCCCTTCCGCTCCACCCAGAGCGGGAGAAGTTATTTGATGATTTCACACCCTCAAAAAAAAAAAAAAAAAGGGGTCATTGTACTCATCACTATGAACAACTTTTACTATGGGACCAAACCTGAAATCGCGAAAAAAAAATCAGCTGTTCAGTACATTTATGTTCGCATAAATCGTTAAAATGTACTGAACAGCTGATTTTTTTTTCGCGATTTCAGGTTTGGTCCCATAGTAAAAGTTGTTCATAATGATGAGTACAATGACCCCTTAAGAGGTTTTGCGCATTTAACGTTACACGTTGTATATTAATAACGCGCCCACCCTTATATTTCCAGTTCGGATGGTTCGCGAATCCAATCTTCTCGAAAGTCGGCGACTACCCTCCTATAATGCGAAGCGTCATTGATGCCAACTCCAAGCGGCAAGGCTTCCCTCGTTCAAGACTTCCCCACTTTACTCCTGAAGAAGTGAAGATGATGAGAGGAGCCTACGACTTCCTAGGATTGAACCATTATACCACGTATCTTGTTCAGCATGGATCCGGGAAGATTAGGCGCCAGCCGTCATACGAAGATGATGTGAACGTTAAAATTCATCAGAAGGAAGATTGGCCTAAAACTAATTCGACGTGGTTAAAGGTAAGCACCGCAGTTTACAACACACTGACTGGTTTCTGAAATATAAGGTGGGCCAACAATAGCAACGATTCTCGCAATTTATCCAGCTTGGGGCGTGCTGTTGTACAATAGAACTGTCAAATTTAGAACTACTGATCTCTTAGTACTTACAATACGATTAAAATGAAATGTCATGTTCTTACCCAAAATTCAAAAACAAGAAAGTAGTTATTTCGATGTGCATAACTCCAGCTTCCTCATAGGTGATAGAATAATTCTACATATGCCAATATTTAAAGCATAATAGCTGCCATCGAAGTACCCAGTCTTAATTTAGCTGCCGCAAAAACTTCGTCAATATGAGTCGTTTAGTGTGTGTTAGCTAGAGTGACGTCACCCCAGCTTCCTCATTCAGAACAGCTAAACCAGTGAGGTTAGAGTTTTGGAGTAAAGTCAGAAAATTAAAGCATAATTGCTGCCATCGGCAGCAAAATTTTCAAATCTCTGGTCATAATACTCTATGAGTTATTAAACTTTTAAACATGTGTAAGCTGAAGTGACGTCACCCCAGCTGCTCAGTCATATCTTCCGAACGAAAGAAGATATGATTATGTATTATAGCTTAAAAATTAAAGCATAATAGCTGCCGAAGGCAGCAAAATTTTCAAATCTCTAGTCAAAATACTCTCTGAGTTATTAAACTTATAAACATGTGTTAGCTGACGTGACGCCACCCCAGCTGCTCAGTCATATCTTCCGAACGAAAGAACATAGGATAATGTTTTACAGCTCAAAAGCTAGGTCATAATAGCTGCCGTAGGCAGCAAAATTTTCAAATCTCTAGGTCTCGTAGTTTCTACGTAATAACTAAAAATAGTTTCCGCGCCAAAAAATTCAAATTATTACCTCGGAGCATGTAAGGAGCGGCGTTGCCGTTCCGAGCGCTACATTATTGCAATCAAGTTTGTACTTAGCAGGAATTGTATTAGAAGTCATTATAGCTTGCGCTCAAAACAATTTTAATTTTGAATATTGAAGATCTTAGACTGAGAGCCGACTGAACTATAGTGGAACTAATAATCTATATACCTATACAACGTGTAACGTTAAATGCGCAAAACCTCTTAAGGGGTCATTGTACTCATCATTATGAACAACTTTTACTATGGGACCAAAACTGAAATCGCGAAAAAAAAATCAGCTGTTCAGTACATTTCTGTTCGCATAATTCGTCAAAATGTACTGAACAGCTGATTTTTTTTTTCACGATTTCAGGTTTGGTCCCATACTAAAAGTTGTTCATAATAATGAGTACAATGACCCCTTAAGAGGTTTTCAAATTTTTCGTCATGGGTGTCATTTTCATGGTATTTCAGGTCAATGAAAACGATAGTGGGGTCAAAATGAAAATCCAAGATGGCGGATGCGAAAATTTTCAAGTTTTTCGTCATGGGTGTCATTTTCATGGTTCTTGAGGTCACTGAAAACGATAATGAGGTCAAAATGAAAATCCAAGATGGCGGATGCGAAAATTTTCTAATCTTTCGTCATGGGTGTCATTTTCATGGTTCTTGAGGTCGCTGAAAACGATAATGAGGTCAAAATAAAAATCCAAGATGGCGGATGCAAAAATTTTCAAATTTTTCGTCATGGGTGTCATTTTCATGGTATTTGAAAATTTTCACAGGCGCCATCTTGGATTTTCATTTTGACCCCACTATCGTTTTCACCGACCTCAAATACCATGAAAATGACACCCATGTCCAAATATTTCAAAATTTTTGCAGCCGCCATCTTAGATTTCTATTTTGACCCAACTATCGTCTTCAGCGACCTCAAACACCATGAAAATGACACCCATGACGAAAAATTTTAAAATTTTCGCAGCCGCCATCTTGGATTTTAATTTTGACCTCATTATCGTTTTCAGCGACCTCAAGAATCATGAAATTGACACACATGACGAATAATTTTAAAATTTTCACAGCCGCCATCTTGGATTTTCATTTTGACCCCACTATCGTTTTCATTGACCTCAAATACCATGAAAATGACACCCATGGCCAAAAATTTAAAAATTTTTGCAGCCGCCATCTTAGATTTTCATTTTGACCCCACTATCGTTTTCAGCGACCTCAAGAACCATAAAAATGACACCCATGACGAAAAATTTTAAAATTTTCGCATCCGCCATCTTGGATTTTCATTTTGACCCCACTATCGTTTTCAGTGACCTCAAAAATCTTGAAAATGACACCCATGTCGAAAAATTTGAAAATTTTCGCTGCCGCCATTTTGGATTTTTATATTGACCTCATCATCGTTTTCAGCGACCTCAAGAACTATGAAAATGACACACATGACGAATAAGGGGTGTCCCTGACGAAAAATTTGAAACTGTTAGTTTGGATCCGCCATCTTGAACTCAAAAACCATTAAAATGACAGGTCCATGTCATTATTATTATTTCCTATAAGTAATTCATTTTATACATGTTACATGTTTTAATATTAGACAAGGGTCGTGACGGAAAAATCTTAAATTGTACCGGCGCGCCGGTACAATTTAAGATTTTACGGCGTCCGTACATAGTACAATATTAAAGTGTGTAGTCGGCTCCCAGTCTATAATCTAGTTCAAACTACAACAAACTGATAACGTAGCGCACGGAACGGCAACGCCACTCCTTACCTGCTCCGAGGCAATAATTTGAATTTTTTGGCGCGGAAACTATTTTTGGTTATTACGTAGAAACTACGAGACCTAGAGATTTGAAAATTTTGCTGCCTACGGCAGCTATTATGACCTAGCTTTTGAGCTGTAAAACATTATCCTATGTTCTTTCGTTCGGAAGATATGACTGAGCAGCTGGGGTGGCGTCACGTCAGCTAACACATGTTTATAAGTTTAATAACTCAGAGAGTATTTTGACCAGAGATTTGAAAATTTTGCTGCCTTCGGCAGCTATTATGCTTTAATTTTTGAGCTATAATACATAATCATATCTTCTTTCGTTCGGAAGATATGACTGAGCAGCTGTGGTGACGTCACTTCAGCTTACACATGTTTAAAAGTTTAATAACTCATAGAGTATTATGACCACAGATTTGAAAATTTTGCTGCCGATGGCAGCAATTATGCTTTAATTTTCTGACTTTACTCCAAAACTCTAACCTCACTGGTTTAGCTGTTCTGAATGAGGAAGCTGGGGTGACGTCACTCTGGCTAACACACACTAAACGACTCATATTGACGAAGTTTTTGCGGCAGCTAAATTAAGACTGGGTACTTCGATGGCAGCTATTATGCTTTAAATATTGGCATAGGTAGAATTATTCTATCACCTATGAGGAAGCTGGAGTTATGCACATGTTATTTCGTACCGTAATGTAAGATGGGTAAGTATACTATTTCCGTTCATTCATGTTTGATCGGATTATGATTCTCGCAATTTATTCCGCTTGGGGGCGCTCACAGAAATATCTGTTGTAGGTAGATGTAGACCGATCAGAACTAATCAAATTATCTGGTCATTTGAAGGTGGTCGGTGGATCACAGTGCCTAAAGATTAAGCTCAGTGGGCAGTTGGAGAGGCCTATGTCCAGCCGTAGACAGTTATAGGCTGATAATGATGAAATGTGCACGAGGTTGTCGAGATGTTTTAATCAACAGCTAAATGTTACCAGCGGCTTCGTCTACACAAATATCCACGATGAAAAGCAGCATATTATGTCCTTCTCTAGGTCCCAGATTACCTACCTACATATCTTTCCTTCATAAAGATTGGTTCAGTGGTTTAGGTGCAATGATATTTTAGCTAAACTAAAAGAGGCAGATTATGTTTCTAGCACGCGTCGTGAGGACTCTAAAACGTCCTATTTGGGACGTTTTTATCTTTAGTCCGCGAGTTATTATGAACGTAACTTAACTTGTGTATAATATAAAAAAGATAACAGACAGACTCTCCATTTACAACGTCAAAATCACAAACAAACGTCAAACGTCAGTTAATATGAATGTTACTTTACTTGTGTATTGTATGAAAAGATGACAGACAGACTCTCCATGTACAATAAGATTAGACATTTAAACAAATGTTTTTTTATAGTCCGCTCAACCGATTTTGACTTTTAATAAGCTATTGTTATTATTTAGCTATTATTTTGGCTTAAGGATGGCATTAAAGGCAAAAAAGTGGTTACAATACCAACTGTTTACTGCAGCTACCATTTGTCATGCCACCAACGCAATAGAAGTCAAAATCGGTTGAACGGACTGTTAAAAAAGTTTGTTGAAATGTCTAATTTTTAACCGACTTCTAAAAAAGGAGGAGGTTCTCAATTCGGATGTTTGTACTTTTTTTTTATTTTTTTTTTTTTATGTTTGTTCGCGCATAACTCCGTCGCTTGCCAACCGATTTGAAAAATTATTTTTTTGTTGAAAAGGGTATACTTCCCAAATGGTCCCATTTTTGTCAAAATCCAGTTCTGATGATGGGATCCTGGAGAAATCGAAGGAACTCTTCAAATATTATAGGCACACCTATAGCGATTTGGGTATTTTTTATAGTAGCTCGTGCATTTGCTCTCGGAAAGCACCACTTGGTGAAGTGGAACTGATGATGAAGACCGCAGATGGCTACCGGAACTACTCAATGATAAATATTTCTCGGGTTGCGATTCGATTACTTTAATATGGTTGCTAAGCAATTTCCGCTCGTCACACAATGCGTGTGGTGAGTGGTTGTTGAGGAGTTCTCCTGGTTCTTACCAGCAGAACTCCTCAACAATTAACGTCCCAGCATCGGGAAAAGCAATATTTTGTAACATGTGATGAGCAATTGACATTAGACTATTGTAACTTATACAAATTATAAACAGACCCACTAAAAAGCGAGAAATAAAAACTTTTTAACAAAAAAAAAAACCGACTTCCAAAAATCACTACAAAGTGAAAAATAACTGATTTCGGAAGTCGGTGGCAAAAAAAAGAAAGTAAATAAAAAAACGAAAGACACCGCAACCGAAATCAAAGTTATTTTTCACTTTGTAGTGATTTTTGGAAGTCGGTTTTTTTTTTGTTAAAAAGTTTTTTATTATAAAATAGTGTAGTTAACTAGGTCCTCTTAGTTATTATCATAACTTCATCATACTAAGAAAGCCCTAACTTTTCGCAGGTAGTGCCCTGGGGCTTCCGGAAAGCCCTGAACTACGTGAGAGTAGCCTACAGAAACCCCAAGACCCTGGTGACTGAGAACGGCGTGTCCTTCGAGCCAGGACTACGCGACACGAAGAGAGTCAACTACATTGACGCGTACCTGCGCGCTTTGCATTCAGCTATCTATAAGGACGGCTGTTTGGTCATAGGGTATACTTACTGGAGTCTGATTGATAACTTTGAATGGACTAGAGGGTTCTCGTAAGTAGAATATTTTAAAGAAATTAAGTAAAAACTAAATTAACCTTTTCAATGCGGCGAGATAAAATCAAAAATGGCAGCCCTGTGGCTACAACGTACCTACTTAACAAAAAATCTACATTTAGGTACTGCCGACGAGATATCTCGTCTCTTGGACTATACATAAAAATTTAAGTCATATAAGTAGGTATATCTTCTAAAGTAAGTCCCGACTAAATCTCCGACTTGGCGCAAAATTGCGCATAATTAGTGACTAAACTTGGGAGAAAACAGATCTTCGCTATATGTCTTAGTTTTTGAGATATAAATTTGGCAAGCTGGGGAGATGCTCTCCAGATCGGCCACCTATGAACCCTTTTAACTTTTGAACCAGTGACCGACAAATTCTGTTATTCCTACAAACTTTTTGTGTTATCAAAATTAAAATCCCTGATGGTGGCCATACTAGTGTCAGTCACTCCAAGCAGAGGCATCCAACGAGAAAACTGCTTTATTTATTTATCATTACAAAATCCACCGCTCTTTAATAATTTTACTTAAGTAAATGGATAAAAACCAATCTTACAGCCAATTACGGATTTACAATTTATAGCAATACTTATTACATGCATCAGAAACAACAGGATGACGTGCTAGCACCATCTACCATCTAAGCAAGCATACCAAAGTATGTAATGTGGGTGGGTGTGTGGCTTTAACATCTTTTTTTTTTCTCTTTTCCAGCGAGCGTTTCGGACTTTACGAAGTGGACTACAACTCGCCGAAGCTGACCCGAACACCGCGCCTCTCTGCTAGATACTTCACCAACGTGGCCAGGACGGGATGCCTGCCCAATAACTTCGCAGACTACACCTACAGTACTGATTAGTGTTGTTAAAAAATACCAGTTTCTTACTGCTGTCAAAGATTAATACAGATGGGACACTCCGCAGTTTAGGTATGAAGCTACAAGTACGCGGCGGGCTCATCTCACTGGGTCAATTCAGTGTGGGCTGCCGCGCACCGGCCGGCTCGCACGTTAGTTCGATACTCACTCACGCGCCGCGTCGTAAAAGAACACAACCCTAACGAGTCAGAAGGTATAAGAGTTACGCGATAGAAAGAGAGGCAACTTGTAGGTAATAAGCGTTGTGCGTCCTGAATTGCACTTTATTTTTATTGTGTTGTAGCAAGAGTCGCTTTTTATTTAAATGATTTTGCGGAGTGTCCCATCTGTATTAATCTGTGCAGCTGTTTAATTATGAATCTATTAGCGGTTTTACGCACGAGCGCATTTTTACCGCGCCCTGAATTGTCGTCTCTCGGCGTTGAGAATCTTACAGAGGGCTATGAAACCCCTGCTCGTTAAAAAGGCGCCCAGTTTTATTTTTATATTTCGGTGCTAAGTCGAGCGTTGAAATACCAGTGCGCGTTAAAAAAGCGTCCGTGCGACAACCACTAAGAGCCTGTCCACATGACGCGTTTTACGCGCGAGTCGAGTAGCGCGTAGCCAATTGCGACGCCCGAATCCATAAAAAACAAAGGATTTGGGCTTCGTGATTGGCTACGCGCTACACGACTCGCGCGTAAAACGCGTCATCTGGACAGGCTCTTAAGAGGAAACGTAGGTGCTCTTTTCTCCATACAAAAAGATACAAACGCTCTCGCCTGTTTTCTTTCTGGTTAATGACCATAAAGCAATGATTTTTTTACAGAAATATAAATAACAGCTACTTCTATGCCCCTATGTTTTCCTTTTTGATGATATATTATTTTTATAAGAACTAGAACCCTCAAAAAATGCTCAAAATTGCCTATTCAGACCGCTGTCAACAGACGCCTACTGTACCAATTTGACAACTATTAACGAAAAAAGAAAAACATAGGGGCATAGTATATATCCTTCTTATTCAATTTATGAAATATCTTTTAAATTGGTCCAATATTGGAGGAGGAAATAGGCGAGAGCCAGACCTCGAAATGTGACATTTTACATAGGCTATTTAGTCGGATCTGCAGTTGTCCTTATCGCACGAATTCGAGGGCGGAGCGCTCGCAGAGCGACAGCAATATCTTCTTAAAATACCTAATTTTCAAAAGTCTGGCCACCCGCATTTCCTCTTAAGCTCCATTTGCACAGTGCAAGTTGCCCTGCCTGTGCTGTGCCTGTGTGTGTGTGTGGGCCTGTGGGCCCTGTGGCATATTTTTATAGCTGACTGATACAAAAATGATTTTGGGAAAGCAACTAGATCTATGTTCTAAATGTAAGATAATTGTTTATGTATAAAAATGGTGGTCAGAGCAGTGGTGGCCCAGTGGTAACGGCTGCGACTTACGAGTTGTAAGTCGTAGG
Organism: Cosmia trapezina; assembly: GCA_905163495.3. Lineage (NCBI taxonomy): Eukaryota > Metazoa > Arthropoda > Insecta > Lepidoptera > Noctuidae > Cosmia > Cosmia trapezina. The sequence continues at coordinate 3,354,324 of LR991021.1, forward strand.
TTCGAACCCAGACAGGCACTTTACTTTGTGTAAATTATTTCATCACCGCTGCTCTCAAAACGGTGAAGGAAAACATCGTGAGGAAACCGGCATGTCCTAGAACCAACAATTCGAAGACATGTGACATCTACCAACCCGCATTGGGCCCGCGTGGTGGATTATACCTCTCACCGAGAGGAGGCAGTGGGAACATTATAAGCTGATTATGTAAAAATTATGAGGCTTTAATGTAATGGGGAATAATAATATTATTGTATGCGTAAAATACAAAACAACTGTGAAATGAAGTTTCTATTGCCTGCATATCACAATATTACCTTAAAAAATATTGATAATAAGAAATACATGTTTCCAAAATGTATTCATTTATTGATTTCTCTTTATCCGTACTGGAACAACTTAAAAATATTTAACTGTTTACATGATGTAACCATGACGATTCAGCTAGTTTACTTCCTAATAAATATTACGCTATATTATACAAAATATATTTGTATTTACTATAAATAAGTATACATAGTTAGGTATATAAACTTTTACTTATAAATTCGGATTTTATTGAACATGGCGAGTTAAAGCTAACTCGTTAGATTTTTTTTGCAATAAAAAAATACTTATCTTTTTTTTACCTACTTATGTAGATTCTAAAAGCAAAAATATCGACGTTCATTTGTTGTATAATATATTCTTAAACTTATTTTTTTAAATATAAATTTTCTAATATTTTTAGAAACGATTAATATTATGAATATGCTATAACACCCTCATTTCTTAATAATTAACATTATTTATTGTCTTCGGGTAATACGTGATAATATCATCATTAATTATATCTTTGAACAAAGTGTTAATAAAGTTACACATAGCCTCTTATTTGATTTATTTTTGGCTGTAGCCTCACAAATATTAAATATTCATACATAATAGTAACACTTGATATTGCTTTACAGATAATAATTAGAAAATAGTAGTTTTTGATACTGTTACATAATGAGGTGTATAACACGACGTGTTTTCTCATTGAAATGGCGCTATAATGTCACGGCGGGGTACCGCATAAGTAAGTGATTGACTATGTACATATGCGGTACCCCGCCGCGAAATTATAGCGCCAATTCAATGAGCAAACCTTATGGTGCCATCCATCAATTTCTATAATTAATATATATATAGGTATTACTCAATCGAATTTGATGGCTCAACGATAGGTATTATTTTTGACTTTTTAAATGTTCCCTTTTCTTTTTTGCGTTGGGGGTTTTTTAAATTTTAAATTTAATTTTTCAGTATGATCATTTCATAAAACAAAAATGATGCGTCTGTAAAAATCTTTTCGCTTCTCGTGTTCGTTCATAAAATTGCGGTGTTCGTTCATAAAATTGCGTAATAAAACATGAATGCAACAAAAACTACTAGCAAATATAATAAAGGCCTAAACACACGAATCATTCACAAAATTGTGGCTTTTTTTGTGTTTAAAACCTCTTGATTGTCAGCCGATACACGGATCATAAGAAAAATCTTTCGAAATTCTCAGATATAAGCACTATTTCTTGGAAGTACCTACATTATTTTATTACTTTTATTGATATATAATACAAAATTTAATCAAATATAATGTGGTTGAACGAGTTTTCATATATTATGTCGGGTCCAACGGTTAATTCGTTCATGTTGTGGGTTCGGTTCGAGCACACATTGACATAAACCTATGCGGTATAAGGCGACGCTCAAGAGAATAGCTAGATTGACAAAAATACTTAATATCCTCATTATATTTTCAATAAATCTATGCTACATCTAAGATACTACGCACGAGGTGGTTGTGTTTTAACTACTTATAATAAATACTGTGGCACAGTGTGCGCCGGCGCTTAATATTCAACTAGTTGGAACTTTACACGAAGTTGGCGTGACTGGTAAGGCAAATGGTTTCTCTTAATGTTATTCGTATTATCCAAAATAAAACATACATTATTTAGAGTTAGTCTTAAAAAGTCTGGAGCTATTTTGATAACAACTTGCACTCACAAGGATTTTTTATTAATAACAATTATTTTTTATTCCTATTTAATAAAATAAAATAAAACAAAAAAAATTAACAAGCATTACACCAATTTTCCCATTTTTTTTTTATTGACAAAATTGCTACTTATTCAACTTTTCTATTACAGCACCGTTATAGCACCAAAAACTTTTTCAATGAAAACCTCTTTGCATCACTACCAACCTAATCACGCCAACGTTTACACGATCTATTTACAAAAGGTGTTGTGTACCAACGTTCAGACTTGCGGCATCTTGCACTGGCTGCAGTCTTCCATACCGTCGTTGAACTCTTCAATCTGTAGCGTCATCTCGAAGAAGTTGTATTTGTCGTGGACTAATCTGGTTGCCTCTTCCAGAACTTTCTGGGGACTTACTCCGGTTCCTGTGGATTTGGAAAAAGGATTATGTTTATGCTACATGAATCTATAGTCTACTGAGTTAACTAAGTTCCAATTAATTTAAGAGTGTATAGCATGAACTGGTGTTGTGTCTGGTGGGCAACTGTCCTACGGATATGCATATATATAAAACGTCCCGACATCAAGTCGGGACGTTTTATATATATGCTAATCACGCGGTAAACTCTGATTGCGAGATGTAGGATTTTGCGTGACGTCCGTGTGATGCATAGTTCATATGTGGCGATGTAGTTGGCGCCACAAGTGTGTATATTTCGCCATGTAATAGACCTCTTTGTGAATGTTGTAAGGCTTTAGCTTTTTATGCTATATGCGACGTCCGACTTCAGCGTCAACGTTCCGATCGACGTCAGGGGGACTACTCCCTAAGTCCGTCCGTCCGTCCGTTTGACATAACGATCCATCAAAACAAATCGCACCTTCATTTCGAAACTGTTACTAAATAAAAAATTTACGATTTTAGCATGACTATTTACCTCTTAATAAAATAGTAATGAACACCTATTAGATATTTCTGGCATTATTTCTTAAATTATTGGTTTCTTTTTATGGTGTGTAGTCATAATATAATTTAATTAGTATGTAGATTTTGCCAATTTAAGTAAGATGGCGTTATTATCTAATTTTCGTGAAAATTTCGTTTAGTAACGGTTTCGAAATGAAGGTGCGAAATGGAAAAGTTATTTTTTTCGGACGGGCAAAAATACATCGGGAGTACGGACAACTGTCAAATCATGTTGTCATTCATACTGCGTTCGAGCCCCGAACCAATCATACGTCATTGTGATGTGTAGTTCGTATGTAGCGATGTAGATGCCGCCACAACCTAAACATTTCTATTATAGAACTGATTATGCTTTTGAACACAAGAGGTTCATGGAGTGGAAATAAATAAAATAATACAAACGTTACTTACGGATAGCCAGATGCGCGGACAAGGCAGTCTTGTCTAGAGACAGCGCCCACATGCGCAGGTTGTGGATGCGCACCACGCCGGGGAGGGACAGGAACGTGTTCGCTACGTCCTGTGGGCGATGATAATACGTATATAGTGTGACTGGTAATTAGTGACCGATACTTAAACACATGATTGTTCTCATGATAACAAACAACTTTTACTATGGGACCAAACCTGAAATCGCGAAAAAAAAATCAGCTGCTCCCTACATTTTGACGAGTTATGCGAACATGACTGTATGGGGCAGCCATAGTAAAAGTTGTTCATAATGATGAGTACAATGATCCCTTAAAATATTGCCACTGTTTACACTCACACCCTGTATATTGACACAGGAACCGCGAAATAACTCGATAACCTTCATTTACATAATCCTTCAGTCTGGAATAGCTACTACCACAGATTAATACAGATGGGACACTCCGCAGTTTGTGTATGAAGCTACAAGTACGCGGCGGGCTCATCTCACTGGGTCAATTCAGTGTGGGCTGCCGCGCACCGACCGGCTCGCACGTTAGTACGATACTCACTCACGCGCCGCGTCGTGAAAGCATGGTGTTTTGCAAAAAAACTTGAATGTGTGCGTGGAGGTACTTTCTTTGACGTAACGACAAAAATTGTGTAGTGACAGTACGAAAGTCTTAATTATACCTGTGGTGACAGTACAACATACCGTTCTTTATGATAGTATGCAAATGGGTCGTCGTGTGGCGTACTGATTTTATGCAAGTAAACACTCAGACGTCGACAGGCGTACTGTCGTATGACTTTTCAAGTTTTCATATGCACTTCGCACACTGGGGAAAATATCGAATCAGACTTTACTAACAGCTTACCATGGCTACGTTAGCTCCGTCCTTAGATACGGCGTCATATTCTGGGGCAACAGTACAGACAAGGAGCGTGCTTTCATTGCTCAGAAACGTTGCATCAGGGCTTTATGTAACTTATATGAAACTGACTCCTGTAAGCCATTTTTTAAAAAGATGAACCTATTAACACTGCCATGTGTCTATATATTTGAGGTTGCAGTATTTGTAAAAAAAATATTGACATGCATAATTACTACACGCGTATACGGCGTAAGGACAAATTGCGCACAGTAGCTAGCAAGACTCATCTAATGCATGAAAGTATCTTTTGTACAGCTTCACGCATTTTTAATAATATTCCGGGGCCTATTAGAATAATTTCGGAAATAACAAAATTTAAAAAGAATCTCCATGATCTTCCTATCAGACAAATCACTGCTCCAATACAGTTCCCCTCAGTCATGATGCGTTCAGTGGCCCACTGATAATATGTACGAACCTAATTCGTGCCGTTCAGTGTTTTAATCTTTTTTATATTTTATGTGAAAGCTTAAAAATTGTAATAATAATGTAAATTACTATTATTGTATGTCCTAAGGGCGGGACATAGCTGATCACTATTAAATTTTTTAAGACCTGTATTATGTACCTACCTATGATCCACAATAAAGATAATGATTGATTGATTTGATTGACTTTTAGCTACCTAGACGCCTGTGGTTGTTACTGTCCGCCAACGTGTTAAGATATGAAAACAATGATAGGAGATAATAAAGTTACCTGGAAGTCAACGCCTCTGGGCGATCCCTCCATGAGCACCAGTAGCGTATCCTTGATGATGTTGAACGTAGTGATGAGCACCAACACGGAGAACAGGAACGTGCAGATCGGGTCTACTAGGCTCCAACTCGGCTGTGAGAAGAAAAAAAAAATTATGACGTATTTTTATGGGCTTGTGTTATGGTTGAAACGTTGCAATTTTACTAGAATTAGGATGATACTTTATCAAAATATCAAGACAGTTTTTCAATATCGATATCGATATCGTAAACACGATTTTTTAGATCACTTTTTTAATTAAGTTCATAATTAATATAAAAACCATCAAAGGCTTCTGTGGTTTTTAGTGTAATGATTTAAACTCTGCGACATACTTTTTTGAACAATAATAAAAAAATAAAAAATAAATGTACGCAAAATCACAATGCACAATGCCAATCAGCAATGTGCAGTGCACAATGGCCGCTATCAGCACTCCGAAACTCTGCAGGAAGTCTCCGAGCACGTATGAATGCTGCCCTGACTTTATAAGTTATAAGTGGCATGTGTCTTGTCTTGCTTCACAATGGCCGCTATCAGCACTCCGAAGCTCTGCAGGAAGTCCTCGAGCACGTGTATGAATGCTGCCCTGACTTTATAAGTTATAAGTGGCATGTGTCTTGTCTTGCTTCACAATGGCCGCTATCAGCACTCCGAAGCTCTGCAGGAAGTCTCCGAGCACGTGAACGAACGCTGCCCTGACTGTATATGTAAGTTATAAGTGACATGACGTGTCGTGTTGTTTCTCACCTTAAAGTAAATCACAATGGCCGCTATCAGCACTCCGAAGCTCTGCAGGAAGTCGCCGAGCACGTGAACGAATGCTGCCCTGACTGTATATGTGAGTTATAAGTGACATGACGTGTCGTGTTGTTTCTCACCTTAAAGTAAATCACAATGGCCGCTATCAGCACTCCGAAGCTCTGCAGGAAGTCACCGAGCACGTGTATGACTTCTGCCCAGACTGTATGTAAGTTATAAGTGACATGACGTGTCGTGTTGTTTCTCACCTTAAAGTAAATCGCAATGGCCGCTATCAGCACTCCGAAGCTCTGCAGGAAGTCTCCGAGCACGTGTATGACTGCTGCCCAGACTGTATGTAAGTTATAAGTGACATGACGTGTCGTGTTGTTTCTCACCTTAAAGTAAATCACAATGGCCGCTATCAGCACTCCGAAGCTCTGCAGGAAGTCTCCAAGCACGTGAACGAATGCTGCCCTGACTGTATGTATATGTAAGTTATAAGTGACATGGCGTGTCATGTTGTTTCTCACCTTAAAATAAATCACAATGGCCGCTATCAGCACTCCGAAGCTCTGCAGGAAGTCTCCGAGCACGTGTATGAATGCTGCCCTGACGTTGATGTTCTCTTGATGATGTTCGTGGGAGTGAGATGTTGAGCTTTCTGCGTCTGAGTCGCCGCGTTCCTTCTGTAAGTGGAATATAACCGTGAGTGCTTCAGTTTACATTATGTTGCTGGCTAAAATGACATATGGTAATTAGAAGCAAAAGGAGGCCAATTCGTCTACTTAATTTATGTGGAATTTAATCGCATGTAACCACACGGTAAAAGGTCATAGCGATGTATTGCTCGAAACGCATTGCTATTTTAAATATTATGAGTTTCTCTCTTTTCATAGGATCTCAAATTAAAATATCTCAATCTGCCTAGCCTTTTCTCAACTATGTTGGGGTCGGCTTCCAGTCTAGTCGGATGCAGCTGAATACCAGTACTTTACATGGAGCGACTGCCTATCTGACCTCCACAACCCAGTTACTGGTACAGTAGTACTCAACTAATAAAGCGCGTTGTGAATCTTCGTTCGCACAGAAAAGAAAGTATGGCCCCGAAGATTAACGAGAATACTTAAAACTTACAATCAACCTTAGATCATTACTATAAGGTTGATAATACACTGCAGCTGTTAGTTCCGTCTCACTCGCAAGTATGGCGGCTGTCAAGCGGCGCGCGCTATCATGGCGGCAGCTACCGACCAATAGCGGTACAGGAAAAAGCGTGGAACGTGCCGATTGGTCAATAGCATTTCCCGCGCTTTGAAAATTCACCTTCTGCGCAGGTACATCGATAAGCCATATTACTTGGGTACTACTGTACCCAGGGCTTCTGACGACCCATAACGACTGTCAAAGATCCACGAATGACAGCCGGGACCAACGGCGTAACGTGCTTTCCGAGGCACGGAGAAGTCTCGTTATGTAAAGATGGTCATCCATCCACGGACAACCCCGACAAGAGTAGCTTAACCTGATGGATAGACCAGTGTGGCTGTTATTACTTAGCCACGAGCTCCTCAAATTCCTATAATAATAAAAATAATTAATAATATATATATATATATATATTTTTTATATATAAGTATTATTAATTTTTTAAATTATAATTTCCTATTATCTATTAACCTATAAAGGAAGCAATAAGGCGCTTATTTTAGCCTTTACCTTATTATTGAGGGGTGGGTTACTGGCTCCGTGCGAGTGTCCGTGCCCGCCGCCTCCGCCGTGGCTGTGTCCGTGCTGGTGCAGCGTCAGGCCCATGCTGTAAATAAAGCAAAAATAAATTAATTTGATGTTTTTTTTTCGGGTCATCCAACCGCAGTGTAGTTGAAATATCAGTTTAAAAAATCCGTTTTTTTTGTGTGTAACAACACAGACCTTATGGGTATCGATAACTTAACACGATAAAATAAAAAAAACGGATTTCTCACTCTTACTTCAAGTAACAACACTATTTACACTACCAAGTACCAACGGTTCCTGACCCAAAAAAAATCATCATCTCCACTGACGGCGCCCGTTCACGAACCTGGGGGCCTACTCCCTAAGCACGAAGCCCGTAGTTTCGGCCTTCGTTACGGGCGTTTCCTACTCCGTATCACCTACGGATGGATGATTGGTTCGGGGCCCGAACGAAGTATGAATGACAACATGATTTGCCAGTTGTCCCTACTCCCGATGTGTTTTTGCCCGTCCGAAAAATTTAACTTTTACACTTGTTTTGATGGATCGTAATGTCAGACGGACGGATGAACGGATGGACGGAAAGACGGACGGACTTAGGGAGTAGGCCCCTGACGCATGGACGCATTATACAACGTGTCGTTTTGCATCCTCGTTCGTTCGGTCGTGTGGCAACAACCATCAAACCGAACAACTTTTTCCATGGCACCAACACCGTAATCGCGAAATAATAATCAGCCATCGAGTATGTATTGAAGTTTTCTATCGGATAGTTAAAATTTTTTTTCGCGATTACGATGTTGGTCCTATGGAGAAAATTGTTCGGTTTGATGTTCCTGAAATTTGACGAGGATGCAAAACGGCACGTTGTATAATTACACGATGCATTACACAAGTCTGGACCCAGCTTTAGGGTTACAGCTTGGATCCTACTCCCCACTGTATCTCAGAAGACTCACACAAGGTTCACAGCGACCCCCACAGCGGAGGTGATGAGCATGACGATGGCGTTGATCTCGAACTCCTGGTAGATGACCCTCTGCACTGCCATGTACACCAGTATGCCAGTCACCACCCAGATCAGCAGCACGGATGTTAGAGCGCCTATGACTTCTGCACGGTACCAGCCGAACGGCATCCTGGAAAAAAAGTTTTTTTTTGAATTAGGGCACGATATTCCAGAAATTAGAATAAAAAATGATTAAGTAATGGTAGTTAGCCTTATGGCACAGATTAATACAGATGCACTCCGCAGTTTAGGTATACAGCTACAAGTACGCGGCGGGCTCATCTCACTGGGTCAATTCAGTGTAGGCTACAGCACACCGGCCGGCTCGCACGTTAGTTCGATACTCACTCACGCGCCGCGTCGTAAGAGAAGACAACCCTAACGAGTCAGAAGGTATAAGAGTTACGCGATAGAAAAAGAGGCAACTTGTAGGTGAATATAACTGTAGGTAATAAGCGTTGTGCGACCTGAATTGCACTTTATTGTGTCGTAGCAAGAGTCGCTTTTTATTTAAATGATTTTGCGGAGTGTCTCATCTGTATTAATCTGTGCTTATGTATAGTTTACATAGTGCGACCTAGCGTGCGAGTAGGCCTACCGAGTAGCTGCAGCAACTCGCACTATGTGGATGTATCATACGAGTTACTAGCGCTTGCGAGTTGGACAGTAGCTCGCAGCCGAATAACTTCATTATTTTTTGTTTTCGTGCGAGCTAACTATAATAATTATACCCCCTTTTTTTCCACAATTTTTTACTATAATGTCTATGACATATCTCGGGACCCTGGGGTTTCGGAACTTTGGAAAGCGTACGAGGGGCCGAAGCCAACTCGCAGAGGCCCCTTAGACAATTTGAAGTGTTGAGGTGTTGAGGCACCATATTATTTTAAGTCTGATATTTTTTAAATGATGTACTAACTCAAATATTATCTTGGAAATTAAAAAAAGAGGTCTTCCATCTCGGCAATGAATGAACATAAAATATATGATGACGTTCTTCGTTAGTTTCATTCATTCGTTCATCATTCAGTCACGAGTCGACTAAAGAAAATAATCATAGGCACTTTGAAAATTTTGACAGGTGCCCGAACCTGACGTCTCAGTGCTGCCACCTAGTGCCTAGTGAACGTCATTTCAGAAAACCCTCATTACTTAGATAATATACCTATAGATCGAGCCACCGCGTGGCCGCTCATGAGATAGCAATATACTTTTTCTAGGTTATGTGGTATGAGAAATTAAGTTTAACGTAAGAAATCTGCCATGTTTTGGACTGAAACCCATGTCAGTTCACATGCACAATGCAAAAACTGTCCAAAAAAGTTAAATTAATCGACGTAAGATAAATTTTGTAACAATACAGCAGTTTGTTTGGCTAACATTCAAAAGTTCGCCAAGCAAAACTACAGCACGCCGTAAGAGACAGAAGATACGATGCTTTGTCTCAATTTTCCTACTAATTTCGTATATATGCGTCTCACTGCCACGCTTCATACTGTAATCATGGCTACGTCTAGAGGTAAATAGTCTAAGCCTGATTATGATGTCACAATGCATTGCCATGATTGGTTGACCAAAATAAATTAATTATAATCAATCATTATAAGTCATTATACGACTGAGATTTACCAATCATAGACTAGACTTACCGTCTCGTAGCAGGCCTGCTCGACACCCATAGTGAAAACAGCGATATCATAAAACTAGCGAAGTCTGTGAGGAGGTGGGCAGCATCTGTAGCTATCGCCAAACTGTTGGATAAGTAACCACCTGCAAAGTAAAAGATACAGGTTGAGAAAATAACTATAGTATAGTTAAAATCTCGCTGCAGACTTGGTCATAAATCATAATCGGAGTAGGGATGTGCGCTAGTTGCGCGCGCTCAAGGCCATTATCGATAACAGATGATGATGATGACTCAGACGAAGAATTTTAATTTTCTATTTTTAGTTTTATATATACGTTCTTTTGTTTATAAATTTAATATGCTTTGTAGTAAATTTGGTAATAAAATAAAAAAAATGTGTATTTATTTCTATCACCCATTTAAAATATATAAAACTATCGATATCACTCATCGACTGCAGTAATGCACAGGACTACGTGTGGGCGTGGCCTGCCCATAAGGGCCGTGAGTGGGAAAGAGAGCGAAACACTCGAATGATTTATGACCGAGTCTGCAGCGAGATTTTAACTATACTATAGGTACAGTTCGCGAGGCGTAAGCTGAGCTATGCATTTGTGTGAGTGATCACCAAAATGGTACAAGAGCCCATGACCAAAATGTTTGTCTTATCGTAAGACAAAATCTTCAATCGTCTTATCGTTTTACGTGATACAACGATGCGACATGGTTTTGGTTCATGGCCTCTCATAATAAAAGAACAAAACCCGATTGCCAAAAAGCAGTATAAACCGGTTTTAAACCAAGCAAAGGACGAATCGCGCTCAATGCCGGACGTCACACCTACACTAGATAGTGTCACACAAATGCAAAGCTCAGCTTAAACCTCGCGGACTGTATGTATGTATACCTAGAGGATATAACAACCAAGTACCCAAGTCAACAACTTCTACATAGGAGAAGTCATGGCAATTAAGCTACCGACACATTACTGTGTGTTGTGAAGTGACGCGGGGTACACCAATCAAACGAATTTGTTCTGGACTACGTCAAATCACAACGAGTTTTGATTGGCTAAGCCGACGTTCGCACGGACGTAATCATATCGCGGCGGGATTTTATCGCGCACTCAATTTTCAACTTTCGGTGTTGAGCCGAGCTTCGAGAATCCAACCTAACAACAACAGCGTGCATCCTAGCGCGTCGAAAAAACACACTGTTGGCTTTTCAACTCTTGGCACTAAGCAGTGCGCGAAAAAAAATTGCCGCGATATTTTTACGTCCGCGCGAACGTTGGCTAACATTGCGTCAGAAGGCGTCACGACACGCACGACACAACAAAATATGAATCCGACAAGACTTCTGTTGCCATGCATTGTAGCCGTTTCCAGTTTGATAGGTATAAAGGTGAAATTAAAATTACCTACTTAAGAAACTTTGTTTCCAAAAGTTAGATTTGCCAAAATTAAAGTAAATTATGCTACGTACGAGTATGCGTACTTGTAGCAGACTTCAAAAAAGGGGGAAAAAAAGAAAGAAGTTTATTGCATATTTAAATATCGTACCTACATGGAAAGGAACTCTTGACTTCCAAACTAACTTCAAAAAGGAGCAGGATTTATTTCCTAATTATAAGTAGGTATTTATGTTCTACTAGCAGAACGGACAGACGTTGTCCTCTATACTTTTATTTATTTACTTATTCATCACACACATATTTCCTTTGCCATTACAGATAATAATAAAACTAATGCGACAAAGTAAATTAATAAATTTTACTTTACTATTATTACTTTATATAGTTTATTGTTTAAGGTTGTTCTGTCTAAATTTAACTGTCAAAGTCAAACTGTACAATCGTAGACAGAGAATTCTACAATATAGTAGAAAGAGAAAGTGTCAAATCTATGGATGCATTCAAGTAGTTTATTTAAATATTACATAACTTAACACATCCCTAGAATTGACAGCTAGGAACAGTTTGTATGGGAAAAAGAAAAATGTGTTTTTTTACGTTTTTCTGTGCAATTTTCTCAATTATTCTGTTCATAGGAACTCAGACTCCAACGAATATTTGAAAAAAAAATGCCGAATTGGCCCAGCCGTTCTCGAGTTTTACGCTTAGCAACACATTTAGTCAATCATTTTTATTTATATAGATGTAAGCCATGTTCGGCATAGAATTATTAGTATTCCATACAATTCCATAGGTATAATAAAGACCTTTGATATTGTAATCATGTTTCAAGTAAACAATAAGAAAATTGGACACGCGCCATTTTCGATAACCCACATTCAGATTACATGGCTACTGGCACTTATTTGAAATTCTTTTAACGTAAGTACTTACATACCTACAGACAGTTATGCAAGCCATTGTTTTCGAAAACGTATTTTTTTTTTGCAATATATTTGACGTAATATGTACAGACGCCAGCACATCAAGCTACTACAATCTGTCAATTTTTTTAAATAGATATTCATCTTTATCGCTATAGTATTTAGGTTCAAGGTTAATTGGGAAAATTTTACAGTTTCGAGTGGCTTGACCTCCGGGCGTCTGTACTGTCGGTATGTGACGTGTGCTGGCTTGTGGCAAAATAAAAGATGACCCCATATGTCATTTCATTATTTCATACAATATAATACAGTCGAACGCACGTCGCGTCGCATCGGCGGTAAGTCGGTAACATACACTGAAGCTTTGCGTTCCTAGGAAAACGGTTCCGGCATATTATAACGGTCGTCATGAAATTCTGTCATTTTAAAACCAGTATTTGATATTAAGTCGAAACTCCGCAACCAAAGATTTAAATCGCTAGATTTGCCCTCACCGTACTTAGTGACTTAGTCACGCGAAAAAGTGTCCATACCGAAAAGAGTGAGTTGACATATTATTAAATAGCGTTTCCATGACAAACAAGACAAGTCACTTCGTCATCGTGTGTCAGAGGTGTCAAAACGAAACAGAAACGCGCCTAACTTTTGACGCGGTTTGGCGAATCTAACGATTGAAACCTTTGGCGCTGTCATCGTTTTCATAACAGCCGTCACTGGTGCAGCCACCGCTCTTTTAGGAAACCGTAGATTAACCTTGAATTGGACTAGCGTAGTACGGAGAGTCAATAGAATATGAGGCCAGCTTACACTGGTTTTATTACGAGTACCACTGTCGTGCGGCTTACCGTACATAGTTTATAATATATCCAAGAGGTTCTTACTCACCTACAATTTCACCTATCATAAATACGACACACAGTATGCTGGCTATGATCAACTTTCTTCGCGCCCGTTTGTCGATTTCTTCGTTCCTCGATCTGTGGCAATGTCCTGAAACAATAATTGTTATGTGAATATAACAAAATGAGGGTAATGTATCTTTGATCAAACAAAGTCTTTGACTGCATTCTACTGAGTGTATGTCATTAGTTCGACAAACAAGTGTCCGAACTGTGGTTGAAAAAGCTAGGTGTTTGTTGTATGATGCAGGATATGTTCATGAACATTGCTGGTTATCTGAGAAACAGGTCCATAGCATCAGGACTGAACAACAGAACACCCTTTCAGATTTGAACCGGTTCCAAACCAGATGTCAGTAACAAAATGTGGTTACTAGCACTTACTACCTAATGAATCTCAGTTAATGATTTTAAAAAAATAATGTTTGTTTGCCTGAATTCTGCTGTTTTACTATAACAATCAACATTATTCAATTAACATTATTATTACTAAGACTTATCAAACGAGAGCTTAGAATAATAAACATATAACACTGTTTAAACACATGTAGGTGACGTCAGTAATTGTTGTAGAAATAATGGGAATTATCAAGATATAGGTAAATAAATATTAGAAATACTTAGGGCCTGTTTCACCACCTAACTTACTTGGCAGATAATTTCATACAAATTCTGTTCCATTTTTGAATTTAATCAGTAAGTAGTGGCAATACGAAATTCGGACATCGTGAAATAGGCCCTTAGAGGAAAGTATTAACAAAGGAGTCACGAACTTGATTTTGAGGAAATGTAAAAGCGATGATTACAACTTATTAGAATATAGCAAACAAAAGACGGGATTATTTATAGAGACAAAATTGAGAGTAGCCAAAAATCATTCATACATAATTATTCGGTCGGCATAAAAAGGTACTATTCCATTAGAAATGTGTTTGGTTAATCACAAACACCATACAATAATACCATTTGCAACATTGTTAGTGGGGATGACAACACAAGGTAAACAAGTTTGTCAGAGGAAACTCATGGGTGGCTCAAACAAGCCGATGTCAAGTAAACTGATATGAAAGAGAAGTAATTTGTCCTTTGAAAATTTACAAGACCAACAGCCAGTTGCAGAAACAAACTGTAGTTTAATGGAGACTTTAAATTCATGCCATCCCTTATTATTATGTATCAAAAAGCAAATGACAGCATCAATTTAAAGTCTAAATTAATTTAAAGTTTGTTTCTGCAACTCACCGCAAGTGAAGTGGAGGTAACAAGGATAAAGGCAAAGGGAACAGACTTGAAAGGAATATACCATATCGAAGAAAATATACTATAACCAAAATCAAAGCATCGGAATTAGGATATAAGACTATAAGGATTCACATGAATGGAACAATGTCAATGTATACGAAAAAAACAAATTTATAAATGTTATGTATAAATTTTGTTAAAACTAAGTACACGTTTATCTTAAATTTTACAATATTTTCCCGACCATGGCATTGCTTTGTAACAATTGACATTTATCTCACAATAATTAAATTCTTAGTTTACGGTAGATTTAAGAAACTGCAGATAAAGAAATCGGGCTTTTCACAATTACTTATTCTTAACTTCAGTTAGCCAAACACTCGATGATAGCAGATTTATTGCAACGATGATTGCAGTTCTTAAATCTATAAGACTGATATCTTCCTCGGTAGTTTCAACTGCTTCATCAAACAAATCAAAACCCTCTATCCAAGAGTTTAAGGTTCCAATTCAAACAACGCCAGTCCCATACTCACTTTCAACCTCTGATATGCTTCCATTGTGTCCATCCTCGTTGTCTCCATCGGTACTGGTTTCTATGACCGCACAGCAGCCTGTGGATGGGTTGCCGTGCACACAGAAGATGACCCGGCGACCCCGCGCTGGGCTGTCGGTGCCGTACGATACTTTGCCTTCTTTGTACCTGGAAAAGAAGGAGTAGACTTTAAGTATTTTTACAATAAATCAATTATATTTTTAAAATATTAACCGTGGACGTTCTTGCCGTCTCATCTTCATAGAAACGACTAAATAGAACCGTGCACCTAGCTTCTGAGTTCTGACGTTTCATAAGTGCCCATGTAAGGCTTATGTGAAATAAAATAATTGGATTTTAAGTACATTGAGAATCAATTGCAATGTTTGCAATGTTGGGGTCGGCTTCCAGTCTAACCGGATGCAGCTGAATAGAAGTATTTTACATGGAGCGACTCTGACCTCCATACGACGATACAACTTTGGTAAGACTGGTTGTCAGACTTTCGGGGCAAAGATCCATAAATGACAGCCGGGACCAACGGCTTATCGTGCTTGCCGAGGCACGGAGGGGTCTTGGTATGTAAAGATGGTCACCCATCCACGGACCAACCGCGGCAAGCATAGCTTAACCTGATCGATCGACCCGTGCGGCTGTTATTACTTAGCCACAAGCCATTACATACATTGAGAATATTATAACGAAAATGGGCATGACCTTCACCCTTAAATTTGGACTATGCCGATAATGTTTAAAAAGACTTTTGACCAAATGCCTTTAAGTCTAATAAAGAAATGCTACCAAAAGTATGTAAAGGGTCCTCCGAGGCATACAGAAGCTTGAATTTGCCATATCACAGGTAAATTAACAAATTGTACTTGCAATTGAGAGTGTAGATGGCTTCCTAATAAACAATACGGATACGGGCAATCACGCTAGAAGTCGTTGTCCTAGTACCTCATAGTATTAAGATTGAAAATGCTGGACGTTTCTATAAAGATTAGCTCTTGCCAGCGGCTTCGCCCGCGTGCATGTCGGAAATTATACCACGGGAAAGCCTATGTGCTATTCCAGACTGCAAACTATCTCTGTGCCAAATTTCATCCAGATCCGGAGTAACAAACATCCATCAATCCAAACTTTCGCATTTATAATATTAGTAGGATATAGTAGGATTTGATAATCATGATATATCTTTATGTATCTCGACATTAGGATGTCGAGATACATAAAGATATATCATGATTATTACAGGCACTGGTTAATGTAATGCACAATCTTAAATAGAGAAAGGTGAGGCTGAGGTAGGAGTGTCACAGACCACCTAACTCTCTTATACATATAGGAAACACTTATTTTTCCAAAAAATTAAGTCAATATATTTATACCGTCTTACTAATAAACACAGAATAAAGTTATTCCAAATTTAAACCTATGAAAATGTATGGTTATTCCTTTGTTATTCCTGATATAACTTTATTCCGTGTTTTATTTGTAAGAGGGATAGAATTATCATGATAAAATTCTCGATCGAAAATAGTCCATTCCACATCGATAATATCACACCTATGCATGGTGACACAGCTTATAATTTTAAATTGAATTAGATCTATGAAGTAGGACGTGGGACTTGAGGTCAATTGTCCGAAGGTGAAGAGCATTTAATTGAAAAACCCGGGAACTAGACAGCTGTGCGGAAAAACGGAATTCAGTTGGTTCCGCTTCATGCTCGTTTGCATTGTTGATATTTGTGCTTTGACCCGTAAGGCATTTTGAATCAATTGTCATGTTGGATCAAATTGTCACCCTATGTATCCATACTAATATTATAAATTCGAAAGTAACTCTGTCTGTCTGTCTGTCTGTTACCTTTTCACGCCTAAACCACTGAACGGATTTCGATAAAATTTGGCAAGGCTATAGATGGTATCCTGGGGACGGACATAGGCTACTTTTTTTTTTCAAAAATAATCCTACAGGGGGTGATATAGGGGATGAAAGTTTGTATGGGAAACTCAGTATTTCTTAAGTTAGGGATGTGAAAATTAAAATGTATGCTTTTGATAGGAAATAATATTATAAATTCGAAAGTAACTTTGTCTGTCTGTCTGTCTGTCTGTTACCTTTTCACGCCTAAACCACTGAACGGATTTCGATAAAATTTGGCAAGGCTATAGATGGTATCCTGGGGACGGACATAGGCTACTTTTTTTTTCAAAAATAATCCTACAGGGGGTGATATAGGGGATGAAAGTTTGTATGGGAAACTCAGTATTTCTTAAGTTAGGGATGTGAAAATTAAAATGTATGCTTTTGATAGGAAATAAAGAAATATGCGGTTCAGCGTTTTTGAAAAATCATCCCCTAAGGGGGTAAAATCGGGGTTGATTTTAAAATTTACAAAACTGCACGGATTTCGACAAAATTTGGCAAGAGTTTATATAGCATCCTGGGAAAGGACATAGGATTCTTTCAAAAACAATACTACAAGGGTGATATAGGGGATGAAAGTTTGTAAGGGAAACCCAGTATTTCTTAAGTTATGGATAACAAATTTATTTTATTGGTAGGAAATTAAGAAATATGCGGTTCAGCATTTTTGAAAAATCTTCCCCTAAGGCCGTATAATAGGGGTTGACTTTAAAATTTACAAAACTGTACGGATTTCGATGAAATTTGGCAAGGCTTTATATAGCATCCTGGGGAAGGACACAGGCTACTTTTGGTCTTAAAAATAATCCTACGGGGGGTGATATAGGGGATGAAAGTTTGTATGAGAAACTAAGTATTTCTTAAGTTAGGAATGTGAAAATTAAAATGTATGCTTTTGATAGGAAATAAAGAAATATGCAGTTCAGCGTTTTTGAAAAATCATCCCCTAAGGGGGTAAAATCGGGGTTGATTTTAAAATTTACAAAACTGCACGGATTTCGACAAAATTTGGCAAGACTTTATATAGCATCCTAGGAAAGGACATAGGATACTTTCAAAAACAATACTACAGGGGGTGATATAGGGGATGAAAGTTTGTAAGGGAAACCCAGTATTTCTTAAGTTAGGCATAACAAATTTATGCTATTGGTAAGAAGTTAAGAAATATGCGGGTCAGCGTTTTTTAAAAATCATCCCCTAAGTAGGTAAAATAGGGGTTGATTTTAAAATTTACAAAACTGCACGGATTTCAATAAAATTTGGCAAGGCTACAGATAGCATCCTGGGAAAGGACATGGGCTACTTTTTGTCTTAAAACATAATCCTACAAGGGGTGATAAAAGGGATGAAAGTTTTATGGGAAACCCAGCATTTCTTAAGTTAGGGATATGCCCTATGTTTTCCACATGAACGTTCCCATGGAATATTTTCCGACATCTACGCGGGCGAAGCCGCGGGCAACAGCTAGTATTATATATATTGCTGCTTTTTATAAAATATTGATTATTGTGAGTCGTTTCAATTCGTGAATTCCACAGTATATCTTCGGTATAATAAACCAGTTTCAATTTTGAAGCCATTACCAATTTTAAGATGAAACTGGCATTCGTTTTATCACCTTTTCAAATTGTATAATAGCTGTCAGACAAAGGTTCGGGGACCTAGTTAATTCCAAAGCCAAACCAATTTGAAGAACATAAAAAAACAGTGATCCAATGGCAATAAACGAGACTGAATGAGAAGTATAGAAGGGGGTATAGAAGAAATCTAACGAATTTATTATTGCCGAAATTATAGGTAGCAGGTATTTACCTACCTAATGAAAAGCAGTGATGTCGAGTGCCACTAGACCAAACAGACGATCGAACGTAATGATACGGTAAACAAACATCACTAACAGACCAAGTTATTGTAGTTACGGTAAAATTAGAATAGTGTAAACAATTCTATTATCTCATTTCAGAAACCATAACAGACTCTGTTTATTTTTCAATATTGTCAGAGGGCCAATGGAAAACCTACTAGGTAATGGTAAAACTGAAGGATATCCCATTGGTTACTTTTGAAAATTCCATCATGGTATCGAATTGTCGATCGATCGATACGAATATAACAGCAAATAAATCCACTAGACGAAGCTAAATTCACGACCGAAACATAATTATACTATAGCATCGATGCATTCCAAGGAACATAAAGTGCAAGCAACACATTCCATACATTTATCCATGCATTCCATCTATGCAGTTTAATGAAATGTAATTATGTAATTTTATGCTTACTTCCACATTATGGTGGAATATTTCCGTAAACGTCCAATTTTGAGTACACAAACAATAGAGAATCAGTGGTAACTGTTCTGACAAACAAGTAGATTATCCCATTTGTGCAGCTGGACATCGCCGCATAACAACATGTTTACTATCATCACTGACTATCAAGTCATCAGGCAAACTGTTGTTTTGTTCGTTACTATTAATACCCATTTTGATAGCTGTAGTATGAAAATATAGGTTTTCTACATATCTTTTTGTGGTTTGGTTTTTTTATCAAACGGAAGTGATATTATATTTTCCTGCTCTATAGGTAGGTACCACTTTGTTTTAGCATTGACTTCGTGTGCTATTCTTACTTCCAAACTTTGGAGTTGTAAAAGATTTAAAACTTTTTAGTAGATGTGCCTTCATCTTCAACCAAAAGAAATTGAATGAACAATATAAGAAAAACCTTAAAGATGCATAGAAACCGTATACTATACGGGTTTTGGTCTGCAGAAACCATTGTATACACCCGTATATGCCTTTTTATGCCGCGTTCCCAGTTTCCCACGGCCCGTCGAGGCCAGCCACGGCTCGAGCCTGTAGAGGCCCGTGCCGAGCATCCCATACATTCGATCGGACGAGCGACGACAAGCCACCGCAGACCAACTGTTCCCACGGCCTGTAGGCCTGGCCTGGCGTGGTCTGGCTTGTGAGAAAGCGGGACGAGACAGCAGCTATATGATACTATAATAGGTAGGTATAGCATGTGTTATTGCCACTGAAGCAAGAATTAGTGCTTACCAATATTACTTAATTACAATTTTTTCAATCTAGGTTACTAGAGCAACCACGGATTGTCTTTGTATATTATTATATAAGCGCCTTAACATGTTCCTATCTATTTGTATATCTGTATATATAATTAGTATTAATTGTCAATGTAAAGTGATGTATTTACATGCAAAACATGTGTTATCGTGGCTACTATACACGATATAGTATTATAAACAATATACCTTATCGTTAGCTAACAGCGCTATCTTGTGATAATAGCCTTTTAGAGTTAATTTGTGTAAATCTGGCGATGTCTGTTCTAAAATTTAGTAAGGGCTTTTTAATATCTATATAAATAAAAAGAGAAGTCCTGACTGACTGACTGAGGCTGAGGCTGGGGTCGCGGGTGCCGCTGGGGTCGCGGGTTGTCTGAAGGGGTTACCGCGGCCCTGGCATAGGCAACTGAAGGAACACGGGTGGGTTTTAGTCAGTAAAAGTCTGACACGCCCTTCCGCTCCACCCAGAGCGGGAGAAGTTATTTGATGATTTCCCACCCTCAAAAAAAAAAAAAAAAAAAAAAAAAAAAAAGGCTGAGGGTACAGTAAGCAGCGATTTGCGATGCGACTGGAAGAGCGAAACGAATAACGAGAGTAATATTTGATGTACGGTGTAGCCATATACGTGAGCATTCATTTATTTGTTTTAGTCGCCCAACCCAAACCCTTGGACCTGGAACGCTGAAATTTTGCACAGAGGTTCCCTTTATAATGTAGACAAGGAATAAGGAAGGAATTCCCGGTAGCAGGTTCCCTTGGGATATTTTTCGACATCCACGCGGGCGAAGCCGCGGGCAAAAGCTAGTTTTAAATAAGGGGAGTCAACAATATTTAAGTAGCTGTTATATTCAAGTTCGCAACTGAAGCAGTAGTAGGTATCTACTCCAAAAATGGACATTGACAATGCCAAAAAAAAAACATCATAATTATAGGAAAATGTACAGATGCAACGAAAACTATTATACTTAAGACTCGCAAATCATCATCATTATCTGCCTAGCCTTTTCCCAACTATGTTGGGGTCGGCTGCCAGTCTAACCGGATGCAGCTGAATACCAGTATTTTACATGGAGCGACTGCCTACCTGACCTCCACAACCCAGTTACTGGATACACCTTGGTACTGGTGGTCAGGCTTTCGGGCTTCTGTCTGACTACCCGTAACGATTGTCAAAAATGTACAAATGACAGCCGAGACCAACGACTAAGACCCTCGCAAATCTTGCATAAAAAATAATGTATCTTGCTCATGGACAGGGCAAAAGATGGGCAATCCTTGCCTATGGATGAGGCCAGGGCAAATGGAAGAACGAAGATGTTTCTTAAAAGTACAACGTGTCTTTTTGTATCCTCGTCAAATTCAAGGTTGTGGTATAATAGACCATCAAACAGAACAACTTTTTCCATGGCACCAACATCGTAATCGCGAAAAAATAATCAGCCGTCCCATTCATTTGCGTCGAGTAAAAAATTTTTATGATTATTTATTTTTATGATACGATTACGATGTTGGTCCCGTAGCGAAAGTTGTTCGGTTTGATGTTCTGTACCACACCCTGAAATTTGACGAGGATGCAATCCGCTGAGCGGGGCTCCTATTTCTGTCTGCAGGGTTTTAAGAAAACTAACCAAACCGAACCACAGGTAGTCCCTGACGTCGAATGTCTAGGGTTAGGGTTTGCGTCAGCAGGTCGACGTCGACGTTTGACCGAATCTGCTAGTCGCTTCTAGAATCGACTAGGCAAAGCCCGAAACAGATTATTTTACTTTCGACGTTTGACTGAAAAGTTAGGAACTTCTAGGTTTGATTAAAAATACTTTAGTCAAAGGCCGAAATTGGAATTTATTTCAGGGGTTTTGCCCGAAGGCTTTGGTCAAACCTAGAATAAACCTTAATTCCGGGAAGAGACTGCATATTGACCTTTGACTATGAATATGACATAATATACCCAAACATACAAAACAAACTAACACGATTAGAATTTCGTATTAAAACTCACAGTAAGTGATACCAAACATGTTACTCTTATGAAGTTATGAGTTATGCTTATGACCCATTTCCTTGTGTATTTACGACTTTCGTTGATAAGAAGATAAACACGTTTTCTGATTATTGTTCATGTTATTATTTCTTAAGACACGTAATGTAGTGGCACACACTTGGTAGCATTTTTCACTGAATACAAAACGAAGTCAATCTCGGTTTACCTTCAGTTTCAAGTATACTCGTCCGTCAACGAAGATACGGGCCCGTCCGATAGTAGTTGATCCGTCAAAACAAGTGACCAATTCAATTTTTTGGACGGACAAAAACACATCGGGATTAGGGACAGTTGTAAAATCGTGTTCTTATTCATTCTTAGTTCGGCCCCCAAACTAATCTTATGTCCTTAAGAGGAAAGGCGGGTGGCCAGTTAGGTATTTTAAGAAGGTATTGCTGTCGCGCTGCGAGCGCTCCGCCCTCGAATTCGTGCGATTCCTCTTAAGAGGAAACGTGGGTGCTCTTTTCTCCATACAAAAAGATGCAAACGCTGGCGCCTGTTTTCTTTCTGGTTAATGACCATAAAGCAATGATTTTTTACAGAAATATAAATATCAGTTAATTGTATGGCCCTATGTTTTCCTTTTTGATGATATATTATTTTTATAGGAACTAGAACCCTCCAAAATGCTCAAAATTGCCTATTCAGACCGCTGTCAACAGACGCCTAGTGTACCAATTTGACAACTATTAACGAAAAAATAAAAACATAGGGGCATAGTATATATCCTTCTTATTCAGTTTATGAAATATCTTTTAAATTGGTCCAATATTGGAGGAGGAAATAGGCGAGAGCCAAACCTCGAAATGTGACTTTTTACATAGGCTATTTAGTCGGATCTGCAGTTGTCCTTATCGCACGAATTCGAGGGCGGAGCGCTCGCAGAGCGACAGCAATACCTTCTCAAAATACCTAACTGGCCACCCGCCTTTCCTCTTAACTAACTTCATAAGTGATATGGAGTAAGAAACGCCCGTAAATTCTTTAGCCACTAACACGACCGGCCCCCGCGTTACGTCGCGTCATCACGATTGTCCGAGACATTTTGGTCGGTGCGCGACGGGGTGCCTAGCACTTATACACAGCTTGTACACAAAACATTTGTATGAATGGATGTGAAACCAATTACTGTTTCTTAAAGTGGATAGACTCGCGTCAGTGGTTAGGGAGTAGATCCCCTGATACAAGACAGCATATTCTTAGACTTGTTGCTGAAACAAGGGGAGTTCGGTGCACCTGACCATTTATCAAAAGAAAATTCTGGTCAGCAATGCAAACAACCGCTACCGCATTTCCTTCCACATATAAATCAACAATCTAAATCCAATTTAAAAATATACTTAGATATATTTTTACTACCTGCTCGATTCGTCGTATTTCACATTTTTATCAATTACCTATCGTAATCGACGCTAATGTTAGTTATCGATAGATTACTGCTTTTTAAGGGCAGTCGGGTTTAACGACCCATTAATATAGTGCCACTTGCGACCTTGTTCGGGGCAAAACGGGAAACGTTTCGATCACGTGATTTAGATAAGGTAAAGTTGTAATAAAGGATGTTTGTCGTGTTGGAATGTGTATTTGTAACAGTTTGTCAGTAAGATATTATGTTGCAGTCAAAACTTATAACCAGTCAAAACTACTTTTAACTAGCAAAATTATTAGTAAGCTCTCGGCAATAATTCCTACTTTTGACTGAAATTATAGTCAAAACTAGTTTTGCCAAATGGAGCTGGTTAAAAGTAGTTTTGACTGACTAATTTCGTTAAAAGTAGTTTTAACTGGTTCTATCAGTAAAAACTGTTAAAAAGTTAAGGTGGTCGACATAATATTACCGAAGAAACACACATACACATATAAAGTTTTTAAAAACTAAATATATACATAATTAAAGAATCGACAGATATTTGTAAAAAAAATTAATGAGTACCTACTCATTCATTTTTTTTACAAATATCTGTCTTACCATGTTTTTTTATTATGTAGGTACTTCTAAACCTCAACCTAAGCCTTCGATAAGCGAATTTGCAACATAATAAAGTCTTTTATTACTATACTAAGTGATTAAAAGTGATTTTGACTGATGCTCTAACGGTTAAAAGTAGTTTTGACTAAGAGCGTCAGTCAAAATCACTTTCAACTTATTGTCAGTTAAAATCACTATTGATCTACAGATTTTCAGACAAAACTACTCTTGACCAACGTGTTCTTGACAGACTGACAACGAAGTGATCTAAGTAAGGGTTCCGTTTTTTCCTTTTGAGGTACGGAACCGTAAAAAGCATTTAAACTACAGTTTCCTAAAAATGATTCGATTCCCATGATAATCACAAATTGCTCACTGGTTAGCAGCTACGACTACCTATTACGCGTCTTCTATGAACCTCATTATCAGCATGGAACATTTGACAAGCAAAAATACACACACGCACACCACACACACACGCACGTTCACAAACACGCACGCGCACACACACATATACACACCCTCACATACATACAGACATTCACATGCATACTGACATACACACAATCACACTCACTTACATTTTAGCAAAGTTTTTATCTTTATATTATATAATTTTTCCTTTTGTTCACTAGGCCACCAATGATAATAAAATTGTAATAGAAGGCCACATACTGTGTACAATAATTATAATACCCGATGGGGACTGGCACTGCCCTCCCTTATACAGGTTATTCTGTAACCTAGCTGGGAATGCAGCACCTCACCACCACTTTAGTTGTAGTTTTAGTTGGTACAATGCGTTTCAAATAAGAATAGGAACGTCAATGACCTCTATCTGTCAAATGTTGATTGAAAAGTACGGTTTGCAAAGAAAACTTATTTGCGTATCAATAACGTTTTGTTTTGTCTTAGTTAAATCAAAGTGAAAACAGACATCAAAAAATTATTCATAATTAGTTTTTTATAAATTATGCTACTTTCTTTCATATTTTCATTGTTGGTAACAATTTTTTTCATTTTTTTCAAATTCTTCATTCATGATTCGTAAATAAATGTTAACTAAAAAATATCTTGTTTTGCTCACCCTACCCAATTCAGTCGATTTGACAGCTATGACGTCACAACATGGCGCTGAGTCGATCCTATTCTTATTTGAAACGCACTGTACACTCATTTGTCAACCCTAAATTACCAATACTGTGTTCTTATAAATAAACAATTTGATTTGATTTGATTTGAAAAATAACATTTATTTACAGGAAAACTAGATGAAATCATCTTGCAATCTAACAAAAAGTTCATCCGTATTAGATAATATTGTAGCACAGAATTGTAGGAAGTACGCATAAAATAGTCTCTTGCGCATTGTGGGACTCGTGGAAGCGTGTATTTGTACACCTCTGTAACATGTGAATAATGCGGCACACGTGGCCACAAATTGTACTATTTTATAGACCATGGACGTAAATCATAATAATGGAGATATTATTTTTGTATCATTTGTGTAATGGGAGTAAGAGGAGCTCGTGGCTAAGTAATAACAGCCGCACGGGTCGATCCGTCAGGTTAAGCTACGCTTGCCGGGGTTGGTCAGTGGATGGGTGACCATCTTTACATACCGAGATTCCTCTGTGCCTCGGAAAGCACGTTAAGCCGTTGGTCCCGGCTGTTATTCGTGGATCTTTGACAGTCGTTACGGGTCGTCAGAAGCGCGAAAGTCTGACAACCAGTCTTACCAATGGGTATCGTATTACCCGGTAACTGGGTTGTGGAGGTCAGATAGGCAGTCGCTCCATGTAAAATACTGGTATTCAGCTGCATCCGGTTAGACTGGAAGCCGACCCCAATATAGTTGGGAAAGGCTAGGCAGATTGATTCTGTAATGGGAGTTTGTGTAGACTAGAGGAATGTTGCTGCATCAGCGTTGTGTTGCTAGTGTTATGACTAGCATTACCATCGATGCTAAACGTTAACAGAGATGTCAATGTTTTTGGCTAAGGCTAGTCAGCAACAAAAGTCGATAAACACTTTAGTTTTTTAAATCTTAATTATTGAGCAAGATATTTAATTAAAATCAGAACAAAATTAAAATAATTTAAAGATCTACTAGACTCTTTAGGAAAAAAAGAGCTAATCAAATCATTTTGTAGGTATACATGTACATGATGTGAAAAAGTAGCAGTGTTAATCGTCTTACGTTGCTGACCGTACTTATTATAGTAATTTTGTGTCTATTTGCTATCACATACCTATCATGCAGTTCATTACTATTCTACATCATTCTACTACTTATTCATTATCGTGACAGTTCTAGCCTTTTCACATTCAATCTGCCTAGCCTTTTCCCAACTATGTTGGGGTCGGCTTCCAGTCTAACCGGATGCAGCTGAATACCAGTATTTTACATGGAGCGACTGCCTATCTGACCTCCACAACCCAGTAACTGGGTAATACGATACCCCTTGGTAAGACTGGTTGTCAGACTTTCGGGCTTCTGACGACCCGTAACGACTGTCAAAGATCCACGAATGACAGCCGGGACCAACGGCTTAACGTGCTTTCCGAGGCACGGAGTCTCGGTATGTAAAGATGGTTGGTCACCCATCCAACCAACCCCGGAAAGCGTAGCTTAACCTGATGGATCGACCCGTGCGGCTGTTATTACTAAGCCACGAGCTCCTTCCACGAGCCTTTTCACATTAGCCATATTATTTTTCATCTAGTTTTAACCGTACCTAATTTTTTTGTTGACGTGTATTGTGAACGTACTTACAGAAATAATTATCATTTAAATATGATACGAGAATCGGATATTTACCAGATTTCCACAGTGAATGTGAATTTAGATTCAGTCGCATTTTCGTAGAAGTCTTTTTGTGGCAGAGGGAAGTTTGTTGATTGTTACCAATCACCACGAGAAAACAATCTACCAGTTACCGTAGATGTTACACAAAATGTTGACTAACTTAGTTAAAAGTAGAGGTGCTAACAAATTTCGTAAAGAACCACTTATTCTCACAATAACGTGCAAATATCACGTATCTGGTACTTATAGGTAAGACGTTCTTCTGTAAATCTATGACGTCAGCTAGCTGCATGATATGTATAATCATAATATACCAATTTCCATGTATTGTCAACTCGTAACACAATGACTGCTCCTTGTAACCACATGCCAGGCATTGGTTACAAATTATAAACAGTACGGCATTGTATTATGGTGGATCCGCTGAGATCAACCTTAAGGTTGATGCGCCACGGTAGCCCGCGAAATTCAAAATTTCTTACGTTTTTTGCAATTTGTAGGTCAGTATGAGCTTGTATGTTGGTTAAAATATGATTCGCGGCCGTAGCTAATATGGCTTTACAGAATTATAATCATAAGAATCAGCAATACAACTCCATAAGTTAGCATTTACCTCAAATCTAGCGATTTCATGAAATCATGAGGTTTGAGGTAAATGCTAGCTTATGGAGTTGTATTGCTGATTCTAATGATTATAATTCTGTAAAGCCATATTAGCTACGGCCGCGAATCATATTTTAATCAACATACAAGCGCACACTGACCTATAAATTGCAAAAAACGTAAGAAATTTTGAATTTCGCGGGCTACCGTGGCGCTTTCGCCTTAAGACAATCACTTAAGTTTTTGACAGACAACAAACCTATATGCGTTGCGTTTTAGTCCAGTCAACGAATGGCCCAAAAGGGCGTGTAGAGTGAGTCTGCGTGAGCTGGGACCTAAGCGATTCCTTCAGAAACTTTTTCAGGGCGCTTGGGAAGTGAATATACTAAAAATCCTGACGTCTAGGAGGCGAGTCGGAGTGGGGAGAGCGCAAAGTTCCCAAATGGTTTTTCGTTAAAATCTCAGAAATTGTGCGTCATAGGAAAAAATAAAAAAAAATTAAAGCTGATAACATTTTCTACAACTTTTATAATGTACACTTTTTCCGAATTCCCAACCGTTTTCGAGCTACAGGCTATGGAACAGTGAACATTTTTCGAAAACACAGATTTTTACAAAAAATATTCCTTCATAAAAACTATTATCTATATTGCATACATAAGTATGCCAATTAAGTTTTCATCCTCTAAGGCCGTGAGGGTCCTGGCAAGGGTTCTCCATGGCTTCCTCATCCTCTGCAATGCAGTTTCAGTACTAAACTAATTTGTTGACAATCCAAAATAAAATCTTTGTTGAAATTGATTCATCAAGCAACAAGGACGACTACTTACAATTACTTCAAAAGTAACATTTAGATATTGAGTAGTGTAAATGCGACACTCATGAACATGTGTCATTCTTCCCGTCTTTACCTACGGCGCACAGACTTTGGTCTTTGATAACATCCAGAAGTCCAAACTCAAGGTCTGCCAACGAGTAATGGAGCGCAGTAGGTACCTATACTAGGGGTTAAATTAATGGATTGTGTTCGAAACACAATACTGCGCTCCAAAACAATGATAAGTAGTCGATGTGGTTCAAAAGACTGCCGAACAGGACATGTCTGCAGCATGCCAGGCAAACTTTGTGCCCAGATAGCACAGAACTGACAGAACTGGTGTCCTGAGACTGAGAGGCGAGGACGCGGCAGGCCACGTAGTAGGCGGGATGAACTGGACAGATTCCACCAAAACTGGAAGCACGGTCTCGCGAACGGTGGAAGGACTGAAGGGTGGCCTTACCCAGGAGTGAGACGGTGAAGGCTAACAAAAAAAAAAAAAACGACACTTATCTAATAGACTTTAAATACAGGGATTGAAAAGTAAACTAGGCGAGGTCATTCAACGGTTAGGTAAACAGCTGAACATGTAGCCTACCATCCATTGATGTATTGATGAGCATCTTCAGGCCTCCCGTCTAACAAAATAAGTAAGGGACAATGATGAGAAGCTAGCCTAAACAATTTGCTATTTATTGTGTATGGTATAAAAGAAACAATGTACCAACACGTACTATGACATTGTGATACTTTCAAAATGACAAAAAAACAAACATTTTTTTGCTGATGATTTTTGTAGATTCAGTGATTGTCCCAGAGCATATTTTTGCATTGTTGTTTCAAGTTTCAAGCTCAGTGCATATATTATATTTCATGCAACAGTCAACAGAATTGTATTACATACATACTACTGACGATTAATAATTAACCTAAAATCTAAAACTTACTGTAGTAAAGGTTTTTTGTCTGTCATTTTGCTCCAAAAAAAATCACTTCACAGCACTTTAAAACACAATTCCAAAAAATATATACGATCAAGACTCAGTGAAACATCAAGCTGTCATATTAGTAGCGTAACCGGGTGAGTACTAATTTAAATCTAATAGCTAATAAAGCTATCGCCCCGTTATCTCGAACACCGAATGAGCCACTCCCTGCACAAATTGTAGGTAGATAGTGCAACTACCAACTGATAAAGTAATGGTATGGCGGTAACCGTATGTAAATATTGTCGTATATCAACTGATTTTATTGGAGGGTAAAGTTACAATAGAATTGAATGCAATGAGTACGCGTGTACTTAGATTTTTGTGGCATGAACTTCGATCAAGAAATATGGCATGAATTTCGCTGAATTGTCGCAAATATTTGATTAAGCAGATGTAGGTTGGATTGATATTAGGGTTCCGTACCAATCAATCTGCCTGCCTTTTTCCAACTATGTTGGGGTCGGCTTCCAGTCTAACCGGATGCAGCTGAATACCAGTATTTTACATGGAGCGACTGCCTGTCTGACCTCCACAACCCAGTAACTGGGTAATACGATATCCCTTGGTAAGACTGGTTGTCAGACTTTCGGGCTTCTGACGACCCGTAACGACTGTCAAAGATCCACGAATGATAGCCAAGACCAACGGCTTAACGTGCTTTCCCAGGCACTGAGGAGTCTCGGTATGTAAAGATGGTCACCCATTCACTGACCAACACCGGCAAGCGTAGCTTAACCTGATAGATCGACCCGTGCGGCTGTTATTACTTAGCCACGAGCTCCTCTTATTATATTAGGGTTCCGTACCGAAATGGTAAAAAGGAACCCTTATGGTACGACTCAGTCTGTCTGTCCGTCTGTCACAGCTGGATATCTCAAGAACTACTAATGCTATCTAAATAACTTGAAATTTGAAGTTGAAGTTTTAGATGACGTTTGCCCAACTTTTTTGCAAATAAAGGCTCTTACAGACAGAGGCGATATCGCGGTCGCGACGCGATATTTCGATATTATATCCGTAGAAAAATATCGCGTCGCGACGCGATATCGCCTCTGTCTGTAAGAGCCTTAAAGAAATATTTTTTTTTTCACAGGGCCTGAAGAAGTCTTAATAATTCGAAGTGGGGCATGTGGGGTATCATATACAACGTGTAACATTAAATGCGCAAAACCTCTTAAGGGGTCATTGTACTCATCATTATGAACAACTTTTACTATGGGACCAAACCTGAAATCGCGAAAAAAAAATCAGCTGTTCAGTACATTTATGTTCGCATAATTTGTCAAAATGAAATGTAATGAACAGCTGATTTTTTTTTCGCGATTTCATGTTTGGTCCCATAGTAAAAGTTGTTCATAATGATGAGTACAATGACCCCTTAAGAGGTTTTCCGCATTTAACGGTACACGTTGTATATGAAAGAGCGCTGTTTCTACATTCTCAAACATTTTTTTTTATTTAGGGTTTCGTACCAAAATGGTAAAAAAGGAACCCTTATGGTGTGACTCAGTCTGTCTGTCTGTCTGTCACAGCTGGATATCTCAAGAACTACTAATGCTATCAACTTGAAATTTGGAACAGTTTTATATGACATTTACCCAAATATTTTTCAAATAAGAAAGAATTAAAAATATTTGTTTCTTTTTTGTAACAGGTACTGAAAGGGGGTCTTAAAAATTCAAAGTGGAGCTACTAGGGCATGTGGGGTATTATATGAAAGAGCGCTGTTTGCACATTCTCAAACATTTTTTAAATTTTTTTAGGCCGCATAGTTTTTGACTTTTGATGAAAAATGTAAAAAAATACCGTTCCCCCCCTTATCTCCGAAGTTTGCAATGACAAAAATCTGAAATTATTCTATGTGATAGAAGTTTATGTAAAGATTACAGGAAAAATAAAGATGTCTCTAAATAGTACATTTTTTCAGAAATCAGAACGGAACTCTCGGTGCGCGAGTCCGACTCGCTCTTGACCGGTTTTTACTTATATTTTTTTATTTAGTAGGTACTCAGTTGGTGCCACAATGAATAACTGTGACAGTTTGAGCTATTTTGAGACAGATATCTACAGATACTTTAAAATTGCTTGGAATAGATTACACTCCGAAAATTAATTTACTTTTGTATTTTTACCCGACTACGGCGAAGTAAAAAGGAGGGTTATGATTTTGACCGGTATGTATGTTCATCTGTTCCCTCATAACTTCTAAAGTAATTGTTATAATTTGACATTATGGTATCATTCGAAGCGTCTTGATTGTCCATGGCGTCCTCTGGAGGACATAAGTCATGAACTAAAAAAAAAAATTTTTAAAGTGCAAAGTTTAAAGTGAAAGTGCTTAATTAGCACATTTAAAAAAATATATCCAGGGTGTAAGTGTAAACAGTGGCTATCTTTTAAGGGGTCATTGTACTCATCATTATGAACAACTTTTACTATGGGACCAAACCTGATATCGCGGAAAAAAACAGCTCTTCAGTACATTTATGTTCGCATAATTCGTGAAATGTAGGCTGATTTTTTTTCGCGATTTCTACAGCCAGGATCGGGTTTTAGACGCGTAGAAATATTTCTACAATCTGTCATTTTATCTATTCTTCCGTCGACAAAACCCGTTTCTATTGTGGTCATGCTACGCGTGCTGTAGTTTCTTACTTTCTACTAAACCAAAAGTTCAATAGTATTCAACTCCTTCAATAATAATCTCAGGGACCTCAAATCGATCATCACCACGGACTATACAGAAACATATTTTTAACTCACAAACTTACAATGTTGCTTATCTTATCACTAAAATGCCCGGATTATACAAATAATCGACGATTATAATTTATCTACCGACTTTCGGACAGGTTACGAAGGGGATACATGTTTGTTTGTCAATCGCTTGGCGGTTGAGGAAAGAAAAAAAAAATCGATAAAGAAAAATAATCAGCATGATGCATAATATAACGTTTGTCAAGTTTGTCCTTTATTTCAGTCAGGGTCGAGAAAGATCGATTTTACATTGCACTGTCCATCGGTAACAATATCAATTTGTTACTATTTCTCGCTAAGATTGGCTTAACAGCTGCAAGGGTCGATCGATTGGGCACGCCACAATTGCGGTGGGCACGCCACAATTGCGGCGATAAGTCCCCTCTTTGAGGAGTGGTTAGAGAGGCGCCACGGCGTCCTCACCTTCCGCCTGACGCAGGTCCTCACCGGACACGGTTGTTTCGGGAGGTTCCTGTTTCGCATAAGGCGGGAGGAAACGCCCGGGTGTTACCATTGTGTGGATCGCCCGGAGGACACGGTGGAGCATACAGTGGAGGTCTGCCCGGCTTGGGCAGAGCACCGCCGTGTTCTCACGGAGGCGATCGGCGGCGGCGATTTCTCGCGTCCGAGCCTGGTCCAGGCCATGGTGCGGAGCGAGAGTGCATGGGAGGCCGTCACCTCCTTCTGCGAAGCAGTGATGCTCGCGAAGGAGGAGGCGGAACGCGTGAGGGAGAGGCAGCTTCACGCCCTCAGTCGCCGCAGGAGACGCCCTGGGCAGCGGGAATCGCGTGGCGATTTCCGGCCACCGTAGGCGCGGGCCTGCGGACGGTGAGCAGCGGGTAGCTCGCCGTCCGGTAAGGACCAGGGGGCCTACTCCCTAAGTCCGTCCGTTCATCCGTCCGTCCGTTTATCCGTCCGTCTGACTTAACGATCCATCAAAACAAGTGTAATAGTTGAATTTTTCGGACGGGCAAAAACACATCGGGAGTAGGGACAACTGTCGTATCGTGTTGCCATTCATACTTCGTTCGGACCCCGAACCAATCATACGTCCGTAGGTGATACGGAGTAGGAAACGCCCATAACGAAGGCCGTAACTACGGACTTCGTGCTTAGGGAGTAGACCCCCAGGCCCGAGTCGACGGCGCGTTGTGTTCCACGCGCGCCTCAAAGAGATGTCAGCAAGTGACGGGGTCCAATAGGGCCGACGCCGCTGGGGTCGCGGGTTGTTTGAAGAAGTTACCGCGGCCCTGGCATAGGCAACTGAAGGAACACGGGTGGGTTTTAGTCAGTAAAAGTCTGACACGCCCTTCCGCTCCACTCAGAGCGGGAGAAGTTATTTGATGATTTCCCACCCTCAAAAAAAAAAAAAAAAAAAGGGTCGATCGATCAGGTTAAGCTACGCTTGCCGCGGTCGGTCCGTGTATGGGTGACCATCTTTACATACCGGAACCCGTCCGTGCCTCGGAAAGTACGTTTTAAGCCGTTGACTGCCGTTGGTCCCGGCTGTCATTCTTGGATCTTTGACTGTAGTTAAGGGTCGTCAGAAGCCCGAAATTCTGACAACCAGTCTTACCCAGTAACTGGGTTGTGGAGGTCGGCAATGCTGTCGTTTCATGTAAAATAGTAAATACTTGTATTCAGCTGTATCCGGAAGTTTGGATTTGTTTATATTATGATTTAGTTTATCCACAAACAATGTTTGTCCAAAACTACGAGATGAGACGACCACATTATTTCTTAGGCGTGGAATCGTAATCAGTGACTAATTAGCGCCTATCACACTTCGCATGCACGTTTATCTAACTAATTGTGTGAAACGTATAGATGCTATTTTAATTGATGAGGCGTGATCGTGACCATGTTCTAACTCGTTAGCATTAATTAATAACAGAACAGCTTAATATAGCATTTCAGACCAATCTACCAATGAAAAAATATTTATTTTGACCGCCATTCCTAATTAAGGAAATGTTCTTGACGGAGGAAAAGAGCAACAACTTCTGATGAGTGATTTGAAGTATAAGTAAATCGAAAATCATCATTTGAAACCAGTACCCTAATTGCGTAACACATTATCGATCGGAGTT
The DNA here is from genome assembly GCA_905163495.3 of Cosmia trapezina. Classification (NCBI taxonomy): domain Eukaryota; kingdom Metazoa; phylum Arthropoda; class Insecta; order Lepidoptera; family Noctuidae; genus Cosmia; species Cosmia trapezina. The sequence continues at coordinate 3,388,606 of LR991021.1, forward strand.
GGTTTCATTTTGAAACAAATTGCTAAACCATTGCTTCATATGTTCAAAAAATTTGTCTGCTCGGCAACGTAAATAACGCAATGAATGTTGTTGAACTGTCAAAATGAAACCAACTCCGATTGATAATGTGTTACGCAATTAGGGTGCAGCAGTGCGATTCTGTAACCATCTCACCGTGAAAACTTAGGTGAAGTGAGCGTGGAGTGAGCTGTCAATAGTGTCAATCCCTAGCAAAAACAAACTCACTTCACCTATGTTTTCACGGTGAGATTGTTACAGAATCGACCGGCTGGTTACACTTTCAAACAACTGGGGGGAAAATGAAGGATCAAAGTAAGAGAGAGAGATGGATGAATAAATAACAATTTACTGGTGTTCTTGAGCAGAATCGGACAGTACCTACAACTAGATAACATATAGAATAGTAATGTTCTCAATGAAGTACAAAGTACCCATCGCGATTCGCGATACCCCAAGTATTTAATTAACCTCATACTTATACTCGTAACATTAGAACTGATAATTTAAGGGTCTGTTATTGACCTCGTTGGACATAGCCACTACGATACTATGTAGGTTCAACAGTTTTTAATGTGCTGGCTTGCCGTGAATAAGTGAAGAAACATAATAATATGCAATATTGATAATAATTAGAGGTGCATCCGATACCAATAGCGATGCCGATATATCGGACATATTTTTATAGCGGGTACAACGACACTTTTCAAATTTCGCGCTTCAAAAAAGTAATGTAAACGCGCGTGCTATTTCGTCAATTTTATTGCAAACGTGGTACGAACAATGACGTCTATATAACCAAACTTAGTTAGGTATACCCAAACTTGAAAAAAATGGCGCAGAAATATGTACTTTAGTTTCCTAATGAGTTCTGTCGCATCTGAGAGACTATGTTTAGGTATACCCAAACTTGAAAAAAATGGCGCAGAAATATGTACTTTAGTTTCCTAATGAGTTCTGTCGCATCTGAGAGACTATTTTCTACCGCTGCCCGCGGGTCTCATTCAAACAGACTTGCAAAACCTCCGCAAAACTTAAAAATAATTTATTTTAATAATAACTCATATTTTTTAAATTAATTTAAAAATATTAACACAACGTGTTTTTTTTAATTTTGCCTTCATTTAAATTCAATAAGCGTATAATATAATATCGGTATCTTAATCGCTGATATTTTTATAAGAGTATCGGTATCGGAATCGTATCGGCAAAAAGGCGTATCAATGCATACCTAGAGTCTATCAAGCGAGTTGTGTCCACGACCATTTAGCTGAGGGGCAATTCTCGTATTTTTAACAACATTCGCAATCTCATCTCAGTCTCAATCTGTCAAAAATTGTATAGCGTTTACCTATATTTTTGACATTTGATTGACGCTGGCATAAGATTGTGCACGTTTTTAGTTACGAGAATTGGCCATCTGATTTCTTATAATGGCAATACTATTATCTGTCAAACGCATCGGCACAACTTCTGTTCTACTAAGCTACAGCATTTTGATACTTTTAGCTCAATTATCTAATTTGTATTAATGGAAATTTAAAGAAGAATGGAAAAGAAATATATTTAATGGAAAAATGCACAGATCACACTATTCATGTAGAAAACAAATATAAAGTAAGGGACAGGATAACCGAAACGTAGTTGGAACCCTTCATCATTTTTGTGCGTGATGATATTGAGATTTCTCTTATGAAGGCATTGAATTTCTAAATTCTGATTTTAGTTCTAATTGTGACTAATAAATACCTACATTGAAATGAACTTTTTTAAATTTATTTCAAAGAATTTTTTTATCTACAAAAATTCAAGTATCAAACATGTTTTCAGCTTACTATATCAGTGTTGACACCTGTAAGATTTTTGAATTTGCCGCCTTTTTCATGGGACACGACTCGCTTGAGAGACTCTAATAATAATGTGGATTCAACTCCGACCGCCCTCTTATTGAGGTGCTGAACTATTGAGGAACTGACGATGGCCACAATATAATGTAGTTTTCTGAAACAGTTGTGCACTGCCGTGGAAATGCTTATCTTAATGTTTTGTGGTATAGAGTCGAATCTCACATGACCGAGGTTAATCAAATCCGCGATTAACGGCAGAATATTGTAGAGGTTTTCTGATGGCATATGATGTAATGAGACAGCATTTTAGAGAATTCTACAAAATAAATTATTTAGCAATATGATGCATGATTTTTACGTTGCTGAAAAAGGCGCTCCGCCATTTTGAATTCCCATTTAAGATGAATCCGTATTATTTGAATATTAGTTCAGCTGTTTAGAGTGTAGGTGGTAATATGCAAAACTGCTTAAATAGACAATATTTTTCACACCAATGATGTATTCGCGTGAAAATTCTATTTTCACGACCATTATCACCGTCCAAAATGTACCATTCAATATTACTATAGTTTTTAAAGTAAACAAACCCTATTCGAAACGGTCTGTGTTGTTTCATTTTTAATAAATAACAAAAGAAGACGAGCAAGCAGCTGTCATAAGTTATGACCTCACCAGAGTACGTGCGTGGAACATGTGAAAATCTGTTTGTCACCGTACATAATCATAAATACTCACTTGATTAAATAATTATATTGCATGTGATACTGTGAAGATACTTATATGAAACAAAAAACATTTTCAAGACATTTCAGCAAAGTAGAACTTAAAAGATTATACTTATGGCTGATGATAACTCAAACCAAACTATGAGCGAGATCGAGGTTCGTACCTATATTTATTTTCTAATATTTCCTATGGCAATATATCATGAATGATATGAATAGTTCATCAATCATGAACCATTTCCTAGTAACTTTATCTCTACTGCCAATAATGTGCAGATATTTACGACAGTCAAGCATTGCGGTTGAAGCAACCGCACATGTACTGATATACCCGGCACAATTCACGCCCCATACACATATAGAATGAGCATGAGCAGTATTACTTACTTCCGATGGTAAACTTTCTACTTCACATAGAAATCGAGAATCATAATAACTTTTTTATTACATCCTCTAGATGAGTTTCCATATTCCATTAGAAATAAAACAAACGTTCGACTAAACGTGCGTGCAAAGAGAATCAAGAATGAACCTAATGTAATAGTTGGTCTATCGTTGGTCCTATGGAAAAGAATCCGCCAGAACTAGACGATGTATGCTATAGAGTTTTTACGCTAATTTTTACATCTTATAAAAACAATAAAGTGGTGACTGCGAGGGGATATCTATGGTGCGACCTAACAATAGAACGATCAACGCAGAGTCGATGGATCTATCATCCTCATTGAAACTGACAAGGCGTATCGGTCGCACGGCTATTGTTAGTCAATCGAATGTCGCACAAGACAAGACGCAATTATACATATTGTCAGAACAAACTCTAGACCCTCGGCATTGCACTTAGGATAATGATACCCATACCCACTGTAAGACAATGACAGCCTACACTGCGGCCGATTTATCTTGGCAGGTCCGAACACAGTCACTAAGAAGGTTCGCGCATGTTCTCTCACTCACACTCGCCTCATGTCACATTTGGTTCCTAAAAATCTTACTGCGCAGCCTTCTGCGCGAAGTTCGGACCTGCCAAGATAAATCGGCCGTACTGTAGGTCCAATTGAAAAAGTTTAATATCTTATGATCCTCGCAATTTATATCCTAATCTGAAAAATTCCCCTAATTTTCCATTACCTAGAATCTAACTCGGTACTGCAAATACCTCATTGTCAGCAATCGCAATAATACACAACAAAGAGTTTCTTTCACTATGAACATTCAAATATAATTCTTGGTAAAAGTCGGTGTTATCAGCGCCTTTCGACTTCTATGGATTGTACAGACGTAGGACAAACTTATTGAGGTTTTTGTGATGTTCCTAATTACGTTGTTTTATTCTTTAACCCAGGGACTAAGAGCGGTTACGGTTTAAAATAAAGATTGTACTAAACCGTTATTTAATCTCTATAAGATTTCGTTACCGAAAAACATGACAGACGGTACGGCGAGTCGAAAAAAATTCCGCGACTAAAAAAAGTATCGAAATATACCGGTATGCATTTCCAACCCCAAAATTCCGCTTCTGAAAAAAAACGGTACCTATAGAAATATTTCGGTACTTAACCCTTATTTAAACAATCTTAATTTTATTGGTGAAATCCACAATAGGCTCTTCGTCATTAAAGTGATTTCAAAAAGTTAAGACCATGGCCTCTACTCAGCGTATACCTATTATTAATTCAGTCGACAGACCAGTGCTATTGTCAGATACGCAAGAGGTACAAACGATGATTCATACATAAAACCGTAAATTATATCAATATTATCGTTTTTTAACATAATATGAAGGACTAATTCGTCAATATTATGAGTATTTTTGGAGGTTAATTTACTATAGATTAGCAAACTGAAGAGTGGTAATGAATGTTGAGAGGCTTAGTTTTAAATTAGGCTAACGAGTAGTTACTCGTTAGCCTAATTTAAAACTTTTATTTGACAAAGATTTCCGTTTGGAATTCCAGTTTGCTGAACCAATACAGCTGAAATCTATGTATGTAAGTATATGTAGTGGTCATGGTCTCATGGACAGTACGTGAAGGCGTTATTGTTAAGAAGCCAACCTGCAAGCTCGGCACTTTGTACCGACAAAGGGACCGAACGTATGACGACACCGCGCTTCCGATGTCACCGACTATAATCATGGCCTTTTCTCTACCTAACTTCGGTGGGAACGGACATTGATAGAATAAACCTAATTATTAAGAAAATCTATTTTATAATTTTAAGTGAAGTTTGTGAACTTTAAAATATATTTCAATACCTAAAAAGGACTTATTCACTGAAGAGTTTCCCGACTTATTAAACCTACAAAAAAAAAAAGGACTTATATAAAGATTGTAAGTAGATGTATATAGAGGACCGTATGTTCTTCCTCAGGGTATATTTGGACCATCTATAACCATCAGAAAGCTACCAATAGCATCTTAAATAATGATAACAGGTCTCAGTTTCAAATTCAGTCTAGATCACTGTTTAGCAATCGACATTTCTGCAACAACGTTGTAAAAAATTACTTAGTAGCCTAGTTCAGAACTAGCATGTTATTAACACTACGTGTATCATTTAGGTACTTCGAAATGTGGCTAGATCACCTTACACTCTGTTTTACTGGTCGGCAGACGACAAGACAAATCAATAACTATATTGAATCCTGAAAACGGAATACAATATCCCCTTTTGTTTAGACCTTATGGAACCTAAGGGCCTATACAAGTGGAAATCGCTTTACGCGAAACGTTCACACGGCCGAGGCTCGCGAGGCTGCCTAGATCGATCGGGCCGGACGCGGCTTATACCTATGTCAGTCCCAAACACTTTTGGCTTTTCCATCATGCTCATCGCTGATAGAATGTCATAAATTGTCCAGGCCCTTTGGTGCTCAGATCATTTAAAGGACCCATCTTTGATCCATTATGACTTGGGTTGGGGTAGGTTAATACTGCTATTCTAGTTAGTGGTGATTTATATTTAATTACTACCATTACAAAATAAACACATTATCAATTCGAGAACTGGGTCAGCGATAAGCATAGAATTTATTATGTTACCTACTTACATATTGTTCTGAAAATTTGATACTTTAATGGCGTCAAATTCTTGTTAGATACATAATTGAAACATTACATTGACATTTAAACCTGAATTGAAATACGGTTTAACTTATCCCCATAATCATAAACTAGATAGGTAGCTGGTTTAACCACACGATTTGTAGCTTAATAAATATAGCTTAAATATGGCCTGTGCTTATATTTTTATGTCAATGAAACAAGGTGATAATGAAGCTAAGTTACGATTTTTAAGATGGCAAATAAAATCTTCCAAGTTATTTTGTTTTCTTACACAGTTGCCGACTGCCACGTAATTGTAGCGCATCTGCGATGTTTTCTCGAGCCAGAGTAGACTTCTGAGCTGTAGTTCGCAAAAAGAATGCATCTCTTCTAACAGGATTGCGGGACAGTAGCAACAGCCTCCAGCACGCGTAGCATGGCTACCATAGAAAAGGGTTTTGTCGACGGAAGAATAGACAAACTGACAGATTGTAGAATTGTGTAATTTTGTCTATTCTCCCGTCGACAAAACGTCATCATGTTACGCCTGCTGAAAGCGATTGCTGATGGGCCTGACGAAAGCCCCATAATGAGCCGTTCAATGTCACGAGACCAATGGCTATATTTTACGTCTAATTATTTCTCAAAAATATTAATTAATCCAAAATCATTTCGAAATTTTGATACTTTTAGCTCACAACCATTCTATTTTAGTAAAATTCAATAGGTATTTTTCTTACTGTCAACTAGCCTAATGTAAGTATTTTTTAGTTGTCTGTTGAAAAAATAAATAATAATTATTAGTAATTAGCTACTTACTTAGTTTTGTTAAAAATTCATTAAAAAAAATGTCTTATTCTGCAAAATTCAGATAATGGAAACCATAATCAACGATGATAGTAGAAAAAACGGATTAAAAGATATCCTTTTAAAATTAATGCATTTCTTGTAATTCCATAACAGCCCGTGCCCATTTTATAAATTTTAAATTGTAGGTAAAGCTGTGCAAAATGCTTCAAACACTATATTCGAAATTACCTCGAACATATAATTACAATATTAACACTAGCTATAACATAATTACTAACAGCATCATTTGTTAACTGATTTAATAAAATTTTGATTTTGATTGATTTTAACCGACTTCTAAAAAGGAGGAGGTTCTCAATTCGGATGTTTGTATTTTTTTTTATGTTTGTTCGCGCATAACTCCGTCGCTTGCCAACCGATTTGAAAAAATATTTTTTTGTTGGAAAGGGTATATTTTCCAAATGGTCCCATTTTTGTCAAAATCCAGTTCTGATGATAGGATCCTGGAGAAATCGAAGGAACTCTTCAAATATTATAGGCACACCTATAGCGATTTGGGTATTTTTTATAGTAGCTCGTGCATTTGCTCTCGGAAAACAGCACTTGGTGAAGTGGAACTGATGATGAAGACCTCAGATGGCTACCGGAACTACTCAATGATAAATATTTCACGGGTTGCGATTCGATTACTTTAATATGGTTGCTAAGTAATTTCCGCTCGTCACACAATGCGTGTGGTGAGTGGTTGTTGAGGAGTTCTCCTGGTTCTTACCAGCAGAACTCCTCAACAAATAACGTCCCAGCATCGGGAAAAGCAATATTTTGTAACATGTGATGAGCAATTGACATTAGACTATTGTAACTTATACAAATTATAAACATACCCACTAAAAAGCGAGAAATAAAAACTTAAGAAAAAAAAAAAAAAACCGACTTCCAAAAATCACTACAAAGTGAAAAATAGCAAAAAAAAAGAAAGTAAATAAAAAACGAAAGACACCGACTTCCGAAATCAAAGTTATTTTTACTTTGTAGTGATTTTTGGAAGTCGGTTTTTTTTTTTTGTTAAAAAGTTTTTTTAAATGTTTTTTCAATTTCAAATAAACCACTACAACAATACCGCTCCACTTGCTCAAGTGATAAATTGTATGAGGGAAATTGGTAACTGTTCTATTAAATAGGTTGCCCGGCCATTGCTAGTTTAAATTTTAAACGAGCAATGGCCGGGCAACCTTCCGACTTGTAAATGTAACAATTAGTTTCTTCAGACCAAATAGGAGTATTATTAAACATTGCCCCAAGCAATTATAAATACTGTATTTATACAATGATATCAGCCGTTAACTCGTATTAGTAAAGTATTTATTTTTTCTTGCTTGACTAATTATTAATACAAGTACTGATTTCCATGTGCAATTGAGTGGTGCAATAATTACGTAGGTAATTGACTGATTTCAACATTTTCAAGCATCAATCAATCTGCCTAGCCTTTTCCCAACTATGTTGGGGTCGGCTTCCAGTCTAACCGGATGCAGCTGAATACCAGTATTTTACATGGAGCGACTGCCTGTCTGACCTCCACAACCCAGTAACTGGGTAATACGATACCCCTTGGTAAGACTGGTTGTCAGACTTTCGGGCTTCTGACGACCCGTAACGACTGTCAAAGATCCACGAATAACAGCCGGGACCAACGGCTTAACGTGCTTTCCGAGGCACGGAGGAATCTCGATATGTAAAGATGGTCACCCATCCACTGACCAACCCCGGCAAGCGTAGCTTAACCTGACGGATCGACCCGTGCGGCTGTTATTACTTAGCCACGAGCTCCTCCCTAGTAGTGAAAAAAAAATATAGGTAAGTATTTAATCCATTTTAAAATCCTTGTTTATTATACGCTACTAGCTGACTCAACAGACGTTGTCTTGTCTTAGCTATGAATATTCTAATGTACACGCGCGAAGTTAAAATAGTCGTTAAGCTTTCTAAAATTTTCCAATTTTCTTAATTTTGCTGTCCATATGAACCTTCTACAAAGTATTAGGAAAGATGAATGAGATCGGTAAAGTCGTTCTCAAGTTATGGCGTGGGAAAAAGGGATTAATTTTAAACCGACGAAAAAAAAGGAGGAGTTTCTCAAGTCAACACATATTTTTTTTTATGTTTAACTTTTTACAGAGTTGTCCGATTTGAAAGATTCTTATTTTATTCGGGAGGGCATAGCTCGAAGTTGGATGCATGTAAAATTTATTAACTTTGCATGGGTAGTTTTTGAGTTAGCTTCATTAATACCTACTTTACGTATTTTCTTTATACATTTTATGTTGATGATGTTTTCATTTCTTTTTGGATTTTTTAGGTAGTGGTATTCGAATTTGTTTAGGGCACTAGGTACCAAAACTAAAAAACTTTTTTACAAAAAAAAAAAATAAAAAAAAAAACAACCAACTTCCAAAAAAAACTTCCAAAGTGAATAATTAATTTAATTTATTTTTTATTATTATTGTATAGGTACCAACTTGTACATAGTATATTATAGTTTAGAATTACCGCTTATACCTTGTATATTTTAATTAAGTTTTGTTTATAGGTAGTAGAGAAATTAAAATTATTCACAAAGTTGGTGACAAATAACGAAAATACTAAACCAAAGACACCAATTAAAAACGTAAATTAAAGACTAAATTTATTTTTCACTTTGTAATGTTTTTTTTTTGGAAGTTGGTGTTTTTTTTTTTTTTTTTGTAAAAAGTTTTTAATAATATTTATATATTCAGATAAAACAATTTGACAGACTGAAAAAGACTTAACAGCAGCAGCAGCAGCTTGCAGCTGCGGCTTATCAGTGAAGGGCTTCCCAGAGGTCATTAGTAGGTACTACTTATTCCATAATAACACTTGATGAATGACCACTTGTTGGTAAAAGATAACATAAATATCTTTATCTGTCAATTACTATTAATAAAATGTACCTAACTGATTTGAATTGTCTGACAGCACAATTACTTTATTTGAATGACAATTTTGAGGGTAGGTATAAGTGCATCGTAACAAGTGTGAAGTGCATTATCTATTTGATGAGTGTGAAAGGCTTACCATGAATGTCAGATTATTTTTATGATAACAAATTATACCAGTATTTGTCTACAAATATGCACGTCGGCTTTGACAAGGTGAATAGAACTCAAGAGTGTCAATGTAAGGTGCATTGGCACTACTCAAAAGCGTAAAGTGGTTACATTTAAATAGGTTTGTTGTTTTTAAGGTCACTTATTTAATTCTATTCATTGAAAAATAAATGAATACTTTAAGTACCTCTACCCGCTAAACTGGTTAATGACTCTTTAGTGATGATTGATAATTATTATGGAAATGTTGTCTTCATTCAAGTAATGTCCTACGACCTACAAGTATTTGTTCCTGGTTGTCCTGGTTGGCTTTTAATTATAATAAAATAAATTGAAATATTTACAAAATGTAATAAAATGTCGTATTTATTGACTGATGACATCGAGTTACCCATTTTTTGTAGAATCACCCAAATTAGTAGTTTATCAGCCATCTCGTTATCATAACACATACAAGTATTAGGTTGCTTAGCTTGGTACCAGATGGCGTTGTGTGAAATGTCCAAGGATATTTACTTATTTTATTTATTTAATGTAGGTTTTCTATAATTACCAGAAACATTACTGACAATTTAATTAATTATTGATTCTAAACAAACAAAAACAATTCCCTTTTTTTTCAAAAGAAGAACCATGTTTCAACAAAGTTCCAGTACTGTTTTGTTAATAGTTTTGTAATCAATCATTAATAATATTGATTGACAGCTGCAAGTACTAGACGGATTTTGTAGGTAATACAAAAACGATTAGGTATATATTTGATAATATTTGATGACAGGGCGAATCTTCGAGCGTTTCAACCACCGTCGTTATTCTCAACCAAAAGTTGATGAAAAAGGATATATTTAATGAAATATTTCAGCAATTCTCTGATTCTGCTTCTTTAGCAGATTCTGGGAATTGCTGAAATATTTAATTAAATATATTATTTTTCATCAAGTTTTGGGGGAGGATAATGACGGCGGTTGAAACGCTCGGAGATTTACCCGACAGCTGCATGTACTAGACGGATTTTGTAGGTAATACAAAAACGATTATGTATATTTGATAATATTTGATGGTTTTAGATAAATGCAATATGTGCATGATGCAGCTACACCAAGATAAAGTTTAACAGAATCCGGTTTATCTCAATGGCATATCTGTTGTACTTTTATCTTAATAATAAGACCCATATTTAACTTTTTATTTGTTTATTCAAACTCATTCATTAACTTAAAAATATGTGACTGAAATGATTTTACGTTGGACAAAATGAAATGAAAATATTTTAATAATTATTTATTTATATTTTTGTCATTTATTATTGTTGTGGTAGTTTAAGTAATAACTAACACTTATTCTACTGACAATAATAGCTGTTAAACAAACTTATAATATTACTTTTTACTTAGACAAGTTCAGTCTGACCTATTCTACAATTAAATACAAATTGAACAAATAAGTAGGTAGATACTCTAATTAACTATTTACTAAATGGTAATTTTAATTCATTCTGTAGGTAATTAATTTTATTTAAGTACTTAAGCATTGTTTACAATAACATTTGAAACCAAATAGTTAAGTATGCTTATGCATTTGTAGAACAACTCAGCTTTTATTAGAATTAAAACTTTTAATAAGTAATTATAAAATGTAGTTCCTAAGTAGTTACTTACCTAGCCTATTAGGTACTGCATTTAATGATGAGTAAAAATAATAAATTAAGTATGTACCTACTGAGATGACTTAGGTAGGTACCTATAGATAAGTAAGACCAAATATTTTAAGGAATCTACTCTGAACTCACATCTGAAGTTTATGAATATGAAGTATTGGATTAAGTATCTCTAAGTTATCAGGTGATAATTTAAAAATTTAATTACATACTTATTAGCAGAAATCCCAAACATTATAATTTTAAATGTGAATTAAAAACAAATACTTAACGTGAATTATTTGTCAGCACTTTTTTTAAAGATAATGTAAACAAACAACATCGCACGTCAAAATAGTAAAGAGGCCATGAAGGAGATGCTTTAAATTCGAATTTATGTCACCAGTATTTTGTACATAAACAATAAACTCACCCGTTCATAGTTGTGTGACCTCCTTGCTCCGAGACTCTGTTACCGACTAAACAGCCTGGAGTCTCAGACTTCTCTGAAACATGATGGTCCTCAACGTCTTCCAATATCGCCGCTCGATCCGCATTCGTTTTGTTCAACTTATCACTCGACAAACTTTTCGATCTATACCTCCCGTTTATTGGCGCCAAATTCTTATCAGTAAAAGCACTAAAACTGTTCAACTTCGTATCGTTTGCATATTTATCGCTAATTATATTAGATGACATTTCGTAGCCGTTAACTATGCGCGCACGTCAACACTGCTGTCAATCTCAGCTGCGGTAACACGACGACTGACGTTCCGCGAAGTAAACCTAACGTTTTGCCGGACAAAACAATGCTACACACGACCCACTATGAGAGCACGTTGCACTTTATGATACTTGGAACTGCTAGTGGAATATTTAAATCGGTCGGTTATAGTGACAGATCCACAATGTGAAAAAACGTTTTGTTTCAATGTCGGAATCGGAACGTTAGCCGGGGTGAAGGCGAGGGGCATTGTGCGATCCATCGCGCAGTCACCGGAGCTCATCTTGAACAATATGACAATAAGCACTAAACAGGAAGTTTATTTCTTGTAAAAGAAGTAAGGAAGACAGATTTATAATTTTAGAACCAAAAAAATTGGCTATCTCCGGATACTTAGATAACGGAACGTTTTTAGAGGCGGGAATGGGCGGGAACGTAACTATTTCCTGATTTCCGGTTAGTTTTGAAAATAAAATGGAAATGTGTAAAAAGCTGTGTGATGGACGTTTTCTCTGTTAATCATTACCCAGTACCCAGGCCCAGGTCGCCCAGGCGACCTAGCTATGATCTGATGAAAATAGAGAAAATGAATTTTCCCAGAAATGGGACCTAGCATGGGTGCTAGCTATTTTTGCCCCCGTAAACCCCTATATTGCAACTTTCATCTAAATTGTTAGAGCAGTTTTCGAGAACGTGATTACAAATTAAAGGAGGGTCAAATAAAGTTAATTAATGCCGGTAGGTATCATTAAATATTTTCATAAACACTAAACCACATGTACAATTTTTAAAATGGAATTTAGACAATAAACACTTAGGGGACAGTGAGTCCCCTAAGTGATTATTGTCTATGAAGATGTTTTTCACTTTCAGTATTTTCAAATTTCTGTAGGTACACACGCCAGCAGGTCAAGCTACCCGAAATTGTCAAATTTTCCCAATCAACCTTGAACCTAATGCTTCAGAGAAAACGATGAAAATCTATTAAAGAAATTTGACAGATAATAGTAGCTTGAGGTGGTGGCGTCTGTACCTACATAAGCTAACTAAGCGGAGAAAATATAGGTAATCAAAGTTGCATGCTCCTGTGGGTACCTAATTTGTTTGAATTCCAATGTTATTGCAAAGTAAAGGGCTTGTTCAATTGTATTTTTAAAAGGTGTATGGCAATGATTTTTTACATTACGTCGTTGCTGTAACTCGTTAAGTATTCCGAGGCTGGACAATTTGACCTCAAAAATACGTGCACTGCTTTCAAGCACTTGTATAACTCTGTCTATATTATCACCAATTTTCCTAGTATTTTACAATTGGCAACAAGATTTTTATCGACATACTTTACGTACACTCTATAAAATTTATTTCTACATTATTTACTTAGAAATAAAAACATAATTCCATCGTTAACGCCATATATACCTACGTCTTTAAGCCACATTTTAATTTATGATGTCTCCATATTTTGAAAAACTATAAAGTTAATTAAAAATGTGTTCAACAATATCTTAACAGTTTTGAGAAATAGTTCAAAGTATTGTTTTCTTATCGTCCACGTAGGTAGGTGCACGTTTTCTATAAGTCACTAAGCGCATTCTGTAGAACGGCATTCATTTGTAGCACACTGTGTCAGTAGTTTTTCATAAAGTATAATTTACATAAGTAATAACGCTTGACCCAAGCTAATGTGGCAGTGGGCTGGCTCACGGGCTGTTTGTCGACGGACCGATGGCCGGTGAAGCAGACCGGACGAGCTAGATGAATCGCTGGGACAGACTGGATGCGCAAGGCGGAGGACAGGGTGTTGTGGCGCAGCCTGGGAGAGGCCTATATCCAGGGTGCTGCACCCTAATTGCCTAACACACTATCAATCGGAATCTGAATCATTTTAAAGGAAATCTAATCCATTGCTTCATAAGTACGAAAAATTTGTCTGCTCGACAACGTAAATAACGCAATGAATGTTGCTGAAGTGTCGAAACGAAAAGAATTCCGATTCATAGTTTGTTACGCAAAAAGGAGCTCGTGGCTAAGTAATAACAGCCGCACGAGTCGATCCATCAGGTTAAGCTACGCTTCCCGGGGTTGGTCAGTGGATGGGTGACCATCTTTTCATACCGAGACTCCTCCGTGCCTCGGAAAGCACGTTAAGCCGTTGGTCCCGGCTGTCATTCGTGGATCTTTGACAGTTGTTACGGGTCGTCAGAAGCCCGAAAGTCTGACAACCAGTCTTACCAAGGGGTATCATATAAAAAAAATGTTGTATTCCCGTGTTCGTCCCCTTTTTTTTTCCCGATCGTCCCCTGATTTTGCTCACCAGCCAGAGTTCTTTCACCTAGGGGGACAAACGGGAATAATTTGTTAATTTTTTTTGCGTCCCATGCATTGGTCTCACCAAGTAACTTCAGACTGGTTGTTGGTAAAAAAAAACAATATTTTTAAATGAAAATCAGTCATTTATTAAAGTACTCTGTGCCACTAACCCACCGACCTTATTTAAGAATACTAGAGGGAGATAATGTCGAAAAAACAAAAGGGTTCACGCTTCACGCAAATGAAACAATGTTATCGGCACTCTTTCGCCGGCGCGTCTCGCTCGTTTTATGTATACAGAACAATTTATTTTGTAAAATAATTATTAAATCCAACCAAGTAACTAATTTGAAAAGTAACCTTCAAAACAACGATTAACATTTCCATGCACAATATTATTTAGTGGGGACGAATTGCACTAATCTAAGAACATATTCCCATTCGTCCCCTCTAAAATCCCGAGGAGGACGATCGGGAACAAAAATAAGTATTATTTTTGTAAATTCCCGTTCGTCCTCATAAGAGGATGAAGTCAAGGGGACGAATGGGAATACACGAGAAAAACTACTCATTTCAATTAATCACTCTGTGTGGCTGAGTTGATTGTTGAGGACAAACACAGACCAAAAAAAAACTACCCATTTCATCCTGTGTAGAACGCCTTAAGGTCCTGTCATTCATTAATTACTAGATACCTAATAGGACTTCACCTAGAACCTAAATGAACGTCATCGTGGTCATTTCTACGCGTGGTCCTTTTTAGAAGGACCTATAGGTATTTTCCGCTAAAATAAGTAGGTATACGTAACTAAGCAGGTCTTATTTGAGTCCATGGAATAATTTCGTATTTTTGTCTTTATTTTCGTCAAAATATGAATTAAATTCATCGGGCTGCTAATGAGTAGCACCCAATGGCTTTGGCAAGAATTCTTCAGTTTATGATAATTAGAAACTGTAATTAAAGCATCGTTAATTAATAATTAGATCCTACGCTTTGATTTATAGTATTACGTAGGTACCTACCTACACTACGTTATACCGATAAAGGGTCAGCGCACACCAAGAGCAGAGCATTTTCTGAGACAATCGAAAAATGAATCTTATGACAATTCCATATATTGCAAAATTGAATGCGCGGCAAGCATGCTCGAGCATGCTTGGCGTGTGGTTTGCGCTGACCCAAATGCGGTAGTGGGTCGCGTCATTTCACAGTAGAAAGACTCTAACACACTAATATTCTATAGGCGAAAGTTTGTGATTCTATTTCTACAATCTATTATATTTCTACAATCTATTCTAATTGTACAATCTATTCTATTCTATTTCTACAGCTTCAAAGTGACATTGACATGACCACGTGACATTTTTTGGCTTTTCTACTAGCGTCATCGTCATCGCCAATGCCATCACTACTCGAATGTTACTTTGTCTAGGCCAGTCTAGGCTCTCAGAATGGGTAGGATAGCAGTACCTACGATAAATGGAGCAAATTTTGTAAGTAGATATTTACCAATATTGTGTCAAACAAAGGTATACCTACTGCGAGATGTTGGGGCTGCTTAGATGCTGGCTGTAAATTGCTGAAAGACGAAGAGTAAAATAATACTGGCAGCTGTAGCCATTCCATTTAGTTGTCGCTGAAAATGTACCTACCGAAATCAAAATGTGCTTCTAGTGTTAGTTACCAGTAATAAAAAGCATGAACATAATTATTACTTACACTACACAAAGCCATTGCGTGTATTTTACAATAAAACGTTAAATTAACGTAAAAAACCGGTCAAGGGCGAGTCGGACTCGCGCACCGAGGGTTCCGTTCCGATTTCTGAAAAAGTGTGCTACTTAGATACATCGTTTTATTTTTCCTGTAATCTTTACATAAACTTCTATCACATAGAATAATTTCAGATTTTTCTCTTTGCAAACTTCGGAGATAAGGAGGGGGGGGGGGGGGGGGGACGGTATTTTTTTTTACATTTTTCATCAAAAGTCGAAAACTATGCGGCCAAAAAAAGTTAAAAATAGTTTGAGAATGTGCAAACAGCTCTTTCATATGATACCCCACATGCCCTAGTAGCCCCACTTTAAATTTTTAAGACCCCCTTTGAGTCCCTGTTGCAAAAAAAATATAAATATTTTTATTTATTTCTTATTTGCAAAATAGGTGGGTAAACCTCATCTAAAACTATTCCAAATTTCAAGTTGATAGCATCAGTAGTTACTGAGATATCCAGCTGTGACAGACAGACAGACAGACTGAGTCACACCATAAGGGTTCCTTTTTTACCATTTTGGTACGGAACCCTAATAAAAACTGCTATTATAACCATACTACTCGTATTACTATTTTGTCACTCTACAACAAAATACAAAGTTTATAATATCGAACATTTCCCACACGAGTTCCAGGATTGTGTGTTATGGTATGGTACAGTTAAGGTCAGTAGCCGTAGGATGTCATTTTATCGGATGGTTTATACACGGCTACATATCAAGGTATTACATTTCCAGTACAAGCTGACAAACTGTCCACTTGTCCAGTTAGTCCAACTTCGAGAACGAGGTCAATCGTCGAATTCGACTCGGCTAGGCAGCGTTCGGGAAGCTTCGCGATATCTTCTCGTCTCACGGTCTCACATACCTCCGTGTCTCAAGACGAAAGTCTTTGACCAGTGCGTGTTGCCAGTGATGACCTACGGCCTACGGCACTAAAACGTGGTCGCTCAGAAGACTAAATAAAAGCCACCCAAAGGGCAATGGAGAAGGCTATGCCTGGAGTTTCTCTACGTGATCTAATCAGAAATGAAGAGATCCGCAGGAGAACCAAGGTAATCGACATAGCCCGATGGGTTCTGGAGTGGCGGCCGCATGCCGGAAGACGTAACGTTGGAAGGCCTCCCACAAAGTGGACCTTGTAAAGGCCGCAGGAATCCGCTGGATGCGAGAAGTACAGAACCGGTTGAAGTAGCGGTGCTTGGGGGAGACCTATGTCCAGCAGTGGAGGTCTTTCGATTGAAATGATTATGATAATAATGATAAGCTGACCTCTCATTGTAAGGAAATCCTATACCATGCGAGATCATGTATGTTGGATATATCAAAAAAAAAAAAAAAAAAAAAAAAAATGTATATAAGTAGTTTATCAGCCATCTCGTTACCATAACACAAGCATTAGGTTGCTTAGCTTGGGACTAGATGGCGTTGTGTGAAATGTCCAAGGATATTTATTTATTTATTTATTTTATCAGCTTATACTGGATAGCTTTATATAAAGCCATGTGTACCTACTTACCTACATGTTTATTTAACTGATCCTCTCTAACAGTAGGTATCTGATAGATTCGCAACAGAAATTGGATATGGTCGCCCTAAATATTTCACATATATAATAATTTATTTGTATTTGTATTTATTTAGCAACTTCAACTTAATAACTTTCGGCGGCGGTCTGTAGCGTTGTATGAATGTATCGGGCCCGGATCAATCTAGCCAATTGCAAAAACAGGATCTGCTGAGATAGTTCTTGTTGTTTTTGTAATTTTAACTTATTTAGGTACTATTTTCCATATACATTTAAATGCTTAAATACTACGTATATATATAAAACAACTAACTATTTAGATCAAGTAGGTACAAAATTAGTATTATTTTATTTTTCTTCATTGTAATTATATTTTGATTGAGTATTAAGTTGTTTATTTATTTATTTATTTTATATATTTATTTATAAGTTTAAAAATTATCTATAAATTATATATTATGTATGTTGAAACTGTTTGTACTCCCCGTCACTTGTCCCTAAAGGTTCATTAGAAAACCAGCGTCAGGCAGCATCTGTCTGGCATTAATGCTGAAATGGACCTTTTTGGCGCAGCCGTGAGGCACACACTATTGTGGTTATAATATTATTTTCGCATTGTTTTATTCTTTTGTATTTTTGTGTTTCACGAACTGTGTCCAAATAAACGTTTTTCTTTCTTTCTTTCTTTCTTTCTTTCTAACCTTTTTGCACTCCTAATTATGCACATTTTTACTAAATAACTGAACATCTTTTTAACTTTCTGACCTTTTTTCACTATTGTTCGCAGTAATTACGCTCGGGTACCCCGACCAACCAAACGGTATAATTATGGGGGTTGGAACTGTGAGCTGTGACCACCACGCGCGAGCCGAATTGGTCGCTGTAACTAAGCTAGGGCACTTCACACGTTGGTTTGATATATTAGAACACTATATTATTCAGTTTATTAAAATACCATTAACAACGCGAGAAACATTATTTAAAAATTAAGTGTTATCTTATTTTTAACCGACTTCTAAAAAAGGAGGAGGTTCTCAATTCGGATGTTTGTATTTTTTTTTTTTTTTTTTTTTTTTTTTTTTTTTTATGTTTGTTCGCGCATAACTCCGTCGCTTGCCAACCGATTTGAAAAATTATTTTTTTGTTGGAAAGGGTATACTTCCCAAATGGTCCCATTTTTTTCAAAATCCAGTTCTGATGATGGGATCCTGGAGAAATCGAAGGAACTCTTCAAATATTATAGGCACACCTATAGCGATTTGGGTATTTTTTATAGTAGCTCGTGCATTTGCTCTCGGAAAGCACCACTTGGTGAAGTGGAACTGATGATGAAGACCACAGATGGCTACCGGAACTACTCAATCCATACTAATATTATAAATTCGAAAGTAACTCTGTCTGTCTGTCCGTCTGTCTGTCTGTCTGTCTGTCTGTCTGTCTGTTACCTTTTCACGCCTAAACCACTGAACGAATTTCGATAAAATTTGGCAAGGCTATAGATGGTATCCTGGGGACGGACATAGGCTATTTTTTTTTCAAAAATAATCCTAGGGGGGTGTGATATAGGGGATGAAAGTTTGTATGGGAAACTCAGTATTTCTTAAGTTAGGGATGTGAAAATTAAAATGTATGCTTTTGATAAGAAATAAAGAAATATGCAGTTCAGCCTTTTTGAAAAATCATCCCATAAAGGGGTAAAATAGGGGTTGATTTTAAAATTTACAAAACTGCATGGATTTCGACAAAATTTGGCAAGGCTTTATATAGCATCCTGGAGAAGGACACAGGATACTATTTTTTTTTTAAATAATAGTACAGGGGGTGATCTATGGGATGAAAGTTTGTAAGGGAAACCCAGTATTTCTTAAGTTAGGGATAACAAATTTATGCTATTGGTAGGAAATTAAGAAATATGCGGTTCAGCGTTTTTGAAAAATCATCCCCTAAGGAGGTAAAATACGGGTTGATTTTAAAATTTACAAAACTGCACGGATTTCGATAAAATTTGGCAATGCTTTATATAGCATCCTGGGGAAGGACATAGGCTACTTTTTGTCTTAAAAAATAATCCTGCAGGGGGTGATATAGGGGATGAAAGTTTGTATGGGGAAACCCAGAACCACTGAACGGATTGCGATAAAATTTGGCAAGGCTATAGATGGTATCCTGGGGAAGGACATAGGCTACTTTTTGTCTTAAAAAATAATCCTACAGGGGGTGATATAGGGGATGAAAGTTTGTATGGGAAACCCAGAACCACTGAACGGATTTCGATAAAATTTGGCAAGGCTATAGATGGTGGCAGATGGTGGCTATGGATGGTGATGGTGGCTATGGATGGTGGTGGTGGATGGTGGTGGTGGATGGTTTTCTGGGGACGGAAATAGGCTACTTTTTTTTTCAAAAATAATCCTACAGGGGGTGATATAGAGGATGAAAGTTTGTATGGGAAACTCAGTATTTCTTAAGTTAGGGATGTGAAAATTAAAATGTATGCTTTTGATAGGAAATAAAGAAATATGCGGTTCAGCGTTTTTGAAAAATCATCCTCTAAGGGGGTAAAATAGGGGTTGATTTTAAAATTTACAAAATTGCACGGATTTTTTATATAGCATCCTGGGAAAGGACATAGCATACTATTTTTTTCAAAAATAATACTACGGGGGGTGATATAGGGGATGAAATTTGTAAGGGAAACCCAGTATTTCTTAGGTTAGGGATAACAAATTTATGCTATTGGTAGGAAATTAAGAAATATGCGGTTCAGCGTTTTTTAAAAATCATCCTCTAAGTGGGTAAAATAGGCGTTATTTTAAAATTTACAAAACTGCACGGATTTCGATAAAATTTGGCAAGGCTATAGATAGCATCCTGGAAAAGGACATACTTTTTGTCTTAAAACATAATCCTACAAGGGATGATTTAAGGGATCAAAGTTTGTATGGGAAACCCAGCATTTCTTAAGTTATGTATATGCCCTATGTTTTCCACATGAACGTTCCCATGGGATATTTTCCGACATCCACGCGGGCGAAGCCGCGGGCAAAAGCTAGTGATAAATATTTCTCGGGTTGCGATTCGATTACTTTAATATGGTTGCTAAGCAATTTCCGCTCGTCACACAATGCGTGTGGTGAGTGATTGTTGAGGAGTTCTGCTGGTTCTTACCAGCAGAACTCCTCAACAATTAACGTCCCAGCATCGGGAAAAGCAATATTTTGTAACATGTGATGAGCAATTGACATTAGACTATTGTAACTTATACAAATTATAAACAGACCCACTAAAAAGCGAGAAATAAAAACTTTTTAACAAAAAAAAAAAAAAACCGACTTCCAAAAATCACTACAAAGTGAAAAATAACTTTGATTTCGGAAGTCGGTGGCAAAAAAAAAGAAAGTAAATAAAAAACGAAAGACACCGACTTCCGAAATCAAAGTTATTTTTCACTTTGTAGTGATTTTTGGAAGTCGGTTTTTTTTTTTTGTTAAAAAGTTTTTTTAACCATGTGATGCGGATGGAATATGAAGTGTTTGTACAAACCTACTTACAGAAAATAAATCATTTATCATTTAATGAGGAAAATGACGTGAGGAAAATTCTGAGTATGAATGTTGATGGCTATGAGTAGAGGAAGACCAAAGAAACGATGGATCGACTGTCATGTGTGAAAGATGATTATGGCTGGAAAGGGAGTGACGACCGAGATGACGACTAACAGAGAAGTATGGAAGAAAGGGACATCTTGCGCCGACCCTAATCATTATAATCAGAGTGTTCAATAATATTGTGAGAAGCGCAAAATGGGAATTTCGATTAAATACATGCCTATGTTACAAGGTTTTAAGGCGCAGATTTCCTGAAAACGACCAAAAAGGTGGTTTTTTACAGCTGTGTATCTCATAAACCGTAAATAATTTTGACATGGAAAAAAAATATGATATTTTCAAGTCCTTTTCGCATACAGTGATGGAAGCCAAAACATAATTAAACATACTTTAGTGCACCAAAAAAATCTTTAAACATACCTCCTAATAATCTTTAAAAGCTGTTTATCCCTTCATTAGCAATTATAATTATAATTAAAAATATACTATGAAATGTCAAATTCCAAACTGCATCCAGTGATGGATTACTTTTTATTAAATAGTTAATTTCTAATTTTTACGATTTTATTTACACTTTTACGACATAATTGCGGTGCGCGTGAGAATCTTCTATCTCGTACGTCAAACTAGACAGCCATAACGCCATTTCACTTACACACCGAGCTAAACCAAGCTTGGAACCAGGGCCTTAACAGTGCATAGAATAATTTTAATAAAATTTGTGCATCGATGCTTACATCCTGTACGAGTAAGTACCTAATTATATTATATTCTTTGATCACATCATCACATGGAAAGTGCAGCACCCAGTAGGTAATCAATCCAAACATATCGATTGTTTTGAGACGAAGTTAGCTCTTGATATTATTGCCCGTTGATATTATATTCTCATGAAGTCATGAGTCATGAATACAACTACACAATCTGCCGCATTGTTATCTATATTCCCATAGTTTCAGTTGATTGGTGAACCACAGATTGTTCGTAAAAACCACGGTCGAAACAAGGTGACGTTTTTAGTGGTTGACAGTGTTTTTACCATTTGTGGTGACTTTATTATACTTATAAAAGTTAATAGAACGAAGTAATTAGAACATTGTCACTGTGCATCATTGGAAGTTTGTAACGTCCGTCATCTTCTTGTAGATGTCTTCAAACACAGAACGGTTGGAAAGAAGCATCACGCGGCATGAATCATGATTGGCGAAATCACACAAAGTTGTTAGGGCTACTAAACTACAATATTATGTCTAGACTTCTAGAGCATACATTCTAGGCATCAAATCAATCTGCCTAGCCTTTTCCCAACTATGTTGGGGTTGCTTCTAGTCTAACCGGATGCAGCTGAAAACCAGTATTTTACATGGAGCGACTACCTATATGACCTTTACAGCCCAGCTACTGGGTAATACGATACCCCTTGGTAAGACTGGTTGTCAGACTTTCTGGTTTCTGATGATGGCCTGTAACAACTGTCAAAGATCCACGAATGACAGCCGTGACCAAAGGTTTAACGTGCTTTCCGAGGCACGGAGGAGTCTCTATATATAAAGATGGTCACTAATCTACTGACCAACCCCGGCAAGTGTAGCTTAACCTGACGGATCGACCCGTGCGGCTGTTCCTACTTAGCCACAAGCTCCGTACATTCTAGGCATAACAATAGAAATTATTTGATTCC
Organism: Cosmia trapezina; assembly: GCA_905163495.3. Classification (NCBI taxonomy): domain Eukaryota; kingdom Metazoa; phylum Arthropoda; class Insecta; order Lepidoptera; family Noctuidae; genus Cosmia; species Cosmia trapezina. Next base: position 3,411,441 of record LR991021.1, read on the forward strand.
TGGATATTATAGACGTAGACTGAAGCAGAAGACGTCTTCATAACCATTCGAAGTTTAATTGCCTTTTATTACTAACTAGCTTCTGTAGCTTGTGCATCACCTGCCCGTGCTATTACTTCGTTTTTGCTTAGAGTTCTTCCCTTTTTTTTTTGCTCGGTTCTTCGAGTCCTAAAGCGATGTTATATGGCCTTTCTCAAGAATATGGATATCAAATGAAAAAAAAAAAATCAAATTCGACTGGTAGTTCCAGAGATTAGCGCGTTCAAACATTATTAGTATAGATATAGATTTCACTTTCCCCGTTTAGGTATATCTTCATTTTAATCACATCCATAATATACCGCGCTGTAAACATAATAACTAGTCAGCCTCTCGTTTACTACTAATAAATCGCTTAGATGCGGTAGCAGCATCCGTTGATAACATCACTTATTTCCGTTTCTTTCGTAACCGCTCCGATTGGGTGTTATGTAACACACCATTGCTTGTATACTACATGAAAAACCTCGTAAGTGTATATCTGCTAAAAGCATGACGGTTAAAAATCAACCGAGATGAGCCATGATCTCTAAAGTTACTATAGCAATGATTCAAAAAATTGTCCCCACACTTAGCAGCACTCTTGTGACATGAAATTCTTACATCTTATTCACCTAGCAGTACCCCGAATGACCAATTATCTGTGGGCTTCAGACGTTTCCTGCTGATGGTACTTTTAAGCAAGATTGACTTTTAATCGACTTTATCGAGATAATTAGAAATCGCGGCCCTCCGGGACGTGTCCTGCGAGATCGGGGGCCCTCAGCCACGAACCCTTTAAAACTCGCCACCGCGGTACTATAACCAATACATCTGCTACAAACACTGCCAATGACAGTCACGTTAGGCGTGACTGAGAAAAACCTTTCATCAAATTGTTAACTATTCTACACTTCTAAGTTCAATATTTCAAGATCTTTCGCTATTGGCACTGTCAGCTGTTTCGGTGTGTCGAGGCCATTGTCTACAGACCGTAACCTTTTCCTTCTTCACGTTCACGTTAAGGTCCTTCAGATTGTAGTCAATGATTTTCCTATTACTAGCTTACGACCACGTAGGTACTTTTTTGATTTTCACCATAATATTATCTCAGCCAACACATTTATGTCTCTGCAATGATTTTTCTTGCGGGTCATTTATGTTTCACCTATGTTTATGGGTCAACTTATTTCCATCGTTTTGATTCATTCAATCTGCTAGGTCGAAAGTATACAGGGTGGCCGGAACATTGATGTCCAAAAATAAAATTTCGGTCCCTCGTATCGTGGGGTATTCGAATCACCCCCATGTATGTTCCGCGACTTTTCATAGTTTTCGAGTTATGAATTTTTTTCTGAATGTTTGAAAATTTTCGACCTGACCAACCTAAAAAAATTCTAAAAAAAAAAGTAGAGGGTTTTATCGAGTTTCTTTTTTTGCAACTGAATTTTCATAAGTAGTACTTTTATGCATAAAATAATCAGCTGTATTCGCCCACGTGTGGTAATTATGAATATTGAATATAATGTGGTTAGTTTTCAGTATTCTTATCATTAATTAACCTTAGGAACGAGAAAATAGCCAAAAAAAAATAATTACTCAGATGGGTAATTTTAAGAATTTTTCCACCTCGCTGTCTTTGAAGGCCGATTTTAAACAAAGTAGCCCTATTAAGTACTTCATTTTTTTATGATTATGAAAGCTGAGAGTCTGGCGCATTCTTGAAGCCTACTTAGGAATTATGAAGTCACCTGTTAAGATTTTTAATTTAAAGTTGAAAATTTGAGTCATAATTTACCGAACGTAAATTTTTCACTTTAGATCAACATTTTCATAACTTTCATCACAGTTACGAAGCTGATTATTTTATGCATAAAAGTACTACTTATGAAAATTCAGTTGCAAAAAAAGAAACTCGATAAAACCCTCTACTTTTTTTTTTAGAATTTTTTTAGGTTGGTCAGGTCGAAAATTTTCAAACATTCAGAAAAAAATTCATAACTCGAAAACTATGAAAAGTCGCGGAACATACATGGGGGTGATTCGAATACCCCACGATACGAGGGACCGAAATTTTATTTTTGGACGTCAATGTTCCGGCCACCCTGTATACTAAATATGATGCAACTCGTAACTTATTAATTCTTTTAGGAGTCTGTTTTTAGGGTTCCGTACCAAAATGGTAAAAAAGGAACCCTTATGGTGTCACTCAGTCTGTCTGTCTGTCTGTCGGTTTGTGTGTCTGTCTGTCTGTCTGTCTGTGTGTCACAGCTGGATATCTCAAGAACTACTAATGCTATCAACTTGAAATTTAGAATAGTTTTAGATGACGTTTACCCAACTATTTTGCAAATAAGAAAGAAATTAAAATATTTATATTTTTTTTGCAACAGGGACTGAAAGGGGGTCTTAAAAAATCAAAGTGGAGCTACTAGGACATGTGGGGTATCATATGAAAGAGCGCTGTTTGCACATTCTCAATTTTTTTTTCTTTTTTTAGGCCACATAGTTTTCGACTTCTGATGAAAAATGTAAAAAAAAATACCGTTCTCCGAAGTTTGCAAAGAGAAAAATCTGAAATTATTCTATGTGATAGAAGTTTATATAAAGATTACAGGAAAAATAAAACGATGTCTCTAAATAGCACACTTTTTCAGATATCGGAACGGAACCCTCGGTGCGCGAGTCCGACTCGCACTTGACCGGTTTTTTTTTATAAACGCAACGCTAAATAACTAAAGAAATTGTCTGCGCCGACAATGCTCATCCCAACTCTACTATCAGTGAAACACTTACATCAATATCATCTATTCCTAGGACAGTTCTATCGTCATACATAAATATGTCCTTGTTATCAAATCGGTCCCGGCACGTCATCGTCACGCCTACGACCTCTATATGAAGCGCATGTCCTCACACATCTAGTCCATACTTAAGTGCATACATCCACATTATAGATAATGCAGAAGAACCACCATTCAGATGTTACGTGATGGTCGTCACACAAAGCGTATGTACAGACGCCAGCAGGTCAAGCCACCAGAAACTTCAGGTGAAAAAATTTCAGGTGTAATTTCTTGTGGTCTACCAGCAAACAAAGCCATTTTAAAGTAATTGGACAGTTGAGAACTGTTCTAAATGTATTTCCCTATTTTTACGTATACTGTACACGTACCTGGCCCAAGGTCCATACATTTTGAAACATGTCCTTTTCCCAATCAACCTTGAACCTAATGCTTTAGCGATATAGATGAAATCTATTAAAGAAATTTGACAGATTGTAGTAACTTGATGTGCTGGCGTCTGTATATTGTACAGTGTATCAATAGTCTGAAATAGCTTGATTGCGAAGTAGCAGGTGAACGAACAATCAGGTACTCTTTAGTCTGTAGAGTACGCTGTTCTATGCAATTTTGTTACTGGAAACCTTGGCACTATGGTAAGCAAGGATGTTGACCAAAGAGTAGAACGAATTTTAGTTATGGTCAAGACGCTGAACCATAGATATAAGAAAGAAGGAGATGTGCCCAGTAAGTTAAAATGTATCGGAACCCTGTGTCTCCACTTTTTCCCTTTGTCACTTGATGATTTTAAAGACAAATATGGTAAAATACTTGTACTTACATATTATGGAAAGTGATTCCATGTTTTACATGGCTTCGTTTTTTACAAGAAACCACTGAACAACACGGCATTCTTCACGGTCTGTCACGGTCACAGTCGAAAGCGCACTAGTTTGGGGAGACGGAATTTGTACTATGAACGGCTCATACTGAGCATGTCGCGCGGACACAGATTCGCCCGCTTGCCACTTCTCCTGTTTTTAGGGTTCCGTACCAAAATGGTAAAAATGGAACCCATATGGTGTGACTCAGTCTGTCTTTCTGTCTGTCTGTCACAGCTGGACTGCTCAAGAACTACTAATGCTATCAACTTGAAATTTGGAATAGTTTTAGATGACGTTTACCCAACTATTTTGCGAATAAGAAAGAAATAAAAATATTTATATTTATTTGCAACAGGGACTGTAAGGGGGTCTTAAAAATTCAAAGTGGGGCTACTAGTACATGTGGTGAAAGAGCGCTGTTTGCAAATTCTTAAACATTTTTTTATTTTTTTTTAGGCCGCATAGTTTTCGACTTTTGATGAAAAATGTAAAAAAAATACCGTTCGGGGAACGGTATTTTTTTTATATTCCCTTATCTCCGAAGTTTGCAAAGAGAAAAATCTGAAATTATTCTATGTGATAGAAGTTTATGTAAATATTACAGGAAAAATAAAACGATATCTCTAAATAGCACACTTTTTCAGAAATCAGAACGGAACCCTCGGTGCGCGAGTCCGACTCGCTCTTGACCGGATTTTTTACATTTCTATGCGCTGAACCCAGATTTGTGTGCATTTTTAAAAGATCTTGCCAGTAACGTCGATTATCAGATAGATGATAGAGTTGACAATTTTCCGCAGGATACAATGAGATCATTCAGTTTTTACATGTGCATGAAATTCTCTAATTATTCTAAGTTGGTCTTCTGATCTTTCCATCATAGTGGTCTTGGCCACCGCGCGCCACTAGAATTGTCGCACCATCGCACCGCGTCGTCGCACGCGCAGCTAATTATTCGTAGCAATTAATTGAATAACAGCCTCAACACTTGATTATCACTGTTATTGGGTTAGGTGCAGTCACGTGGCAAATATGTCTACTTACTTGTTGCAAACATGTATAAATATGCAATTATTTCGTTCTTGTTTTTTTTTTCAGTTGATTTGAATGGAGAAAATGGCGTATCTTCCATAATTAATTAGTAGGTCAGAGTACCATATGAGTAAAGACACGATACGATAAGAGGAAAATGAGGGGTTTTTTTCTGGTTATTTAAGATTGCTGCGCCAGGGTAGCCCGCGAAATTCAAAATTTCTTACGTTTTTTGCAATTTGTAGGTCAGTGTGAGCTTGTATGTTGATTAAAATATGATTCGCAGCCGTAGCTAACGTAAGAAATTTTGAATTTCGCGGGCTACCCTGGCGCTTTCGCCTTAAGCACCTAACAACATTTTTTAATTGTATCCTCAATTTAAACTTAGATATTATGTAGCAGTAACCAGCCCACTGACCTTAGAACTCCTTTAATTAATCCTCTAAACAGCATACTTAGGTACCTACTAATTCAGGCCCTGATTGCTCAATATGCTGAAAATTCTAAAATCCATCACGTTGTGGAGGCTCCTACAAGAAAATTTTTGACTCTTCAACTTCTGTGAGGAGATACTATATTTATCATTGAGAGAGACTATATACAGGGTGTAATTTTAATCACCGGTATCCTCTTAAGGGGTCATTGTACTCATCATTATGAACAACTTTTACCATAGTAAAAGTCCAAACCAAACCAAACCTGAAATCGCGAAAAAAATTCAGGTGTTCAGTACATTGATGTTCGCATAATTCGTCAAAATGTACTGAACAGCTGATTTTTTTTCCGCGATTTCAGGTTTGGTCCCATTGTAAAAGTTGTTTATAATGATGAGTACAATGACCCCTTAAGAGGATAACGGTGGTTAAAATTACACCCAGTATTATAGGCTGATGATTGACTTTGCTTTGTTCGTTGTGTAGATATACGTTACCCAGTAACTGGGTTGTTGTGGCTTGTGGAGGTCTGATAGGCAGACGCTCCAAGTATAATTTTGATATTCAGCTGCACGACAACCCCAACATACCTAATTGGGAAAAGGCAGGTCGATGATTATAGTGGGGTAGATATGTCGCAGTAACATGGTTGTAGCCATGATATAGTTATATTATATCCCTAGGGATATAGCTATCTACCATAGGTAGAATATAGAAAGAAAATTCATAACTATCTTACTAGGAATTTAGGAATTAGGGCACTCCGATCGTTTTCATACAGGTAGGGATATAATTATAACACGGCTACAACCATCTTACTGTGACAGATACATACCCAGAGGTACTAACACTACGCAATGCTCCGCCAGAATATTATCATTCCACAGTATATTGTTGACTGTTACTCGCTTGTTTGCTATTGTTGCCAACGGCGTCAGCGCACCGCAGTTTCCCTGAAATATAAGCATGACACTTGTTCTTGTCTCGAAACTGTGTTATAACATGCATACTAATAACACATCAAGCAAGTGTACGTAGTACGTAAGTACTGCGTGGAATCTTCGAATAGGTAACAAATTCTTCATAATTAAACTCTGAGTAGATTTTGTGGGTACAGTTAAGTTTACCAGGTTTAGGGTTAAGTGTTGAGAGGATTGTGGCTTTGTAGACCTTTGTTTATTACCATCACAAAATGATTAACATTTGGCATGACTTGGACCGATCATAATAATAATAATGTTTAGTAATCTCACCGAAATCAAGTGCGAGAGAGGAAAATAGAAGGAAAGAGAATCAGCTGAGGTTGGCGAATTGGGATTTGGGAGATTTAACAAGATTTAATAAGATCTACAAAATACAATAAGAACTGTGTAGCAATGTGTGTACGTATTTATAATAATATACCAAGTAATTTAAAAACGCTGACTTCTAGAGCATTTATGCACAAATTATATAAGTAAATGGCTAAATACACAATAGTACATTTTGATACAAGTGGAGAACGTTTGTTATTGCATTCGAGGGGGAATTAATTTGTTATTGAGCAGAGAACTGCAATAACAAATGTCCACGAGTATCAAACGACGTTTTTCAATACACTTTTGAAGAAATAAAATAAAATAACGGAAAATATTTTTGTCATGAATTATTAGGAAACTATGATTTAAATTTTCTTTTTTTTTTGCGCGATTTGCTTTCGCCAGGTTGAAGGAGAAGCAAAGGTATAAAGCCGATAAACAGCCTAATATGAAAAATTGAAAATTCTAATATTTTCGAGTTTAGAACACAAATGAATGTTAATTTGTTCATAAACGTTTTATTTATTGTAATAATCATAGGTTTTGATGATTCTATATATTCTATTTATAAACATTATTTAAATATTCAAAAAATATTAAGGCCGTAAAGACGCATACCTCTTTGCCCAGATTAAAAAAAAAACATTCCACTCCGAATAGAGAGCTGTGAATAGAGGCATTGAACCAATTTGGACTAAGTATAGGTATAAGTTATCTGTGGCAATTTTTATTCCCGCACACGTGCGGGAAAATGGAAAATCGCACGCGTGTGAAATACATTGCATTGTGAACCTAATCGTAGTGCGATATGAACCAGTTTTCGAGGAAGTGTATTGAAACAATTTTATTCTATTAAAGAATTCTTAGAGACTAAACTAACAATAGCTTAGTATTATGTGATATATACTGGGTGATTTTTTAATGACCAGCCAAATTTTCACAGGGTGTTCTACCCATGAATATGAACAACTTTCACTATGGGACCAACTTTGAAATCACGAAAAAAACCAGCGGTTTCCTACAAAAGTTCAATACCTACTCAATCAAAATGTATGAAACAGCTGATATTTTTTTTGCGATTTCAAAGTTGGTATAGGTATGTATTATATAAGTTAGGTTTTATGCCTATGTGCACCTATTGTAAATATTCGTATGCAGCTTTTAGTGGCGGATGTGTCCTGAACTAAAATTATAAATACCAACTTTGTTGTACCATATCCGACGAATAAATGTCTTTGTCTTTGTCTTTGTCTTTGTCTAACGCAAACCGATAATTGTTCATGCTATATCTTTAGCAAAATATGTAAGCACTAATTTTAATGTAACACGTACCTTTAATACCATTTTTAATGCAAATAAAATGAATTTGAATTTGAATTAGAACAAGTGGCGATGTTCTTCGTAAGATTGTTTAGAACTTTGGAAGAATTACTAAGGTCTTGTTTGTATTGTATTGTAAGTATTGAGCATAGTATATGTTAATAAAGGAGACAACCTGGAAGAACAGCAAGTATTCACATGACATCCACAGTTGGCAGTTACGGCATCCTGATGACAAGTGTTACGACTATTTACTACAGGTTGTCGCACGCTTATTGGCTGCAAATGAACGAATATATATTATTTTAATATGGCTATCAGGACAATCATCATGCTGTAAATAGAACACGGCCACACCATAGCTTCCGTCATTGCCCTCAAGCCAGCAGGAAAATAGAACACAGGTCAGATGGCCCACAGTGAACTCTGGAAGGTCTAAGTTGAAGAGCCTTGGTCTTAGACAAAGACGTTATAGTGTGGGACGAATCTAGGTATCGAATCGACGGAGTAGCTTTTTCCTAATCATTGAGGCCAGATATGGGTGAAATTTTTAACCGACTTCTAAAAAAGGAGGAGGTTCTCAATTCGGATGTTTGTATTTTTTTTTTATGTTTGTTCGCGCATAACTCCGTCGCTTGCCCACCGATTTGAAAAATTATTTTTTTGTTGGAAAGGGTATACTTCCCAAATGGTCCCATTTTTGTCAAAATCCAGTTCTGATGATGGGATCCTGGAGAAATCGAAGGAACTCTTCAAATATTATAGGCACACCTACAGCGATTTGGGTATTTTTTGTAGTAGCTCGTGCGTCCGAGAGCAATCTCGGAAAGCATCACTTGGTGAAGTGGAACTGATGATGAAGACCACAGATGGCTACCGGAACTACTCAATGATAAATATTTCACGGGTTGCGATTGGATTTTTCCGCTCGTCACACAATGCGTGTGGTGAGTACGTCCCAGCATCAGGAAAAGCAATATTTTGTAACATGTGATGAGCAATTGACATTAGATTATATTGTAACTTATACAAATTATAAACAGACCCACAAAAAGCGAGGAATAAAAACTTTTTAACAAAAAAAAAAACCGACTTCCAAAAAGCACTACAAAGTGAAAAATAACTAATTTCGGAAGTCGGTGGCAAAAAAAAAAGAAAGTAAATAAAAAACGAAAGACAACGACTTCCGAAATCAAAGTTATTTTTCACTTTGTAGTGCTTTTTGGAAGTCGGTTTTTTTTTTTTTTTTGTTAAAAAGTTTTTATTCCTCGCTTTTTAGTGGGTCTGTTTATAATTTGTATAAGTTACAATATAATCGTATTCAAATTCCATGGGCTTGTGACTAAGTAATAACAGCCAAACGGGTCGATCGGTCAGGTTAAGCTACGCTTGCCGCGCTTGGTCCGTGGATGGGTGTCCATCTTTACATAGGATTTACTCGGAAAGCACAAGCTGTCCCCGGTCTCGGCTGTCATTAGTGGATCTTTGACAGTAGTTACGGGTCATCAGAAGCCCGAAAGTCTGAAAACCAGACATACCAAGGGGATCTGACCTCCACAACCCAGTTATAACTGGGTTGTGGAGGTCAGATAAAAAGTCGCTCCATGTAAAATACTGGTATTCAGCTGAATTCGGTTAGACTGGAAGCCGACCCGCAACATCGTTGCATGGGAAAGGGCTAGACAAAATAGATGATGAAATGAATCCAGAAAATAATTAAGTGTGTCGTATTTCCGAAGCATCCACAAAAACACGGAGGAAGCATAAATGTTTGCAATTCTCTACGTTCATCGAGTCAATAAAGGTAGTACAAAAGCCACTAATAGTGCCTCGTAATCGTCTAAAACTTTGCGACACGAACTGCTACAGCATGGCGGTTAAGCTATATAACAAGCTACCGGAAAAAATGAGAAAACTCAATGAATTAGAATTCAGTAGAGTTTTATTTAATTGGTTATGTGACAGATGTTTTTATTCGATTAATGACTTTATAAATTTAAAATCCTTTTGACATCTTATTATGTGCTGTATTTGACATAATGATTATTTAATATTAAATTATCTTTTTTTATTTTTTGTTTGTGTCTTGCGTAAACGGTATAAACATAATTATGTATAAAAGTACAGTAGTCTTGACTAAAAATTAATTAATAATGTAATATTGACTTTATAAATTTGAAATCTTTTTGACATTATGTATATTTGCTGTATTGGACATTGTGATTATATTTATTTTTGTCTAGCGTATATCTTATAATCAGAATTAAGTATAATCGTAGTTTTGACTAAAAATAAATTATTAATGTAATATTAGTATTCTAATAATGTAAGGAGACTGTAATTTTATTAAATGCTTTTTGATTACTGTTACAATGTCACTTAAAAATTTTGCACGACTAGCAAAGTCGAATATAGTGAAACCAGAACTATGTCACTGTACCATAAACAATGTACCTATATTCTTGCAAATAAAAACATTCATTCATTCATTCATTCATTCATTCATTCATTCATTCAAAGTAAGATGGAGTTCTAGACGCACTATTTCGGAGCGACCACACTGCAAGAGAAACCACTCGTATTATTAAATAAGTAGGATATTATTGGGCACGCTAATCCACACCTGCCGTTCCATCGGCTCACTCTGTTCGCCTCGTCACTCTCGGTGGGATTAGAATGCCCACTAATATAAATGAAATCCTAATGTGGTTTAGCGCCTATTCCACCGATCGGAAGGTGAAATATGAAATCCTGCATCATATGGAGGTAAAATAATGGAACGGCGCCTACTCCACTTCGGCCTATTCGTCGCGATGAAACAGAAACATTTGTCAGTGTGGTTTGGGCGCTACTCCACTTTTTGAATCACTTTTGGTTGCGAATGGAACGAAAGTGGTTTAGAAATAGCTAATAACATAAATGATGGATCTACAAACTTTGCGGTTTAAGCCCTATTCCACTTTTAAAATCTTATTTGGTTGCATTAGGTCGATCCCTGCGAATCTACCGTTTACCGTTATGTAACTAAAAGTTAAACTCTTTTAGCTGTTGGTCTGAAAGTTTAATAAAGTGAACTATTTGTTTATAGTGACTAATGAATACCGATGTTTTACCTCGATCAACTACAGCAGATTCTCGGATTGACCACTAAGCCACTACTTTGGTTGTCAAGTTTTATAACAAGAAGTTTCACACACAGTTTGTTAACTAATCGAACTATATGAAAATAGTAAGCTAAAATTCAGGACAGATTGCCTCTTGTCTCTTCATAAAGCAAGAATAAGCATACACCTACAGGCATACACACATTCTATTTCTATGACCCCAGATTGGGGTACCAAGGATATCTGAACTTTAGGATACCGTAAACATTAAACTAAAATATGGGACAGTTTGTCTCACGTCTCTCCACGAAAGTAAGAAATAGCGCACATTCTATTTTAGTGACCAGATTGGCTCGAGGACATCCAAATTTTAATTTAAAATTAAATTCAAACAGACGATACAACCTAACCCGTACATACAAATAATGTATTGAGTAGTTCTCTCACATTCTGCTGTCGGAGCATACTGCTGGCTTCGCATACTTATACACTTGCCGTTTCCCGTCTAAACTGCCGTATAGCCAATGTCAAAACGGTGTTGCGCCGTTCAACGGTTCGCCGCTGCACTGTACTCATTCGTGAACCGCCTGACGATAAACGTATCAGGCAGCCGTTGTGTGTGTATACATTATCATTTACAATGTCGAAGTCAGCAACATTGCATCATGCATTAATTTGCTTAGTCGAACTTTATTGTATTGTAAGACGATCGCTGTACATGTTGTAGTCCGTAATTAAAATTCGAGTTTGCGCGAACTTCCTATACCTAATGATTTTCGTCAAACTGGGGGTGTTTCTTAAATAAGAATATTACCAATTCCGCTAGCTTATTATAAATGAGTGATTCTTTCCTTATTTTTTTATATTTTTTTTTATTTTTTTATTATATTATTTTTTATTTTTTTTTTGTAATTAGCTGGTTATAGTCTAGGAAATCTTTGAAAGCCCATCCCATTCCCATTGCTGAATTTAGAAACCGACATCCTTTGCATGAAAGGATTTATTAAAGTTTGTTAGTTTTAGTAGTATGACGATTTTACACTCGCTTTGAGTTTAACTGCAACATAAAATTAACTAAGTTTTTAACGCGAGTTTGCTCACGTTGATTGTTCTGCATACAACAAATTTTGTAAGGATTTTACATACTTATGTATATCCTGATTTCTGGCTCTCAAAAATGCCATTTTATTATTTTCATGAGTGTGATGTCATTCAAAATTTTATATCAAGGTTAATTAAACAAACATACATACTTTATAATAATACCTATTGTAACAGCATGGTATCGGCTTCACCTTTGTCGGCGAGGTAAGAAGCTAGTTTTGTATTTCATTTCTCACGAAAATTGCAATTTGACAGAAAGGTTTTCAATCACTACGGATTAATTAGACGTAAGTATCATAAATTACTCATACAACCGTGAATATTGTAGTTAAGGTTTAATTTTGTTATGAGGTAAATATTGCTGAAATGGTATTTTTTATGTATAAAACCAACGAATTTTAATCATAAAATTACATTCGCTCCAGTATCTTCCAGTGATCTACATCATCCTACAACTATAAAATGTGAGTAAGTACTACCTACTAAGTTTAACATAGTTGTCAGCTACGGACCTGGTTCTTGCCTGCCGGCTGGTCTAACTATCATCAAACTAATTTGATAATGTGATTAATCGCTAGTCAGCTACGGACCTGGTTCTTGCCTGCCGGCTGGTCTAACTATCATCAAATTAATTTGATAATATGATTAATCGCTAGTCAGCTACGGACCTGGTTCTTGCCTGCCGGCTGGTCTAACTATCATCAAATTAATTTGATAATGTGATTAATCGCTAGTCAGCTACGGACCTGGTTCTTACCTGCTGGCTGACGTAACTATCCCCATCATACCATCCATGCCATCTTCTAGTAATCTATATCCCATTAACATTCTCCTCTCCATAATTATTGAGGTTGGTTACAGTTAAAAAATTAATCTTAGTGTGTTCTATTTAAGGTCTGACACGGAATCAGAATACCAATCACAAAGGCCTACTGCTGCAGTAGCCAAGGTGACGAAAAAACAGCCTAAGAAAAATGGGGTGAAGCGCCAAGCACCTGAAAGCGCCGACTACTCATCAGACTCTAAGTCAAGGTAATTTATATTGCTGCTTCTATGTTTAGGTGTTTGTGGTAATTTAAAATGATATACGCACTGGTACATGATGGTTAGTGAATTTAGAACTGTAAATCAATTTCCGATCATATTCAATGCAGGAATGATGACAGTTACATGAAATTATTATATCCCAATATGTATTACGCTATTAATTCCCCATAGAATTCAACAGAGGTGTATAATACTCCTTAATTTCGTTATTTAAGAAATAAATGCAAATTATTATAAATAAAATGTGTAATTGTTTACAGTAAAAGACGCATCTTGAGCACGGACCTCTTTGGTTTGGAGGACGATCAAAAGACGAAGACCTCAAGCGGGGACTTCGGTTCATCGCTCATCACCCGTGTTGCCAACGGCAAAGTACGGCGAGCGGCAGACCTTACAGGAGAGTTCTACGTGGAAATCAAGGTATTTTCGAAAGACGAAGTTGTCTCTACCCCCATGGAAGAACGATGGAAGAAAGCCCAGGTCGCGTTAAAAGTACAACTAGATCGCAACACTCCCCAGTGGGACGGGCTGCAAAGGTTTATGAGACGAACTCACGAATTATTTGACAATTCCGAGCCTGTCTTTTATAGGGATAGTGTGAATTTAAAATAAGTTGGCTTTAAATTGCTGGGGACACCAAATTAATTGTATTGATTATTGCAGAATCTACTAGTATTGTTAATCTAATCCTAATTAAGCGTACAAAATTAGTTGACGTAATTATAATCTAAAATGCCTTTCTGTACCGTTTGTAACACATCAGTTGAGCGCAGTCACTGGATAGGTCATTTACGTAGTACTAATCATAAAAACAAAAACATTTCGCATTTTTGTGAAGGTGTTGAAATAATACATTCTGCATTTCGTAATCGTATAGCTTCTTATAGAATTACCGATCCGTCTGAGAATTGTTCTCTGGAACCATTTCTTAATAATAATTTGGACAGAATTAAAACTTTAATTGACATGTCTCTTAAAGAACATACTTGTATAAAAGTTAATTTTGAATATTTTGCTTTGTTTTTAATGTTTAAAAATGATTCTCAGGAGATGAAATCATTTGCCACAAAAAACGTAACTCTACATCAGAATTATGAATTTGATTCACTATTGTCTCAAGTCAAAAATACTTTTAAAAAAAAGATAGAAGAATTTCAGGATCGAGACAGTGGATGGACGTTCTTGAGCAGTTCTCATTTGGAAGTCAATGTTAACAAATATCAACCTTTGCGTGGTTCAGGCTTTATCGAATTGCCTTCTGCAATAAAATCTAAAAAAGCATGTGTTAATATCCGCAATAATGATGACTATTGTTTTTTATGGTCTGTTGTAGCTGCTTTATATCCAGCTAAGACTCATTCTGAAAGAGTATCTTCTTACCCTGATTTTCGTAACGTGTTAAATGTAAAGGGCATGTCATTTCCAGTGAATTTCTCAGATATTGCGCGGTTCGAAGTGAATAACCCCGAAATTTGCATTTACATTTATGGTTTAAAAAACAATACTATCATAGGACCGCTTTACAAACCAAAAGCTTTGAACGGAAAGGTGATTCATTTACTTTATTTAGAAAGAAATGATTTGTCACATTACTGTCTCATTAAAGACCTGTCGCGACTTGTTAAGAATCAAATAACAAAACACCACAGTAAACTGTACTTTTGTGACGTTTGTTTAATGTTTTTTAATTCATGTGATAATCTTAATTCACATAGTTGTGGAGGTGTCGCCACTGAACTACCTCCAAAGGGTTCTTTCATACAGTTTAAAAATTATAATAGAAAGCAATTCGTACCATTTGTTATATACGCAGATTTTGAAACAATGCTAGAACGGTATGAATCTTGTGACCCTGACCCCACTAAGGCGAGTACTGTAACACGACAGCGACATGTGCCTGTAGCTTACGCTTATCATATAACGTGTACGCTAGATGAATGCCACAATCGTTACTTTTCTTATCGCGGTTCGGATTGTGTATCAAATTTTGTAAAGTCTATCTATAAAGATGCACAAAAAATTTACGATATTTTACAAAATAGTGTTCCTATGATTTATTCAAATGATAATGCTCGTGACTTTGAAAACGCGATAACATGTCATATTTGTGAACACTTCTTGTTCGGCGACAGGGTTCGCGATCATTGTCACTTGACTGGTAAATATCGTGGCGCAGCTCATAGTTACTGTAACTTACAATACAAAATACCAACATTTTTGCCAGTATTTTTTCATAATTTGTCCGGTTACGATTGCCACCTTTTCATAAAAGAATTAGGTGAAGCTCCTGGATCTATTAAAGTGATACCTAAAACAAAAGAAAACTATATTTCATTCACTAAGTTTATTCCGATTTCTACTGGGGAAAGCATTCAGGTTCGGTTTGTAGACTCTTTCAAGTTTTTAGGAACTAGCTTAGAAAAGTTGGCTAGTACAATGAAAAACCAAGACTTTAAGCAATTGAAATCTCATTTTCCTAATAAAAAACAATTTAACCTACTCACTCGTAAAGGAGTGTATCCATATGACTATATGTCTCAATGGGAACGTTATGAAGATACGTGTTTACCCTCTAAAAAATATTTTTTCAACTCCTTAACTAATGAGACAATTACCGACGAAGACTATGAGCACGCTCGGTCTGTTTGGTCAGTGTTTAATATTCAAAACATGGGTATGTACACAGATTTATATCTCAAAACAGATGTTCTGTTGCTAACAGATGTATTTGAAAATTTTCGAAAAACTTGTAAACTGCATTACAATCTCGATCCCGCGTTCTATCTTACAGCACCAAGTCTATCTTTTGATGCAATGCTTTTAAAAACAGGAGTTCAATTAGAATTGATTAGTGATGTTGAAATTTTTAGAATGATACAAAAAGGTATTCGAGGAGGAGTTTGTATGTGTTCCAAAAGACATGTCAAAGCCAATCATAAATATTTAGATACTTACGATCCAACTCGTCCAAATTCATTCATCATTTATTTAGATTGTAACAATTTATATGGTTATAGCATGTGTCAATCCCTACCTTATTCCGATTTTAGATTTATGAATAGACAAGAAATTGATTTTTTACAATTGAACTTAGCAGATATCAGTGATACTGCAGAAAACGGATACATTCTTGAAGTTGATTTAATATATCCGGAGAATTTACACATGGAACACAATGACTTTCCTTTTTGTCCAGAAAAATGCTTGCCACCTGGTGGTAAGAATAAAAAGTTAATACCAAATTTGTACGATAAATATCACTATGTTATTCATTACATACATTTAAAAAAATGTTTACAGCACGGTTTAGTATTGAGAAGGATCCATCGCGCTATTACATTTAAGCAAAGTTGTTTTTTAAAGCAATATATTGATATTAACACTCAGTTACGGCAAAAAGCAGAGTCAACGTTTGAACAAGACTTTTTCAAATTATTGAACAATAGTATTTTTGGAAAGACGCTGGAAAATAATGAACATCGAATAGACGTTAAGTTAGTAAACAAGTGGTGTGACTCGACCAATAAAACAAAAAAGACTACTTGTGCTGAAAAATTGATAGCCAGCCCATATTTTCATAGCGCCTCTGTATTTTCTGATGATCTAGTGGCAATCCAAATGAAACCTGTGCGTATTATACTTAATAAACCAATATACATAGGGTTTGCAGTATTAGAATTATCTAAGACTCACATGTATGACTTTCACTACTCTATCATAAAACCTTTTTATGGTAACCGAATTGAATTGTGCTATACTGACACAGATAGTCTAGTATATGATGTACAGAGCAATGACGTTTATAAAGACTTCAAGCTCCATTTTCTAAAATATTTTGATACCAGTAATTTTGACTGTAACAATGACTATAACTTACCAATTATTAATAAGAAGGTTCCAGGACTGTTTAAGGATGAAATGGGTGGTAACATTATCAAAGAATTCGTAGGACTGCGCTCAAAGCTTTATTGTATTAAAACGTTAAACAAAACTATTAAAAAGGCAAAAGGTACAAAAAAATGTATAACCAAAAATTTTAATATGTTAGATTATAAAAATGTTTTGTACAATAATTGCAATGTTATTCGCAAAAAAAATGTATTGTTTAGGTCAATAAAACATGAAATATTCACTCAGGACGTAAATAAAATTGCACTTTCAAGCAATGATGACAAACGGTTGCTATCATTTGATAAAGTATCTACTTTAGCTTGGGGTAATGCAAATATATTTATGTAATGCATTACCATAATTTTAAGTGTATATTCTATTTGAAATATGATTAGACATAAATTAATTTAAACTTTTTACAGTCTGTTCAACCGATTTTGACTTCTATTCAGTAGGCATAAGGATGGTATTAAAAGCAAAAAACGTGGTTACCGTTCACTGCAGCTGTAATTTTTCACGCAACCAACGCAATACAAGTCAAAATCGCTTGAACGAACTGTAAAAAATGTATGTACCTACTAAACATGTACTTAAATAAATATAATATTTTAGTTCATAAATCTGTTTCATTTCCACTCCCGCTGACAAAGCGCATTGCGATGACTGGTTTGTGTAATACAATACCGTTCGCACACTTGTCGCTTCATGTTGCCCATCAGGTTGAACGTGATAAAACATGAAATTGATTACAGTGCAATGTTAGGAGTTTGCATTTCTTATTAATATAACTACTTGATCATACATCACAAGGCAGTTAGCCGGAGCAGTCATATCACGTTGAATAAAAACGAAACGAATTGTAAGTATTGTACAAGTACCCATGTATTTATAACATTATTGCATCATGTTGATTATGTAATTATAATTAATTATTATTTCATTTGTTTCAGATCATTGATAATGTGTGATTCTCCAGATATTATCGACTTCTCACAATACGCTCAAGGTTTTCCGACTCCGAGTTTAAGCTGGCATATCCCAGATTTGCCAGAACAACAAACACCTGCTAATATGGAACCTAGAAGACGAGACTACGGACCCGCCAACAAGAGACCTAGAGCCAGAAGGGAGTGTCTAAAACAGAAGTCATCTCTTACACCGCCTACATGTGAATCATACGTTATAAACAATGAGAAGAAAAAAGGTTTACGACTGATCCAGGTACAAGTGTTGGATATCAGTGAACAGCAAGAACCTGCAAGTGACAATCAGGGTGTGGTAATGTTAAGTGCGCAGTATGTAGTGACTGAATTGGTGGACCATGTAATGGAGGAAACGCAATCGTTAATTAACAAAATATCGAGAAAACTTTGTGGGGACAGTTGTTATTATTAACATGTGTCATTATTTTGTAAGTACCTACTTCATAAGATAATGTGTAAGATTTGTAGTAATATTATTAGGTATGTAACATTTATTTGCTTTCTTATTCTTTAGTGTTTATACATATTAGGTTTTTATGTTGAGTAAGTTTTGAATGTATAAATTATTAAAATATCAAATATGTAAGTTTTATTGTAGTTAACTTAGTAGGTAGGTAAGTAGGTAAGTTTAAAAAAAAAAAAAAAAAAAAAAAAAAATGTAATGTAGATAATAATAATTGCTTTGTATAATCTAGTTGGTACAGCAAAAGTTTTGACATTTATTTGCTTTCTTATTCTTTAGTGTTTATTCATCTTAGGTTTTAAATGTATAAATTATTAAAATATCAAATATTTAAGTTTTATCGTAATTAACTTTTGTATGTAGATACTATTAATTTCTTTTATACAATCGGAATAATGTTCATACATCACAAGTTTGTAAGTTAAGAATGTAGGTAGGTATACACAAAGCGAACATTAAATAAACTATGTAGTGGCAGTTGTTATTATTAATGGGTAGGTAGTTATAATTAGTTTCTAATAATTGTAAATAATATGAAAAAGTAAATAAAATTATATTCTTTTATAATTTAAATTATGTTTTATTTTGTATTAGGTACTTATTTATACTCGAACTCTAAATTAGCTCTAGTCTAATGATAAGTGTTTATTTGCTAACAGTTTTTTTATTACAATAAATCGTTTTAAATCATGATGTAGGTATTTCAAATTTTGTAAGTAATATCATTTTGCTGCAGCTAATTTAAAGTTTGATGATTAAGTTACCCTGAAAACATTTAAATAAAACAACCATAAGTAAATTAATTAATCACTTTTATTAACTGCATAGGTATGACAAAATACATTAAAATAGATTAAATACAGACATATTATTATCAACATACCATTTTCTAATACACACCGCATTATTTAATGCACAATTCATTTTATGGTTCACACAGTTAAAATCACTTTTATTTCTACAGAACTTTTTCTTTAATGTTGCAAAATTAGGACATCCCTTCTCACCTATGTCGATCACTTCACAGTTTGCACACATGTCTTTAATCCACTTTATTTTTTCCAAACCCTTTGTAATAATTTTTTTATTTTTTAAATACGGTACGATGACGTGTTGGAACTCTCTGTAGTCTATATAGCCCTCACTCCAGAAAATTCCACGATTTCTTTCCAACCATCGCACTTGCTTCTTTTCTTCTTGAGTTAAATAATAAAACGAATGCGGTGGTTTAACCAAGAACGTCTGTGTGTGCTCATTACTTACTATGGCCACTTCCTTGACGATAAAATTATTGTCTAAATCTTTGAATCCTTGGAGTTCGACAATGATGAGGTCCGCGTTCATGATATCTTCTTCACAATGTTACTTAATGGTTTGTATTCAACAATGCAATCGTTCAGAATGAGACAGTATGCTGAAGTTTGATCTGGTATCTCTGAATCACTCTCAATTTCTACCCTCACATCCACAACAGGTCCAGTCTTTAGATTATCAGCTTGTCTAGAGCAATCGACTACAAACAGCGGTGCTAAATCCCTAAATTGTTTCTCGCTTAGTATGGGCTCCGAGCGACGTCCGTAATACGACTGTTGAAATCTGGTGTATTGCTCGTATAATAAAGCGATTCTGTTATTAGCAAAACTCACATTTAAGTTTTCATAAGGAAAATAGGTTGAATTGAGATACACTCTAACGTCTCGAATATAACAGTGATCGAATTGAGACATGTCAGAACTTGCATTGTTTTTTCTATTTGTCTGTAGACCAATAATAATGTATCTTGGTTTTTCTATTTGAGATGAAGTTTTGATAGACCAGGTATGTTTTGTAGTTTTAGGCAAGGCTGGATATTCGTACAGATCCCAATTTCTGTATATCATTTGAAGTGGGCGATCTTTCTCTAATACTTTTAACAAACCAATTTTTTCTTTGTCTGATACTTTAACATGCGGTACGCGCCATATGATTTTGTTGATCTGAACATCATCCACTACTTCGCCAGTATTAAGTTTTACAGCGTTCAAATTAGTGTTACTTCGTAATAATATCAGTTCATGTCTACTATTTATCACAACTTTTTTAAAATCTTCTGCAAAACCGAGGAGGTTACGAAGTGGTATAGAGACAGAAAATCTTCCTCCATGGATATTTTTTATGCCATCAATATTCCAACCCCAGGCATTAGACATTTTTGATTCACTTTCGGTCATTGAAATTAGTGATTTCATGGTTGTTGTTATACCTGCATTTTTTATTTTATCAATCTCCACTCCATTTAGCTCATACCTAATGTCTTGGAACAAGTAGAGTAGAGCATTGTTCGTGAAATTGACACTAGTAGCTGGGTCCTTCGAATCTTTTTTGCTAACGATAACAGTTCCTTCCAGATATAGGGTGCTAGCTGATGGTAATATGTACAAGTCCTGTTGATTGATAGGTATGCGGATTTCATCGTTCCTGTTGAAACTCGTTATATAGGGCTTGTAGGAATGAAATTCGATTCCTTCTATAGTATTATCGTAATTCGGAGCGGATAAAACGTCTAAGATATTCATTTTAACAATCCGATCGCTCTAAGGAATGCTTTATTGTCTTTAGTTAATTTTATTTTCTTCTTAGAGGCAGGTCTTATTTGATAAGTAGCTCGAACAGAACTGATATTCTTTACTTGTTGAGACACATTTTTATTGAAATCAATCATTTTTTTCTTCTGAGATGCAGATATACCTGCACTTCTTCACCACGTAAATTAATTAATCTGTTGTTTATATCTATCAGCCTGATGTGTATGCAGCTTATGTTTTTTTGATTGATTGGAAAGTATATTGCGTTCTTCGGAATTTCTATGATCCTGTATCCAGGTGGTACATTAAGTGCAAATTCGTGAATAATATGACTTGGTTCACCGTTTACATATGAACCGCTTACAATATCACATTCAATCCTGACTACGGTCGTAGGTAGAATGTTGACTGGAGACTGTGACACATGCCATTTATTTGCTTTCAAGATTTGTTTGTTAAATCCTAATAGTCTTCTAAAAGAGTCTTCTTTGATAAAATTAATGTCTTTTGTACAGAATATTGTAGTTTTTAAAGTATTATTATTGCACCGTAGTTTGATCGCTGCATCTTTTATTTCGGATTTTAAATAATCGCTGATATCTTGCAATTCATAAGTGCCTTCCGGTATTTCAATAACTTCATTAAAACCATAATAGAACTTATTATTACTTTTATCAATGTTTGGAATAGAATTAAAAGTTGAAAAGTGCAATAAAGCACACTCATACTCTCCATCTAGTTGCAACGTATTAGGATAGTATGTAGTTAACACTGACGAGTCTCCAGTTATAGACAAAGTGAGCGACATCTTGCAAATGATTGAAATTAAAGAAAATCATATATTTTATAATACATTTTTATTCCAAAAAGTTGACAAATAATTTAAACATAAATGACCACAATTGATTGCGTTAAATTTTTGATATCTTGTGTAGTTATAAAACACATTACAATTTTTGAAATATTGCATCAATTCCATTGGAGGTTTTAAATTTCCATAGCTATCAAAGTATTCACAGTGATTGTAAACTTTAGCATAAGCTACCCAATGCGTTCCTTCGTTCTTAGAATCGTCTAAGTTAACGATACCACATTCAATACATTTCGGCTTCCGAGGTAGTTGATCCTTCATGTAGACCCCACGAAAATATGGGATGTCTCTTGAATACTTTCGGATGTCTATATTAGTTAGAGGGCGATTGGGTAGCATATTATTCAGTTTTTTGAAGATGTTATAAACAATCCTTTACCACTTTTATATGGCTTAATGTATAAACCCTTGCCCAACACTAAAGCCTCCATAGCTTTATTATGTCGTTCTGTTTCTTGCAAATTTTGTTTGCTTGCTTTGTAATCATTGACGGTTTTTGCAATGCCAGCTGCACCACCAGCTAAAGTTCCTAAAGCCGATAAACCAGCGAAAATTGGAATTAAAGGTAGAATTCCTCCAGTCTTTGGTAGGGGTATTACTCGGGGTACTCGGATTCGATGATGAGTGTTTGAAAATAACTTTTTTGCGGTTAAATAAGCTGCTTTTATTAAAGTCTTATTATCTTTGCGTTTGAGTTTCTTAATTTTTGATTTTATTTTTGAAACTAAGGTTTTAAATGTTTTGATGCCTAATCCAGACTTTAGTTTCGCTTTCATAACTTTGTTCACTAGCCAAGAGCTTAGTTTTTCACCTTTCCCGGCATCTTTTGATTTAAGTCTTTGTTTAGCCATGTTAAGTAGTTGTAAATCGGCTTTGTGACGATTTGCTAAGTCTGTATGGTTTGTATACGCAATGTCGTGTTGCTTGCAAGCTTCGTCTAGCTTATTTACACCTGGATCACCTCGCGCTAAGCGTTTGTGAAGTTTGGTTCCCGGTCCGCAATAATTGTATCCTGGCAAATGAACTTCGAATGGTAGATTATTAATTATGCTGTTAACTAGTCCACCTCCTTGCATAATTCAAATTATAATGATAGCATTTCAAATGAAAAATGGTTATATAATATCTTAGTCCATTATTGCAGTTTTTTCAATCCAACTGTTTTCTGCACTGTTTAGACCTAACCATTTGACATACAATTTATTTCCTTTCTTTTTCAAAACCTTTTCTATCAAATAAACATCAGGATAGTTAGATCTTTGCAGTTCTTGTTCGTAAAAAGCTCCTAATATGATTTGTTTTCGTTGATCTTCTATGTGATATGTTACTGGTATAGTTTTATTTACTTTTTTTATAATAAATAATTCAGTTGACCAATTAGGAGTGTAACCTTTCTCAAAACTATGTTTGTATTTACTTATACGAACACAATCACCAACTTTGAATTTAGGCTTCCACTGTACTAAATCATGTTTTTTTATTTTTTTTATATTTTCTTTGATTACTTGTTCATTACATTTATTCACATCAACCGGTTTAAATTGAATAGTACGATGTTTTGTGTTGTTATATCTCTTCAATGTATCTTTCAATGGTAGACCTAACCACTTATAGTTTCCAATGAGACTAAAATGTTTATATAATTTATTTTTTACCGTTCTAATAAGTCTCTCTACAATTGACGCTTTTTTAGTAGAAAACGTCGAGTAATGGTTAATGTTGTGCTTTTTCATAAGTGTTTGAAAAGTGATGTTATAAAATTCTGTCCCCATATCAGTTTGTAAGTTAACAGGATTATTACGACTACTAAGCAGTATATGTTTGAATGCACGAGTAACATCAAATTTATTTTTTGATTTTAACGGTTCAGCCCAGGCATATTTTGAGAAGCAGTCAATCACAACTAAGATGAAACTGTAACCTTTGTTATACTTTTTCAGGTTTTGCATATCCATCAAATCTGCTTGCCATAAGTCGTGGATTCCTTTCAGAATAACAGAACGTCGAAAGAAATTTCTTCGTGCAGCTTTGTGTATTTCATTTACAATTTGCTGTTTTACCATTACGGGGTTTTTTGAGGTAATTTATGTAACTCTGCTTTAGTATAAAACTTATCTTGCAAATGAGTTAAAACCTCAGGTATCTTATCTTTTAAAGTAGCTTGAACTGTCGTCTTTGCATCTTTTATGATTTGAGAACGCAATGCACCAATCAGATTATTACGTTCTTTAATCGTATTAGCATTCAATCGATCTACATAATCCTTGCTCACAGCCAGATTATTAAATTCTTTTAACGTGTTAGCAATCATTCGATCTACATAATCCTTGTTCACAGCATCGTCTGCTTCTACTGGAGATCTAATTCCTCTCAGTCTTGATGTTTTTAAATCAAAATCTCCATTTTCGGATTTTAACAATGCATTCTCATTAAACTCAAATATCTCTGATAAACGCAGTCTTTTGTGAATGTAGTGTCCGAATTTGTCTACGTTCATGTTTAAGGTGTATTGTATCGAGAGGCTGATAGTAAAATAAACACATTTTTTATTTTTTTATTTATTTATAACTTTACTTTCACGCAATTCTTCAATGATAGATATAATTTCATTATCTAATCCTGTGTTGCCAGCATCTCTAGATGCAATTAATAATTTCAACCTTTCCACTAATTCATTAGGATCATCCCAGTACACTAAATCAACGTTTTTTCTCCACTTTTTTAGTAACGGTAGACCCTTTCCCTGAACTGCATTCTTCAATTGAAAAAGAGGTTTAATAACTTGCAAATATTTTTGACCTTTATTACTTTTTATTGGCTTACTTGGCTCATAGTCTCGACGATGTGCATTTGTATCAATTAGCATCGACTTATAATTTTGCATATCACTATCTGTAACCAAACTTAAGTCTACATCTTTCTTAAGCAATAACTGTTTTAAACCAGGTGTATTTCGGTATTTACATCCAGCCACGGTGATGTATTGATCGTTGATCGTTATGAAAGCAGAACCTAACATCAGTTTCCCGCGCTCTGCTCTAACCCCAAATGGAATATCTACCAACGCTTCTGAAGATAATGACCAGGATGACGTATCACAATCTTGATTCCTGTCAACTACTGATTCATAAGAAGAGGCACTGCTGATATCGGATTCATATTTGTCTTCATCACCATTATTATCGTTACTTTCTGCGCTACCGGTTCCTTCTTTCTGCACAGTTTCGTTAATAAACGGAACATCAGCAAAATCATCACTAGCACGCAGTAGAGGAGTTTGCTTACTAGCATTAGCAATTAGATTTAGAGGTTCTGTTACAGGTTTGAAAACAGACTCCAGTGCTTGTTTATTGTTAATCTCAGCATCTCTCATTTTTCGTACTTTTATCTTTACAGCTTTTGCCGCATCAACAATTTGTCGTTTCAAGGATTTTTCCATATTGGTAAAATAGGTTGTAATGATTGTGGTTGTGTGTTATTGATGTAGTGTCGTAAGTTGAATAATAATGTCAAGCAGGTAACAGCCTTTTATATGTATTCGTGTTCTTAGTCAAAGACTACAAACGTGTCAAATTTACTTCTGTAACATCCTTTGTTTTTGGAACAATCTTTATTAATTACAACATAATTGAAAGGTATACTCCATATTTTAGAACACATTTCACGAAATTCAATCCATGTCATGTCAGTGTTGACATGTTCTTCATAAACATGTCTCATATTTCTTTCATCTTGCTTAAACAGTACGATTAGATTTGCGTTGTCTCTTATTAACTGCTTAGGGATTTTACTATACGTCTGATTTAGATAAAAACAATCGATGAACTTGTGTCTCCCCATAGCAAAATAATCACGCATACTACTTTGATTTTCACAAGCAACATCATCAAATACAATTACTGAATTCGGTTTTGCGGTCTGAACACTCAGTACTTGCTCATTTTCATGATATTTATGAAATGAAATGCCTGGTACTCGTTGCAAGACTTTTTCTAAAAAAACGTACTTGGGTTGTTGCAAGGTTTTCGAATAAACATAAACATTTTGAAATCTTAAGCCATTCTCGTGTATAAGAAGACCAATTAATAAATTAGTTTTTCCACAATTTGACGGTCCGCAAATGATGCATCGTACCGATTTAGGTAATAATTCTCCATGACGTAAACCAGTCTCCTGAGAATGAACACAAAGCTTATTTACGTGTAACGATTGTGGTTGTTTTACAAATTTCATGACGACTGCTTGAACGGTTATATTAATAATGAGTTAATTATTGTATTACGTTGACATTTATAACTCATTGTCGCTAACTCGAGCAAATGTACGAACAACCTTACCACGGTTGTCCTTCAATATAAGATAGTGAGTGTTTTCTAAATTAGATTTAACCGAATCTTGTATCTGTCGGTGGAACAAATCTTCTGTTTGGGCTGTATAGCTGTTCTGGTGTTTTGAAGAACAGTTATCTGTATTTTTCTGACCAATTTGCAAATCTTGAATAAATATAACCTCGCCACTAGAATTCTTGATAATAAGTTTATTACAAATACCTTCTAAATCAGAATTCACTGAGTCATGCATTGTAGTTAACTTAGTTATGACAGGTGTATTTAGTTTCGTGATAATTCAACCTTCTCACTACAGTAGTAAAGATCGAATGTAGCGTTAAATTACTGCGATCAATTATTTATAACACCTTCCCTGCTAATAATAATGAGTCAATTAATGTATTACATGCAAACCACACTGAAAAATATTTCTGTTTCATCGCGAGGAATAGGCCGAAGTGGAGTAGGCGCCGTTCCATTATTTTACCTCCATATGATGCAGGATTTCATATTTCACCTTCCGATCGGTGGAATAGGCGCTAAACCAGTATTTTACTGTACTATGTAAGATTTCATTTATACAAGATTCAAAATGCGGAGTAGCGCCCAAACCACACTGAAAAATATTTCTGTTTCATCGTGTGGAATACGCGCCGAACCAGTATTTTACTGCATTATGTAGGATTTCATGCTCAGTCCCTTTCATTTATATTATTGGAGCACGCAACTCCACGAGCGAAGCGAATGTGGATTAGCGTGCCCAATAATATCCTACTTAAATAATACAAACGATAATAAAATGATAATGTACGCCATATTTAATTGTTATACAATATGATCTATTTGGCTGTGTCGAAAGGAAAGTATTTGCGCAACCTGGGTCAGTGTGCCTAATTGTTATGCCTGCTCTATTGTGGATAGCGTGTTGATACTGACCCACTGAGAGAATTACATTTTATACAACAAGTACAACTTGAACCGTGGCGAAACTTGGAACTAAAGCGGAAAATCTATTAAATGTGACGTTCCGTTTGACAGCTACCATAGACAGCAGCGCCGCTGCAAAATGTCAAGATAAAATGGTCGGTCCATATTGTTACGTGATGGAATGTCGCCATTTATTTAATTTAGTTTATTTTGTGGCGGTTTTATGTGAGACGGATGAAATATAGAGCTGATTGGTGGTAGTCACGCGTTTGTTTGACGTGTGGGTGATTGATAGTGTGGATTGTAATGGTTATGTGGTGCCAATGGCACAACAGATACCTACTGCTGCAACCATAGAAATATAAATAAATATATAAAATAAATATCCTTGGACATTTCACACAACGCCATCTAGTCCCAAGCTAAGCAACCTAATGCTTGTGTTATGGTAACGAGATGGCTGATAAACTACTTATATACATTTTTTTTTGTAAATACATACATATTATAGATAGAAAAACACCCAGACTCGGAACAAATACCTGTAGGTCGTACAAATATTTGTTCCGTGCGGGAATCGAACCCGCGACATGCTACGCAGCAGTCAATCGCTCAACCACTGCGCCAACCGTGTCGTCATATAAAATATCTATGGCTGCAACCGATTCATATCGGGGCCAGGTTGTCGTACCTAAATCCGCCGGGGTCGCAGGTTGTTCCGCATATTTCATATTCTGGCATAGGCAACTGAAGGAACACGGGTGGGTTTTCAGTAAAAGTCTGACACGCCCTTCTGCTCCACCCAGAGCGGGAGAAGTCATTTGATGATTTCCAATCCACAAAAAAAAAGGTGTCGTAAATAACACTTAGGGCCTGTTTCACCACATACGATTGGTTCCTATTGTCATATAGGTTATCATACAAATTCTGTTCCATTTGTGAATTTATTCGGTGAATAGTGGCTATTCTGACATTGTGAAACAGGCCCTAAATGACGATACACTGTTCATATGGAATCATGTTTCTTATAGAAAACGCCACTGTGAAGAACCTTCAGCTACTACTGAGGCCGGTGTTTTCAAAACGAAACTTCACAAAAGCCCGATTAATGAACACAGTTTCTGTTTCGGTCACAGTATAGTATAGTATAATTATTCTTCACTTCAGTTAGACCATGATGGGGACGGCACTTTTCACTTGTAGGGAAAACAACGAAAAATCTTCTCTAGCTATTTTCTGCTACATCATTAAACCTTTAACTTACACAACATAACATCACGCTTTGTTTCCCCGAAGGGTTGGGCAGAGGTGTACCTATAGTACACCCACTTCTCGCCAGTTATCTTTAAGAGCACGCTAGTCGCTCATTCTTCCATACAAACGAACGTTAAGTAGTATGGTGATTACTCGTCTGTTTAACGAGCCTTATGATCCTTCTAGGCCTTTATGGAAGCAGAATCGAAAAAAAAATATTGGTTATTGGAAGTTATGAGCGTTGAAACTTCTATTTTTCAGCACTAATGTGTAACGCATCTTTGGGCATAAATAAATAGCTCCCGGAGTATGAAAATGGCAAAATTGTTACAGGGATAGATAATTTATTCAAGAATTCTAATAACTTTATTTTGAATAAATACATCTAGTAGTTTTTTCATAATATCTATACGCCCACAGGTCTGACCATGAAATTTTACGCGCTCGTTTTTGTTATAAATCATTGTCTATTTTACTAAATACATAAAAACTAAATAAATAAAACTATATATTATAGTATCTACATACTACAGACACTTTACTTCTTCCTAGAGAGTGTGCTAGGTAGGTTAGTTTTTTAAATCAATACTGTATTTTTTATCCTTCTTCTAAATTATACATTGTTCGAGTCTACTTTTTACCCCTTTTATTTTATTAGACCAGTAGATTTGTTACAATATAAAAATAAAGTAATTAAATATCATGCAGATTAGCCATGCCACCAACGAGTTCGAGCCGCCGCCGCCGACTAGTGGAACCTTAAGTCCCATGTAATAGGAGCCATAGGGGCGAGCCTATTGCCATCAACAGGCCACAAATCCAGACTCCAGGCTTCTACCGAGAAATTCCAGATAGAAAAACCCAATAACATTTTACCCGGTCTGGGACTCGAACCCAAGACCTCATGCTCAGCAGTAGCTCTTGCGACCGACCACTAGCTAGACCAACGAGGCATACCTTTAACTTACCTACATATATTTTTGGGCATTTTTCGGTTGAAAAACACGTTATAAATTCCAAAAACTGCATAGGTCGCTAGCCGATAGGAGACGCATCTTTTGACACCTCGCACGTGCGCCTCTTTCGAAGGGGAATCGGCTCTTGATTCCCGCCGCCCAGGGCGTCTTCTGCGGCGACTGAGGGCGTGAGGTTGTCTCTCCCTCACACGTTCCGACTCCTCCTTCGCGAGCATTACTGCTTCGCAGAAGGAGGTGACGGCCTCCCATGCACTCCCGCTCCGCACCATGACCTGGACCAGGTTCGGACGCGAGAGATCGCCACCGTTGATCGCCTCCGTGAGAGCACGGCGGTGCTCCGCCCAAGACGTGCAGACCTCCACTATATGCTCCACCGTGTCCTCCGGGCGATCCACACAATGGTGACACCCAGGCGTTTCCTCCCGCCTTATGCGGAACAGGAACCTCCCGAAACAACCGTCTCCGGTGAGGGCCTGCGTTAGGAGGAAGGTGAGGACGCCGTGGCACCTCTCCAACCACTCCTCAAAGAGGGGACTTATCTCCGCAATTGTGGCGTGCCCATCGCACGTGCGCCTAGCGCATATAAAACTTCAAAAAATTTGCGAAATAAGTTAAGTACTTAATAGATTCCTGAAACATTCTAAATTGTCTAAGACCCAAGATAAAGTTCATCACTACAAGTAATATCAAATATCTCTTTAGTGCTCGTGTTTAGAGATACTCGAAGCGTGTCTAATGAATAAAAACAAAACGTTTCCTCTTCCGACTCCGCCATTTTCTGTTTTTGTCGCGGAAGTACTTCCGGTACTTAGAGGTTGACAATTGATTGAAAAACGTAAAATGAACATGTTCTTAGATTGATATTAAATTAAATTAAATACAATGTATTCCTACATTTTCAATTGAGAAAACTATTTAATATCGGATATTTTATAACATGACGAGTTTTTAATTGGATTTCGATGAATTGCATTGTTTATCATCACACACACTTAATTCCCGAAAGCAATAGGCAGAGGTATTGCTTTCAATAAGTGAAAGTTGCAAGTTGGACACTTAATTCCCGAAAGCAATAGGCAGAGGTATTGCTTTCAATAAGTGAAAGTTGCAAGGTAGACCTACGAGTCTAAAGATATTCAAGTAATTTTCTTAGCATCTAAAGTGCCTGAAAAAAACCTCTTAGCAAAGAATATTAATTCGCAAAGTTGCTTCATTATTTATTGAAGGCGTAATAACGTAGTTACCAACCAGCGACAGTCCAGCAGTCATGTCACTGTACTGGAATGTGTAGCTTGTACGCTTAGCATAAATATTTGTAATTGCCATTCAATCCATTCGCATTCATGGAAGGAGAACAAAATCTAGGTAGCAAAAAAACGTTTGCTAGTCGCACTAAAAGCGCTAGCAACACACTGACACCAAAATCATTCTAGAAATAAAAACCTAAGAATACATTTTAACTTTAACGCCACTACTGGACGAATTTGTTTCTCAAATACTCCACTGTGCAGACCTATCTTTGTATCCGTTATCGTCAACCTAGGCAGGAAGAGTGTCGATTCTTCTAACTCACACCATGACCGAATTTGACCCGATTATCTGACCCTGCCCTTGTATATAGTAGGAAGGTCGTCCGATTCTATACAGTCCCTAATACAGTCCACGGGCAAAGGTAAGCGGGACGCAGCTTGAATAATGTACGACGCGACGTCCTTAAGATGTTGACTGGGGGAATTAAATAGATGGGTTTTATACAGGGTGTTTGGTAGAACGTTGAACATACGAAATTGGTGGTTAGTTGGGGTAATCTGCTACCCACTTGGCCCAAATTATTTGACCTTGGCCCCACCGTTTTTTTTTTTTTTTTACTTTTTCTTAATTTTACAGAAAATTACCAGTTTTTTAATTTTAAATTCGAATATCTTTACTTGCGATGGGTAAAACAGGCAGGATGTTGTTTTGTATTAATGTCTAATAATAGCAGACTCTCATAAAATTATTGTTTGGTACAGATGTTAGTAGGAAAAAAAGTTTAGAGTCTTTAAAGGTACAAAAAGATGTAAAAAAATACTTAGAGCATAACTTTGACTTGCATTAAAAAAAAAACTAAAAGCGATCGAGAGCTTAGGATTACATCAAAACATCTCTGCTGTATGAGCTTTCTAACGGTATGTAATTTACATTTACTAAAACAAAAAGTCAGGACTTATTTGACAATTTTATCAAGTAGGAGGTTTTGACGAAACAGAAAATTAAAATGTTTTGCGAAATTTAAAACTGTAAAGTTGTCAAAAAATGTAGCAATCAATTTAAATGAGGGGAGTACCTGTTTTACCCATCGCAAGTAAAGATATTCGTATTTAAAGTTAAAAAACTGGTAATTTTCTGTAAAATTAAGAATAAGTAAAAAAAAAAACGGTGGGGCCAAGGTCAAATAATTTGGGCCAAGTGGGTAGCAGATGACCCCAACTAACCACCATTTTCGTATGTTCAACGTTCTACCAAACACCCTGTATACGTACCTAGTTACTAGTAATTACTTCGGTAGGAAGGTACAGTGAACATGGTTAGTAGTTTATATTAGATTAGACATTACGATCAACATTATACATTACGTAATCGTTAGGGTGTAGTGTTTTTTTGAATGCGTATGATTATAGTTTCCATAAAATACTTAGGTAGCTTTGCATTCCAATAATAAGGTTTCTGTACACTACTTATGACCAAATGCTTTGTTAGGACGATATTTTTAAAGGAGAGACATTTGGTAAACCAATCTGTTCAATTTTAGTAAGTATATTCCATAGAATCACCATACATAATTGCTCTAAAGACACCATAAAAAAGACATTCATCTGTCTGCTCTAGTCTTGAAACAAAAAAATTGTAGTGGAACCACATACGCTGGGGGTCATCGACCTCTATAGACTCAAAATGGCGGATATCTGTCTGATACGGTCTGACAGATGAAGCAGGTAAACTGGTCATTGTCCTTGATGTCTAGCCAGCCTTAGATCACCCGGCCGTGGTATATTACCTACACCTTATCTACTGAAACTTATCGAGCATACTTATTTATTGTCCCTGTTATCATACGACTGTGAGGAGCTCGTGGCTAAGTAATAACAGCCTCACGGGTCGATCCATCAGGTTAAGCTACACTTACCGAGGTTGGTCCGTGGATGGGATCTTTACATACCGAGACTCCTCCGTGCCTCGGAAAGCACGTTAAGCCGTTGGTCCCGGCTGTCATTCGTGGATCTTTGACAGTCGTTACTGGTCGTCAGAAGCCCGAAAGCCTGATAATCAGTCTTACCAAGGGGTATCGTCACAGAACTAAAGAGAAATAAAGAGGAGCTCTTTATCTGTTCTGTGGATATCGTATTACCCAGTTACTGGGTTGTGGAGGTCAGATAGGCAGTCGCTTCATGTAAAATACTGGTATTCAGCTGCATCCGGTTAGACTGGAAGCCGACCCCAACATAGTTGGGAAAAGGCTAGGCAGATTGATTGATTGTCAGACGACTGTGTAGTAACTACCTAGTAACCATACCGTAAAGAAGCTGAAAAAGTCATTGATTTAAAATCACGCGGATAACAAAATTACGTAAAAATTCTTCGGTACTAGATATCACAAACACAAAGAAATCGCAACCTTGAAAATTTTTTTTTAAAAAAATTCAAAAAAGCTAATACAAGTGCCAGAATTTCGCAGTTTTTCGAGCACCATGGGAGTAGTACAAGATTTTCAGTGTTGCAAACTTGGGTATAGCCTGCTCTCAGGGGACCTAACAACATATAAAAAAATCTTAGTTGCCGTGTATCTACTATGATTCTGGACTGGAGGAATCAATATACTTTGTACACACGCCTACATAAGAAGCTATATGTTTCCAGTATAAGCTGACCTCTCATTGTACGAAAATCCTATACAATGCGAGATCAGCATAAACTGGAAATGTATAACTTGATATGTAGTCGTGTGTACATAACCGTGAGTCGAATATTATTCAGTATTCCTCAAGGCTTCACACATTCATTTAATCAACCAGACCATACCTTGATTAGTCGATTCATTGATTGGATTACCATTGACATTACATTGGTTGATTGCATTTCCACAGAAACAAACATTTCCTGAATTTTCCTGATTTCAATTAAATCCAGAAGTAAGCAAATATGAATTAATTGCAAAACTCATTTATTCGAACCAAAACAAGTTTATAAAATTATTACAAAAGGAACGATACTTAGCTCTCACCCTTACTTGCTCATGTATGAGCGCAGGAGATGGACGCCGATGCACAATGAGGCAGCAAACATGGTTATTTTAATACTACTGTACACGTTGACCTGCGACATCCACCTGTCAAACGGACCTTCACTGAGGAACGTCGGCCACTCACACGCGATAACATCATTGAACGTTTGAGCTTGAGGTCGCAAACAGCCCATCAGGTGCAAGTACGCAGAATGTCCAGCTTCCAGCGCAGAAGCCACGTCCCCATCACCGAAAATATCCAGAGCTCCCCATTCTAAGAACTTCGGACTTCCTTGGCTCGTCAAACTTCGCAGAGCAACGTAATCGCCGCAGCGCGGCACAAACACATCAGCTATGGTTGTCTCTCTGTAAGCGACAGGATCAGCCGCTTCACTACCAAACAGTTCCACCAGTTGCTCCAAGACAGCTTCTTTACTTTCTTTGTTATCGTCTCGAACCATCAGATAACCAATCAACCCTGAGTATTTCTCCAAGCTGCCTGTAGTCGAGAGAGTGGGTTTCTCCATCGCCCAGATGACGGGGCCACGCATACTAAATATATCACCACTATATCCCTGTCTACTCCAAAAGTTATCCGCGTATTGTACATGAAATATTTTTGCTCGACCAGGTTTCATATCTTTAGTTATTTTTCTAGTTTCTTCTGATAACAGTTTATCCTCTACTTGAATGTTGTGCAGTTGGTCCGGTCTCAAAGCCATCGCTAGCAAATTGCAAATGTAAGTAGTCTCGCCTTTTATAGTTTCTAAGATGACTTCCTCAGAATATGTGCGAATTCCTTTGATGGATATACCTTTTAATGTGATATCAGCTACGCTTTTTGTAAGTTTGCTCGAGAGGCGATGTCTACACTGTCCTAGAAGTTTTTCCCGAAACCTTGTGTTTAATCCACCGAGGTGGTTCTTAGCACTACTCGTTCTATAACATTGATGGAGATAGAATAGGAGTGACACACTGTTAGCTGGAGCCCCACAGACTAATCTTACGATAATCCTCATTATTTCTCTTGAAGTAGAGAAGATGAG
This sequence comes from Cosmia trapezina, assembly GCA_905163495.3. Taxonomy (NCBI): domain Eukaryota; kingdom Metazoa; phylum Arthropoda; class Insecta; order Lepidoptera; family Noctuidae; genus Cosmia; species Cosmia trapezina. The sequence goes on from LR991021.1 coordinate 3,446,030, forward strand.
ACTCTGGCAAATGTGATTCTCCATGGTCGTCTGGTCGTAGTACAACAACATCTTTCTCTCTTCCTCTACGTCAGTGATGCTGGTTTGGAACAGATCTGTCATGCTTCTATCTAAAAACGTTTGATACTGATTTAATTCAAATTTCTCGAGTATGTTCAAGTACTCAAAGTCGTGCACGTTGTTTAGAAACTGCACAGTGCTTCCGTTTGGATATTGGAAGAGCTTATGTAAAGGAATCCTTTGCAATGACGCTTCTGGTGAAAGTTTAGGTTCTGACCCGTCTCGGTATACTGTTATTGTATCGTAATTTTCTACTCCTTCTGGATAAATGATTGAGTCTGGTAGGTGCACTCTCAAATCTTTGGCGTATTGAAGAAGGTACAATCTGGCTACGTTGTCAAGTACCTGTCTGGCGGTGAACTCATCACGATCGCGTCGTCGAACATATTCAGAGTCTGAGTCAGACTCATCATGAGGAACGTCCGAGAAGGCCACATTGCCTTTAGAGATACGTGTTCTGGCTGGTGGTGGTGCGCTCAGCTCTAAGAGCATGATGTCCATGGTGTCGCCGAACTTTCTCATCAGCTTGTGTGCGGCCACCATGCCCGGGAGAGTACGTCCTAGGACGATAACGTCAGCCTTTATTCTTTTCTTGCCCATTTTAGGAACTTACGAGTGTACTTACTTATATGAATACAGTCTGAGAATACAGTATTTTCTTGTATGATGGGATGACAGTTAGAATGACGTAAATGACGTTAGTATGAATCTATCTGTGTAATCTATGAAACCTACGTATGAAACTATGGATAGAATTTGAGTAGTACCTCTGAGGTTTAACCTTTCGATATTATTTATCTGCGTCGCCGTCGCCGTCGCCGCGAATCTCTCAAGGTGGATTTAGACTAAATGAACATGGAACCAGAAGAAGAACTAGCTAGAGCATTCTTTTGTAGATATTCTTGACATTTTATTATGGAGAGACCGGGAGAGACCAACGAAGGAATGTTCTGTCCCTGTTTACACAAAAATAATTTGGTAGAGTGGGGATAGAATATGCATTCGCTCGTTTGGTCTAAATCGACCTTCAGGGAATAATAGGTCATAATATTTATTTTTCAATAGTACCCACTATTGAAAAAAAAATATTATGACCTACTATGATGGTACCTTGCCAATGGGGTTGTTTCCCAGAAGCTTCGCCGCAAGATGGCGATGTATGTTTGTTACCTGTCAAAGTTTTTCGTTAAAAAATCGTCCACACAATGTGGACAATTTGATTTGATTCAATCGATTAGTTTTTTTTTTTTCGATTCAGTTTGATTTTTTTTTTGTTTTTTTTTGTGGACAATTTTTTAAGTATTTGCGTTTTTGTTTTCGTCAATTTGTGTTGCTTTGCAATGTTAATTCCTTAACTTAATTTAATTTTAACCTGGCGTATCGCCTAGTTGAAGTAGGAATTGAAAAAACCGTTTTTTTCTTCACATGTTGGAAGCTTCTATAATATTAATAAAAAAACATCATTAATAATTATATCGTACCAACGTGTCGTCTTAGAAGTGGTCTCGTAGTCTGTTTCTTTGAAAAGTTTCCCATATTGCCTCGAAAATACACATGATTTGAACAGATTTGAAGTTTATTTAAATCAGTTTATTTGTAGATATCAGTGCATTTTCCCACTTTCTCTCCATGTGAAAGTAACTTGGGAATTTGTAACGCCTGTAAATGTTTGCATCCGAAGGCTACACAACGACCCAATAGATTGATAGTAAAAAACACAAAATATTGTTTAATTTAAATGGAGTTTGGCAGTTCGTTTGTAACAAACACAAAAAATGCCTTGAAATATGCTGGTCCTGCTCCATAGGACAATCTCGAGTCTAGACAAAATCAAAGTGATTGCTAATTTATTTGTATAATTAATATTTCATGCCATTGATTTTACATCATTCTGTGATTACTTTAACTCACACACTGACTTTTACTTGTTGACATTTTTAAGATAATCGTATACTTTTACAATTATTGTAAATATGTTAGCACCATATGTATCTATCACATAGGTAATTAATTTATCTATCATCGCTTTATTTTTAATTATTTTTAACCAGCTTCTGAAAAAAGGAGGAGCTTATCAATTCGTATGTTTCTATTTTTTTTTTTTTGTATGTTCGGCATTGTTATAAATACGCAGTAATACTCGTATATAAGTCAATGATGTTCGGGCGTAACTTCGTCGTATATAGACGGATTTGCAAAATTATTTTTTTGGTGGAACTATGATGAAGACCACAGATGGCCATCGGAACTACTCAATTATAAGTATCTTACCTAAGTATTTCACGGGTTGCTATTCTAAGTAGTTTATGCTCGTCAAAATGCATAATGGTGATGATGACTTCACCATGGACCTCCAGTTCTCCTGGTTCTTACTAGGAGAACTCCTCAACAATTAACGTCCCTGCATCGGGAAAAGCAATAATTTGTAAAAGGTGATGAGCAGTTGACATTGGGTTATTGTAACTTAGATAAATTGCAAACTGACCCACTAAAAAGTGAAAAATAAAAACTGTTTTACAAAAAAAAAAAAAAAAAAAAACAACCGACTACGACTTCCAAAAAAAAAATACTACAAAGTGAAAAATAAATTTAATTTTGGAAGTCGGTGGCAAAAAAACTAAAACACAGATCCAAAGACACCGACTTCCAAAATTAATAGTAGATTATGCACCGAGGGGCTAAAGTTGTGTCTTATGTCACGGGCGTCATATTGAATCTCGAGCGCAATGAAGGATTCGGGATTTAACTCCCGAGCGCAGCGAGGTAGTTAAGAGTTTAACTCACGAGCGAAGCGAGGGAGTTAATACAAGAATCCTGAATGCAGCGAGGGATTCAAGCTAGCCCAAGGCAAAGACACCTTTAGCCCAGATGAGGATACTCTACTTTTTACACCTACTGTGAAATTAAAAATAAAAATAATTAATAAAATTTCGGTCCCTCGTATCGTGGGGTATTCGAATCACCCCCATGTATGTTCCGCGACTTTTCATAGTTTTCGAGTTATGAATTTTTTTCTGAATGTTTGAAAATTTTCGACCTGACCAAACTAAAAAAATTCTAAAAAAAAAAGTAGAGGGTTTTATCGAGTTTCTTTTTTTGCAACTGAATTTTCATAAGTAGTACTTTTATGCATAAAATAATCAGCTTCGTAACTGTGATGAAAGTTATGAAAATGTTGATCTAAAGTGAAAAATTTACGTTCGGTAAATTATGACTCAAATTTTCAACTTTAAATTAAAAATCTTAACAGGTGACTTCATAATTCCTAAGTAGGCTTCAAGAATGCGCCAGACTCTCAGCTTTCATAATCATAAAAAAATAAAGTACTTAATAGGGCTACTTTGTTTAAAATCGGCCTTCAAAGACAGCGAGGTGGAAAAATTCTTAAAATTACCCATCTGAGTAATTATTTTTTTTTGGCTATTTTCTCGTTCCTAACGTTAATTAATGATAAGAATACTGAAAACTAACCACATTATATTCAATATTCATAATTACCACACGTGGGCGAATGAAAATCCACTCGAAGTGAGAGCTTCGACATTTCAACATCGCTTCAGCGTTAACTTGTGGTCTGATATCCTCAATGGCGAACTAATTGGTCCGTTTGAACTGCCGTCCAGACTTGATGGAGAAACATACAAAAACTTTTTGGAAAATGAACTTCCATTGTTGCTGGCAGATGTGAATCTCGAACTCAGACGAACCATGGTGTTGCAAAATGACGGCGCCCGTGTCACTATGCAACCCAGGTCCGAAATTACTTAGATGAAACATACCCCAACAGATGGATCGGACGCAGCGGACCAATTAGGTGGCCTCCACGCTCACCTGATCTCAACCCCATCGATTTCTTTATTTGGGGCTATTACAAGGAAATAGCATACGCCCGAGACTGTTCAAGTGAACAAGAGCTGAGGCAGTTGATTGCAGAAGCTGAACGTGTTGTGAGAGAGAACAGAGACGCTTTTAGACGATTGCCAGACAATTTCTTACGTAGGTGTAAAATGTGTATTGCTGCTGGTGGTGGCCACTTTGAAAACCTTTTGTAAACGTTAAAAATAAATTAAGTACTTTTTTCACATTATCATCTGTGTTTTATTCAAAACCACTTTTTACGTAAAACTTTTCTTACCCAACTCTGAAACTATTTGTTGGTTAGTTTTCAGTATTCTTATCATTAATTAACCTTAGGAACGAGAAAATAGCCAAAAAAAAATAATTACTCAGATGGGTAATTTTAAGAATTTTTCCACCTCGCTGTCTTTGAAGGCCGGTTTTAAACAAAGTAGCCCTATTAAGTACTTCATTTTTTTTATGATTATGAAAGCTGAGAGTCTGGCGCATTCTTGAAGCCTACTTAGGAATTATGAAGTCACCTGTTAAGATTTTTAATTTAAAGTTGAAAATTTGAGTCATAATTTACCGAACGTAAATTTTTCACTTTAGATCAACATTTTCATAACTTTCATCACAGTTACGAAGCTGATTATTTTATGCATAAAAGTACTACTTATGAAAATTTAGTTGCAAAAAAAGAAACTCGATAAAACCCTCTACTTTTTTTTTTAGAATTTTTTTAGGTTGGTCAGGTCGAAAATTTTCAAACATTCAGAAAAAAATTCATAACTCGAATACTATGAAAAGTCGCGGAACATACATGGGGGTGATTCGAATACCCCACGATACGAGGGACCGAAATTTTATTTTTGGACGTCAATGTTCCGGCCACCCTGTATAACATCAAATTGTAAAAAAAAAACTAAATTAAAAATTATTAAAATTAATTCAAGTAAACAACAAAATTATATCCTAACTAAACTATTAAAAAACTAAAATATGGCGTCGAAAAATTCCTCCGCATCGCTGTCGACTGGTAAAGTACCCAAGAGACTGGCGGCATTGCCACGTTGTATGGCAATGCTAAGCCTCTGGCCAAAGTAAAAGCCAGCCCTCGGGTCACGGGAAGTGTCAACCAGCCGATTGGAGATTTCGTTGAATAAAACAAGAGCACTTGGACCCCACGGCCCAAGGGTTTCAACCCCAAACGGCTCGAAAATATAATTACCGATAAGGTTACTATATTTCCGCCGCTTGAGGTTTTCCGCAGCCGCAGCAGCAGTGCCAGCACAGCACGCCGAGCCAGGAAGATGGGATGGCGCAAGAGTATCGACACACGTTGCGTCCCACACTAAAGGCCTTCCCACCTTCCATGGAAATAAAGACATCCCGTCCGGTCTCTTGCCATCGTCGCGTGCCAAGCCATTGGGTTCTAATACAGCTGGAACGCCGACGGTGACAAGGGCTCGTCGGATGATGTCATTGATGTTCGCGTGCCGTGCTAAGCGACCCGCACTTCGGCTGCAAGACAGGCCGTGGTGTCCGAGGCTGTTGACAACTTCACCACAGTGACAGCGATGAGGAGAACAACATGGAGCTCCTAGTCGCAAGTTAATTTCGAATATAAAATAGTTAACAAAAATTGTAAACTAAATTTAAAGAATATTAAAGTTCATTCCAATTAACGTCAATCTTAAAAATTAAATATTATTAAAAATTAAATAAACAAATATTGCAAATTGGAATGGAAATTTAATTTAAATTACTAACTTAATAAAGGACCTCCAGAGCGGGGATGAGACCCTGTCAGCTAAAGTGTTCAAGATTTTGTTGCGGCCGCCACGCAACCTGCAGATGAGGTACACCGTCTTCTTGCGAATGATGGCATGAAAGCCATCAGTGCGAAACGGTGCAAACATCCCCGATGCACTACAGAAACGTGGCAGCCCCAACATCATCCTGAAGATATTATTATACTGGATGCTCAGGGCATCCAGCGATCTTTTATATGCCCATAAATTTCCTGCTAAACATGCATCATCTAATGTAGATAGTGATATAAAGTGCTGAGCTTTACTCTAAACATGCATCATCTAATGTAGATAGTGATATAAAGTGCTGAGCTTTACTCTAAACATGCATCATCTAATGTAGATAGTGATATAAAGTGCTGAGCTTTACTCTAAACATGCATCATCTAATGTAGATAGTGATATAAAGTGCTGAGCTTTACTCTAAACGTCTATTTATAATTAATTAAGATATATTTTTAGTGTTCTTTCTATTTATGCCTCTCATACTGAGCACCTGCCATAATTCTCTTCACCACCCTTGGTTGACTGGTAGAGAATGCCTAAGGCATTAAGTCCGCCTTTGTACAAATTTAAGTGCGAAAAGTTTAAATAAATAAATAAATAAATATAAAGTGCTGAGCTTTACTCTAAACATGCATCATCTAATGTAGATAGTGATATAAAGTGCTGAGCTTTACTCTAAACATGCATCATCTAATGTAGCTAGTGATATAAAGTGCTGAGCTTTACTCTAAAACAGCTAGACGTATAAACTGTCTATTTACGATGTCTCAGGGAATTGGTAATGAAACGCCAATATACCTATTCAGTAATTCATTTAATATCCTTGGCAACATAAAATTCAATAACTACACCATACCATCACATCTCTTTTTCTCCACACAATACCACTATTTATTTCATACAATAAAACTAACAGGTTACCTTAATTTGCATTAGAGATCTCCGACTATTCTATGCCAATCTATATTTTAACCTACACAGGCAATTATGAGCATCGTTTGCATCGAGCATCGTTTGCTCGGGGCCAGCATGTAATGCGTAGCAAACAGGGCGAGAAAACTCACGCCTTCTCAACCGTCTTATCAAAACGTCATTTTCAAAACAAGTGTTGCCAGTTTATGAAATACAATGTCTCAATAATCGACTAAGATAATTTAACGATTTATTAATATTATTTCAAAACCTACTTAGAGCATTTAGGTTAAATGCTCTAAGAAAACCTAACAATAGATTATATCACTATAATTTACCTACTTAGTTCTCGTACATACGAGTAGTTATTTTTTCGTATGAACACCCAAGGGTTAAATGCTCTAAGCCCAAGGGGTATGTTACAAAGACACTTCATTTTGACCAACTTTATTTAATTATAAACCAGTAACAAAAATAAATAATATTCTATTCTATTCCAATGACCACAGCCGTTATTGAAACTCGGATGCCATAATTATAATTATAAAATTTATGAAGTTTCGCAGATTTATTTTACTTTCATTTGTTGCCTAGGTTGTGCCACTGCAGGGCAGAGGCCTACCTGTTCTCCTTTCCACTCCTCTTTGTCTTGAGCTAGTGTGGACCAATCCTGTCTGTCTGCCACGATGTCGCTGGACATGTTCTGGTCACATTTTTCCAGATGGATTCTTGACAAGTAAGAGCTTGTTGTCAACCACTACACAGTTCCTAGAAAGACAGCTATTTCGACCTTTACGTCGTTCAAGTGAAGGGGAATAATTTGCTGATAACGACTGACAGCTGTTATTCAATATTTACTCCAAACTGTTACAATTAATTTAGCAGATACTAGGTTATCTTAATTACTTATACTCAGAATTTCATGAACTGGTTGTGTTAAACGGAATTGTAAAGTTTAAATGCTATTTATGGATATTTACTGGAAAATGTTTATAATTAGCCCATTACCTACATATTGGACACATCGTTGACTGGTCTAAAAATAGATTACTTAGAACTGCTATTATGCGAAAACGATATGAAACACATAGCATGAGAAAATAAAACATGTAAGGGTATAGTAATTATTTTCTCTGTATTTTTATTGATTTATATAAAGGCTTACCAACTAAACACATGACACATCATTAACCCACAGTCTTTGTCATAGTTATAGATCTCGCATGGATCTAAATTATAGGAAAGTACGGCACTATTCCGTAGGTACCTACTTTTACATTATACAAAAGAAAATACATTTTTATAAAATTTACTTTCTCATTAGTCATAACCTAATTTCCTTGCAACTCATATGAGATTTGCAAGGAAATCTGCTATTAATTTTAAGACTATTTTGATTAAAATATAAACATAATTACAGATAGGTACGTTTACATGACGTAATAAAGAGATAAAATTTATCTTGCTCTTACATTGCAAGCCACAGTAATTGCGCAGGCGCATCTGCATAGACATAAAGTTGTTAAAGCTAGGACATTTTTTTATACCTACTTTTTATGTAAATGGAAATGATCAATAAAATAAAATAATACGTAGCTATTCGTTGCAAAACTTTCTTTATTATAAGTATTCCTCTATCTTTTGCATCGATAAATCGATTATTGAAAGAGTCTAATCGATCGATAAATCGATTATTGAAAGAGCTAGTCGATTATTGAAAGAGTCTAGTCGATTATTGAAAGAGTCTAAGATTATTGAGCGCGCATTGCGGTGCGTATTTCTACCGCATAATCTGTGAAGTATGGAATGTAGGTAATAGTGTTCTGTGGGAATGTCTTTGAAGTGCGCGCACTGCGGTCATGCGTTTTGTTACCGTAGGCCCCGCCCAGTGCGGCAGAACTACCGGAAACGCACCGCAGTGCGCGCACTTCAAAGACATTCCATACTTCACAGATTATGCGGTAGAAAAACGCACCGCAATGCGCGCTCGCCCTAAGAGCGAGCGCGCACTGCGGTGCGTTTCCGTTAGTTCTGCCGCACTGGGCGGGGCCTACAGTAACAAAACGCATGACCGCAGTGCGCGCACTTCAAAGACATTCCATACTTCACAGATTATGCGGTAGAAAAACGCACCGCAATGCGCGCTCGCCCTAAAGGCGGAAACATACTTACGTGTCGTGGCGTGTCGTGACGCGCCGGTTTCATACATTACATGCGACACGACACGACATGCAAATATGTCCCTAACCATATTAAATGTATGAAACCGATATGCTTCTGGCGCGTCACGACACGCCACGACATGTAAGTATGTTTCCGCCTTTAGAAATACCTACATTTATTCATTTTGTCAACAGTTATAAATCATTTTATTTCTGTAAGTTTGTTTGCACTTTTACATATCAAAAATAACTTATGTTTTAAAACTAGATGAGTTCGGGGTTTCCTATCCGACTACTCTGAGAAGAAAAGCCGGAAAAAACTTAGAGGTCCAGACTAACCTAGCTAAGTCGTAATGAAAACTGAAAGTTTCCGTGCTAGTCACTGCTTGAGGTATGTGAGCGGTGAGATAGGCTAGATTGGCAGACAGAGTTAGCTTCACCTTTGTCTACCTCCCTCATCTCACCGCTCACATACCTCAGGCGGTGACTATCACTTGCGCGCTCACTTATATAACACTAGCACTACGAAAATCAGCTTAACAGGCGCGAAGCCGCTGTTTTCAAATTGTCACCACTAATGTATTGGAGACTGTAGGTATATTTAAGTATCAGCCACTTGTGAATGCTATTAAAAAGTATGTAAAAGTATAATTTAGCTCAGCAATCTTCTATAATAACAACCCACAAGCAAATAAAGCTATTTCAATCCACCGTAGCGACAAGTAACATAAAATTCTGAGAGCAATAAACGATTAATTTTATCTTAGAACAAAACTTGAAACTCGAGTTGTGTAATGTAATTAGCAAGTAAATTAAGATAAATCAAGTAAATATAGGAGTGGTCTTGACTCTAAGCAGTAGTGGTGGTAAGCAGGTACGATAGTTCAACGGGTAATTTACCAGGTTGTTCGATAGATGGCGAGCGAAATCACACGGTGTTCCTCCATCCACCAGTTCGATGAGGGATAGGATCCCTAAGACCATTACAACACGAGTTGTAACTTCATACCGAGTTTTTTGAATTTTGAACTGAATTCCAACTCAGATAAAGTTCAAAATTCAAAAATGATTCGATGGTTTAACCTTGGTCAAAAGTTATAAATCGTTTTGGACGGTAAGAGTCTGATAATCTGCCATAAGGAAAAGGACAGCCAGAAGTGTTTTCACATCAATCAACTCAGCCTATCGCAGTCCACCGCTGGACATAGGCCTCTCCCAGGCTGCGCCACAACACCCTGTCCTCCGCCTTCCGCATCCAGTCTGTCCCAGCCACATTCTTCAGATTATCCTTCCATCTAGCTGGGGGAGCGTCCCACACTACGCTTGCCGGCCATCGGTCCTTCGACAAACATGGCCAGCCTGCTGCCATTTCACTTTGCTTACTCTGCAAGCTATGTCGGGTACTACGGTTCTTTTCCGGATAACTTCTTTCCTGATTTTATCCTTCAAAGAAACTCCGAGCATAGCCCGCTACATAGCGCGCTGCAGCGACCTCGAATTTGTGGACCAGCCCGACTGTCAGTGTCCACGTTTCAGCACCGTATGTCAACGGGCAGAACGCACTGGTTAAAAACCTTAGTCTTCAAACATTGCAGGACGAAAAGACTTGATGAAGTTTTCCAAACGCTGCCCAACCTAACTGGATCCTTCTGTCGGCTTCTTTCTTATAGTTGCGTCTACCGAGCTGGATGTCTTGCCCTAGGTAGACATGTAATGCTTCACAACTTGGAGAAACGACCCCAAGTGTTTCCACACAAAAATGGTCTAATACTTAACCTGTATTCAACTGAAGGTATGTAATTCAACTCACAGCTCATCATCATCATCAGGGTGTAAGTGTAAACAAACAGTGGCAATCTTTTAAGGGGTCACTCATCATTATAAACAACTTTTACTACGGGACCAAACCTAAAATCGCGAAAAAAATCGGCTATTCCCTGCATTTTGACGAATTATGCGAACATAAATGTAGGTACTGAACAAAACCATTTTTTTTTCGCGATTACAGGTTTTGTCCCATAGTAAAAGTTGTTCATAATGATGACTACAATTTCCCCTTAAAAGATTGGCACTGTTTACACTTACAGCCGGTATATTTATACGTAGTTGCTGTTCTTATCTCGACTACTAGAACTATTTGCATTCTCACACGTAGGTATAATGACTTCCCTGAAAAATAACAAAACATGTTTTTATTATTGTCAAAATTGGTACAGTCATCTTATCTGTCAACAGTCGTATAACTGTCGTATGATTTTCTTATACATGTTTAACTTTAGCGTAATTTTAAGAGTTAATACCTCACCGGGACGTCATGGCAGCGCAGCCAGGTCGCGTCGCCAACATAATGTGTGGTTGGTTGCGTAACCTAACGGACGCCAGGAGTTCCACCCACAGCTGTACACATTTAGTTGGCAGCGTGACCTGGCGACGTCACCTTGGCGTCCGGTGAGGTATGGCTCCTATTTTACGATTAATAACCCTACTGCAAACGCAATTAGCACAGCAGTGCCACTGTGTGTACTCATGGACAATATGGACGATGTCTGGACTGGAAGGCACCAACATCATCAATTTCAAAAACAAGATTTTCTTTATTTATAAACTATCGGACCCGACAGATGTTGTCCTATCTGAACGATCCTAGAAACCCGACTGCAGCGCCACCTACTGAGTCCAATTGTGTTTTAAAACCATCCAGGAACCCATTCAAATATACACACAAAATTTCATCTAAATCGGGCCCGCCGTTGTTGTTTTATCGGTTTTTTTTTAAGTATCCTATGTCCGTCTCCTGGTACTAAGCTACCTCCCCACCAATTTGCAACCAAACCGGTTCAGCCGTTCTTGGGTTATAAATAGTGTAACTAACACGACTTTCTTTTACATATATTCATAGATAATCAAGTACAGTATAAATTGGTAACAAAAGCAACATATTACATAGAAACAAAAACTTAGACATAAACGTGAGATCAGCTGGAATTAAGGCTTGTCCTCCCTAAAATACGGCGAAAATAAGTAACTTTGTTTCCCTTATTTACAGTAACTATAGCACCTTTATGATAGAAAAAAATACACAATAATCTAGAATAATAAGAAGTGATTTCATGTGTCCTGAAATCTATTTTAGTTTGTAGAACTAAAGAAAAAAAAGGCTAAACCCAGGTCTATTTCTGTCTATTTTCTCGAGTTTTTACCATATTACTCCTACAGTTTTCATTAAAAGTGTTCATAAATTACAGTTCTTTACAAAATAACTTTTATTACTTTTTTAGTCTAATCCCTAGATTTTTTGTAAATCGGTAATTAACTACTTCACTTTTTGCAAGCGTTATGTCATCGCGCTTCTCAATTCTCTCTTCTTTACTATGCAGTCCGACAGTGACCGCACTTTTTACGGCGGACAAGCCTTAAATAAAAAAATCTGATCAATAGGCATGCGCAATCAAAACATAGTGGCTTAGCGTAATGATTAATTGACTATGTTCTCCGGACATTTACTCCTTGATAACAGCCTGCAACTAGTAGGTACATACATAAATACATTGCGATAATTCCATTCTTTATAACAGGGTGAAATAATGGTTGTTTTCCTCTTAAAGGGTCATTGTGCTCATCATTATGAACAACTTTTACTATAGGAACAAACCTGAAATCGCTAAAAAAAATCAGCTGCTCCCTACATTTTGACGAGTTTGATGTAAATAACTGTACAGCAGATTTTTTTTTCGCGATTTCAGGCTTGGTCCCACAGTAAAAGTTGTTTATAATAATGAGTACAATGACCCTTTAAGAGGAAAACAACCATTAAAATTTCACCCTGTATATAATTAGTACACATTACACGATGAAAGCCATAATAGTAACGCTCATTGAATAGATTTATCATCATGATTAATGAATGACTGAGGATCATTTTGTATCACTGTCTATCTATATATTGTTAAATACTATCTCTGTAGATACGTTTATCTATAACAGATACCAGAGTAGTGTATATCATTTTAAATTGACCAGTATCCACAGTAGTATCACAACAATCCTCAAGCGTGCCACTTGATTCTCGCTACCGCATAGCAACAGTTTAGATAATCTTCTAATCTATTAATCAATCTGTGCTCGAGTTCTCGTCAAGGCGTTCAACCCAATCCCTTTCCCTCCTCACAGTCAGTGTCCCCTTTCAAACAGTTTAAAAATTTGCCATCGAGTTAGAAGTCGTTAGCAACCAAAGTCAAATGTCACAAAAACAACAAATTCTTCCAATTGCCAATTAGTTGCCATACGAATTCTTCCGTCACAACAAATTAACGACTGAACCAGTGATAAGTGGTATCTCAGGGCATCATAGCAATAATGCTCGTGGTGTCAGATAACATCGCCTTACCTCCCGGCTGTCGTGGAATAGGAGCCGGCGCTACAACGCCAACGTGCGCGAGAGCACGTACGCCACCTCGGTGTGCGTTCACGTTGTTGTACGGTACGGGAATTTGAATGGTAGATGGTTGATGTATGTGGGTTTATAGTTGGAAACAAAGGGGCAATTCCTGTATCTATCTATATAAATAAAAAGAGAAGTCCTGCCTGACTGATTGACTCATCAACGCCCAGCCTTGAACCCAGAAAGCTGAAATTTTGCACAGAGGTTTCCTTTATAATGTAGACAAGGAATAAGGAAGGATTTCCCGGTAGCACGTTCCCGTGGGATATTTTCCGACATCCACGCGGGCGAAGCCGCGGGCAAAAGCTAGTTTAGAATAAAGCTCGCATTGCAATATCAGTCTTAATCTGTCAAAAATAAGTCTAATTTAGCTATATTATTGACTAGGTCACACACACCACCTTAGATTATGAATTTCATAATCTAAGCACACCACAAATATTCACACACACTAGGTCTAAGATATTGATTGTGACTACACTTGAACGTTTTTAAATGTGATAATTGGCCTTCTGATTTGGTTGTGGAAATAGCCTTGATGAACTTCTGCAAGAAGTTCTAAAAATTAATCATTCAGGGGTTCATTTCAGGTGCTGGACCGGTATATGTAATCGGTAAGGTAACTTCTTACCACATAAGTGCAATATATGTTTGAATTTGATCAATTTCGGGGTCAAAACAATAAAGTATTTGCAAATCAAACGCGCACCAATATGGTTGAATTTTGCGTTCGGTTTGTTAGATTTTATATTATTTTTAGAATAGTTTAATCCAGTGTAGTTTTAGAAACTAGACAAAACTACCTAAGTATACAAAACACTCAGAATTAAGTATTTTTATTTTCATATTTATATCTCACTAGTTTTTTCCCGCGGCTTCGTTCGCATTAATTTAGAATTTGACAATCAATACGGGTTGTACTCTGCTTGTAATAAAATAATTCAATCGAAAGACACGTGGCGCCATCTATTATCATAAGAACGTTATTGTTGTTTTCCTCGGGAACAGTGCTGTTTTTCGGGATGAAAGGTACCCTATGTCCGTTTCTGTACACCTGACTGCGTATATGCTAAATTTCAGTATGTTCGGTTCAGTGGTTTAGGCGTGAAAAGGTAGCAAACAAACAAACTTATTTTCGCATTTATAATATTAGTTGGGATTGTATGCTGCACCAGTCGACGTCATCACATCAATGCCGGCTGTCGTTGAAAACCAGCGCTGGGGCTCTGTCTCACTTAGGGTCGCAGCATTATGCTAAGCTCACGAAGATGTGACGCATATTTTCCATTTTTCCCCCAACTTGTTCTTTTTTGTGTTCTTTCTTTGCGTCATGTTTACCGTAAATAAACGTATTTTCTTTTTTTCTTTCTTACTAAGCAAAACACAAGAATATTTCAAAATCCTTCTTGATTTATTCAGGGGCCTAAAACGGACACATTAATAAATTCCTCTAGAAGCAATTAATTTCCTAAATTTCCAGCAATTTATTATGATTGTGCTATTTGACGTATTTGACATTAAACTTCAATAAAGCAATTCATAATTTGTGGACCATTTTAAGAATCTCCTTAAAAACTGTCAAACAGATGAATTGCGTGCTATGAAAGGTAAGCAGATAAATTATGAATATTGTTAGTTTATGACCGTTTTACGATTTCAAATATCATTCATAATAAATATTCTCCTATTATGATTCTGCCAAAGTGACCGTTTTAGGCCCCCTGTTCATACTCCAGGGGGGCTAAAACGGCCACTTTGGCAGAATCTTAGTAGGATAATATTATGAATAATATTTGAAATCGTAAAACGGTCACAAACTGTCAATTCATAATATATTGTCAGTTTGTGACCGTTTTACGATTTCAAATATTATTCATAATATTATCCTATTATGATTCTGCCAAAGTGGCCGTTTTAGACCCCCAGCTCACATAAACAAAACATTTCACATAATTCCTAAGAAAGTTTAAAATATGAACCGCCAAACCCCAAAACTCACTTTTACTAATCAACCTTGCAATTTCCCGTACCGTACCAAACAAAGGAAACGTACTTTTATCTCGTATACAACGCGAAATGAGCGCGTTCCCATTCTAGCGGGGCCGGACGAGTCGATTAGTCGATGATTCGCAATAAAATTTGCGATTATAACGACGAATGATATAGGAGATAGATGGCCGCGTACTAAAAATAGAAATTGCTTGAGAACTTAGAGCGGTTGCGTGTGTCTAAGAAAAGACTTCAACGCGTTTTGTGTTGAAATAGTTAAATATTCTTGAATATAATTGAGTGTATTTGCTGTTCTTGCAATCTATTGAGGTGTTGCTGTCCTTTTTTGGGTCTTTGGGAGGAAAAGAGAAGGATGCAGTTATTTATAGAATAGCAATAAAATGAATTTGATAGTCAAATGAGGCGTTTAGGATAATTTGATTATTATTTATTTTTACAATCAATCATTTTTCTTTGCAAGAGTTTAGAAAATATGATAATACTCCTCATGTACTACCTGCCGGCCCCTTACTATGTATTGTTAATAAACTGTTACTTACATAGTTAGTAATACATGACTATATAGCTAGTTAGGAGTACCTTGATGTGACAGGTTGTGTTACTGAAAATATTTTAATCTTCGGCGAAAGGCAAATTCATATTGAATAATAGTAGATAGGATTGGAGCCTTAATTGACGTTATTTAGTTTAGTTTTGTGATCATAGGAATAAATGGAATTGTAGAAGTGTACGCCTGCCGTGATCTTTATAATGTAATCAATGTATATACTACAGCATTATAAGAATAAGAATATAAGAATATTTATTTTCACTAAAAATTACAATCAGGTGAAATTGAATTCCTGGACCTCACACACTAGGATTCCCTGTGTTGTGGATCCAGGCTCCTTCGTTTTGTTAACATTTTATTATGTTTCAGCTTATTTCAGAATAGCGATAGGAATTAAGAGGAAACGTGGGTGCTCTTTTGTCCATACAAAAAGATACAAACGCTGTTTTCTTTCTGGTTAATGACCATAACGCAATGATTTTTTACAGAAATATAAATATCAGCTACTTGTATGCCCCTATGTTTTCCTTTTTGATGATATATTATTTTTATAAGAACTAGAACCCTCAAAAAATGCTCAAAATTACCTATTCAGACCGCTGTCAACAGACGCCTAGTGTACCAATTTGACAACTATTAACGAAAAAAGAAAAACATAGGGGCATAGTATATATCCTTCTTATTCAGTTTATGAAATATCTTTTAAATTGGTCCAATATTGGAGGAGGAAATAGGCGAGAGCCAAACCTCGAAATGTGACTTTTTACATAGGCTATTTAGTCGGATCTGCAGTTGTCCTTATCGCACGAATCCGAGGGCGGAGCGCTCGCAGAGCGACAGCAATACCTTCTTAAAATACCTAATTTTCAAAAGTCTGGCTGCCCCCATTTCCTCTTAAGTACCTTCCTTTTGGGGCAGTTGTGTAAAAAGAGCCCGCCATCACAGGCCAATTCTCGCCAATGTGGCTGCTAGCCTGCTCCGGTCATTGATCCGACACACGACCGGCTTGGCGCTGTTGCGTCAGCTTGAGTCTGCTGGTTATACGTATATATAGGCATCTTCTTCGATACGTCACGACATTGACGTCATGCTGTAGTGGGTCGTTTGCACTAACTAGTCATCTTCAATAAACCTTTGACGTCTTTGACCGTTTCAATTTATATCATAAAACGGGACCCTATCAGTAAGACTCCGCTGTCCACTCGTCTGTCTGTCCGTCTGTCACCAGGCTGTATCTCATGAACCGTGATAGTAAGACAGTTAACATTTTCACAGATGATGTATTTCTGTTGTCGCTATAACAACAAAAACAATAAAATAAATATTTAAGAAGATTTTGAAGATTTTGTTGACGCCATATTTTATTTTGTTAAGTTTTAGTTGTGTTGGGTTATTATTATTATACAGTGTGAGTCTACATAATGTGCACAAACTTAAGGATGTGATGCAGACTATCAAACTGAACAACTTTTTCCTGGGGACCAACATCGTAATCGCGGAAAAAAAACAGTCGTCCCATACATTTGGTCGAGTTAGGCATTGTTTTGTAAGGGACGACTGTTTTTTTTCCACGATTAGATGTTGGTCACCAGGAAAAAGTTGTTCAGTTTGATGGTCTTCACCACATCCTTAAGTTTGTGCGGATTATGAAGACTCACACTGTATTGCTGGATGGGAGCAGCACAGAACCGGTTGAAGTGGCGCTGCTTGGGGGAGGGAGGCCTATGTCCAGACGTCTTTCGGCTGAAATGATGATGATGATTATATTGTTATGTTTTTTGTGTAAATAGTTGTATAATAATTTACTATTGTATTAATATTTAACTACATAACGGTGTGTATAACAGAATAATTGTCATAATATTTATCTAGCTTCGTTATGTGACTCTCGGTTTAAAAACAAACAACAGAGGGGCAATTCCCGTATTTTTAACAACGTTCGCAATATCATCTCAAGACTCAATCTGTCAAAAATTGTATAGCGTTTACCTACATTTTTGACATTTCATTGACGCTGGCGTGAGATTGTAAACGTTTTTAAGTACGAGAATTGGCCATCTGACGTTTTATGGATTTCACTTTCATTCGGCATTGAAACTAAGGCTTTGAGTAGCGTAAAAACTGACTGAGATACAGTACAGAAACTAGAAATATACGTATAATTTAAATTTTTAATCGATACTAATATAATATTGCTGAAGAGTTTGTTTGTATGAACGAGCTAATCTCTGGAACTACCAATCGGATTTGAAAAATTCTTTTTGCATTTTATAGCTCAATTCTTGAGGCAGGTTATACCTACGCTATTTAATAATAGCTTATTTTCAACAGCCGTGGAGTTTCTTTCTGGTTCTTCTCCATAGGCAATGACCAATTGGAATAGTGCGACTAGCTTCTGACTTTTCATATACAGGGCTATTTTTAAATGACTGGCTAAATTTTCACAGGGTGTCCTACCCATGAATATGAACAACTTTCACTATGGGACTGAATCTGAAATCACGAAAAAAAAATCTGATGTTTCATACATTTTAGTCGAATATGTATTGAACTTTTGTATGAAATTGCTGATTTTTTTTCGAGATTTCAGAGTTAGTCACATAGTAAAAGTTGTTCATATTTGTGGGTGAAAACTTAGCCAGTCATTTAAAAATAGCCCTGTATACAACGTGTAACGTTAAATGCGCAAAACCTCTTAAGGGGTCATTGTACTGATCATTATGAACAACTTTTACTATGGGACCAAACCTGAAATCGCGAAAAAAAATCAGCTGTTCAGTACATTTATGTTCGCATAATTTGTCAAAATGTAGGTACTGAACAGCTGATTTTTTTTTCGCGATTTCAGGTATGGTCCCGTAGTAAAAGTTGTTCATAATGATGAGTACATTGACCCCTTAAGAGGTTTTGCGCATTTAACGTTACACGTTGTATACTTTCCAAATATCCCACGGTAACGTACCTATTACCTACCGGGAATCCTTCCTTATTCCTTGTCTACATTAAAAAAGGAACCTCTGTGCTAAATTGCAGCTTTCTAGGTCCAATGGCTGGGCGTTGCTGAGTCAGTCAATCAGTCAGTCAGTCAGGACTTCTTTTTTAATTTATATAGATAGATTGGCCATTACCATATTTACTCCTCTAGCAATAGCATTCCTCACGAGGAACATTATTTTTTTATTTATTTATTGCATTCATGTTGTCTACAAGATGTTAGGTAGGTACATAATTTCTGTTTCAAACATGAACCCTGCTAGGGCACAGCAAACATAATTATTTGCAGGTACATACAGCTAGATTTAATATTGCATGCATGACATAAATTATCCTACATTATTAATTACATACTACACTAAATTATTATGAAATGGAAATTTTATTATATTTTACTTTTTTTGTGTTTGACATATCTCGGGACCCTGGGGTCCCGGACCTTTGGAAGGCGTACGAGGGGCCAAAGCCAACTCGCAGAGGCCCCTAGACAATTTTAAATGACGAGGCGGCACCAACCGACGATTATCCCTGTATGCACTATGCAAGTGCACCCAAGGACAACCGCCGGTTGGTGCAGGACTATTGCAGAACATGGAAACAAAATATATTGGGCTATGGGTTTGGGTGGCTATAGTGGATCGGATACCTTAAACTATGGAAGAACTATGTCCCCTGCCTTACCAATGTTATATAATATACACAGTTAAAATGGCAGGGGGTGACTTGCACACTCAATAATGGGCCCCCGGAAACGGTCGCTAGCACATAGTGTCGTAGCGGCAAGGGGGCAACATGTCCTGAGGCGCTTGTGAGGAGTGGAGAGGCATCCCACGGCTATCAGGACAATCCCGGAAGTACGGTCAAGATCCCTACCAGCATCTTACTGAAATACTTCCTTCCTCCGAGCACGTTTGCTCTTGCGAATCTCCACTCAATCCGGCCAATAAAGGCAAGAAAGAGGTGGGAGCTCTGTTCCTCGTCAGTGTTCACTCCAGCCGGCCAATAAAGGCAAGCGAGAGGTGAGGAACAAGACTACTCCCGGTAGATAGGGTCCGTGGGGTCGCTACTGCCCAACAGCTCGCCACATGCTGCCCTGCGGGTTCCTGTATCTCTCTTGGTCTGGCTCCTCATCCTAGACCTGTTCCGGCAAAGTAAACTCTACCGGCACAGACCTAAAATTCGGAGCGCGCAAGCCCCACCACGACGTCAACGTAGAGATACTGCGGTGGGGATATATATATATATATACTTGTATATATTATACTTATACTTATATTATACTTGTATATATATATAATACTACTCATTTAATAATACTTACTTATTATTAAATGAGTTTATTACATTATATTATTATTAAATCAGTACATTATCGTGGATCGCGTTTATAAGGTACGATCACAAATCTCTCATTGACAATCACCCACTCGGAACTGTTAACCATAGAAATATCAATAAATTAGGAGGGTCTACTAGACCATCACGTGCATGACTTTGTGACCCACACGTGGTAGCAGTTCCCAGCCTAGCCTGTTATCTCGGCTGGCAGTACATATATTTGAAAGTTCAAAACTAATATTATGATGTATGTATGTTTGATGGAATGTTGGAATGTATGTTGGATGTAGGTTTGTGGCCTATTCAGGCCAAAGTATACAACCACGTCTGCGATCTAAGACAAAAAACATTTTGAGTTGTGAATACGGTTTAAGGCTCTTGACACTTGAGGGGTTAATCAATTCCGATGTTCTTTTAGACATTACACTGTCTTGATGAGCATTATTTGTTAAGTTACAACAAAACACTCAAAAGGTCAGACGGGAAATTCCCGTATTTTTAACAACGTTCGCAATATCATCTCAGTCTCAATATGTCAAAAATTGTATAGCGTTTACCATAGACTTATAAAAAAAGAGGACTCCGCGCCACGCATTTCAAAAGTGAAGCACAGTAAGTATGCCGAACCGCTTGTACAAACATGCCTCGCGCATACATTTACATCATAGTAAGCCGACCGGCCGCCATTACGTGACACGAGCGACGCGACGGCGTCTTTGCAGGTACTCAAATCACGCACACATAGATCGGTACGGTGCTTCACTTTCGATATGCGTGGCGCGGCGTCCTCCTTTTTTTTAAGTCTATGGCGTTTACCTACATTTTTGACATTTGATTGTCGCTGGCATGAGATTGCGACTTGAATTTGAACGTTTTTAGGTACGAGAATTGGCCTTCTGATTTCTTTACTACCTATGTCAAAATGCCATTGGAATGCATTTAAAGAGGCTAGTGCCTCCTTCTTCATCGTATCATTTATATTTTAAACTAGCTACGCCCCGCGGTTTCATCCGCGTAGACAGGGATAAAAAGTAGCCTATATGTCAATCCAGGGACCCAATTCCGGGCTCGAGCTAGATATCACGACCATGGAGATAAATCTCTGTTTCAAATCTCCGCATCAATGTCCGGTTCAAATCTCGATACTATCAAAAAACCGTATT
Source organism: Cosmia trapezina (assembly GCA_905163495.3). NCBI lineage: Eukaryota > Metazoa > Arthropoda > Insecta > Lepidoptera > Noctuidae > Cosmia > Cosmia trapezina. The sequence goes on from LR991021.1 coordinate 3,467,317, forward strand.
CTGGTAGACCATGGAGAAAGATTTACAACGGAGAAAATAATCTCGTCTAAAAGACGTTCCATTTTTATCGATTCACTTTGATTATAATCGATTAAGCTACGTTTTTCTTTTTTTAGTATTAATAACGTATGTTTAATTTATTAAATCCACATTATAAAAGATAATTTTAGTATATTGTGTTTCTATAACTGTGTTTTTTTTTTATACCCACTTAGGTACTGAAAATAGTAATTGCAAAGTAGCGTGATCCGAAACGCATTTCGCATGATTTGTGTAGTATTATACAGTGCTCTGTGATTTGTGTCCTTTTTCTGACGTAGGTAGGTTTTAATTTTCAAACTAAATAAAACTATTTTTAATCGCGATAAAGGTGTGGAATAAAATTAGTTGTCATGAACTAAAATTCACACCAACATAACACCTTGACTTCAAGTGCAAAAACAGTACTGTATTTTTTTTTCTTTTGCTTATATCTCGAAAACGGTGTGTCCTATCGCAAAAATAATGAAAATTTGGCCCCCTTTTATGAAACCCATAAACCCCGAAGACTCTACATGTATGTACCAAAAAAAAAACGAATATAAACCTACGAATGTAAATTTTGACAGATGTTCCAACGGAGATTTCATATCTCCATACCTTAGGACCAGCCGTGATATCTCGCTGGTTTGCGATCGAAAAATTTATGAATGGAGATCGTTAGAATAGCATTTTTTCGTTTTCGACGGAGATAAGCAGTTTCTCGACTGATATTTCGACTATGGAGATAATTTCCATGCCACCGGAATTGGCCTCCAGGGTGTTAGCTATCTCCATACCAAATTTTATCAAAATTGGTCCAGCCATTTGAGCGTGAAGAAGTAACAAACATACAAAAACACACCCTTTATGGAGGAAGCACACATCCAAAAAAAAATATAAAGTCGTAAAACCTGTCATACCAAGTTTCGTCCAGTCAAGTTTCGTCGGTTGTAACATACGACCTGTAGAGGAGTAGCAACAAACCGACAGACGGAAGCAAATTTTGAGAGACTTGAAGCAGAGACGCTATACGGTCGCTCGGTCATACGAACACAGGGTGTAAGTGGCAATCTTTTAAGGGGTCATTGTACTCATCATTATGAACAACTTTTACTATGAGACCAAACCTAAATCGCGAAAAAAAATCAGCTGTTCCCTACACTTTGACGAATTATGCGAACATAAATGTACTGAACAGCTGATTTTTTTTCACGATTTCATGTTTGGTTCCATGGTAAAAGTTGTTCATAATGATGAGTACAATGACCCCTTAAAATATTGCCACTGTTTACACTTACATCCTGTATGTCTGGTCGAGGAACAAACCCAGTAAGACAGAGACTTACATGAAACATCCACAGACCAAAAAGGCGCTAAGAACATAAATCTCAAGATAAAGTCATATAACATTTTGATAGCCGACTCCACCATTAACGACCCACCATATAAGGTCCCCAACCAATCGCGATCCGTCCTCATTTGCAAAACAAATGCTACAGATGCACATCAAATAGAACTGACAGTATAATATCTACAACACGGAAGAAGGCGGTGACCTATCCATTTCCAAGCCTGGTTAATTGGCGCTTCAATCTAAATCATTTTCTTTAATAACAAGGTGACAATTTCACGCCTATCAAATCGCTTAAACGTATAAAATATGTAAGGAGGGACCGAGGGAGGGAGCACCTGTTGTAGGTACTAGGATTATTTAAAAAAATGCTGTTTATTTTTTGCATACTTATGTCGCTTTTAAATAAAGCAACTATTGAATGGAAGAATATTTACTCAACCACAAAGCGAAATTAAGTTAAAAAAATTATATGAGCTAACACTAAATTAAATAATATTATGTACAAAGTATGTATTAGGTCTTTACCTATGAAATTGCCGTTCTGCAGTATTCTGCGGTGCACCATAGGACCCAATCCATTGTTCGCCAAACATGGTGATTAACTCAAGACAATGTTTATGTTATGTTCTTTCTCCAGGATCAGCTTACATAATGACAGGTTACATGAGTTAAGTACTAAAATTGTTTATTTTATTTGACAAAAATATAATTTAATGTATTGTGTTGCGTAAATTATTTTGCATAGGTACTATTGTATAGAATCTAGTTCTTCTAACTGAACAGACAGCTGTGCTGCTGGGGAGTTTGTTCCGCTACTTCTTCTTCCCAGCTAAAGCACTAGGAAGTGGTGAAGGGCGGGCGTTTTGTGGGGACTGTCTTACTGTAATTTTGACGTTCAAAAAGTGCTGATTCTCAGCCTAATTTGAATAAAGGACTTTGATTTTGATTTTTGATTTTATGGTTTTTTTTTGTTTGCACACATGTTCAAGGATTCAAGTTTATTCACTCATTAACCTAGTGGCCAAATTCTACAGTGTTTAAATTTACTCAAAATTAAAACTCTTTGACCTAATTACTGCACCGATTTCGTTTATTTTTTGTCTATCGTCAGCAAAGGCGATATCAAGTATCTGGTAGAATTTATTGCACACATGTGAGCCCCATACCGTATATTATATAATACAGCCGTCTGTAATGTGTAGTGGACGTGTATAAAGACAGGTGTCAATCCTGGAATATTCAAGATGACATGCTGTGTACCTAAGCTAATTAATATTGTGTAACTAATGTGTAATAACATCATATTACAGTCACTGGCTTTCCTTCCAATACAATAGGTAGGAATTTAATATGCTTACGATTTTCCTTGTAATATAATGAACTTATGTAAACCTCTTTCTTTCCGTGTTCTCAAGATTTATTTTTACTGAAGAACACATCTTTTTTTTTAAATAATTTTATAAAATTCAAACGGCCCTATTACACAAAACGAGGTTTTTCTTCGGTCATGGTTTGAACCATAGAGCCAGTTTTGTATTAAGAACCCTAGCTTTGATAGAAATACAGTACTCTATACAAAACTGACAACTTAGTCCGGTACTAAGTTGTCAGTTTTGTAAAACTAACATCTTAATGTGTCGGAATAAAGTTCGAAATTCAAAAAAGGGTCCATCGTTTAAACCAGGGTTTGAAGATGAACCTTGTTTTATACTAAGACGGTTACAAGTTTAATTCTAGTAACTAAATGGAAGATCTTGCTACTGTTAGTAATTCGTAGACCAACACATCTCGATCATTATTTAACGTTTCGGCTATGAGATCGACGACCGTAGATAAATCATTATTTATCAGAAATCTAAGCAGTTCGAGTTTTCACATCATTACTTTTATCTAATCGTCCATTACAACCAAAAATGGTGCAGAACCTATTGAGAATTTACCCTCTAAAGTTGTGCAAACTACGTCAATCAAAACAGAAAGCCCATAGACGGAACGCTCCCACCATCACTAAGGTCCGTATTACAGAAGGAAACTCAAGCACTGATCTTTGTTTAAATCTAGTTTGAAACTAGATTCAACCAATCAAATGGCTTGAATCTAGTTTTAAGTAATGCTTGAGTATTGAGTGACGTTCTGTAATACGGGCCTAAGACGGTGCTGCAGTGTGAACGTGCCTAAAAACACATGCACATGTGGTTCATAGGAATCACCCAATACCCAACACATGTGCCAAGAACTTACCATTATACGACTAGTGTAACATGAGTTTAACCGCATAAGGAACTACAGAGGAACACTTTATAAAAAAAATATCACTCGAGATGATAGAAGGATTCTAACAATACCCTATACCTACATCCAAATCTGTTCTTGCATTTCAAAGTTATGGTGGAATAAAGAAATACATCAACCCAGAAAACATTACAATCCTTTGGGTAGTCGTGTAATAAGTACTGAATTTGAGTGACATAATAATAATTGGTGTTCGCTCTAACTGGAAAACCAGGGAGTGATAGTAAAAGGAGGAAAACAGTTCAAAGTCTTCAAACATATTATTATGTTCCTTATTTATTTACAAAACATCCTGAGGACTTATAGAAAAATAACTGAAAAGCGGATTTATCAGAGGATATATCGTGGTTACTCTCTGAGAAGAGAAAGAAGAAAGAAATTGGTTAAAAATAACACTTTTACACGTCAAAAGGCGGGACTATACGCCAATGACCTTGAGTGGTTAGCTTGCGCGTTCTGCGCTGAGCTCACGCAACGCATCGTACGTCCAGCCAGTAATAGGACTCGCCCATCAAGGAGCGCTGTCCCAAATTAGACGCATTATTAATTTATTATACATAAAACAAAAGGCATTTTAATAAAACACGTATACTAAAAGATAAATAATTAAATTACCTTTAAAATGGTGAAGGTTTCATAAAAACATGCCTGACAGTTTTTGCGTGATTCTCAGTTTTTTATCTGCTTTAGACATAATTTACAAATTAATTACACTATTTAATATAAACACAATCTAAAATATTCACAAATTAAGTTATTAAAAAAATGCTCTAATTTAACATATATTTTTTCCAAATCATTAACACTACTCGTTTAGACGTGATCTTCAGTTTAAAATCATCAAAAGTCAGATAGCGTCGCCTTAGACGAGTATAGCTGTTAACCGCGGGAGCGACACCATTAAAAAATCAAGAGCGAGTCGGACTCGCGCACCGAGGGTTCCGTTCCGATTTCTGAAAAAGTGTGCTATTTAGAGACATCGTTTTATTTTACATAAACCTCTATCCCATTGAATAATTTCAGATTTTTCTCTTTGTAAACTTCGGAGATAAGGGGGGGAACGGTATTCTTTTTTACATTTTTCATCAGAAGTCAAAAACTATGCGGCTTAAAAAAAAGGAAAAAAATGTTTGAGAATGTGCAAACAGCGCTCTTTCATATGATACCCCACATGCCCTAGTAGCCCCACTTTGATTTTTTAAGACCCCCTTTCAGTCCCTGTTGCAAAAAAAACATAAATATTTTAATTTCTTTCTTACTTGCAAAATAGTTGGATCAACATCATATAAAACTATTCTAAAATTCAAGTTGATAGCATTAGTAGTTCTTGAGATATCCAGCTGTGACAGACAGACAGACAGACAGACACACAGACAAACTGAGTGACACCATAAGGGTTCCTTTTTTACCATTTTGGTACGAAACCCTAATAATAAGTCTGGAGATATGGAATATTTTGAAATTGTTTGTATCAAAAAACTCAACACTAACCGAACCTAGGAGGTTTAGAGTTGATTTTTTTGATACAAAAAATTCTACCTCATCTGACTAAAAATAGGAAATTGCAAAATGTTCCATATCTCCAGACTTATTAATTTTTTTCTCAATGGTGTCGCTGTTAACAGGTATCTCGCCTTAAAACTAGATGGTGTCTGCAACGTGACGGTGTTTCCAAACCGACTACTCACCAAGAAACACCTTATTAAACTCAGAGGTCCCAGTCTCTTTTAATTCTCTTCCATACAATTTCATTGTTATGGTCAGATCATAATTTAAGGACCATTAAGGTCTGACAAGGGGGCCTAGACAAAATCCCCTTTCTGTTAGCGTTAACGCCAAAGGAAAGATCAGATTGTATGGAGTTGACAGCAGTAGTCACGTGACATCTCTGAAGCTAATGTCCATCCATAAAATAAAAAAATCCATACTAAAATCCATACTATCCATAATCCATAATCCACAATCCAAAATCCATACTATCCATAATCCATACTAAAATCCATACTATTTTGATCTTTGCGTTGGCGTTAACGCTTGCAGGAAAGGTATTTTGTCTAGAGGGAGTGGTCTCTTGAGGAAAGCAGTTTTATAGGATTGAGTGAACCTGTCCTGTAATGCATAATCCACAATCCAAAATCCATATATCCATAATCTATAATCCATAATCCACAATCCAAAATCCATACTATCCATAATCCATACTAAAATCCATACTATTTTGATCTTTGCGTTGGCGTTAACGCTTGCAGATAAAGGTATTTTGTCTAGAGGGAGTGGTCTCTTGAGGAAAGCAGGTTCACAGGTTTGAGTGGACCTGTCCTGACGGTTTACGCATGTGTCAGTAATTGTGTATCTCAACTTATAATTAAAGAAGCACATCGTTATAGTTTGCGCACAAGTGCTAGTCACCGCGTGAGATATGTGAGCGGTGAGACGGAGTAGAGTAAGATTGGCAGACTGACTTAGGTTGGCTTTTGTCTACCTCCCCCACTAGACTAGCACTTGCGCGCACACTGTAGTAATTATTTTGAGTATTTCCTAACAAGTGCTGCTTAAAAGTGACATGTACGATACATTGGTCATAAATTCATATACGATGATGCATAGTAGGTATGCCTGTATACATAATAAGGTGTTTCCTCACGTGATGAGCAATCCATTGAGGAGATAATTAATTAACATACCGTTTTACCTTGTAGTTCAAGGCTAAGGAGACGATATACATCCAACTGTTACATTTACTATAGCTTTTGTCCGCGGCTTCGCCCGCGTGGATGTTGGAAAATATCCCATGGGAACGTGCTACCGCGAAATCCTTCTTCCTTCCTTATTCCTTTTTTATTTATAAAATATTTTTTTATTTCGTTACGTTTTTTATATATTTTTAAATTTTGTCTTGTGTACCTATGCCTTTAGTTTAAACTCACAAATTATCATCGATAATATTATTATCGTCACCAATTACTCATAATAAATATAGTGTGACTGGTAATTAGTGACCGATACTTAAACACATGATAACAAACAACTTTTACTATGGGACCAAACCTGAAATCGCGAATAAAAATCAGCTGTTCCCTACATTTTGACGAGTTAATGCGAACGTAAATGTAGGGAAGAACCATAGACTTATAAAAAAAGATGGACTCCGCGCCACGCATATCGAAAGTGAAGCACCCTACCGATCTATGTGTGCATGATTTGAGTACCTGCAAAGACGCCGTCGCTCGTGTCACGTAATGGCGGCCGGTCGGCATACTATGATGTAAATGTGTGCGCGAGGCGTGTTTGTACAAACGGTCCCGGCATACTTACTGTGCTTCACTTTCGATATGCGCAGCGCGGAGTCCATCTTTTTTTATAAGTCTATGGGAAGAACTTATTTTTTTCCGTGATTTCAGGTTTGGTCCCATAGTAAAAGTCGTTTGTTATCATAAGTACAATCATGTGTATTAAGTATCGGTCACTAATTACCAGTCACCCTATACAACGTGTAACGTTAAATGCGCAAAACCTCTTAAGGGGTCATCGTACTCATCATTATGAACAACTTTTACTATGGGACCAAAACTGAAATCGCGAAAAAAAAATCAGCTGTTCAGTACATTTCTGTTCGCATAATTCGTCAAAATGTACTGAACAGCTGATTTTTTTTTCGCGATTTCAGGTTTGGTCCCATACTAAAAGTTGTTCATAATAATGAGTACAATGACCCCTTCAGAGGTTTTGCGCATTTAACGTTACACGTTGTATAAATTTATTTTAATTCAATATTCTTATGCCGATAATGATTACCCTCACCCTACACCTTATCTTCCGTTATTCTTCAAGCTAACGCTATCAGTCGCTTATTAAAACCCATTGGCTTTGACTGAAATAACAGCTTGTAATAGTTTATCTATCGATTGGAATATAAAGGAGTCAGGCAGGCATTTAGCAGAAACCAGCCGATTTGATTATGCAAGCCTTATTAAGGCGAGTAGTGCCACCATTGAGAAAAAAATCATAAGTTTGGAGATCAGGGTACCGTGGTCCTGGCACAGGCAACTGAAGGAACACGGGTGGGTTTTAGTCAGTAAAAGTCTGACACGCCCTTCCGCTCCACCCAGAGCGGGCGGTCATTTAATGATTTCCCATCACAAAAAAAAAAGTCCAGTGGAGATATGGAACATTTTGAAATTTCCTATGCTCATATTTTTATCCAGTTGAGGTAGAATTGTTTGTATAAAAAAATCAACTCTAAACCAGTTTCGAAGCCTTAGCATTTAACGCCAAAAACGGCTCTCATTAAATTCTACCTCATCTGACTAAAAATGTGAGCATAGGAAATTTCAAAATGTTCTATATCTCAAAAATGTTCATAGGATTTTTTTGTCAATGGTGGCGCTAGTTGGCGGCACTACTCGCCTTAAATGCTAGATACGCAAAGGTCGAGACTCGCATACCTTGAAGAAACTAATGGATATTGGAAATAGACGGAATTTCGTCATAATTTAGACTATTCATAAGTTCCTGTTCTCCATATACCTACCATGAGTTCCTGTTATATTCAGGTTAAGCTACGCTGGCCTCGGTTGGTCCGTGCCTCGGAAAGATCTTTACATACCGAGACTCGTCCGTGCCTCGGAAAGCACGTTAAGCCGTTGGTCCTGGCTGTCATTCGTGGATCTTTGACAGTCGTTACGGGTCGTCAGAAGCCCGACAGTCTGACAACCAGTCTTTCCAAGGGGTATAGTAATATTCCCAGTTATTGGGTTGTGGAGGTCAGATAGGCCGTCGCTCCATGTAAAATACTGGTATTCAGCTGCATCCGGTTAGACTGGGAGCCGACCCAACATAATTGGGAAAAGGCTGGGCATATGATGATAAGTTCCTGTTATGAGCTAGACCGTATCCTTGACATCTTTCAATTGAACTTATTGTAGCAAATTTTTAAACTGCTATAAATGTCCAGAACGCTCAGTTTTTGTTAGTGTAAAAAAAATGCTACATTCAGCAGATAAGCGACTTTATTTTTTTCCCCAATAAAATCAAATGTGTACCATATGGTCTGATGTACAAATCTTTCAGAGTACACAAAACTGTGCTGAACGTTTACCACATAAAAAGAAGCTTGTAGACTGGCAAATCTTTGATCACGGCATGGCGGCATGGACTATAACGCTATCTCGTATTGCCAGTGGCATATTATGCCATTGACTCATTGTATACAAAGTGGCGATTAGGTTATACGTATTCAGTAAAATTATGATTCAGGAATCTGGAAACATTTACCGCGTGGGTAATGCACTTTCGTAGAAAACAGCAGATTTTTTTTTATAACCGAAAATTTTCAACGCAGTGTGGTCTAGAATCATGTACTGAATACGTAGTTTCATGTGATAACATAATCGCTGCTCTGTATTACAATAAACAGTACTTGTTTGGTTGTTTTCTAACTGCGTCAGACCCACGTCAAATTAGCGTGAAGCAGTAAATCCTGCGCAAACACATGTGGAACAGATTTATCTCAATCTCTGATAGCTCTGCATCTAATAACATGATCATTACGTACCTACAAGTATGGTAACAACGTTCTCAGGCACGTGCAGGTAACTATTTGTGTGTCTTATCTCGGAAAATACTGCAGGTATGCTGAATGCTGATGCGGGTTTTACTATTATTAAGCTGTTATTGTTTGTTGTTTTGTACAACGTATTATGTTTCAAGGAATGGAAGAGTACAGATGTTAGCGTGTTTGTGTAGAATTATCATTTTCTTTTACAACTTTTCTTCGCCCTACAGCCTGTAAGCCTCCTTCGTTACGTCAATTTCGATACCTATTTTTATATAAACTTTAACAGAGCCGGAAATCTGACTATTATTGTGACTTCGCCATATTGCCAATGTGGACCTTTTAACCTTTTACGAGCCCACTATTCTGCAAAACTTTGGTGCAGATCCCTATAATATCTCCCAGTTTGATTTAGGACATTATAGTGTCTTCCGGTATGATTTAGGATGTCCCGTCAAGCGATCGCCTGCTAAGTAGAATTCATATGTATAAGCGCTCAACGGTTTTCACGTTCATGTAAATGTGTATTGTCTTGTATGTAGTGTATTTCTCCAATGGACTATCGCACATCCATAAGACGTTTGCCGAGAGTCTGTTTTTCATATATCCGCTCTTTCTAGCCACGATCTATTAGCCAAGTCTTTTTCTAAATAAAAAAGCAGCCAAGTGCGCGTCGGACCACGCACAATGAAGCGTTAGGTAGTTGGGATGAATTTATCCCAAATACAAACTTAACATTGTAGTTGAAAAATATGTTCTCCCATGAACTTTTTTATGTGATATAACCACAAATTCAACGATTTACGTACTTATTCCCTTATTTGTGCTGGTCAACGGGAAGTACTCTGGGTTTTGATTTATTTGCGAGTATCAAAATAATTATGTCGCATAAATGCCCGACAATTTTATTGCGTTGACTTAGAAGCTTGATTTTTTTTAGAGCTCCAAGGGACCGTAGACCTACGTGATCTGATATTAATTTCAATTGATACCTACCTCCACGCGTTCCTGAGAAAAAGGGTATTGACAGACTGACTACCGTTCCGTGTCCCATTGATCTAGAATCATGAAATTTAGCAAGAAGCAAGATCTCACACCACAAGTAAAGGAAAAAGTCCGTAAAATGGTAATCTGTAATTTTATCACATATTTTTTTTGGGATTTCAATGTTAAGCTTGTTTTTGGAATAAATTCTGTTCAACTACGGAACCCTTAAGGCTCTTACAGACAGAGGCGATATCGCGTCGCGACGCGATATTTTTCTACGGATATAATATCGAAATATCGCGTCGCGACCGCGATATCGCCTCTGTCTGTAAGAGCCTTTAATTGTGCGTGGTCCAACACGCACTTGGCCGGTTTTTTCTCTATCGTTTGCCTTTACAATACAATTCTTTTCCACTCTCACGATGTCGTCATTCCACATTTCCTTCAGTCTATTTTTATGTTATTCCCAATCCTGAAAACCTACAGTCCAACATAGACAATCTTCCCAAAACACATAAATAAATGATCATCCTCTCTTCCAATTCGCTTCTGACTTGCATGTTTACAGCCAACTTGTAAACAACGTGAATGTTTTGTCTCCAGTCGTCCGAATGGTCGAAAGAATTCCATTTCATCGTAAATATAAACTGTTGGTGACTGAATTGGAGGAGGTGTACGTGATTGAATTCAGGAGGGCACGTCAGATCAGCAGATGGTTTGCGAGTTATTGGTGCTTACATATAAGAACGTAAAAGGAACGGAATTGCTAATTATAATTATGTATATGTTATAGTCCAACCTCGAAGCTCCGGCGCTCCTAGGTTTGACTAGTCAATCCTCAGGTCTGACTTCACGTCCTAATCAAATCCCAAACAAATGCAGTTTTTCGCCCTCTGACTAAAGAATTTTCGTCAAACCTAGGAGAAACTAATTTGGTCAGGCAAACGTCGAAACTCAATTTAATGAAATCGGGTTTTGACCAATCAAACTAACTAACCTCAAAACACCTAGGTTAGGCTTGGGTCCGGGTTTTCGTCAGCAGGTCGACCCTATTTCTGTCTGCAGGGTTTAAAGGAACCTAACCAAACCGAACCTCAGGGTGCCCCTGACGTCGACGTTTGACCGAGTCTGCCAGTCGCTTCTAGGATCGAGTAGGCAAAGCAAGAAACAGATTATTTTACTTTCGTCCTTTGACTGAAAAGTTAGGAACTTCTAGGTTTGACTAAAAATACTTTAGTCAAAGGCCGAAATTGTAATTTATTTCGGGGTTTGCCCGAAGGCCTTGGTCAAACCTAGGATACAACAGTCATTCCGGGAAGAGTCTGCATATCGACCTTTGACTATGCCATATACATTACCGACCTACGTGGGTGTCTTTTAATTAGTTTCTGAAAACTAAGTTTAATTTTTCTTATTTAAAAGAGCACCAATCCAAGCAATTGCAAAAGTAGCATTAACATGGAATGCATTCTGAAAGGTGGCAATTTCAATAGCTGAGAAATACTTCGCTCTTTTGATTAATTGAAATTATATCTCTGTTGTTCACTAAAATAGCGCGATGGACGATTCTTCGAATCGCATCGCTGATGCGTCGGGTGCGCGACAGTTACCCAACAGCCTCGTGGCTACTGTAGACATGGTGGCTGGCCAAATTTTATGTCGCTGGATGGTGGCTCACGGACCGTCATTCAGATATTAGAGATAAGTTTTAGGTACACTTAATGTGTTTTAGTTAGTAACTTGTGTCAAATGTTCGCATCATGATCTCTGGTCTGATAATAAAGATTTATTTATTTTATCTAACAGCCGTCTAGTACTTATGTGACGTAGGTATCTTTACTCGTTCTGGAACCCCGTGTTAATTAAAATGAATAATTGGCATAATAAGAGCGGCAATATATCATACATCACGGAGAATTCTTGCCACGCTAATGACCATCACCTGCCTAGCCTTCTTCCAACTATGTTTGGGGTCGGCTTCCAGTCTAACCAGCAGCAGCTAAATACCTATCAGTATTTTACATGGATCGAATGCCTATCTGACCTCCACGACCCCTGGGTAATACGATACCCCTTGGTAAGACTTTCGGGCTTCTGACGACCTGTATTGATTGACTGCCGCGAATTACAGCCCCCAACAGCAGGACCAACGGCTTAACGTGCTTTCCGAGGCACGGAGGAGTCTCGCGGTTTGTCCGTGGATGGGACATACCGCGGTATGTCCCATCCACGGACAAACCGCACTAAGCGTAGCTTAACCTGATCGATCGACCCGTGCGGCTGAAAAAGAAAGGAAGGACATTTCAAAAACACGCGTGTCATGTACCTATGTAATTAGTTAAGAAAACTTCTAAAATATGTCTTAATTCGGTAACGCAGGAATTTGGATCGCGAACACAAAAATACAGAAACCACCAAAATGATATGATTTTCACTTTCTAGTATTTCTTAGTCAGGCATCCGTGGTGCATAGATATTATCTTCAATACCTTTTCCTGTTCAAACTTTGTTCAACATCTGTAGGTCATTTTGGGGGACTGTCTTGTGTAATTGAGCAGATTCTCAGCCTAATTTGAGATGACTTTGGATTTTGATTTTAAGAGCGTATACTACCTCAAATGGCTTAGCATGATCCTCTAAAAAAATGAAAAAAATGCTGCAGCATTAATTTTGAAATAAATAAAATTATGGTAAAGTTGAGGATTAATGTTAAGTACCTACCATGTTTGACGAAAACACGATTCCATAAAATTTTCTCGATAGAAAAAAAATCTAAATTTACCTCCAAACCGAACAATAAACCGCAAATACCATTCAAAAAATACTTCAAATTAGATCATGAAACTTTTCATACTAATTAAACTATCTATAAAGCAGGTCTTATGTTTTTTATTTTTTTCAAATTGCCATTATTTTCATCATAAAAAGCAATTGCCTAAACTATCAGCGCCCAGCACCGCACTCAGTCTCGCTGGTAGGTATTTACTAAAAACTTGAAGATCTCCTAGACCACAAACAGTTTACTACACAATCAAAACAGTTCCCAGACGCAATAGCTGACTTCCTAAGTCTTCACGTCATTCACAATCTAGTGCAGATAGTCCTGTGTCACGTAGACACGCTACTGATTGACACTAGTTGACTCCGTGACGACAATCGCGAATGATGTCAGGTCATACAGCGGACGAATCGAGGTCAAGGTCAGATTTTGTAAGAGATAGGTACTTGAGATTGTTCGGTGTAAGAAGCTGATTAAAGAATGGAGACTTATCTGGACATTGATTCACATTGATCAATTACAGTAATTAAGTACCTACCTAAGTATTTAGCTTAAAGTTTACCGGAAATCAAAATTTATTTAAATTATCGGTATTCTATTTATATTAAATAACCTTGAAATAGCTTATGATAGACCTTATAGCCGTTCTAAAAAATATCTCAAGTAGGTAGTAGGTAAGCTAAGATTTTTTTAGAATAAAAACTTTTTAAAAAGTTTTTATTTTTCACTTTTTAGTCGTGGTACTACAGTAGTACTCAACTAATATGGCTTATCGATGTACCTGCGCAGAAGATGAATTTCAAAGCGCGGGAAATGCTATTGACCAACCGGCACCCGCCACGCTTTTTCCTGTACCGCTATTGGTCGGTAGCTGCCGCCATGTTAGCGCGCGCCGCTTGACAGCCGCCATACTTGCGAGTGAGACGGAACTAACAGCTGCAGTGTATTATGAACCTTATAGTAGTGATCTAAGGTTGATTGTAAGTTTTAAGTATTCTCGTTAATCTTCGGGGCCATACTTTCTTTTCTGTGCGAACGAAGATTCACGACGCGCCTTATCACTTGGGTACTACTGTACTCCACACAAATTCTAACACCACTACCTGCAAAAGAAATGAGAACATCATCGACATAATAGACTTTCAAAGTCTTCTATCTCTCATAACCTACACCGACTGACCTAACCTACCTCGAAGTTGGTCCCATGTAAAATTTATTATTATTATTATTTTTCATATGTTTACATATCTCGGACCCTGGGGTCCCGGACCTTTGGAAGGCTTACGAGGGGCCGAAGCCAACTCGCAGAGGCCCCTTAGACAATTTTAAATGACGAGGAGGCACCAGCCGATGATTATCCCTGTATGCACTATGCAAGTGCACCCAAGGACAACCCCAGGTTGGTGCAGGACTATTGCAGAACATGGAAACAAAACATATCGGGCTATGAGTTTGGGTGGTTGTGGACTGGTTACCTAAAACTATGGAAACACTATGGCCCCTGCCTGCCTCACTAATGTTTTGATACCAATACACAGATAAAATGGCAGGGGGTGACTTGCACACTCAGTAATGGGCCCCCGGAAACGGTCGCTAGCACATAGTGTCGTAGCGGCAAGGGTGCAATATGTCCTGAGGTGCTTGTGAGGAGTGGAGAGGTATCCCACGGTTCTCAGAACAATCCCAGAGCCCGGAAGATGGTCAAGATCCCTACAAACACTTACTGGAATACTTCCTTCCTCCGAGCACTTTTGCTCTTGCGAATCTCCACTCAAGTCAGCCAATAAAGGCAAGAATGAGGTGGGAGCTCTGTTTCCGTCAGTGTTCACTCTAGGCAAATAAAGGCAAGCCAGAGATGAGGAACAAGACTACTCCCGGGAGATAGGGTCCGTGGGGTCGCTACTGCCCAACAGCTCGCCACATGCTGCCCTGCGGGTTTCTGTAATTATTATTATTAACTTTACTTGGGTGGTTTTGAGTTTTTCCTACTTTTTATAGTACTAGGGCCATGACCAAGACCATGTCACATCGTTTTACAGACAAAACCGTATAAAATCGGTGCGCGTGACATTTTGATGAGTTTGATGAAATAAATGTACTGGATAGCTGATTTTTTTTCCCGATTTCAGGTTTGGACCCATAGTAAAAGTTGTTCAAAATGATGAGTACAATGACCCCTTAAGAGGTTTAGTGTAAACAAAAAATAATGTTGTATACTACCTCAAAAGGCTTAGCATGATCCCCCGTTATGTCGAAAATACTGCAGCATTAATTTTGAAATAAATATAAGGTAAAGTGGAGCATTATTGCTAGGTACTATGTTTGACGAAAACACGATTCCATAAAATGTTCTCTATAGAAAAAAAAACCAAATTTACCTCCAAATTGAACAATAAACCGCTGGTATTCAAAAAATACTCCAAATTAGATCATGAAACTTTGCATACCAACCGTAACTATGAGATAGTATGGGCTCTTATTGATGCACAAACACACACTAACAAACAATAACAGAGTGATCACTCCTGCGTGACGTCATCACACATGTTATTATCATCTCCGACCGAGGCACTAAGTGTGGTCAGTCAATATTGTGCTCGTTAGGATGATTATATTTAGCATCATTTGCTATCGTCTGTCGTGTCAACTCGTGTCGCGTGTAATAAGTAGGCGTGTATTTACTATGTACATTATAGGTGACGACATCAAAAACATATTATTGTTGAGGAGTTAGTTTACCTATACATATATTATTTGTAAAGCAATAACTGCAGAATATGCTACATCGGAACGTATTTTAAAATGATTAAGGGGTAACAGGAATGGGAGAGGCAGCCTCACGCCCTCAGTCGCCGCAGGAGACGCCCTGGGCGGCGGGAATCGCGGGGCGATTTCCGGCCACCGTAGGCGCGGGCCTGCGGACGGTGAGCAGCGGGTAGCTCGCCGTCCGGTAAGGACCAGGCCCGAGTCGACGGCGCGTTGTGTTCCACGCGCGCCTCAAAGAGATGTCAGCAAGTGACGGGGCCCAATAGGGCCGACGCCGCTGGGGTCGCGGGTTGTCCGAAGGGGTTACCGCGGCCCTGGCATAGGCAACTGAAGGAACACGGGTGGGTTTTAGTCAGTAAAAGTCTGACACGCCCTCCCGCTCCACCCAGAGCGGGAGAAGTTATTTGATGATTTCCCACCCTCAAAAAAAAAAAAAAAAAAGGGGTAACAGGAATAATAACCAAATAGAAAAGGGTAAGAGTAGGGTAAGGGTAAGGGGTTTAGGGGGTGTCAGAGGCATTCTAATAAACTCAGCTCAATAAGTATTATGATCTGTTTATGAGATGAGTTAAATAATGTTAAATTAATATTATTTATTAGTTCGCCAACCGATTATTTTTTTCAAAAAGCATCTTTTCTTTTATCATTCTTAAACATTTTGGTCCTCTATGAGCGAGAGACGAGACAAAATGTGACAATAAGAGTAACAAAATAGTAAAGAAAAGCTCATCAAATCACAATAATATTTTACAAGACACCAAACCTTACCTTCACTTTATTATTTATTTCTGACGATACCCGTACAAGCGATACCAAGAAAAAGCACAATAATAAAGAACATAATTCACATTAAAGAGCTCTTGAAGATCGTATCACACGTACCGACCCTTTAATTACGGCGCCATTTATTTTACAAAAAGACATTTACAAATAATATCTACATATTTCATTTTCCAGAATGTTGTCTGCTTATTTATATAATACACAATGTGCAGCTGCAATTATGCGTGCAGTATTAAAATAATAATAATATGTACAGTACCTACTTGTATATAAAAAAGGAGGGTCAAACATTAGGTCATCAAAAAAATTCATACGCATCACTGTCACCAGGAAAAGTGTTCATAATGCTGGCAGAATTGTCACGTTGCCTTTGTTGTATGGCAATGCTGATAATAATATCTAAGTATATATAAATAAAATAAAAGAGCTACTTAAGTCCTAACTGACTGACTGACTCATCAACGCCTAGCCCAAAACCTTGGACCTAGAAAGCTGAAATTTTGCACAGAGATTTCCTTTATAATATAGACAAGGAATAAGGAAGGAATTTCCGGTTGTATCTTCCGACACAGGAAGTGCTAGTCTTATTATATTGCACCTTCTGAATAAGCACGCATTTCTTCGATGTCCAACAGTAATGGTATCCATTTTTCTTCGCAATTAAAGGTTGGAAGAACGCGGAACATGGTCGAGATTTTGGAACAATTTATGAACTCCCACTGTCTCACGCCAACTTCCAGTTACAATCCCCATGGAATCGCTCAATAAGTACTTATCTATACTAATATTATAAAGAGGTAAAATTTGTGTGTAAGTTTGTAAGTTTGTATGTAGGGAGTAATCTCCGGAACTAATGATACAATTCTAAAATTTTTTTAATTATTCCTGAGTGCTATAGGCTATAAATTATATTTATATCATGCATATTAGCCGAGCTATCACAAGTTTTGTCTAACAAGTCGGAAAGAAATACCTCTTTAAACAGACTTTTTTGCATGCGCTGCCTAAACGGTTGTTTAAAATTGAGAACAATGTATGGCAGTCTGGTCTGTCTTAAATAATTCTGCAAAAAAGTCCGCGACACCATATTTCTATCTTTTATATTTTATCTTTTATACATCTTTTATTGTTTTAAAAAAGTATTTTTTAGAAATACTTACGTTTGGATGATTATTTAAACAACAATACATCAATCCTTATCAAAATAAGTTATTTTATGATCACAAGGACATCATGGAGATAAGATTTGGCCTTTACAGTATGGCAATTGGTCATACAGTTTCGGAGATAATATAAAATTACTAAAACGCAAAATAACTTTAATTCATACCGGTTCCTCTTGAGCAAACATGTTTAGAGCGGACGTTTTATCAATTTACCCATAGATGGCATTGTGCAAAATGTCGGTGGAATACAGCGGAAGAGTTTGTTTTTTGTTAGTTTGTTTGAACGCGCTATCTCTGGAACTACGCCAGTCGGATTTGAAAAAATCTTTTTGCATTTTATAACCCAGTTCTTGACGAGGGCTATAGGCTATTTAACATCACGCTAGGGCCCTTAGAAGCCGAGCGCGAAGTAATAGCGCGGGCAGGTGATGCGGAAGGATATAGGCTATTTAACATCACGCTATGGCCCTTAGGAGCCGAGCGCGAAGTAATAGCGCGGGCAGGCGATGCGGAAGGATATAGCCTATTTAACATCACGCTAGGGCCCTTAGGAGCCGAGCGCGAAGTAATAGCGCGGGCAGGCGATGCGGAAGGATATAGGCTATTTAACATCACGCTAGGGCCCTTAGGAGCCGAGCGCGAAGTAATAGCGCGGGCAGGCGATGCGGAAGGATATAGCCTATTTAACATCACGCTAGGGCCCTTAGGAGCCGAGCGCGAAGTAATAGCGCGGGCAGGCGATGGGGAAGGATATAGCCTATTTAACATCACGCTATGGCCCTTAGGAGCCGAGTGCGAAGTAATAGCGCGGGCAGGCGATGCGGAAGGATATAGCCTATTTAACATCACGCTAGGGCCCTTAGGAGCCGAGCGCGAAGTAATAGCGCGGGCAGGCGATGGGGAAGGATATAGTCTATTTAACATCACGCTAGGGCCTAGGAGCCGAGCGCGAAGTAATAGCGCGGGCAGGCATTGCGATGCGATGCGTTGGGGTTGGTGGGTGGGGGGTACAAGAAATTTCACGCGGACGAAGTCGCGGGCAGAAGCTAGTACTACTAATAATTCTTGTTTCTAAAGAGTTCATCATCTTTTTGTTGGCGTCTACTTGCACAAGCAAATAAGCTATCTGGATCCTATAAATTATTATTTTTCCATTCATATAAACATGCTGGTTGTTTTCGAGATAAGGCGCTATGACCCGACAGACTCCGCGCTTACTAGTTTTTTGAATCCATGGGAAACATCAAAAACAGTGTTATAAAATTCTGAAAAAAAGATAATAATACTTAATCCATAGACTTAAAAAGATGGACTCCGCGCCACGCATATCGAAAGTGAAGCACAGTAAGTATGCCGCCGGACCGTTTGTACAAACACGCCTCACGCACACATTTACATTATAGTATGCCGACCGGCCGCCATTACGTGACACTAGCGACGGCGTCTTTGCAGGTACTCAAATCATGCACACATAGATCGGTACGGTGCTTCACTTTCAATATGCGCGGCGCGGAGTCCATCTTTTTTTATAAGTCTATGACTTAATCCTATTTAAGCATCTGGCCAGTGGCGGATAGCCAATCGCTTTTATTTATTTATTTATTTATTTAAACTTTTCGCACTTAAATTTGTACAAAGGCGGACTTAATGCCTTAGGCATTCTCTACCAGTCAACCAAGGGTGGTGAAGAGAATTATGGCAGGTGCTCAGTATGAGAGGCATAAATAGAAAGAACACTAAAAATATATCTTAATTAATTATAAATAGACTACATAAACAGATACATAAATAGGTTATAAACTAATAATAAACATACATACCTACTTACTATAAAATATACCTATATTATATATATATATATATATATATATATACAATACATATTATATACAAATTCAAGAGAGAGAGATGTTGCAATAACTCTACACTATTGGTTAAGAAAATAACTCTGCAATTTTCGCTTAAATGCATACCGACTGGTGGCCGTCCTGATATCAGGAGGAAGCGCATTCCAAAGAAGAATGGACTGAATATGAAAGGAAGAATGAACAAAGTCAGAAGTGTGAGAAGGACAAAGTAGAAGAAGATTGTTAGAAGAACGCAGATTCCTAGCGTGTGAAGAACATAGATATTGGAAGTGAGACACAAGATAAGAAGGAGGAGTGGGAGAGTTAAGAAGGGAGAAAAGCGTGGTCAAAGCACGTAAACTTCTTCTTTGACGAATGGACATCCATTTGAGCTCAGATCTATAGCTCGACACATGGTCATATTTTCTGAGGTTGAATATGAACCGGATACAATTATTGAGCAGTCTGTCAAGCTTATTGAGCAAAACCGCATTCAAGTCAAAGTAGCACACGTCACCATAGTCGATGATAGGGTAAATCAAAGTCTGCACAAGCATAGTTTTCGTCTTAGCAGGCAAAAAGTTTCTCAGACGATACAGTGACCGCAGAGTACCGTTCACCCTTTGACTAACACTGGAGACCTGACGTTGCCAGCTAAGTGTCGAATCAAGATGTAAACCGAGATCTTTCAC
Source organism: Cosmia trapezina (assembly GCA_905163495.3). Taxonomy (NCBI): domain Eukaryota; kingdom Metazoa; phylum Arthropoda; class Insecta; order Lepidoptera; family Noctuidae; genus Cosmia; species Cosmia trapezina. Next base: position 3,487,558 of record LR991021.1, read on the forward strand.
ACTAGGGGTAATGGGTATGACGGTACCATTGAAAGTAAGAGGAGGAAGAGAGCTAAGCGTCACCCTACCCAACATGCGCGAGCTTCCAATTACAATGGCCTGACACTTCAAGGGGTTTACTGACACCCCAAAACTATCAGACCACTTCCTGATAGCCTCTAAGTCTCGGTTTACATCCGCTATAGCGTCCGACAAACCTTCTACCCGCGCAGCTGCATACAATTGAAGATCATCAGCATAAAGATGATACGAACACCGAAGACAGTGAGTTATAAAATTAATGAAGATGGAAAATAGCAATGGAGAAAGAATACCGCCTTGTGGAACACCAGCATCCAAGTCACGCCAACTCGACGAGCTCTCATCAACGCGAACCGATTGCTGACGTTCCCGAAGATAAGAAGAGAACCATTCCAAAGCCTCGGACGAAACCATAAGATGAGAGAGCATAGAAAGGAGAATATCGTGACTGACGGCATTAAAGGCGTTAGAGAAATCAATTAATACCAATACGGTAACCTTGGTATCCTCCATCGCTTCTCTAACGTCACCAGTCACTTTGAGTTTTTAATCACACGATTAGATTTACTTAGCTAGATAGAAAAAAATCCCAAAGTTACCCCTTTTCGTAATGTTTAGTCAATCTCATAGCTACAAAACAGATGTTTTTTTCAATTTTTTTATATAAACTAGCTTTTGCCCGCGGATTCGCCCGCGTGTATGTCGGAAAATATCCCTCGGGAACGTAATACCGGGAATTCCTTCCTTATTCCTTGTCTACATTATGAAGTGAACCTCTGTGCAAAATTTCAGCTTTCTAGGTCCAAGGGTTTGGGCTGGGCGTTGATGAGTCAGTCAATCAGTCAGTCAGTCAGTCAGTACTTCCCTTTTTATTAATATAGATAGATAGAAGATAGATGAAAAGGTAATAAGATTGTTTAGCACAATTCACTGAGATTGAAATAATTACTATGTTTAAATACGTACCAGATGCGCGAGGCAACCACTCGCAAGCCTACTTCAGTTCAGTACAGACCTACGCGGCTCCAGCGCCGGATTATAGCGCCTCAATTTGCTCATAAACACTGCATACCTGCTGTTGCACTTTCACCAAATTCAAGACCGGCTTGACTTCGTCTACCTACTTTGTCCTTGTTAAAATTGCTGTAAAGAGTGTAAAGTTTCAGTAGATATATCCAGGTATCCCTCACAATTACCTATTTCCTTATAGGTACATACAATTTGTTCGTAGGTAGTCTAATGTTAATTCACTGTGGTTGCGGTCACAATTGTTTAGTAATCGCACAGTACCTAATATTATAGTCGTTGCTAACCCATTGAAATTGTGTCCGTTGTCTTTGCCTAGTAGAACGCCCTGATTGGCTCAGTGGCTGAATGCCAATACTTGAAATGAGAGAGGGATTTGTATCTTCTAAATTGCGTAGCATTTAAGGGCGAAGAAGACAGACCTATAATTTCATCTATCCATTTTTGAATTTCGAATTTTAGTTCGACAGTCCTTAAGTTCTAATTACAAAAACTGACGTTAGACACGAGTCTAAGCTGAACTTTACGTTTATCGGAGTTAAGTTCAAAATACAATAACTGGCTCCAAGGTTTGGAGTTAGAACTCGTTTTGTAATGAGACGGTTAGAGATTAGGGATTATTCCACTGACCTATCAAGCTGTACCACCATTAGTGGGACAAAGTGGAATGTTCACATTTTGATGTTCACTTTGTCCCACTGTTCTTATTACCCCTTTGCCTCACCGTGGCCTTGACCGCTACCGTAGCCAAGGATAGGCGGGCCGCCGCATCGGGCCCCATTATTTGTTCTTGGTGTTTGTCATTGGGGGGAGGGGAGTTGCCATAATCGCCACTTGGGAGACGGGTTGGCAATTGCAGTATATAGTTTTTATAAATGCATAGAAAACGCTACTGCCCATCTCTAGTCCCTTAGTGGCCTTTTACGACACCCACGAGAAGAAATAGTGGAGGGTTGGTGCTATTCTTTAAGTCCGACACCACATGGAACCCCCAGTTTTCCATTTGGTGAAAAATAATTAGCATTTAAGGCGAAAGTCCGCGAAATTCAAAATTTCTTACGTTTTTAGGCTTCCGTACCTCAAAAGGAAAAACGGAACCCTTATAGGATCACTTTGTTATCCGTCTGTCTGTCTGTGTGTCTGTCTGTCTGTCAGTCTGTCAGTCTGTCAAGACCCTTTTTCTCAAGAACACGTGAAGGTATCAAATTGAAATTAATATCAAATAAGTAAGTCTATTAGTCTTTTTAGAGTTCTAAAAAATCAAGCTTCTAAGTCAACGCAATAAAAAAATACGGCCATTTTTACGACATATTTTGATACTCGCAAGTAAATCAAAACCTATAGGGTACTTCCCGTTGACCTACAAACATGAATTTTGGCAAGAAGCTAGGTCTCACAACACAAATAAAGGGAAAAGTCCAAAAATTGTGAACTTGTAATTTTATCACATGAAAAAATTGTTTTTTGGGATTACAATGTCAAGTTTATTTTAGGGATAAATTCTTTTCAACTCCGGAACCCTTCATTGTGCGTGGTCCAACACGCACTTGGCCGGTTTTTTAAGTCAAGTCAGTATTAGGTTGTATGTTGATCTAAATATCATTTGCGGCCGTGTCGGTATAGAATTATAATCATATAAAAAAAAACCGGTCAAGAGCGAGTCGGACTCGCGCACCGAGGGTTCCGTTCCGATTCCTGAAAAGTGTAATATTTAGAGACATCGTTTTATTTTTCCTGTAATCTTTACATAAACTGATATCACATAGAATAATTTCAGATTTTTATCTTTGCAAACTTCGGAGATAAGGGGGGAACGGTATTTTTTTTTACATTTTTCATCAAAAGTCGAAAACTATGCGCTCTAAAAAAAATTAAAAATGTTTGAGAATGTGCAAGAAGCGTTCTTTCATATGATACCCCACATGCTCTAGTAGTCCCACTTTGAATTTTTAAGGCCCCCTTTCAGTCCCTGTTAAAAAATATATAAATATTTTTACTTTTTTCTTATTTGCAAAATAGTTGGGTTAACGTCATCTAAAACTGTTCCAAATTTCAAGTTGATAGCATTAGTAGTTCTTGAGATATCCAGCTGTGACAGACAGAGAGACAGACAGACAGACTGAGTCACACCATAAGGGTTCCTTTTTTACCATTTTGGTACGGAACCCTAATAATCAATACAACTCTCTAAGTTCATATTACTCCATTGAATGACTATTTCATGAAATCATGAGATTTCAGGCCAATTCTAACTTATGGAGTTGTATTGCTGATTGTAATGATTATAATTATGTAAAGCTATATTAGTTACGGTCGCGAATCATATATTTTAATCAACATACAACCTGACACTGACCTGCAAATTGTATATAAAAAAAAATCTCGCGGGCTATCTTAACGCAACCCCATTAATAAATTTATAGCACCGCCTCGGATAAGTTAGGTTTTCTTTTGACAATCTCTGTCTACGTAGTGGCAGGAATTCATTCAATTCAATTCAGAGTCAATATAAATAGAGTACCTATTTTAGCGTACTCTATTGCTTATGTAGGTTATAAAGTACGCCTACGCGAAATAGAGTACAATACTCTATAATAGAGTACGGTTGGCAATCTGCAACGTGCAACCAAATAAAGTTATGTAAAGACAAGACGTAGCATCACAGGTAAATATAGATATTATTGTGTTATCAGGTCTGCATTCTATTTTCCTCTTGTTCAAGACAACTTGATCTAGATAAATTATGACAAAGCTATGACGATGATGAATTTTGATGCAGAAACACAAGTTGTGTTCCTATCTCGTCTGAAAATCCCTTAAGGCTATCCCCCGACCAAAACCTTGCGATGGGGCGTTATTCAGAGGCTATTAACTCATTAATTAAGAGTAATAAATTACATCTAAAAGCACATTAATAATGTTCGATATTCTATCATCACATTGCACGTTTACTTTTGTTTTTATGTGAAATAAATACATTTAAAATCTCCTTGTAAAAAAGTGTCTAAAATTATTGATTCCATGCATCTTTTGCTAAAGGTGACGTTCTAATCATTCGAGGATTACACTAATGGATAGATATTTTAAAAATCTAAATTATCCACGTTTTATTTTTTTTTTAAAGTGCGCTATTCTTTTTTTATTTAAATAATTCCCGAAAAAATGTGAATTTTTTGATGAAGGGGCGTGTGCAGGGAGCGGGACAGAGCGAGGCTGAGCAGTGGGACAGAGAAGGACCGACCGCTCAAGGTCGTTTGGTCGGGGTATGGCCTTAAATCTGTGTATCTATGACTAACTGCATTAATCTCAATCCGTCGGTTAGTCATAACAATCAAAATAGTCGGCCTCACAGTCCAAAGCACCCCAACAGTTGCCAGTTAAGAAATGTGATCAGATGACATACTGCGATCCGGGAAGACTCCCATTAGTATGATGCAAAACTCATTACATACCAAAACAGCTGAAAAACACAACGTTCACAATCGAAAATCAACTTTAGCACACCAAGTGAGAGTGGGTTTTCGCGTAGCAGGATTAGCGACTTAAGATTATACTACGATGGCATGGTTTTGATATTTGCACTGGGTGCACCGACCTCTGTCGATCACGTAGGCACTGCGAGTGACGTAGAAGCAAATAGACATAATACATGTTTATAAGTAGGTATGAATAGAAGGTCGCATGATGTCGCTAATATTATTAGAACGGTGTTTGTAGGTCATTAACCAGCTGATTTCTAGACTTTGTGATTACATAGTTATTTTATACCTAGTTGGATACTTTGTGCAAACTTGGGGCCTGCTTTTCTGTGATATGTGAGCAATAATCTTTGGTACATTATTTAATGTAAACCAAGGATAGTATTATGTGATTTTACACGGTCTCTAATACAGTTAGATAAGTAGAACTACCTATATGATGCTCGGTGATAAAATGATTATATCTTCTTTGACTTATTGATATAAAATGGAACTTGACCTATAACAGGAGGTATTATAAATTTATAATCAATCCTTTCTTTCAATAAGTCAAGGAAATTACATTAAAAAGATTTTGGGGCAACAGTATAGTAGGACAATGTTATAAGTTGTTGATAACAAATTACTCAGTAGGTACCCAATCATTTCATTCTCCTGCCCTTATCCCAATTTATTTGGTGTCGGCACAACATGTCTTTTTCTTCCATACTTCTCTTTTTTAGCCATAAATCATCTTTCACACAGTTCATCCATCGTTTCTTTGGACTTCTCCTACTCGTATAGCCATCCACATTCATAGGTACTCAAAACTATCCTGAAGACATTTTCCTCATCCCCCCGCATGCCCATACCATAACAACGGATTTCCACACTACTTTTCAGTCACCGGTGTCACTTTTAGAAAGTACCGAAACATTTTCAGAATAGCTGAAACAACGAGTACAGGTCATTCAAAAGAAATAACACCATGAAGGAGGTCAAGCCACAAACACCTTCCTTACCTTACCCGAAGAGTGCCAAACGGAATTCTATTACTAAGCCTCCACTGTCCGTCCGTCTGTCTGTCAGCGGGCTGTATCTCATGAACCACAATAGATAGACAGTTGAAATTTTCATAGATAGTGTATTTCTAGTGCCGCTAAAACAACAAATAATAAAAATAAAATGAAGTTAAAATTGTGACCAAGACACCATACAAGAAACGTGTTTTTTTTAAACTAAAGTATTTTTTTAAAATAATATCCTATCCTACTATGATAATATTATAAATGTGAAAGTTTGGATGTTTGTTACTCAATCACGCAAAAAAGGCTGAACGGATTTGTATGGATAGTTGAGGAAACGTGGGTGCTCTTTTCTCCATACAAAAAGATACAAACGCTCTCGCCTGTTTTCTTTCTGGTTACTGACCATAAAGCAATGATTTTTTACAGAAATATAAATATCAGTTACTTGTATGCCCCTATGTTTTCCTTTTTGATGATATATTATTTTTATAAGAACTAGAACCCTCCAAAAATGCTCAAAATTGTCTATTCAGACCGCTGTCAACAGACGCCTAGTGTACCAATTTGACAACTATTAACGAAAAAAGAAAAACATAGGGTCATAGTATATATCCTTCTTATTCAGTTTATGAAATATCTTTTAAATTGTTCCAACATTGGAGGAGGAAATAGGCGAGAGCCAAACCTCGAAATGTGACTTTTTACATAGGCTATTTAGTCGGATCTGCAGTTGTCCTTATCGCACGAATTCGAGGGTGGAGCGCTCGCAGAGCGACAGCAATACCTTCTTAAAATACCTAATTTTCAAAAGTCTGGCCACCCGCCTTTCCTCTTAAGACATAGGACTTTTCATGCCGATAATTGCCGACATTCGCTCGGGCGAAGCCGCGGGCAACAGCTAGTGTAGTGAATTAGTGATAAATAAATATTGTACGGTGGTACAGAACCCTTCATGCACGACTCCGACTCGCACTTGGCCGGTTTTTCTATTACCTCTGTTATTACCAAGAATTGTTTTGACAGTAAAACATATTAACACATTTAACTACTCAGAAATCTAACTTCAAAATCCAAGGCTCAAAAGTAGGTAGGTATTTACAGTCAGATTGTGACGCTATCGTTTCTAAATTTAATCATAACTTGCACCTTTATTTACAACTCAATGAGTCACAAATATTTTTAGAACTGTTTGTTATTTCCTATTACATGCTCATGAATGTTGGTCGTAGTATATTCTTGTTTGTATTATTTTCTCAGAATGGATATGGGTTTAGGATGAATGTGTACAGGAAAATTATGTGTATTTGAAGTCAGGTACGCAATGTGTAACGGTATGCAGTTTTGAACAGGGGGTCTACTCCCTAAGCACGAAGCCCGTAGTTTCGGTCTTCGTTACGGACGTTTTCTACACCGTATCAACGGATGTATGATTGGTTCGGGCCCCGAACGAAGTATGAATGACAACACGATTTGACAGTTGTCCCTACTCCCGTTGTGTTTTTGCCCGTCAGAAAAATTTAACTTTTAACACTTGTTTTGATGGATCGGTATGTCAGACGGACAGTTGGACGCACGGACGGACTTAGAGAGTAGACCCCTTGAACCGGTCGAAGTGGTGACGCTTGGGGAGACCTCCTATGTCCAGCAGTGGAGGTGATGAAATGATGATGACGCAGTTTTGGAATACCTGAAAAGTAAAATAAACAGCAATAAATACGTAATTTTGTCACTTTACCGAGGAGATAGGGGGTCTTTGAAAAGGATTAGTTTTCCTAATGCATTCGCAGGCATGCGTACTGCAGCGTACTTATAAAGAAGCATTTTGAAAATTACCAAATTATATTTACGAGTTTTTCCCTGCAAATGGTCAATTTTATTCTGCCATGATTTCCAAACAATAATAAGTTTTGTTGATTTTAAATACTACACACATAAAGTTGAATTATGAATTATTATGTGACTTGTCTCAAATGATTTTGTACTGTGTATTCACGAAGAGTTACTTTCGCATTTGTAATATTAGTGCCATACCTACAATATCACACTAATATCTCCTATATAAAAGAGAAGTCCTGACTGACTGACTGACTCATCAACGCCCAGCCCAAACCCTTGGACCTAGAAAGCTGAAATTTTGCACAGAGGTTCCCTTTACAATACAGGGTGATTTTTTAATGACCAGCCAAATTTTCACAGGGTGTTCTACCCATGAATATGAACAACTTTCACTATGGGACCAACTTTGAAATCGCAAAAAAAATATCAGCTGTTTCATACATTTTGATCGAGTAGGTATTGAACTTTTGTAGGAAACCGCTGGTTTTTTTTTCGTGATTTCAAAGTTGGTCCGATAGTGAAAGTTGTTCATATTCATGGGTAGAACACCCTGTGAAAATTTGGCTGGTCATTAAAAAATCACCCTGTATAGACAAGGAATAAGGAAGGATTTCCTGAAATCGTTCGTGTGGGATAATTTCCGACATCCACGCGGCCGAAGCTGCGAACAAAAGCTAGTTTTATATAATAATACTACTTCTGCACCAAGCGGGGGTTATCCTTGGGTGCACTTGCATAGAGCAAACAGGGATAATCGTCGGTTGATGACTAAACACTTAAAATTTATTGTCTAAGGGGCCTCTGCGAGTTGGCTTCGGCCCCTCGTACGCCTTCCAAAGGTCCGGGACCCCAGGATACCGAAATATTTCGATGTGTATGATATGCTTTTTTGTATTGCAGTATAGATAGCTTAACTTCCATGTGGATGTAGCAATAACTTGCAATAATCTGTCTTGCAATATCAAGGTCCGTTTCTGAGGTGATTTTGGATCAATATAATTTTGGGGGTTTTCTTTACGAAGCCTTTCTATTTCCCTAACATGGCATCAAGTCACTCAAACTAGAGGCGGCTGAATTTGAATTTAAATTGGTAACCTGTGGCTCAATTTGAATTTTTAATGGTAACTTGTGTCTGAATTTGATTTTTTATTAGTAACCGCTGCTGAATTTGTATTTATATTAGCAGCCTGCGGCTGAATTTGAGTGGGTATTGTAGATATAAAGTATTAACCTGTTGTAACTGCTACGAAGTCGCGTACGTGACAATATTGCCAAAACAATATCTTATCAGCACACGAATTTTACTTGTTTTCAATAATTCAAAAACATGTTTTGGTTAAATAATGATTCCTCTACATGTTTATCGTTTTTCTGGTAGGTGGGGCTATGAATCGAATACCTTCTGTACTCTAGTGACTATATCTCTGATGTCAATTTATTTGTTTATGTGCACGTATCAACATTGAAACGTCTATACGTCTTGTTCACGTACACACATCAGCTGTAATAGGCATCTCAATGACTGTACGATCAAGGGATACCGCCATAATATCTCTTGGTTCACGAACTTGAATCACGTCTAGTGATTGCAGTTTGATCATACAGACCTACAAGCAAGCAGGAGAGAACGTTGATGCCTTAATATGTATAATAGTAGCTTCTGATAATTCCAAACTGATACTCCTGCGTATATTTTTATAACATCATCTTATTTATGAAGATTTGCTGTTACAAGTCGAAGGTTGGGCCGTGAATGAGTGACCATCCGTTACATAAAAAGACCCGTCCGTGCCCCGGAAAACACGTAAAGATAGACCAATTTTTGCATTTGATAGACCAATTCTTGATAAAAGCTAGAAGCTATTTAAGATGATGCTAGGACCTTCAGTAGCCGAGCAAAAAGAACAAAAGTCAGAAAGAACGCTAAATGAAAACGAAGTAACAGCTCGGGCAGGTAGGCGGTGCGATGTGACGGGGTGGATAAGGGGAACAAGAAATTTCACGCGGACGAAGTCGCGGGCAGAAGCTAGTTCATATATGTATAATCAGCCTATAATGTTCCCACTGCTAAGACACCATGCCTTCTCTCGGTGAGAGGGAGCGGGCCGTAATCCACCACGCGGGCCCAGTGCGGGTTGGTAGATGTCACATGTCTTCGAATTTTTGGTTCTAGGACATTATCGGCCACGACTTACGGTCGGTAGTTTCAAACCCTGACAGGCACTTTACTTTGTGTAAATTATTTCATCACCACTGCTCTCAAAATGGTGAAGGAAAACATCGTGAGGAAACCGGCACGTCCTAGAACCAAACTATTCATACTAAGCTCCAATACGGGAGTACCTACTAAAATTAACCTACAACGGTCGGTAGACTTGTAATAGGAATCGTACGAAAGAAGACACACTACATCATGTTTACGTACGGAACGCCAAAACTTTGTTTTTTTATAAAAGCTCACATGAACGTGTAGCGAGGGAGCTCGTAGCTAAGTAATAACAACCGCACGGGTCCATCCATCAAGCTTGCCGGGGTTGATCCGTGTCCCGGCTGTCACTCGTGGATCTTTGACAGTCATTACTGGTCGTCAGAAGCCCGAAAGTCTGACAATCAGTCTTACCAAGGGGTATCGTACTTCCAGGAGGTCAGATAGGCAGTCGTTCCATGTAAAATACTGGTATTCGCCTGCTTCCGGTTGGACTGGAAGCCGCCCCTAACATAGTTGGGAAAAGGCTAGGCAGATAATGATGACATAGAATGTGTGGCTTAACGCTCAGCAGTGCTATTCTGTACAAATCTCACACCATGCAAACCTAGGTGAAGTAAGTGGTCAGTCTACCTGCAGTGCTATTCCGTAAACATCTCACCATGATAACTTAAGTGAAGTGAGCGTGTATAGTGCGCCGTCATTCCACCTGATGCTAAGGATTGACACTATTGAAAGCTCACTTTAAGATCACTTCACTTATGTTTTCACGGTGAGATATTTACAGAATATCACTACTGATGCTAGGGAAGTGTGCGTCGAGTGAGCTGTCAATCGTGTCAATTGACAGCTCACTCCACGCTCACTTCACTTAAGTTTTCACGGTGATATTTACACAGAATAGCACTGCAGCACTACTTTTTCTAAATCCAAAAACATCTTTCATTTTCTCCACTTTCTTATTAACAATACGTCTGTCACAGCTGACACACACATACCAACATCGTTTATTATAAATATAACAGTACTTATAGGCTAAAAGTTTATTTCCATTGTGGCGTCTTGAATGCCCCACGTGACACCCTCATCACATGACCGGCAAGACTACGTGACCGACTGACGGACAGAAATAATTGTTTATATATAGATAGTAGGTATTAATAATGGATACCCGTGTGGGCTCGTGAGCTGACCCTATAAGATGTAAGCTGGTGAAAGGAAAACAAAAGGATAAAGGGATCTGAGCTAAACATAAGAATCATGAATACATTTCAATATTTATCTTCAGGTCAACATTGACAGTATTTAAGTTAGATCCTCCATACATGTGTGTTTTTAGGGTTCCGTACCTCAAAAGGAAAAAACGGAACCCTTATAGGATCATTTCGTTGTCCGTCTGTCTGTCTGTCTGTCAGTCTGTCAAGACCCTTTTTCTCAGGAACGCGTGGAGGTATCAAGTTGAAATTAATATCAAATACGTAGATCTATGGTCCCTTGGAGTCCTAAAAAAATCAACCTTCTGAGTCAATGCAATAAAAAGATACGGCCATTTATGTGACATATTTTGATACTCGCAAGTAAATCAAAACCTACAGGGTATTTTCCGTTGACTAGAATCAGGAAATTTGGCAAGAAGCAAGATCTCACAGTAGAAGTAAAGGAAAAAGTCCGAAAATTGTTAATTTGTAATTTTATCACGTAAAAAAATTTTTTTTTGTGATTACAGTGTTAAGTTTGTTTTTGAGATAAATTCTTTTCAACTACGGAACCCTTCATTGTGCGTGGTCCGACACGCACTTGGCCGGTTTTTTTTTTGTGGATGGGAAATCATCAAATGACTTCTCCCGCTCTGGGTGGAGTGGAAGGCCGTGTCAGACTTTTAGTAACTAAAACCCGCCCGTGTTCCTTCAGTTGCCTGCGCCAGGGCCACGGTATCTCTTTCGATCAGCCTCAGATTCCATTTGTCAGGCAAAAATACAATCCTAACTACTAACTATTTAATATTATAAACGCGAAAGTGACTTTATTTGTTTCGCTTTCACAATAAAACGGTTAAACGGATTTCAATGACATTTTGCACATGTGTAGACCATGACCTATACTGAAGTACTTACACACAGGACACTTTTTATCTCGATAATATGTTCCCGTGGGATAACTTCCGATGCAAAAGCTAGTAAGATTTATAAGTTACAATGCCAGCCGAACAATTGACTGCTAAACTAATTAATTCGACTTCTAAATCCCGCGGTTAGCAATAACCAACAAGTCATATTTCGTTGTTATACGAAGTAGCAATCTGACTAATTCTTTAAGAAAAATATTATTATTAGTGTCTTTAGATAGAAAATTAGAAAGAATAGAGGGCTTAGAATACGCCCTTGTGCAAGAATGGGGCCTTTTTGACGATTTGAAAGGGAGTCACGATCCTCAGCAATGAGAGAGCGATTAGGAAGAAGAGACTTCAACAAACCGAATGCGATTCCCAACTATGTTGGGATCGGCTTCCAGTCTAACCAGATGCAGCTTAATACCAGTACTTTACATGGAGCGACTGCCTATCTGACCTTCATAACCCAGTTACTGGGCAATACGATCTGATTGTCAGACTTTCTGGTTTCCGACTACCCGTAACGACTGTCAAAGATCCACGAATGACAACTGCAACCGTCGGTTAAACGTGCTTTCCGAGTCACGGAGGGGTCAAGATCCAGTCACCCATCCACGGACCAACCATCGCAAGCGTAGCTTAACCTGATCGATCGACCCGAGCGGCTGTTATTTACTTATGTATTATGTGTTGTTATTTTATATTATGTAGCTAAGTGGCGCAATACTTTATTGTTCAATATACGTGTCGTTCTGCATCCTCGTCTAAAAGGTTGTTGTAGACCATCAAACAGAACAACTTCTTCCATTGCACCAACATCGTAATCGCGAAAAAATAATCAGCCGTCCCATACATTTGCGTCGAGTAGATATTGAAGATTTCTATGGGACAGTTGAAAATTTTTTCGCGATTTCGATGTTGGTCCCATAGAGAAAGTTGTTCGGTTTGAGGTTCTGTACCACACCCTGAAATTTGACGAGAATGCAAAACGACAGATTGTATTTTACAACCTAATAGATAAGTGTTATTATCGAATACATTTGTTTACATGACGCAACATTATTATCATAGGTAATGTTACGCTATTGGTATTTTTCTTATCACTATAGTTAATCTGTTATCGATTAGTTTCCGCTACATTAATAATACTCGTACAATAATACAAATAAGGTTGCCTAGCAACAGAGTATTTGAACTGATAAGGATTGATTAACTCAAGTGGCTGATTAAGTACTTAATTACTTACCTCTATTACATACCTAGTGGTCGCAAGAGCTATACTGCTCTGAGCGTGAGGTCCTGGGTGCGATTTCCTGGTCAGGCAGTGTTATTGGGTTTTTCATCAGGAATTACTCAGTAGCAGCCTGGAGTCTAGATTTGTATCCCGTTGACGGTAATAACATAAATGGCGGAACGTGGGTTTTTTATTTTGTGATGGCATCTCACAGTTGACCATTGGAGGTCGAGACTGGTTCACCGGACTATCCTGTGGGTGCTTTAAGCGAACTTAAAGCCTCCGGCCAGGGCTTAAAACTGTACGTCGCTGGGGAGAGAACAGCTAGAGGGGCAGGTTGGAACATGATAGGAGAAGAGTTATATGGGGGTTTAAGGCTACAGGCTCACCAGATGGCACAGCTTCACCGAGTAGAGGGCAGGGGTGGGAGGGCATTTACGATTGCGACCTCGACGGCGAAGTTGGAATGTAGATTTGGGTTAATACAGGGGTGATTTTATGTTATTATTCCATTCAATCAACGACCATGGGCTATATGGTCGTTGCATTCAATGCTTTGGAAATTCAAATTCTCATTGATTCTGAATTTAAACTCATTTCCATAAGTCATAAAAGGCTATCATATAATTGTGTTGAAAACAGGATAAGTTCTGCGTTTCCTGTACCTATGGTAGTTAGTACTAATTAGGTTCCTGCAGCATACGTTTTTAGGGTTCCGTACCAAAATGGTAAAAAAGGAACCCTTATGGTGTGACTCAGTCTGTCTGTCTGTTTGTCTGTCTGTCTGTCACAGCTGGATATCTCAAGAACTACTGATGCTATCAACTTGAAATTTGGAATAGTTTTAGATGACGTTTACCCAACTATTTTGCAAATAAGAAAGAAATATAAATATTTATATTTTTTTTGCAACAAGGACTGAAAGGGGGTCTTAAAAATTTAAAGTGGGGCTACTAGGGCATGTGGGGTATCATATGAAAGAACGCTGTTTACACATTCTCAAACTATTTTTTATTTTTTTTTAGGCCGCATAGTTACCGACTTTTGATGAAAAATGTAAAAAAAAATACCGTACCGAAGTTTATGTAAAGATTACAGGAAAAATAAAACGATGTCTCTAAGTATCACACTTTTTCAGAAATCGGAACGGAACCCTCGGTGCGTGAGTCCGACTCGCTCTTGACCGGTTTTTTTACTTGCAACGATACTAATCATAACGGTTACTTTTGATTAAAACATATTATAATTAAGTTGCTATTAACTTACTTGGCAGATAATTTCATACAAATTCTATTACATTTTTGAATTCATTCGGTAAGCAGTGCCTATTCGGACATCGTGAAATAGACTCTTAGACGCGTAGAATGCGTAGAAATATTTCTACAATCTGTCTGTCTGTCTATTCTTCCGTCTGACTATTCTTCCTAATCTGTCTATTCTTCCGTCCATAAAACCCGTTACTATGGCGTCATGCTAAGCGAGCAGGAGAAGAATTCTATCACCAATTCTTTAAACCTTCATATACGATAAACCAAACGTGAAAACCAAGTCCAAAATAGTGTAGGTACCGGATGACTTTTTTTACCGTCTTGAAAAAAATAGGGTAAGTCTATAGGTGAACGGAGTAGAAGCCTATCGCATACATATTTTTTTTTATAGCTTAGACAGAAATTGTTCTAAGTATCAATAAATACTACAAATTCGAAGTAAACTTTTCATACTAGAAAAATAAAAACAGAAATTTTGAAAAAAAATAATAAATCGATAAAAAATATCGAAATCTGCATGATTTGAATTTCGATTTTTTTTACCCGACTGTGGCGAAGCCCAAAAGGAGGGTTATGTATTTGACCTGTATGTAAGTATGTATGAATGTCCGTTTCTTTGTTCCCTCGTAACTCCTAAACGAATGGATTTGGATGAATTATACGTCTTTAGGTTTGTCTTGGTAGCGCGAGTGTCACTGGCTACATTAAAATCATAAACAAAGTAAAATGGCGGATTTGGGTGCCATATTGTGGAGTTCAATTTTTTTTTTTCTTGTATTACTATCGAGTGGCATATCAAATTGAAGGGTTTAAAAGGTGATTACAAAAATATATACAACTTATATGGTTAAAAGCAATTCGAAGTGACAAATCGTAAAAAACAAGAAAAGAAAATCGAAATCAAAATAACCCTCAAAACTCCGTGCAAGAACTAAATCGTCTGCGAAATTTTTCACATTTGTAAACTAAAAAGCTGGAAATAAAAAAAGTAATTAAAAAAACTAAAAAACCCGACTGCGGTAAAAGTTAAGTTAAAAAAAAAAAAGCTAAAAACAAGCCCATTTTAAATTAAATTAAATTTGGAAGCAGGCGGGACCCGTTTGTGTTTGAAAATATAAAAAATGGAATGGGTCCCGCCTGCTTCCAAATTTAATTTAATTTAAAATGGGCTTGTTTTTAGCTTTTCAGTTTTTAGGGTTCCGTACCTCAAAAGGAAAAAACGGAACCCTTATAGGATCACTCGTGTGTCTGTCTGTCCGTCTGTCACAGCCAATTTGCTCCGAATCTAATGAACCGATTAAGTTAAAACTTGGTACACATATGTACTTTGATAACCCAAACACGGATATGTAACGTAAATAAATGAATTTTGAATATGGGGGCCCCTTTTGGGGGGAAAATAAGTACAATAAAAAAAAAAGTTTTGCAAACTGTACCATGTGACATATCAAATGAAAGGTGTTACTGTGAGGGTCTCAAATATATTTTTTTTATAATTTTAAAATAAACTGTTTTAAAGTTATTTAAGAAAATAGACGAAAATTGACCATTCCCCCCCCTTATCTCCGCTTTTTTTTTATTACAGAACTTTTTGAAAAAAAAAAATGATAAGCCATAGGCTTCTACTCCGTTCACCTATGCCTATTTTTTCACGATAGTAAAAAAAGTCATCCAGTATTTACTTCGTGAATTTCATTCAGATCTACTTCGTAGTCAAGTCTTAGCATAATGTACCTACCTATGTAGGTATTCATTAGGTACCTATTTCTTATCAGTTGAACCGTATTGTTTAGTATAGTCGGTATATGTATCGATCGACAGTGTTGGCTAACAATTGATTTTCCTCATTGATAATGGCGACCTTGGGATGATTTATTTTTTTTTAAATAAGGAAGTATTTTTTATGTTATCTTGTATACCTACTAAGTAGTACAATTTTTCAGTAGTCATCTAAGTCACCAAAAATTACATATAAATAATGGGACGGAACCCTCGGCACGCGAGTCCGACTCGCTCTTGACCGGTTTTTTAAGCATTGTTGAAGGTTTTTGTATAAAATAAAGATCCCCGGAGTGTTCGGCAGCTCACCTTCACTCACATTTCGCAAAAAATGTAACTGTAAACAATCTGAAAAACTCGACAGCTTGAAGCAGACCGCAATTAGCGGTGTCTTCACACGTTACTCTACACACAGAACCGTTCACACGTGGATCGACAGTGAATCATGATGTAAACATTTGTAAAGTGACGTTTTATTTGATTTAAATACTTTCTTTTTTTATTTAAGAAACCGGAGCTTAAATCTCTTGACGAGTCAAATCCAAGGTTATCGATCGCGAAATATTAACATAAACTATGATATAATAACACCTCGTTTTGTAGAGAGATAAGGCAAGATTAATAAAGGCTCCCGAAGACAGGCGCGACGCGAAATAATAATAATTGTTCTACTAGGCGGGTTACTATGAGCTCTTATAGCAGGGCAGGAGTTGAACGTTTCCAGTGAGAGAGAGTGACGGAGCTATATACCACCTATAGCACCGTCACTTTCTCTCACTGTAAAAGTTCAACTTCTGCCCTGCTATAAGAGCTCATAGTAAGCCCCCAGTATCGTGTCGTACAGTCGCGTCACGCCTGTCTGTGGGACAGACGCGACGCGTCACTGGTAGAACAATAATGATTACCATGAAGTTTTAATAATAATTATTGTTCTACAAGTATCGTGTCATACAGTCGCGTCACGCCTGTCTGTGGGACAGACGCGACGCGTCACTGGTAGAACAATAATGATTACCATGAAGTTTTAATAATAATTATTGTTCTACAAGTATCGTGTCGTACAGTCGCGTCACGCCTGTCTGTGGGACAGACGCGACGCGTCACTGGTAGAACAATAATGATTACCATGAAGTTTTAATAATAATTATTGTTCTACAAGTATCGTGTCATACAGTCGCGTCACGCCTGTCTGTGGGACACACGCGACGCGTCACTGGTAGAACAATAATGTTTACCATGAAGTTTTAATAATAATTATTGTTCTACAAGTATCGTGTCATACAGTCGCGTCACGCCTGTCTGTGGGACAGACGCGACGCGTCACTGGTAGAACAATAATGATTACCATGAAGTTTTAATAATAATTATTGTTCTACAAGTATCGTGTCGTACAGTCGCGTCACGCCTGTCTGTGGGACAGACGCGACGCGTCACTGGTAGAACAATAATGATTACCATGAAGTTTTAATAATAATTATTGTTCTACAAGTATCGTGTCATACAGTCGCGTCACGCCTGTCTGTGGGACACACGCGACGCGTCACTGGTAGAACAATAATGATTACCATGAAGTTTTAATAATAATTATTGTTCTACAAGTATCGTGTCATACAGTCGCGTCACGCCTGTCTGTGGGACAGACGCGACGCGTCACTGGTAGAACAATAATGATTACCATGAAGTTTTAATAATAATTATTGTTCTACAAGTATCGTGTCATACAGTCGCGTCACGCCTGTCTGTGGGACAGACGCGACGCGTCACTGGTAGAACAATAATGATTACCATGAAGTTTTAATAATAATTATTGTTCTACAAGTATCGTGTCATACAGTCGCGTCACGCCTGTCTGTGGGACAGACGCGACGCGTCACTGGTAGAACAATAATGATTACCATGAAGTTTTAATAATAATAATTGTTCTACAAGTATCGTGTCATACAGTCGCGTTCACGCCTGTCTGTGGGACAGACGCGACGCGTCACTGGTAGAACAATAATGATTACCATGAAGTTTTAATAATAATTATTGTTCTACAAGTATCGTGTCATACAGTCGCGTCACGCCTGTCTGTGGGACAGACGCGACGCGTCACTGGTAGAACAATAATGATTACCATGAAGTTTTAATAATAATAATTGTTCTACAAGTATCGTGTCATACAGTCGCGTCACGCCTGTCTGTGGGACAGACGCGACGCGTCACTGGTAGAACAATAATGATTACCATGAAGTTTTAATAATAATTATTGTTCTACAAGTATCGTGTCATACAGTCGCGTCACGCCTGTCTGTGGGACAGACGCGACGCGTCACTGGTAGAACAATAATGATTACCATGAAGTTTTAATAATAATTACTGTTCTACAAGTATCGTGTCATACAGTCGCGTCACGCCTGTCTGTGGGACAGACGCGACGCGTCACTGGTAGAACAATAATGATTACCATGAAGTTTTAATAATAATTATTGTTCTACAAGTATCGTGTCATACAGTCGCGTCACGCCTGTCTGTGGGACAGACGCGACGCGTCACTGGTAGAACAATAATGATTACCATGAAGTTTTAATAATTATTATTGTTCTACAAGTATCGTGTCATACAGTCGCGTCACGCCTGTCTGTGGGACAGACGCGACGCGTCACTGGTAGAACAATAATGATTACCATGAAGTTTTAATAATAATTATTGTTCTACAAGTATCGTGTCATACATTCGCGTCACGCCTGTCTGTGGGACAGACGCGACGCGTCACTGATAGAACAATAATGATTACCATGAAGTTTTAATAATAATTATTGTTCTACAAGTATCGTGTCATACAGTCGCGTCACGCCTGTCTGTGGGACACACGCGACGCGTCACTGGTAGAACAATAATGATTACCATGAAGTTTTAATAATAATTATTGTTCTACAAGTATCGTGTCATACAATCGCGTCACGCCTGTCTGTGGGACACACGCGACGCGTCACTGGTAGAACAACAATGATTACCATGAAGTTTTAATAATAATTATTGTTCTACAAGTATCGTGTCATACAGTCGCGTCACGCCTGTCTGTGGGACAGACGCGACGCGTCACTGGTAGAACAATAATGATTACCATGAAGTTTTAATAATAATTATTGTTCTACAAGTATCGTGTCATACAGTCGCGTCACGCCTGTCTGTGGGACAGACGCGACGCGTCACTGGTAGAACAATAATGATTACCATGAAGTTTTAATAATAATTATTGTTCTACAAGTATCGTGTCATACAGTCGCGTCACGCCTGTCTGTGGGACACACGCGACGCGTTACTGGTAGAACAATAATGATTACCATGAAGTTTTAATAATAATTATTGTTCTACAAGTATCGTGTCATACAGTCGCGTCACGCCTGTCTGTGGGACAGACGCGACGCGTCACTGGTAGAACAATAATGATTACCATGAAGTTTTAATAATAATTATTGTTCTACAAGTATCGTGTCATACAGTCGCGTCACGCCTGTCTGTGGGACAGACGCGACGCGTCACTGGTAGAACAATAATGATTACCATGAAGTTTTAATAATAATTATTGTTCTACAAGTATCGTGTCATACAGTCGCGTCACGCCTGTCTGTGGGACAGACGCGACGCGTCACTGGTAGAACAATAATGATTACCATGAAGTTTTAATAATAATTATTGTTCTACAAGTATCGTGTCATACAGTCGCGTCACGCCTGTCTGTGGGACAGACGCGACGCGTCACTGGTAGAACAATAATGATTACCATGAAGTTTTAATAATAATTATTGTTCTACAAGTATCGTGTCATACAGTCGCGTCACGCCTGTCTGTGGGACAGACGCGACGCGTCACTGGTAGAACAATAATGATTACCATGAAGTTTTAATAATAATTATTGTTCTACAAGTATCGTGTCATACAGTCGCGTCACGCCTGTCTGTGGGACAGACGCGACGCGTCACTGGTAGAACAATAATGATTACCATGAAGTTTTAATAATAATTATTGTTCTACAAGTATCGTGTCATACAGTCGCGTCACGCCTGTCTGTGGGACACACGCGACGCGTCACTGGTAGAACAATAATGATTACCATGAAGTTTTAATAATAATTATTGTTCTACAAGTATCGTGTCGTACAGTCGCGTCACGCCTGTCTGTGGGACAGACGCGACGCGTCACTGGTAGAACAATAATGATTACCATGAAGTTTTAATAATAATTATTGTTCTACAAGTATCGTGTCGTACAGTCGCGTCACGCCTGTCTGTGGGACAGACGCGACGCGTCACTGGTAGAACAATAATGATTACCATGAAGTTTTAATAATAATTATTGTTCTACAAGTATCGTGTCACACAGTCGCGTCACGCCTGTCTGTGGGACAGACGCGACGCGTCACTGGTAGAACAATAATGATTACCATGAAGTTTTAATAATAATTATTGTTCTACAAGTATCGTGTCATACAGTCGCGTCACGCCTGTCTGTGGGACAGACGCGACGCGTCACTGGTAGAACAATAATGATTACCATGAAGTTTTAATAATAATTATTGTTCTACAAGTATCGTGTCATACAGTCGCGTCACGCCTGTCTGTGGGACAGACGCGACGCGTCACTGGTAGAACAATAATGATTACCATGAAGTTTTAATAATAATAATTGTTCTACAAGTATCGTGTCATACAGTCGCGTCACGCCTGTCTGTGGGACAGACGCGACGCGTCACTGGTAGAACAATAATGATTACCATGAAGTTTTAATAATAATTATTGTTCTACAAGAATCGTGTCATACAGTCGCGTCACGCCTGTCTGTGGGACACACGCGACGCGTCACTGGTAGAACAATAATGATTACCATGAAGTTTTAATAATAATTATTGTTCTACAAGTATCGTGTCATACAGTCGCATCACGCCTATCTGTGGGACACACGCGACGCGTCACTGGTAGAACAATAATGATTACCATGAAGTTTTAATAATAATTATTGTTCTACAAGTATCGTGTCATACAGTCGCGTCACGCCTGTCTGTGGGACAGACGCGACGCGTCACTGGTAGAACAATAATGATTACCATGAAGTTTTAATAATAATTATTGTTCTACAAGTATCGTGTCATACAGTCGCGTCACGCCTGTCTGTGGGACAGACGCGACGCGTCACTGGTAGAACAATAATGATTACCATGAAGTTTTAATAATAATTATTGTTCTACAAGTATCGTGTCATACAGTCGCGTCACGCCTGTCTGTGGGACAGACGCGACGCGTCACTGGTAGAACAATAATGATTACCATGAAGTTTTAATAATAATTATTGTTCTACAAGTATCGTGTCATACAGTCGCGTCACGCCTGTCTGTGGGACAGACGCGACGCGTCACTGGTAGAACAATAATGATTACCATGAAGTTTTAATAATAATTATTGTTCTACAAGTATCGTGTCATACAGTCGCGTCACGCCTGTCTGTGGGACAGACGCGACGCGTCACTGGTAGAACAATAATGATTACCATGAAGTTTTAATAATAATTATTGTTCTACAAGTATCGTGTCGTACAGTTGCGTCACGCCTGTCTGTGGGACAGACGCGACGCGTCACTGGTAGAACAATAATGATTACCATGAAGTTTTAATAATAATTATTGTTCTACAAGTATCGTGTCGTACAGTCGCGTCACGCCTGTCTGTGGGACAGACGCGACGCGTCACTGGTAGAACAATAATGATTACCATGAAGTTTTAATAATAATTATTGTTCTACAAGTATCGTGTCACACAGTCGCGTCACGCCTGTCTGTGGGACAGACGCGACGCGTCACTGGTAGAACAATAATGATTACCATGAAGTTTTAATAATAATTATTGTTCTACAAGTATCGTGTCATACAGTCGCGTCACGCCTGTCTGTGGGACAGACGCGACGCGTCACTGGTAGAACAATAATGATTACCATGAAGTTTTAATAATAATTATTGTTCTACAAGTATCGTGTCATACAGTCGCGTCACGCCTGTCTGTGGGACAGACGCGACGCGTCACTGGTAGAACAATAATGATTACCATGAAGTTTTAATAATAATAATTGTTCTACAAGTATCGTGTCATACAGTCGCGTCACGCCTGTCTGTGGGACAGACGCGACGCGTCACTGGTAGAACAATAATGATTACCATGAAGTTTTAATAATAATTATTGTTCTACAAGTATCGTGTCATACAGTCGCGTCACGCCTGTCTGTGGGACACACGCGACGCGTCACTGGTAGAACAATAATGATTACCATGAAGTTTTAATAATAAGTTTTCATAGCAATTGATTTACATGGAGTCGCGTCGCGCCTGTCTGCGGGAGCCTTTATTAATCTTGCCTTATCTCTCTACAAAACGCGGTGTTATTATATTACATTTTAATGTAAGGCCCTGGTTCCAAGCTTGGTTTAGCTCGGTGTGTAAGTGAAATGGCGTTATGGCTGTCTAGTTTGACGCACGAGATAGAAGATTCTCACCGAACCCGAATTTATGTCGCGCACCGAAATTATGTCGTAAAAGTGCAAATAAAATCGTATAAAATTAGAAATTAACTATTTAATCAAAAGTAATCCATCACTGGATGCAGTTTGGAATTTGACATTTCATGGTATATTTTTAATTATAATTATAATTGCTAATGAAGAGATAAACAGCTTTTAAAGATTATTAGGAGGTATGTTTTAAGATTTTTTTGGTACATTAAAGTATGTTTAATTATGTTTTGGCTTCCATCACTGTATGCGAAAAGGACTTGAAAATATCATATTTTTTTACATGTCAAAATTATTTACGGCTTATGAGATACACAGCTTTAAAAAACCACATTTTTGATCGTTTTCAGGAAATCTGCGCCTTAATACTTCGCGATAACCTTGGATTTGACTCGTTAAGAGATCTAGGCTCCAGTTTCTTAAATAAAAAAAGAAAGTATTTAAATCAAATAAAACGTCACTTTACAAATGTTTCCGTCATGAATTTATTACACAAGATTGTATCAAAGAAAATAATGCATTGGTATAGATTGGTATTATTATAAAATTTGCGTCACAACTTCGAGTCTTACTGTTATCTCTAACTGTCTCCTTTTGTCACTCATTACTTTAATTGGGTGGTACTCCATAATGTCTTCACCTTTTAAAGCTCAGACAACGGTCACGTCATATTTCCTAATCAGTACTTCCTCAGGACGACATAGCAACATAATTATTATCAAAACCTTTTAAGAGTTAATTAGTTTATCGCTAAACCGTTGACGTTGATAAGTGAACGAATGCTTGCATTAGTATTATATTTGAAGTTATTTTTATGTGTACGTGCGCAAGAGTGCGTAGCATTAAGTTTGGAAACACACGGTTCAGTAACTACTACCAGTTCAGTTGAAAAATGGTGCTTTTAAAATTCTACATCGACAGTTGACGTTTTAG
The DNA here is from genome assembly GCA_905163495.3 of Cosmia trapezina. Taxonomy (NCBI): domain Eukaryota; kingdom Metazoa; phylum Arthropoda; class Insecta; order Lepidoptera; family Noctuidae; genus Cosmia; species Cosmia trapezina. Next base: position 3,510,993 of record LR991021.1, read on the forward strand.
AGAGAATGTAAAAACTAACACAAATGAATTATCATACTTCATACTAATATTACAAAGGCGAAAGTTTGTGAGTGTGTGTGTTTGTATGTTTGTTACTTCTTCACGCTCAAATGGCTGGACCGGTATGGATGAAATTTGGTATGTTATTATACCCTGGATTAACACATAGGCTACTTTTTATCCCGGTCTACGCGGGTGAAACCACGGGGCGCAGCTAGTCATTTGTTCTTTCTTGGAGAAAAGCAATTTTGAAAAAAAATCTAATGAGAGTTTTCATGAAAATTCACGCCACAAGCTGGCTCCACTTTGTCAAAAGGTTTTTCTTCCATTTAAAAAATGAATATAAAATATGTGATGACGATCATCATTCGTTTCATTCATTCGTTCATCACTCCGTCACACTAAAGAAAATATCTTGGAGCTTTAAATGACACTTTTGACAGGTTACTGGACCTGACGTCTCAGTGCTGCCACCTAGTGAAGGTCATTTCAGAAAACTCACATTAGGTACACTCCTTTCGCACATCGCGGGCACATAATTATTACATAAAAATAAAGATACTTCAACCCATTTCCACTAAGACTAGGCGACACGTAAACACTTGCCTAGTGTTAGTGAAAACGGACATTTAACGTCTTAATTCCATAAGAGTCACCAACAGAGCTAAAATAAACATTTTCCATTCCAATCGTGCAACGTGACCTCCCAAGCTTAGGTCAGAATTTGATTTGAGACCTCAACACTAAAATGGCTTCTTGGAAACACAGCTATCTCACTAACCCCAAAAGTCATCGGAAACCCACATTGAGAGTATGTACATTGAGCACATTGCACATTGAGAATTTCCAATGATATATCTGAAACAATATCTACCTACATCATGTAGGTATCATATTTGGCTTTTATGATTCAACTAGCTTTTGCCCGCGGCTTCGACCGCGTGGATGTCGGAAAATATTCCATGGGAACGTTCATGTGGAAAACATAGGGCATATCCCTAACTTAAGAAATGCTGGGTTTCCCATACAAACTTTCATCCATTTTATCACCCCTTGTAGGATTATGTTTTAAGACAAAAAGTAGCCCATGTCCTTTCCCAGGATGCTATCTATAGCCTTGCCAAATTTTATCGAAATCCGTGCAGTTTTGTAAATTTTAAAATCAACCCCTATTTTACCTACTTAGGGGATGATTTTTAAAAAACGCTGACCCGCATATTTCTTAACTTCTTACCAATAGCATAAATTTGTTATGCCTAACTTAAGAAATACTGGGTTTCCCTTACAAACTTTCATCCCCTATATCACTCCCTCTAGTATTATTTTTGAAAAAAAATAGTATCCTAACTATGTCCTTTTCCAGGATGCTATATAAAGCCTTGCCAAATTTTGTCGAAATCCGTGCAGTTTTGTAAATTTTAAAATCAACCCCGATTTTACCCCCCTAGTGAATGATTTTTCAAAAAAGCTGAACCGCATATTTCTTTATTTCCTATCAAAAGCATACATTTTAATTTTCACATCCCTAACTTAAGAAATACTGAGTTTCCCATACAAACTTTCATCCCCTATATCACCCCTGTAGGATTATTTTTTAAGACCAAAAGTAGCCTGTGTCCTTCCCCAGGATGCTATATAAAGCCTTGCCAAATTTTATCGAAATCCGTGCAGTTTTGTAAATTTTAAAATCAACCCCTATTTTACCCCTTTAGGGGATGATTTTTCAAAAACGCTGAACCGCATATTTCTTTATTTCCTATCAAAAGCATACATTTTAATTTTCACATCCCTAACTTAAGAAATACTGAGTTTCCCATACAAACTTTCATCCCCTATATCACCCCCTGTAGTATTATTTATGAAAAAAATAGTATCCTATGGCCTTCCCCAGGATGCTATATAAAGCCTTGCCAAATTTTATCGAAATCCGTGCAGTTTTGTAAATTTTAAAATCAACCCCATTTTACCCCCTTAGGGGATGATTTTTCAAAAACGCTGAACCGCATATTTCTTTATTTCCTATCAAAAGCATACATTTTAATTTTCACATCCCTAACTTAAGAAATACTGAGTTTCTCATACAAACTTTCATCCCCTATATCACCCCCTGTAGGATTATTTTTGAAAAAAAAAGTACCCTATGTGCGTCCCCAGGATACCATCTATAGCCTTGCCAAATTTTATCGAAATCCGTTCAGTGGTTTAGGCGTGAAAAGGTAACAGACAGACAGACAGACAGAGTTACTTTCGAATTTATAATATTAGTATGGATATGGATAGTATGGATGGGATAGTATCCAATTCAAATTGAAAGTTCACAATGGAAGATTCTTTAATTCATTATCCACTTGAAAACCAGCGTCAGGTACCAAAGTACTATAATGTCGGGCAATTATGTTCAACTCATAAATGGTGCAGCTATGAGGCACACAATAGGTACCTACTGTTACAACTAAGTATTTTCTGGTTTTTTTTTTCTTTCTTTCTTTTCTTTCTTAAAACCAGACAAAAAAACAGAAATCTTTACATATAAAAAGAAAAGTCCTGACTCACTCACTGACTCGCCTAACCAAAAGCCCTTAGACCTAGAAAGCTGAAAGCGAACGAAGTCACATGCAAAGTGCTAGTGAACCAATATGGAGACCATTAGTCGTCACGTACAAGTTTCTATTCTATTCTTGAAAAAAATGGGCTGTAATAGGTGAACGGAGTAGAAGCCTATGGCATACCCAGCTTTTTTTTAATAGCTAAAAATAAATACTACAAATTCTATTCATAATAGAACAGAAAAAAAAATTATAAAACTCAAAAAAATATCAAATTTCAAATCATAAAAGTATGCACCGTGCATATGATTTGAATTTAGATTCTTTTTATTTTTTGAAGAAAAAAAAACTAGGGTACTTAATTAAGCCATTATTAAAGGCTTCTTACTTCGTTCACGTATTAAAGCCTATTTTTTTCGAGACGGTAAAAAAAGTTATCCAGTACCTATATTATAAGTATTGTGTATTATAATTATAATTTATAACATTTATAACAATGGACAATTGGACACGTAACAATACTCCCAAGACGCTTACTTTTACGTAACAATAAATTACCAGCATAATGATACCAATACCACGTTCTAAACAGCGAGCAGGTGGATCAGTAAATTGTCTTCGGACGTACTCATTGACCTATTTTCCACAATTGGCTTCTTGTTGACTAGGCAAGTAGGCGTTCGATTGATTTTGGCATTCACCTATAGATTGGTTGATTGTATATACACGATCAATTGAAGGAGACTTCAGTTACCAATGGATGCAAAGGACTCTTTTTAACCGACTTCCAAAAGGAGGAGGTTCTCAATTCCTCGGAACCTTTTTTTTTTTTTTTTTTTTTTTTTTTTTTATGTATGTTCCCCGATTACTCGAAAATGGCTAGACCGATTTGGATTTTTCTTTTTTTGTTCGAAAGGGTATACGTCCCAAGTGGTCCCATGATCATCAAGTCAGGATCTGATGATGGGATCCCATGGAAATCGAGGGAAACCCTCAAATTTTATGGGCACACCTATATCGATTTCGGTATTTTTTATAGTAACTCGTGCATTTGCTCTCGGAAAGTACCATTCGGTGAGCTGGAACTGATGATGAAGAACACAGAGGGCCATCGGAAATACTCAATTATATCTAAGTATATAACAGGTTGCGATTCGATTACTTTAATATGGTTTATGCTCGTCAAAATAATGGTTATGGTGACTTCACCATGAGCTCCATTTCTCCTGGTTCTTACTAGGAGAACTCCTCAACAATTAACGGCCCTGCATCGGGAAAAGCAACATTTTGTAAAACGTGATGAGCAGCTGACATTGGGTTATTGTAACTTAGATAAATTACAAACTGAACCACTAAAAAGTGAAAAATAAAAACTTTTTTACAAAAACAAAAACCGACTTCCAAAAAAAACACTACAAATTGAAAAATAACTTTAATTTCGGAAGTCGGTGGCAAAAAACTAAAATACAGATCCAAAGACACCGACTTCCGAAATTAAAGTTATTTTTCAATTTGTAGTGTTTTTTTTGGAAGTCGGTTTTTGTTTTTGTAATTAGGGTTCCGTACCTCAAAAGGCAAAAAAACAGAACCCTTATAGGATCACTCGTGTGTCTGTTTGTCTGTCACAGCCAATTTGCTCCGAATGTAATAGACCGATTAAGTTAAAATTTGGTACACATTTAAAATTCTGTGACCCAAACACGAACGGGTAAAGTAAATAAATGAATTTTGAATATGGGGGTCACTTTTGGGGGGCAATTAAGAAAATTTAAAAAAAAAAGTTTTGCACTATACCGGTGCCATATCAAATGAAAGGACTATGAGGGTCTCAAATATATTACACTAATATTATAAAGGCGAAAGTTTGTGTGTGTGTGTGTCTGTTTCTATGTTTGTTACTTCTTCACGCTCAAATGGCTGGACTGACTGATTTTGATGAAATTTGGTATTTAGATAGCTTATACCCAGGATCAACACATAGGCTACTTTTTATACCAGTCTATACGTGGGTGAAATCGCGGGGCACAGCTAGTTTTATTATAATTTTAAAATTAATTTGTATTAAAGTTATTTAAGAAAATAGACGGAAATTGACCATTCCCACCCTTATCTCCGAAACTACTGACCCTAAAATTTTGAAAAAAATAAAGAAAATAGTTCTTTACCTTTATCTCTCAATATTGTGAGTGCAAATTAGCATAGTTAGATCACAAAACTGGAGTAAATGTATTGGTGAGCATTGTTGACAGAGAGATTCTCCTTATGACCTCAAACCTTTTCAATTATACGTAAGTAAGTAACTACATTTTGCGTAAGATAAGTACTAAATCTGATCATTTAAATTCCATACAATTTATTAGCGTTCTGCATTCTGAGTATAAATGACTCATTTTTGGAGCATTGCAGGAAATGCTAATACATGGGGCCGCCCCCTACTTCACGTTAACTTAATCATAAAGTGCACGCTGAACTCTTCCATTCACAATAAACTCCATTGACCCATACAAAATACGAAGTCCAATCGACCATAATATGTTCATGGTTTTCCTTAATTCCCCCAGTAATATGATTCAGTCTATTCTTAGAGTACTAAGGGAACATCAAGTTCCGCGCAAAATATAAAGTTGGCGTGAAACCGCAAAACCGACGATTCTTTCTAGAAGCTCAATCATTTTGGAGTTATAAATAATTATAAATTATCCCGTTCGTATTCTCTGAAGATTTCAAGTTTAACATTGTTACATTGTTTATTGATGCATCTTAAATGGATTTGAGAGTACTTTAAAATCCTCTCATGTATAGGTATAATATGCATGTTAGTAGCAGGAAAGCACATTATGTGAAAGTGCAGTAAATCCCGACCTGAACACCATGACCGGAAGCCATATTATTATATGGCTTTCGTTATGGCTGAAAACGTCACGATGGGAACATAATCCTGTTGTCAGTAACCTGAAAGTTTGTGAGTGTGTTTGTATGTTTGTTACTTCTTCACGCTCAAACGGCTGGACCATTTGTATGAAATTTGGTTTGTATATAGCTTATATAGGGTACTTTTTATCACGGTCTACGTGGGTGAAACCGCGGGGCGCAGCTAGTTAAGGTATAAAACATGTATTCTACCTGTTGTGTCTACTGTTTTTACCCGACTGCGGCGAAGCCCAAAAGGAGGGTTATGTGTTTGATTGTTAATCGTTAACATCTAAAACGAATTATAAGGACTAGTTGCGATTGCGATACTTGTTGTGTAGGTACTTACTTTTATTAAATACTACATTTTGCCCGCGGCTTCGCCGGCGTTTATTATACATATATAAACCTTCCTCTTGAATCACTCTTTCTATTAAAAAACAGCATCAAAATCCGTTGCGTAGTATTAAAGATCTAAGCATAGGTACATAGGGACAGACAGACAGCGAGAAGCGACTTTATTTTATACTATGTAAATGAAATGAAATGAAACAAGAAAAATTTATATATTATATTTTATATTATATTATATTTTTTATTATTTTTTATATTTTATATAGGTACTTATTTTTTTTTTTTTTAATTATTATTATGTAGTGAAACTGTTGAATCATAAAATACTGGACAACAATCAAAACACATAAAATCAATAAATTGTCCAACTTAGACATCAAAGCCTTGAATTTCAATGAAACACGCTACTACAAAATATAATTCTGCCATGCATTAGGTTACCATAAACAGTTGCAGTTCTAATGAATTATCCAATGACAAGCCTTTGAGAGGAAACACATGTGACTTTGACCTATAATATTGTTTACACACCGCGTATTCGAGGATGTTTAACTAATTCGGTTTAAATAAATGTTTTGACAAATTAATACGGCAAACATTTGTCAGAAATTATCCTTGAAGTTCACCGTTTGGGTTTAGGGGCTTATGAACCTGCTATCATTGGGTTGTCGTTTCAAAACCTGCAGCCAATGTGAAGTTTCTTATCTCTTATGTTAATTTTCGGTGATAGAACACATCGTGAAGAAACCTGAACTTCATCACCATCATCATCATCATTTCAGCCGAAAGACGATCACTCCTGGATATGCCTCCCACCAGAACGTGGGATGCTGTCGCCTCTTTTTGCGAGGAGGTAATGCATGCAAAGGAAGCGGCGGAGAAGTAGAGAGAACATACCTCTCACTCCACCAGCACCAGAAGAGCAGCCGGCGGCCGGCGGTCGTCGAAAGGCGCTTAACGATCTCGAACAGTCAGGCTCAAAGAGTTTGCACGCAGAGTTCCATGCGCGTCGATAAGAAAACTGGGTAGATGTGCGTTCGTGGGACCAGCCGCACTTGGTGTTGCCCGCTAGGCATGGCGGGCTGATATCAGTCGGGGTGCGGCGAATGTATGTACAAGTATCGGTATCATCATCATACCCTACTCATGGTATTAGAAAGAACAGTGGGGTTTTAGTTGGTAAGAGTCTGACATAACCTCCGTACTCCCTAGACGTAGGGTATCCATGAAGGTTTCCCCAAGGAAAAAGGGTATTCGACTTCGTTTGATCACACGTGTCGTTCGACAAAAATCGAGTAAATCTGTAGGCACCATAAAGTCAGTGAGGGCGAGTGGAATGTCCTAAACAAAGTGTACTCGCCACGCCACGCGATGGAAATCGAAAGTTTTATGACCATCATAAAACTACACAATAAATTTAACTGCAAAACGAATTGTATTGTTAACCTGTACGTTTATGCAAGCTTAATTAAATTATATGCAGTTTCTAATAACAATTTTAAAAAGATTTTGCTACTATTTAGTGCCCGATGGTTCTAAGGAATTTAATGTAGAGTCTATGAGCAAATGAGCCATAGAAGAAAAAAAACCAATGATTAATTCAAGTGGTTGGTAACTATTTTAATATGGCAATTTATTAATCGCTCACCAGAAAATTTTTCCTACATCAAATAGGTAGTTTACATCTAAAATATCAAAACTTGTACAAATAATAATCATTGTTTATAAAGTCTGTGGTTTATACATAAATTTTTGTCCAAAGTCACAGCAAAAATATTAATTCTACATCAAAAATATTAACTGTTCATCAAAAAACAATTGCGCATCTAAGAAACTTATTATTACACTACTTTAACTAATTGGATATCAAAACTTATACAAGTTATAATTACTTGGCACCCCGAGGTTTGGTTTGGTTAGGTACCTTTAAACCCTGCAGACAGAAATAGGAGCCCCGCGCGAAGTTCCGTCGTCCTGAGTCCTGACGTTAAGTTTAATTTATTTAGACATGCAAATTTTGATGTGCAAACAGTATTTTTGATGCGCGTTTAAATACTATCCTTTTAATATTGATGCTCTGGGGACGAACCTAAATATGGGAATCAAACTTCTATCTATCTGTACGCAACCCCGGGGTCTATGGCCAGCATTGCACAGTATAGCGACGGGCACGAAATGCGACATACCTATCCTAACTATTGTGGGACCTATAGTAATTTTATTATAGGTGCATGGTCTTCACAGGGTTATTTTAAACTGACTAGCTAAACTACCCAATACCCAACCCAATGGATCTTTGTTATCTAAATAAATAAATATAATAATAATAACCCCGCCGCAGTATCTCTACGTTGACGTCGTGGTGGGGCTTGCGCGCTCCGAATTCTAGGTCTGTGCTTGTAGAGTGTACTTTGCCGGAATAGGTCTAGGATGAGGAGCCAGACCAAGAGAGATACAGAAACCTGCAGGGCAGCATGTGGCGAGCTGTTGGGCAGTAGCGATCCCACGGACCCTATCTCCTGGGAGAAGTCTTGTTCCTCACCTCTCGCTTGCCTTTATTGGCCGACTGGAGAGAACACTGACGAGGAATAGAGCTTCCACCTCTTTCTTACCTTTATTGGCCGGTTTGAGTGGAGATTCGCAAGAGCAAACGCGCTCGGAGGAAGGAAGTATCTCAGTAAGATGCTGGTAGGGATCTTGACCGTACTTCCGGGATTGTCTTGATAGCCGTGGGATACCTCTCCACTCCTCACAAGCGCCTCAAGACATGTTGCCCCCTTGCCGCTACGACACTATGTGCTAGCGACCGTTTCCGGGAGCCCATTATTGAGTGTGCAAGTCACCCCCAGCCATTTTAAACTGTGTATATTATATAACATTGGTAAGGCAGGGGACATAGTTCTTCCATAGTTTAAGGTACCCGATTCACTATAACCACCCAAACCCATAGCCCAATATGTTTTGTTCCCATGTTCTGCAATAGTCCTGCAACAACCGGGGGTTGTCCTTGTGTGCACATGCATAGTGCATGACAGGAATAATTGTCGGTTGGTGCCTCCAATTGTCTACGGGGCCTCTGGAAGTTGGCTTCGGCCCCTCGTATGCCTTCCAAAGGTCCGGGACCCCAGGGTCCCGAGATATGTAGACATATAATAATAAACTACGCAGACGCGATGGGGTCTCGATATCTAAGGACGATAAAACAAAAAATCAAGTATAAGTTGAGAAAAATAATAAAATTAACATCTTGGTTGACAAACAGTTATTAACTGTTTGATAGGTACGAGTAATTATTATAAATGAGGCGGTATTCCCTGACAAGCTCATATCTTATTCCCTACTCAGACCATCAACACTGCATTATACCTACCTATAGTGTGTATCAGAAATGTGTCTTCATAAGCGTGTGGTACAGACCATCGACCTGAACAAGTTTCTCCATGGGAACAACATCGTAATCGCGAAAAAATAATCAGCTGTCCCATACATTTGGGTCGAGTAAGAAAAGATGGATGGATTGTATGAGGAAATATATGAAAGAGAAGAGAGTGAATGATAGCGTGACGTTTGACAGGGGAGAATGGAAGAAGGAAGCGTGTTGCGCCGACCACACGTAACATGGGATAAGGGTAGATGATGATGAAGAAATAGGCCAAGGAAAGTTTTGCGCTGATTTGACCGTTGATTATTTTTTCGCGATTAGATGTTAGTCCCACGGAGAAAGTTGTTCAGTTTGGTGGACAGTACAACATTCTTAAATGTCATCACACATTTCTGATAACGCTGTATATTAATAATGCCATGTCAACCTGACATGCATATTAAAATATTGGAGTAGTAATACAATCTTATTGTTGTCTGCAACGGAATTTATTACATGCCGATATCATTAAGTGCCTACTTCACATTTGCGAGAATGAATCTGCCTAGCCTTTTCCCAACTATTTTGGGGTCGGCTTCCAGTCTAACTGGATGCAGCTGAATACCAGTATTTTACATGAAGCGACTGCCTATCGGACCTCCACACCCCAGTAACTGGGTAATACGATACCGCTTGTCAGACTTTCGGGCTTCTGACGACCCGCAACGACTGTCAAAAATCCACGAATGACAGCCGGGACCTACGGCTTAACGTGCTTTCCGAGGCGCGGAGGAGTCTCGGTATGTAAAGATGGTCATCTATCCACTGACCAACCCCGGCAAGAGTAGCTTAACCTGATGGATCGACCCGTGCGCCTGTTATTACTTAGCCACGTTCGCGAGAAACCAAGAAAGTGACTTAAAAATAAAAACGTGGTAAAATCGTATCAATCAACACATCGATCGAAGTCATAATGATTATGCTTTTTTTTTTACTTTTTATAATGTTATACTGATACACACGTTATGTTACACGCTTGAATTGTATTTTTAAATGTACTTCAGTCTTACATTTTATCAGTAAGTCATTGTACGTAGAGCAATCAATCAAATAAACAGCATAATCAGCCTATAAAGTTACCACTGCTGTGTCACGGGCCTTCTAGGACATGCCGGTTTAATCACGATGTTTTTCTTCACCGTTTTGAGAGCAGCGGTGATGAAATTATTTAGGTACACAAAGTAAAGCACAAATTCTCTGGATTTGAACTTCGAACGACGACCTACAACTCGTAAGTCTGCGCCGATATCACTGGGCCACCACTGCCAGAGGTTTTTTCTTTATTTTTTACATATTTTTTACCTATTTTGTTACCATGTTGTTGTGATTTTCACTCTGTTGTAAATAATTAAAATTTATATTCTCGCTCTGAGCTTGGTGTTTTATATGAAATACCTTGCAGGCTCCTCTGATCATTTCGGGATTTGTTCATGGTACTACTTGGCAACACTGGTGACAGGTCATGAAAAAACGACCTCGTATTTAAATTATTTTAAATTATAAATTATAATTATTAATTAATCTCTTGAGCATTGACTGCACATACCATTACATTTATAAGTAATAGGAAAAAATATTATTATATTTTATCCAGCTTTTGCCCGCGGTTTCGCCCGCGTGGATGTTGGAAAATATCTCATGTCAACGTACTACCGGGTTTAAAAGTACCCCATGTTAATCCAGCCGTCGAAGACGTCTGGACGGAGGACCCGACGACGCCAGGGCGTCTGTCACCCGGCAACGGTTGCCAGGGCTGCGTTGAAATGCATCGTCGGCGCGGCGCCCTAGGCCGCCAGCGCGACTGCGCCGCTTCGGTCATCACTGTCATCAGTGACAGTTTCAAAGCGTCAAATAGACTTCAGTGTTTTTTTTATTCATTTAGTTTGTTTTGTTATAGTTATTATTTTTGTTAAGGCATAAGTTAATAAGTATAAATATATTTTAATAAATGCTCAGTGGCAACAGCAGTGTGGTGGGTGATAGTGGTAGTGCCTGTCAACCTTCATCATCGCAGAGCATCCTGGAGAGATGTCCGCTGTGTACCCAAGCACGGTTTTTTAAAGGTAAGCGGGGTCTGAATGTGCATATTGGAAAGATACACAGACCACAAAATGCACTCACCTCAGACCCTGTCTCAACATCTACACCCGAAACACCGACTACATCTACTTCTGACCCGTTTTGGAAAACACTTTCAAAATTAAAAAACTCTGTTCCTGTTTTGAAGCGAGTTCCCCGCGGCGCTAGACCTCTAGTGGCACAACACCTAGCAGGTTGCGTTCGTCTTGCCGCCCGGGAGAACTCGCAAAGTGCTTGGGAACAGCTTCTCACCTTCCCTTACAGAATTCTACATGTACAAAAGAATTTGGCAACCAAAAAGACTTTAACTGCCCAAATTAAAGAAAACTGTAATATTTCGACTCATAATTTAGATTCCAAATTACAGACACAGACATATACCTCTTCAAGAGGTATATCTCATTTGGTAGAATCTAAGTTAGGGGAAGGTGACATTAGCGGAGCAGCCAGGATTCTTTTTAGCAGTGATGTGGTGGCACCGTGTTCTCCAGAAACGCTCGCAGCTCTGGAGAGCAAACACCCTGCCCCAGCGGATGGCCTTTCTTTTCCCGACCCCCCTGATCCGGATAATCACTCCCTCACCATTACAGGTCGAGAGTTGGTCACAGCCGTTTGCTCCTTCAGGAGCGGCTCCGCTGGTGGCCTCGACGGCCTGAGTCCTCAACACCTTAAGGACCTTATCTGTCCAGGTTCCGGGGCAGCTGGTGAGTTGCTCTTGAAGGAGCTTACGGCTCTGATTAATCTCATGCTCTCCGGCAAGGTGAACGAGGCCGTCATCGACGTTCTATACGGGGCCAACCTATGCGCCCTGCGTAAGAAGGATGGCGGCATTCGTCCCATTGCCGTGGGAACTACTTACCGTCGTATGGCAGCCAAGATTTGTTGTAAATTTTTTGGTGAGGTGGTTTCGGAAAAATTGCAGCCCCTGCAGCTAGGTTACGGCTCCAAAGGGGGCTGTGAGGCTGCCGTACACGCCTTATCGACCTACCTAAATTCTGGCAAAGGTGAGGTCATCCTGAAGGTTGACATAAAGAATGCCTTCAATTCTGTTAATAGGGACACCTTGCTGGCAGAAACTAGAAAAGAAATACCCCAAATTTATAGTTTCCTTTGGCAATGTTACAGACACCCTTCTAAATTACTGTTTCGGGACAACCTTCTGGAATCTGCTGTTGGCTGTCAACAAGGTGACCCTCTCGGGCCAGTGATTTTTAGTTTAGCCATTCACCCAATTATTCGACATCTAAATTCCAAATTTAACGTTTGGTATCTTGATGATGGAACCTTGGGAGGCGATGTAGAAACTGTTTTAAACGATCTTCAATTTTTAAAAAATGAACTTCATTCCATTGGCCTTGATCTCAACCTTTCGAAATGTGAACTATTTTTAGCGGACAGTACTGACAGACAACTAACCCTTCCTAAATTTAATGCAATAGCCCCAGAAATCAAAATTATCGAAAAAAACTCTCTTCGTCTCCTCGGGTCTCCAATCTATGAAAATTCTTTTCCTCTTTTTATTGAAGAAAAAATTCAAAATTTCAATGACGTTTCGGAAAGATTATTCCAAATTAACATGCATTCGGCCATAACATTAATTCGTTACTGCTGTTTTGGCCCTAAATTAACATATTTCCTTCGCGCTTCCCATTTATGGAAGCACACTCACCTTTTAGACGAAATGGACAAAATTATCCGGCATACTTTAACTTTGATCTTAAATGTGGCCTTGGACGACCGTGCTTGGGCACAAGCTACTCTTCCCATCCGTATGGGAGGCCTCGGCGTCCGCAAAATTTCTAGTATTAGTTTACCGGCGTTCATATCCTCGGTCCACGGCGCAGAGAAATTAATCAGGAAAATCCTAGCCTCCACACTGGTTAATTTTGATGTGCCTTGTTTCACCGAGGCTATGGATGCCTGGAAACTCGCTTGCCCGAATTCAGACCCACCCGACAATCCATCTTCCCAGAGACGGTGGGATGAGCCGCTCTGCAGAGTAGTACAGAACAATTTACTTGACACGTCTGCTACTACTGCGGAGCGTGCGCGCCTGCTTGCTGTGGGCAAGTGGGAGTCGGGTCTGTGGCTTCATGCGCTACCGTCGTCGAACATTGGCACTTTGTTCGACGACACTACTTTCCGCCTCGCTGCTTCCCTGCGACTTGGAGCTCCTTCGTGTTCTCCTCATCGCTGTCACTGTGGCGAAGTTGTCGGCAGCCTCGGACACCACGGCCTGTCTTGCAGCCGAAGTGCGGGTCGCTTAGCGCGGCACGCTAACATCAATGACATCATCCGACGAGCCCTTGTCACCGTCGGCGTTCCAGCTGTATTAGAACCCAATGGCTTGGCACGCGACGATGGCAAGAGACCGGACGGCATGTCATTATTTCCATGGAAGGTGGGAAGGCCTTTAGTGTGGGACGCAACTTGTGTCGATACTCTTGCGCCATCCCATCTTCCTGGCTCGGCGTGCTGTGCTGGCACTGCTGCTGCGGCTGCGGAAAACCTCAAGCGGCGGAAGTATAATAACCTTATCGGTAATTATATTTTTGAGCCGTTTGGGGTTGAAACCCTTGGGCCGTGGGGTCCGAGTGCTCATATTTTGTTTAAGGAAATCTCCAAACGGCTTGTTGACACTTCCCGTGACCCAAGGGCTGGCTTTTACCTTGGCCACAGGATTAGCATTGCCATACAACGTGGCAATGCCGCCAGTCTCTTGGGTACTCTACCAGTCGACAGCGATGCGGAGGAAATTTTTCGACGCCATATTTTAGTTTTTTATTAGTTTTAGTTTAAGATATTATATTTTTAAGTTATTTTAGCTTATTTTTAAGTATATTGAAAGGAAATCAATATGTCGAAATGTCATGTTTTGTTACCTACCAATCAAATACGTAGGTAACAAAATAGGTAAAAAATAAAAAACTTTTGGCGCCGACTCAAAATCGTCATTTACAAATTCTTGCTTTTCAGTTTAATTTTTTTTCAGCATGCTTAGCAAGAGCGCCATAGAAACGGGTTTTGTCGACGGAAGAATAGACAAAATGACAGATAGTAGAAATATTTGTAGGCATTCTACCGCGCCTAAGCATGGCAATGTGTAGTTTTGTCTATTCTTCTGTCGACAAAACGTCGTCATGCTAAGCGTGCAGGTGGCGCTGGAAAAGGATACTTGGAAGTATTTGGGCAGGCCTTTGCTCAACAGTGGGACAGTGTAGGCTAATAAAAAAAAAACAAAATACCCATAAACTTGTAATTAACAACCAAGTACTGATCAACATTTGCTATAATTTCTCATGTTAGCCATTCAATGTGATCGATTGAAAAATCAGCCAATCAAATTGCTTCACACGAAATTCTAATGAGTCTATGAAGTGATATACTGATATTTTGAATTCTGTTGCAGTAAGCATATTTAAACTATATGGAATGCCGTAGCTGCTTTGCATTTCAGTAGCAGTACAGCTCCTTACAAATATTTCTTCCTTCGAAAGTGTTCCTGCCTGTAGGAAATAAAACAGAGAGAGAATTGTAAATTATAAAATTTACTTGAATAAAATATAAAAGTTAAAACAATGGCGAGTTACACTCAACGACATTATTCGAAGACAAAGAAAAAGTGTGTTGCCACACAACATAAATATTTTTATAGCATACAAATGTTGCACACATAAAAAAAACAAAGAAAAACAAAAAACATTAAATTTGATTCTGAACTATTACAAATCACTGCAATTAATTGCAATAATTTATAATAATTCAGAATATAAAAATATATGTTCACATTGTATTGAACACTGCCAATTTTATCAACACATCTCTATTGCCGCCAACGGCACCCGGGTGCTGCTACCCTGCTGCTATTCTTAAAAACCGGCCAAGTGCGTGTCGAACCACGCACAATGGTCAACTAATAGTCAACCAAATACCCCTTGTATTTGGTTGACTATTACTCGTAAACTTGAAAAGCCTACTTAGCTGTGATGTGATAGTTTCTATTTTTATACTAGTACCGCGAATTTTTTCACCCATCCAAAACTAACCGTTTAGCTGGCACCCAGGGGGAGATACTTGACTCTAACAAAAATTAGCACTTTAATATTTCAAAAACGGATCCCTAAATCTAAAAATTGTTTTCACAAACCCGCAATATTTTTAAAAGGCCCATCCAACAATACCCCACACCATGGGGTAGACGAGAAAAAAAAACATCCCCACTTTACGTGTAAGTACAGAAGGTACCCTAAAAATTTTTTTTCATGATTTTCTTTTACTACTTTGTCGACGTGATAAATACATATATGTATATCCATGCCAAATTATAGCTTTCTAGTACTAAAGGTCTCTGAGGTAAGCCGCGGATGGACAGACATACGGACGTACATAGCGAAACTATAAGGGTTTCTTGTTGACTACGGAACCCTAAAAAGTTGAACGCCGCTGAAGTTCAAGACATTCCAACATGTTGCCAATCCAACAGTTACGCTCAAAATACACTCCTATATGTTTTCATACGAGTACAAACATATACAGCCTTCATTAGTTTAGCCATAAAAAGAAGTCGGTGATCTGGTGACCCTAATTCGTAATCTCAGACTGATTTTGTAAACTAAATGAAACATGGAAACTCGCACGTCCGCCCTAATAAAATCTTTGATCACTAGAAATTATTTTTGGAGAAAAGAGGAAAAAAATACTTACGTGCTACTCGCTAGTTAAAAATTGAAGATTCACGATACATCGTAATATCCACTGGATGCGGGAAGCACAGAACCGGTTGAAGTGGCGGTGCTTGGGGAAGGCCTATGTCCAGCAGTGGCCGTCTTTCTGCTGAAATGATGATGATGATGAAGATGGAAAGACATCAACGCGTAAAAAATCTGGGACGCCACTGACTTAGTGAAGTAAATCAAGATGCTACGAGTAATTTTAAGGAAATATTTCTTTTACAAGAATAAAGGGAGAGATTATGATGGATGTTTTTAGGGTTCCGTACCTCAAAAGGAAAAAACGGAACCCTTATAGGATCACTCGTGTGTTTGTCTGTCTGTCTGTCCGTCTGCCACAGCCAATTTGCTCCGAATCTAATAGAACTGTACCGTGTGACATATAAATAATAAAATAAAATAAAATAAATAAATATCCTTGGACATTTCACACAACGCCATCTAAGCTAAGCAACCTAATGCTTGTGTTATGGTAACGAGATGGCTGATAAACTACTTATATACATTTTTTTTTGTAAATACATACATATTATAGATAGAAAAACACCCAGACTCGAAACAAATACTTGTAGGTCGTACAAATATTTGTTCCGTGCGGGAATCGAACCCGCGACATGCTGCGCAGCAGTCAATCGCTCAACCACTGCGCCAACCGTGTCAAATGAAAGGGCTTACTATGAGGGTCTCAAATATACAGGGTGACTGGTAATTAGTGACCGATACTTAAACACATGATTGTACTCATGATAACAAACAACTTTTATTATGGGACCAAACCTGAAATCGCTAAAAAAATCAGCTGTTCCCTACATAAATTGTCAAAATGTGTCGTGTAGCAGCTGATTTATTTTTAAACACATGATTGTACTCATGATAACAAACAACTTTTCCAAAGAAATGATTTTTTAAATTTACTAAGCGCATGACAATCATTCCAGTAAAATATTGAGTACCTAACGAGAATACGCGAGACGCGCGTTATCAGCTGTTAGTCGCTTGATCTCGTTATTCTGTCTCGTGTTACAGGAAGGTACCGGGTACGGTATAAGGCAGAGACACTTCACATCCATGTAAGGTAGTGTGTGTGTGGGTGTGTACTCAGGTTGTTGCTAAGATAACAAAAAGTTAAACTTACAAAAACGCTGTGTTTAACAGTACTCCACTTTTAAGATGCAATGCAATGCAACATATGGCCGCATCACTACGAAATATCTAGACACTATCACTGGCACTACATACCTGTACACACACGTGCTTAATTCTAGTCCCGTTAGTATTAGCAGGATTAACGAATAATAATAACCACTCTGACGCGCTTCGTCCGCGGAGGAGCCATTTACGTACGCAATGTATGTCACTTTTCACTCATCTATGGTCTATCCCTGTTGGCAGCACGAGAATTACTAAGGTAATTAGTGGTGCGGTGCGGATTTGCAAACGGAGTAAACACGTTAGGCGGCGGCCTCAAAGAGCTACTCCTTTTACACTCGCTCTATTGTTTATTTAAAACTATTTTGAAAACACATCTTTACTGCGAACTAAATAATGTATTCCTAAAGAAATGCACATTTTGTATAATGGATGTAGACAACAATCTTCGCTTATACAATCGAGCAAACCATTTACAAATTTTAGACAATAGATTTTACTGCGAAGCTCGGCGATAAGCAAGTGCAATAGGTACGAGACTCGTAAAACATCTCCTAATTTCTAAAGGTTGTTATTTAAATAGTGATTTTCCCAGAAGTAATACGTCGTCGTTTTGTGGGAACTCTGACGAATCGTTTGTAATTACTTTTAGTGATATTGAAGCTGCCGACAAGGACAGACCATAGAACTAACATTTATCGAAAGTGATTTGATTTGATTTGAAGTGAAAAATTACATACACTGCGTACGGCACGATAAATCGCGAGAGTTTTAATAGTGTGATACCGTAGACAGTGATTTTATCATTTCGTTAATTATTATTATTCGTTAAAACTGCTACTACTAATCGGTACTAGAATTAAGCACGTTTGTGTACAGGTGTGTAGTGCCAGTTATGGCTCTTACAGACATATCGCGTCGCGACGCGATATCGCCGCTGTCTGTAAGAGCCTTGATACAGTGCATCTTGAAAGTGGAGTACTGTTAAACACAGCATTTTGGTAAGTTTAATTTTTTGTTCTCTTAGCAACAACCTGAATATGTAGTTACACTATCTTACCCGGATGGAAGTGTGTGGGTGCTCTGCCGTTACTTTCATGTAACACGACAAGACAGAATAAAGGCGTCAAGCGACTAACAGCTGACGGCGCGCATATTCTTGTTAGTCAATATCTTATTGGAATGTTTGGGGTAATGTCTAAATTAAAAAAAAATTGTTTCTTTGGGAAAGTTGTTTGTTATCATGAGTACAATCATGTATTTAAAAATAAATTTGCTGCTCCACGACACATTTTGACCAGTTGTGTAGGGAACAGCTGATTTTTTTTTTCGCGATTTCAGGTTTGGTCCCATAGTAAAAGTTGTTTGTTATCATGAGCACAATCATGTGTTTAGGTATCGGTCACTAATTACCAGTCACCCTATATATTTTTTACATTTTATATTTTTTTTAAATTCAATGTTAAGTTTGTTCTTGGGATAAATTCATCCCAACTACGGGAGTCGGGATCGGGACCCTTCATAGTGCGTGGCCGGTTTTTTTTATGTTAACGGAAATACGGCCCACAAGTACCATCATCACCACCACCTAGGCATCTGTCATACCATCGGCATCACAGTCACAATTGCGTAGCCAGACAAAGGTGAACTCCTTTAA
The DNA here is from genome assembly GCA_905163495.3 of Cosmia trapezina. Lineage (NCBI taxonomy): Eukaryota > Metazoa > Arthropoda > Insecta > Lepidoptera > Noctuidae > Cosmia > Cosmia trapezina. The sequence goes on from LR991021.1 coordinate 3,529,839, forward strand.
AGGAACTCTAAGGCCGAGATCTACGTTACTATACAGGGTATTTGGTAAAACACCAGCAACCTCTAAATGGGTCACTGTGTGTATCATTAGGAACAACTTTTACTATGGGACCAAACCTAAAATCGCAAAAAAAAACTGCTGATTTTTTTTTCGCGATTTCAGGTTTGGTCCCATAGTAAAAGTTGTTCATAATGATGCACACAATGACCCCTTTAGAGGTTGCTGGTGTTTTACCAATAACACTGTATACGTTATCGTACATTACTACGTTATCGTGCTTTGACTTAGACATGTTCCCATCTCTATCTTCATTTGAAGTTTGACAGTTGTGCAAGGTAACAGTGACAGGAAAAACATAGCCAAAATACGAGCTAAGTAGGTAACGAAGATAATCTGCCTAGTACCACAGATTAATACAGATGGGACACTCCGCAGTTTATGTATGAAGCTACAAGTACGCGGCGGGACCCATCCGCGGGGCTAATTCAGTAGGTCAGAAGGTATAACAGTTACGCGATAGAAAGAGAGGCAACTTGTAGTTGAATATAACTGTAGGTAATAAGCGTTGTACGACCTGAGTTGCACTTTATTGTGTCGTAGGAAGAGTCGCTTTTTATTTAAGTAAATGATTTTGCGGAGTGTCCCATCTGTATTAATAAATAAATAAAAAATAAAAAATAAATAAAAATCTTTTATTCACAGGCTACATAGGCCCACATTGTGTTAGTGTCTATAATTAACTTAAAACCTATGTTAGTATACCTATACCTACTTAGCACACAAAAAAAAGTTGATAATTAGAACACACCACAGATAGTTTCATCAAGCCCCATGTAATACATGAAGCTTGATAAACCTATCCATGGTAGGCCCATCCAGCCTTTCAGCAAACATCCTCAGGATACGGTTGGTGCTTCCTCCCACTCTGCGAGTCATCGACGCCACCTTTTTACGCATTATTGCAAAATAGTCGTCAGTGTGTGCATCGGCGAACATACCTGACGCACTACAATACGGTGGAAGCCTCAACAGCACCCTAAAGGTATTATTATATTGTACTCGCAGGGCATTGTTTGCTTTTTGGGTATGATTAGCCCAAAGGCTGCTGGTGTAAAATGTTTGGCAGTAAGCCTTGAATAGTGTAATTTTTACCGGTACTGAGCAACCAGCAAACCTTCGAGCCACCATATTTCCCCTCACAGCCAATGCCCTGCGCTCCCTCTCCATATCTGAGTCGTCTTTTAGGTCTTCGGTAACAATGTGGCCCAGATATTTAAACTGGGTTACTCTCTGCAAAAGTGAACCGCACAGCGTTACCGGAGGGATATATGATGGACTTTTACTTCTACCTCTAAACACCAACAGCTCACTTTTCTTAGGATTGTACTTTAGCCCATACTGCTCTGCATACCCCTCACATATAGAAAGCAACTTTCTCATTCCACAGATAGATGGGCTCAGCAACACCATGTCATCTGCGTAGCTCAAGTTATTTAAACTAACTCCATCTATGTGGCATCCGACATGTGTGTTGCTGAGCTCAACCAGTAATTTATTAACATAAATGTTAAAAAGCCTTGGGGAGGTCAGACCCCCCTGTCTGACACCACATTCTAGTTTATAGGGGTCAGACAGCGCGTTTGACCATTTTACAAAGTTTCTCTGCTTATCATACCACATAGATAACGTGGACACCAATGAAGCAGGAACGCCCGCCTCTCGAAGCTTTCCCCACATGGCATTATAGGAAACCAGGTCGAATGCTTTTGACAGGTCCAGAAAACAAGCATACACTGGTGTTTGTCTATCTGTATATTAATCTGTGCTAGTACTATTTAAGAAATTATCCTTGTAGTAGGCATACATAATGCACAAATATTACAACTCCATGTTGAACTCTATGGTAAAACCACTTGCGGACTATTGCCACACGCAACTAATATTTGTATGGCCTTTATTACAGATCATAATACAAAATTATGAGGAAGCAAGATTTATATTTCTAAAGCCACAATACGGGAGAAATGTCAATAAGGAAAAAATAAAAACTTTTTAACAAAAAAAAAACCGACTTCCAAAAATCACTACAAAGTGAAAAATAACTTTGATTTCGGAAGTCGGTGTCTTTCGTTTTTTATTTACTTTCTTTTTTTTTTGCCACCGACTTCCGAAATCAAAGTTATTTTTCACTTTGTAGTGATTTTTGGAAGTCGGTTTTTTTTTTGTTAAAAAGTTTTTATTTCTCGCTTTTTAGTGGGTCTGTTTATAATTTGTATAAGTTACAATAGTCTAATGTCAATTGCTCATCACATGTTACAAAATATTGCTTTTCCCGATGCTGGGACGTTAATTGTTGAGGAGTTCTGCTGGTAAGAACCAGGAGAACTCCTCAACAACCACTCACCACACGCATTGTTTGACGAGCGGAAATTGCTTAGCAACCATATTAAAGTAATCGAATCGCAACCCGTGAAATATTTATCATTGAGTAGTTCCGGTAGCCATCTGTGGTCTTCATCATCAGTTCCACTTCACCAAGTGATGCTTTCCGAGAGCAAATGCACAAGCTACTATAAAAAATACCCAAATCGCTATAGGTGTGCCTATAATATTTGAAGAGTTCCTTCGATTTCTCCAGGATCCCATCATCAGAACTGGATTTTGAAAAAAATGGGACCATTTGGGAAGTATACCCTTTCCAACAAAAAAATAATTTTTCAAATCGGTTGGCAAGCGACGGAGTTATGTGCGAACAAACATAAAAAAAAAAAAAAAAAAAAAAAAAAAAAAAATATACAAACATCCGAATTGAGAACCTCCTCCTTTTTTAGAAGTCGGTTAAAAATGTTTTCTAACGAAAACGATTTCTAATTTGTTCAATACTAACTGTAAGAGTTGGCCAGAAATAGAACCGAAACTTTTCTCCGAAGTGTTTTTTTTAAATAAAAGAATAGTGCGTCAGTAAATGCAACCGCAATATTTGGGGTCTAAGAAAATCCCAAACCCCTGTAGACACGTGATTAAATCTTAAGATATGGGAAAGTACGTAACAAACGGATGCAAAAAGAGAACCTATGTTCAGTGTACAGTCAGAGAATAAATACTTACGCATGATTCAAAAGCAATTTTCTCTTAGTATTGATAGATTGACTGCCTCTTTGATCTAGTGATCATGGATTCCCAGGTAGTCCAGTAAAAATAGTGTTTGAGATTGCATTAAAGACACTTTAGTAAATTGGTTTTGAAATAATAGTATAGTTATTTACGTATGCATTCGTGGCAATTTTGTGTTCATATGGTCGGAGGAACCTCAGAAATACCTAAAGTTGCGTTTTTACTGTTTAACGTTAAACAAAAAACACACTTTAGGTGAAAAGTAAGATTATCGTCTACAGCCAGCCTAAAATTATAGTACATAAGTAATCCCTCGGTTTGGGTACAAAATTCTTAACATTACGAGATTTTTTCTTTCATGGTGTGATAAATGAGACTTAAAAAATCGCACTTTCGGGGATTTTTCTGTTTATACATTCCAAACGTTAGCCTCGAACCTATGTTCAGTTTTCACCTTGGTGACTTCTCAGGAACATAGTTAAAAAGTGTTTTATCATGTTTTGTATATTGTACATAAAAGACACTTGAAATATTTTTTAGGCTGTGCATTAACATTTTCATTCTTCATATGTAAGTGTCATAATCCCCTGATTAAGTGATAAGGATTCTTCGCAAAATGCATAAAACCTAAATTACCTACACAATATAAAATGCCAACCTTGACCGAGCGCCTTGCATCCCCCGCGTCGGTGTGCGAGAGGGACGAAGTTATCGGATGTGAAAAAGATGGAGCTATTGTTTAACTGCTCAAATAATTACTGAAAATGTTCTTCTCATTACGCAATGAGATTGTTTACGATGCGCCCGGATTTTGGTACTTATTTATTATGTCTTGCGTAATATGCGGAAAGTCCTTAGATAATGATTCTGTCACCGTTGGCAGTAAAGGTTTTAAAACTCTATGTTTTAGTGAGCTTCGGAAAGACAATTTATTTCATTTCTCGGATAATGTGCCAATGATTTTACATACAAATTGCCGAAAACAGTAGTATACAAATCAAAAATGCGAAAGGTATAATACCATGCCTACTCTGCAATCTACCCACTCGCGCGACAATTGCACGAAACTGTACCGGAACGAAAAGCCAGGATTGTCCGACTACACGAAACTGACGTTGTTGTTGTTACGTCAGCAAAGAGAAAAATCTGAAATTATTCTATTGTTAGGATTTTAATAAACTCAGTACACAGTTATACCTATGGGATATAATAAATGCGCTTTACATCAGGATAAGCGCATTTTTTCTATCAACTACCGCCTTCTGGTTCGAATCATGTAAGGTAAACGCGGGTGAAGTCGACAGTGACCCAGTAGTCGTCTAATTATCTAAAAACATCAATATCTTTTTCTACTAAACACAATGATGTTAATAGTACTAGATCAGTAGTGTACGGCGCCGAAGCGTTACTACATCGTATATGTCCGCAGGCATATCCGAGTTCAGTTGTCAGCTTGACGTCAAGTGAGCAATTGCTTAGCGATAAAAATATCAAAATAGTGAAATGTGCGATTAAAATTTGTATGTCACGGTCTGAAAAGATTACTAAGGCAAGTGGTAATACATTTCACAAGTAACTTTGCTGAATTTTGTTCAGATTATCCAAAAATTTATCAAACATTGTTTCTGCCATCAGTGTTCTGATGTTGTGGACTTTTGGGAGTTTAGTGAATGACGAATGTATGTTCCTGTAAGTCTAAATTATTATTGTAGTCTGTTTGGATTAAACATACTGTACAGTACCCAAACACTCACTGAATGGAAAAGTACCCAAACAGTCACTGAATACAAAAGTACCCAAACAGTCACTGAATACAAAAGTAACACATGTCACGTGTAAGTATGTCAAAGGTTTTAACCTAATATACCACTACATCGTCCACCAAAATTAATTTTATTAGCAATAAATAATCTTATATGTAATGACTAATGACTATGAGTTTATATTTTTAAATGAAAAATAATAGATTGTTTATGATCACATTGTGTTATATAGTGGTGTGCTGTGCGAAAATAAACCGGTTCATTTTCAATTAAAGTAAACTAGCTGCGCCCTGCGGTTTCACCCGCGTAGACCGGGATAAAAGTAACCTATGTGTTAATCTGGGGTATAAGCTATCTACTTACCAAAATCCCAAATCGGTCCAGCCGTTTGAGCGTGAAGAAGTAACAAACATACAAACAAACAAACAAACACACGCACTTACAAACTTTCGCCTTTATAATATTAGTGTGATGTGATTACTGTGATTAGTAATCGATTATTAAATCGAATTGTTAAACTACGATCAAATACAAGTTAGTTTATAAATCCAAGATACGTTTCAGAATTTTTAAGATTGACAAACATAACTAACTCAGTAGTGAAACCCAGAACAGTCGTCGTAATTTCTTTTAAATGACGTACTTTTTTAGGGTTCCGTACCTCAAAAGGAAAAACGGAACCCTTATAGTATCACTTCGTTGTCCGTCTGTCTGTCTGACTGTCTGTCAAGACCTTTTTTATCAGGAACGCGTGGAGGTATCAAGTTAAAATGAATATCAAATACGTAAGTCGTCAATGATCCTTTGGAGCTCTAAAAAAATCAAGCTTCTAAGTCTACGCCGTAAAAAAATACGGCCATTTATGCAACATATTTTGATACTCGCAAGTAAATCAAAACCTATAGGGTACTTACCGCTGACCTAGAATCATGAAATTTGGCAAGAAGCAAGGTCTTACAGCACAAGTAAAGGAAAAAGTCTGAAAACCGTTATTTTGTAATTTTATCGCATAAACATTTTTTTTTTTTTGGGATTTCTTGTTTTTCAGCTACAAATGTTAAGTTTGTTTTTGGATACCTTCTTTTCAATTACGGAGACCTTCATTTTGCGTGGCCCACACGCGCTTGGCCGGTTTTTATTACTATTAAAATGGATCGAAACAGATAAACTATAGTAATTTACGTTATTTAATTTTCATCGCAACGTATGTACATTCATCATAAACGCGTCAATAGGTGCAGTACTAGACAGAGTGATCCTTATTTGTTTTCCAGGGTACCTAAAGATCAGAAGCACATGGAAATATTCCATATTACAATCTTTCATTATAATTGATTCAATGAAAACCTTCATTAAATTCTTGGGAAATGATGTTGATCGTTGGCAACTCTAGCCGTTTTTCGGGTAACAATGTCTTGTCTCATTTCAACGTAATTAGTTTGACGGTAGAAGAAGTGAGACAAACATAGATTATTTTGACAGATTGACATATTTATGTATCCGTTTCAAAGCTACGTGTTTAAACTCGTACAAGTCGGTAAGTCGGTACGTTTTTCTGAATTATTTTGTAGGACGCTGCGCCTCTAGTATTATAATACCTCATTGACTAAACATTAAACTTGCCGATTTTATGGCAACCTATTCTTGGTAACATATTGCAACGTCTGAAATATTTTACTTGAAAAGTGTGTCCGACAAAAATTTAATTTTTTTGCAAGTTCAGCTGCTAAATGTGAAGTCGGCACGTAGTTTTGTTTTTCGATTTGTGAAACTTCAGTTGGGTCTACGCTAAGTCTGATTATTTGATGAATTAGTTAAGTTAATTTGCTAACGATAGGAGTAACTTGAAATTTGGAACACTTTAATCACAAAAGTATTTTTTTTCGAACGTGACATCTATTGGTACCTAAAAATTCCTACTTGACCCAGATCTCGTCATTTAATAGTTGCCTCTAAACCCGCCAAATTCTAGGTATTTTAGTGTTTTATGCCACAAAATGCGAATAATAACTATTATTATGACCGCAACATAGTTGTTAACGCTTTTGTACACACAACATTAATTAAATTTTTAGAAAATTACATTTTGCAGTAGTAAACTACTTAATACATTTACGGTTTAGTTTAAGTCATAATGAATTTGCTTCCTAAGATAAATTTATGGGTAATAAAGGGTGTGCAAGTTGTTAGAATGATTAGCACCACTGGGCCAAACTGGTCCACTGGATCCGGCGGGTCCTTCACATGCCCTAATCTTGTTGATTCTGGAAAGAAGCCAGTTGATTCCAAAGAGAAAATTATTAAGAACATGTCATGCGTTGAGCCACATTGTTCCAGCGTATATCTTCGGCAAAACCGAAATATAGCAAATAAAATCGTTACCTATGTCGGAGGGCAACCCGGAAGGCACACAGACTGTCGCAAAAGCTTTGGCAAAAACAGAAGCGTCTGGCAAGGAAGCAAGTGAATTCTTAACACGTTTTTACGGTGACCAGGTAAAATATTATTATATTATAATAGCAGGTCACGTTACTACAAACTGTAAAATTTTCTCATTCAATTTTGAACTTAACCTTCAACAATTGCTCAGGTGCTGGTAAAACTGTAGGCATACCAGGCCTGGGCTTCGGCCCGTAATGACAGGTGCGACTGTCAACGTGCTCGCGCGATGTTAAAAGAGCGTTAAATTCTCCCGCCAAGTATTGCGAACGGGTGTTACGGAAGGCGCGTTTTGACCATGTTGGACGAATTGAGGCCAAGTTGGCATCCTTTCTGGTAGCAAGGAGTTCTGATCGCTGTCTAAATCGGTCTAGACAAATTTCTGCCATTTGCTGCCTCTTATGCTTAAGTCTGATGGAACGCTGGCTCATCCCGCGCAAGAAAGTGCAAACTTATTAGCCTTTATCTTTGCCGAAAATTCACGCCTTGATGCGGCCTCTAACATACCCCACTGTAGTTCCACAATGCCGGAGATGGCAATCTGGTCAAATTCAATGCTCTGAAAACAAAGGCGTCTCTTTTCACTGCCAAAAGGAGTCAGTTTCAGGTATCTCCTACTTTCCGAGGAGCATCTGTACTAGTTACCGACCGCCTAGAGCTTTTGGGCATGGAGTTGACGTCTGATCGGCTCAACCATCGAATCAAAAGCACAGACTTAATTCCGGACAAAAACTGATTCTGTTATTCTGATCGCACATATTTTTTTGCCAGACGTCTCTTAAAATTTTTAAGCAAAAATATGTTACAATTTAATTAACCTTGCTGTTTTATTACCTCCTGCTCTGCTACAACCTTTAGTAAATCTTAGCATTCAGTCTTCTACCTACCTTTTGTTTCTTAGACTCTTAACAAACACGTACAGTATGTTCAAGGTCTGAGAGTTCACATTAACACAAAAAATTGAACACGACTGGGTCCTTTTGACGAGTAATAGTACAAATCCGACGACTATTGGTACAAATCGCCCTTTTTTTTAACTATCTAAAGTACTAAAATTACCTATTAGTCTCTTTTTGCATGGAACATTTTGTTCCATTCTGTATCTGAGAAGGACGTTGTTAGCTGCGCTACAGTTTATACTTTTGCAACTATCATCGTTTTACTTGTGTACTTCTTGTGTTATTGTTCCAAAATATTTTTTTTTTAATTTTGCTGATATTAATATTTTGCCTAGAAGTAGGTACACGCGGCTACACATCAAGCTATACATTTCCAGTTTACACTGACCACTCATTGTTAGGAAATCCTATACAATGCGAGATCAGCATATACTGGAAATGTATAGCTTGATCTGTAGCCGTGCGTACTATTTCATTTTAAAACACCACATCTTTGTTTACTCATGTGGTCTAATTACACGAATCCAAAATAAAATTTATGTAATAGACGCGGCCGCTTGATGCATCGCGACGCCGCCGCCGCCACCCGCCCGCCGCGCGCCGCCCGCTCGCACCCTCTCGCGAGTGTTTCATTTTCATTTAATTATTAGAAATGCTTTAGAGATATTCAGGGGATTTCTTCCAATTTGAGTAGACAAAAATTGTTGGTAGTAAGATTCATAAAAATATCCTGGGTGTCTTTAATGTACAAGGGTTAAATACAAATTTAACTTCACGAAAAAAAAAGTATAATAGTCACGTTGGTGATAATTTACCTAGTTATTTGTAGTAACTATTTAAATACTTTGACAAAATTTCACTCTCTAGGTAAGTACTGTTTTGAAGTTATCATTTATTTTATATAAAATAGTCAATATGGTACTTAATATGTTGATTTTGACCGGGGATAATTATTTCCATAATTAAAACTTTTGAAAAGGAGCAGCCATGTACAAAATCACCAGTGGTCCATTTTTTGTTCCCACTTAAATTTAATGTTATTGCTATAATTGCTAATAACTCAATATATATAAAAAAAAAATCGGGGATTACTGTCAATTTATATATTTCAGCTATTTATATATTTAATTCTGAATTATCACCCAAAGAGCATTTATTGCAATCTACTCCATACAAATCGATCTATTTTTACTGGACTAAGGTCGGGCAAAGTGTTATTGCGTTTTTCCACCTGGAATTTGTCAGTAGGCTCGGAGGCTTTTTTTTTTTTTTTTTTGAGGGTGGGAAATCATCAAATAACTTCTCCCGCTCTGGGTGGAGCGGAAGGGCGTGTCAGACTTTTACTGACTAAAACCCACCCGTGTTCCTTCAGTTGCCTATGCCAGGGCCGCGGTAACCTCTTCAGACAAACCCGCGACAGGCTCGGAGGCTGGATTTGTGCCCGGTTGATGGCAATAGACTCGCCGCTATTCAGCATCATCATCCACAGCCAGTCTTCAACCACTACTGGGCAAAGGCCTCTCTTTTCTTGTGTCAATCCCCACGCTCCTGTGCCCGCCTCATCCATGTTTCACCTCCTATTACATAGGACCTAAAACGTAACTGGTGAAATCAGGGTGTACCTACTATATCCACTAGCGCGACCGGCCCCCCGCGTGATGTCCTTAGAATTTGTCCTTGAGGCTTTTTGTCGGCGCGTGACGGGCCGCCTAGCCACTTATACACGGTTTGTACACAAAGCATTTGTATTAATGGATAGGAAACCAATGACTGTTTCTTAAAGTGGATAGACTAGGCTAGATTACGAATGTTGTTTTAGAACAATAGATGCCTTAGTTTATTTTTCAATAAAAAAAATCGTGCATTTGTCGTGTGACTGGATAGGGTATACCTCTGCCTAACCCTTCAGGGAATACGAAATGCGTGATGTTATGTGATATTGATAGATATTTTATGGTGTTAAAAATATAGCATTTTCGAAACCATACTATTGTGAAATAGGTCTTTTCTCAAAGTTGTAATAAGAATTATGCCTGGGTAAATATATATATATATATTTAATCCGTCAGTCAGATAATAAAAAAATATTAGACACGTATTTTTTGCTTTATCATATTAATAGAAAGTGACTTAGATAACTCGCATTAAAGTTGGGGAGTGGGGGCTCGCTACGTCACATCTACGTATAAAATCTAGCTGGGCGTGACGTCATGCCACATTTTAACTCAGTGTATCGCCGCAATCTGTTGACTACGTGAAAAAAGAAAAAATACGTGTCCAATATTTTTTAATAATCTACATGACGGACAAAAGAAAAAAAATTGGTCATTATCTCTATTATTATTTAGCGAGCGAAACACTTTTCAATTTTGCGTAAGTGTACGGTATTTATGCTCGCGCCTGTACTGGAGTTCATTCTGACGTCAGTGACCATGTTGACCAAGAACTTAGTTCTTTAATGGACCATTACTTACTTTGTGTTTTACTTTACTACTCTCAGACGATTTGTAGTCAACATTTAAGAATCTATTTTGATACATTTTGATTAAATTGTTACAAACTATAATTTAAAGTAAAAATTGTCCAGGTGAGGTTTCTACGTAATCTTAAGTCATGTTTGGTGATTTTACAGCCTTGTCGATACTTTTAAATAGAACATGACTATTTATTGTAAGTATAAATATACTAAGAACTACTGGTGATGAACCTTTCGGAATTCAATATTATTGTAGGAAATCTAGGTTCTAACACTTTAATAAAACGAGTTATGGGCTTTTTAAAATGTATAAATTATTATTATTAGCCAATTGAAAGTCACTAGGAAGTTTATACGTCCGATTTGATCAGAGCGCAAACGAGCAGTGAAGTAATAATAATGGTGGGTAGTATTTATATAATAAGTAGGTACCTACGACATATCGATTATTACAGAATCGACTAAAGATTGATTTTTGTAAATAATTAAATCAAATAAATCAACACGCCCCCTCAAAAATTAATCTACCAATTATAGAAACAAAATAAGTCATAGTACATACTACCTAATTGATCGGAACAGATTCACTTCCTAGTGTTTGCTGGGAAATACTACATGTGGTCCAACATTTGCTGCCAAGGATTAAGGGAAACCCAGAAAACCTTAATCAAACCATTTCATTAAATTATTCTTAATAATAATTAAATTAATCATAAATCATATTATTATGTAGAATCACTAAACATCCAATCAGTATCTTATTCTAAGCCCATTTTACTTCTCATCTCTTGAAAAGTGATAGCGGGTAATGCCTTGGTCAGAACATCTGCCAACTGCTGAACTGTTAGAATGTAATTTTATTTTATTACATTTTTCTTAATCTGTTCCTTAGAAAAATGATACTTTATATCTATGTGTTTTGTACGTTTGTGATTGGTTGGATTATTTTCAATGATTATGCAGCCATTTTTATCCTCATAGAATATGATAGATTTAATTATATCTATCTTAATACTAACTGCTAGTGATTTAAGCCCTAAAGCCTCCCATGACAATTTCATACAATGCCATACAATCTGCCTCAGTTGAAGAGGCAGCAACTGACATTTGTTTCTTTGTACTCCAGGTTTGCTTGCAGCTTGACCCAGTTGTACTTTTCCTGTCATTTGAATCACTGCCACCCCAATCTGAATCTATGTAGTCACATATAATGTTAGTGTAGGCACATTTTTTTTACCTATAACTTAATTTTAAATCAACAGTACCATTCAAGTACCGAAGCACTCTCTTTAGACACTGCCAGAGTTCTTTACTATTTTTGTTCGTATACCTACTCAGTATATTAACGCTTGTAAGTAATTAAATCTGGACGAGTGCATAACATGACATACATTAAACATTCTATAACGTTTCAACATGGATCATTATATTTTTCTTCAGAGTTTAATGCGTCATAATTAAGTTTATTTTCCATTGGTTTACAATCGTGCATATTAAATTTATTTAATATTTAATACCGTTTATATGTATTATGCACTTTGATCTAATGTTATTTAATAAAATTAAAATTATTACATCATCATCATTCATTTAATTCATAGTCATTTTAAATGTCCTCATTAAATACCTTTTATTTATTTATTTTTTTTAATTATTTCAATATCAGCGCATACTATAACTAAATCACTTCGCTACATCTCCATTGTCTAGCATATATTGACACCTATTCAAGTGAAGAATTTTGAAAACCTTCTTCTTTATGAGATAGATCGAAAACTTCAAACCAACATTTAGCTGCCTGCATTTTTCAGCCCGTAAAATCCTTTATTTAATTTACACACATAATTATCTGAACAAGAGGTACCCTCAGGGACTTTCATATACATCGTATAAATATCTTCCTTTAATTCGTCATTTAGGAAGGTAGTTTTGACATCCCTAAGACGAACTAGGAAATTAAATTGATTCGCAAAAGTAAGATACATCTGAAACTAGCTATTCATGCTAATACTGGTGCGAAAGTTTCATTATGAGGTATTCTTGACTGAAACCTCTTGCAACAAAAGGTTTTCTAAATTCATCATGTTTTACAGGAAACATTCATTTACAATAAATTGACAATGTTTTTATTACCCGACTGTTTTCAGGTCTTGGTACTAAAGTCCAAGTATTATTTAGCTTTAGAGAATTTAGTTCGTCCCTACTGCACTTTCCCACTGAGATCTGTTTTGATCTCTTCTAACGAATTTGGTATTTTACATAGAATAGACTGAGCACACAAAATGGCGATCATCATCATCGTCTTCACTAAACGACATAGGTAGACGACTTTTGAACCTATTGCATCATCTAACGTTAGGATTTTATTTGTGTTTTCTTTTGGTGAAGATGGGTTATCAAAATTTATTTGCTCCGATTCAATTTTATATTATCATGGTTGAATTTGCGAACTTTACTAGGACACTCGTGCTCATCAGATTTAGACCATAGACATATCTGATTTAGAACTGTCAGAGTTATGAGACTTGACCGGCACTGACTTGGATATTACATCATCAGCTTTGCCGTGAGAATTTTTTAATATTCCCTTCAGACTTGAGGTCTGGCGTGGATTGAAGAAATCCAGTCTCATTAACAATAACATCCCTGACTACTATGTAATTTTTCGCACTCTGGGTTCCAAACTTTATAGCGTTTGGTTCATAACCCACAAGTATCCCTTTCCATGATTTTTCATTAAACTTGGCCTTACTGGTTTTATTATGAACGTAAACAGTTGAACCAACTACCTTCAAATTTTTTTTTTAATTTGAGGTTTTGTATCATGCCACATTTCGAATGGTGTTTTTGAAAACTTTCAAAGTTTTAATTGGGGTTAAATTAATCAAATAAATAGCAGTTTGTACTGCCTATCGCCCCAAAACACTTTGTCTAATTTGGGACTGCTTAAACGAGCTTTTCCATTAAGTAATGGTTCTGACCATACGTTCAGAAACGCCATTCAATTGTGGTATTCTCGGAATTTTTAAATGTTATGATATCCCTCTCTCTACACAATAACCTTTCATTTCAATCAATAGAAATTCGCCACCACTATCGCAGCATAAGTTGACTTATTTTAAATTAAACTTAGCCTCGCTTTTAGCCATGAAATCTTTAAAAACAGCAAACACGTCTGATTTACAGGTTAAACAGGTACTAAACAAAGTAATGCTACTCATCAACAAAAAGTACAGAGTAGTTTTTTATTTGTCGTTAGTTGGGGGTATAAACAGTAACAATAGTCCACAAATATCTGAGTGCACAATAAATAATAGCTGTTTGACTTTTATTTTTGACCTGATATGAACGGAAATCGACTTTGTTTCCTATTTATACAGGCCTCACTTCCGTGGCCCTCACACAATTTATCATCCAGGCTCGCATAACAGTTTCGATTTGGCTGGTGTCATCAACCATTTTAATATTTTTTTTTTAAATTCGATGAATTAATTTTCACTTATTTATGACCAAAGCCATAATTTGTACATATTTTTATTACTGCATACTTGAGAAACAGATTGACACTTATTTACAGATGCCATTAAGTCCACAGCAATTAAATTATTTTTCAACATACCTTGCATGATAGTTTTATTAACCTTACGTGTTGTGCTCCTTGCTGGTCGAAAATGACTGTCAACCCAGCACGTTGCATTTTCGTTAAGAACCGCACCGCACCGTACCGCAGCGGTGGTACCGCAGCATAGAAGAACACGTTCTCCAAAACTTCTTGAACGCCCATGTTGCTGGTCACATACATCGTTCCCTGAAATAAATTCACCATTTTAAGCAATAGAAATTTTAATGGCATTTGCAAGACGGTGTGACTAATGAAAAGATCTTCCCTGTTTATAATATGGTCCGATGCTCCAGAAACCAACAGGAAAGTAACTTTGCTTCCATCATGATCCGCTTGATAGTCTGCCATCATAAAAGCAAAGCTAGAAAAATAGCTCGACGTGGATGGTTCACTGATCTCAACTGCCTGGACCGTCCTTGTCCTCTTCGTATTTTTCTGCTCCTGCTGTAATGTTTGAGCTCTTTTGAAGTAGAAGCAGTTGTTTTTCACATGCTTCTTGCGGCCACAGTGAAAACACTTCATGAACCGAGACTTATTCTTCTGCTTGTTAACCTCCTGCTTGAAGCTATTATTCCCTTTATTATTTTGAGAATTATCGAATTTTGTTTTTCGAAATTCCTGTCCATTTTGCCCTCAAATTGCAAAACTTTTGACACTGGTATCACTGGACTCATTTTTAAACTTGACTTCATGATCCAAAAGCCTTGGTTTAACGAATGCTAGCATTAACTTATCCTCCGATAAAGTTTCGATCGCAGTTATCACGCCATCATAAGATGGGGGTAGGTTGAACAACAAATGAGCTACCTCGCGTGGCGTGATTTGGCGGCGGCGCGGCGTGGCGTGGCGTCGGTACCCTATAATATACTGTAGTCTTTGGTGCCTGTAGTGTATGTAGATATCACTATATCGCAATAAGAGCCGATGACAGTATTGTGACGTTGCCTCAGGCGCATACGTCGCTCGGTTATAAATACCGGTCCGAGTGGTGGGGCGATCAGTCGTGGTCGGACTGTCCGCCTGAGCGGTGGTGCGTTGGTGAGTCAACTATTAGTGTTGTGATATGTGCATATTTTACATTGGCGACGAGGAGAAAACCGTGAGTTTTTATATTTTATTATACAAATTGTAATAATAAATCAATGTAATAATGACGATTATTCATGTTCAAAAAAAAAAAAAAAAAAATAATAATATTATGAGGAACATGACGACTGTTATATTCCCTTTAATGGATGGAAAAAATATAATCTCCTAGGAGATAATTAAATAATATATTTCGGAAGGAAATATACAAAATATTGTTACATTCCAAAAAAAGACATTAAATATTACTTAACAATAGACGGGACAAAGCGAACAAAATCGTATGTGGTACGCCTGCAGGTCACGTCAAAATCGTGTCCACCAAATGAAAATTAGTTTCGAAAAAAAATATGCCGAATTGTACATTGTAGTATTGCAACCTTGTAGTGATGAAATGACTCGATTCAACTACCGTTTATTTTCGTTACTATTTTATAATTTATCGAGTATTGAGATAAATTAATTAATTTTCTTAGATATGTCAAACTATTAGACGGTTGCTAAATCAAAGGTTGGGTGTATCAAGTATTCATGTCATACTTGGTTATTATGTAATTTTGATATACGAGTATTATGCTAGATGGCGTCACTGAGACTTGGCATAACAGTTTTTGTGTGACATTTCTTCTGATAGCCTCTCTATAGTATCTTAAATCTCTTTGATTTCAAACGTCAAATTATGAATATAAATACGTTAGAGTTTTTCATTAGAAATGAAAGGAGGTAAATAAAAGGAGGAAACAATGAATGGTTCATAACTATTTAAATACTATCTTGTTTATTAAGGAAAAAAATAGTGGTTTAATTATTTAAACATAACATCATGCTTATGTGCCCCAAAGGGGTAGGCAGAGATATGTGCTGCAACCACGTTTCACCAGTAACGTTGGGCATGTCTGTTGCCTTAAATGGACTACAGTTCAGACTCCGGTATGATATTCGGAGGTTCGTGATGGAGAAAATAAGTGACGCTGCCCGACCTGAGAGTCGAACCCGGGACCATATGCTTAGTTATTTGAAATATGCTATATGATTAGTTGAAGAAACACATACTAAAGTTCTCTCCATAGTATCAACCATAGCTAAAAAGCAGAGATGAAGACAACAGTAAACACGACACATCTTCAAGTAAAACAGAACCCATTAGAGGTATTTCCAAGTCTGGAAAGTTTTGGAAATCTAAAAAAGAAAAGTTTAAAACTAAGGGACTCAAGCATACTTTTGAAAAGAAAAAAAAGCATTACGCCAAAAGTTACAGAAAACAAACGAGCTATCTAAACAAATGTTAGCTGAATTGAAACAAAAATAAGGAAAGGCGGCGACAGTATTTACAACGTGCAGAAGAAAACAAACATAAAACTGAACTATTACAAGTTATTAAAAATATAACTAAACTGAAAAGAATGAGGAAGAAACAGTTGAGATTTATTAAGAAAAGAGATAACCAAACAAATGTAATACGACGCAAAGGATACCTTGCTTATGCACTCCACACTACGTCAATCCTGTCTCGTGGAGTCCTTGGGTGGTATTACCATATGAAAATGTGCAAAATGCGCGCAATGCGAAATAGCAGTAGAACAATTCTACTGGTCATTAAATTGACAGTTGTCGGGAAATGACAGTGTTAGCAGTAGAACCTAGCTACTGGTCATTAAATTGACAAGTCATCTAGAATGACGGTAACTGCAGTAGAATAAATCTACTGGTCATTAAATTGACAGTCATCTAGAATGACGGTAACTGCAGTAGAATAAATCTACTGGTCATTAAATTGACAGTCATCTAGAATGACGGTAACTGCAGTAGAATATATCTACTGGTCATTAAATTAACAAGTCATCAGAGTATGACGGTAACTGCAGTAGATATATCTACTGGTCATTAAATTGACAAGTCATCAGAGTATGACGATAATGGCAGTAGAATATATCTACTGGTCATTAAATTGACAAGTCATCAGAGAACGACGGTATTAAAAGTAGAATATACCTACTGGTCATTAATTGACAGTTATCAAAAAGAAAAATAAGTCAGCAGTAGTGGTACTCTTTAAGTACATACTGGTCATTAAACAGTGAAGAGCTCGTGGCTAGGTAATAATAGCTGCACGGGTCGATGTATCAGGTTAAGCTACGCTTGCCAGGGTTGGTCCGTGGATGGGTGACCATCTAGACATACCGATACTCCACCGTGCCTCGGAAAGCATGTGATGGCATCTACATCGCCACATATGAACTACGCATCAATGACATGACGTCACGCAAACTTGCATCGCGCAATTAGAGTTTACCACGCGATTAGCATATATACAACGTCCCGACATCAACCGTCGGGCAGCAGCCCACCAAGACACAACATCCGTCTAGTCGGAGGATCCTACCTTTTCTATGGAGAATGAGTGAACTTTACACCCTGTTCCTCATGCCTTCAAACTGGTGACCCCGACGTGATATGAACAAGCAACCTTCTGATCTCCCTTTTCAATGGAGGATGAGTGAACTTTACACCCTGTTCCTCATACCTCTAAATTGGTGATCCCGAGCATGAACGTCAGCGCAGCCTTCGTGCAACTACATCAGCGTGACGTCATCAGCATCACTTCCTCAAACTTTCGAGCGGCGAGTCACACAGCCAGCCAGCATCCACGGCTTCAACAGGTATCCTGACCACCAGCATGCAGCGGACGCGCATTCCTGGTCATCACCTTCAGCCTCAACCCAGAGCTGTACACTCCGACTCACTGGAGCATAACGCAGCGCAACGTTAAGCCGTTGGTCCCGGCTGTCATTCATGGATCTTTGACAGTCGTTACGGGTCGTCCGTCAGAAGCCCGAAAGTCTGACAACCAGTCTTACCAATGGGTATCGTATTACCCAGTAACTGGGTTGTGGAGGTCAGATAGGCAGTTGCTCCATGTAAAATACTGATATTCAGCTACATCCAGTTAGACTGCAAGCCGATCCCAACATACTTGGAAAAAGGCTAGGCAGATTATCAGTCATTTAAGGAACCATTTAACAGAACCATTTAAGACGACATTGTCTTATTAAAAAAAGACCCACATAATCTAAGGAAAATGATAGAAGACCTAAAGCAACAAAGTGAGAAAATTGGATTATACATGAACATTATTAAGACCAAATTACTAACTAACCACAAACACACACAAACTAAGGAAAATGATGGAAGACCTAAAGCAACAAAGTGAGAAAATCGGATTCTACATGAACATAAACAAGACCAAATTACTTGCTAACCGCGAAGTGCATAGAAGAGTATATTTACCTAGGACAAATCATCTCTCACAGAGACCAATCTACCAACGAAATAAACAAAAGAATAGCCAATAAGCTGGAAAAAATACTGGTCCCTAAAGGAAGTAATGAAATCCACTGAAACGAGCACATAGATTAAACAGAAAGTTTTACCTGCATTCTCCCCTACCTCACCTGAAACCTGGTCCCTCACTAATCTTCACAGGGACAGTCTAGTACACTGCCAAAGAGCCATGGAGAAGATTTGAGTTAAAAAAGCAGGACAGGAAAAGAAACACCTGCATAAGATCAAAAGCTAGAGTAACAGACGTGCTAGTAAAGATAGATCAACTAAAGTGGACATGGACAGGCCATATACTGCGAAGTAGTCAAGAAAAATAGAGTAAAATATTCACTGAATGGTACCATAAAATGGCAAAAGGAATAGAGGAAGGCAATGGGAGGATGAGTTAAGGTTAACAGCCGGTACTAACTGGAGAAGAGTGGTTAGGTATAGAAAGCAATGGAAGATGTTAGAGGAAGCCTATGCCAAGAGGCACACTGAACTGAGAGACAATCTGTAAATCACCACAATATTTTTAGATTAGTCTTTAAAGTTCAGGATGAAAGGCTTATTGATTGATTGATTGATTTAATTAACAAATGTTTTAACTTTGCAGGCAAATAATTAATTTATTGGTAAGGCTAATGGACCAGCAGCAATATTATTTAGCCAATGAACTGGCTACTAACAATGTGTGGTGCAGTGTGTGAAGGGTGAAAATACCACCTTATGGTTAAAGTGATTTTCTTTGTAAGCAAGCGCCTTTACAAAGAAAATCTAAACTATAAGCGAAGCTATGAAAACCCTCATGATTGTGTGAGGATCCCTGATCACCAAGTCCCTTGAGAATTAGATGTTATAGTTGAGAACAGTGGTATTAAACCACTTCTATTTAGAATGGCTGGGCCACTCATACTCAAAATTTTCGACCACACCTCATGTACAGTAAGCAAATGTAGTCTCTCTTGACTGCACCTCATGAGCAATATTGGCCGTGTTATAACACATACAAAACAACATCGTTATCATCAATAATCAAGATATAATATCAATTAGCTTGCATGAACAGTGTAGTCAGACTATCAATCACAAGAAAGAAAAGAAAGAAGGAAGGAAATATATTAAACAAAGTACACAGGAAATTTTATTGATTACAATGGGGTAAAAATATAAAGCAATTACTTGTATTAATTGATTAAAAAACTGATTTGATAAAGATGCCTAAATTGGGTAAGTAAATGCCTAATTTAGTTAATAACTAGATAAGTGATCCACTACAGAAAAGTATAAGTAATATCATGCAAACTGAACCAATGTTGAATGTATATGCTGTGTTCTTTAATAAATAAAGACTAGGTACTTGTAACTTAATACATACTATGTAGATGATAAATATAAAAACTTATCACTTCTTCCTAAAGATCCTTATTATTTAATGCAGGGGATATTTATTACAGAAATAAAATAAATTAAAATAAGGAAGGGATGTAGTGTATGTAGATATCACTATATCGCAATAAGAGCCGATGACAGTATTGTGACGTTGCCTCAGGCGCATACGTCGCTCGGTTATAAATACCGGTCCGAGTGGTGGGGCGATCAGTCGTGGTCGGACTGTCCGCCTGAGCGGTGGTGCGTTGGTGAGTCAACTATTAGTGTTGTGATATGTGCATATTTTACAGTGCCGGCTATCAATTCGATGATGAACACTTTTTGCAACTTTTATCACGTCCATTTCACTTGACAATGCCCATATTTTTTATTCAAATTTGAACCACTTATATTGCAGTAAAAACGTAACCTGGTCCCATAACCTGTAGGAAATCTAGGTTCTAACACTTTAATAAAACGAGTTATGGGCTTTTTAAAATGTATAAATTATTATTATTAGCCAATTGAAAGTCACTAGGAAGTTTATACGTCCGATTTGATCAGAGCGCAAACGAGCAGTGAAGTAATAATAATGGTGGGTAGTATTTATATAATAAGTAGGTACCTACGACATATCGATTATTACAGAATCGACTAAAGATTGATTTTTGTAAATAATTAAATCAAATAAATCAACAATTATAATAGAGTGCCCATGGTATCGGCCCCGACTTACAAGTCGGGCGTGGGTTCGAACCCAAGCAGGCACTTTATTTTGTGTAATTTATTTCATTACCACTGCTCTCAAAATGGTGAAGGAATACATCGTGTGGAAACCGGCGTATCCTAGAAACAAAAATTCGAATACGTGTGACATCTACGAACCCGCACTGGGCCCACGTGGTGGATTACGGCCCACTCCCTCTCACAGAGAGGAGGCCTGTGTCCCACCCAGCAGTGGGAACATGATAGGCTGATTGGCATGATGTCTAATAGTCTAAAATTGTATCTAGTATTGAAAAGGATATGATGCAACCAGAATATCTACTACAGTGGCGCATATCCACAATATACAAAGATGATACGTAGACTAAAAAAAAAATATTTAAAAAAAAATTAAATATGTAATTTGAAAAAAAAAAATATAATAAATAAATAGACTTCAGCGCATCTCTCATTAGATTGAACTCATTACCCCGCTACGTGGCTGACGCAATAGGGATGATATCTGGGTAAAAAAAAAAGAAATTATATTTAGTCCATCAGTCAGATAATAAAAAAATATTAGACAAGTATTTTTCGCTTTATCATATTAATAAAAAAAATACTTAGATAACACGCATTAATGTTGGGTGGTGGGGCCTCACTACGTCACTTCTCCGTATAAAATCTAGCTAGACGTGACGTCACGTGATATTTTAACTCAATGTATCGCAGTAATCTTTTGATTACGTAAAAAAAGCAAAAATACGTGTCCAATATTTTTTAATAATAATAAACATGACGGATAAAAAAAATTATCATCATCCCTATTGCTCTATAAAATTCGTTACACGTCACATGAGTATCTCGTGGAAAAAATGCGAATACTTAGGGTTTATAATAATCAGATAAAACATGGACACAGTACAATTAATTGATCAAAACCGCAGGTTGTAGATATCAGATATTAATTAAATGAGGAAAGGAGAAGGCCTGCACACGGTTTACCGCTCGTAAAATTTCTAACAACCAAGTAATGACGTAAAGGTATTTTGAAAAGGGAAGGTATGCTACTTTTAAATTTGTAAGTGGGAAACTACTTACTGATAAAAATATTTTCTGCTAAAGATATTTCGATGTTTAAGGAAGCCCATCAGGCAAATGGCCAATTTGATAAAAAAACACTATGTATTTTTCTGATTTATTGCTAATCTAATAAACAAAGTTCAAAGGTTCTTTAAAGTCATTTACGGGCCCGTCTTAGACAATCTTATAAGATGCTGTCATCCACATATTTCATGAGCTTTTAAGATATTCAAGACTTGTTTTCATAATTATAATTTATGTTTATAGGCTGATTATTACAATAAAAGTCGTACAAATAATCTTAATTAATAGTACATGATTTAAAGATTAAACCGGTCTATGAATTTTCGGGCCCACGCCTGTTTCTATGACAAATCTGTTGACAGGTACCTGTACATCATTAATTATAATTAATAATTGGTCTACTAATTTACACGTGCGTGAAAACGTTCAATTATAGAACTGACCTGTCTCAGTATGTCGTTGAAGGAGAAAACTTTATACTTTCTCTCTTTTTTTTAGTGGCAGATTGCACACTTGTTTCACAAAATTAGGTAAATCAGCAACTACACTTTTTTTTTTTTTTTTTTTGAGGGTGGGAAATCATCAAATAACTTCTCCCGCTCTGGGTGGAGCGGGAGGGCGTGTCAGACTTTTACTGACTAAAACCCACCCGTGTTCCTTCAGTTGCCTGTGCCAGGGCCACGGTAACCCCTTCAGACAACCCGCGACCCCAGCGGCGTCGGCCCTATTGGGCCCCGTCACTTGCTGACATCTCTTTGAGGCGCGCGTGGAACACAACACGCCGTCGACTCGGGCCTGGTCCTTACCGGACGGCGAGCTACCCGCTGCTCACCGTCCGCAGGCCCGCGCCTACGGTGGCCGGAAATCGCCCCGCGATTCCCGCCGCCCAGGGCGTCTCCTGCGGCGACTGAGGGCGTGAGGCTGCCTCTCCCTCACGCGTTCCGCCTCCTCCTTCGCGAGCATCACTGCTTCGCAGAAGGAGGTGACGGCCTCCCATGCACTCTCGCTCCGCACCATGGCCTGGACCAGGCTCGGACGCGAGAGATCGCCGCCGCCGATCGCCTCCGTGAGAACACGGCGGTGCTCTGCCCAAGCCGGGCAGACCTCCACTGTATGCTCCACCGTGTCCTCCGGGCGATCCACACAATGGAAACACCCGGGCGTTTCCTCCCGCCTTATGCGAAACAGGAACCTCCCGAAACAACCGTGTCCGGTGAGGACCTGCGTCAGGCGGAAGGTGAGGACGCCGTGGCGCAGCAACTACACTTGCGAGCGACCAAATCGAACCAACTTTTTCATGCATTTAGAATTTTAGACTCAAATACCAATTACCCGGAAAAACCTAAATCGATTTTAATACTATGGTATCATATATAAAGGCTTTAAAAAAATACTTTTTCATAAATGAATTAAGAACTTTCGTAAAAAAAACTAACTACTTTGTATGCACGGGTTGTATGTAGCTGAGTCGATTTGGTTGCTCGCGATGCTCGCAAGTGTTTATGTACTGCATTAACAGTGGTCGTTCTCGTTTTTTAATTAAATTGTGATTTTAAGTGTGTTCTACAGGTTTAGACTAATGATTTGTATGGAATTTTAGAAAATATCTAAGAAATATATTTATTTCTTTATTCAAATCTCCCTAACTATCATTACAGGTGTACTCGTATGTGCCTAATGCGACAGTGCGGTCGTTTACAAATATATTAAAATGGGTCTCCAATATTGAAGAATTTTTGCCTATAAGGGGATAGGCGTAGTACAGTACAGATAACTATCAACCATACACTTCAACATCCGCAGATTAGGTACCACCATTCATTCAAATTTCCTTTGCCACCATAAGTCATCAACTGCCTAGCCTTTTCCCAACTATGTTGGGGGTCGGCTTCCAGTCTAACCGGATGCAGCTGAATACCAGTATTTTACATGAAGCGACTGCCTATCTGACCTACACAACCCAGTTACTGGGTAATACGGTACCCCTTGATAAGACTCGTTGTCAGACTTTCGGGCTTCTGACGATCCGTAACAACTGTCAAAGATCAAAGAATGACAGCCGGGACCAACGGCTTAACGTGCTTTCTGAGGCACGGAGGGGTATGTAAATATGGTCACAAATCCACAAGCCACAAGCCCCACCTTACATCCATAAGTTAGAATCACTAATGAGTAATGATCCTTTAATATCACACATCTCCTAAAACATGTCACCATTACGTCACCAATATTTTTTTTTTTTGGTAGAAGTCCAATCCACTCATAGTAATCACGTATACAATGTGCATGTATTACGTTGATCCATGCAATCGACGCAAGCGCAGATGGAGCTAGTACTTCCCAAAGTACCTACGGAGATAACGACATCTTCTGAGAACGTGCCCAGTGACGATGATGATGTAGTGTAGAGGTGAGCAGTAGGACAAGTTGGGGCTACTGTTCAAGTATTTGTATGATTTTGAATGTAATTAATACCCATCTCGTGCGTTTGTTTTAAAAAATTCTTTCATATTTCTATAAATAGCAGAAGTAATAAGTATGCCGTATATGTATCCAAAACAAAAACAAAATATTCATAATATTATTATTATTTTGTTTTTGACATATCTCGGGACCCTGGGGTCCCGGCGGACCTTTGGAAGGCGTACGAGGGGCCGAAGCCAACTCGCAGAGGCCTTTTAGACAATAACTGTAAATGACGAGAAGGCACCAGCCGACGATTATCCCTGTATGCACTATGCAAGTGCACCCAAGGACAACCCCCGGTTGGTGCGGGACTATTGCATAACATGGATACAAAACATATTGGTCTATGGGTTTGGGTGGATATAGTGGATTGGGTACCTTGCTATGGTAGAACTATGTCCCATGCCTGACCAATGTTATATAATACAGGGTGTAAGGGACAGTCCTCCACAAACTAACAGGGTGTATTCAGCTCCTCATTTTGAATCATATTCCACCGGAAATTTTCTCAGGAAAATTTTCGTTTTTTTAATAATTTTTTCAGTTACATTTTCATTATTTCAATGTAAAATTACATTGTGTGTTCGCAGCACTCCATTTATGTAAAAAAACAGCAAAACAAAACTGAAAACAAAAAACCAGCAATGGATGTAGAAATACTCTAACGATCGACGCGTGAAATCTGCTGTTCAATTTCTGTCTAGCTACAGAGTTCATCGAACTCACCGCATACCTATTACCTACCCCTCCCAACCAGTAATAGACGCTCCGATTTGTGCACAAAAACACAAATTAATCAGGTTTATTGGATTCCCACAACGTTCCTGAAAAAATTTCATGTACCGGTCATCTTAGTATGACATACTGAATTCACCCTATCAGTTTGCGGAGGGCTGTCCCTTACACCCTGTATACACAGATATTATTATTTTTTATTTTTTTTGTACGTATTCAAAAGAGTTTTTCAATAACAATTACCACCAAATAAGATTCGACAGCTATTTTACCTATCTAAACTTATCTTTTAGAAACCGAAGTTAATCCTTGATGTGACCGAAACCTTCACGGGCCCCCCTGTCAGTGTCGGCTAAATAGACAGATACTAAAGTCCGCTATTTATCTCCCAATCCATTGTCAATATCATGACATTTTTAACTATCTGATAGCTATCTGATATCTGTATGTGACGTCACACGATTCGGCAGATTTCCCAAGATATTTTTGGATTTTGCAGAGATCATGTATACTTTGTCTTTTACTTTTGAAACAATCTCAACGCTATCTTAAGAGTGTTGATCGTGCGCGGGCTAGTAACGTCGTATTTCTAGAGGTTGTTCGTGATTATTTAAATTTAAATCAAAGGGCAATTTCCTCTGACAAATTCTTAAATCGTTGGTATTTATAAGTATGTATGCTATTTTTTGCCAGTTATTTTGGAATTTACTAACCTATGGGGTTCGCAACTACCCCCAAGGGGGTTTTGGGTTTATAAATTAGTACATAGCGACGCGTGAAGGGTTAAAAACTGGTCGAGAGCGAGTCGGACTCGCGCACCGAGCGAGGGTTCCATTCCGATTTCTGAAAAAGTGTGCTATTTAGAGACATCGTTTTATTTTACTGTAATCTTTACACAAAAAATCTATCACATAGAATAATTTCAGATTTTTCTCTATATAAACCTCGGAGATAAGGGGGAACAGTATTTTTTTTACATTTTCATCAAAAGTCGAAAACTATGAGGCTTTAAAAAAATAAAAAAATGTTTGAGAATGTGCAAACAGCGCTCTTTCATATGATACCACATTCCCTAGTAGACCCACTTTGAATTTTTTTTCAAAAAGGGGCTACTGTTGCAAAAAAAAAATATTTCTTTCTTATTTGCAAAATAGTTGGGTGAACGGTGAACGTCATCTAAAACTGTTGCAAATTTCAAGTTGATAGCATTAGTAGTTCTTGAGATATCCAGTTGTGACAGACAGACAGACTGAGTCGCACCATAAGGGTTCTTTTTACCATTTTGCTACGGAACCCTAAAAATGACCATAATATTGTTAATAGTCTCTACTTTATCTACTTTAATATTATTCGTTAATTTTATTTGAACATAATATTTAGCTTACATAATCTAGTTTTAAAATAATTTACCTATATACTGAAAATATTGTAACTTCTTTTTAATTTAGCTTCTAATTTTACTGTTACCTTCTTTGTGTTTGATGTAAATTGATGGCCTGAAACACAGGTTTTCATAAACCTAGATCAGGCAGGTCTACATTACATTTAGAATTAAATTTTCCTCAATTGTAATTAATTTAAATCTTACTTTTACTTCATACTTTTTTTTTTTTTTATTTTTAATTATTTTCTATTTTCTAAGAGTACAATATTAAAGTACTAAAATAACTGTCAAGAAATAGCATACTTACATACATAAAAATACCAACGATTTTAGAAATTTGACAGAGGAAATTGTCATTTGATTTAAATTTAATTAAATTATCACGAAAAACTTCTAGAAATACGACGTTACCCGCGCGCGTTCAACGCTCTCAAAAAGTTGGTACGCAACAGTGCACCTGCAAGACCATATTATGGCCATACCTTTCGTATAGGTACCATAATATCACAGGAACAATTAAAAAGTCATTGAGTCTCGCGTAGATCTGCCGAGCCCGATATGAAGGGTTAATATCTAAAAATGGTATACTTAGTCCCATCTCTGCACCTTCCTATCTCGGCATCCATGAATTTATCTATATCATGCGCTCAAAAAAATCCAAATATATTCATGAGTGCCGAGATGGGATGAAACCCTAAAAATCTGCCTTCTAAGGTCACTGACTTTGAACTCAAGGTCATTGACTTTAACCGCAGGGTCATTGACCTTGATATCAAAGTTAATATTCTGAAAGTCAAGATCAGCGATTCTTAGGAGCAGTAACAGGTCAATATTCATGGTTGGTGTCCTTGAGGTCAAGGTCAGTGACTTTAGGAGGCAGATCTTGACTTTCAGAATGTTAGTATCGATATGTTTTATTATATACCCCATCACTAGAAGCTACTGCAGTGCGATTCTGTAACCATCTCACCGTGAAAACTTAGGTGAAGTGTGCGTGGAGTGAGCTGTCAATAGTGTCAATTCCTAGCAAAAACAACTCACTTCACCTAAGTTTTCACGGTGAGATTTTTACAGAATCGACCGGCTGGACCGTAGGTGCTCAAATGGGAATACCTTGGGTGCTCTAAAAATCGGTGCTCAGAAAATCGGTGCTCAAACGGGAATGCTTCATCTTTTCGGCAGTTCCTTAGCCGAATGTAAATTAAGGCATTGTGGAAGCAAACCACGCCCAGATCGGGCGCAAAATTATATTGGGTTTTTCCATCAGGTATTCCTCTTTAGCAGGCCGGCGTCTGGATGTGTGCCCGGTTGGTTGATGGCAATAGGCTCGCCCCCTATTACATGGGACTTAACTTAACGTGCAAAATGTGGATGTTAAGGATGTAGTACTGTACTATACGAGGTGTAACATAAATAACGCACAACCTCTTAAGGGATCATTGTACTCATCATTATGAACAGCTTTTACTATGGGACCAAACCTGAAATCGCGAAAAAAAATCAGCGGACCAGTACATTTATCTACATCAAACTCGTCAAAATGTAGGGAGCAGCGTTGGGAGCAGCTGATTTTTTTTCGCGATTTCAGATTTGGTCCCATAGTAAAAGTTGATCATAATGGTGAGTACTATGACCCTTTAAGAGGAAAACAACCATTAAAATTTCAACCTGTATACCTACACCTCTGCATAACCCTTCTGAAAAATACAGACAAGATGTTATGTTTTCTTTCCCGGGCCACAAAACCTAGTGTTTATAGTGTAGTCCTGGCATCCACCTCACGTAATTAAGACATCTCAAGTAATATTGCCCTCCTACTAAATTACTAATTGAATACGCATAGGAGAGTCTTTATCTGTAACCCCAAAGGTTATCATCTGCATAACTTCAAGAAGTGTCAGTCTGTTAGTAAATCGTTCACTGTGTTAAAAGGTCAGTTAACAACAACAAAGTAATAATCTAACTCGTGGTATGAGGATGTTTTCGAAGAACTCCATATAACCAATGAAAAAAAAAAAAAAACGCTTTAATCCTTGAAGGGCTTTGCGATGAAAAACCAGCAGAAAATGAAGAAAACTCTCTTCTGCTGACTGCAGTAAAGACATGGTAGCTACATCTGTCACCAGCTTTAACCGAAAAGCGTGACGACACTTAAGACGCAGATAATTATACAGGGTGTAAGGGACAGCCCTCAGCAAACTGATAGGGTGAATTCAGTATGTCATACTAAGATGACCGGTACATGAAATTTTTCAGGAACGTTAAGGGAATCCAATAAACCTGATTTCTTTGTGTTTTTGTGCACAAATCGGAACGTCTATTACTGCTTGGGAGGGGTAGGTAATAGGTATGCGGTGAGTTCGATGAACTCTGTAGCTAGACAGAAAGTGAACAGCTGATTACTCGCGTCGTTGGTTAGAGTATTTCAACATCCATTGCTGGTTTTTTTTTTGCAGTTTTTTTTACTTAAATGGAATGCTGCGAACAGACAATGCAATTTTACATTGAAATAATGAAAATGTAACTGAAAAAAAAAATTAAAAAATGAAAATTTTCCTGAGAAAATTTCCGGTAGAATATGATTCAAAATGAGGAGCTGAATGCACCCTGTTAGTTTGCGGAGGGCTGTCCCTTACACTGTAATACCAACGGCCTTGAGTTAGCTTGGGTGTTCCATGCTGAGCTCACGCAACGCGTCGTACGTCCACCCAGTAACAGTAATAGAACTCGCCCATCAAGAAGCGCATCATTAATTTATTATAATTTTTATACATAAAATAAAAGTTATAAAACATGTATACTGAAAGATAAATAACTAAATTGTCTTTAAAATTATGAAGGGTTCATAATAATACGCTTGATAGTTTTTGCGTGATTCTCAGTTTTTTATCCGTGTTAGACATAACTGTACAAATTAATTACGCTATGTAATTTAAAGAAAATCTAAAATATTCACATATTAAGTTATTTAATAAATGCTCTATTTTAACATATATTTTTCCAAATCATCAATACTTCTGGTTTAGACGTGATCTTTAGTTTAAATCATTAAAAGTCGGTTATCGTATTAAGTTATTAAGAAAGAGGATTGGTTTAGATCTATAAACGTTACTTAGCACGCACTTTGAACTTGCTTCCTGGCTATTCATTTTACTACAAAGTCTACTCTCGAATATGTCATGCTGACACTTGAGTCAATCAATCTGCCTAGCCTTTTCCCAACTATGTTGGGGTCGGCTTCCAGCCTAACCGGTTGCAGCTGAATACCAGTATTTTACATGGAGCGACTGCCTATCTGACCTCCACAACCCAGTAACGGGATAATACGATACCCCTTGGTAAGACTGGTTGTCAGACTTTCGGGCTTCTGACGACCCGTAACGACTGTCAAAGATTCATGAATGACAGCCGGGACCAACGGCTTAACGTGCTTTCCGAGGCACGGAGGAGTCTCGATATGTAAAGATGGTCACCCATCCACGGACCAACCCCGGCAAGCGTAGCTTAACCTAATGGATCGAACCGTGCGGCTGTTATTACTTAGCCACACACTCCTCCGCACTCATGCTGATACTTGAGTAAGAGATAATATTAATCTCCTATGGCTGATAATATTAATCTCCTATGCTCTAACACTATTGTACCTAGTTATCGAATATAATCCTAGCAGGCCAAACAATTTGTGATAAACAGAACTTTACAGGTAACAAAAATTTCTGGCCTGGGCTTTAAACCAAGGTCCACGGCTATCCATGTGTCATCTAGGGCAATAGAGCACTTAGATAGTATTATCAGTTAAAGGTACGTGACTCATTAATAAATTAATAACAAATTGATTACTCTAAAATGTTTATCTACGCGTCGATACTGAGTCACCTGTTGTAGAATAATATTTACAGGTCTGTTCTTAGAATGAGTACCTAGATGCTGGATATCATCGCCTTGAGATAGGGGACTCATTAAGATTATATTTGCAGAATTTTTAAATTCTCAGAGAAACCCATGTTTGTATTCAATAATGCTAATCATAGAAGCTTCTTGGTTTTATTATTGTTTACCAAAGACTTCGCACGTAAGTGCTTAATTTTTTGTAAACAGTTTTTTTTTTAAATTATGTTCATACGCAAACTGAGACTGACTTTTAAACTGAATGTTTCAGGTATCCAGATATACAACTATCCGTATACCTATGTTTGTTTTTCATGTTGGCTTCAGTCTCTTTACAAATCATGCCAAAATTATTTACGTCGCCTAAATATCTATATAGTTAGGATCAGCTTTCAGTCCTACCAGGCCCCAATTCTGTATGATTCCTAACCTAAATATCTTACCACGTGCAAACACGTCAATATCGTGTGAAACGCCTTTATGTACAACGTGTCGTTTTGCATCCTAGTCAAATTTCAGGGTGTGATACAGAACATCAAACTTTCTCCAATATCGTAATCGCGTTAAAATTTTCAACTGTCCCATAGAAAACTTCAATACCTAGTCGACGCAAATGTATTGGACGGCTGATTATGTTTTCGCGATTACGATGTTGGTGCCATGGAAAAAGTAGTTCGGTTTGATGGTCTATACCACACCCTTCTTAACGAGGATGAAAAACGACTCGTTTTATACAGGGTGTAAGGGACAGCCCTCCGCAAACTGATAGGGTGAATTCAGTATGTCATACTAAGCTAAGATGACCGGTACATGAAATTTTTTCAGGAAAGTTAAGGGAATCTAAAAACCTGATTTGTTTGTGTTTTTGTGCACAAATTGGAGCGTCTATTACTGGTTGGGAGGGGTAGGTAAAAGGTATGCGGTGAGTTCGATGAACTCTGTAGCTAGACAGAAAGTGAACAGCTGATTTCACGCGTCGTTGGTTAGAGTATTTCAACATCCATTGCTGGTTTTTTTTTTGCTGTTTTTTTGCAGTTGTTTTTACATAAATGGAGTGCTGCGAACACACAACGCAATTTTACACTGAAATAATGAAAATTTAAATGAAAAAAAAAATTAAAAAATGAAAATTTTCCTGAGAAAATTTCCGGTGGAATATGATTCAAAATGAGGAGCTGAATGCACCCTGTGAGTTTGCGGAGGGCTGTCCCTTACACCCTGTATACTATGCGTGCCAAATAATAATAGTACTGTCAAGACGCCATTTTGTTCCGCAATACTCGCGAATTTCATTACCCATTTAGTTGGCACAGGCGGTTTCGTTCATTGTGTCTTATAGAATTCATTATTAGCAGATTTCGTGATTCGCTCAAGGAATTGACGTGGTTTCCATGTAAGGAATTGTTAGGTGGTCATAGTTAATAAGGGCCCTGATGCGGCTGAAAATCAGAACTTCGACACAAATAATATCACCTTAGTTTCGCTACCATATTACTTTAAAATAGGTCATGTAGGTAACTGTAAGATTCCAAACAAGTAAACGATATATTTTTTCTGCCAAACAAAAATTATATTCTCTCTTAGGTATATCCACAAGCAGGTAAACAAATTGTCTTACTGTGTCATCGCCACTGTAGCCACTGTGAATTCGCTTGATTGTCGTGTAAAACACTGGTTTTCACGTCAACTGCAGTTTACCGAAGCATCTCGTTATTATATTACCTTTATGTTCTTGCCAACTAAGTAAACAAATGACAACTTAGAAACTTACGAAGCGTACGCAGATGCGGAAAGCTGAACGGATACGTACGCATCTCCATACAAAACTGGTGTTTTCTATGGACAAAAGCAGAATTGAGCTGATTATGTGTAGTTAGTCCCTTATTAATTGTTAATGCTCGTGGATCTAATTTGAGCGAATGTTTTATGCTTTGTGGCGATACTTTGGGTAGGCCTATGTCCAGCAGTGAACATCTTTCGGCTGAAATGATGATGATTATAAAGTATTTTTTTTAAATGTGCTGAAAACATTATTTCCAGAAAAAAAATCCGACTACTTTGGAATCAAAACCCTTAAATGTTACTCCGACATTTTTAAAAGATCATCAGTTGTTTACATCCTGAGCACTACAAATAAAAACCGACTAATACTAAAGCAGTCACGCGGCCACCTAGAGCGTCATAATGTTATGATGTTTAGCACTTTAAGACCGGAGATTATAAAAATAGAGTATGTGCTTAACGTGTGTCCCTTCTATCTGGGATAACGATGCTACCTATTCAAATGTTTAAGCTTGTAGTTATTTAAATTTAACACTCTCATCTTGACTCTCTGGCTCTCTTTTGTCTCTGACTGTCAATCTAATATTGCTACTCGTAAGATGACTGTCGTAGGAATTAAACTAGGCATCAACTGGGCCTTCCACAGAACAGATAAAACCTCTTTTATCCTACTGAGTACCTACTAAAGTTCTAAAAGAACAACCAAAAAATAAGAAACAAATATTGTAATCCTAAATCGCAAAAAATCAGTTTTCCATGTGTTATATATAATTCTTTTTTCTTGCATCTATATCATGAAAATATATAATGTTGCAAAAATCAAGGCAATAAACCACAATATCATACCCTCGGACTCAGGAGGCTATCAGCTGTTCTGTGGGGCCATCGATGACTGGGGCCAATGTGCGCACGAGTTATTTCATATGTCTAGTTTAGCTTTGTAGTTTTAGTAAATTAGACATTAGAGAGGTCGAGAATCTTTGTGTCATCTACTCTTGATACATTGCATCGAGGAATCAATAGCCGGAGCTAGAAAAAACTTTGAGACGCCGCGTTATTCTATACATACACTAGCTGACCCGACAGACGTTGTCCTGCCCCAATTTCAATATTCCCATATAAAATCCACTTTCAGTTTTACAGAATTTTGCCAATTTTCCCGGCAACTTTTCCAATTTTTCTCATCGTTTAAACCTTCCCTGAACTACGTCAAACATTTCAAAACCAAAATCAGCTAAATCGGCCCAGCCGTTCTTGAGTTGCAAAATTACAACGAAAAGTGGCATTTATTTTAATAGTTATAGATTTGCTTATATAAGTATGAGTGAAATACGATACAGAATGTGAAATATCGTTTTGTCTCATTCTTTCTAATAAAATAATCGTATTTGTTAAAAGAGACAACAATATTTAAGTTCTTGCTTATTACGGCAACATTTTGCCGTGACTTAAAGACGGTTGTAGGTAAATGCCACATCGGCCATATTAAGTGACAAGTTTTGCTGTCAAACGGTTGTTTACTTTTTGTAATATTGAGATTTGAGAGAAAATTACGAGGAGTTTACCTTTAAAACTGCATGTAAATGTTAGAAAACAGTAAGTTAACTTGAATTAGTGTAACAACTATGTTCCTTGATTGACACAACTGTACCTCTAGCAATGGCAGCCATTTTATGAGACACTAGCTTTTGCCCGCGACTTCGTCCGCGTTTCCGTCGTTTTTCGTAAAAAAGTACCATATGTCCTTCCTCACGGTTCAGTGGTTTTGATGTAACAGACAGATTAACTTTCGTACTTTAGTAGGGAAATATAATATGTCAATCCACAATACTGTTGAAAAATATCGCAATAAGGAACCGCAGAATATTATTATTAATAGCTATGCCCGCGACTCCGTCAGCGTGTAACTCCTTGTATGTTATTAAGTTAATGTATTGGACTGCTAAGCTATCGGGAGTTACACGTGTTATTGTGAGTCAACCATAAAAGATAGACATATGCTGTTGTGGGATATTTTTTAGATAATTTTATGTAGAACATTTCCGTCATAAATGATTTCTATGTAGCTTTAACCATTAAGGCTGCACACGCGACGGAAGCTTAAAAAATGGAACAACTTCTACCGTTTTCCCAACATTTCCCTTCACTGCTCTGCTCCTATTGATTGTAGCGTGATGAAAAGTACACTATAACCTCCCCAGGAGTATGAAGAATAATTGTACCAAGTTTCGTTAAAATCCGTCGAGTAGTTTTTGTTTCTATAAGGAACATACAGACAGACAGACAGACAGACAGACAGACAGACAGACAGACCAAAATTTTACTGATTGCATTTTTGGCATCAGTATCGATCACTAATTACACCCTGATAGTTATTTTGAAAATATATATCATGTACAGAATTGACCTCTCTACAGATTTATTATAAGTATAGATTATGAATGAGTCGTAGTAGGGTATGGAGGGAATGAGTTGTAGGTATGCACCTTTATTTTGAAGATATTTCCAGCCCATATGTCTATGGAGTAAGATCATAAGCAAGTGAAGCACCAGCAAATTTTCTCATAAACGTTGAATCGTATACAACGTGTCGTTTTGCATCCTGGTCTTTAAGGGTGTGGTATAGACCATCAAACCGAACAACTTTCTCCATGGCACCAACATCGTAATCGCAAAAAAATAATCAGTCGTCCCATACATTTGCGTCGAGTAGATGTTGAAGTTTTTTATGGGACAGTAGAAATTTTTCGCGATTACGATGTTGGTCCCATGGAGAAAGTTGTTCGGTTTGATATTCTGTATCACACCCTGAAATTTAAAGAAGATGCAAAACGACACGTTGTACTTACCTATTTACCAAGTCTTTGTCAATACTCGTATCTATACCGTTACCGATATTTTGCACACAAACAGATGACGATCCTAGTTGAATAACTCGTTATCAGTAATGTGGTACGCAGTAGGCGTAACTCGGTGAAAACTCAGCCTATATAGTTACCTATCCAAATAGGTACTTATAATATTTCCTGAAAACTCGCAACCTTGTGTTACATAAACCATTTGCCAAGCCCTTAATATTAGCAGACGTTATTTTCCGATAATTTATCATGTAGATAAGATTATCACAGACATTTCAGAGGCCTCTCTGATACGCAGGTCAAGTTTTCCACGATTTGCGATCACTGTCCTTTCGTGCGGTGTTCTTCTTAGATATAGACGTACAATAGGTACGGCTAACGTATCTTGGCGAGTCTGAACATCGCGCAAAAGGCTGCGTAGTAACATTTTTTTTGGACCAAAAGATGACATGAGGTACTGTGTGAGTAAGAGAACATGCGCGAAAGTTCGGAGAGTCTATGTTCTGACTCGGCAAGAGGGTTAGTCACCAACTGGACACGAGAGACTGGACACACGTGTGTCCAGTTGGTGAAACTCAAAGTTAGTATCACTTATTATTTTCATCTGGACACGGCAAGATTTTTACGCGTGTCCACATAGCGAAACTTAAATTAAATGACTTATATGTTTTCACCAACTGGACACACCAGGTTTTTTTGCCGAACAACTTTGTCCATGGGACCAACATCGTAATCGCGAAAAAATAATCGGCCGTCCCATACATTTGCGTCGAGTATTGAAGTTTTCTATGGGACAGTTGAAATTTTTTTCGCGATTACGATGTTGGTCCCATGGAGAAAGTTGTTCGGTTTGATGTTCTGTATCACACCCTGAAATTTGACGAGGATTCAAAACGTCACGTTGTATACCTAGTCATAGAGTATCCCACATTTAGTGCGAGTTTAAGATTGATTATGCTACGATAGGTAGTATTTAATATTCATAATCTCTGAAATATAAGGGGTTATAAAACAAATAATTTACAACCAATAAGATAACACTCTATGATCAATATTTATTTCTGCTAATCTAACAAACAAACAATAATGAATCAATGTTGTCTTATGAAATATATTGAGAAATTATGTGATTCCCTCATCAAGTGGTCACTAACTTCGATGTAATGACGTCAAAAATTGCTCTCAGGTAAACAAGATTGCAAACACACCTGATATAAAAAAAATCTTTAGCCTTGCCGCAGACGGACCACACGCACGCTAAAGACACAAATCGCCACCAAGCTACGGACTATACTTTTCGTAGCGCCTGCTTTAAAAATGTTAATGGTTTTTTAATTACTATCACACGTGTTTTCAGGTTGAAACGCGATACGCTGCACTGCCGCAAGGTTAGTTAACTAGGCATCAACCAAGTGTCACGCATTTTGACTCCACTATCGGCTTTAGCACACTCCAAAACCATGAAAACGATAATGATGACAAAAAAATTAAAAATTTTCGCAGCCGCCATCTTGGATTGGTATTTTAACGCCACTATCGGCTTTAAAAACCTTGAAAACCATAAAAACGACCCCCCTGACAAAGTTTGAAAATTTTTGCAGGCGCCATCTTGGATTTACATTTTAACGTCACTATCGGCTTTAACACCCTCGAAAACCATGAAAATGACACCCACGACAAAAAGTTTGAAAATTTTTGCAGCCGCCATCTTGTATTTACATTTTAGTATCACTATCGCCTTTAAAACTCTCGAAAACCAAGAAAACGACACCCATGACGAAAATTTAGAAAATATTCGCAGCCGCCATCTTGGATTTACATTTTAGTGTCACCATCGGCCTTAACACCCTCGATGATGGAATGATAACAAAGGCAATTAACTTTAAAGATGTATAAACAATTAACAAGATTATGTTTTACGGATAATGTTAGCACACATAGGCAATGACAGTTCAAGAGACGTATGACACGACTACGTGTCATTGCCACAGATAATAGTGCAGACGTCCATACTTTCATCACTTGGAAGCTATGAAAACGACACCAATGACGAAACATTTGAAAATATTAGCAGCCGCCATCTTGGGTTTACAGTTTCAGCAGCTTTCACTATGGGAACAACTCTGATGAATCACGAAAAAAATTACGATGTTTGATACAAAAGTTCAATACCTACTCGACCAGCTGATTTATTTTTCGTGATTTACGGGTTGATGTGAAAGTTGTTCATGAGTAGAACACCATGTGAAAATTCAGTGATAAAAAGTTACCCTCTAATAGTAAAAAAATACTTAATTTATTATAATTCCGGAATAGCGATATTTTGACGATCAATACATTCCATATCAGTACATTCCATATTAGCCAAAACCTAAACGTAAGTAAATATACATTCGATTCTATAATCAGAACTCTAAATTTTTTAATTCCGGAATCCCCGGATTTTTTTGATACAAAAGTGCAATCCATTTTAGCCAACACCTGAACGCAAGTACCTAACTAAACATTCGATTCCAAAATCAGAACTTAAAAATTGTCACATTATAAAACAATATCGAGAACGCGTCTTATCGTGATCTTCCTTTTTTTGTTTTATGAAGTAAACAGGTACCTACTAAAAATTGTTCCGGAATCTAAATATAGGTATGTCATGATTTCCAAATAATAATAAATTTTGTTGATTTAAAATACTGAATTTAGAGTTGAAAGTATGTGATTTGACTCGGATGATTTTGTATCTGTGTTTTCGAGTAGTTAAAAAGTGTTTCATTTGAAGTTTACCGCCAAAAGTATTGGTATTTTCTAGCTGGTAGTTAAAAGGTATCTCATTTGATATTTACCGCCAAAAAGTATGGCTCAAAGTTGGTAAAAAAACGTGATGTTTGGAGCGTCACCTAGTTTCTAAGTTAATTCTCTTGGATCTTCGAAACCTAAAGGTTGTCTAGAAATCTAGTCTATACTGATACTTATTGACTGCCTAGTTAAATAGTTTGTTAAATATTGTTACCCTGTACCAAGTTTGTATGTGTGCAAGAAGATAAAATATAAATATACCAATGAAGAGGTTTATCATTTCACTTCAGAAGCGGGGTAAACCCAAAAAGGTACGTAGATAATCTTAAAAATGATAAAAATGAATTGCTTGTAATTAATGATATTTAAAACAATTGATAAACGTTAATTTTTGTCTTGAAAATGATAATAATGAATTGCTTGTAATTAATGATATTTAAAACAATTGATAAACGTTAATTTTTGATAAACTTACCAGAGGCATATGAGAACTAGGTACTTACCTGTTCCTTTATGGATTATTGTATTTTATTTTATATTGCTATCATTTTGTTGGTTGCCTAAATGAAATCCATGAGCGTGATTTTGGCGTACTGGTGTGGGTGCCGCACATTATGTCAGGGCAACACTCTGATGATGTGCGGTGAAGTACACTGCTGACTGGACTTATCACGCGCTTTGATCAGGGCCACTCTCTGATAGCGCGGGATATATCTCGGCCAGGATGGTGCCTTAGGTTTATGATTTCTGGATAATTTAAATGAAACAATATTTCTAATTTGATCATGATTCCATGTTTTTATTGTTGCTACCGTTGTAACTTAATTATGGCTATCCCATAAGCCTCTCTATGATATTAATGAACAACAGTTGAACATATTAAACTATTGTATGATAATTTACAAGCAGTTATGTTATGACTCTTAGTAACCATTGCCATGATGATGATAATATGATAAATGATAAGTAAACCATGGTTAACTCGGATTATGAGTACATATTTATTTTATTTTATGATAATTTACAAGCAACACGAGGTAAGCATGAATATATTAATGGTTATGAGTTATGACTATCTCTACCTTAGTAATTATTGCCATGATGAATATGATAAATAATAAATGAACCATGGTTGTTCACTCAGATTATGAGTATTTATTTTATTTTATGATAATTTACAAGCAACATTAGGTAAGCATTAATAAATTATTGGTTGCGAGTTATGACTATTTCTACCTTAGCAATTATTGCCATGATAATAATATGAGATTGTTCACTCGGATTATGAGCAATTTTATTTTATGATAATTTACAAGCAACACGAGGTTAGCATAAATAAATTGTTGGTTATGACTATTCCTACCTTAGTAATTGCCATGAAGAACAATATGATAAATGATAAATGACAAATGATAAATGATAATGCCGCGGCCACACTATACGGACATTGCCGTTGATTATCGCTTTGATGGGCGATAACCGTAGGTGTAGCCACCACTTGCTGCGGTAATTTGACCGAATTTATCTATCGCGTAGTCTATCGCGATGTTTAAAGCGTTTATGGGCATTGACGTTGGTGTTGCTCCGGCATAAGTGAACTGTAGTTGTTCAGTGGTATTATGTTGGGCGTACTTTGTGACTTCACTGGATTTTGAGTGGATATGATTTTCACTGGATTTTTATGGATTATGGATATTTATGAATGGATATGGTACCTACTTACTTACGTTTGTTTCCATAAATAAATAAATAAATACTGGAAGGTGAGTAGGTACTTTGTGGTTTCACTGGATTTTATGGATTTTGATGGATGAGTGAGTCACTAGTCGTCGGATTGTGATAATGGGCGTACTTTGTGATTTACCAGTGAATCACTAGTCGTCGGTTAAATCGTTCTAAGTGTGTATAGTAGCTGGACATAATCTATTACCTATTTTAATTGATTGAATTAACGAACTTGGCCAACACTTTATTTTTGCTTAGATTTATTTACATGAATTTTAGCCGCTCACACGAACAACTCGGGAACAGCCTATACCGCGCTCGCGTGAGCGGTTAAGTACCAAATGAATTGAAGTTGTGGGTAGGCAAATGATAAATGATACTGATTGTGCTAACGATAAATGGATTTGTTTCAATGGTTGGGTTTGTACGAGCACTTTTACACGTCAATTAGCTATAATGATGCTTATTGATCTTATGATACCATGTTATTTTATGAAAATTATGATGCTTAATGCTTATTGTGCTAAATCATTGGGATATTGAGCCTTGAATTCTGATATAGTTCTCTGAGCTTGATGATGATAGATTTTTTGATATGAATCATTGGGACATTAAGTATATCTAGCCTTGAAGTCTGATAAAGTTCTTTAAGCTTGATGATGATGATGGTTTTTGATACCGTATTATTTAATGATAATTATGATGCTTAATGCTTTTTGTGCTGAATCATTGGGACATTGAGTATATCTAGCCTTGAATTCTTATATAGCTCTCTGAGCTTGATGATGATGATAGATTTTATGATACCGTATTATTTAAAGATAATTATGATGCATAATGCTTTTTGTGCTGAATCATTGGGACATTAAGTATATCTAGCCTTGAATTCTGATATAGTCTAAGCTTGATGATGATGATGGTTTTTGATACCGTATTATTTTATGATAATTATGATGCTTAATGCTTTTGTGCTTGAATCATTGGGACATTGAGTATATCTAGCCTTGAATTCTGACGATGATGGATTTTAGTTAGATTCATGTTTTAAGGTTGTGAATGGATTACGCCCCAAGTATTCTGCATAAAACTTAAATGCTGTTCGTTCGTGAGCGCATAACTTGATAACTGCTGGATTTGGTTATATTTTGTTTTTGCTAAATGTTCGTTAACCCTAATTGGGTTTTATGGAAATAAAAATGTCTAAGTTCGACTCATGTGTAAAGATTGTGAATGGATTACGCCC
The DNA here is from genome assembly GCA_905163495.3 of Cosmia trapezina. Lineage (NCBI taxonomy): Eukaryota > Metazoa > Arthropoda > Insecta > Lepidoptera > Noctuidae > Cosmia > Cosmia trapezina. The sequence continues at coordinate 3,570,616 of LR991021.1, forward strand.
CAAGTAATCTGCATAAATAAAACTTAAATGCTGTTCGTTGGTAAGGGCATCACTTGATAACTGCTGGACCTATTTGGTTATATTTTGTTTTTGCTAAATGTTCGTTAACCCGAATTAGGTTAATTTTGGAATAACTGAACCTCCATTTTCTATGAACTAAAGACCATATTGAGATTATGATTCAACGTCTATCGGATCAGATAGTATGTAATATTTCCATATTTCAGTGAGGTATAACAATGACATCTGATGTCGAGCCTGGCAATAAAACTATAAATTTTACTAAGCTAAATTAGGTTTTGGGTTTCATTTTGTTTATAAGTTTTGATATTGCAATAATTATTGCGGGAATTAAAAATGTTACTTTTCGCTTGCCATAGTGAATTCTAACCTGAGTTACTGTTAGTTTGTTGGTGATATTTCTTGTGATTGAAGAAGGCCATATTGGATGTTTAATTTTTAAAAGTTCGATGACGTTACCCATAAATTGGTTTTATCTTTCTGGATAGGTTAGGTATGATGAGTTTTAAAAGATTAATGCCCTGTTGCTGACATCCTCAGATAAACTCTCAATAGATATTGAGAGTTATGCGTAACGATAAACATCGGTTAACTGTCAGCGCGTTTCTGAATACGTAACAAGCCATTCAACAACTATGACACCGACAACTAGTTCCATATTTGCCGATAGTTGGTCTGTACAAGAGATCGCGTCTAAAATTGATAGTTTTATTCATAATAATATTTCTTTCGAGGGTAAAAAAGTGGCTTAACACTGTCTTAGTTAATACTGTTATAGATAATGCTTGGACCTAATTTGTCTGACATTTTAAAAATAAGTGATGTTGTTTCCATGATTACTACGTGAATTAATTATGGAACGATTAAACGGCCAACATTGGTCAGATAAGTTATCTAGTTGAGCTTTTTAGAAACTCATTTTCACAAGTTATGGAACCACTAGCGCTATTGGATAGATAAACCAAAGTTAATTAAAAGTGTCTCAGAAACCGGACATAACTCGCAGTTTTTAAAATGAAAACGTTTACCTATAACTCGTAATTTTGTATGCTATATATTTTTTTTTCGCTAATGGAAGTTATTTGAGCAGAATTTTAAACGGGAATTTTGCACTAGATCACAAAGAGGTTATTTTTTTTTTAAAAATAATATGCATTTTGGAATGATAGAGTATAAACAGTGACGAGGAAGTTTGTTAATTCACTAGTAAGCGATGTGATCTGATCATTTTATTGTTGAGGATTAAAAGAATGAAGGATTTTTTTTTATATATATGTCAGATAGTATAAACGTCCAAATACTGTGGATTGCTCCTTCAGTGATTTTAATGGCGTTCATCTCCTCAAATCGGTTTTGTTATTGCTCCACGAACTCCAAAGTTATAAAATTTTGTTAGCAGCGTGTCGTGTCTAAGCGTATCGAACGTAAAGGTCTTGTATCTGGTTACAAACATATTTTTCTATTACTTAATCGATAAAAAAGGGGGTAAAATAGTACCTAAACGGTCTATAGTTTCTATAGTCAATAGAACTGTTTTTTTTTTATATACCTATTGAGTGCACTACACCAGTGTTTAGTGCTTCCGGGTATTTTCTTGTTTAACACTAGTATTGATTTTGGTTTTAGACAATTAGACAGTAACGCCTGTCTCGTCTCAGATGGATTTTATTTATTTATTGGCAGAATGAACAGTTACATGCTATTCAGGATAAAACTGAGTAGGTACATAATGAAGTAGTAATACTGGCTTTACTTAAAGCTAGATTATTCTTTAAGTTAACATGTATAAATGTTGCATACCTTCAAGATAATATCTTAACATTCATTAATATAGTACTTGTTCTCTTTCTAATTATAATTATATCGCCCGCGTGAATGTCGGTAAATATCCCACGGGAACGTGCTACCGGGAAATCTTTCCTTATTCTTTGTAGTAATATAATTCAATCATGATTCGAAAGACACGTGGCGCAATCTATTATGATAAGAACGTTATTGTTGTTTTCCTCGGGAACAGTACTTTTAGATTTCGGGATGATCGGTTTGGTGGTTTGGCCGTGAAGGGATAGCAAACAAACAAACGTTAAATACATTTACAATAGTTGAGTAATTTGAAACATAAAGATTATGTGATATTTTATGCTAATACACCTAATATTTCTCTACTCCTGGAGCAGTATTTGTGTTAAAAGTTTAGAATTGTGTTATTTGTAGCTTTAGACGACGCAAATTGTGGGACGGACGCAATGCCCAAAATCCGAATGTTTTAAATGAGGCTAGTTGTCGATTGTTTGTTGTATTCATAACTATGGGGTGATCATCTGAACAAATGAGTCTCCTTAGTAGTCGATAGCGATATTGCTAAATGAATTGTACTTTATTTTGTATACATTTGAGATTTTTAATTATTTTGGTTAAATTAGATATAGGGTCCAGTGTGTGACATATTGCGTTATATTTAGGAAAGATCTTCCTAATACTGATTCTGAATTGTGCATCAGCTAATGATTTTATTTCTAAACCATTTTTTGAAGACCCCTAAAATGGTTTGATCAACCGATTTGTTTTGTTGCGACCAGACAAATATTGTTTGGTCTTAAACTCACTAGTACCTATCAATAAGGGTCATATCATATTCGAGATGGAGTTGGACGTGGAAGATGTTACAAATAAAAATATTGAACAGGATAGTATTAGAAGGAAGCGCAAAAATTCAAAATGGTCAACTTGTTATCAAGAGAAACTGTAGTAGTAGTGTAGATAAAATTAAGAAATTGTTGCCGAAGTTACATATCTGATGCGTATCGAGTTACAAAGGTATTTCACAATGATGATATGAGTATGTTGCGTTAAGTAAGAAAGGTTCGAATTTTGGAAAGAGGTATATATATATGCAGTGGATGGATTTTATCCCTGGTTATTTTGGAACGGATCAGACTGACGAATCGTCAGAAAATGAAGTGAGAATGAACAGTTAAATGAAATGCAGGCAAATGAATGGTATACGTCTATTGTATTCAAAGGTAATGTAAATTGATAAAAGCTAGCGCAATCTGCGCTTAGGATACATAAGGTCTATTGTACATTTTTGTGTTATACATGTTTGTTTTTATACGCAGTGGATGGGATTTATCCGTGGATATCTTGGAACGGATCAGACTGACGAATCGTCAGAAAATGAAGTGAGAATGAATAGTTAAATGAAATGCAGGCAAATGAATGGTAGTCTATTGTATTCAAAGATAATGTAAACTGATAAATGCTAGCGCAATCTGCGCTTAGGATACATAAGGTTTATTGTAAATATTTGTTTTAAACATGTGTGTTTTTTGTTTTTCTATTTTCATGTTGTAATGTACGAGTATATACGCGATACGGGTAGCGCATGGTGCGCGATACTGGTTACGCGTGGTGCGCGATGCTAGTTGCGCGTGGTGCGCGGTGCTGGTTGCGCATGGTGCGCGATTGTGGTTGCGCGTGGTGCGCGATGCTGGTTGCGCGTGGTGCGCGAGGCTGGTTGCGCTTGGTGCGCGAGGCTGGTTGCGCTTGGTGCGCGAGGCTGGTTGCGCGTGGTGCGCGAGTCTGGTTGCGCGTTGTGCGCGAGGCTGGTTGCGCGTGGTGCGCGATGGTGGTTGCGCGTGGTGCGCGATACTGGTTGCGCGTGGTGCGCGATACTGGTTGCGCGTGGTGCACGATACTGGTTGCGCGTTGTGCGCGATACTGGTTGCGCATGGTGCGCGACGCTGGTTGCGCGTGGTGCGCGATACTGGTTGCGCGTTGTGCGCGATACTGGTTGCGCATGGTGCGCGATGCTGGTTGCGCGTGGTGCGCGATACTGGTTGCGCGTGGTGCGCGATGTTGGTTGCGCGTGGTGCGCGATGCTGGTTATGCGTGGTCCGCGATGCTGGTTGCATCGTTGACGCTTGTGTCAAATAATACCAACCAATATTATAAATCTGGTTTATTTTCATAAATTATGTTGATACGTAATAGCTAAATTGAATACTTTATACTGTTTCAATATAAATGTGTTCGCTGGTAACATTTATACAGATTTGTATTTATCACTAATTCTTGGACATTGTATCGAGTCGTGGTTGACGAACACGCACCTTCTAGTTAAAAGGTTTAATCTAACTCTTAATGCTATTAAAGTTAATAATTGTCTAACTAGCACAAGAATGTCATGATTTATTCAAAAATTTAAAAATTATGATTGTTTTGTGTGTGCCAGGAGGCAACACAGTGTCGGATGGCCGAATGTCATGATTTCCAAATAATAATAAATTTTGTTGATTTAAAATACTGAATTTAGAGTTGAAAGTATGTGATTTGACTCGGATGATTTTGTATCTGTGTTTTCGAGTAGTTAAAAAGTGTTTCATTTGACGTTTACCGCCAAAAGTATTGGTATTTTCTAGCTGGTAGTTAAAAGGTATCTCATTTGATATTTACCGCCAAAAAGTATGGCTCAAAGTTGGTAAAAAAACGTGATGTTTGGAGCGTCACCTAGTTTCTAAGTTAATTCTCTTGGATCTTCGAAACCTAAAGGTTGTCTAGAAATCTAGTCTATACTGATACTTATTGACTGCCTAGTTAAATAGTTTGTTAAATATTGTTACCCTGTACCAAGTTTGTATGTGTGCAAGAAGATAAAATATAAATATACCAATGAAGAGGTTTATCATTTCAGGTACTTATAAAAAAATATTTCTGTGGCTGACCATGTGACGATCAACGTAAAACCTAACCCAAAGAAGAATATATTCACGAAAATTAACCCCTAAATTATGAGGTTTTGAACTTTATTTATTTATATTTAAACTTTTCGCACTAAAAAATGTACAAAGGCGGACTTAATGCCTCAGGCATTCTCTACCAGTCAACCAAGGGTGTGAATTTTGTATGAAAAAATCGAATAAATAATCTCTTCAGCAGGCAAGCATCCTCTTGGGCTAAGATTCTGTCCAATAACTGTCTGTAATGACAAATATACCGAATTTCAGCCATGGCGGCCAATGTCAGCGGAAACTATTATAGCCTTCGGCGCGGAGGATATTATACAGGGTGTAAGTGTAAACAGTGGCAATATTTGTACTCATCATTATGAAAAACTTTTACTATGGGACCAAACCTGAAATCAGCTGCAAAAAAAAATCTGCTGTTCAGTACATTTATGTTCGCATAAATCGTCAAAATGTAGGGAACAGTTTTTTTTTTTTTTTTCGCGATTTGGGGTTTCGTCCCATAGTAAAAGTTGTTCATAATGATGAATACCCCTTAAAATATTGCCACTGTTTACACTTACACCCTTGTAGTGCTCAAGTGTGTGCAGGTGCATTCTCTCTTCCCTCAATATCTCTGTTATAATGAAACCTAATTATAGCAACATTAATACAATTCAGTAAATTCAGATGTAAAGTACCTACGACTACTTGCTATTAAAATTAATACAATTCCATGCGGCAAAAGCCATACCTATTTATAAAATTCTCCTAAGTATGTGTCAACCTCAATGCACATTCCGCTGTGAATCCAGACTTAAAGGAAAGGCCATAATTATAAAAGACTAGCTGACCCGACAGGCGTTGTCCTGTCCCAATTTCAATAATTCAAAAATCCAGAATTTTCCAATTTTCCCGGCAACTTTTCCAATTTTTCGCACCGTTTAAACCTTCCCTGGACTACAACAAACATTTCAAAACCAAAACAGCTAAATCGGGCCAGCCGTTCTCGAGTTTTAGCGAGACAAACGAACAGCAATAGATTTTTATATAACTATTTATATAGATTTATTTTATTAATACCTTCCTACTGATACTTTAGTCAATAAATAAACGGTAAGTTTTCTTCATCTGGAATTTGTCAGTAGCAGCCTAGACTCCTGGAGTCTGGGTGTGTGCTCATTGATGGCAATAGGCCCCCTGTTACACTTAAACATACCTCGCGAAATGCACAAGGTCATGTCAAATACCCATCTGACACCCACTCTCATGAGGTTCGGAGACGCTATACACTCGGAAGTTGTGGACGAGTAGGTTTACCTAGGACTAACTGTCCAGTTATATTATATACAGGGTTATTGGTAAAACACCAGCAACCTCTTAAGGGGTCATTGTACTCATCATTATGAACAACTTTTACTATGGGACCAATCCTGAATCCGTCGGAATCCCACGGGAACAAAAATCCTTCTTTATTCCTTGTCAACGTTATAAAGGGAACCTCTGTGCAAAATTTCAGCTTTATAGGTCCAAAGGTAGGTAGGGTTTGTTTTTGTGCACCGTAAATGTGTTTTTTTCTGAAATAAAAAAATGTTTATATTTTATTTCATTTTATTTGTGTCTGAGTTTGGCTAATTTTAGACCCAAAACCCCAGCGAGTGGGGATGGTTGGAGGTTAGTTGCGAACCCCATAGGTTCACAACTACTGATGATGATATGTTTTCCATCGGATGATGTTTTTTTACGTTTATATATATGTGATCTAAGCTTATATACCTATTATGTAAAGTTTTGTCCTTTTGCACACAGGTTTGGGCTGGGTGTTGATGAGTCAGTCAGTCAGGCCCATTCTTTTTATACAGGGTGTCAAGCCAGTGCGAGCTGATAGCAGAGTACCATACATATCGATTTAACCAACTCGGAAACTACAAAAAACCGTAGAACATACGTGGGGGTTAATACGATAGGTATGCTACTCTGCTATCAGCTCGCACTGCCTTGACACCTTAAAAGAAATACCCTGTATATTAACATAGCGTCTGCCCGTGACTTCGTCCGCGTGAAATTTCTTGTTCCCCCGACCCACCCCGGCGCGGCGCATCGCATTACCTGCTTGCGCTAATATTTTCGCTTAGCGTTCTTTCAGACTTTTTTTCTTTTTGCTTGGCACCTAAGAGTCCTAGAATGATGTTAAACATGCCTTTAACCTTCCTTAAGAATTGGGCTATCAAATTCAAACATAATTATTAAAGTTCCTGAGATTTGCACGTTCAAATGAACAAAAAAAACCGGTCAAGTGCGAGTCGGACTCGCGCACGAAGGGTTCCGTACCATATTATATGTTTAACAATCGCAAAGTTAACTTTTTACTTATTTTATAATGATACTGTGAATTACAAGGTTATTTTTTGCAGTTGCAGAAAATCACCCATGTTTAAACAAAATACCTTATGAATCGCCGTTTTCAGTATTGTTGATTAAATACAGTATTCATGGTACTTACATGGTATAAAGAAGTTCCGAATTCCTAATTTGTTGAATTGTTGCGCTAGAGCTCGTACAAAAATGGTCTAAAATTTACAACTTTTACGGCCCCCTATTTCTTAATTTTAAAAGATAAAAAAATATGTTTGTACTCTACTCAATGAGTTCTAGACGATGACACCCCACATAACACATAATCAGCCTATAATGTTCCCACTGCTGGGACACAGGCCTCCTCTCGGTGAGAGGGAGTGGGCCGTAATCCACCACGCGGGCCCAGTGCGGGTTGGTGATGTCACATGTCTTCGAATTTTTGGTTCTAGGACATGCCGGTTTCCTCACGATGTTTTCCTTCACCGTTTTGAGAGCAGCGGTGATGAAATAATGACATGACGACACCCCACATGCTAGATTAAATTTTTTTTTTTTTTTTCAAAATGAAAAGTTTATTGTATGGGGACCGACCCCTTAAATTTTTAACATACTTAGCTTTATTTTTATTATTTGTTGTTATAGCCGTAATAGACAGCGGAGGCTTAGTAAGTTTGTACTGGGCTGTACGTGGTTGTCTGATTTCATGGATTTTAATTTTCTTGCGCGGAACCCTAATTATTTTTCTAAAATAAAAATAGCCTAAGTTACTCCTTAAAACATCAGCTATATGCCGCCAAAATCGGTGAAAATTCGTTTGGCAAGTTTCCTAACTTGACTCAAAGTACCATTTTTTAAATCGGACTGCGCTTTAAAATTCTTCTATACAAACTTTAACATCCCTAAACCTCATTTGAGGCGTAGTTTAGAAAAACTAATAATGACAAACATTATTACTTACTTATGCAAGCATTTGTGCTAAGTTTCAAGTTCATTAACCAAATTAATAAGATTTTGCATATAAACTGTATCTCTGTTTTCACGAACACAGATACCTAAAGAATTTCAAAAATCGTCTGGTATGTTTCCATAACTTGACTCAAACATTATTTACACCAATTTTAGAGTTAATCAAGCCCCCAATAGTCCTCCGCTATAAAATTAACTTTTCACCCCTTAGGGGTAGACGTACGTGTATTAGGGTTTTTGGAAAACCCTAATACACGTTAGTCTTAATTTTTGGTCTCAAGTATAAAAACCGAGTTTTGAGTTAATCGGACCGCGTGTTAAAGTTCCTCCATACAAACTTTGACACCCCCAATCCCTCCTTAGGGCGTAGTTTAGGAAAACTAAAAATGATAAACTTTATAATTTACTTAGATGAATATTCGTACTAAGTTTCAAGTCTATTAACTCAAGGAATAGGATTTTTCATACAAACTTTCATCCCGTTTTACCCTCTTAGGGATAGAATTTCCAAAAATCCTTCCTTAGTGGATGTTTTCACTATATAAGGTATCTATGTGCAAAATTTCAAGTCTCTAGGTCCATTTGTTTGGGCTGTACGTTGGTATATTAGTCAGTGACTCAGTCAGGACTTTGTTTTTTTTATATATATAGATTTACCATGTTATTTTAAGACCACAGACTTCTTATAGGTTTTCCTGTAATCTACAGTTATAGAACTAATTTCTATATTTTTTTCAAAATTTTAGGCTCAGTAGTTTCGGAGATAAGGGGGGGGGAATGGTCAATTTTCGTCTATTTTCTTAAATAACTTTAAAACGATAAATTTTAAAATTATAAAAAAAATATATTTGAGACCCTCATAGTAAGCCCTTTCATTTGATATGTCACTCGGTACAGTTTAATTAAACTTTTTTTTTTAATTTTCTTATTTTCCCCCTAAAAGTGACTCTTATATTCAAAATTCATATATTTTATTTAGCTGTACGTGTTTGGGTCACAGAAATCCATATGTGTACCAAATTTTAACTTAATCGGTCCATTAGATTCGGAGCAAATTGGCTGTGACAGACAGACAGACGGACAGACAGACAGACAGACAGACACACGAGTGATCCTATAAGGGTTCCGTTTTTTCCTTTTGAGGCACGGAACCCTAAAAAGTGTATGTGTGAGCTCCGACGCACGACTGGAGTTTACTGTTTTTTGTGCTGTTCCGAGTTTCTGGCTTTCTATTTTTCGGTAATTTCTGTCGGGCTGGGTTTCTTCAATAAATCAGTGCTATATAAAAAGCAAATTTAAGGTGTGAAGGCACTCTTTCCCCTTTCACCCCCCTCCCCTTCCCAACCCCTCGCACTCTCCCATATCATACCCCTCACCACCCCCTCTCACCCTCCCCATCCTTCTCACGCCTCTCACCACATCTCTTTCCCGCTAACCTCCCCTTCACCCTCTCACCCTCTCGCATACCACCCAACCGATTTTGCCTCCCCTCTATCATCACCAACTCCTGCCATCCAACTATTCCCTTCTCCACACCCTCCCCCCTCACTGCACCCTCCTATCCTTCTCCCCCTCCCTCCATCATCCTCCCCTGACCCTCCTAACCACCCCTGCCCCCTCACTGCGCCCTCCTATCCCTCTCCCCCTCACTCCATCATCCTCCCCTGACCCTCCTTACCACCCCTCCCCCCTCCCTCTCTCCACACTTCCCTCCTTACCATCCCCTCCACTTCCTATTCCCCTCTACCTTTCCCTCTGCAAACTTTATTACTTGCTTAGGCAAGTATTTGTGCCAAGTAAATGAAAAGATTTTTCATATAAGTAAACTATATTCCCTGCTTTCACCCCCACAGGGACAGTATTTTAAAAAATCGTTTGGGATATTTTCGTAACTTCACTGAAAGATTATTTACACCAATTTTCGAGTTAATCAAGACCCGCAGTAAAACCTGCCCTGTACAGTTGACAACCCCTTATCACCCCCTTAGGGGTAGATTTTCGAAAAACCCTGATACACGGTATTCTTCATTTTTGGTTTTAAGTATAAACACTGAGTTTCGATTTAATCGGACCACGCGTTAAAATTCCTCCATACAAACTTTGACACCCCCCAATCCCTCCTGATGGGGTAGTTTAGGAAAACTAAAAATGACAATCTTTATAATTTATGTAGATAAATATTCATGCCAAGTTTCAAGTCTATTAACTCAAGGAATAAGATTTTTCATACAAACTTCCATCCCTTATTTTACCCCTTCAGGGATGGAATTTCCAAAAATCCTTCCTTAGTGGATGCCTACACTCTATAAGGTATCTATGTGCAAAATTTCAAGTCTCTAGGTCTAGCGGTTTGGGCTGTGCGTTGATATATCAGTCAGTCAGTCAATCAATCAGTCAGTCAGGACTTTGAATTTTATATATATAGATAACTGTACAGTTAGTCCTAGGTAAACCTACTCGTCCACAACTTCCGAGTGTATAGCGTCTCCGAACCTCATGAGAGTGGGTGTCAGATGGGTATTTGACATGACCTTGTGCATTTCGAATCCGACTCGGCTGGGCAGCGTTCGGGAAGCTACGCAATATCTTCTCGTCTCACATACCTCAGTGTTTCAAGATGAAAGTCTTTGACCAGTAAGTGTTGCCAGTGATGACCTAGGGCAATGTGACGTGGTTGCTCACAATGGGCCTTATTAGAAGCCTAAGTAACCCAAACGGCAAAGGCCTATGCTTGGATTGGATTTGCCCTACGTGATCGAATCAGATATGAAGAGATCCACAGAAGAACCAAGGTAACCGACATAGCCCAAAGAATTGCCAAACTTAAGTTACAGTGGGCAGGGTACAGGGCGCTCGCGGAACAGATGACCGAAGGGTATGAAAGGTTCTGGATTAACGGCCGCGTACCAGAAAACGTAACGTTGTTAGGCCTCCTACAAAGGTGGACCGATGACCTTGTGAAGTCCGCGGCTGGAGGCGGGAAGCACGGAACTGGTCGAAGTAGCGATGCTTGGTATATGTCCAACAATTAATGTCTTTTGGCTGAATTGATGATAGGTACACCTCTGCGCAACCCTTCGGGGAATACGACAAAACAACCCATTGGAACCGTGAACCTAGCTTCTGACATATCATAAGTGCCCATGTAGGTTTGCAGGCAATCAAATACTTTGATTTGATTGATTTTATTTAAAATACTGGTGTGATGTTATGATGATGAGCTCATCATCAATTTCCAGTAAACTGTTTACGAAAAAGTTGACTGTTTTTCGTAGGAAATCAAATTGTAAACATGATCAAATTTTAAGAAAGAGAATGTGTGTTATTTGGCTCATCGCGAATGCTTAATGATGTATTTTTTGTATAATTTCAAAGAATTTTTATTAAACAAAATCAAATCTACTTTAAATTATTGTAATGTTGTGTAGAATTTAAAGAATCAAGTAAATTATTTAGATTTAAAACATATCTAGATTTATAATTTATATTAAACTAGCTGCTGCCCGCGGCTTCGCCCGCGTGGATGTCAATACTTCCCTATTTGAATCAGATTTTCTTCACAATGTCATGACTTTTAATATTGTTGCGCGGAGCCCTAATTATTTTTCTAAAATAAAAGTAGCCTATGTTACTCCTTATAACATCAGCTATCAGTCAATGAAAATCTCGTCAAAATCGGTCCAGTTGTTTCGGAGATTAGCCGGAACAAACAGACAATCGTACAAAAATTCAAAAATTTTCGTGTTTTTGTTAGGTACAAGTACCGGATATACTTTCCATATGCATATGCGGTTTTTCATATGCATTTAGTAAAAAGCTGATAATTTGAATTACAAACATTCACTTCAATTTTATTTATTTGTATGTTTATGTGTAGATTTAAAATTCAATTCAGTATACCCAAATAAGTCCAATCCAAAGTTGTCTTTATTATTCTTCGAAAGAAAGAAAGAACATATGTTTATTTACGGTAAACATGACGCAAAGAACAACAAAATAAAATAACTTTATAGAAAACAAGTTGGGGAAAAAAAAATTCTTCGTCATTCCCTCGCTGCTGAGGATCGTGACCACATACGACGCATCTCGAAGTTATGCGGTCTTCTTCTTGATCGCATCTGACCATCTGAAAGCCTGGACCTAGGACGACAATGAGGCAGCTAACTAGCCTCACATATATGGCTATGTACACAGGCCAAAGGAATTAAGTAACCAGACACGCACACTACAAAACTATATCCTACTGTACGTACTGCTCACAATGACAGCCTCGCACACATCCCATTCATAGAGTGAGTGCGCTGACGTCTTTTAAATGATAGTGTAACATAATTTCGCAATGTAGGATAGTTGCTCTCGTGGCGCAACAGGTAAGCATTCAACCTACAGTGACAGAATGATCTGAGTTCGAGCCTCGAGTTTACTAAAATATTATTTTTGAGATTTTGTAATTTAAAATGAATATACTAACTGAATAAAGCGATATTCTGACCAGTTTGAGAATCTACCACAAGTTTCTCGCCTACTTAAAATTATTTCCCAGTTTAGAAGCTAACTACCCGCTTTAAAAATATATTCCTGCCTTTAATTGTGAACTTATGTAGTCAGTCTGCATTAGCAACTACACATTATACTCTTTCTTTTGCACTTGAAGTTTGTGATTGTGATATATTGATTAATTTAGACCATGCATCATTTAACAAGATTTCAAAAAGCTCAGATTATTGTTTTGCATGAGAAAAAAAATATTTCTATTAGTGAAATCGCAAGGCGCCCAATGCTATCGGTGAGTGAAATTATTATTAGAATGTATTAATTTATTATGTCACCGTGATCCCACCCAGTAATTTTATTATGATTGTCTGTTGTATCTCATTTAACGAATTGTGGATATGAATAGTTGAATCTAATAGGAAATGACACCGGAATAGTTGAATTTAGTATAATGAGTGGCTATGCAGTTAACAAATAAATACAATTTTTGTTAACTGCATAGCCACTCATTATATCGATAATTATTTAATCATTTCCATTATTGGTTTACACAGTATTATAGTAATAGTTTTTTATCTGTGTTTTGTAATAAAATATTCAAAAATAATGAATATGTTTGTAAATGATTAGATAATAATAATAAAATACAATTTTAAAAGATTTCATTTTTTATCTAAAATATTTAAAAATGTAAATTGCATGTATGGTAATTAAACAAAGGATTTCTATTCTAAATAAAGTATAATAATATTGTTTAATACTTTTTAGAAAAAATAAAAAATCATCATTATATTATATTATTTGTTGTTTGTTTTTTTTATTTGTGTCATTATTATATTATATTATTTTTTATTTTTTATAAGTATGATATTATGTATTTCCTAGGTCACTCGCCCTGCCTTTTTATTTCCATTTTATCGTATTATAATTTTTATTATTACTGACCACTAGCCTTATATATCAATTGTATTTAAGTATATAAATATATATTCTCTGCATTGTATTTATATTGTGTAACTTTTATTTCTTAATTTATAATTTGGGAGGTGTATGTTTAGACCTAATATTTTCACTTTTTTTTTTGTAGAGAAAAACCGTTTGACTGTGGGTGCATTGTCACTGAGACAAGCGAAATAAACCGTCGCCTGCCTGGACCGACACCATTGGCTTACACAAATGTTTCGCCTCGGCATCGTGCGTGAGATTGTTGCCACCCATACATCAGATCCATTCGCTTAGACCAGCATAACAGCAGCAGCACACAACGTCATTATGCAAACTGTACGGAACCACCTGCAAGCAGACGGTTTGACATGTTGCAAACCGACGCGTAAAATTTTGTTATATACCGTGCACCGTCAAAATCGCGGAATATCGGCACTTCGATTGACAAAACAATGTCGTCATAATTACTGATGAAAAATGTCTTCGTCGAAAATCACCACCGACTTATCGTAACATACATATTATATACTACCTTTAAATTTCAGACATTTTAACGTTTTTAAATCTATTATTTTCCTAGAAATAATTAATAATGGTTGGTAATAATTATAATACCTACTGTTCCCGATACAGGTGGTAAATGTTTTTATTTTAATTTTAATTTTCAAAAATGTAGGTAATTCATATCTGTATATAACTGAACTAGCGACCCGGCCCTGATTCGCACGGTTTTTACGACTTGTTAAAACATGAAGGTTTCTATAATATATAAGTTAAATATTTATCATGATAGTGAAAACCGCATCAAAATCTGTGGCGTTAGAAGAACAACGCGGCTACACAGACAGACATGAAAAGCGACTTTATTTTATAATAGATACCTAAACGAAATACTTAATACTTTCACAGCATATTTAGCCATAATAAATTAAGTCGGCGGTACTGTGTAGGTAGGAGTGTGTGAGTGATGTTATTGTTACTGGATCAGATTATATTTGTTATCTATGTGACATGTTTATTCACTCCGCCCATTGTTGTATACATATTATATAATGGTATAAAAAGATGTAATAGCATGTTCTAAACATATTGTTGTATTTATAATAAAACATGTTCACTTTTGATGTTCTTTTTTTTAAATAAAGATATTTATTAAAAATGGTTTTATTTATTTAAGCAATTTTAAATAAATAAAACATTTTCTTAACAAAAATTGTTCTAATTGCTTTAGCTTAAAATAATAAATCGCAAAAAGAATCATCACTTCTGAGATTTGAACTCACACCGTAGTACTCAGAAGTATAATGCCTTATTCGTTGGGCTACGAACGCTTAAGTTTTCAACGCGAAATTATGTTATACTATAATTGAGAAGACATTAGCGCACTCACTCGCACATGAACGCGATCTGTGCGTGAGGGCATTGTGTGCTGTACGTAATGAATCGTTTTAACAGTAGCAATACAGTTTTGTAGTGTCACGCACACTACAACACTGGTTACTTATCTCTGTTGCAGACTGTACCTACTCTAAGCGAGCAGCCACTCAATGTCACGTCATCTCAAACACAACTCGCACAAGAACTCATTAAAAATGATCGTTTTAAGTGTAAAGAAATGCAATCAAATATTCTACAAGTAAGTACCTACTTATATTTTATTATACATTATATTTCTTATGTAAATCGATCATAAAAGAAAATTGTATCGTAAAAAATTAAAGTGTTGCAACTAGAAACAATGTTCTGTTTACTTTTAGGTTTCCATACGTCCGAATGAAAAAACGGAACCCTTGTATAGGATCACTCGTGTGTCTATCTGGCTGTCATTGCCGATTTTTTCCATAACTACTGGATCGATTAAGAGCGTTGTTGCATTTTTCATACGTAAATCGAGAACTTGGGAGATTTTGAAGTGATTTTGGTCACATAATTTATTTTTTTAGCTTCTTTTGACTTCAATCATCGTAATTATCATATATTTTTATTTAAAGTCTATTAAAAAAAACTTGTTCAAATTGAATTATTGACTACGAAAACAGTCGATTTCGAAGGCGCGATTTCCAGATGACGCGCGAAGGCTCCACTTTGAAGTAATCTTACACCAATTATTACTACTAATTAAGAAGGTAAAGTGGTATTCATTCGAAAAGGCATATCCTGAAATTTACAATGCATTGAGAAAAGTTTGATTTTTAATTCATTAACTTGTATTTTAATCACGTCTAAGATAATCAAAAATCGAGAAATCGACTACAAAAAAACACGTCATTTCTCAGAATCTAAAAGTCATTTGGCAACACAAATCATTTTATACGTAAGAAGAAAGATTGTACTATATATGTGTAAAAAATAAAACATATCTGTCTTCAATCATTTACGAAAATAATTTTTTAAAGTGAGTATAAAATCGGGTGCATCGAACGGCCTAAGTCAGTCGCGCTCTGGCGCTCGTCGACGGGGGACCTACGTCGGTTGACCTCCCGCCGCCGCGCATGCGCCTCGCGTGATATATAGTAAATTGTAGTGCGACTAAATATTTTTAATCCTTTCATTTAAGTAATATTTTAAGAAGCTGAAGTGGTAGGCACACTTACTTTAGGAGAATTATGTTACAATTCTTGAATTATGTTGTATTACTTGTAATATTGATATTGTAATTACAATATCAATAATACAATATAATTTGGTCAAAATGCAAATCCAAGATGGTGGCTGCGAAAATTTTTAAATTTTTCGTCATGGGGATCGTTCCCATTGTTCTCGAGGATGCTAAAGCCGATAGTGACGTTAAAATGTAAATCCAAGATGGCGGCTGCGAACATTTTCAAATTTTTCATCATGGGTATCGTTTTCATGGTTCTTGTGGGTGCTAACGTCGATAGTGTAGTCAAAATGTAAATCCAAGATGCCTACAAGAATTTTGGAGGATGAATATGGAGAAAAAATTTATATCAGATTTTTATTTGAAATCTCTACTGCCACAATCTCTATTGTGGATCCGTGACAAAGGAGACGGAAACCATGTCATATAAACTTGGGCCTGTGCCTGGGTTGTAAAAAGATGAAATTGGTGTCAATTTATAGCTACTATATTATCAAACCATCACTGAACATTTTGCGGATTTTCGCGGTCTGAGTTCCGAGTTAAAAGAGATGTAATAAAAGTGAGGTTACATAACGATCTACATATAGGTACTTAACAGCTGATTTTTGAAGTTCTTCAGCTCGACGAACACGTAAACTACAGCCTCTAGTCACTTTGCCACAATTTACACAACGATCCATGGTGCCAATATGAAATCAGTAGGCTGGTCGTAATATACAAAATAACAAGTTCAAGTCCAACGTTTATGCGGGGTTCTCCGTAACGTGTCCGGTGTGGTAGCAAGGTTCGTACAAGAAGCAAGATCAGAAGTCCGCAGAAAGAAAACAGGGGTCGAGGAAAACATCAATAAAACTATGGGAAATACACTCAAATCGCGACCGCACTAAACGATACGAAACGAGTGAGGCATAGATAAAGGCACTATTTAAAGGTGTGTCCGAATATAGAGCGGCATTTGAGCGCGGCTGCCACGCGCGGCTAGCCGCGCTCTGATCGGACAAGGGCCGCGCGCGGCGGTGTTGAGTGAACCTCTGGCACTGAAACGTGCTCGCTCACAACATAATGGGTCTCAATCATAATCAGCCTATAATGTTCCCACTGCTGGGACACAGGGCTCCTCTCGGTGAGAGGGAGTGGGCCGTAATACACCACGAGGACCCAGTGCGGGTTGGTAGATGTCACATGTCTTCGAATTTTTGGTTCTAGGCGGTTTCCTCACGATATTTTCCTTCACTGATTTGAGAGTAGTGGTGATGAAATTATTTACACAAAGTGCCTGCCTGAGTTCGAAACCATGACCTACTCGTATGTCAGGATCGTTACCATTGGGCCACCATTGCATTGCTCTCTTGGGCCGCATAGTGCAGTCAATCATCCCTTCTAGGATGATTGTCTTCACTATCGGCTTCATCCTCGAGAACTATGAAAACGACATCCATGACGAAAAATTTTAAAATTTTTGCAGCCGCCATCTTGGATTTTAATTTTGACTTCACTATTGGCTATAGTCGAAATCGAAAACTATGAAAACGATACCTATACAAATCTTTATCACTTACCACTGACGTGCGACGTGTGGTCGACTGTATGGTCATTAGTCTGATCTGTAGTTAGTCGACTGGGCACGTACAATACCTACCTAGGCTAATAAACATTATAAAACCAACCCCACACGAACGCAGCAGTACTATTATTTATTCTGTGGCAGCGGGGTGACCTACCTATTTGAAATTTGAAAACAGTAAACCAAACATTTGCGCATGAGGCGGCTTTATGTATTATTGTTGGTTCAAATTCAACTGCTTTACGAACTTGATGCGGTTGCTAAACCTATAATGCCGCAAGAAAAATAAATAATTATAGCTAGCGCGTGGCGTCTTTATCTACATTGAAATAGGGCTTAAATTGAACTGTTTTACACAAAAAAACGATGATTTTGGACAAAAGATGGCTCCGCTGTTAACAAAATTTTATTCTGATTGTGTTCTCCCAGAAATTACAGATCCAAGGAAAAGTCGATCAATCCCCTTAGACAAATAAATAAAATAAATAATAAATAAATATCCTTGGACATTTCACACAACGCCATCTAGTCCCAAGCTAAGCAACCTAATGCTTGTGTTATGGTAACGAGATGGCTGATAAACTTCTTATATACATTTTTTCTTGTAAATACATACATATTATAGATAGAAAAACACCCCGACTCGGAAGCAAATACTTGTAGGTCGTACAAATATTTTTTCCGTGCGGGAATCGAACCCACAACATGCTGCGCAGCAGTCAATTGCTCAGCCACTGCGCCAACCGTGTCGTCAAATACAAATACTTTTATAAAACTTCAATTACTTATAAGTATACAAATACTTAAGCAAATAAGTAAAATGAGTTTAGTTTTTATAAGTACCTACATAACATTATTTTCTTCATCCATATTTGTATAAATTTAATTAAAATACACTAATAATGTATTGTGGACAGTCTTTTTATTTTCTGCGTAAACCTCTAGCTTTTACTTCAAAAAAATATAGGTACGCCATAGCTACAGATCAAGATCGTTTAGTCGTCGCAGCATCGCAACTGTGTGCCGTACATGAGGAAAAACGCACACACGCGCACTCGCTACGCGGCGTCGAGCGTCAGATGTTTAAAATCCGAGCGCGAAAATACGCGACCACAAGTTGGTACACATATTTTATGAATTTCTGTGACCCAAACACGAACGTATTTTTTTTTTTTAAGTGAGGTTCACTTTTGGGCGAAAAATTAGAAAATTAAAAATAAAGTTTTGCAAACTGTATCGTATGACAATCGAGGAGTAGCAACATACTGACAGACGAAACCAAATTTTCCCAGACTTTTTTTTTATGTGGAAGGGAAATCATGAAATGACTTCTCCCGCTCTGGGTGGAGCGGGAGGGCGTGTCAGACTTTTACTGACTAAGACCCACCCGTGTTCCTTCAGTTGCCTGTGCCAGGGCCACGGTATCTCTTTCGAACAACCCGCGACCCCAGCGGCAACAACCAACAAGACTTGCTTGCTACGCTAGCTCGGTCAATAACACGGTATTAACACTGAATATTGTGCGTACAAACTTACATTTGCAGTTGGAATGTATGGGAGAAAATGTTTTTCAACTAAAATGTTAAGTTTGTTCTTGTGATAAATTCATCCCAACTACGGAACCCTTCATTGTGCGTGGTCCGACACGCACAAGCTTGGCCGGTTTTTTAAAACACGAGTTTTCACTTCTTGAGTTACCATGACGCACTTTTTGGACCAAGGTTTAATTAATCTAGCTAGAGTCTAGAGAAGGAAAGACAACTACCGTGGCGTTACCTTTCCTTCTTACCATTTGTACCATTTGTACCTTCTTACCAGTATTCTACAAAAAAAAATATACGTCAAAATGTATGGAATAGCTGATTTTTTTTTCGCGATTTCAGGTTTAGTCCCATAGTAAAAGTTGTTCATAATGATGACTACATTGACCCCTTAAAAGATTACCACTGTTTACACTTACACCCTGTATACGTGTCGAAATGACAACCTCCTCCTTTTTTATCGTCGGTTAAAAATACTATACAGGCAACTAAATACTATGTTAAATGTATTGAAACTTGATTTGTCTAATCCACGGGACTTAAATGGCGATGGCATGGCGACATACACACATCAACACGGTCTAGGGATATTTTTAAAAAAGCGAATTACTATTAATGTGTTAATTATTTATATGACATGTATATATTTAAAAGATACGTTATTTAATATTCTACCATTTTTTAATAATGGATAAGGTACTTAGATTAAAATTTAAGGATTTTATGGAAAAAAAATGAAGCATAGACGGAAACCGTATATGAATTAACTTTTAATTTGTGAGTAAAATCTGAAAAAAATAGAAAAATCATTTAATTTGTGTTTATAAACTTGAAGTTAGTAGTCTGAGAAAGCGCCCATGATGTTCATAACACATCGGCAACGATTCGGCATGCTCAGAACAAGGTTGTCAATGTCTTGCTGCGGAATATTGTCCCATGTCCTTCTGAGGTGCGCAAAAAGTTGATCTTCTGTAGCCAGATTTTCAGGAACTTCCTTCAGAGCTCTTCTTTGCAGCATATCCCACGCATGCTCAATGGGATTTAGATCTGGCGATTGAGCAGGCCAGTCTAAGGCCCTAACATTGTGTGTATGTAACCAAGCTGCTACCGTTCTCGCCGTGCGTGCCCGGGCATTGTCGTGCATGAGCAGGAAATCTTGCCCCATTTGTGTTCTGTGGGGCAAGATTACGGGCCCCAGCACCTGTTGGACATATCGTTCAGCCGTCATATTTCCCCGCACCCAAACGAGATCCGTCCGTCCTCCAAGACGAATTCCTGCCCAAACCATAATTGTTCCTCCTTGGTATGGGTAAACTTCCTGAGGGTTCTGAAGACGGCTCCATCGTCCAGGAACTCGCCAAACACGCTTCCTTCGTGAATCTGGATGGAAGCCGAACCTGGATTCATCCGTGAACAGCACATTGGACCATTGCTCACGGCCCCAGTCCACGTGGTTCCGAACCCATTCTAATCGTCGTCCACGATTGCCTCTCCGTAAAGGTGAGACCCGGAGTGGTCTACGAGAGCGTAGATTGCTTTCATGCAGTCGCCTTCTTACAGTTTGGTCACTCACAAGCACTTGGTGTTCCACTCGCAGCCCTTGGACCAATTGAGTCGCCGTTGCATTTGGTTGAGCTCACGCAGTAATTTGCAAAAATCGGTCTTGTCTGGGGGTAGTGATGCGACTTGGCCCCCGGTGCCTCTCCGCTACTTCACCTGTGGCACGATAGCGTGTCCACAATCTTGAAATTACATTTTGGTGGGTCCCTATGGCCTCAGCAACATTACGCTGAACAGACCCAGCTTCCAGCATTCCCACAGCTCGTAACATCTCCGCCCTCGTCAAATGTTGGCGTTGCATGGCTACAATACCTTAATTTTAACTTTATCTTTCGTTTAAAAATGAAAAAAAACTGTAACTAAACGTAATTCGTATTGTTTTCTAAATTTCGCACAAATGAAAATTACCTCTCCTACACATCAAGACATTTTTATGCCACCGAAACAAAAGAATTTTCAAAAAATTGAATTTGGAATTAGTCTGAGATAAATTACAAACAAATCGGTGTATACAAGATTCTAATGCGGCCAGTACTTTTCGAGTTATTTAATTGAGTATGAAATATCCCTAGACCGTGTTGATGTGTGTATTATAGTGTACTTAAAGGTAGGTACACCTCTGCTTAACCCATCCGGGAAAACGGGCGCGATGCTATGTTGATTTTAAGTTAATTTTCCATACAAATTATAATTTTATATTAAATGTTATTCTTGCCAATGGAACCCATGTGACGCTTGCGTTATCCGTTATACCAATCAATAAATTTCCCAAAAAATCTGAAAACCCCAAGTGGTGATAATAAAGTATATTAAAAAAAAATATAGTAAAAATATTTATTAATTTTTTTTAAAACATCCGATCTAGTTTTCTTTTCATTGCAATCCGCAGAATGCACTGAAAAGGAAAACAACACAAATTCATTTCAGTCGAAACTCGAGACTTATATCTTACCCGGAAAAACAGTGGGTCATGTCGACTGCAACGTTTTTATTAAATTAATTTCTCAGTAGCTTTTTCCTTTTCTAATATTTCTATTCAATATGCAACTTCTACGCGCGCTTTATTCAACGAATCCATGATAAGGCTCCCGTAGACAGGCGCGACGACAATTTAGTAGAACAATTTTTCTATGAAAACTTCATGAAAAATGTTCTACCAGATTCGCGTCGCGTCGCACCGTTCGCGTCGCTCCTGTCTGTCGGTGCCGTTATCAGGGGCGCCCGCTGCACACCTCCTTGCGTCACACGCTCGTGGTGGGGCGAAATTATCGACTTATATACGCGAACGGCGCGCGCGCCGGCCAAACGGTCAGTGAGCGTAGAGCGTGTTTGTTGAGATAAAATGTGTAACATGTGTACCCGTGATGTGATCGAAGCGGCACCAGCGGCGCCTGCGCCGCCCAAACCGTCTCGTGCCTTAGAGAGGATGAAGAAGAAGCACAACATTGTCACCGATCCCAACAGTTCGGAGAAGCAGAAGGAAGTGGAATACCAGCCAGACCTTCTGGCTGTGTCCACCAAGTACTCCAAGGTTGCCTACGACCTGTTCAAACACGGCCTAGTCCATCTGCAGGAGACGAAAGCATACGTGTGAGTACGGACTTTCTTTTTTGTTAGGTTATGTTCGTAACATTCTCTTCTAAAATAGTTCAGAAAAGGCTTTGCGGAGGCAAAACCATTAATCTACTAATTCAGTGTATCTTATTGTGGTATCCATACTAAAATCTGGCCAAGTTCTGGTTTGACAGCGGGTGGAAAATGGTTACGTGTAGCTGTAAAGTTTCCGATTGTCGTGACTGGCGCGCGATAGCGACTGTCGATACAATTTTCCGAGGGTGAAAATTTTCTGTCGTTACTTCCGATTTAGCGACGAAATTTTTAATTTTGCCGACTTATTTTGATACTACAGACTGTATGCAATAACAAACCAAACTCTTACCAACCCACAGGCTATATTTCAGGAATCATTCATGATTTAAAAGACTATCTCCGTTCCAGTTAATGAAACTTGCCGTTCATTCGCTCACGGCATGCTATCGATAAGAATGACCCTTCAGCGTAATGCTTCATACGTTATCAGTAACTCGTGATGCTATCACAAAGGCTTTCAGGTCGACGAGATCTTCTTAATCTTAAACGTCGTGATAGGTGCAAAGTCCTTATCTTTAATCCAATGAACCTCGTAAGTCGTACTTTAGTCATGCACCTTGCTTTTACTTGTACTGATAATAGCATGCATCAGAATCGTCTAAAATAATACGATAATTTTTACCTATTGCTTCCTAGCGCCACCATTAATGAGAAAAAAAATATTAAGTCTGGAGATATGGAACATTTTGAAATTTCCTGTGCTCACATTTTTAGTCAGATGAGGTAGAATTTTTTGTAACAAAAAAATCAACACTAAACCTCCTAGGTTCGAAGCCTTAGCAGTTCACACCAAAAACGGCCGTTTGCATAGGAAATTTCAAAATGTTCCATATCTCCAGACTTATTATTTTTTTCTCAATCTCAGTTGGCAGCACACATTTAATCATGGATTAGCGCATGGTGAAATACTCGCTACTCTTAATGTCCTGTTAAAATTTTAACAGAAGATTAAAATAACTGACATGGTATGATGAAACTATAGTCTTAGCCAAACAAGATTCTTTATAACTCCTGAAATTGAAAATAACTATGGATGTTTGTAATGTTGCAAAGCAGAAGCGAACTCAAATGATTTAATTTTATTTTTCATCAAACTTAGCAAATAAACATTTAACTGCGCAATTTCTATACATAAAAAATATGTGTCAATCAAAGATAATAATGGCCTAAACTATTGGTTTAGACGATACGACACATATTGACAGCTATCATAGATAATCCTGCCTAACTTCCTAGATTCATATCTCAACCACTTGAAACTTAATACTCAGTCCATTTTAGAATAGGATTTACCCAACTACCAATAAAGATAACTTGAGAACAATGAGTGTATTGAAATTGATAATGACTAATAATAACGCTTTAACCTAAAGGTGGGAAGTGGTAAAGGGGCTCCCTTTCAAAATATTCCATATCTGGCTGGTTGGCATTACTACTCGCCTTAAGTGATAACGTCACAACGTAATAGGTATCCTTATCAGTATGTCAAGTGAAAAGAAAGTGTTGGACAGACATGGACTTTGATCGATAGATAGATATGATAGAATTTACCTAGTTTAACTATGTGTATGAGGTCAGTAGACTTCCAAGAATAGAATTTTTTGCGGTTCTTTCAGACTGGCGTTAATTGCTTGTGTCACATGTGTGAATGCAAATAACAAGGCTTTGAATGACACAATCAATCTGCCTAGCCTTTTCCCAACTATGTTGAATGACACACACACAGAAATACAAATTCTTCCAAAATTTCCGAACTAATTCATCACATACTTCAATTTTAACAATCTTATGGCCTATTTCACGATATCCGAATAGCGACTACTCACCGAATAAATTCAAAAATGGAATAATATTTGTATGAAGTTATCTGCCAAGTCAGTTCATAGGAACTTTATCGTACGTGGTGAAACAGGCCCTTAAAATACCTACTTTGAATAAGTGAACTATCCTTATCACTCTTTAGATCACAAGACATGTATGGAACTATAAACAACGACTGTGTTGACAGTTAGGACACAAGTTATACTCCTAAACGCGTGCTCTATCTAGGGAACCCTAAAAAGCCTCGTGCTCGATAGATCAATAGAGAGAGAAACAAAAAAAAAGAAAACTGATTTAAATCTTTAAAATTAGAATACTTGCAGAATAGTCTAGCAACAATTTTCATGTTTGCTACCTTTTTGAGTAACCTTTTGCTTATAGAAAAAAGGGAGACTACTCAAAGAAAGTTTTTCTACGTATTTATCTCTCTATTACGAAGTTCCAAAATAATAGATACCTACTTAAAAAATAGAATGGATCTAGATATCTAAATGTCTAGCCTAAAGCCGAGGTCAGACTATCTATGTGACACGGATATTACAGGGCTGTTCCTGAACCAAAAGGTTTAGGAGATAAATAAGGCGATTAGATTTTAAAGAACCTATTCATGAATTATGCATAGGATTAGATAAGATCAGTCTTTTGTAGTTAAGATAATAAGATATAGGGATTTTATAGACTATTAAAGATCCATTAAATTAAATTTAACATGAATATGGTAATTTTGATGGATCATAATCATAATACTACTTACGTCTTAGAAGTTTTTATATTAAAACCGTAACTTATTTAAGAGTTTCATGAAACTCGTCGCTGTTTTTGCGTATTTGTTAATATTACCTACTCACATTAATCGTTAGTGGAAACTTTAGCTTTAGCTGTAAGTTTTCCAAATTAATAAAAAACTTTTTTACAAAAAAAAAAACCGACTTCCAAAAAAAACACTACAAACTGAAAAATAACTTTAATTTCGGAAGTCGGTGTCTTTGGATCTGTATTTTAGTTTTTTGCCACCGACTTCCGAAATTAAAGTTATTTTTCAGTTTGTAGTGTTTTTTTTGGAAGTCGGTTTTTTTTTTTGTAAAAAAGTTTTTATTTTTCACTTTTTAGTGGTTCAGTTTGTAATTTATCTAAGTTACAATAACCCAATGTCAACTGCTCATCACGTTTTACAAAATATTGCTTTTCCCGATGCAGGGACGTTAATTGTTGAGGAGTTCTCCTAGTAAGAACCAGGAGAACTGGAGCTCATGGTGAAGTCACCATTACCATTATGCATTTTGACGAGCATAAACCATATTAAAGTAATCGAATCGCAACCTGTGATATACTTAGATATAATTGAGTATTTCCGATGGCCCTCTGTGGTCTTCATCATCAGTGGCCTTAGTGCGAGTTTTTATACTTACTCGATCGCGTTTACGTTAACGTTGACGTATGTCAATTCGTATGGAATAATTGTGTTTCCCATTATAGTCACCAGGCGGCGCTTATTCATTTTCAGTACAAACTGACGTTTACGTTAACGTGATCGAGTAAGTATAAAAACTCGCACTAAGCCCTCAGTTCCAGTTCACCGAATGGTATTTTCCGAGAGCAAATGCACGAGTTACTATAAAAAATACCGAAATCGATATAGGTGTGCCAATAAAATTTGAGGGTTTCCCTCGATTTCCATGGGATCCCATCATCAGATCCTGACTTGATGATCATGGGACCACTTGAGAAGTATACCCTTTCGAACAAAAAAAGAAAAATCCAAATCGGTCCAGCCATTTTCGAGTAATCGGGGAACATACATAAAAAAAAAAAAAAAAAAAAAAAAAAAAAAAAAAAAAAAAAAAAAAAAAAAAAAAGGTTCCGACGAATTGAGAACCTCCTCCTTTTGGAAGTCGGTTAAAAATAAAGTAGGTATAGGTAAGTATTTATTTTTCCAACGCTGTCAGCCCTAGTTTCTCTTTTACCAACAAAGTTTTATTTTGACTACTTGAACCTTGAAACTAACATTGGTCACGGGTTGATATAAAAATGGCAGCAAATTGACCAGTCTATACAAAAATTGTGAAAAGATATGCACCGCTAATTACCATTGTATTTCGTTGAGTAAGTACCTTATTAAAACAATGGTAATCAGTAAAAGATTCCATACATACCTACCTATATAAACTCACGCCTTATTCCCATGGGGTTAGGCAGAACCTGCTACGATCCTTACGTAAGTACAGTCAGCCACAGCATTAGGTGACCCACCCTTGCATAAATGGTTGAGATTTTTTAGAATACGAATCGATAGAATTTCATAATTCTTTTACATTTTATTTAAATACCTATAATAAATAAAATATATAAAAAACTATATTAACTATATTTAACCTCTATATTAAACCACAATTAATAGACAATTACATAGTCAATTACTAGGGAATGTATGTTCATGATGCAACAATTTGGGTTACAATTCATAGGCTCATATCAACTATAGCCGTTAAATAATATTAATTGATAGCCACGCATAGAGGGCATATGTATTAGTGTCAATTTAAATAAACCTTGTAGTATATAGGCCATGTATTAAACTTTCTCTATGTGCTGAAGGCGTAATTCATTTTCATTATGGACAATTGAATATGGGCTATATTGCTTAACTGCTTGTATTACATGTCACATAATCTCTTTCAGATTAACCCACAAAAGCACAGATAAAACAACTTTCACAATTACCTATTTCAAGTTTAAAATGCTAAAAGATTGTGAAAAAAACGTTATCACTTATTGAATTGCGTGAATCATTTATGTGTTTATCACTACCTATTATCACATTATTATTTCCTCGTTAATCTTAAAACAAATAAACAACAAACAATGCTATAATCACACTAATATTCTATAGGTGAAAGTTTGTGTGTGTGTTTGTATGTTTGTTACTTCTTCAGTCTCAAACGGCTGGACAGATTTGAATGAAATTTGATATGTAGATAGCTTATATCCTGGATTAACACATAGGCTACTTTTTATCCTGGTCTACGCGGGTAAAACCGCAGGGCGCAGCTAGTAAACAATATTTTCGATCTATTTCTGTATCGACTAGATGCTGTCAACTACTTGTTTCCACAAACGTAATAGTTTTATAAATAAGTTTATCCAAACAATTTAAAATAAAACAGACTGACATTTATTTTGTAGTAATAATAAACACAGGAAAACAAAACAGTGTTCCGGTTGATTTGAATGATAACACGGAAGAAACTATTGAACTGTGCCCAGGCAGGACGAACAAGGTCGACATACATAAGTTATATGTCACGGAAATAGTTTAGATAATAATGGCAAGTAATAAGGAAAACATACTTTTAAATAAATAATCAGTCAGGTTTCATGAAAGAAAAGCAAACTGGAAGCTAGTATTACGTTTGGGAGTCATGCCAAAGCTAATAAGTTCGTATTCTGTTTCCAACATTGTATGTTACTAAACTAAAAACTAAAGGTAAATGGGCCAAAGATAAGCCGTTAAATCTTCCACAAAACAATTTAATTTACAACCAAATCGTAAAAACAAACTGGAGCACTGAAATCGTAAAATTTAAAAGCTATAAGTTAAAATGCAGAGTTTTATGGCGCGTACCATTTTCTAAGACCTATTAGCAATTGTGACGGATGAAACTGATCTCATTTATTCATAACATCGTGTACGTGGTCTGAAAACGTGTCTACAGGCACGTAAGACTGTCCAATGCAGTGTTTATACCCCTCGTGATCATGATACTGCAATCTGCAGAGCCACTAAACTGCAGAGAAAAATCGACTCTGCACACTTTCATTAAGCACGATATAAACCGCATTGTTTAATCGATAATATCCAATGAATAGGGGCTCGTGCCTTCAGTTCTCACCGTTGTCTCAACAATAGAAAGTATTCAGGAAGTATTTCAGGACAAACGTATTTTGAGTTATTAAAATGAGACAGTGACTTTATTTCTAGTAACTACGGGAAACGCGACCTATATAAAACAGAACTGTAAAACATATAAAATTACAATAAAATTCTGCGATGGTTAATGCGTTCTAGTTTTCGGTGAAAATAAAAATAACAAATATTTTCTTTTGATTTTTATGCATAAGGTTATTTATATTTATGAATAAACTCTGCAATATCAGTGACGTCGCTCTGCAGTGTAACTTAATAATAGTAATGAAATTAAATATACATGCTGATTCAGCTATATTAAAAGATAATGATATAAATACAATCACCTTTAATGAGTCAAAATTATACAATTTAATTAAATAGTACTTTAGATATGTCATATATTATCTTACTCTACAATCAAAGAGGGATCAGTACCCTAATTGCGTAACACATTATCGATCGGAGTTGGTTTCATTTTGAAAGAAATTGCTAATCCATTGCTTCATAATATGTTCGAAAGATTTGTCTGCTCGACAACGTTAATAACACAATGAATGTTGTTGAACTGTCAAAATGAAACCAACTCTGATTAATAATGTGTTACGCAATTAGGGATCTGCTTATTGAACTCTGATATAATATTAAATTATCAATACAATTATCTAGGCAACTATCCCATCGCCCCGTCGTGTCATGGCCGCCTGACATCTGTCACAAACAAAGCTTGTCTCTTAAATTATTTAAACATCCACGGAGGTTGCAACTTGCATGCTAAAACGCTTTATGGTTCAAAGCCTCTACAGTACATAAAATTAAGTGAAATTGCAGATCGCAATGGCAAGAATAGGTGTTTTCTATTTGGTGAAAGGATTTCTAAACTGGTTTGCCTATTAAATAATGCTATTAGCAAATGACTTTTTTTTACATTACATTTTTTTCTGCGAATGAATCTGCGGGTCAAGATGAGGACAATTACAACTGCCACGCTAAAAGGGACCTTATAATGCGTTACACCACTAATATTTTTTTAAATTAAATTGGCTTATCATCTACAATTCTACATGCGTGAAACTACGTACGTACAGTGGGCTGCGTCAATTGGGTACCCCAGTTGTATTAAAATTTTAATACAACGGGGGTACCCAATTGATGCAGCCTACTGTACTTCTGAATTACGTAGGTAACACAAAATGTTATTTAATCATGTTAGAGGCCTCGTGCCCGGGCACATTCAAGTGATGTCATTTTATCGTTGCATAATTTTATATGATTCATGATAACTATATTTAGCGATCATATTTCAAGTTCATTGGTCCCTAATGATATTATTTTATTTTTAGTCTACTGTCACCTGATACGACTCTTTTTAAAATAATTTTAAAAAACTTGATTAGGTAGTAAGTACCTTAACATAGGAGTTAGGCAATAAGCTCCTGGAGCTAGGTAAGGTCGTAAAGTGGTTCACAGCAAATTTCCGCGATGGTACATGCCATAGATCTATCAATCTCTAGAATCAACTTCTGCAACGCAAGATAATCTAGATTTAACAGGTTGTACCTAACTTTTAATCCTATCTTATCAATGCTGTCATTCTATCTGATAAAGATCTTTGCTCTGTTCTTACACTATCTATGGAAAGACTAATAATCTATAGACCCTCGTGAAAAACTACGTACCATAATATGACAGTGACTGAAAATATTATCCCTGTAAATTATGCGTACGAAAATTAGATTTTAAAATAGATATTAGACATTTTACAATAGATATTAGATATTTTACAATAGATATTAGATATTTTACGAGATAAATTGCGACAAAAAATAAGTATTTCGCAACAATGCGACACACTGCTCCAAAGTTATCAATCATCTTATCTTGTGACGATTGTTGTTTTGAAGATGAAAAAACTATAGGTACATGCTGACTTTTAATACTGAATCGGCAATCTCTCTTTCGGACATAACTTACCTATACATAGATAGAGTGGATCGTGTATCTAATGAGATTGAGGGCACAAATTAAAAGACCGAAAGAAGAAGGAAAAAAAATAAGTCTGGAGATACGGAACATTTTGAAACTTCCTATGCTCACATTTTTAGTCAGATGAGGCAGAATTTTTTGTATTAAAAAACGGCCGTTTTTAGCGTTAACTGCTATAACTTCGGGCCTACGGGTTTAGTGTTTATTTTTTTAGTACAAAAAAAAACAATAATGTTACATCTTCATAGAAAACGGGCGAGGTAGTTAATTATTTTTTTCGCGATTTCAGGTTTGGTCCTTATTAAAAGTTATTCATAATTATGAGGTTGTGTTAATTCCGGGACATGTTGTAAACTACATACTTACTAATTCCATGCATTCCAGTTAACGATGGTAGCATAGCAACGAGTTATCAACCAATCATAACAATCGATTGACCCTGATAATAGAATAATCTGTCTGTCTGTATGATAACGTTATCAATGCAGGTTAGGACGTCCCCGTCCGTTATATGAACTTACAAATTGACCAAAAAATGTCTATGAATTGCGTAGGTAATAATTTAGTGACAAGAAAAAAATGGAGGTAGGTATTAGGCCATTTAAAATCAGAACAGAATATTCAAAAATGTAAAAGGTATCCAGTGGCCAGTATTTAATTATCAAACGAAAACTGTTGCAGCCATAGTTAATTCTCCTTCCCATATAAACAGTATACTAATGCTTATCAGATCCAAAATACACAAACAATAAATACGTATAAGTAAATAAATAAAATCGAGAAATTTCCTCCTTGGGAAAGCCTCCTTAGTATTGTTCTTTATTGTCAACAAGATAAAGGAATCACGAATACAGAAAGTGATGTGTTATCTAAATCTATAGGAACACAAAAGTATTGAGGATAATTACGTAATATTAGGTATACTCATATCCTTATCACTTTGATTGGCGCCAACAAGATAATAATCAAATAGCACTGAATGCTAGAAAATAACGGTTGAAATTCAAATTTGGAAGCCGATTGCAATTTGTTAATTTTTACGTGATTGATACAAATTGATGAAGAATTTGATCGTTTACCAAATGCAATTGAAGCGACTGACAATATTACTACAATTGAAATTGATTTTCTTTTTTTTTCCTAGTGTGGAGGCTAGTGTTATGTGAATATTGAATGCTTAATTCTTGCACAATAAAGTTTTCATTGTTATTTTTGTTTATTATTATATAAAGGGGCTTTGTCGCTTAAGGACCACATCGCCCAGTGCAGAAAAACAAAAAATTATCTATTGATTAAGATCTACCTTTTTGATTTTAATTGATCAATTACAATTCATCGTTTTGGGACCCTTTATATACTCCTTTTGCATCATTTACATTTTTACATTTGGCAGAAGGCGTGAGTTTACATATAAGTAGGTATATTATTTCTCCCAGTGCAGAAAAACACAAAATTATTTATTAAGATCTACCTTTTTTATTGTAATTGATCAATTACAATTCATCGTTTTGGGGACCCTTTATATACTCCTTTTGCATCATTTACGTGTGAAGAAGGCAGAAGGCGTGAGTTTACGTATATATTATTTCTCCAACAACATTATTTCGCATTTTTTGCATTAATTCGCTAGTTTTTGCTGTACAAATAATTTGGCTAACGGATTATCGGTAAGTAAATGGCCATCGGCTACTGTGAAGAACGACCTCAAACTCAAAGTCAATGCGGTGAAGGTTAAAGTAGATAGCTTCTAGATCTCAAGCAAAGATGGTTAAATTAGGATGTAAGGTGATGATGTAATAATTGTGATACAACTCTACAACTGCCATTGTCTAGTTACCTAATCATCATTAGAATTTGTTTTTCATTTAAAGTGACCTTTCTTTTTTAAGGCTTCCGCAGATAAGTACGCCGCGTAGAACAATGTTCATGAAGTTTTATCGGAACAAGCTGGGATTCTGTACAAACTTGCTTTTTTTTGTTTTAAAATAAGATTTAATTGTTTTTGGTTTACTTAATTGTAATTACTGCTATTACAGGGCGACGTTATCGCTCAGCGATAAAGCCCTTAAAATAAAGAAAAAAAAATGAAGTTCTATAGAAATTGTTCTACTAGAGTCGCTTCGCGCCTGTCTGCGGGCTTTTGGTAGAATCTACCACTAAAAATACTTAGACCCGAGTTCACCAGCAGATGGTTAAATTTTAAACATCTGTTTAGACCATAAACGGGTGTTTAACAATATTTTGCTGTTCACCACGCACTAACCATTGATTAAGTACTATAATCGACTGATTAACTTAAACGAAGTACCCAACTCAGTTTAACTATTGGTTTAGGCTTCCTGACGTGAAATTTTGCATTGTGCATCACTTCTACTACATACTTACAAAATAAAAATGCAAGACGCTTTGAATTATATCTTTGAAGAGGACAATGTGTTAGATGATTTTGAAAATATAGAAATAATTTTGAGTACTCCTCCATTTTGTTTTATAATCTAAGACTCCTCGTATATTCCAAACACGGCGCAATTATTTCGAGGAATATGACGAGAAAGCATTTGGTACAAGATTTCGTTTATATAAACGTAGTGCTTTGGAATTACTTGATTTAGTTCGATCAGTATTCGACAAAAAATTATGAATTGAGTTTTGATTTTGTTTGATCACAGACAGAGAGTTTGACATTGACAATGAAATTTGATTGACTTTGACATTCAACATTCACACAATAATGTTATACCATTCGCTCATTCGGTCGTTTTTGACTCACTCATTCAAAAACGTTTGGTTATTTAACCGTTGTTGGTTAGAAATAAATGCTGAACTCAAAAAAAACGCGGTTCGTTTAAACAACTGTTTAATGCTAACAGAACGGTTACGTAATCAATGATTATGGTGTAGTTGGTGAACTTGGCTCTTAGTAGCCATATTTTGACAGCTATGTACAGTTCGATTCAAGTCCGATGTGATAGGGAGAGAGCCTATTGCCATCAACCGGGCTCAAATCCAGGGTCCGGGTACTACTGAGAAATTCATGATGGAAAAACCCAATAACACTTTGCCCAACCTGGGAATTGAACACAGCTTTCAGCATTCATTTATTTTATTTATTTATTTATTTAACAATTTATGTACACACAAATAAACAGACAAACATAAAGGAAACAGAAAATACGTACAATGGTGATGCTTATTTCAAAAGAAATCTCTTCCAGCATACCTGCATTCATCATTCACTCAACAACATTCACTTCATTCTCTTCATTCATTCATTCATTCATTCATTTATTTACTCAACGCGGGTCATAAATCTTTCATCTATAAAGAGAAAGAAAATGTGATAAAGCATAAAGTTTCGAACCTTATCTCATTTAAAATGACTGATTACATCTGGATCCCGGACATGACTGAAGATGAAGAGCAATGATAGTTTAAATTAAATATCTTATCGTGTTAAGACCTCTTTCTTGACAAATAAACACGTAGAAGAAAAACCGGTCAAGAGCGAGTCGGACTCGCGCACCGAGGGTTCCGTTCCTATTGCTACTTTTATTTTTCCTGTAATCTTTACATAAACTTCTATCACATAGAATAATTTCAGATTTTTTTCTATGCAAACTTCGGATATGAATAATTTCAGATTTTTTTCTATGCAAACTTCGGATATAAGGGGGGAACGGTATTTTTTTTACATTTTTCATCAAAAGTCGAATACTATGCGGCCTAAAAAAAAAAAAAAAATGTTTGAAAATTTTCAAACAGCGCTCTTTCACATGCCCAAGTAGCCCCACTTTGAATTTTTTAAGTCAGTTCAGTCCCTGTTGCACAAAAAAGATAGTTGCTAAATAGTTGGGCAAACGTCATCTAAAACTGTTCCAAACAAGTTGATAGAATTAGTAGTTCTTGAGAAATCCAGCTGTGACAGACGGACAGACAGAGTCGCACCATAACAATTCCTTTTTACTATTTTAGGAACCCAAAAAACCACTGCTTTGTCAAACTGACACTTTTAGGTCTTACGTATTTTTTTTTATCTCTTTCACTCTCAGGTTTATCGACATCGATTTGTTATTGATGCTATCAGCAAAAAGTAGGTAATAAACTTAAAGAAAATTAAATCCTTGATAATGGAAATTGAATCAAAGTGCACTGAGACCATAAAAAAACCAAGCTCCAGTGTGCTTAGTCATAGATAAAGATTCAGAATTTCAGAGTCAGTTCTTATCGTTTTTGAAGTTCATTGTACTTGATGTGATGGTCATGTGAGATTATCTCTCCTTCAAAGTTAAATTTAAAAAAAAACAATTGCCTAAACATTCGAATTTTGAAAATTCATATTTATTCATATTCATAAATTTATTATAAGGCCGTATAGTGTATAAGTTTACGCTTTGTCAGACAAACACAAGATAAATGATTTTACCTGATAGATAAGCTGGCAATCAGGCATTGTCTTTACTCTTCATGTACAATCCCTTTGACGTAGACAGCAATCGAGAACCAATAATAAAATTAATACCTTCATTGTAATTTAAACTTATAAAGTTATAAACAACTTCTGATAATACAAAGAAGTTGATGATACTCGAAATTTCAATGCTAATTATCTCAATACTAAATATTTCAATGCTAATTCCTATAATAAATCGCAAAAACTATAAAACTGTAAATTCTTGCATTGCATTTGGCAAGCATCCCGACAAGTTCAATCACACGAATGTTTATCAATGCACAGTTGTTTCAGTTTTGTCAAAAATTGAAAATAAGTACTTACCATTTCGAACGAAGAATAATGTTCTATATTCAAATCCATTCATTTTATAAAGAGAGCACTTATGTATATAAAGCAATCGAAAAAAAAGATTTGGAGTAGGTTTAGGTACAAGCAATGAATTTATATAGGAAATATAATTGGGTACTAGTGTAATTTGGGGCCTAATTTGATTACAAAAACGTCAAAGTACATTCGTTATTTAGGTATTATTTTACTACACTTATTTCATATCAGAGATTAGCCATGCATTATCTTTTATCTGGCCGTTTTATAACAAAAATAGAAACGAGATAATTGATAAACTTGATCATTGTTTGGGAAAATTCATTAATTTAAAACAACGGCTTATCTGTCGTATAAATGAAGATAGCTATGTATGCTAGATTTTGTAACTATCTAAATCTTATGATCCCACTTCAAAGTCCGACATGAGGAGTGAAAAATTACATATAAGTCGGTAGTTACACTTATTTTTAACGTTATTCAAACCAAATTTTGTAATTCGAAAATAAAATCCCAGTCTAATTTATTTCAAAATCATAAGTAAGTAGTTCAAGTAAGACGGTTCTTTATTTAATTTCGCCTCAGGCAGTTAATTATATTCTAATCAGACCAAATCATTTGCAAACATCAATCACTTTAAACGCTTGTTCGAACAGCAAAAACTCGCCCCTTCTCTATCGAACAACCTTCGTTGCTTTCCAATGAATTAATTAAACACGAAGTTTTACAGTGGGTACAGCATAACTTAACATTACTAAAAAAACATGAAAATATTATCATCAACTTCATCCCTGTACTGAAAGTCTGCATGAAAATGATGGACCAAAAAACAATTTGATAGCGTTTCAAAAATGTTGTACCTACGATAACATTGAGCAGGATATTTGTGCGAAAAACCCGGTTCGCGATATATTTAGTAAGACAATCGAAAAAAAACCCTTATACTTACATGATAAAAGGCTTATCAGAATGCACCTAATTAGTTATTAGTTATTATCTAGTTCACACGACAACTTATTAGATATAGGAGGTAATCAGGTAAGATAGTGGTCTAACCGATGCCATCAAACAAATAAAAACAATCATTAATAAGTTCAAATATTTTCCGAATATCCTGCATGCGAACGTGCAAATGCACAAGTAAACTTTTTCCAAGAATTAAATCTGTTGCAAAATCAATTGATTTCCGATAGCCAGAATACAAGCAATCAATATTACAGCTCATAAATATTATCAATGCGATATTGAATTTTTTTAAATGTTAATACATCAAACGGTTTTTAAAATGTGAACGCAGCGATTTCGGCCCACTCTGACAGTTGGCACCGGAATAAGACAGCGTGGCTGTGAAGTATGTTCTGTGTAAAGTTTACTTTACATGCAATTGGGGAATAGGGCTGTGTCTATTGTTACTAATAAATTAAGTAAAATCGTACATAACTCGGTACATCAAAATTGTAAGCCTCTGAAAAGTACATGACAAACGTGCTCATACTTTTGCCTTTCATACAATAATCTATATAAATAAAAAGAGAAGTCCTGACTGACTGACTGATTGACTGACTCATCAACGCCCAGCCCAAACCCTTGGACCAGAAAGCTGAAATTTTGCACAGAGGTTTCCTTTATAATGTAGACTAGGAATAAGGAAGGATTTGCCGGTAGCATGTTCCCGTGGGATATTGTCCGATATCCACGTGGGCGAAGCCGCGGGCAAAAGCTAGTAATAATATATTTGGTCCATTTTATGAACCCCTGACCAGAAATTATGTTGGTCATTATTTACTCTTGTCAGCTGCAAACTGTAAAAAATAAATGACAACAACTGCATAATGTAGGTACTCAACAACCCAGATCAAATAATGCTCTGTAATTATTTTTGGAACTGTTGCAATCAAGACATCTATTAGAAACAACGTAACAAAACACCTATCAAGATTGCGCCAACGATACCAAATAACGACACCAATAAAAGATAAACGGATAACCGCATGTACCAACATGTGAGTTTACAAATCCACAATCGTAAGTTCGTCGACTTAACGATTCGTTAATCAATCCGTCACCCACGTATACGAATATAAAATGATAGATAAACAAGCTGACAGATAGTGTTATTAATACGTCTCTTTACATTAATCGGTCAAAATGATCGCTATCCCCTTTTATAAGACGGCAAGACTCACTAGGTATGACTCAGTCCGCGCATGTAAGAACCAAAAGGCAACCGATTCAAGGATGAGGACGATGAAGGAACTGCGTTAGGTAAAGAATCAGATAAAGGTAAAACAATGAAGTCTCTTATAGTAGTCATAGTTGACAAAACAGGTAGGCCTCTGATTGTTGAAGCACCTGAAATAACAAACATATATGGGTCTTCCACAGAAGCACTTAGGTCACCTGAGTTCCCACGCCGTGTTAAGATTAAAATATTGCAACATTTGTAACTTGAAGTCTTGTAGTTCTAAGAACTTGCACAACAAAACAATGTAGGTAATTCTCATTAGAGAGTGATCGTGTGTTTTGTATACATGGAGAAAATTAAGTCACTCTGATAATATATTTTATCTGACTGAGAGATTTCTAATAAGGATTGATCAAAGAGGAGAATATGAAGAAAAAACACAATTATTAATGAAGCTAAGTCAATCCAAAAGAGAACAAACATACCAAGGAAATAAGGTTTACAGTTTCATTCAAGAAACAATGATTCATCCAGCACACGATGAAAGATCAACATCGATAGTGACAATCTGACTATATCCACGTTTGCTCGTGAAGTCTCGAAAGTCACGTTGTATCGAGTGTTCGTACTCGCCAATATTTTGCTAATACTGCATGATAACCCGATAGGATTGCAAGGTCTACTGCATCCCATTTAGTACTTACACGCTATAGAATCGGCGTGGGAGGCTTGTTTATTAATAACATTGTCTTTATATGTGTGTGCTGAACTTGGTCTTCCTCATTTAGAAATGGTCGTTGGTCTAGTTACTGTTGCTCCTATTCATCGTCTTCTTTGATAGCCTAAATATCCGCCTCAATACTATCCCCTGTTCTATATTGGATCCTAACTATGCTGGAATTTCTAATTCAGTTCTTGTTTTCTTGTTCGTTGGGATAGTCATCATTGTTTCTCATGTTTACCTTAACAACAAAGTTAACCGATGTCGCTTTTCTTCGATTTACAGAGTCGATACAAACTGTAAATACTTTGCAACGAACTGCAACAGCACCCAGCAACCCTGGCAGCTTGTTAGCAGCACAATTTAAAACGAGGTCGTGTAGTGTACCTAGCTGTGTAGCTACGATGTTGTAGAAGATACGAGAATTCTCAGCAACTGACAATTATTTTAAGAAACAAATAAAATTATACAGGGTGTCCCGTAAATAATGGATAATCTCTTAAGGGGTCATTGTACTCATCATTATGAACAACTTTTACTATGGGACCAAACCTGAAATCGCGAAAAAAAATTAGCTGACCAGTACATTTATCTACATCAAACTCGTCAAAAAGTAAGGGAGCAGCTGATTTTTTTTTCGCGATTCCAGGTTTGGTCCCATAGTAAAAGTTGTTCATAATGATCAGTACGATGACCCCTTAAGAGATTATCCATTATTTACGGGACACCCTGTATAAAAGACAAGGGTACTGATACCATTTTAAACAAAATGTTGATTTTATTTTAAGCGATTCTAAAATCATAACATTGGCAGAAAACATCAAAGAAAATGTTCAAAAGAATCGTTTTGAAATTCGTTTGACAATTTGAGTGAATGTCTCTGGAGTGAAAACCATTTCCGACTTCTTTTTTGTTGATCTGAGTTCCCACCAAACTGAAAGTTGAGAATTTGGCACTAATTCGACAAATGGTCATGGTGATATGCCATTTTCCAATGAAATACTTTCTGAACGAGGGCTATTCTCCAAAAGCTTCGCAGAAATTCCATTCATCCAAAACCATTGAGAATTTGATACTGTACGCAATAAGAAACTTGTATTCACATACATTATCGCAAAAAAACAATAATTTGCTGCTTACGCAACTCGTGATTACTGACCGGTTTACAGATTCAATACGAGCAGTTATTTTTATCAGGAACGCATTTTCTCTGTGCGCCATAAAAGACAAGTTCTTTTCCGATATTTTAAGCACTGTAACCGCTCGAGGTGACTAAGTGTCGGCGCCATGACTGTATTTAGACCGTCTTCAGACGAAGATAAATGTTTTACATTTCATTCTCAGAACGAAACTATTTATGTTTTAATTAAATTTAATTAGACGGTGCTTTAGATCTCTCCAAACTAGATCTATAGCTCTCCTAACAAGTTGTGAAGAAACGCAAAAAACATATTAGATATAATAAAATTGAAATAACTTGTTACGTAAACGTAATCAAGAAATCTATAATGTCGTTTATACCGTGGAAAATAAGTAGTTGATACAGCTCTGCCATTCCATACATAAATTAAAAAATAGTTATTTGCTCAGTCTGTAATTTATAGTTTTTTAATGCGATCGGAAACGCATCAGCGTACTTTTTATGTGGCGTTTTGTAATGCACTTTAATAAAAACCTTGCTCCGGTGTCGTACTAAATGAGTTATTAGCTGTAATTACTAGTTGTAAGCGCTAATGTGCACTCAATTGACTGAAACGCTACTGTTCGAAAAGCAAGTAGGTTCCGGTAACTAGCTAGTTTAGTAAAAAAATGCCCATATGTTACAGATCTTAATGTTGCAGTTACGATACGCGACTGGAACACGCATGCAACGGCCTAGATCTTGTTTATGGATTGGATGTGAATCCGAACGCAAGGTTTTAAATGGCGAATACGAATTCGAAAAATGAATTATCGATTCCTGATGTCGTATTGGCTAAAGTTATGGCATGGCCCACCCGTTATGGTTCGAAATATATTTGCGATATTAGCCTTTACTGAGTTGCTTTAAAAACTATAATTGACTGGATAATTATTCTCAGTGTGTAATTAAAAATGTCAGAGTTGCCTTGTAAAACAATCCGTGTGAAGTATACAAGTCTTCATATAAGGTAGCGTTCTTTGAGAGATCCGCTTACCTTTTTCTTTATACGATATTGAAGTACAAGGCAGAATTGATGTGACACGTTATTTAATCAACTGCAATGTATTTTGCAACATTAAAAAAATATTTAAACAAGAATGTTATTGCAATTTCATATCTGGACTATGAATGTCAAGAGAAATGTATAGTAAAATACTTGTCAAAAAAGCAATTAATAGGCAAATAAAAACCTACTTAGAAATGTTAGTTCCTATACAACCCATTGGTTTAAATCAGGGTTAACCTCAAAGATGTAGATATAATGAGGTGAATCATGACGAGGCGACGATACCTCTTGACAACAGCGAAAAGTTACGTCACACTTCGTCATTTTACTCGCTAACTATACTATATGGAGTAAACTGGCTGTAAAAGTAAATAAACGTATGAAAAACAAATGTTTGAACAGCTCTTATAAAGGTGTGTGAGGGGATCGCCTAGCAACTATTGATTGATGTTAACAACACCCTCACACTATTTACATATTACTTACGATGATTTAATTCATATTTTCAATAGTTATAAGTCGAAAGTCATTGAACTGAGCCATTATTAGTTCTAGAAATAACTATATAAGCACCGTTTACAGTTTCTATCTGAAAAACAAGAGCAGACATTACGGTTTACTTTTTATTTGATTCCGATTTAAACCATTATAAAAGGTTACTCGATAAATAGTTACTTCAATTTGCATTTCAATACTCCGAATC
Source organism: Cosmia trapezina (assembly GCA_905163495.3). Lineage (NCBI taxonomy): Eukaryota > Metazoa > Arthropoda > Insecta > Lepidoptera > Noctuidae > Cosmia > Cosmia trapezina. The sequence goes on from LR991021.1 coordinate 3,611,330, forward strand.
AGCTGCAAAAGTTTCACGCGAAGTGACCTTTGAAAGTCGCTCACGACTACGTCTCGAACGAGTTACGGCTGTGGCGTGACGTAGCATCTGACGTAGACGCTGTAACAAGGTCATGTAACGCAGCACGCGTTATTTGACCCGATATGCTGACAGTTACCTTTGCCGTATGTAGAATACGTAATTATAGCTTCTTCGTCTATGAGTCTGAGTATGAGTGATAATATAGTCAATAATGGCATAATTGCGGCATTAAAGTTGGTTTCACAGTCAGTTTATTCTTGAACGAATGTATTGATACTACACATGTATTAATGTTTTTATTTGATTGATTGATGTATTGATTGTTTGTATTGATTGTATTGATTTCAATTGTGTTGCAGCCAACGATATAATTTATATTACCACATTTAAAGTACGTCGGTGACTGCTATTTTAAGTTGTGGTTATTTTTATACGATCCCCATATTCTGCGTCAAGATGACACAGATACTGAAATGTAAAAATATTTAAATCGTTTATTTTCATTGTTGTTTCCTTGCATTTATCGTTTTGTATTATTTTTGGATAATTAGGTATTCCATATTAATTTGTGTTGCATTCGAATCGAATCAAATCTTTTAAGATAATCACTTGTATATATTTTTTTTTATTTAGCCTGCATTATTGTTCCTGATTTTTTAATAGATATTTTATGGCCAATCTTCGGCGAATTAAAGAAAACCAGTTCGATATCATGCGCCAATTTACGTTGTTTATTTCAATAAAGTTAAATGAATACGGAATCAGACTGAACGCAAATATGTTTGTGAAGACGTGAAAACATGTGTCTGACGTAGGTACCTAAAGAGGCGTCATTAAACTATTATAATAATGATTTTCCGATAGCAGAAATATTTTCTTAAGAGTTTGCTATCAAAACTAAAACATTTTTTATCATAAATTACTAAAATTACACATATTTTTTTTTACTTTATGTGTACTTATTTATGTAGGTACTTACCTATTTTAACAAAGTTAATCAAGACTCACTGATCCAAATAAATACGATAAACTTTTAACCCCTTTTAATGTTGTTGATTATCATTAATGTTTTGTATCTACAACCACTTAGATATTACAGTTGACCCAGACAGATTAGCGACCGTAGGTAGCTTTTTTATCTTCAACTAGCTGCGCCCCGCGGTTTCACCCGCGAAGATCGGGATAATAATTAGCTAATAATTATGTCTTAATACAGGGTTTAGGGGATCCAAATCGGTCCAGCCGTTTGAGCGTGAAGAAGTAACAAACATACACACACACTCACAAACTTTCGCCTTTACAATATTAGTGTGATTAGTAGAGATCGGATAATCGGATGCATATTAACCTAAAGTTAATATTTCGCTAACAAAGTATGGAAGCGGCTTCTTAGCATTTTTTTTCTTACTATAAATCCCGGGATTCAAGAAAATGTGGGAATGCACAACTAATCGGATACATGGTATGGAAACGACTTCATAAATAACGTGGTTTTATTTATTTGGAAATACCGGGAAATCGGGATCACTTAAATATTCCGTTTGTTACACGTGATCCCCGCGAGAAATACAAAGCTGCCGAATTAAAATGGTTGTCCCTGGAAGGTACTGCCACTATATCGGTGGGGTTGTTTTCATGGGTTTCGAGAATGTTAAAGCCGATAGTGACGTGAAAATGTAAATCCAAGATGGCGGCTGCGAACATTTTCAAATTTTTCGTCATGGGTGTCGTTTTCATGCTTTTCGAGGGTGTTAAAGCCGATAGTGATGTTAAAATGTAAATCCAAGATGGCGGCTGCCAACATTTTAAATTTTTTTGTCATGGGTGACGTTTTCATGGTTTTCGAGGGTTGTAAAACCGATAGTGGCGTTAAAATGTAAATCCAAGATGGCGGCTGCTAAATTTTCTAACTTTTCGTCATGGGTGTCGTTTTCATAGTTTTTGAGAGTTTTAAAGCCGATAGTGGCGTTAAAATGTAAATCCAAGATGGCGGCTGCGAAAATTTTCTAATTTTTCGTCATGGGTGTCGTTTTATTGGTTTTCTAGGGTAATAAAGCCGATAGTGACACTAAAATGTAAATCCAAGATGGCGGATGCGAATATTTTTTAATTTTTCGTCATGGTTGTCGTTTTCATGGTTTTTGAGAGTTTTAAAGCCGATAATGGCGTTAAAATGTAAATCCAAGATGGCGGCTGCGAAAATTTTCTAATTTTTCGTCATGGGTGTCGTTTTCTTGGTTTTCGAGGGTGTCAAAGTCGATAGTGACACAAAAATGTAAATCCAAGATGGCGGATGCGAATATTTTTTTAATTTTTCGTCATTGGTGTCGTTTTCATGGTTTTTTAGAGTTTTAAAGCCGATAGTGACACTAAAATGTAAATCCAAGATGGCGGATGCAAATATTTTTTAATTTTTCGTCATGGGTGTCGTTTTTATGGTTTTCGGGGGTGTTAAAGCTGATAGTGACATTAAAATGTAAATCCAAGATGGCGACTGCAAAAAATTTCAAAGTTTTTGTCATGGGTGCCGTTTTCATGGTTTCCGAGGGTTTAAAGTCGATAGTGGCGTTAAAATGTAAATTCAAGATGGCGGCTGCGAAAATTAAAAAAAAAATGTGATGTATATCGTTTTCATGGTTTTTTAGGGGGTATTAAAGCTGATAATGACATTAAAATATAAATCCAAGATGGCGGCTGCGAACATTTCGGTCGATTTTACAACCCTCGAAAACCATGAAAACGACACCCATGACGAAAAATTTAAAAATGTTTGCAGGCGCCATCTTGGATTTACATTTTAATGTTACTATCGGCTTTAAAACCCTCAAAACCATGAAAACGACACACATGACGAAAAATAAAAAAAATATTGCATTCGCCATCTTGGATTTACAATTTAGTGTCACTATCGGCTTTAACACCCTCGAAAACCAATAAAACGACACCCATGACGAAAATTAGAAAATGTTCGCAGCCGCCATCTTGGATTTACATTTTAATGTCACTATCAGCTTTAACACCCTCGAAAACCAATAAAACGACACCCATGACGAAAAATTAGAAAATGTTCGCAGCCGCCATCTCGGATTTACATTTTAATGTCACTATCAGCTTTAACACCCCCGAAAACCATGAAAACGACACCCATGACGAAAAATTAAAAAATATTCGCATCCGCCATCTTGGATTTACATTTTAGTGTCACTATCGGCTTTATTACCCTAGAAAACCAATAAAACGACACCCATGACGAAAAATTAGAAAATTTTCGCAGCCGCCATCTTGGATTTACATTTTAGTGTCACTATCAGCTTTAACACCCTCGAAAACCAATAAAACGACACCCATGACGAAAAATTAGAAAATGTTCGCAGCCGCCATCTCGGATTTACATTTTAATGTCACTATCAGCTTTAACACCCCCGAAAACCATGAAAACGACACCCATGACGAAAAATTAAAAAATATTCGCATCCGCCATCTTGGATTTACATTTTAGTGTCACTATCAGCTTTAACACCCTCGAAAACCAATAAAACGACACCCATGACGAAAAATTAGAAAATTTTCGCAGCCGCCATCTTGGATTTACATTTTAGTGTCACTATTAGCTGCAACAGCCTCGAAAACCATGAATAGTACCCATGACGAAAAATTAGAAAATATTTGAAGCCGCCATCTTGGATTTACATTTTCAGCAGCTTTCACTATGGGACCAACTCTGAAATCACAAAAAAAATTACGATGTTTGAAACAAAAGTTCAATACCTACTCGACCAAAATACACACAGCAGCAACAGCTGACTTATGTTTCGTGATTTACGGGTTGATCCCATAGTGAAAGTTGCTCATGAGTAGAACCCCCTATGAAAATTGAGTGATAAAAAAGTTACCCTTTCAAAAAATACTTAATTTATCAATTCCGGAATCGCGACACTTTGACGATCGACACAAAAGTGCATTCCCTAATAGCCAAAACCTAAACGTAAGTAAATATACATTCGATTCTATAATCAGAACTATTAATTTGTGAATCCCGGAATCCCGAGATTTTTTTAATATAAAAGTACAATCCATATTACCCAACACCTGAACGCAAGTACCTAACTAAAACATTTGATTCCAAAATCAGAACTTTCGTTGAAGAATTTTCGTTCCGGAATCCCGGGTTTGTTTTTTTATGTGCAATCCATATTAACTAACATCTGAACTTTATACATTCGATTATACATTATATACATTCGATTCTATAATCAGAAGTCAAAATTGGCCGATACCGGAATTCTGGGATTTTTTAATCCAAAAGCCCACTCCATACTTAGCCAACACCTCAACATTAGGTTAATATGCATCCGATTATCCGATCTCTAGTGATTAGCAACATGTGATTGAATAACTAGCTAATTTTATCCGTTTTATATTTAGAATGCAAAAAAAACGTGTCAAATATAAAACGTTAGTACTTTTCGAGCGCCATTTCAAAGTTACTTCGTGACATCTGAGCGTGACATATTAAAAAAGCAACTTCTGTTGCCAATAAAATAATAGCGTAGGAAACTAATAAACATTTAATGAGTGCTGGTGACCACGTTCGGTAGAACCAGACTATAAAATAAAATATGGCGGCATAATCTTGCGGTCAGCTTATAGCGCCAGCAAATGAACCACGGATGACTGACTATCATTATAGACATTTGAAGGTCTATCCACACATATCAGGGCAGTGCCCGGAACGTGACAGGGCCGCGGCACACACAAGGCACTGGCAGGCAGGTCTGAAGCTCCGTGCGTGGCCGTGCCGCCCGCGTGAACGTGAACGTGGGACGTGTGTGAACAAGTTCACAAAAAAAGTACGTGACACCAATATTTTTTTGAGATATGTATGGATAGACCTTAATAGGAGTAGGTAGTAAAATTTATCATTATTTATGTGTATTATTGATGAATAAATACTTAGAAAAATTATAAGTAAGTAAATAGCTACTTAGCTTTGGAAATTATTTTTAACCATTCCATTTATCGTCTAGTCGTGCCTATTATGTATCTACTAATATTATTTTCGACCATCAGGCAGACAGAGTGGTTATTTCACCACGAATTTTAGGCTATTCGACCTTTTATCCCTTTCATCCTTTTATCCGTTTTTTATTCCCTGGTGTTCTTAGAAATTAGGTCTAATTCATTTGGTCTGATTCTTGGAAACGTATCTGGGTGAGCTTTCAAGTCGATACTGGAAACTCCAAAGTTCCCTTCACTTTTTAGCCTTTCAACACACACAGCATAAAAATATCTTCCTTGATTACATTTTATGACTATAGTAAAGGCAGAACTTAATTAGCACATGTGTTTTACGCTAAGTAATTACAGTAGGTAAGTTAGATTGAACTGCTTAATACTGTAGATAATGACTTAGTATACTCAGACTCACAGGCTACCGCCTTTTAGTTGTAGTTCAATGATATACAATTACTTATTTGTTTTATTTGATAGGTACTAGCTTTGGATGTCGGGAAATATCCCAAGGGAACCTGCTACCGGGAATTCCTTACTTATTCCTTGTCTACATTATAAAGGGAACATCTGTGCAAAATTTCAGTTTTCTAGGTTCAAGGGTTTGGGCTGGGCGTTGATGAGTCAGTCAATCAGTCAGTCAGGACTTCTCTTTTTATTTATATAGATTGAGTTCATAAGCCTAAACCGTCTAAATAGAGCTAGCGTTATATTGCTGAAAAGAAGAAAGGACATTTTTCCATACATTGTTAAGTAGATGTTAAACCTTTTTAAAATCGCAGTATATTCATGTGTTCTGGTGTTTTAGGGATTAACTACACATATTCAGCTCAATTCAGCTTTTGTCCATAGAAAAAAAAACAGTTTTGTATGCAATGGAACGACGCGGAAAGCTGAACGTATTTCCATACAAAACTATTTTTTTCTATGATCAAAAGCTGAATAAGTGTAGTTACTCCCTTAGAGAACTCCGTTAAACATTAACAACAATTCAACAACGTCTCGGTTGCCTCTGTTAGACTGAATAAACTAACAGACTACCACAGACATAACTGTAACATAGATTTTAAAAAAATCTGTGCATAATATCATAATATTGCCTTGCGAAATCGTATGGTCATCAATTTTAATGTGTGTATGGAATGGCTATTCTTTCGAATGACATGCCGTTAGGCGGAAATAAATCTGTAATTGCCAATATCAATATTTATACATCGTATCTCTACCTTAGCAAAAAGCGTAACCAACAGTTTCAGCACGAAATCTTATGTATTTAAAACTTAGATTTTAATTTATTAAAAGAGTCCGTGTCTAAACTAAAAGAAGATACCTACAAACTGCATAATTATAATCTAGACTAGACGACTTCCTTATCACAAACGTCTCTCAAGGAGCATATTGAATTAAATATAAGCCATCAGCCCGCCCACTTACATCTTACATACGTTACAAAAAAACCATTGCTACTGCCAGTAAAAACTAGAACAAATTACTTTAATACATACATGAAATGTGGTTTTAAATTTATAACCGGTCCGGTCTGACCATCGTCCGATTTCGCAAGTTCAAGTTCAAAATTGCATTGCAAATCGATTCCCGCCGAAATAAACAGAACCGCCATCGAAAAAGCCATTTTGTTCACAATGATGGCCGCCGTGAGTTCTTTTTTTTATTCTTTCCAGCCAGTGTTTTTTATGCAAACTGACCACCGATTGACCGCAGCATTGTTTTTAATCGATACCTTCGATCAACAATATCAAATCGATACCCAATATATATCCCAAACATTGACTTATATATTACTGCGTAAGGACTGGGCGGACGGCATGTTAAAATGACGCCACGAACGTGGTCCGAGAATGATCCTCCCCTAAACCGAAGTGAACTAGTCCGCGATCGGCTATCTTCGGGTGTGGTCGTAAATTTTAAAGGCAAAAAAGCCAAATTATGTCGTGACGGGTTGCGTGAACTATGACAAAAAACATAACAAAAAAATTATAACATTTCATATCACCTGTAAGTCAAAAATATGTCAATAAATCAACTTCTAACATTATTTAAAACAATTTTCTTTTCTACTTTCCTGCTACAAGTAAATTGTCTTGGACGACGCGAGGCCACGCCCACAAGACCGGACCGCTGTGCGACATAACTTTGCAGCGGCGTGCGTTGTAACCGATGAAATAAAGATTTAATTATATTACAATAAAATTTAATTTTATACAAACTCTCACTCAATGGAACAACCTGTGTTATTAATCATAAATTACATTGATTAAAGGTCAATAATTGAAAGATATACAATGTCAGAAAACACTACGAATCCAAAATGGAAAATATGTCAAGAATAACAAAAAGGCCAATGAAAATTTTATTATTTATACAAACAAACTGCAATAAATATAATTTTTGAAAAATAAAAGTTTTCATAATTTCTTTATGTCTCGAAAAATACCACGCCGCTCTTACAATGTTACGTCTACGAGCAGCCTGCGCCGATCGACATCGTAGTTCTAATAGATGGCGTTAGTGTTTCTGTGTGGCGATCGCGTTAGGCAAATGTAGGGACGACCGTATCTTTACTTTTTATATCAATGATCCCAAATCAGTTTTAAATGTGGAACTAGGAATTCCCATATGTGTTTTTTTTTTGTATTTTGTTAATTTTATTTAGAGACTTAATCATTTATGGATTATCTAAGCTTGTCTTGCGGAAATTAGAATGAATCTGAAAGTAGTTTGTCTTCAAACAGAAATAATTGTCCTTTTATTGTCTCGTCGTTACATACAATATCGGAAAAGCTTAAAGAAAACTTTAAAAATAATAAGACTCTGAACAATATTACTTAACTACAAATGACTACAGCAAATTAAGTAAGTACCTAATAACTTTTATTATTTATCTTATTAATTTGTCATTGTAAGCCTAGAAAATGTGATAAGTCTGAAATCTCGGAGATAATCGTAAAATAAATATATAACGACGTTAAGATGTTTCACAGCGTGGACCAAAAAAATGTGTTGTTGCCAAGTGAAAATATATATTTAAATTATATTTTTTTAATTTGTCACTAGTCACTCCAAGACGACGTCAATTTGTTCCAAAACAATACAGTGACGTGTACTTACAAAATGTAAATTGAAAATAATATAAGCAGAAATAAAACGTTTGTTTTGTTAAAAAACTGAACTTTTAAAGTTCACTTAAAAGCAAAAAGTTAAGTAAAGTTAAGTTAAGTTAAGTTTAAAGTTGACTTCAAAAAAACAAAGCAGAAAAACTACTGCCAGTCGGTATGTCGTGTATTTCCGAATCAAAATTATAATCACCCGCCAAGGAAACCAGACTAACCTCGGAATCATTTAAAATATATGCCGATATATGCCGATGACACCAATCAATATTGACTTAATGACATGTTCTACATTATAGTCGAACTAATTAAAAGTACGCACGTGGGTAGAGGCACGTCGGCAACCGTTAATTCCTAATCGATAAGAGATAAATTAGCAATAAACGTCATGCTGATATTACAATGTGTAATTTCACAGCGATAGAGATATTTGTTACGTGATTTTTAAAAAAAACAATGCATGTGAATGATCGAAACTGACAAAACATTAAGGATTGTTTTGATTTGTGTCCTCATTATCATAAATTATGTATCTACCAAAATTATTTTTAGTAATTGCTTCCGTGAATGAAATGTGTTGTCATTTTATTTTGTGGTCAAACCACGTCAAAGATCTTGGCAATGAATGTAACAGTTGCACTGACCAAAAATAACCCACTGTTATTTAATTTATGTTTTGTAGGTATGATAAGTGGGGTTAAATACCTACAGAAGCAGAAAAGTGAAAATCGAATTCGCTTTAGACTAAGTTGGCTGTTAACTTTCTAAGTTTTTTGAACCCAAAAATACAAAGAAATAAACAGTTATTTAAAAAGATAGTTGCCAAAATAAACACAAACAATTGTTTACTTTGTTACGTGTTTTCGTGTAAAAATAACGCAGCTAGCTCGTGACGTGGCGTATCGCCAAAATCACGCGTTTTCTGCACACGCCTGTCTCAAAAATATTTTTGTTTATTCCAAATAAATATTAGTGTTTATCTTATCTTAAAGGGAACGAATAATAAACAAAATAAGTAGGTATATATTTTCTAGAATATTGGCACGATAAACAATCAAGTTTGTTTTTATTGTGTCACATAAAGACAGAGTTATAATATTTTTTCAGCCTACCTAAATGAAATAGGGAAATATTGTGATGGACTTGAGAAGTTGAGAGATAACTTGTTTATCAAAATTTCCTTTCATCTATTACGATGGTATTTTTACTAAAAACAAATTGGTTCCTCCAGGATAAGTCTAAATTGTATTTTCTCAAAGCACTTCATCATTTACTGAAAAATTATCCGCGTAATAATGAGAACCTACTTTCAGTAATGACGTGCATGAAACCCGAAAATCATGGCTCATTTATATGAGAATAAACAAACAGAATTAAATGTGAAAATAAGACACTCATTTTATTTACTGATAAATATTAAAAGTCATTTGTTCATTTCTTTTTAACATTTGCAATTAAACTCATGTAAGTACTTCCATTACCAGTGATATTTACAACGATATAAAACAAATTTTATAGCTGCAGAGTTTTAAATGTATTTAAATCAAGGACAAGTACCTAAAGATACAAAATAAAATAATCTTAAAATGACAACTACCTACTGATAAAATCAGATCAATGAAGAAAAGTACCTAATAATTATTAATGAATAATAAACAGATTCTCACACTCAGGAAAATTAATTTCCTTATTGCATTATTTTAATCTAGGTCTTATTGATCATAAAGATACAATACGAAACACTTTGTTCAAGAACATCACGAATTGAAAATTGCAAAGATAGTATTGTTTCTTCTACAGTTGAGATCATAGTGAATGGAGCAATCAGTCATATCTTTCGAAACATATTACATGCTTGTATGAACTTGTTTGTGTTTATAATATTTATATTCGTAGTGCGAGTGTACCTACTACGCGATGATTAATGCTAAAACAAATATTCGTTATGATTATTATCAGCTGCAACGTCACTTTTATCATAATTAAATCAGGCGCCTCACTATCACGGTTTTCCGACAACAATGTTATGTTATATACATTTCACACGTTACAAATTAGGTTGGTTCATGAATCTGTGGCACATGTATAATAAAAAAACCGGTCAAGAGCGAGTCGGACTCGCGTTCCGTTCCGATTTCTGAAAAAGTGTGCTATTTAGACACATCGTTTTATTTTCCTGTAATCTTTACATAAACTTCTATCACATAGAATAATTTCAGAATTTTCTCTTTGCAAACTTCGGAGATAAGGGGGGGGGGGGGGTAAAAAACTATGCGGCGTAAAAAAAGGAAAAAAAAATGTTTGAGAATGTGCAAACAGCGCTCTTTCATACGATACCCCACATGCCGTAGTAGCCCCACTTTGAATTTTTAAGTCCCCTTTTCAGTCCCTGTTGCAAAATATTTGGGTAAACGTCATCTAAAACTGTTCCAAATTTCAAGTTGAGTGATTAGTAGTTCTTTAGATATCCCGCTGTGACATACAGACAGATAGACAGACAGACAGACAGACTGAGTCACACCATAAGGGTTCCTTTTTTACCATTTTGGTACGGAACCCTAAAAAGGAATAAAGGACTTGTTAACATCTGCGGTTATCGTGGTTATCCAATAAGTATTTATTTGCTTCAATTTAAAAGTCACAGATTACTCCACTTTCTTATTCGCAAAATAACATTTTTCTAACGAATCGCGAATTTGGCGCTCATGATTATCGAAAGTGTTAAATATTAGAAATGTGATAATCAAAATAAAATTATTATAGCAAACAAAATACGTTTACACGTATTTACTGCTGATATTATAACATTTAGTATTTACCTAATGTACCTAGTAATTCAAAATTTTAAAAAATCCTCAGGAAAGACAAAATTAAACTTATCATGATTTGCAACTCAAACTGATTGATCAGCCAGCCCTCCATTCTTGCTCTTGTTTTAGTGAAAAAAAGTAAGTACCGTTCGCAATGTAGAATGTAAAAGTAAAACTAAATGAGCCCTGAGGGCAATAAATGACATGTAATTAATATTATGGTACAAGTATTATATAGCATGTAGCATGTGTAAGTGGTGGATTTGGAACAACTGTCAGTTTCAATTTAATGGCACCCGTTAACTTACTAAACGTTTTATAAAAAGTTAAGAACGTTTCCCAAACTTTTAAAAGAACATATAAAATTAAATGCAATGCTGTTATTATTGACTTAACTGGTCTGGTGCTGGCAGACTTAACAGAAAAGTCATAAAACATTATTCTTTATTTAAAATAATATTGACGTCATTTGACGTCGTTTTTTTACTCGTGCCGAAAAAATACTGTTAATAAGAATTAACAGTATTTTTTCGGCACGAGTAAAAAATGACACGCAGATTATTTTTTTAATGCTCAGACCAACAACCTGCACAAATTAAATTTTCATGCCGCCATTCTTTATAATAGGTTCACGTGTCAAAATCGATTACATTCGGTCGGTAACCTAGCGCATTCATTTATTGGTTTTTGATCATTTTTCACGTTATACTTTACTTTCCATTGAAAAAGAGGCATATACCTATATATTTTACTCAATTTTCAATTTTCATATCGACATTATATAATGTATTGGTACCTACCATTTATTAAATCAAACTTAAAATAATTTAAAAGAGCTCACCTATTATGTTTTTTAAACTACTTATAATTTATTTTTCAATTGTTTTGAGTCGAATTTCCCAAATAAAATTTATTCTATAATTATTTTATTTATGTAAGTAGGTATTTTATATACAGGGTGTAAGGGACAGCCCTCCGCAAACTCACAGTGTGCATTCAGCTCCTCATTTTGAATCATATTCCACCGGAAATTTTCTCAGGAAAATTTTCATTTTTTCAATTTTTTTTCCAGTTACATTTTCATTATTTCAATGTAAAATTGCATTGTGTGCTCGTAGCACTCCATTTATGTAAAAAAAAACTGCAAAAAAAAACAGCAAAAAAAAAAACCAGCAATGGATGTTGAAATACTCTAACCAACGACGCGTGAAATCAGCTGTTCACTTTCTGTCTAGCTACAGAATTCATCGAACTCACCGCATACCTATTACCTACCCCTCCCAACCAGTAATAGATGCTCCAATTTGTGCACAAAAACACAAACAAATCAGGTTTATTGGATTCCCTTAACTTTCCTGAAAAAGTTTCATGTACCGGTCATCTTAGTATGACATACTGAATTCACCCTATCAGTTTGCGGAGGGCTGTCCCTTACACCCTGTATACAACGTGTAATGCTAAATGCGCAAAACCTCTTAAGGGGTCATTGTACTCATCATTATGAACAACTTTTACTATGGGGCCAAACCTGAAATCGCGAAAAAAAAATCAGCTGTTCAGTACATTTTGACGAAATTTGCGAACATAAATGTACTGAACAGCTGATTTTTTTTTCGCGATTTCAGGTTTGGTCCCATAGTAAAAGTTGTTCATAATGATGAGTACAATGACCCCTTAAGAGGTTTTGCGCATTTAGCATTACACGTTGTATATATATATTTTTAAGTATATTTTATTGTTTTTATTTTAAATTATTATATTGTCACCGGACCCTGATAAGTGTGCAAAGTTTCGAATTAATCTGACCATTTAAAGTGGGTAAAAATGGAGTTCAAAGATTCCGTTACATACTCGTAGAAACATACAAGTGAAGCTAATAAAAGCGTGTTAAAAAAATACAAAATCACACCTTACCAAAACGTTGCATACATGCATTGACTTATATATTTACTTTTTATATCAATGCATACATGCCTAAAGAACATTAATAAGTAGGTACTGGTTCAACAGCATGTTATTTTAATTTCTCCATCCTGTAATAAGGCTTCAGCAATGAGGTGGCACTGCAAGTAGGTATTTATCGGCCGTTGGCAACAACCTTGGTTCTATTGTGAAACGCTGCGGTTTGATTAGACGGTGTTGCACATTTTACACTTAGGTATATTTTTTCACGCTTCTTTGATTGTTAGACTTTATTTTATTTATACTTAACCAACTGTTTTAACCCATGAGGCCCTCAAAAAAAATCTATGGCAACACCAAAACCACAGAAAATAATCATGATACACCAAAGCGACTGAGACCTCTGAGTGTGTCGGCCACATCTACTTTAAAAACAAAATGTATTTTTGACGTGTAACAGTGTTTTTTTTTTGTACCAATGTACAGAAATACCTATTCTAAATTTCTTCTTTCTCTTGTCCACAGAATCGCTACCAAGACCTCTCAGCCTCTTCATGTGGCCCTCGCCGTGGTCGTCCTCCTAGCCTGGCTCAGTCGCCCTGGATCCAGCAGTAACCTCCGTGGATGGAGGGCACTATACGTCGTCGCCGTCGCCACGCATTTTGGAGCACAAGTCTGGATGACCCTTGTCTCTGGTAAGATTTAATTACTTCTGAAACATTCTGAATTCAAAATAACGTAAATGAGAATTGTTCATCGATACTGAAAGAGATCAGACGATAAGATGGTGACAAAGTAGTAACGATTGCCAAAAGTTACTTATATTTGCAATTATTTTAGGTTTTCTATAAATATTACCTACTCATTACTCATTTGAGCTTACAGAAAAAGGCGAAGAGTGCCAAGAAATTTCTGTTAATTTAGTCTCTAGGTCTAGGTCTTAAACAAAGTATAGTTAAATAAAGAAATACTTACAAAACAATTTAGATATGTATTATAAAATTGTAAATAAAATTGTTTTCACAAATCAAATTAATTAGCATTTTTTACTTTCTTTTATTTCAAAATCGGCATCCATAAACTCGTTCGTTCGAATTTCGAAGAACTCTTCTTATCACGTTGCCGAGCATGCGCATAACGTGAAGGAACGAGGTTCCAATAAAACAGTTATCTACCGTCTTGTCGTTGAGAAACACCAGTTTTTATGAAAGATGGTTGTATTTCAAGAACACTGTAATTGTTCGGAAGAGGTTTTGTTCGAAAGCTCTTCAAGAATTTCGAAATATTTAGATTCTGATGAATGAATTTCGATGAATCTGTTCTCTCTGCTGTTGGACGTTAAATAATCCATAGAAAAATCAGAAAATTATTAAGAATCATATAACTTTACGATTTACACGAATAAATACTTTGTAGTACTTTGTAGTATAGATACTAGATAATAATATGTATAAAATGGCTGATCGCAAGTGTCGTAAACTGTCGTATTTCCCAGCGGCCATTCCACCGTCTGCAGTTTGTTACACGTGTCGGCAGAGTTTATTATTCCATGTTTTATAACACTGTTTTCATTCCTTTGTTTTATATTATTACATCAGCGAATATTTATCACTAACTGTGATCGGTAATCTCTTGATGATCTTGGTTTTTGCGAAAATAATACTTACAATGCGTTTCAAATAAGAATAGGAACGTCATTGACCTCTATCTGTCAAATGTTGATTGAAAAGTACGGTTTGCAAAGAAAACTTATTTGCGTATCAATAAAGTTTTTTTTTTTGTTCAACCAAGTCTTAGTTAAATCAAAGTGAAAAACCGGTCAAGAGCGAGTTGGACTCGCGCACCGAGGGTTCCGTTCTGATTCCTGAAAAAATGTGCTATTTAGAGACATCGTTTTATGTTTCCTGTAATCTTTACATAAACTTCTATCACATAGAATAATTTCAGATTTTTATCTTTGCAAACTTCGGAGATAAGGGCCCCCCCTTATCCGGTAATAAAAAAATGTTTGAGAATGTGTAAGCAGCACTCTTTCATATGATACCCCACATGCCATAGTAGCCCCACTTTTAATTTTTAAGACCCCCTTTTAGTCCCTGTTACAAAAAAATATATAAATATTTTTACTTCTTTCTTAGTTGCAAAATAGTTGGGTAAACGTCATCTAAAACTGTTCTAAATTTCAAGTTGATAGCATTAATAGTTCTTGAGATATCCAGCTGTGACAGACAGACAGACTGACTGAGTCACACCATAATGGTTCCTTTTTTACCATTTTGATACGGAACCCTAAAAAGACATCAAAAAATTATTCATAATTAGTTTTATTATACTTCTTTCTTTCATATTTTCATTGTTGGCAACAATTATATTTTTTTTTTCAAATTCTTCGTTCATGATTCGTAAATAAATGTTATTTTAAAAATATCTTGTTTTGCTCACCCTACCCAATTAATTTGATTTGACAGCTATGACGTCATAACATGGCGCTAAGTCGATCCTACTCTTATTTGAAACGCATTGCACTTATTATTCTTTGATTTTGCACTTCTGTATCAAACACATTAGGAGCTTTATTGACTCAATTGACTGCTATCATATTAATTATTATGTTTTGCCTTAATTTACCTTAAATAATCAAATAAGTTGCCTCCTAAATTAATAAGCAACAAGCAATTTGAGCTTTTAAATTATAATAATTTACATTTACTAATGTTCTCTTGTTTTTGCTGTAGGGTTTCCAAATTATAATTCGTTTTTTCGTCGTTGTTTTTACTGGCAAAAATAACATCTGACCCAAAGTTCTGAAGGTGCAAACAAGGACAAACATAATGGGAATATTATTAAACAAATGCAATTAGAATCATTATTGTAACCCTGGTTTGTAATTTAGCAAATTGCAGAATACTTGTTAAACTTGTAATTTATTTAATTATATACGACAGGTGTAATACTGGTTTGGATAAAATATTAAATCTACACACAAATGTTTTCTCTTATTTTGTCCACTTGGAATAACCTGAACCGGTACCAATGGGGACCGCTAGAAAATCAACAATAAGATCTTTTCACGATATTTTACAATAAACTGAAATTAACACGTCTTTCCTTAGTTTCCAAGAAATTCTTTGTGAAAAGAGCTGGTATCTTCATAAGACGCTTTAAGCTTAGGTAGATACTTAAATGTTAGCTTTAGGAAGTGATAATTTAGAAATTCGTTGGAGCTTTCATGAAACTCCGTTAACTTTTTTTCACGAAGAAGCCATTTTGAAAGATAAGAGTAATATCAGTAGGTATTTCCACCACCCACAAAAAATGTGGATGCAAATAAAAGCCACACTACTACAAACATGATATGACAGCACTACAAGACAGACAGAATAAAAATGAAAAGATGCATTAGTTCCGAAAAATTTAAAGTAAAGATGCATTAGTTCCGAAAAATTTAAAGAAAGGTGCACCGACTTCAGAAGTTTGAAAATCTCATAATTGGTGGGTGGAGTCACCTGTCAAGTATACACGTTTCATTCAAGAACCAAATGATGCTTCTTAGCATTTTAATGGCCCAAATACAGGAATTTTAAATGACCAAACCATGAGCAAACAATTTAAAACCTTCTCTTGTAGATTTAAAGTTGAAAATGCATTGTTTTTCAGTTTTCATGTTCATGAAATTAGTTTTGGACTCGCGAAACATTCTTTGGAGAGTATTATTACGATAAATAATTAAGTAATTGCGTAATGAGTACTACCTAATTGAGGATTGAATTACCGTATTTTTTATGGTTCCTTTTCGTTCCTTTCATAAAGAGCCTCTTGTTACAATCAAACCAGTTTGTAATAGTACATTATGATATAAGTGCGGTAAGTTGAAAATTACAGCCGAGGCGACATTGCTAGCCCGAGCCGTATGCGAGGGCTACAAGAAAGCAGAGGCTGTAATTATCAAAGCGCACGTATGTCATACGACGTTTTATAACATATTTGCGAGGAAATAAATAAAACTCGCACTTTCTTAAACGAATAAATCTTTAAAAACACACTTTCTGAAAATGAATTTGCATCTTTGCTTGTTTTCCATACGATGAAATTTTGATCCGCTTGTAAGTATCTATCGGTCGATTTTTCGGGCAAGAGGCTTAGAGTAGCCTTTTTCACTGCCTCTGAGACTTCTGGCAGTGTTGAATGAATAAATTCATCATTACTTGACGACATTTTCAAATAAAAACAATACAGCGAAAAGGAAAAGCGCGCGGAATAATTTTTACTTGTTCACAAATTAGCGATGCGCACGCAGCAGCGCTTTTTTTTTAAAGGCAAAGGCACAAAAACAGCCAGTATTATTAAAGTAAATTAATATTTTTTTGTTTTTGTTACAGATATGGTTGTAATTTATTGCCAAAATTAATTAAATCAAAGAATTAAATGTTTAACATTTAATTCTTTAATTTTATTTTATCCCAAAGTTAATTTTATTCATAAAATGTTGACCACTTTTCTGACATAAAAACTCTTTGCTTTGCTTTCTTTGCTTTTTTTCTTAAGATTTAAAAAAGTGCCGTTGGTTTTAGACGGAGCATGATAAACCATACGTGTTACCTTATTAGAAAGAAACTCGTGCGTTTTACTTTACGATTACGCACAAGTCCGTAATGACATACATTACGATATTGAAATTGGTGAAATAAGAGGCCCTTTACGAGCAAATGTGTTATAAATGATTGTTATGTTTTGATAACAAAATTCGAGCGGTTTTCAGAAATAAGAATTCCAAGATTTCTTTAATAAGTTTTTATTTTTACAACCATATAAAGGCTCCTTCAAACAGGTGTGACACTCGATATAATCACGGTGACACAAAGGCCGATGGTTTTGTGTCGCGCGCGATTATATCGCGTGTAGATTGGTGTGATTATGTAGAACAAATGTTTGTTTATTCGCCATTTTTTTCTGGTTTTAATTAGACTAGCAGGTACTTACACCATAATCGCTGATCGGATATTCTTAAGCCATCCATAGCTATCAGCTTCATAGCATAGCTGCATAGGTAGATAGATGACAGTTCAATTAATCTGCTTCCTTTTTTGTCGTAGACAACCCTGTATCTTGTCATGTCCTGTGTGTTGTCATTTCTCTATTTCTAAGTATTTGAAATATTGAAACTAATAAAGAAAATATTATAGAAAGGGCTCGATCTAAAAATAATAAATCAATCAGTAAAAATACTTTATAGTAAATTAATTCGTTCCTCGTTTCATATCATAATCATGAAGCTTCAGGTATTTCATATAAATATTCGTAGAAAGAGACACAGCCACCGGCGATATTTGACCGAATGATTCACCGAATAAATCAAAACAGTTTCACATGCAAGCATGTATGAAACAAAACAGTCAACATCCTTTGTAAATTACGGTAGAACAATTTGGAGCGCCAACCAACCAGCGGGCGCGCATGATTTCGCGGGGTTAGCTCGTTCCGGGTGACACGGCCCATTGAAATGACCTTACTGGTTTGTTCCTGTCTAAGATTAATGGATATTATATTGTTAAAAGTGTAAACGTTACGTAATGTCAATGTGAATAAAACGACAAACGTTTATTTTCAAACTTCTGAAGTCGGTGCACCTTTGTACCTAGTAAGACCTAGTAGTTTAAATTTTTCGGAACTAATGCATTTTTTAATTTTTATTCTGTGTCTTGTGGTGCTGTCATATCATGTTTGTTGTAGTCTGGCCCCGTTATGTGTTCCATCTTTTATTTTCATCCACATTTTTTGTGGGTGGTGGAAATGGGTACTGTTATTAACTTATCTTTCAACATGTTTTCTTCGTGAAAGAAAGTTATCGGAGTTTCATGAAAACTATTGAAGTTCCAACGACTTTCTAAATTATCACTTCCTAAAGCTAACATTTATCTGCCTTAGCTTAAAGTGTTATTAGGTAACAGCAATCGGCAAATTTTTCAACCGTCATCCGACATTTTTCAACGTTTATAAAGTGAAAACTTAATGGAAATTTGTGAAAATCTGCATTTAAACTCATGACAAAACTATTAGGTCTGCTAATGAGCACTATTAGATAGTCAAAAATCCAAAAGACAACCCTGAAACGATGACCCATCTCTTACAAAGTCATTAACAGTCACAAATCATAAATCCATCCAGCTTCATCAGCTACTAGGGCACAATGATGAAGTAGGGGATCGTCAACCTCAGTCAGGGTCGTGCACAAAGGTTCAACCACACACGAGCAAATATTTGTGGGGCCGCCAGACATTTGTACAATGTCTGGACGAGTCGTTATGTAATAGGGACCATGACACGCGGGATCAGCGTGTACAGGTACTTTATTGACGTATGTATGTATATCGAGTGGGTGAAGCATTGTTTACGAGTACTTTCACACATCGCATCGTCATCAAATCAATCAATACCTTCAAGATAAGTCATATGTTTAGTAGAAGACTGGAATAAACAGTTGTAGAATTTACGTCAACTGTTTATTCCAGTCTCTACGTCGCACATAGGAGTATTCGTATGTTAAAACCGGTTAAAAGTCAAAAGTAACAAGTTACTCAAAAATTCGTTCAAAACATTTTTTGTTTAAGTTTGATAACCAGTCTGTCAATCGGCCGCCATAAAACTTCTACCCCCACTTGCCTCTTGTCGTAAAGTCAGTCGGAACCTAGTCAATGTTGGAATCGCACGTCTTTGTTCGCGACACTTTCTTTGTGGTATTTAGTTCTCTCGCTATTGCATTTTCGTGTGATTGACTTCAGAAAAAATATTAATTGAATATGGAAGTGGAAGGTACGTACCTTAATTTAAAACGAAATTTTATTATTTTCTGTTTGTAGTGTAGGTTTAGGAACTATGTTTAACGGGCCCTATAAGGGCATTTATTTTTACTTTTAATTTTGTTATAATAGTGTTTTTGTTTAAGTGTCTGGTCTTGTCCAGCTACATTTCTTTTACAGAGTCGAAATTTAGGCTTATGCCAATCATATTTTACAATAAAATTGTCCGCCTTAATCCGCCATTTTGTTTTTTATCCATTCGAAGTTAATGCATGTAAAAGTTGAATTATTTCAACATTGTAATTTTTTGTTTTTTCTCTCGTGGATTCTTCTAAAACCGTCAAGAAATTTACCAGAAGAGCTATATATGACATCCTGAAAGAATTCAAGGGGGAAAAAATGGACGAAAAGTTTTCATTAATGGAAAAAAAACTTGTGGAAATGACTAAATGTCCAACAGATCAAAAAACTGTTTTAAGTCGGGCCTTAAGGTGTTTTAAGAGTGATTTCAAGAAGAAATGGACAGCCGGTAGTTACAAGGATGAACGTTTCTTGAAAAATAATGAAGCATGGCTCACGTCTTCGATCGAATTGCCCTACTGGTCTGCAGAACCTATACAAAAACCAGGACGTCCACCTAAAACATTCGAAGAGTTAAGTGACCGCAGTAAGCGTCGAAAAACAAAAGTACTACGGGAGCAGGTACCTGTCGAGGAACTGACGTATGCCGCTGGCGTAAGTCAGCGCACTTCAGGAAATAGTGATGCGTCAAAATTAATAAAAGAAATGACTTCCACGCCAACCAGAGCTTCAAAATTTCGCAAAGTTATTACTTCTGCTCAAAAGCAAATAGTTGTTAAGAAACATACACCCGAAGGGGCTCTGGCAATCTTTGTAGAAGGCGACTTCAGTCGAAGACAGTGGGAAGTTATACACGGGGCTAACAAGAGCATCTACCCCTGTTATTCACTCATAAAAAAAGCCAAAAAAGAATGTTACCCCAATGAGCAATCGATTCGAGTGACTGAAACTTGCTCTGAAATTGAACTACAAGCTTTACTTGACCACACTGCATTGCGTCTGTATAAATACGTAGCAGAGGTTGTAGATACTTGTTCACAGGAAGAGCAGCAAAACATGGTTTTAATTTCAAAATGGGGCTGTGATGGAGCGCAGCAGTTGCAATATAAACAAAAGTTTGAAAACAATACCGACAGTGACGCAAATATTTTTCAAAGCTCATTCGTGCCTTTAAGATTAGTAGTAATGGTTGATGGAGAACCAAAAAAAAATCATATGGCAAAACCCAGTCCCTTCCTCTGTCAGATTTTGCAGACCCATACGAATACGCTTTATCAATGAATCAAAAGATGTTACTAAAAATGAAATAGCGTACATAAAAAATCAAGCTGCAAATTTAAAAGAAACAGAATTGCCCACACCTAATGGATTAGGTAAAATAAAGCATACCATGATACTTACCATGATCGACGGAAAAGTATGCAACGCTGCAACTGATTTTTCATCCACTATGAGATGTTATATTTGCGGACAGACTTCCAAAGATTTCAACAAATTAATTGTAGCAGAGGAAGTCAATGAGGAAGCACTGAAGTTTGGATTATCGATTCTTCATGCTAGAATTCGTTTTTTTGAGTCACTATTGCACTTATCTTATAAATTACCATTGAAAAAGTGGCAAGCGCGAACAGCCGAAGACAAAAAGATTGTTAAAGAAACAAAAGAAAAGATTCAAACTACCTTCAAAGAAGAAATGGGTCTACTCGTAGACATTCCCAAGCCAGGATTTGGGAATACTAATGACGGCAATACGTCCAGAAGATTTTTTGCTGATCCGGAATGCTCTTCTCGAATTACAGGCATCAATATTGGTCTAATAAAACGATTTAAAGTAATCTTAGAAGTGATTTCAAGTGGCAACAGCATTGATGTTGGTAAATTTGGAGCCTATGCACATGAGACTGCTGAAATGTACACAAATTTGTATGGTTGGCATCCTATGTCACCAACTATACACAAAATTTTAATGCATGGTGCCAAAGTCATATCTACTGCAATCCTACCTATCGGCCAATTATCGGAAGAGGCAGCAGAGGCCCGCAACAAGCACATACGGTATTATAGGCTAAATTTTGCTCGAAAATTTTCACGAGTCGATTGTAACAGAGATATATTAAACAGGCTGTTACTAAGTTCAGATCCGTATTTAAGTTGTAGCAGACCAAAGCTACACAAGAAAAGTAAGCCATTTTCGATGGAAGCAATCAGTCTTATGGTCGCAAGTACACCGCTTTTACCTCCAAATGAAAATGATGCCGAAGAAAGTATAGAAGAAGACGAAGATGACGAAGAACATGAAGACGAACAGTTTGAGTCTGACTAATGATATGTTTTGATCGCAAATTTGTATAGTTTTTTTTAAAATAAATATCTAATGTCATTGAACTTTGTCTTTCATTCGATGAAATTGCAAAAAAACGCGAAAAATAATTTTGACCAGTTTTATTATGCGAATACTCCTATGTGCGTCGTACATATGCTCTGGTTTTCAATATGGCGTGTTTATAATTTCGACATACCGCGCTTTTTTAATCCTAATCAAAGACAGTGCATTATTCATTATTTCTTAGATCAATAAAATAGTATTTTCAAGAGATGTAATATTTTTTATTACGTCTTCTCGTTTTTAATTTGGCTATTGGACAAATTAACCTGTATTTTGTTCCGGAATATTCCTCAAGCGTTCTATGTTAGAGGGTTTGGTTTCCGCACTTAGTCCTTCAGGTGGACCATAGTGCGTGGGTATTCCTCAAGCGTATTATAACTAACAAAACGTCATCTTCGTCTCACACAGGCATAGTGCTGTACTTCAACCTGCCCCGCCACGAGTTCGGCCGCGTCCAGACAGTGCTGTTCCCCGTGTACTACGCCTTCAACGCTATCGTCAGTCTGCTGGCCCTCCTCGCCTACTACAGGACGCAGTGTCTCACACAGTTTGAGCATACCTCCTGGGTACAGGTGAGTGTCAAAAACTTGGCATAAGAGAATTGGAGTTCTTTGTGGGTCTGGAAAAGTGGGACTGAGGTTACCTTTAACTTAGCTAATAGAAAAACACTGAAAAATCGAAATCGAAAACAGCAATCAGCTTTGATTTTTGTGGGCGATTCTTTAATCACCAGAGTCGGATTAATATCTATCTGAACTAGGAAGTCCAGGATATTTATAACTATACTTTTAACGTGTACTGCAATTCCTGTATTTGTTTTCAGTAAATAAATTTGATTTGATTTGATTGATATTAATCCGATTCTGGACAAACCGACATTTGCCCTGCAAATGCGCAAGAAATATAGGGCTAGCTTCTGGTAGTTGATAAAGCGAATGGTCAATAAGGGTAAGTTAACTTATGGCGATAATGACCAATAAGAACTCATTGACCCATGATTACAAAATACTTAACAACAAATGACAAACGATTTTAAACAGTGACCTTAGTGCGAGTTTTTATATATTAAATAATTGTTTCCCATTATAGTCACCAGACGGCGCTTATTCAGTTTCAGTACAAATTGAAGTTAACGTGTATAAGTATAAAAACTTGCACTATGGCCTCTGACAAACCATTCCTACACTGTAAACGTTCCTTCACGATAAACCAGCCTGTACAAAAAAAAATTAGCACATACTTGACTGAGTTACAGCAAAGTGCTGTAAACACATAACACAAGTAAAAGGTCACAGGTCTGCAATAAACTTCAAGCATATAATAATGAAGTAAATAAAACGTGGCATATATTAAATGGCGCCAATGCGCGTGAAGTGCTGTTTATGCTCGAGTGACTGTCATTGACATTAATTTAAATTATTATGTTCTGATTATTGAATATTAATTTGTATACTACTTCAGAGGTAAAAGTAGGTACATATCTTGTTATAGCAGAGTAAAAGTGCTTCACTTTTACTTTTGCTGTGCACAGAAATACATAGCGCACCTGTGACATTTTCGTATTGGTTGAGCAGCTCGCAAAGTTTGATGAATTTTAACTTCTAATATAGAAACACAACTTCTACAACAGTGGGTTTACTAGCACTAAACTACGGAATTTATTCCCCAATGGCCGTAACAATCAAATATATATCGAATTCAATTAGGTACGTAATGGAGTTTTATTATAGTGTTCCCTTTTGCTTGGAAGATAAGTCAAAATGATTAAATGTTCGAGACACAATATGACCCGGTATCTAAGGAGTCTTCACACGTTCGACCAATTACGACGATTTGTTGCGCTGTAGAATTATGATTTATGGACTATTTTATTTAATTAACGGGATTGAATATTTGTGTAATTTTAGTTCTGAGTGCCTATCTAACTGTAAGTACATACCTACTGGAGATTTTCCTAAAGGAGTACTTACCGGGTTCAAAAAGCTCTCGACGTAGCCTTCAATATGATCTATTTATTCAATGGATTTATTTATTATACCTACCAATAACGTTGACGTATTTTTCAGTGTTTTTATTTTTAAAAAAAATATTTTTGTGCGTAATTAGACAGTTAATGACCTGTCTTATCTTCAATAAACTTAATTAACCGAATAACTTTGATTAATGATGATTACGATTTTAAACAGTGGGCAAGGCAATAAAAAACGCACGAAAAACAGTCGTGCCCTTCCATGTCTTAAAACTTAAGTGCTAATAAATACCTACTTAATATGATATTTTTTTATTGTTATAATTATAAATTATTATAAATGTCAGGGTACAGAAATTGAGCAAACATAACATGAAGCATAATATTAATTCCTTCATGTAAACTTCCTAATCATAAGCATGGCCTTTGCCAATTTGAAGAAATGATTAATGATAGTTCTCATTGGTCAATTTTGATTTACAAACAAATTATCGACAGAAGTTATTCAAAATAAGAATACAAACAGATAATCAATGCAATTAGCATTATGGCAGCAAAGAAAAATATCATTTGCACATTATACACATTGAAATAAAGATGTTATTGCAAATAAGTATTTTTAGCAATCATTTCAACACATAAGTTACATTGTTATATTTAAATTGCTATGTGTCGAACACATTACGCACGAAGATTTATTAATTGCAAATAAATTGCATAGAGACTGTAAAATCCTTGATTTTTTGTATCAAACCAATACCTTTTTTTTTCTCCGTACAAATTAATACAAGATAATACTGTGTAATCTTAAGTAAATGCAAGGTTGTATCGAAAGGTCGGATTAACTCGCTTGAACTCATTCTGGATAAAAGATAGATTAAAAATTAACAGCCATTTTTATTATGTCGGAACCGGATGCAAGGAAATAACGGTTACAAAAGAGATTGTTAATCATTTAATTGATAACGTGACAAGTTAGGTCAGTAGTTAATGCAATTTGTTTTGCATTTAGTTATACGGAAAGAAACAGCATTGCATTCAGCCATTGAAGAGCTTTTTGTGAAATCTAGGCTTCTAGGTTTAATTGTTCGATTTCAAATGAAAATAGTCATCAAAATATATAGGTACGCGACGAATACAGAACCTCCTCCTTTTTTTGAAGTCGGTTAAAAATAGCAATCCACTCTTACTCACAGTAACCTTAATTAGAAAATTAACTGCATTCTGAAACTGAAAATGAAAAAAGAACGTTCATTGAATTCCTAAAACATGGAGTTTCTTGCCGGCTCTTATCCATAGGAATGACCAATTTGGAAGTTGGAACCGTGCACCTAGCTTCTGAAGTTTCATAAGTGCCCATGTAGTTAGGTTTATGTGAAATAAAATATTTTGATTTTGATTTTCTCGCAGTTTTCAAAGTTTAGCAAACATTCCTTCTTCCAAAGCGTCCTATAGGACATATAAGTTTAGCCTTATCAAAGTAACAGTAGGTATGTTTCAGATAGCAACAATTGATTTCTAGGAACTGGCCATATTCAAAAGTTTTTCTTCTTTTTTCTAAACTCCAAAGTTTTTTAAGTTTCGAACAAATTTGAACTCTCAACCTCATACTAAACCTCGTTTGTTCTCGTTGTTCCAGCTAGCGTTGCTGCTAGCCGTATTCAGCATCGAGTCGTACGTGCGCCTGCGACTCGTGCGCCCCATGCTTCGCGCCAAGCATGTCAAGACACAGATGGAGGAAGCAGCTGGTGGGGGACAAGAAGTAAGTACACTTTTAAACTATAGTATAGTTAAAATCTCGCTGCAGACTCGGTCATAAATCATTCGAGTGTCGCTCTCTTTCCCACTCATGGGCCTTATGGGCAGGCCACGCTCACACGTAGTCCTGTGCATTACTGCAGTCGATGAGTGATATCGATAGTTTTATATATTTATAAATGGGTGATAGAAATAGCCAGCATGCAAAAGAAAAAACTGTCCATTTCTCACGATCCCGATAATTAAATTCAATTTAACAAAGATCCCCAAGCTAAAGGACCATTTTTTGTGTCTTGCTTGACGATCAGTAATAAGTATAAGATCTCTATAGGTATCTCAAGATCCATTCTTCATAAAACAATACCAGAAGCATAGACTTATAACGTCTATTACCAGAAGTTCTACGCTAGTCTTGGTTTTAATCAATTATCTTTGCATAGTAGTCGTAAAAACAGAGAATAAATGTATCAATGACAATCATTGAAGCACAGCATTGAAGTGATGAGGAACTTAAATAAAAAAACTCGTCATGTCACTGGTCTTATAATTATTATAGAACCTCTTTGCATAATGCTTTCTAATGAGTAGGTAGGTAGGTACGGAACAAAGTCAGAAATCAAAATTCAAGGATGTTTGATTGAGGAAACAATTCACTTGACAACGGTCACCTGACGCCATTGCAAGATGGCATAAGTGAATCATGCACGTGCTTTTTGCATCATTGCAGAAATTATTTAGTTGGTAGTAAGTGATAAATATGCACACGACGTGAAAATAATGAATTTTATTGATTGACTGTGGTCATGTGGTGCAATATGACGATTTCGCAATGGCTGTGCATTCTTGGAACTGTTTTTTCTTCTAATTTGATGGAGTTTTCTTATAATGTTGAAATCATTGTTTCTACGCATGACTTTGACCATCACTAGCCCTTGAATGCAAGGTCAAGAACCCTCTAGCTCTTCAAAAACACACATTGTCTTATCTAATTAATTATTAGCAATGTATTCACACGTGAATCTAAAGTGTTTGTTGCATTTGTCATCGATAGATAGGCAGAATGCTTCCGAATAAAAAGCTCTAATCGACTCTCAATCGATAACCAAAACGTCAAATTAGTTCATTTTGCAAGAATCCTTTACTAAATCATAGTTTCTCTTTTTACAGGTCGGTCGCCTAATCCTAGGTGAACTCGCACACTGTCCCCGCTACCTCCGTGTCCTGAAGACCTTCAGGACATACCACTCCAGTATAGCCATGGGCACTATGATAGCCCTTGGCTGCTCATTATACTCGACTATGATCATAGTCGATTCCATGTGCCGTTAATCGACTCATACAGGAACTATTGGAGAAAGAATTAACACTAAAAAAGTTCCGTTGGCATGCTGTGTAAATTTTAAACTTCCGCTAAGAAATGTCTTGAATTTCAGAGATTTTTTAATTTAAAAATTATTGAAATGTTAACGTTTGTTTTATGTAGTTGGATTTTTCTAATAGGATGATTTACTTCTCAATATTAATCAATTGATATGAAAAATGGTGTTACTATAGTTTGTCTAAAAACTGAAAGAATTATGTCAAGGCAAAAAGGGCATAGCTGTCACGAATGTTAGTATTTAGTGATTAGTTTTAGGTTTACATAGCATGATACCACCGATAAAAATAAATTAAGGATCCATTTCATAATGCATTACTGTCCTAGTTCCATTCAGGCTGTGAAGTCTGTTTTCACTATGTATGTAGGTACGATTGTACTCTTCTTATTTAAAAAACATAGTATTAATTCGTAAAGAGTGACTCGACAAGGATTTAGGTGTGAGAGGCGCTGGACGCACGAATTGTTTCCCAGAGAAACGTTGACAGAGAATAGTTCCAAATTGTATAATTAGTAGATTTAAGTGACGGTAGAAGACGCTAACTTAACGCAACGATTATAGTACAGACGCCAGCACATCAAGCTACAGTCTGTCAAATTTCTTTAATAGGTTTTCATCTTTATCGCTAAAGCATTAGGTTCAAGGTTGATTGGGAAAATTTGACAGTTTCGGGTGGTTTGACCTGCTGGCGTTTGTACCTATTAAGATATTAACACAAACCTTTTTCAAGGTTCTTAGTTGAAATTGTAACATCGAATTTAAAGAAAAATATACACTAACTTGCCAGCCACTAACAGTAGGTATAGTCTTGCAGTACCTAATCAAATTAATCTTGCCAAACGTTAGCAGTATTGTTCCATCGATTAGCCGTCTGAGGCAGCGAGCCCATCACTAAGCTGCTTGATATTATGAAACTCATGTTGTATGCTCTCTAATTTCCTGCAATACTGCCATAGTATAGCGCTAAGTGTAGTAATAATTTAGTATAGACTCTCGCCAAGCATTTTGTCGCCAGTAATCGTTAAAATGCTCCTTGAACGCAGGAAGTTACGAGCACGCAACCTTTACGACGATTTTGATGTTGAATCAAATTCGATTGTAGCAGAGCGCTACTACGTACGTTCTAAGAATGATGTGTCTTTAGAACTTACTCGTACCATTAGCGACGATGCTCGCTAAGTTTTATCGTTGTGACGACTCGATTGTCTAGTCAGCAACAGACGCAGTGATCGTAAAATCGCCATTTTACTTGATCGCGCGTTCATGAAACCAGCGCTTAAAAGTCTTGCATTTAACCGCTTGAGTGTCGCATGATACCGCATATGTTCATATGTCAATGTGCCCTCGAAATGTCAACAGAACCTCATATGGGTCGGACTTTTAATTGTCTGCAGTAAACTGACACTTCTAATGTCATTTTTACTGTCATTTCGCTATCAAATGGGAACATTTTTTAACGAAATGACAGATAAGAAGTGTCATTTTACTGCAGATAATTAAAAGTCCGAGCATAGGTACTGGACTACTGGCAGCCCGCGCGAGCCATTGGGCGATAGTATTTTTATATATTTTTTATCTGTTGTTTTCGAGCGCTTTTTCTTATGAACCTATGCGGTATCATGCGACACTCAAGTTAATTGTTAATGAACGTGTTTAAATGATTACTTTTAACCGTCAAGCAGCTTATGCCTTATTGGCTGAGGGTTTGTTTAGCTAATTTTAAGTAACATAATTTTATAATTATGTACTAAGTTTAGTTAGAAATAAATTTATTTAATCAATTAATGTGAATACGAGTTAGTGATTACTGTTTACTTATTATTCGTAAATGATCTGAGTGTCTACGTAGTACAGACAGTGCCCTGCGTTACCTGACCCCTCTTACAAAGAAGAAGAGTGGTAGAGGGGTCAGGTTACGCAGAGCACCGACTGTACTTGGGATTATTATTTATTTGAGACGTGAGAACGAAAAAAGTATTAAAATTAAAAATAAATTACTATTATGAAAACTTGCAGTGTTATTTATTTGTGGGACTACCCGGGGCTTCGCCCGCGTCGAATCGCGCCTTCGAATGTCGGAAATTATCCCACGGGAACCATATATTTTTCCGTTACAAAAAGTTGCCTATGTGCTATTCCAGACTATACCCTATCTCTGTGCCTTTCATCCAAGTCTGTTCAGCCGTTCTTGAGCATGGTTGAGTAACAAACATCCAGCCATCCATCCAAACATAAGATACCTAGTAAGATTATTTACGTGTAGGTAAGTAGAGTAGGTATAGATTGTAGGTATGCTGGTACCTGCTTCCCTACCAAGAAGTACTACCTACTACATAACCTACTTTTTAAACAACCTTAGATACCTATAACCAGTTATATCATATCACTAACAATCTTATAATTGTTGATTCGTGATCATAACTTTATACCTAGGTACCATGAGGTCGTGAATCACCAGGAAAGAATGATGCTAGCCTACCACTGCCACTCCCCGCAAACTTGGAGCGACTGGAGGAGACACGTAGGTAGGTACCTAACCTATCCACCTTGGGCCTTGTGGTACTTACATAGTTACCTAAAACGCCCAACACGTCTAGACGTCATAACAATGACCCTTTTTAAATAATTGAATAGATTCAGCTTGCTTGACGTTTCTATAGGTACTTACTTACTTACTTCTTTTTGTAGGTAGGTAGGTAGAATAAGCACCTACTCGATTACGCATTCCGGAGTCGAGTTCTAAAACGTTGATTCACATTCTAGCTAAGGGGTGTCCCCAGTGGCGTAACTGTACCGTTCGAGGCCCGTGGCAAATTCATCGGATTTTTACTAAATGTGTAATATTAAATTTTGGGAGTTGGGATTCTCCTATGACCGGGGGCCCCTCCCGGCTGGGGGCCCGTGGCATTTTG
Organism: Cosmia trapezina; assembly: GCA_905163495.3. Classification (NCBI taxonomy): domain Eukaryota; kingdom Metazoa; phylum Arthropoda; class Insecta; order Lepidoptera; family Noctuidae; genus Cosmia; species Cosmia trapezina. The sequence goes on from LR991021.1 coordinate 3,641,486, forward strand.
CCGACTTGCCACCCTGTAGTTACGCCACTGGGCTTCCCCAACCCCAGTGCGTTCTGGTTCTGCACTCAATATGAATATCCAAGGCTTAGAGTATACCTAATCGTAAAATAATTACCCTGTTATAGATAGGTGTAGGGTGGCCAACCCTACTCTCGCGAATCATATTTTGATCAAGATACAACCTGACACTGACCTGCAAATTGCAAAAAACGCAGGACAATTTGAATTTCGCGGGCTACCACACCGGATCCCTGGACAGCTTAAAACAGAGCCTTTCCAAAGAACCGGAACGCAAGGGGTGCATCCACACAAAATTCCAAAAAATTAAAAATAAGGCCAATCAATACTACTTATCCAATGTAATACTACTTAGGCCAATTGTTATTATATCGGGGCGTTTCAAGTTTTCACCACCACGTTTAAGGCAATGGGCGCGTGCGTGGCTAGGAAACCAAAGCTTAAGTGTCAGCTAAAGATTTACTTATTTTCGTACCATGGTTTAGCTTTAGAAATAAGCGATATGACTGGTGTACGAGCAAACCCGTACATATCAATTGTATTACTTTTATGCTGACATCAAATCAACGCACAGCGAATGAATAAAATGCATATAGTGGAGTAAGCAGTAGTAGTCGCGTAGCATCGGTTGGGCTATCAATAAGGGACTCATTCGCCGCGTGTTGATCAGCTATCAGTTTGGAGTGTTTTTCTGTGTGACATCAATACACAAGTTGAACTCCTATATCAGACTATCATTTAAATGTACCTTACCCGTACAACTGGTTAATCTGTTGATCGAAATATTTCATATATTGTAGTACATACTCACTTACTATGTACTTAGAACGAAACGCACTTCTCAGAACTGTTACTGTCATATCTGACATTTATTTTGGTGTTGCCCTGCACCAAATTTTATGAAATTCTACTAATATGTGGGGAACTGGAAGTGGTACCAACCGAAATACAATTTTATGCAAGAGGTATTTCATCACTAATATTAATAAATTATGGCTATAATTAACCAATTTTGTGTTAACAAAAATGGGAAACTAGGCATAACTACTTCAAGTTGATAATTCGTAACCGTCAAAAGATATTTTGTAGTTATTGGGGTGCTACCCTTGCAACATCAATCATTTTGACAGTTTGACTTTGACATTGACACATTCTGCCAAAATAAAATGCCAATTAGAATGTCAACAGTGACCTTACGTGGTTTTATTTTATTAGAGTTTAGAAATATTATTGCAATACACGATGAAATCTAAAAGTTTTATAGTCATTACAGAGATTTTATCGCTGAACATATGCTCTAGTGAACGACGCAATCATGTTGTTTATAGGTAGGCAAAACGGAACTGAAAACATGAAGTGCGGCTGTAAATGGAAAATTAACTCAAAAATGATCGCAGATAGATGTAAAACTGTGCTAATATTATCAAGCGTGGTGTGTACGTTCGCTGTTGTGATATCGTTACACAAATTGGTGACTTACGATGTGAAATTCACGAAGCCATTTGCGCCCATACCAGATGGTTTGTACGGTAACTATTTAGAGCCTATTTCTGAGCAAAATCCGGATCCGCCCCCGCTGAGACCGCTTGATAGGACTCGCGATGCAGAGGCAGTCGTTTCCCTGACCGCTGCTTTGGAAATGAAGAAGGTAGGCAAAGATGAGAAAGCACTCAAATTGTTTCAACATGCTTTCGCTTTATCTCCGAAGCACGCTGACATACTCAACCACTATGGTGAGTTTTTGGAAGATACTAAAAAGGATGTAGTCAGAGCTGACCAGCTGTATACGTTGGCTTTAACTAATTATCCGGAGCACACTGGTGCCTTAGAGAACAGACAACGCACTGCCAGCATAGTAGAAAACTTAGACAGAGAAATGTTGAGAAAAATTGATGACAAGAGGGACGCACTGTCATCAATACCAGATAGTAACTCAGCTTTACGGAGAGCTAAGAAAGAGGCATACTTCCAACATATCTACCACACTGTTGCCATAGAAGGAAATACAATGACTTTACAACAGACGAGAAGTGTCTTAGAAACTAGAATAGCGGTGTCAGGAAAAAGTATAGATGAGCATAATGAAATCTTAGGTCTTGATGCAGCAATGAAGTATATTAACTCCACATTATTGTACCGTTTACGGGCCATCACAATGGGTGATATACTAGAGATTCATAAAAGAGTGTTGGGTCATGTTGATCCTATTGAGGGGGGTCAGTTTCGTAGAACACAAGTCTATGTTGGTGGCCACATTCCTCCCGGACCATCTGAAATACAGAGGCTAATGATTCAGTTTTTAGAATGGTTGAATTCTGAAGATGCATTGGACTTGCATCCAGTTAGGTGAGCAATTTCTGTTTGTATTTAATTTAATAACAGAGCTGTATGCACGGCTACAGATCAAGCTATACATTTCCAGTATAAGCTGATCTTGCATTGCATAGGATTTCCTTACAATGAGAGGTCAGTGTAAACTGGAAATATATAGCTTGATGTGTACCTGGGCAATTTTTTTTTGTTAGCCTACATTGTGGGGGGGGGGTCTGGATTTATGCTTTTGCGGTTGCACAACGACACGCTTTGCTTTGCTTTGCATGGTAGTATAGATGCAGGCCTACCCTGCCGCCTCATTCAGAGGTGGTAGGGTGGCGGGGTCTTGAGGGAGAGCGCTACTGTCGTGTAGATCCTCAAGGCAAGTCTGGTGGATGTACCTTCCCGAGGTTGCCACCCCGTTCTTGGTCTAATTCCATAAGAAATAGATGTAACAAAAACCACCAGGCGCCATTTCATCCATTCCCCAAGTCCCATAACCCCATTCTTTCCCGTCTTATCCCTGCCGTCCCATTCACACAATCCCTCCCCACTCCATCCTACTCCCATCCCCACTCCTCATGTTCACTTTTCCAATTTCCAATCCTCTGTCACACTGCTCGCATCCGCAGGCATGATCATCTTAGCCATCAATACATCCACCCTGTACTGCCCTCTGGGTCGTGCCAAATGAATGGCAACGCCGAGCCACAGGCGGCGGTCAAGTAACCTGTTTCTGGCCTGCCACTAGCCAAGAGGAACCAAATACCCTCTGAAAGTGTGGTCATGATGCCTTGGGAAAGCATCATGTTTATACTCCCAACCCTTTTAATATGAAAATGTCTGATAACGAGAATGCGATGTCATGCGATCCGGCTAACGCCCGGCGCTCGCAGGTACCCGGGCCTGCGAGTGTGAAATATGTTACCGAAGACCGCACAGGGGTAGGCGACCAGGCCCCTGTGTTGGTAAATGTGCCTGGAAGCAGTAGCAGCAGCAGCAGCAAAAAGCTTGTCCAGCAAGCCTTCCACCCAGGCTTGTTTATGAGACCAAGATCCTCGTCCCTGGGGAATAATCAACAATTTGGAGCTCATTCATCAACCTCCGATAACCAACCCTTAACTCCCGATACAGACATGGAGACCACACCAATTTGTCCTCCTACATGGCAAAGGATTCCTGTCAGCAGAAATCCAAAGAGACAAAAAACCTCAAGCAGTCCCTCTCCGGAACCAGTAAAAACCTCAAATAGATTCACAGGTCTAACAATCGATCTCACTGAAAGCATTGCGTTACCCAAAGATAAACGACCCACTAAACCGCCACCAATAGTCTTATATGGTATAGAAGACGTCAATAAGCTCACTGAACTACTTGAAGCTGTTGTTGACAAGAACCAGTTTACATTCAAAATTGTCAACCGAAGCCAATTGAGAATAAGTAGCTCAGACATCGAAAGCTATAAACAAATTATAAAAGTAGTACGAGAAAATGGGCTGATCGGTCACACCTTTAATCGAAAAGACCAGAGGTGCTTTAGAGTGGTAATTAGAAACCTGCATCCAACAACACCAATGTCCGCTATCAAAGAAGACATTGAAGCTACAGGGAACATAATCACTGGAGAAATCATCAATGCAAAGTTTGGGCCTGACAAAAAACCAACATCCACATTTTTTGTGAATCTTGCACCTGGACCAAATAACAAGGCTGTGAAGGAACTAAAATACATATACCATCAGTCTGTTGTCATAGAGGACCCGAAGAAACGAGAATCAATAGTTCAGTGCCAAAGATGCCAGCAATATGGGCACTCGAAAAATTATTGTATGCGCCCATATCGTTGCGTAAAATGTGGGCAGTCACATAAAACATCGGAATGCCAAAAACGAGATCGCACAACACCCGCCCAGTGTGCACTATGCAACGGTTCACACCCGGCGAATTACAAAGGCTGTGAAGTATACAGGGAAATCCTCCTAAGACGTTCGAAGCCAACATATCATACGGCAAGAAACTATCAAACGCAAACCTCTACAACTGAAAAAACAAAAGGTAGACCAGTGCCAAACTTTCCTGTTAAGCCAGCTGAAAATCCTGAAAACACAACAAGAAAGTACTCTGATGTCACACGAAACAAAAAAGAACCAGTTCATGAAATATCTAACTCACAACCTCCTTTTAACTTAGAACAAATATTAATTAAACAGACTGAGAAATTCGACTTTATCCTTCAACAGATGAGTACCCTTATGATGCTCATAACACAACTCGTAGACAAATTATCCAAATGACTGCATTTCGTATAGCAACGTGGAACATAAATGGACTGACCCCAAACAAAAATGATACGGAAATCCTAATGACTCAACAAAATTTGGACTTGTTATTGATATCTGAAGCTCATTGCACCTCTGCCTCAAATCTCAAATTCAAAAACTATGAGTGTTATATCACCCTACACCCTGATGGGACGGGACATGCTGGTACTGCGATTATTGTCAGGAAATCTCTGAAACACCACATAATGCCTGAATATAAGACCTGCCACATCCAGGCTACAACAATAGCAGTCGAAGACAAAAATGGCTATTTTAATATCTCTTCAGTGTACTGTCCACCAAGACATAATATATCCAAAGACATGTATACAGAATTCTTTGAGACACTTGGCAACCGGTTCCTAGCGGGCGGAGACTGGAACTCCAAAAACACACATTGGGGTTCTAGATTAACTAGCACCAGGGGAAGACAGCTGAAGCTCTGCATGGATGCTAATAATTTATCTGCAGCTTCCACGTGTGAACCTACATACTGGCCGGCGGATACTTCTAAAATACCAGATCTGCTCGACTTCTTTGTTATGAAAGGCTTTTCTAGTCATTATGTGAAGTGTGAGTCCTGTTACGATAGCTCGTCGGACCACACGCCAGTACTGCTCACTCTAAGCACGGAGATTATAGAACACGAAAGCACAGAAAGGCTATATAACAAGAAAACAGACTGGAACTCATTCAGAGAATACATTGACGAGAACATCCAGCTGAAAGTTGCCCTTAAGACGCCTGATGAAATTGAAAACGCTACTAAATTCTTTACTAACCTCATTCAGGAGGCTTGCTGGAGGAGCACACCTTTACTAAACCCTAAAAAGCTGATAAATAACTACCCACTTGATGTAAAAAAAGAGGTCTTGGAAAGACGAAGACTGCGTCGAGTCTGGCAACTAAGCAGACTTGCATCTGATAAAACTAATTTTAATAGGCAAACGTCACGTCTAAAGGAAATTCTACAGAGTTGGCACAATAAGACTCTTGAGACTCAACTGGAATCGCTTACACCCTCTGCAGCCACTGATTACTCACTATGGAAATTTACAAAGTCGTATGATAGACCACAGCTGACAAAACCCCCGCTGAGAAACAACAATGGCTGGGCACGCACATCGAAGGAAAAGGCAAACTTATTCGCAGAACATTTATCAAATGTGTTTATCCCGAATCACTCTAGTGACACAGATTCTGAGTTAGAAGTCGAATCTATTTTAACCCAGCCTATACAAATGTCGCTCCCACCTGCTCCGGTCACAGTAAAAGAAGTGTGGAGGACTATTGTTGGCCTGAAAGACAGAAAGGCGCCAGGATATGACCTCATTACAAAGGAGATTTTGAGAGAACTTCCAAGAAAGGCGGTAGTTTTCCTTACCATGCTGTATAATGGAATACTAAGGGTTCAATACTTTCCGGACCTTTGGAAGGTGTCACAAATTCTTATGATACACAAGGCAGGGAAACCAGCAAATCAAACCACCTCGTATAGGCCTATCAGCCTCTTGCCTATCCTGTCAAAGGTCTGTGAAAAATTGATCCTTAATCGAATTCTGCCTCTATTAGGAAACAATAATACCATTCCAAACCATCAATTTGGTTTTAGGCAGCATCATTCCACTATTGAACAAGTACATAGAGTAGTTGAGAAAATAAGAAAATCCCTAGAGGAAAAAGAGTACTGTGCATCCGCATTCTTGGACATCCAGCAAGCATTTGATAGGGTCTGGCACGAGGGTCTTCTCTGTAAAATAAGAACAAGTCTTCCGCATAGTTACTACATCCTTTTAAAATCTTATCTCACAGGGAGAATCTTTCAAGTAAAGGAATCTGAATCGACCTCTGGATTCTACAATATCGGAGCGGGCGTTCCTCAAGGCTCGGTGTTGGGACCGATCTTGTATACCTTATACACCTCGGACTTACCACAGGTGGACGGAGTCATGACTGCTACTTATGCTGACGACACAGCCATAATGGCAAGTAATAAGCAACCTGAGCTGGCCACAGAGCAACTACAACAAGGCCTAGACGCTATTACAAAATGGCTCCAAAAATGGAGGATCAAAGCTAGCACAACTAAGTCAGTGCAGGTCACTTTCACACTTCGGAGAGAAAACTGCCCACCTGTATGCCTTGAAAACTCTACTTTACCACACAAAGACAGTGTAAGGTATCTGGGCATACACCTAGATCGCCGTCTGACTTGGAACCAGCATATAAAAAGCAAGAGAGAAGAACTCAAAATACGGCACAGAAACCTCTATTGGATGCTGGGTCGAAATAGCAAGTTATCGATAGATAACAAACTCCTAATATACAAGTCCATATTGAAACCGGTCTGGACATACGGCATCCAGCTTTGGGGCAGTGCAAGCAATTCAAACATCGCAATATTGCAAAGAATGCAGAACGCAATATTAAGAACAACAGCGCATGTTCCGTGGTTTATCACTAACTCCGAAATCCACGCACACTTAAATATGACCACTATAAAAGAGGAAATTCAGGCCTCCTCAAATCAATACCAAAAGCGGCTGGAAAAGCATCCGAACGTACTTGCGGCGAGTCTGACCACGCGCAGCTATCCAAAACGTCTTAGGAGAAAAGACATACTCTAGCGAAAATTACTGATTGCCATCGTGTAAATACCTATAAAGAGTAGCTGTCCTCGCTGGAGGATGCACTGAACCTGCCTAAACCTCACAAACTATCTGCTTATAGTGGACAACTGATTGCAGATTAGCTCAAAAAAAAAAAAAAAAAAAAAAAAGCCTACATTGTGTCCTACAACTGGGCAAAGGTCTCTCCTTTTTCCTTCCAAACCTGCCTGTCTTGTGCGATCTCTGGCTATGCTGGCCCTGCAAACCTTATCAGATCGTCACACCACCGTCACCATGGGCGAATAGAGGAAAGAAATTGTCCCACCTAGATAGATCAATCTTTGCCCGTGTAAACCCATATATTGCAACTTTCATTGAAATTGTTACAGCCATTTTCGAGAATGTGATTACTAATATACAATATATTATATTTACAAATGTTGGTTATTTGATAGTATAGGATAGAAATCAGTGAACAAATAGAAAGTAAAAGTTTTGTGAGTCACTGACCATACTCACTTTACTTTCAACTTCGTAAAATATTATTGTTTAATTAGTAATTTACTTTGTAACTGTTGCTATGTTTTAAATAACAAACTGTTGTCAGAATAATCAAAATGAATTAATTATTAAATTCCTTCATACTGCTTTGTAGTTCTTGGTAAGGTATTGTAAATATGACTTAGTATCTTTAGTTTTTGCCCGCAACTTCGGCAGTGTGTAATTTCTTGTACCTCCGACCCACCCGTCGCATCGCACCGCCCACCCGAGCTATTACTTCGTTTTCGCTTAGCGTTCTTTATTTATTTATTATTTATTTATATATACTTTATTGTACACCACAAAAATACATAACAAAAGAAAACATAATATACACTACAAAACATACAATGGGCGGCCTTATCGCTTTCCGCGATCTCTTCCAGGCAACCTTAGGATGGACAGTGATTTATCACAATATAAAATGGGGCTGTTGTTGGTGCAAATAATAAATACCAACTTATACAATATTAAACTAAAATAGATACATACATATCCTAAATAATAGATACATAAATACATACATACTAAATACATACATACTAAATATTTAAGCAACGAAAATTAAATAAATAAAAAAAACAAAAAAAAAAAAATGAAGACTAAAGATGTTTAATTTAACAGTTATGAGAACAAGATCACAACAACAAGTAATGTTCCTTTACGAGCCTTTTAAACATAGGTAACGACTGCGCGCGTTTAATTTGAACGGGCAATGCATTCCACAAACGAGCGGCCTGGACAGTAAAGGATTTGTCGAGGAAAGTTGTGGAATGCATAGGCATTTTTTCTTTCTGACTTTTTTTCTTTTTGCTGGCTCCTACGGGTTGTAGCGTGATGATAAATAGCCTTTTTCCTTAAGAATTGGGTTATCAAATTCAAAAATATTTTTTTATAATCCGACTGGTAGTTCCAAAACTTAGCGCAGTCAAACAAACAAAAAAACAACTTCTTCAGGGCGGAGTCGCGTTATGTCCGTACGCGTAACGTCTGTTTAAGGCCCTATAGTATTTGGAAGATGCATTTTTTTTTCAGATCGATCGCATTACGGCTGTGACCTTCATATTTTACGATTAGTCGCTCTACGTCCTTCAGTCCAGCAGTCAAAACGAAAATTGTTATTTGAAAATGTTACTAGGAAAACTTAAACTTTAACAAACTCGGGACATGAGGCACCCCGACTCCAAATTAAGTTCGAAGGTGGTTATTTATCTTCAAAGCATTCTGAAATAGGAGCGCCGCAATGCGGGGCTCCGTCGTCTAAGCCGGGCGACAGTAAGTATCTCCTGATAAGTCTGCTCGCCTGCTTCACAAAATGTTAATTTGGTCTGTCTGATTTTTTTCTAATCACAAGCACTTCTGCTCTTCAGGCTGTAATGCGACTGATCCGAGAATAAATGTACCTTCAAGAATACAATAGGGCCATATTATAAACGGACATAACGCGACTGTTGCCCGCGGCTTCGGCTGCGTGGATGTCAATGCTTCCCTATTTGAATCGGATTTTGTTCACAATTTCATGGCTTTTTTTTCTAAAATAAAAGTTGCCTGATTTACTCTTTATAACATCAGCTATCTGCCAGTAAAACTCCTGTCAAAACCGATCCAGCCGTTTCGGAGATTAGCTGGAACAAACAAATAGAAAAAAAAATTGATTGTTATAAATACCCGTAGGCCGTTGGTCTGCGTCAATTAATAGCACAGTCTATACATCATACAGTTGTCCGACGAAGCCCGAACTGCATACCGAGACTCCTCCGTGCCTCGGACAGCACGTTTGGTCCCGGCTGTCATTCGTGGACCTTTGACAGTCGTTACTGGTCGTCAGAAGCCCGAAAGTCTGACAACCAGTCTTACCAAGGGATATCGCATTACCCATTAACTGGGTCGTGGAGGTCAGATAGGTACCTAGTCGCTCCATGTAAAATACTGGTATTCAGCTGCATCCAGTTAACACTGGAAGCCGACCCCAACATATTATAAAACAATATCGAGAACGGGTCTTATCGCGATCTTTCTTTTTTACGAGGTAAACAGTTACACCAACATAGTTGGGAAAAGCTAGGCAGATCATGAATGGAACTTTTCACAGCTATAATCATAAAATTAAACCTCTAACAATCTATTTCCCACAATTTCAGATACGCAGCCCTAGCCCATTACAAACTGGTCCACATCCACCCCTTCATAGATGGCAACGGTCGCACCTCCCGCTTGCTCATGAACCTGCTGCTGATGCAGGCTGGGTACCCGCCGGTGATCATCGCTAAGCAGCATCGACATCTGTACTACCAACACCTACAGACTGCCAATGAGGGAGATGTCAGACCTTTTGTTAGGTGAGATGAAATTTTAAATCTCGATGTTGTTTAAAAATGCATAACGTCACGGCAGTAATCCTCGAAGGGTTGGGCAGAAGTGTACCTATAGCACACCCACATTTCGCTAATGTTTAAGTCCCATGTAAGAGGGGGCGAGCCTATTCTGCCCTCCCGAACCTAAAGTGCAGTAGAGATAAACTACGATAACATGGCGCGCCCCTCCAATATTCAAAACGTTTGAAAGTATTTGTGAAAGTATTTACAATGCACCACCAAGATTCACAACGCATGTGTGCGTAATGAGCCGGCCGTCAAACAAAAACAAATCCACGGATTTGTTGCTCGACTAGTCACTACACACATTGAAACAGTAATTTGGAGGGGCGCGCCATGTTATCGTAGTTTATCTCTAATAGGAAAAACGAATTCGGGAAAAAGACTTTTCGATTAGACTTTGAATGCAAGGTGAAAGAATAAGTACAAAACTAAAAACTAGACAATGTTACGTTAGTTTTTTTTATAAAAAAAAATCTAAGTATAAAATAAAATGGGAAATCAAAATAATATTTAATTGAAAACCTACCAAAATTTCTAATACTGCACTTTAGGCTCAGGTGGGCAGTATTGCCATCAATCGCACACAAATCCAGACTCCTGAGGGGAAATTCCTGTATTGTGTACAACGTTCGCAATCTCAATCTGTTAAAAATTGTGTCAAAAATCTAGGTAAACACTACACAATTAACGGGAGTTTAGATTTTTTTCCGGTTTTTTTTTTTCAAAAATTTTTCGGGATTTTTTTTTTTTTAATTTTTCCTTGGGAGTCTGGATTTGCCATTCGTGGAACTTTGACAGTCGTTACGGGTCGTCAGAAGCCCGAAAGTCTGACAACCAGTCTTACCAAGGGGTATCGTATTACCCAGTTACTGGGTTGTGGAGGTCAGATAGGCAGTCGCTCCATGTAAAATACTGATATTCAGCTGCATCTGGTTAGACTGGAAGCCGACCCCAACATAGTTGGGAAAAGGCTAGGCAGATTGATTTCAAAGGATAAGCAAAGGTAATAAACTCACAGAATGAGCAATCAGCAATAAGCTGCACTTAATAAATAGCAATCCAGAATACAGTGTGAGTCTACATAATGTGCACAAACTTTAGGCCGCGTTTCCACTGACGCGGAGCTGGGCGGAGCGGAGCGGAGACATGCAGGAATCGTCCAATTACAGACGAGACAAGAGACGCGATGAGTATTTCAACCATTATGATTGGTCGATTCCTGCACGTCTCCGCTCCGCTCCGCCCAGCTCCGCGTCAGTGGAGACGCACCCTAAGGATGTGGTGCAGACCATCAAAGTGAACAACTTTTTCCCGGCGACCAACATCGTAATCGTCGTCCCTTACAAAATTTCAATGCCTACTCGACCAAAGGTATGGAACGACTGCTTTTTTTTTACGATTACGATGTTGGTCCCCGGGAAAAAGTTGTTCAGTTTGATGGTCTGCACCACATCCTTAAGTTTGTGCACATTATGTAAACTCACACTGTAGGTACATTACAAACACGTGCAACAAATTGCATCGTATCTAATCCAATCTATCATCTTACAAGTGCTCAAGTAAATACGTGGGAGGATTAAGGCCCTGGTTCCAATATTTGTTTACCTCGGTGTGTAAGTGAAATGGCGTTATGGCTGTCTAGTTTGACGCACGAGATAGAAGATTCTCACGCGCACCGGAATTATGTCGTAAAAGTGCAAATAAAATCGTATAAAATTAGAAATTAACTATTTAATAAAAAGTAATTCATCACTGGATGCAGTTTGGAATTTGACATTTGATGGTATATTTTAATTATAATTATAATTGCTAATGAAGGGATAAACAGCTTTTAAAGATTATTAGTATGTACCTATGTTTAAAAATTTTTTTGGTGCATTAAAGTATGTTTAATTATGTTTTGGCTTCATAATCATAATCATAATCATTTATTGCATTCATGTAGTATAAGTTGTTACAAGTATTCATAGTTTCATACATGAACCCTGCTAGGGCACAGCAATATAAACAGGTTGTTAAGCTACAGTTTCACAATAATAATAAACTAACCTCTGTAAGTACTTAATACTAATTTTAACTACTACTTTTTTACTGTGCGTGTGAATTTCAATGTCAAAATTTACTTATCGTCAAAGAATTCCTTTAGAGTGTAATACGATTTTAATATACCTAAGGTATTTTTGGAGACTGTTTTTAAATTTATTTTCGTACTCTATGTCCTTAATTGAATTTGGAAGCTTATTATATATTTTCACGCACATGGCTAAAGATCCTGAATGAAACATGGTTAATTTTGAGCTTGGTAAGGCTAATTCATTTTTGTTTTGGCGTCTAACACTGCGATGTTGTGCGCGAAGGTCCCTAGTTAGTGGGAATAGTGACTGGTGTTTTCTTACAAATTTGCTAACTTCTAAAATGTAGATACCAGTTAGTGTAAGAACTTTGTATTTTACAAAGAATGGTTTGCAGCTTTCTGTGTTATGTATATTGGCAAGAATTCGTATACATTTCTTTTGTAGAATAAAAAGTCTATCTTTTTCTACACCATTTCCCCACACTACAATTCCATAATTTAGCCAGGAATATGCGTACCTAGGCATAGTATGCTGTTAGAGCAGTTTTAAAATCAGTAGCCCTTTTAAGCTCCTCCAAAGCATATATAAAGCTGGCCAGTTTGTTTGCCAATGTATCTATGTGGGCTTTCCAATTTATATTCGTATCTACAGTCAAACCTAACAATGTAAACTCGTTTATGCATTGCAGCTGTATGTTGTTGTATGAGTAACTTATATCCAATTCGCGTTTTTGGTATGGTCTGTATTGCATTAGCTTTGTTTTGTCAAAATTTAATTCTAAGTTATGGTCTTTTAACCATGCTACTATTTTTTTTCATCACTGTATGCGAAAAGAACTTGAAAATATCATATTTTTTTTACATGTCAAAATTATTTACGGTTTATGAGATACACAGCTTTCAAAAACCACCTTTTTGATCGTTTTCAGGAAATCTGCGCCTTAACACACTGTTTCAAGTCAGCTGACTCTATTATATTTATACTATTTATATAAGTAAACATCTATGACATCTTATCGCGACAACAAAGTGCATTATTAACGGCACCATTATAATATTAGGTCTTTACCTATGAAATTGCCGTTCTGCAGTACTGGCCATTTCAAATCAAAATAATTTTTGTTTGGCTAAGAATTCTAATTTCAAATTAATTTTATTTTAAAAACATGGATTTTTTTTTCCAAAAGTAGTCATTTGTTTATTGATTAGTGTTACATTTTCATCGCATTTCAATATTTTTCGTCATCATGGATACGTTAAAAATTCGAGTAATTATGGAATATGAGTACCGTCGTGGCAGCAACGCGGCACAAGCGGCACGCAACATCAACGACGTTTACGGAGCTAACACTACAAACCAACGCACCACCTGTTATTGGTTTGCTCGCTTCCGTTCTGGAAATTTCGACCTGAAAAATGAACCTCGCGGTCGTCCGAAGACTTTGGTCGACAATTACGAATTAAAGGCGATTGTGGAAGCTGATGATACACAATCTACGGCTGAATTAGCCGCAGCTTTCGACGTTAGCGTCAAAAGAATATTGGTCCATTTACGTCAAATTGGCAAGGTAAAAAAGCTTGACAAATGGGTGCCCCACGAACTCAATGATCGTCAGCGCGAAGTACGCGTCGAGACGTGCCTGGCACTGCTCAACAGACACACAAATGAAGGAATTTTGAACCGCATTGTTACCTGCGATGAAAAGTGGATTCTGTTTGATAACCGCAAGCGCTCAGCAAGTTGGTTGGATCCTGGTTCAGCACCTAAACAATGCCCTAAACGAAAACTTACCCCTAGAAAAGTGATGGTCACTGTTTGGTGGTCTAGCGCCGGTGTGATTCATCACAGCTTCTTACCAAACGGGGTGAGCATTACTGCAGATGTGTACTGTGAAGAACTGAACACAATGATGGAGAAGCTGGCACATCTCCAACCAGCATTGGTCAATCGCTCGTCTCCGCTGCTCCTGCACGACAACGCGCGACCTCATACTGCACAGCAGACGGTCTCCAAGTTGCAAGAACTGGGGTTGGAAGCTCTCCGTCATCCGCCCTACTCACCAGACCTTGCGCCTACAGACTACTACTTTTTCCAGAATTTGGATAACTTCTTGGCTGGAAAAAAATTCAATACCCGAGAGGCAGTACAAAATGCCTTTGAAGAATTTGTTGGCTCCCGACCAGCTGATTTCTTTAAGAAGGGCATCAATAAACTGCCACTGCGTTGGCAAAGATGCATTGATTGCATGGGTGATTACTTCGATTAATACAAATAAAAAATACATGAAATAAATTCGTTTAAATTTTTTCATACAAAACGGCAATTTCATAGGTAAAGACCTATTATTATTGCTACAGCTGTTTACTAGCCATAGACACATGATTCGATCTAGTTTTAATACCTACGTCAAACTATTCATCAGCATGAATAAGCGTATTGAATACTTTCTTTGACTGACTACACTAAAAATGTGAGGTACTAGCTGTAGCCCCCGACTTCGTCTGCAATCCAGGATGAAAGTACCCTATTTCCTTCTACAGGTCATGGTCTATCCATGTGCAAAATTTCATACAAATCCGTTCAGCTGTGTCAGCGTGAAAGCGTAACAAACAAATACATTTTCGCATTTATAATATTAGTCAGGATTTCTAGTGACGAGTTTACATACCCAATTCCCCGATGCTCAAACCTTAGGTTATACAAATATTTTATTTGTTTCCTAGTGGTCCTGTCCTTTCAATAAAAATTTATTCAAAATTCCCATAGAAATTTTTCCCATTTTCCCGGCAACTTTTCCAATTTATCTTTCCATAAAAACCTTATTCGGACTATTACGAATATTCTAAAACGAAAAATAGCCAAAACGGTCCAGCCTCCAGCCCTTCTCAAGTAATGCGCTTACCAACGAACAGCATTTTCATTTTTATTGATATTAGATAACAATAAATTTGGCGCTAATTAGTCGAAATTGGTCGCCAAATATCAGAATTAGTCGGTTCTCAGGGTGAAAACAGATCTTCGCTAGGTGCCCTAGCTTTTGAGATTCAAATTGGGCCAAGCTGGGGAGATGCTCTCTAGATCGGCCACCTATGACTTTTGAACCAGCGTGACCGACAAATTCTGATATTTGGCGACAAATTTTGACTAATTAGCGACAAATTTTTTGTGTTATCAAAACACAAGCCGTGTGCGAAGTTAAAATATGTAGTGTTACTATCCTAGCTTAGCAGGATAACCACAGTATTCACCATTGCGGCAAAATGGATATAAAGTAATTTTCTGTCCTTCCCCGTCGTGTAGTTTAATAATAACTGAAGCTTGATACTGCCTTCTCTACCTCATAAAAGCTTACGATTTCAATCACTACATTTTACACCTGTCCATTTCAGATTCATAGCACAATGTACGGAGCGAACGTTAAACCTGTACCTCTGGGCGACGAGCGAGTACTCCCACATGGTCCCCGCCATCGGAGACCCGCACATACTTACTGGGGAAGGATTCGAAGACGACATGTTGTGATGAAGACTCCACCTTATGGTCCTGTGGCGACATCTACATCGTCACATGCGAACTACACAGTAACACTTAACAGTTAACAACACAAACAACACAACAACAACAACAACAGTGACAACATAGGACAATTTCGAACCCAATCCCGGCGGCCACTTGTGTTGTCGGAGCATAGATAGATGGGATTCGGTGGGAATTGGAACGTGAATACTGGGTGATTTTTTAATGACCAGCCAAATTTTCACAGGGTGTTCTACCCATGAATATGAACAACTTTCACTATGGGACCAACTTTGAAATCACGAAAAAAAAACCAGCGGTTTCCTACAAAAGTTCAATACCTACTCGATCAAAATGTATGAAACAGCTGATATTTTTTTTGCGATTTCAAAGTTGGTCCCATAGTGAAAGTTGTTCATATTCATGGGTAGAACACCCTGTGAAAATTTGGCTGGTCATTAAAAAATCACCCTGTATAGCCTCAATTATGTAGGTATTATTTTGTGTCTAGTTTAGAAGTCTGATCAGTTGAAGTTTCAAGTTTATTAAATACCCAGTGGCTATCCAATATCATAATTGAAATATTCATGAATGACTTGAGTTCATGATTTGTAATAACGACTGTAGTTGACACTGTTTGTTCCGTTATGTAAAACTAAATAGATCAGATTTCTAGAATTACATGTGACCCCAGTGCAGACTTTCACGAAATACGCAAATACCTACGTACAAAGTAGATGTGTGAACGGGTTAACGTGCTTTCCGAGGCACGGAGGAGTCTCGGTATTTAAATATGGTCACCCATCCACTGACCAACCCCAGCAAGCGTAGCTTAACCTGATGGATCGACCCGTGCAGCTGTTATTACTTAGCCACGAGCTCCTCCTTTATGTTTCATTGAATGTCTCCTTGTTTCCATTGTGTATTGTAATCGATATTTTGTGTAAATCTAACTCGTGGACCGAGGTGCATTTCAAATTGTAAATAATGTTAATAGGAATGTTTTCTTCCAATTGTTTGTACACGCCTGCTGGCAGGCGGGTACTAGCGGCCCTACACTCACGGAAACATATTGCAGTTTGTACAGTCAGCAAAAAAAGTCGATTAACACTTGAGTTTTCTAAATCTTAATTATTGAGAAAAATACTTCTTTAAAATCGGTGCAGATGTAAATTTTAAAGAAAATAAACTCTTATATAAAAAATGAAATGCTAAAAAGCAGGTTATCGTATCATTTTGTGTTAATTTAGAATTAGATGATGTCAAAAAGTAGCAGTGTTAACCGACTTCTGTTGCTGGCCGTACAATATGAAATTATGAAAAATCTTATATTGTTGGGTTTTTAAAAGAGCTTCGTAATGCTCCTAAATACAATGGCTTATAAGACAATCTTTAGCAACAATCACGGGTTTTATTAGTGATATTTGAGAGTATTTGTGGCTTTATACACCCGTTTATTTTATCCGGTATCCGACTGGTTTCGGACTCAACCGTAGCCTATACCTAATCATGAGTTCCTCGCTTAAAAATTTACAACTCATGAGGCATTGTACATTGGAGCCACAAGATAATGTAATTATGTACTATCGACGAAACGGACGCCTTCAAACCTTAAAGTTGCTTTTTGTGTACGCTGTTTCATTTGAAAAAACCCTGCCCCTATGGTCCTTTGTTTTACTTTGTTATAAGTACAGTTAGCGTTAATAATATCGGGACAAACAGACTGTTCAAAGTTATCTACACAACTATGAAAAAGAAATATTAACTCAATGACACAAGGAATGTTTCAGAATGAAGACAGTACACGACAACCGTCATTCTGACAAGAACTTTAACAAATTGAGATAAAGTTAAATTTTCTTAGTTGTTGAGATCATTTTGTTCGTCTTCGTCCCAATATTTTTGACGCTGACTGTTCAATTGCAGCTTGCAAGCAACTTTGTTTCAATATTGGAAAGGCCTAGCGTTTGTCGATGGTACCTTTATTCGATTTTATTGTGCTCAATAGTAAAAGGGCCATGACAAGTTAATGTGTATAGCTAAATTAACTAAAACCAAAGAGATCAACTGTATTTTTCTATATGTTAATGAGTTCTTGTGGATATGTTAGACAATTTGACATTATCAGTTCGACGCATTTATGATAACGGTACTTGAAATGATGATTGTAGAGTTGAGATTACATTGGCAAGGTCACTGACGCTTCGAATTGGAATAACTCCACCCCAAAAATGTTCGAGAATCCACGAATTCTATAAATTCCGATTATCCAACTAGGCCTGGGGTGAATTCTCGGACATACGTTTCCGCGTATCTACTTTAGCGTGGATTTTTTGTGGTGGATGAACTGACTAACCACAGCAATACGATTGACGTAAAATCATCACCAGATTGCAACTAATACTGCTAAGTTTAATAAATAAATTACTGTTTTTTCCGTCATTGATTAGTGTAAATAACTGATTCGTTTCTTTCGCTCACATATTATATTTTCGTATTAACATCATAGACTTATAAAAAAAAGGAGGACTCCGCGCCACGCATATCGAAAGTGAAGCACCGTACCGATCTAAGTGTGCGTGATTTGAGACGCTGTCGCTCGTGTCACGTAATGGCGGCCAGTCGGCATACTATGATGTAAATGTGTGCGTGAGGCGTGTTTGTACAAACGGTCCCGGCATACTTACTGTGCTTCACTTTCGATATGCGTGGCGCGGAGTCCTCCTTTTTTTATAACTCTAAGATCAACATAAATAATCTCAACTCACTTAAAGAAACATACTTCTTAACACGGTTATTATTTTGTCCTAAACAAAAATTTATTAAATGTTCTTTACATTAAGACATCACAAGGATTTTACTGTGATATTTGATTATTTATTTATTATTTCTAATTAGGATGCACATACGTTTCGTGTGAGGTGAGGAGATTCGATTATGGATTGATAGTTTGATTTGTATAGATGTATATTATTAGTTTCAACTCAGTTGAAACACAAGCGTGCTATTTTCGGTGATTCTGTAAATTAAATTAGGTATATTTTATTTTTATTGTTCTTTGCCATAATTATAAATTGAACATTTACTTATTAATTACTAAAAAATTACGTCGAAATTATGTTACGAAATTATATTTTCATAACATTTTATTTTCTAATGAATTGTTATTCCACACAAATCTATTAGGTATCCTCAGAGATTCTCCTATGGAAATACTTCTTAGCCCTTTACTGGTAGTCTGGTAAATAAAGCCCACTTTATTTATAAAACCACCTTGAATAAATTGTAACTAACTATATAGTACGCGTGTTAAGGCAATGATTTGATTATGTACTTAGATTTGTGTTGTCTTCCAGTATTTATGTGCGACTATTTATTTGCATTTCCATGATACCAGTACAAACTTACTCTTAAATATAAATGCCAAGTACTTTGAATACTATTTTATTTTGTTTTATTTACCTTTTCAAATACTCAGTTTGTTACATAAACAATTTTAGGATCGTGGCAGATTTCCATGTCATATTAAGGGTAAAGAGGTAAGTGCCAGACGAGCGCAAGTTTTTGAGTTGTGAGTCGCGTAATTTCTGCTACATTCGGTTGCATACAAAAATCCTGTTTCATTCACACGGCGACGCAAAATGAGTTATCTGCCGACTCACAACTTACGTACTCAGAAATTACGCGACTCAACTCAAAAAATTCCGCTCGTCTGGCTTCACCCTAAACAAAACAGTACCTAACTCATCAAAAGGGTAATTTAGATCGGGTTAGTTCACCAACAATAAAACATCAAACCAATTTTGATTAATTTATTATAATGTGCGATGTTAAAATAAAGTTTACAATAAAGCATTGAACTACATAGCTGGAGCGGGAATGCGCCGCACCACCATTCAGCACTTGTTCATTTACTCAAACGCTTCTATACAAAAACTAATTCATTCCCACGCGGTTACAATCTCGATAATAATACATTTATTTTAAAAAAAATGTATAATATTATTTTTATATTAAGAGAGATTTTGTTCAGTACGATCAAACATCGGCGCAGCAGCCACTCTGATACAGAGGGCCGATTCGTTTTGTTTTAATTATTTATTTATTAATAAGCGCTATCTAATAATGTTGTAAGCTACAGTATACATAGTTACCTCGCAGGCGCCGAGGCGCGGGAGTGTGCTTCTCGAGGCACTCGTATATTCACACAAGGACTCACGCAAACAATACAGACGACAGAGCCCAAGTATCGCTTGTAATTTTAAACAAGGAAGCCTTTAGCACAACAACAATTTCATAATGTAAGTGTAACTACCTCCCAAATGACATAACTGTTCATGTTTACCTTGTGCGAATATTCGAGCGATTCCCTCTAGCATTTCCCACGATTTACGACAAAAATAAATCAAAATTAACGTTATTTACTTGAAATAAAAGCGAATATTTGTCAATACTTCAGACCTTAGGGGTTAAGGTTAAAAGTAAACTAGACCTAGCACCAGACGAGCAGATATTAAACCACAAAACAAATTCGGGTTATTTTTATTTATTATTTCGCAGACATTATAAAAAGTTACAAACAAAAAATTACGCAGCGGACAATGTTCTATATTCCATTGCATGTAACGTTTATTCAACAATAAGTCGATTACATAATGGAACATAGGCGAAGTGTCTCGTCTTCGGCTGGACCTGTGAGGAGCAGCCTTGCGTCACAGGAACACAAACACTAGGTACAGACCAATGACATTATACATCTAGACGTTGCCATGATTACAGTGTGAAGTGTGGAAGTGAGACACATATATACGAAATAATTAGGAAAATTGAGACAAAGCATCGTATCTTCTGTCCCTTACGGCGTGCCGTATTTTTGCTTTAAAAATGTTGCCAAACAAAGTACTTTCACTGTTAATATGGCTGTCTCATGACCGGCCACGCGGTGGCTCGATCTAGATGTATATTATCTAAGGTAAAGACACATCAGGTTATACAAACTGTCAAATTTCTCCAAATGATTTTAAACCTTAAAACGTTGACAGTTAAGTTCATAATCGAATGAGAAAATTTGACAGTTTGTAGTAACTTGACCGCTGCTGTGTGTACATGCACATACTATCACAACATAATAAATAAGTCCCATGCAAAAGAAATGAAAAAAATATACAGGGTTATAGGTAAAACACCAGTAACCTCTTAAGGGGTCATTGTACTCATCATTATGAACAACTTTTAGTATGGGACTACTCCCTACATTTTGACGAGTGTAGTATGTACTGAACAGCTGATTTTTTTTTCGATTTCAGGTTTGGTCCCATACTAAAAGTTGTTCATAATGATGAGTACAATGACCCCTTAAGAGGTTACTGGTGTTTTACAAATAACCATGTATATTATAATGTACCGACTTGAAAAACTTACATAGTAACATAGTCTTTAAGTAGTTTTACTATTTTTATTCTTTAACAATACCTACACAAAAAAATAGTTTTTACGATTTTTAAGAGATGACGATGGTTTTTTTTTTTAATTACAATATTTACGGTAGGAGTAAATATCTATGAATGTAACTAAACCTTTTTACAGTCCGTTCATCCGATTTTGACTTCTATTACGTTGGTGGCATGACATGGCAGCTTACATGTAAGTAAAGTTGGTATTGTAACCACTTTTTTGCTTTTAATGTCATCCTTATGCATACGGAATAGTAGTGAAAATCGGTTGAACTGTACTAATTTCCCGCACAAACGCAAGAACATGTGGAAAAGAGACGTTTAAATATGTGGGGAAGAGCTTTGCTCCCGCCCACTTCATTCAAAGTCAAGTCACTGCCTATGCGTAGTTATTCTGTTCAGTTATCTATTTAAATAAAAATGAATGCAAATACATGTGTTGCTAAGCGCAAAACTCGAGAACGGCTAAACCAATTCGGCAATTTTTTTTTTTTAATATTTGTAGAGAAAAATTGGGAAAATTGAACAGAAAAACGTAAAAACCACATTTTTCTCTTTCCCATACAAAGTTTTCCTAGCTGTCAATTCTAGGGATGGCAATCCGATTGATGGTCTGTACTACACCCTTATATTTGATCACACCTTTCTGGTACACCCAGTTTGACTTTGACAGTTAAGTTAATTTGGACAGGACGTCTGTCGAGTCAGCTCGAGTCAGCTACATAAGTATTGACGGGATGTTTCCATCGAAAAGATGCGGCACTAGAACTGACTAACTAGACGATCACGTATAGAGTTATACCATGCTCAAGTTTTGAAGGCCTAACGATTTCAAGCACCATAGGTAGGAATTATCAGTTAATATGTGAAAAAACATGCAAGAAATACTGATTAAAAAAAAATTGTCGTAGGTGTTTGTCAAGACATGATATCTATTTTATATAACTTGATGATTTTTCAAGCACTTTTGTCACACCAATGTTTGAAGTCAAAAAATCAACAACATAGATTGACTGACTTTATTACTATTAAGATACTGAAAGAATGGACAGCTGTAAGGAAAATATATGAAAAAAATTTAATGAAATGGTATATGAATGAATGTGGTAAATGCCACCGCTAATCAAAACTGTTTGTAGTTTTAGAAGTCCACAATTATGCTTTTTTATCGATAAAAATTAAGAATTTCTCTTGTTAAAATACTTGATAGTATAAAATTATAATCTCAAGACATGGAATGTTTCTCAGCTCTTGATATTGTCCCTACAGATGTCCACGATGACAACTTAATTATCACCTTTTACATTTCTAGCCAAACTATCTAGCCGAATATACTCAAACATTTACGTAATCAAAGAAAAATAATTTGTGCTTCATGTGTGCCCATTTACCGCGGTAATTTCAGTCACGGAAATTTTTATATGTCATATAAAGAATACATACCATGATAATCAACCTATCCTGATCTCAACTATGTTGGGGTCGGCTTCCCGTCTAACCAGATGCAGCTGAATACTAGCCGTCTTACTAATAAACACAGAATAAAGTTATTCCAAAAAACCTATGAAAATGTATGGTTATTCCTGATATAACTTTATTCCGTGTTTTATTTGCAAGAGGGTTAGAGTTTAACACAGTCACTAGGTAACACAATAACCCCTTGGTAAGACTGGTTGTCAGACATTCGGTTTTCTGACTACTCGTTATGACTGTCAAGGGTCTACGAATGACAGGCGGGTTCAAAAACAAGGAGTGAGGGAAAAAGCAAAAAAAAAGCGAGGCTCAAGCCAGAGGCGGGAGGAACTTCGAATAAAAAGACATGAATAGGTAATTGATTTTAGTTTACTTCTAAAAATACGCAGATTTGTGAATTCACGTACATTTTTCACCGTAAATACGCACACTTGAAGCCCTTGTATTGTCAGCAACAGAGGAAATCGGGTTAATAGTTACGTTTACAACGAGAAAATAACAAGCGATTTTATATGCAACAGATATGTTAATCGATCACATGATACTCAACATTTATACATTTTCAATCAATACTATCTTTCTTTTTAGTTTATTATTTAAAAAGATTGCTTTTGTCTTGATCCATTTTTAACTTTAATGTTAATAGAGAAGTTAAAGGAAACTCAAGAAGATATTTTTTTTACAACAGAGAAAAACTACAATTAATTTGTCAAATTAAGACCAAGAGAAAAGCAATCTTCCTTTGGTGCGCAAAGAATTTTAAAGCGCAGTTTACATTCAAAACATCTCATTTAAAAACAATTATTTCACAACATTTCGAGTACTTCGTTATGCCATTATTATAAAAAATTTTGTCATGAAAACAAATCACAGCAAAACAGTATTTATCCGTCAAACTTGGCTTATGATGATGATAGCAATACTTAACCGGACTTGGCTTAGATTAAGCATGGCCAAGTATGTAAATGGAGGTGCCAAGTTATCTGTAAACACAGGATATAATTTTGAACAATACATTCATGTTTATAGGCATTGGCGCAACTAGGGCATTGAACAAAACGAATTAGGGCTGCGCCCTTCGACACGTACATAACAGTTTTACAGTACAAATGTGGCTTTGGTCTAAAAAACGACCCCTAACACAATAAATTGAAGTTAGATTCACGACTCTAGTTTAAAATCAAGGCTAGAAACTTTCAAGCAGATGAGAGGAAGCGTTAATTAGTTGAAGCTAGCCTCGGACCCCGGCCGGCACATTCCCGCACTGCATCTAGTCACGCCAATGAGGAACTACTTCACAATCACTGGGACCGCCACATTGTCACCTTTGTACTTCGAAATCTTCCGGTATATAAAAATATCTACAGTTTGACGATAGGCCTTTAGCGAAAGTTAAATGCATCCAGAATAAGTGACTTAACGTTAATAGGGTAATGTCTCGCACCTTACAAGTTACAATTACATAATTCGATTACATGTTAGGTATCGATCGATAAACGTATCTACCGATGTCTAACACATAGTTATATATCTTCAGCATGAGTAAGGGCTGAATTCACTTACTGACAATCGCGTGGACAGTATCAGCTAAGTATTAGGGCTAAATCTCAAAACAAATTACGTATAATACCAATAAGTGAACTCGGACCTTAATAGACTTTAGTACTGTATTAACTATTACAGAAACTAAAGGTACATCTCTACTATCGATACTCGTAATAGCACGTTTTGTCTCACACCGCATCGCACACGGCAACACTACTGAAACCGACATGCCGTTTTGGACGTTATTGAGTTAAAAATACACGTCAAAATAGCGCGTCAACGAGTCATGTGGGACAGTTGCCGGCCGCACGGCCCTCCTTTGTGCTTCAAACACTACTAATAAACAGTCTCTCGTTTTCAACACGACGGCACATACCTCGGTATACTAAGCTTTACAATAATGTCGAACTAAATGGTCACAACTCCCTCAGTTTTCCGAAACGCGGGCTGATCAAAATTGAAGCGATTATACAGTAGGCCAGCTACACACGATCACCAAACATTGAATTTGTCTCAATACTGATTACTTTATACACTGTAATTTCTGTGTCAGCGGTCGTTGTGACGAGTGCGAGCGCCATGTTGCCTCACAGGCGCCAGGCGCGCGCGCACACTACGCAGCGTCGATACGAAGGAAATAAAATTCGGTCTCAACAACCGAACATCGAGATTCTTATTTTCTTAATTATTTATCAAAGTTTACAATTGTTACATTACATTCGTCTCTAAGCTCCTCCTTCAAAAATCCTATTTTTATACTGACTTTCAATATGATCCATTTTTGTACATTTCTAACCGGAGCGTTAAAGTCTTCTACTCTTTGATAATAGGACTCACAAGACATGCATCTTTATACAATTAATGTTTTATCGTAGTTAAGGCGAACATTGAGAACGACTAGTGATCAGTCTGTTTTTTCTTTCTACATATTCTGACAGAAGGTACCTTACAAATTACCAATACAAACTTTAATAACTGTTAGTAATCTTTCTGGTGGTGAAGTCCTACTATAATAAGAACAGGTACCTTTCATTTTCGTCTATCTGAGCCAGTACCCCTAGCGTAAACATCTTGCAACATAGTATCGTCACTAACAAAATAATGTATAGAAATTGTTACAGCACCAGGCAAGCAATATTGACAACACAAGTAGCGATTAGAACTTGACGAACTTGTTTTTAAGGTGGATTTACATTACGAAATTAGTGACATTAACAATTTAACGACTATACTTCTAATTTCATGATTCAAGCATTAATTTCATAAAATTTAAATACTTACGTATTTAAACAAGCGCAATTTTTGATAAAATTAATGTCGCGCAATTAATTTTAACTATCAAATGCGACGTGAAACGAGTGTCCTGAAAACACATTTGTACGATAGTATTTATTGCAAAATAAAGCTCTGATACTGTCGGGGCCATGATTTCGATGATACTGTAGATTTCACGACACTAATTATTATAATAAACAAATTGCACTGTATTGAAATTAGTTTTGTGAAATAAATTTTACCAGGCATTCAATTAATGTTGTTAATGTAAATCCAGCTTTACAAGTATTGAATAAGAAAGTAGTTTGGCGAGAAATACATAGATCAGGTTCAAATGTTCCTGCTTAGGGGTCATGCTTCCTATGATGTTTTTTTAACGTTGAAAGACGTACGTTAAAGAGTTCTGAACCAAGTCTCAACACGTTTGGACCAAAAAGACATGTGCCTTATTACTTTTCGTCAAATACGTTAAACGTCTAACCATGTTAAACAGACGTTATATCGACGCTACGTTCAGTGCGGGAGAGGTGGCATGCTAGTGGTGGCGGGGAGGCTGTATGCGGCGCGAGATATGCTCTTCCTGCTGCATTTTGGAGCGGAACTCTGCGACTAAGTCCCGCGATTGTGCTAGCACGCCCAGTTGCTCGTTGAGTAGCGCCTCCCATTGGGTCGCGTATGCTGGAAAGAGAAGAGTATAATAAGTTTAGGTTTTGTAAAAAGTCTAGTGTTAGGTCGGATTAATGAAGATTTAATAAGCCGTGTTTAAATTAGTTTTGGTATTAATAAAGTGAATTAAAATTGCAAAAGCACAGATTACAAACAGGTCTATCAAATTAACTGGATTTATAAAAACTTTTTGTCTATAATGGTAACAAAAACCAAGAGATTGTGTTATGAAGGTTTAAAGTTCAAAAAATAAAATCGTAAAACATGATGTAGATAAACTTAATAGAACTATTTTGATTATCAATCCCTATGAGCGTCAGCATTGGCAACATGATGATCTACGCGTGGTTAACAGTGATACTGATTTATAGTCTCGTCCACATTATTTCGATTTTTTTATGAATTCTAAAAAAAATTAGAACATCATCTACATAAAAAGTGGGGAAAAAAATACGTATTATTACGAATAAAACATTAATGGTTCAAATCGGACTAATCTGTTAAAATTTACATCTTGAGAACCTCCGCCTTTTCTTTTCGTCGGTTAAAAAGTACAAAACAACAACAAACAAGAGAATTTGGCAGCGACTGATTGGAAACTTTTCCTAAATCTTAATGATTGGGTGCTCTTAAAATCAAACTTATGTCTGAATTTTTGTCGTGGCTTGTGCAAATATGTTTATTTTCATTCAAATCTTTTGCCCGTTTTCATATATTTGATATTTTCGTAAACTTTAAAAAAATATTTTTTTAGTTTTCATATCCATACTAATATTATAAATTCGAAAGTAACTCTGTCTGTCTGTCTGTCTGTCTGTCTGTCTGTCTGTCTGTCTGTCTGTCTGTCTGTCTGTCTGTCTGTTACCTTTTCACGCCTAAACCACTGAACGGATTTCGATAAAATTTGGCAAGGCTATAGATGGTATCCTGGGGACGGACATAGGCTACTTTTTTTTTCAAAAATAATCCCACAGGGGGTGATATAGGGGATGAAAGTTTGTATGGGAAACTCAGTATTTCTTAAGTTAGGGATTTGAAAATTAAAATGTATGCTTTTGATAGGAAATAAAGAAATATGCGGTTCAGCGTTTTTGAAAAATCATCCCCTAAGGGGGTAAAATAGGGGTTGATTTTAAAATTTACAAAACTGCATGGATTTCGACATTATTTGGCAAGGCTTTATATAGCATCCTGGGGAAGGCCATAGGATACTATTTTTTTCAAAAATAATACTACAGGGGGTGATATAGGGGATGAAAGTTTGTAAGGGAAACCCAGTATTTCTTAAGTTAGGGATAACAAATTTATGCTATTGGTAGGAAATTAAGAAATATGCGGTTCAGCATTTTTGAAAAATCATCCCCTGGGGGGGTAAAATAGGGGTTGATTTTAAAATTTACAAAACTGCACGGATTGCGATAAAATTTGGCAAGGCTTTATATAGCATCCTGGGGAAGGACACAGGCTACTTTTGGTCTTAAAAAATAATCCTTCAGGGGGTGATATAGGGGATAAAAGTTTGTATGGGAAACTCAGTATTTCTTAAGTTAGGGATGTGAAAATTAAAATGTATGCTTTTGATAGGAAATAAAGAAATATGCAGTTCAACGTTTTTGAAAAATCATCCCCTAAGGGGGTAAAATAGGGGTTGATTTTAAAATTTACAAAACTGCACGGATTTCGACAAAATTTGGCAAGGCTTTATATAGCATCCTGAGAAAGAACATAGGATACTTTCAAAAACAATACTACAGGGGGTGATATAGGGGATGAAAGTTTGTAAGGGAAACCCAGTATTTCTTAAGTTAGGGATAACAAATTTATGCTATTGGTAGGAAATTAAGAAATATGCGGTTCAGCATTTTTGAAAAATCATCGCCTAAGGGGGTAAAATAGGGGTTGATTTTAAAATTTACAAAACTGTACGGATTTCAATCAAATTTGGCAAGGCTTTATATAGCATCCTGAGGAAGGACACAGGCTACTTTTGGTCTTAAAAAATAATCCTTCAGGGGGTGATATAGTGGATAAAAGTTTGTATGGGAAACTCAGTATTTCTTAAGTTAGGGATGTGAAAATTAAAATGTATGCTTTTGATAGGAAATATATAAATATGTTGTTCAGCGTTTTTGAAAAATCATCCCCTAAGGGGGTAAAATAGGGGTTGATTTTAAAATTTACAAAACTGCACGACAAAATTTGGCAAGGCTTTATATTTATATAACATCCTGGGAAAGGACATAGGATACTTTCAAAAACAATACTACAGGGTGTGATATAGGGGATGAAAGTTTGTAAGGGAAACCCAGCATTTCTTAAGTTAGGGATATGATATGTTTTCCACATGAACGTTCCCATGGGATATTTTCCGACATCCACGCGGGCGAAGCCGCGGGCAAAAGCTAGTATTTGATATTTTCGTAAACTTTTACTTAGGTATTAGTAAAAGTTTACGAAAATATCAAATATATGAAAAGAAAAATGGTGGACGGACCCAAAAATATTAAACAATGCAACGCAACCTCTCCCAGTGTTACAGTAACATGATTTAGATGGACAACGCGCTCAAACCTAACAATGTGCGCGCTCGTCGCGTGCCAACGCCGGCGCTCAGCAGGAAGCGCAGCCGCTTGACGCGGCCGTGCCCGCCTGCATGCACGGACACACACACATGGAAGTCATAGCACACATTAATACAGATGGGACACTCCGCAGTTTAGGTATGAAGCTACAAGTACGCGGCGGGCTCATCTCACTGGGTCAATTCAGTCTGGGCTACAGCACACCGGCCGGCTCGCACGTTAGTTCGATACTCACTCACGCGACGCGTCGTAACAGAAGACAACCCTAACTAGTCGGAAGGTATAAGAGTTACGCGATAGAAAGAGAGGCAACTTTTAGGTAAATATAGCTGTAGGTAATAAGCGTTGTGCGACCTGAATTGCATTTTATTGTGTCGTAGCAAGAGTCGCTTTTTATTTAAATGATTTTGCGTAGTGTCCCATCTGTATTAATCTGTGGTCATAGGCACACATGGAATGTAATACTCACATCACATGCGTACGGACAGTTGAGGGCATGCGCTGGCGCACAAGAAGGACACAAGCATATTTACGTTATTCTACAATTAACCTGGATTGTTATCACATAAGAATCGGGGATTTATTGACATGAGATAAAATCATACTCCAAAAAAACGTCTACGTATAATATTTATACCATTCCCCCTTTAAAAAGCTTATTTTATTCACTGAAAACAGTGAATAAAAAGCACTTTTACTCACTGTTTTGATGTTTGAATTTGGAACACACCAATGTATTCGACCACAGATTTAGAGTACCTAGGCTAGATATTAGATAGTATGAAAACCGAGCGTGTCATCTTTTTTATACCTACGATAACTTCACCCCAGCCATTTAGTGATGTGCTCAGCGTAAACAGAATTGTTTCAATCGCTAAGCGTCACTGAGCTAACAGACTTTTTTTAGTACAAACATGTAGGGCTTGGTCGGATGGCTTGCCGTATCTAGTGTAAGTGTAATCTGTGTATTCGACCTATGTTGGTGTGTTCTAAATTCAATTTGATTGGTCGACATTTTCGACAAGGAGTTTAGCATTAGAATAAAAACTGATTTGTGTTCTTTGCTGTCCTTAGTAAATTGGCGCTATTTTCAATACTGTAAGTTGTACGAACACAAAAAGTATATTAGTGATACTTAATGATAAATCGATTAAAAATGCATTTGAGTCATGAAGATGTGTCAACACCTGTATTTCTGAAAGAGAGGGCGGCCGATATAGTAGAAAACTTGCTACTCAACAAATCACGGCTGGTTTAAGTACATCAAAGCCAATTTAACGTTCCTTTTTCTTCATTGAATGTCTACTTTCGATTAAATCTTTTTTTTCTCGTAGTCATGGTATGAAGTATAGTATGCAACTCTTGAATAAAACGGATTTATATCGAGGGCCATGAATCACTCGCATCGCTCAGGATTCTAACACTTGAATCACATAATTACAATACACTGCAGGCGCGTGAGGTGGGGCGTGCGGATAGCGGGGCGCTCTTTACCTCAGACCCCGACTGCATTCAACTCGCGCGCTATCTGTAGGTACACTGCTGGAACGTCACCGACTCACCGCCGACTGGCGAGCGACATCACACTAGCTAGCTTTTACAGGTTCATATTTTTAATGTTGACTGTTCCCGAACGGGCAAAGCTAATTGTAGATGGCGTGATCATAGCTAGGTCCCTAAGGCCTATAATAAATTTGAGTTTGGTTTTATTTCACTATTTCGTTACTTGCGGTGGTTATTTCAATATTTTTAAACAAGTATTTGACTTAATAAGTGTCGGAATTTAAATAATTCCTCGTATGACTTTCTTCAAAATGTTTTAAAAACTCTACGAATAGCTTTAATCCACAATCTTCTAATTTTAGGGTCTCTCGGGAAATGGTGGACTCCAATTTCGGAGTATTTAGGAACACAACAACGCGTCATTTTCGCAAAAACAAAATAATACTACCTCACGCCTTGTATTCTATAAAAAAGATGTCAGCAATGATGGGGTCCCATAGGGCCGATGCCGCCGGGGTCGTGGGCTGTTCGAAAGAGTTACCGTGGTCTTGGCATAGGCAACTGAAGGAACTCGGTTGGATTTTAGTCAGTAAAAGTCTGGCACGCCCTTCCGCTCCGCCCAGAGCGGGAGAAGTCATTTAATGATTTCCCATCCACAACAAAAAAACACTTTGTATTACTAGCTTGTGTTGGGAACTAGCTACGACAGCGCCATTTTGACAGTTGCCTTCCCCATTGCGAGGAATCCCATAATAGAAAAAAAAAAAATGTTGCATTGCAACGCGTATTGCAAGTAGTCGGAGATGCAACGTCACAGTGTTCAGTAGTGTAACACTCACCGTCCTGGTCGTAGTCCACGTCGCGTGTGAGGCCGAGCAGCTGGTTGCAGCGCTGCAGCGCGCATTGCTGGTACTCGCAGATAGCCTTGTGGTTGTCGAGGACTTCCTCTTCCGCGCGCTGCATCTCGTCGATCGCCTCGTGGAAATTATACATATCAGCTGACATGTCTCCCTCCTAGTAAGTAAATTGAAAATGTTATCAGAGAAGTTGGTTATAGCAAACTAGAATAAAATTCTTTGTTTTATAGAAAAATACAAAAGTAAAATGCTTTTAAAAAAAAAAGTGTGCGCCTCACAAAAGTAGTCCATTTCAGCAATTTGTGAGCCAAATTAGAAATAGATCATATTACTACTCCAATAGCCATATTATGGTGTGTTGAAAGTCAAGATTGTTTCAGTCTATGATACGTATTACAGAAGGAAACTCATGCACTGATCTTTGTTTAAATCTAGTTTAAAACTAGTTTCAACAAATCAAATGGCTTGAATCTAGTTTTAAGTAATGCTTGAGTATTGAGTGACGCGTGACCTTCTGTAATACGGACCTAAGAGTGTCACTATCACACCAATATTATAAACGCGAAAGTTTGTGAGTACGTGTGTGTGTTTGTATGTTTGTTACTTCTTCACGATCAAACGGCTGGACCGATTTGGATGAAATTTGGTATATCTACATACCAAATTTCATACAAATCGGTCCATAAGCTTATACCCTGGATTAACATATAGGCTACTTTTATCTCTGCCTACGCGGGTGAAACCGCAGGGCGCAGCTAGTATATTATAAAACAAAGTCCCACGCCGCGTCTGTCTGTCTGTCTGAACGCGATAAATTCAAAAACTACCGAACGGATTTTCATACGGTTTTCACCAATGAACGGAGTGATTCATGAGGAAGGTTTAGGTTTAGAAGGGTTTTGTATAAATTGTCTGAAATATGTCGATGATTGTTAAAGATGTCGGAAAAATCATACCGACCGGGAGTTTCACCGGCGTGCGCGTTACGATAGTACGGTTCAGGGATCTTTCCTATCGAAAGTAATAAGATGCATTATTAAAAATTGGATTTGTTCGATTTCATTCTTTATTTTATTGATTACCGTTAAGTTAAATTTTTTCTATAACTAAGCGCCTTGCGTATAACAAAGCTCTGAAATACAACCACTAAGAGCCGGCAGACCAACTCTTTTCACCTGTGGAGACATCATACTTCGAATAGGTACTAAAACTGACCATTTCTTTTATTGACACCTCCTGACACCTCTAGTTTTTTCCCTATTCCTTTACGGGGGGGACGGTCGCGCAGCGGGTGGTTCTCGGCGCAGGTGTAGGGTGGGGGTACGACACTGGCCGGCGTGCATTTGAAAAATTAGACTATTGTCCCGTTTTTCGATGTATTTTTTAGGCTTTCTCCACAAAAAAGCGCCTTGCATACACAACGATTGCTCTGAAATACAACCACTGAGAGGCGGCAGACCAACTCGTTTCACCTGTGGAGACACCATACTTCGAATGGGTACTAAAACTGACCATTTCTCTTCTTGTTTTATTTTCACAACAATGTTGCGCGCACCATAGCTCTGAAATGCAACCACTGAGAGCCGGCAGACCAACTTGTTTCCTCTGCGGAGACGCCATACTTTCAATGTGTACCAAAACTGACCATTTCTCTGATCGTTTTTTTTTCGCAACAATGACGCCTCTTGTAAGCGCTATAACTCGAAGTTGCAACCACTCAGAGCAGGCAGACCGACGTCATTCACATTAGGGGACTACTCTACAACCCATCGAAGTAAATCTAACCGTATCCATGATCGTTATGATAAATCCTGTCACCTCTTGGTCTAATAGTATTGACGAATTTTGTAATGACACATTTGACATGACACGAATGACCCATTATCCTTTGACTTGTTATCTAATGTTGCTTTTTTACACTTAATATTTCGACATTAAATGTATTTTTGTAGCATTTTGCATTTTTTTTTTTTTTTTGTTTCTATACCAATGTGATTATTAATGTTTGTAAAGTTAGTATTTTTTTTTAATTTGGATAGACGTTCTAACTTCGATGATGGGTGAGGAACGAGGTTACTTATTATAATTGTTTGTTGCTTCTGTGCAAATATTTCGACACCAATGTATTTTTGTTATGAAATAAATAACTTGAACTTGCACAATGCAATGCGAATTTGTGAACCCGTTATTTATCGTAGGATAACTACAAAACAAAGTACGTAAAATTTAGAATTACTTTAGAATTACTCAAAAGACACTTACATTAAGCGACCTCAACTGCGCCAAGTCATGCGCGGGCTCCATATCGACATCAGCGAGCGGCGAGTCGGGGCGTCGCTGCGGGTCCGCTGTGCCCAGCTCCTTCACTCTGTCAGCGTACCGGAGCGTGTTCAGCGAGTGTTCGCACGAAGACATCGCCGGGGATATCATGGCGATCATACACGTACGGGACTTGTCACCGATGAAACTGTCGCGTAGTACTTGTGTTAGCTTGGACACCCGGAATGGTAAGTGGTTTTGACCCTTCATGCCCAGAGCCCGTATACATTCTTTTAGTGCGAGCAGGGATTTGTTTATTTCTGCGCTTTCCATGCCTGTGAGAAAAAAACAACAACAATCAGACAGTTTGCTAAAAACATTGTATTCAACTGATCAAATGATGACCACAGCATACGTAAAATAAAAAAAATTGTTATTTCATTTTGGCGAGTTTAATTTTACCGGCCTTATTAAAAAAAAAAGTTGTTATTTTAATTTGGCGACAGTTTAATTTAACTAGCCATATTATAAAAAAGTTGTTATTTTATTTTGGCGACAGTTTAATTTAATCGGCCTTATTATAAAGTTGTTATTTTATTTTGGCGACAGTTTAATTTAACCAGCCTTGATAAAAAAAAAATATTTTGGTGACATTTTTTTTTACCGGCCTTGTTATAAAATAAAATTGTTATTTTATTTTGGTGACAGTTTAATTTAACCAGCTTTTATAGAAACAACAGCTGTTTTTTTTTCGCGATTTCATGTTTGGTCCCTTAGTAAAAGTAGTTCATAATGATGTGTACAATGACCCCTTAAGAGGATAACGATGATTAAAATTACACGTAGTATATGATAATGTGGGTACACATACGCGTCTGCCTGTTAGCGGAGGAGGTGTCCGCGCCGCGCTCGTTGCCGGCGAGGTCGATGAGCGAGAACTTGCCGTGCACGCGGTGCATGCCGGGCGAGCGCACCACGATCTGGAACACGGCGTGCGACCGCGACGAGTTCGAGTTCGCCGACGTCTGGAACACACACAATTAACTAACTAACTATTTACAACCATGTTAGCTAAAAAGTAAAAAAAAAATTAAGTGGAGAGCTTCAAGCCAGAGATTAATGAGGAATTCCACCATTCTCGTATCTGAGACACGGACACATTTTAAGTCACATAAATCAACTAATGAAAACAAATGGCAGATCAAGCTATACATTTTCAGTATAAGCTGATCTCGCATTGTTTACGATTTCCTTATAATGAGAAGTCAGTGTAAACTGGAAATGTATAGCTTGATCTGTAGCCGTGCGTACAATGTTGATTCTACATCGCTGTTTTTGCGGGCTTTACAGAGTACAAAAAGAGACTATAAATTGTAATAGCTTATTCTTACTCAAATTTCATTTCTTATGCTGCGGTCCCCCACGGTCCGCTTTCTCACAGGTCAGATCGCGCCAGGCCAGGCCGACAGGCCGAGGGATCGTCGCATCCGATGAGTCTTTTTTTCTTTTTTTGTGGATGGGAAATCATCAAATGACTTCTCCCGCTCTGGGTGGAGCGAAAGGGCTTGTCAGACTTTTACTGACTAAAACCCACCCGTGTTCCTTCAGTTGCCTATGCCAGGGCCGCGGTATCTCTTTCGAACAACCCGCGACCCCGGCGGCATCGGTCCTATCGGACCCATAAAAAATAAATTCGATGAGGCCTGCGGTGGCCTGTCATCACCCATCCGATCGAATATATGGGATGATCTGTGGGAAAGCTCGGCACGGGCCGCGACGGGCCTCGACTGGCATAGCAACTGCAACGCCTGGTGCGGCCTGTCAGTTAACGGGCCGTGGGACCGTGGCTTTATCAGCAGTAAATGAACAGACCTTGCTTTGCATACTATGTAGGAACTGGAGCCGTACGTACGTGACGTGAAAAAAGATCATGGATCCATCATGGGTCCGTTGACAAAAAAGGATGGTGCTATAGGTCGTATACAGGGTGTAAGGGACAGCCCTCCGCAAACTGATAGGGTGAATTCAGTATGTCATACTAAGATGACCGGTACATGAAATTTTTTCAGGAAAGTTAAGGGAATCCAATAAACCTGATTTGTTTGTGTTTTTGTGCACAAATTGGAGCGTCTATTACTGGTTGGGAGGGGTAGGTAATAGGTATGCGGTGAGTTCGATTAACTCTGTAGCTAGACAGAAAGTGAACAGCTGATTTCACGCGTCGTTGGTTAGAGTATTTCAACATCCATTGCTGGTTTTTTTTTGCTATTTTTTTTGCAGTTTTTTTTACATAAATGGAGTGCTGCGAACACACAATGCAATTTTACATTGAAATAATGAAAATGTAAGTGAAAAAAAATTTGAAAAAATGAAATTTTTCCTGAGAAAATTTCCGGTGGAATATGATTCAAAATGAGGAGCTGAATGCACCCTGTGAGTTTGCGGAGGGCTGTCCCTTACACCCTGTATAGATCCGTCTCTCTCATACTGGAACCGTTCAACTTCTGCCCTGCTAGAAGAGCTCATAGTAAGCCCCCCGTTTGTCTTACTTGATAGTAGTTCCTACCTGTCCAGAAGTCCTGGCCGCGTTCCCGTGCTGTATCAGCTTGAGCACCTCGTCCACGTTGTCGACCACCTTCTCCGTGAGCCCCACGATCTGCACCTGCTGCTTGCCGTCCTCTAGCACGCGCAGCTTCGCCTTGTCCGCGAGCAGGTCGAACACCTGCACACAACGTGACGAAATATATATTTGAAATCCATTGTATTAAATCAAATACATAAAATTAACATTTCCAATAAGTTAATTTAAAACTTTTAACTTCTTGTTCTTTTGACTTTTTTAGTTTTGTATTCAGACAAATTTATCTCGAAGGTCAAAATAATGCTCGAATTTCCAAGCATTTTTGAGAAAAGATTATTTATACCTCCCGGGTGAACAAAGAAGAGAGAGCATTTACATCGTTATAATATCTTAAATAGTATTTATTATGTGTGTTACCTTGCCGGAGTATATCTCGAAGAAGGACGCGGACACTATGAGGTTGAGCGGCTTGTACTTGGCGGACTTGAGGTACGCGAACACGTCTCGCGCCGCCATCGCGTAGATACCTTTCTTGCAGTCTTGAGTTTTGCCCTGAAACACAATATGACAATAATATTAAACATAAGCGTGATTTCATTAAAAGAGGCATGGCAGGAGCCTTAATTAAATAGGCAAATATTGTAAATCTTTAAAAAAATATACAACGTGTAACGTTAAATGCGCAAAACCTCGTATATTAGTTATATTTTTGTACCTAACCTACCTACAGTACTCATTCGTTTAATTATATTCTATTGACATTTTATTTTATGCATAGGGTTATTGCCTGAATTAAAAGGATTTAATTTATTTACTTGACGAAATTGAACTTTTATACCTTACGCCAGACAAGACTGTGCATTAAAAGTCATTAAACCCCACATAAAAAGTCTCGAAACAAGAATTTAATAAAAAAAACACAACGTGCAAGAGTCAAGGGCGCCTCTTACCGCGATACCATTTGTTTTGCTCGTGTCGACACTGCCATAACATTTTTTTCAGGCATTGTTGACAGGCATTCAAAGAGCACATGCACACTGGTCTCCTCAGCCTCCATGCAAGCACTGCACAGAGGACTGTCCGTTATGCCTATTGTGTCGAAGTGTTTAGCGAGCAGTGTCCCGTGATGGCCCCCGTCACCAGCCGCAGGCCCTTCCTGTACAGGCGTAATAAACGCCTGGACAGCCTACCATCTAAGCATGGCATAGCCTCTCTTATTGATTATTATAGTTTCTTATTAAGGATATTACAATAGAATATATATAGAATATATTTTATTGTTCAACAAGCACTAGATTACATGGCAAGATAGGTAATGTATAAAGCACAAGCATAGTTACTTAATCTAGTTAGTGGGTGCCGTATAATGTTACCTGGAAGTCGCCACCCATGGTATGCGTCTTGCCGGAGCCGGTCTGTCCGTACGCGAAGCACGTCGCCATGCCGCCCTCGAATATCGTCTGCACTAATGGCTTTGCCGTATATCTGCAAATATTAAACAATCATTTAACATCAGTGCACGAAAGCCAGCTCTGTCAAACTTTAACATTTCATCAAACTGCAATCTGCCTAGCCTTTTCCCAACTATGTTAGGTCGGCTTCCAGTCTAACCGGATGCAGCTGAATACTAGATTTTACATGAAGCAACTGCCTGTCTGACCTCCAGAACCCCGTTACTGGGTGATATGATACCCCTTGGTATAAGACTGGTTGTCAGACTTTCGGGCTTCTGACGACCCAGCCGGGACCAGCGGCTAACGTTCTTTTCGAGACACAGAGGTGTCTCGGTATGTTAAGATGGTCCCATCCACGAACTGACCGCGACAAGCGTAGCTTAACCTGATCGGTCGACCCGTGCGGCTAGTAAACCGTGTAGTCGGAGAAGTCAAGGCCGCCCCAAGATGATTCAACGGCTTAGAGTCTAAGGCACTCTCACTCCAACAGTTTCAATCTTGATAGCCTTAGACCAAGATGATTTAAAAGAGTGTCCATGGAGTTTCTTGCCCGTTCTTCTCCATAGAGATCTATGTTTTGGAGTGGGTAACTAGCTTCAACTTTCTGACTTACTGACCGACTCATTAACAATTCAAAAGTCCCAAAGTAATTGGTTTCATTAAAATAAATACTTTGAGTTTGAGTTTAAAAACTGTTGGAGTGAGATATTGGACAGAAAAAGTCGGAAATAGGTCAGCTTGGAGAAATACACTCGACCAGGCTAAGGTCGATTTAGACCAAACGAGCGAATGCACACTCTACCAAATTCTTTTTGTGTAAACAGGGACAGAACATTCCTTCGTTGTCTCTCCCTACTAAAATGTCAAGAATATCAACAAAATAACGCTCTAGTTCTTGTTCTGGTTCTATGTTCTGAGTCTA
This sequence comes from Cosmia trapezina, assembly GCA_905163495.3. Taxonomy (NCBI): domain Eukaryota; kingdom Metazoa; phylum Arthropoda; class Insecta; order Lepidoptera; family Noctuidae; genus Cosmia; species Cosmia trapezina. Next base: position 3,679,826 of record LR991021.1, read on the forward strand.
CATCGGTCTTTAGATGATGACGAATAATCAGTAGGCTCATTATGCTTATGCTCCTCAAGTCAAGTATGTAAGTTGCTACACGTAGCTGCAATACTAACTTGTAAACAACTTCGTTGGTGCAGGTGTCGTCGAAGGCGTAGTCGAAGCGGAACTTTTGGTTCTCGAGGTATTTCGTGAGGTCGACCTTGTTCTTCGGCTCGTGGACAATCATCTGGTCCTTTGTGGGCACGCTGATTACGTCCACCTGGAATGTACAGCATGAATATAGTTATTAAACCAAGAAAAAGAGTTTGCAGCAACAAATTTTTATTATCATTTCACTATAATCTAGTTTCAGAAGGGTTTCGAGAAATCAGCTTGTGAAGAGCTCATGAATAAGTGCAAACTGATAATTTGTAAGAGCGACCAAACCTAGTAGTGGTGTAGAATACGACTCTTCAGTCAGCGTCAGAAATATCGGGACGAACAAACTGTTCAAAATGATCTCAACAACTAAGAAAATTATACTTTATCTCAATTGGATAGAGTTCTAGTCAGAATGACAGTTGTTGTGTACTGTCTTGATTCTGAAACATTCCTTGTGTCATTGAGTTAATATTTTTTTTTCATAGTTGTTTAGATCATTTTGAACTCTGTTCGTCCCGATATTATTGACACTGACTGTACAAATAAATTGTCCAGATTTATTCACCATTTCCGATTGTTTCCAACTAAACATACTGCAAAAATAGCTTTATTTATAGTAAATATATCCTGAATAAATACAATTTGGCTGTGCTTGGAAGACTCATTATCATCTATCTGGCATTACATTTGCCGAAATGGACCTTTTTGGCACAGACGTGAGGCAAACTATGTTTTTAAAGCATTTGACTTTCATATTTTTATTTCTATTACTAAATACTTTTGCCCGCGGTTTCGCCCGCGTGGTTGTCGGACATTGTCCCATGGGAACGTACTACCGGGATAAAAAGTATCTTAAGTCCTAATCCAGTTCATGGTCTACCCATGTGCCAAATTTCATCCAAATTTTAGTGTGAAGGCGTAACAAACAAACAAACTCACTTTCACATTTATAATATTATAGTTAGGTTTACAGTTAGGAAGTTAAGATTAGGATTTCGTATTTCATGACCTGTTCCTAAATAATGTTATTCTTTCTAATTCTTTCTTTTTCGTGACGATACCATATTTACTCAACATAACGTAACATCACACCTATATTCCCCGAAGGGTTAGGCAGAGGTGTACCTATATAGGCAGAGGTGTACCTATAGTACACCCACGTTGCGCCACTTATGTTTAAGTCCCATGTAATAGGGGGCGAGCCTATTGCCATCAACCAACCAGGCACACATCCAGACTCCGGGTTGCTACTGAGCAATTCCAGAACCCAATAACACTTTACATTTCATCATTCTCCTGCCCTTATCCCAATCTATTTGGGGTCGGCGCAACATGTCATTTTTTTCCATACTTCTCTATTAGTCGTCATCTTTAATATTCCTATTTACGTAGTTATTGAAACAAACCTCCTTCTTGACATTCTCCTTCTTATTGAGCGGCCTCTTCCGCACGCACACGGTGATCTGATGGTCTTCCACGGGCTCGTTGCCGGTCAGCGGCCGGAACTCAATGCTGTTCTGGTACTCGCGGATCATGGCTAGGAACTCCCAGTTGGGGTTGCCGGGGTCCATGTTCATTAGGGCTTCCTGGAGTTGAAAGATAACATTCCGAGTTAGGACTCAAAATTATTTAGAGGTTAAACATATTGAGTATCAAAGGGGTAGTTTCTTCGATGGTGAAACATTCACAAGGTTTTATACAAATCAAATTACCAAAGTTTAATCTTTTGTTTTCTTTATTTTATTAACTTTACTTTCTTTTTGTACTCAATGATAGCTGCTTGCCCAATGTAGCTTATGATCGGTTTCTAGAACTGTTCCTATGTTTCTATAATAATTTGTGTTTTCCTTAAAACACAAACATAAAGAAAACAAAAACAAACAAATATATTTTTAAGCAATATCGTGCCAAGTTTAAAAAAATTATATATCTGACACAGAAGTCACAAAATAACTGCCACATAAATAAAACAAATCAAAAGCCACATGATCAATTATAAATAATTCTAAATTTAACTTTCCCAAAGAAAAACTACTGAAATACTACTACTGTTATTTTTTTACTGAAATATTAAGAGGTAAGATCAAAATTAGAGATCCCATCAATTGGGAATAATTTTAATGACTATTTTATCCACTAAGTATCACATTCAGTAAATACAACGAATTCTAAAAATAATAAAGCACCCTCGAGTCATAACAATAACACTAACGTAATTATACAATTTTTCATACCCCTACAACTCCCATGGAAGTTAATGGAGAAATAAAGCAATTAAAAAATACCCAAAGCGTGGTGGATTATAGTTATGAATTATGAATTTATGATACTTATGATTGATGGTATTTGCACCAAAGTTATAAAGCAACTTGTGTGTGTGTCAAAGTCTATTATTGCTACTCATTTAAAAAGCTACATAATAAAACCTATGCATTTCCATTGGAGTTAAAACCAAGAAAAACATAACACATCTGTTGTTATTCCACTTCACAAAAGCAAATGACAAACAAAACATTGGAAATTAGGTATAGATTGATTGCTTTGATCCCCATCTTTGCAAAGTTATTTGAAAAAATCATATATGAACATTGGAAATTAGGTATAGATTGATTGCTTTGATCCCCATCTTCGCAAAGTTATTTGAAAAAGTCATATAATATGTACTTATAGTCAGTCGACTACACAACTTTGTAGAAAAATATAATATTTTGGTAAAAAAACAAAAAGGATTTCTGAAAAAACTGTTTTGACTGTTTGGAAAAAAAATCCAATATGTGCTACCTTCATGGACATGAGCAAAGCATTTGACTGTGTTGACCACAAAGTATTGCTCCAAAAAGTAAACATGTACGGCATAAGAAGTAAAGCGCTCGACCTCATTTCTTCATATATTTCTACAAGTAACAGAAATTACACGAATAAGCCAGAGAACACGAAATGAGATCAAATACAGATCCCAAACTAGAACTACATAATTTGGAGTCCCACAAGGTACTGTTTTGGGTCGCTTATTCTTCCTAGCATACATTAATGATCTCCCTAGACATGTCAAGTAAACAATGATTCATTCGATGGGATTTTCCATCGGCAAAAATTACGAACTTTCATACAAAGTTTCATCCCCTTTTTAATCCCTGTAGAGATAGAATTTCCAAAAATCCTTTCTTACTGCTCACTTTCGTTACAGAAAGAAATCTTGGCAAAAATTTCATGCTTCTAGACACCTGCGGGGTGTTTAGGCCAGGAGTTACCAGATTGCGGACCGCGGACCGAATCTGGACCGCTGCGACGCACCGACCTATTTTGTGCCTTAAGTACCTACCTAAACAGTAAAATCTAAAACTAAATCTAAAAATTTTGAGTACTTACTTAATTTCATTTATTTAACAAGATGGAACACACAACTGATGGAAATACTTTTTTAAAACACAAAAATACTGAAGTTCCTTGCCAGGAATTTTGGATAAAGTGTTTGGTAATAAATACACAGAATTAGAAACTTTATACAATGTTTGAGTAATCATAATCATCTACCAAACGGACCGCGACGGTCATATTATTTTTAAAAGCGGACCCCCAATGAAACTAATTGGTGATCCCTGGTTTAGGCTGTGCATTGCCTGTCAGTAAATGAATGAATGAATTAAAGAATTTTATGAAGTGGATTTTATTTCTGTTACCTTCTCCTCTTTAAGCTCAGCCTGCCTCTGCCGCCTCTTCTCGCGGTTCTCCTTGAGCCGCTCCACCTCCTTGACGACGTTGGAGCGTCGCACGGCGCCGGACGCGACGGCGTGCGGCACGGACACAGTGCTGGACACGCCGGCCGGCCGCGCTGTCACGCCGCTGCCGGCCACGCCGCTGCCTGTGAACTGTGACTGAGACCGTGGGTTCAATGCTGGATTGGCTGCTTCTTCTTCGGCAAAACAATGATTCCATTTCTATAATTTTATATATGCTTCGACCAGAATTCGGCCACCTCGACAGCGTTAGCATTGCTCTAGCAAAGCCTTCTTTCATAGTGACAAAAGTGTGTGTGTGTGTGTGTGTGTGTGTGTGTGTGTGTGTGTGTGTGTGTGTGTGTGTGTGTGTGTGTGTGTGTGAAGTGTAGTGGCAGTAGTGTATTATTGCATAGAGAGTACGACAGGAAATCGAGCTGATTAGGTTATAGAATGTGAAAATCGTGGCTGAAGACATTGCTTTGGGCTTCCCAAGTAGCTTTTATGGAAGTTCGCCGTTTTATTTATTTAAACCCAAACTACAATACCAATATGAAGGAAGGAATAAGAATATGTACGAGGGTACGTTTTTAAATTCGCGGAATGGGTAGTTAGATTTATTAGGTCATTAGTCTTTGATTTATCGTCGACCAAACAAGCCAATCGGGAATTAAATGTATAACATGAAGCAAATCGAGTATCGCGCTGATATAAAGTTCCTTAACAAGCAAGGAAAACCAGTTCAAACCATACTGGAAGAGATGTCATCCGTTTACGAGGACTCTTGCCCGGGTTAAACTATTTTTTACAAGTGGTATACCCTCTTTAAGCAAGCCGGGACTCACTTGAAGACGACCCACGGCCAGGACGGCCGATCGAGGGACTCGGAAGGGATCCTGTTGATCGATTACAAAGATAAATGTGTCTTCATAACCGGAGAATACTACGCTTCAATCCAAGAGAGGTTACAGAAAGCCGTCAGAGGAAAAGAAGGGAAAAATTGACCACAGGTCCAACTTCTGCAAGACAACACATCTGTCCTCAAGAGCCGTCTTGCGATGGCCGCCCTGCAGAAGGTGGGCTTCGAAATTTTGGCTCACCCACCTTACAGAACTGACTTGGCTCCCAACGATTATACCTATTCCCAAACTTGAAAAAAGAACTTCGTATGAAGAAATTTTGAAGTAATGGAGCAGTTTGAGCGTATTTTTCAGACAAAGATAAAACATTTTTTTTTAAGGTTAAACCATTTAAGTTAATTGGAAGATCAGAAAAATGTATTAGGACAGCAGGAGAATATATGGAAAAGGAAAAATTAAATTTTTATTCCACTTCTTAACCCCCATTCCGCGAACTTAAATACGCCCCCCCGTATGTGGGATAGGAAAGGACAAAAGGAACCTCTTTAACATTATGCATCCTCCGCTGCAGATGCGGCATGTAGGGCGACTGCTGCTGCAGCCCCTGCGGCACTGACGCAGCGCTCGGCGTACCGCCGGCGCGCGACCGCCCGCCTGACGGGGGCGGCTGGAAACGACCAGGGCAGAGGTAGGGAAGGAGTTAGGACAGGAATTGTGGAAGGGTTTGAGTATAATATGGATGACGTTGTGGGTCTTGGTTGATTAAATAGAGATCTTTTTAGTTGAAAGGGCACACTGAACCACCATCAAACAACATAAAATTATCATCGTCTTACTGCTTTATAAAGAAGGCCAATTCCCGTAATGAAAGACGTTCAAAAGCTAGTCGCAATCTTGTCTTAGCGACGCGGATGTTCAAACATTGTCAAAAATGTAAGAAAATTAAAAGATTTTTTGACAGATTGAGAAGAATGCGAACTTTCTTAAAACGAAGGGAATTGCCCCTCAAATAACATCTACTCACAACTGATTAGAAATCTCTGAGAAATCGTGGTGAATGAATATTTCATGAGCGTTCGTCAATGGAACAGAGAACGAGCAAAATTGGAATTGAGCAAACAGGAAACTTCATACTTCTCCAATGTTGGACTGACAACGTGACCTTTAGCCCCATGGTAGCTTGCATAAAGAAGCGGATTCCCGGTAAAGACAAGTCGGTACGGTACCGATCGGTGCGTGAAAAATAGTCCCGTGTTAGCTTATGCGCCCTCACACAAAGAAACGAACACAAAAACATGTGTTCGTTTCTTTCCGAAGATCAACTTATAAACCGAAGAAAACCCGCTTCTTTATACCCTTTGATCCGAGGCACCTCTGGCTGGTCCCTCTTTTCGGTTATTTTGTTGTGCTACGCCAGTAGTTCATGAAGCTGTCACGTTCCCTTACCTGCTGCGTGATCCTACTGTTGGTAACGGTGGGCTGCGGCGGCTGCACCGGCGGCGGCACGTTCTCGGCGCCGCGGCGCCCGGTGGTGTCGCCACCGTGCCCGTTTGTGTACGCGCCGGGCGCGTTCGACACCCGCATCTGGTTGTTTCGTGTCACCCGCCCCGGCGCTGTTGACAATGACATGGAATATGACGAAATTGTTGAATATGAGCCTGAGGAGGCTCTGATAATTGCATTTCACGCATACAATAGCAATCGATGGCAATGTCCTTAAGTACTTAATGCACACGTGAATTACTTACTCAAAAGATTCTACCAGAAAGCTGCTAGGTAGATAGAAAACGAGCATGATTTTAAAATCAGAATATAGAGAATTGTGATTTGGGACTTAGCTCAAGAATGAATGACGTCTTCTGCTAACATACAAAGAACTCAAGCATTAGACGTTCTACATCGAAACGATTTTTATTTACTCAGCACGCTTTGAAAACAATGTGTGTTTATAATATTGCAGGTTGATAATAATCCTTATAATATAATAAGAAAGCTTCACTATGATTTAAGGCTCGAAATATTGCGTTAATGACATCAACAGCGCCCACATTTTCATAAATGGTATGCAGATATTTCGCATACAATACAAATGGCTTGTGATATGCAAAACTATAGAAATGTGTGTTAATCCTTAGCCTGTTTTGATGTTTAGTAAAGGATTATACGCAAGAAGACCTTGTGTCATAGATTATACAAGGTTCCATGATAAATAAATCAGAAACTGGTCCAAAATCAATTTCGGATACGCTTAAAGCTTTAATATTTAACAACGCTATTAACAGGCAATATCTCAAGCCTTAAATGTAGCTCATAAAAATGTTGAAGTCACGCAATTTTCGACTAAAACATCGCAAGCAAAAACACCCGTCATGCAAAGACATTACTTTGTCTATATTCGTCCATACAATGCCTACCGTGTCTGTGAATCATACTGACGTAATACTTAAATCTAGACGAGAACGGAGGAAAAGAAAATGTCCAAAAATGTGCAAAAAGCGTAACTTTATGAGATCTAGGAACGCAATAGAGGTGCGATATGAACAGGCCTTACGTGACTTCGTCTTTTGTTCCTCGTCGACGGGCTTTGACGCCTCTTCAACGGGCGTTTCAGATTTCTCAAAAGCTTCCATCGGTTCATTGTTTTCAGTCGAATCGGCGACGCGCCTTCGACATCTCAACCACGAACAGCACATTTTTGGCGATATTTTGTTTGTTTGTTTATCTCATTCGTCTATTACATGATATGTGCTGCTCTGATAGACTGATTGTTCGGAATGAGTTCAGTTTGCGTCGGCGCAAGGCAATCCTGCGCCGCCCGCCATATTAGGATCTCTTTCCGTAGTCAAGGCAATGAACCGTGACGCATGCGCCCGGCATGGCCGCGCGTGAAGGTGAAAACACATATCCACCTTATTGGTAAACGAAATAGTTCACATACTTTTTAAATCGATTTTTGCATCAAAAGTGGTCGTAATCGGTGACCCGGTAAGGTACAAAGGGCGCGTAGAGTCGTTTCATTTGAACACAGCGTATCGTCCGTTTAAAATCTGAGCACTGTTGCGATTTTCAATCAATGGTATATCCGATTATGATGACTGCCACATTTAAATATCACTTCAAATGTTATAATTTTCTTTCACTGACAATTTTAGAGATGCGATATACAGGGTGTCCCGTAAATAATGGATAATCTCTTAAGGGGTCATTGTACTCATCATTATGAACAACTTTTACTATGGGACCAAACCTGAAATCGCGAAAAAAAATTAGCTGACCAGTACATTTATCTACATCAAACTCGTCAAAATGTAGGGAGCAGCTGATTTTTTTTTCGCGATTCCAGGTTTGGTCCCATAGTAAAAGTTGTTCATAATGATGAGTACGATGACCCCTTAAGAGATTATCCATTATTTACGGGACACCCTGTATTCTTGTCTACAACCACCACCAATATCTTAGAAATCTCGACTAGAGAATGAGAAAGAACAATTTAAACTTAACTCACAACGAAGAAAAACACAAAACCGCAAATCTTCAAAGTAACGGCAAACTTTCAAACAAAACATTTCCCGCGATTATCATAATCTACGCGTCCTATCAAATAGCCACAACAAAAACCAATTTACTGTTAGTACTCAAGAACTAGGCGACTAGCCACCTAATATGGCAGAAAAACCTAAGCAAGCAAGCCAACGGCTTACGGTTTACTACCATGAAAAACTACTCGATACCGCCAGATCAGTTACTTCTATCAATCGATTGGACAATCGACTAAAATTGGAAAATAATAGGTCCCATTATTGTCCCCACGACCAATGAAACATTTACTGTACAGCGACGTCATGCGCTTTTGTGTGGCTAATCGATAGTTGTGACTTGACAGCTAAGGGTTGTGAACTTGGCAGTGGGGTGTTGAGGGGTGAATAAGTTCCGTAGTTACGAAAATATTCGGGGTTGAACTTGAAATTTTGTTCGCATCATCTGTGCATTTTCCCTTAGTTGGGTGCCAAAGGGATGACAAATAACAGTCGACCAATGAACCGTTTCGAAAGTAAAATAATAATCAAAGCTGGAATACAAGGTGCATGCTATCGAGAGCAGTCATGGCCCAGTGGTAACGGCCGTGACTTACGAGTTGTAGGACGTAGGTTCGAACCCAGACAGGCACTTTACTTTGTGTAAATTGTTTTATCGCCACTGCTCTCAAAACGGTGAAGGAAAACATGCATCGTGAGGAAACCGGCATGTCCTAGAACCAAAAATTCGAAGACATCTACCAACCCGCGTGGTTGATTATGTCACCGGCCACTCCTCTTTGCGAGAGGTCTGTGTCCCAGCAGTGGGAACATTATACGCTGATTATTATAAGTTATCACATGTTTTCTAAACAAACGTCAAACTATCCACGATACCAATTAGTTGAAAGTAACGCCTAACTACGAATAGTAATTTAGCATAACGACTGTTATTAGCCGTAAAAACTGAACGAGCCAATCCAATCTAAAAGCCCACCTGGGTATTTTGCTAAAATACTGTTTTTGCTCAACTATAGGACACGCGAATTAAATTAAAACAGGCTACAAAACACGAGGCAATTCCTTACACGTTCGCAAAAACTTCACATTTTGCATATGAAACAGATTATTTAGACATTTTTAAGAAAATTAACTTTTAACAAAATTATTGTTATGACCTCGGCCTAACATGTTCTTCAAAAATGTAGCCTGCATAATTAAAATTCCATGCTGTAGAATTTTTGTTCTTATGACTTTACTAAGCACATTGAAACCTTTACTAAACACTGTGAAACTCCCATGCGCTCTTGCAACGTTCTAAACCTCAACTGCTTCACGAAAATTTCATACATCAATATTATGATCTGGGTCATCGATTCGCATAACCTCTTAGCAGGTAACCTCCTTGCTTAGATCTTTTTAGGTCTACTTCTGAAAACTTCCCCTACACTATTTTTCATTACCTTCACTCAGTCATCGGATACATCTCTTTCCACACACATGCAATTTCCTTAAATACCCCGAAATTTTGCCCCACAGCTGTTATTATAACAATAAGGTCGCCTAACAACGGCATAACGTCAACTGTCACATGCCCTAACCTGTAGAATATTGTGCCTTTGCCTGAATATGGAGCAGAAATTAGAAAACAAAAAACACTGGCGCATAACAACAGTTCTCTTGACAACGGAACGTTGCATTGATCAATTGGGAGTCGCTTCCACGTTGCATATTTTGAAGACAGCTGTTGCCAACGAATTCGCACGAGTGGGGATGTTCTAACTGTGGATCGTGGCCAGTTCGCGAGTTAGCAATGTGACATTTTGAAAAGTATATCAAGATCAGTTATTTTTGCTGCATTTGAACCTCGAAACAGAGACGGAAAGATCATTAGACAGGATTATTTACATAGACAAGACTCTCGCATGGAGAGCATACTACGAAGTGATTAAAACGCGAAGGGCATGAACAACATGAAAAGAAAACTCGCGAGAAGAATCATAATATTATGTTGACTCCTTCATTCTCAAACCATCATTATCTGACCGAGAGACTGTCTTTATCCTCTAACGAACAGACACCTTTTCGCAGAAAGAAATCTAGTGTTTACTAACATTTAACATATTAATATCAGACGATTTTATAACCTATGGTTATTAGTTTACGAGCCATCACGCGTAACGTTCACGGCAGCTGGCCATAAAAGTTGCTATCAACATGAACTTCTACAATAAAATATAGTAATTTTCGCCCAGAAGTGGTGTTTGTTTTCAAATGGGAGCTAACTCTAACTGCGATGATTAAAGTTTCGTCACTTTACTTTGTGTAATTTACATCATCACCACATTCACCACTGCTCTCCAAACGGTGAAGGAAAACATCGTGACGAAACCGGCATGTCCTAGGACCAAAACATTTGAAGACATGACGTGACACCTACCAAAACCCGCACTGGGCCCCCGTGGTGGATTATGGTCCACTCCCTGTCGCAGAGAGGAGGCCTGTGTCCCAGCAGTGGGAACTTTATAGGCTGGTTATGCTTATGCCTAATATAGACGTTTAACGCTTCTATATAAAACCAAAACATGATATTAATAGACCATCTACGAAACCATTAACACAACAAATACTACTTCCATGGTAATACACAACCAATACTACTTCCATGGTAATACAAGTTCAAAAAAGTCTCTAAAACGTTTCGGCTGTAAGTATTCGTAAGTTGAGGTACAGAGAGCAAGACTGGTGCAGGTTTGCCATATCGTCAAGCAGATGGGCCGAAGACGAAGGTTTGGCTTCCAGATCCAGCAGTACGAACGGTTAATAGCACAATTATATGACTGAACATTGAAATCCTATTCAGAACCATACAATCCTTAAATAAACCAGGTTTACACCCTGATATCGTTCCTTTCCCTTTAAATAATCGGGATTTCCTAGTCTGCACCGTTGTTTACGTTATCAACGAGTTTATCGGCCACGCGTGCTTGATACTACGTTCGATAACTAAGCACCGTATGTAATGTTTTTTCTACATGAACGTGAAGACGACTTATGTAATGTCTTGCGGAAGAACGGACATTAGTAAACGTCGTAAGTGGCTTTATAACATGACAGCCGTCAATGGCCGCAGAGAAATGAAACTCTTCTAGAAACCGCTACTGGAGAAAATTGTTGGCTAATGATAATGACACTATCACAACGTAATCACAATGCTTTGAATAATATCAGGATAGAAATAGCACCCCGAGCAAAACTCCGAATCATGGCTGTTCCAAATTGAAAATCTCATGAATGGATAGCCTTGCTTTTTTAGACTTTCATATAACGGTTGTAAGATAGCTAATAAGAACATCTGTACCCAAAGGGAGACGTACGTCAGACGTTACGATTTTTGAATGATCTGTATCGTATGTCCTTTAATATTTTTTTGCCACTAGCCAACGCTAAAACCAGATAGATTTAGTTTTCTAGACTTTACAGAAGGATCACCCACGTATAACTCTCACGCGTTAATTAGAACGGGAAGCGGTGCCAATTTGATCGATGAACAATTTGAAGATTACACTAAGTATCATCCACAGACTAAAATTTTAGATCATTATGATTCACTTCAAATCCTTCGGCTGGACAAATTGTACAAGGACTCGAAGCTTGTTATATTTAGCAAGGCCACATTTTTTGGTCAAAATTTTTCATAAGCATCATCCAGACTGTCTGAAAAGCTCACGGAGACGCTAAACGACAGCTTCTCAAGAAGGGTTAAAGTGTTCAGAGACGCTAACAGGACCCTTGCAACATGATACATATTTGCCAATTACCGTCATGTCAACGCTCATTATTCAATTGCTCCTAAACGAGCTATGAACAACATAATTCTAATGACCCGGCGACATAATGACTGGGTGCAACGAATCGCATTAGAGAATGACTGAGCATGCAAAATTTTGATTAACCCAATGATGGATCACACGACCTTTGTGACAAAAGGTAAAAACTGTCGACTTAGACAGGCAGGAAGTTAAATCAGTCCAAAACAGTCCAAAATTTCCTTATAAATCTTTGTCATTTTATTTACATTTAAACCTAAAAATCGGAGTACCTATTTTTTACTTTAATTTTGTATTTTTTATATTTTTATTAATTCTCGGATTTTTCTTATTTTAAAAATTATACGTATTATTGTGGCAAATGTTTATCTTTTATTAATGCTACATTTATGGCATTTATTATATTAGCCAAAAATGTAGCATTAATAAATGAAAGATACACATTTGCCACAGTAAAACGTATAATTTTTAAAATAAAAAAAAATCCGAGAATTTATAAAAATATTAAAAATACAAAATAAAGTAAAAAAAATTAGGTACTCCGATGTTTAGGTTTAAATGTAAATAATATGACAAAGATCTATAAGGAAATTCTGGGTTTATTTTTAAAAATAAGTAAATTATGGTTGGTTTGGTCTGAGCTTTCTCTCCTTCTATGCAAGCAACGTTTGGCTAAAAATTTTGGACACGCCAAATTCGCAAAGTATCAGCTTTCAACGAAAATACGGAACGGAATAGTAGAACACCTTCATACACTTCCAAAAGACAATAAAATATATATAATATCCATCCTATATATCCTGGATATTTATCCAGGGTCAGAAGGTACTTTCCAAGCGCATTTTTCATCTGATGTTAGACCAAGACGTAGTAAAATTACACCAAACAGCGTGTCTACATTCTACATTATATCCGTTTAACGTTTGCGTTGAAGACACCGGACCTACAGCCGAAAACTTTGTTATTAATTGAAGCGGGGAAACACCAAGTCAAAGACAATGTCCACGTGTATTAAAAGTCGATAAAATATTAATATACCTGACATAGTACGGGTCGCGACACCGTCTCGCGGGTCGTTACCCAACGCCTACGCCAATGAATCACGGTGCGTTATCCTTTAATTTATAATAACATCATAAACAAAGTGTTTTGTAACGAACTTATTGCACGTGGGATGGGGAACGAAAAGATTTGGTGATCAATGAACTTTATTGTTAATTGCGTTTCTAGATGCAATTAGGAAGTTTTGATTTGTGGAAGAGAAGTTGTGTAAAACTTTTTGGTTTATAGCGTGTACTTCTGAAGTTGTTTTTGTTCCGAATCGTTTCGATTGTAGTAATACTACGGCCAGAGTTCAAATCTAAACTTTTTGCAAAACAACTGCCTCTAGACATGAACGAATTTTGAATTTGAGTTTTGTAACTAACACAAAAAACTTCGTATGAATAAACTTCGTCTCTCCGCAGGATACGGTCACAATGATATAAATTCTAACATTGACATTTTTCAAAGTTTTAATGGAACCCCTAATGAGTTTTAATGAGCAAGGCGGGCTTCATCTGCACAGGGAGACTCAGGGTAAATATTAAAATTCAAAAGTTTAAGGAAATTTTCAACTTTGAAGAACGAATCTTCCAAAATCTCAAAAAATACAAAGTTTTTTACTGGCTCAGTTCAAAACAAAGTTTTTTTGAGTTATTTATTGATGCGTATCAGGCCGTGCAACTAAAATGTAACGAAGTCATTTGGACAGTTGTCGTCACAACAACGAATCGGCAGTTGGTGAACACTCATTTATTAATCAGCTTATTTACTTAAATCGATCGACATGACAAAGGTAAAGTTTATTTATAGCTCAGCCTTTATCCCCCAGAAGGTCGTTCAGAAACCAAACTTGGTAATGTCAACAGCTTCAATGATTAACATACTCCAGTAGCGACTTTCCGAAAAGGGAAACTTTTCCGTCTATAGCACCATCAGTATGCGACACTTGCAGCTCAGAATCAATTCTCGGGACACCCCCACACTTCACAACCAAATAGAACCTTAACACAATGCATTTAGGATTAGTATTGCACAAACACCATCACAGACAGACAAGGGGGTTGAACTTACGGCCTACGGTCGCCCGCCGCGCCTGATGATTCGGCTGAACGCATCGCTCGTACAACACTGGCATATCGATGAAAAATATAACAAAAATTGTTGAATTCCAACCCAAGGTCAGGTTAACAGCACTATTGTGTGTAATCCATTTGTGTGATTGGTTAAATTTGAATTTGGAACACCGGTGCCAGCCAGTGTTGTGGTACACGGCCGGTCGCGCACTGTCCGCGCGCCAGTGCTCCGGCCCACACTTATAACGATGGAACTAACGGAGTCACGTTGACCGCCCCATGTAAAATTCATACAACCCCGAAATAAAGCGGCTTAATAGCGACACGCCACCACCATGTGTTATTATGAAGATAAATAAAGAAAAATGCTATATGCGTCGCTTTAGGAAGCCATATGTTAGGTCTGAACTTCCTGCGGCGGAAGAAACTGGGGAAATAGCACTTGATAAAGGCAAAGGTCAAGTCCAGAATAGCTTTGTATGACATAAAGTTACGACGACCTTTGCAACAATAACCTCACGTGCTTGGGTGATATCTAGATGCTCTCAATCTGTCGTATAGAAAGCTTTCCGCTATAAAAGGGTTTACTTAAGGCTCGAGACGTGCTTCAAATTTCATCAGGCAGCTATTTTAGTGCGCGTCGAATTCCAAGAGCCCTCTTAATAGAAGGTCAGCATTTGGTAATCGATGTGGAAAATTAGATTAGAAAGTACTGAAATCATATTTTAATATTTCCTTTTATTTATGCTTATACATAATATTGTTCGGGCCGGATGTAAACTTTTACTTTGAGACCAAAAATACTTTCCTTAATTTCCCAACATTCCGTTTTTTGCTCAGTCTGAACAAAATGGTTTTTTGCGCTCCATATGACGATTTTGAATAGCCTTCGTCATTTGGAAACTTAGCAAGATCTTACTCTAAACCGATTTTGATGAATACAATTCGGAAAGGGCGGTTGGCATCAAACTGCTTTTGTCAGTTCCGTATACAGACAGACATAATACGCCACGTAAATGACATACTAAGCCTAAACAAAGTAGCCGTACAATGACACCAAACCGTATCTACAAAATCATTAAAAGCCAGTGCAATGCACTTGTCAGTGGCATTCTCATGCGAGGTGGGAGCGATAAATATATTATAACACGTCCTCTAATTGTGTGAACCACCACCGGCGCCAGACATAACTGCATAGGCATAGCACGCCATTGTACCGGCTGACGCTAATTGCGAAATTAATTAACGAAGAATTCTGGGATTTGGATGAATGACGGCTCTATTTTACTTACAACACGATTTTTGTAAATGGTCACGGAATCGTGACGATTTCGAAATTGTCAGATAAATCGCTACCAGTCGCGCAGTAAATGCACGTCAATAATGGAGCATTTGCATGCAATTTGGCTCTTGATATTTTCTTCTGAGATCAATCACACGATATTGCTGTGATTGATGGTGTATCGGATGAATAAAATCCTGTTTTCATTTTGATCGGAAGAAAGTAGCGCCTTATGTAAAATGGAGATGATTTGGCTTACGCCACGGATAGTCAAAATTAGGAAACAAAAGTGGTCGAAAATAATGAAATCCTCTTTACTTATTTTATACAAATGTTTTAGGGTAGTTACTTATTTCAAATATTACTAAGTGTAGTCGTTTATTACCGGTGGACACTCCGAGAAATATAATTATTATTTTAAAATGTCTGTCATGTCTCGGGACCCTGGGATCCCAGACCTTTGGAGTACGAGGGGCCGAAGCCAACTCGCAGAGGCGCCTTAGACAATTTTAAATTATGAGGAGGCACCAACCGATGATTATCCCTGTATGCACTATGCAAGTGCACCCAAGGACAACCCCCGGTTATTGCAGGACTATTGCAGAACATGAAAACAAAACATATTGGGCTATGGGTTTGGGTGGCTGTGGGTTGGTTAGGTACCTAGAACTATGGAAACAATATGGCTACTGCCCGACTAATGTTTTGTATACAATACACAGATAAAATGGCAGGGGATGACTTGCACACTCAAAAATGGTCCCCGAAAACGGTCGCTAACACATAGTGTCGTAGCGGCAAGGGAGTAACATGTCCTAAGGTGCTTGTGAGGAGTGGAGGGGTATCCCACGACTATCAGGACAATTCCGGAAGTACGGTCAAGATCCGTACCAGCATCTTACTGGAATACTTCCTACCTCTGAGCACGTTTGCTCTTGCGAATCTCCACTAAAGCCGGCCAATAAAGGCAAGCGAGAGGTGAGAAACAAGACTTCTCCCGAGAGATAGGGTCCGTGGGGTCGCTACTGCCTAACAGCTGCCCACATGCTGCCTGCGAGTTTCAGTATCTTTCTTGGTCTGGCTCCTCATCCTAGACCTGTTCCGGCAAAGTAAACTCTACAGTCACAGACTTAAAATTCAGAGCGCGCAAGCCCCACCACGACGTCAACGTAGAGATAATAAACGGTGGGGTAATTATTATTATTATTTACTCATTATCAAGTAACTCAATTCGGTTGAATTTCGCAGAGGGACCACGGACAATAAACGAACCTTGTAAATATGGTTTTATGACTAAAGATAATTTTAAAAGGAATTGATATATATTCGATGCTGCTGTTAGGCCAGTAAACTAGAGACAAAACCTCGGTGTCGGCAGTCGTCTTTATTACCGACCTATATGTTGGTAACAGCCATAGATAATGGTAACAGCGGAAGGACTCAGGCCTAGGAATGTATGTCACTTTTGTGCATTATGCATATTCCAAGCTAGCTATGAAACGTTGGGACGTTATTATAACCTGTATCCAGGTTTAGCATTCCTAGATTTGTTTAGGTCCATTTTGTCGATTCCTCGATAAGTTTGCTACACATGAAACCAACGCCCAAAAAGTTTGTATTCCTATCACTCACACAATCAAGAAAGGTATGAATACCAAAGTAGTTTTTAATGGCAAACTTCAATCAAAGCTGAATGAGAATGATCCAATCTGCATGATTACGAGGCTGGTACACAAAGTCGGTCAACAACGCGATACAATTACACTAACGACCTTCGCGGGAGCACAATGTCAAGAGCGGTAACGTTTTGACAATGACCCCACCTCAGCTGAAGTGGCACTATTTAAATTAATAAAGGTTAAAGGATAAATACAATCAAAGAAGTCTGGTGCATGTCTATAATATCTACCACCAGCAAAGGAAATTAACAAAGATGATGCAGATATAGATAAATGGTTTGTAAAACCCATAGATTTATGAAAGAAGGAGATATGCCCAGTAGTTTAAAATGTATAGGAACACTGTGTCTCCACTTTGTCCCTTCCACTGGCCAACTACTACACATACAGTTCAGTAAAAGCAATAGATACGCAGTCGCGCACACACCCGCATTTCATAAATCAGAACGTACTACACAATCAATTATAAACCTTATCTCATCAAATACAGCGTGCATTTACCATGCACCGGCCATTTGACTATGACCGGCTCATACTGACCATGTCGCGCGGACACTGACACGCTCCCTTGCCACTTCTCCTGTTTTTAGGGTTCCGTGCCAAAATGGTAAAAAAGGAACCCTTATGGTGTGACTCAGTCTGTCTGTCTGTCTGTCTGTCACAGCTGGATATCTCAGTAACTACTGATGCTATCTATTAGCTGCTGCGATGCGATGCTATATATATTTTATTATTTTTAATATTTTGATTATTGCTTTTGTGATTTGAAATGTAATTATTTTATTATTGTTATTTGTATTATCTTTTTTAATTCAAACACAATGTAAATTGTTTTATGAATAAATAAATAAATAAATAAATATCAACTTGAAATTTGGAATAGTTTTAGATGAGGTTTACCCAACTATTTTGCAAATAAGAAATAAATAAAAATATTTATATTTTTTTTGCAACAGGGACTCAAAGGGGGTCTTAAAAATTTAAAGTGGTGCTACTAGGCCATGTGGGGTATCATTTGAAAGAGCGCTGTTTGCACATTCTCAAACTATTTTTAATTTTTTTTTGGCCGCATAGTTTTCGACTTTTGATGAAAAATGTAAAAAAAAATACCGTCCCCCCCCCCTTATCTCCGACGTTTGCAAAGAGAAAAATCTGAAATTATTCTATGTGATAGAAGTTTATGTAAAGATTACAGGAAAAATAAAACGATGTATCTAAGTAGCACACTTTTTCAGAAATCGGAACGGAACCCTCGGAGCGCGAGTCCGACTCGCTCTTGACCGGTTTTTTTTATATTTCTATGGCAAAACCATATTTGATTAAAAATACCCTTAATACTCGTACCAAGCCTATAATAGGTAGAGATTCTGTGGACGTATAATATTCATAAATTGGGCCAACGGAAAAAGTAAAAATGTCCCCGCGTCAACCATTTACGGAAAGGAAAACCAGAACCATCATGTCTCTCAAAAACAGAAACCGGCCAAGTGCGAGTCGGACTCGCACACGAAGGGTTCCGTACAATATTCAACACTAGGTACTTTAAAAGAAATACTTAATTCAATTTAAAAAAACACGTTTATTTTATTTTTATTATTTATAAGTGGAGACATGTAATTGGCTTTCAGACTAATGTACTGTTCTTGATCTGTTTGTTTTAGCTGTAAGTCTCCCATGTTATTTAAATAAATAAATAAATAAATTATTTGTTGTTAAAGCGGCAATAGAAATACACAATCTGGGAAAATTTCAACAGACGAACGGACGGACGGACAGCGGAGGCTTAGTGATAGAGTTCCGTTGGTACTTCGGGTACGGAACCCTGAAAAATTAACAAAACGATAAAACTGCAGTGCTATCACTTCTCAAGTAGGACGGCAGTCAATTGGTACATTTCAGATCACGTTAGCTGCCAAATGAATCTTGCGCAATCGATTGACGCAACTCGGGAGTATGTGCTGGCACGCGATTGGGGTGACCATTATTTTACACTTACTAGACGGCCAATGAACTTAATATTGTATGCTGTAGTAATAGGTTTACAGGTGGTGAGTGTAGGTCAGGTTCGGACAAGGACGCGCCGAATATGGAATGAAGTCTAATGAAGATCGAATTTCGTGCGTCATAGGTACATCACTTATTTATTTTTCATTCCAATAATCACGAAGACAGTAAGTATCAAATATTACACTCCTATGGTTAGGGTTCCGTACCAAAATGGTAAAAAAGGAACGTGACTCAATTTGTCTGTCTGTCTGTCACAGCTGGATATTTTAAAAAGTAATGCTATCAACTTGAAAGGAACAGTTTTAGATGACGTTTGCCCAACTATTTTGCAAATAAGAAAGAAATAAAAATATATGTTTTTTTTGCAACAGGGACTGAAAGGGGGTCTTAAAAATTCGAAGTGGTGCTACTAGGGCATGTGGGTTATTTTATGAAAGAGCGCTGTTTGCACGTTATCAAACATTTTTTTTAGGCCACATAGTTTTCGACCTTTGGTGAAAAATGTTTAATAAATACCCCCCCCCCCCCCCCCCCCCATAATCTCCGAAGTTTGCATAGAGAAAAATCTGAAATTATTCCATGTGATAGAAGTGTATGTAAAGATTACAGGAAAAATAAAATAATGTATCTAAAAAGCACACTTTTTCAGAAATCATCAACAAAAATTAAAATATAAATGATGGTATTGAACCCTCAGTGCGCGAGTCCGACCCGCTCTTGACCTGTTTTTAGGGTTCCGTACCAAAATGGTAAAAAAGGAACCCTTATGGTGTGACTCAGTCTGTCTGTCTGTCTGTCTGTCTGTCTGTCACAGCTGGATATCTCAAGAACCACTAATGCTATCAACTTGAAATTTGGAACAGTTTTAGATGACGTTTACCCAACTATTTTGCAAATAAGAAAGCAGTAAAAATATTTATAATTTTTTTGTAACAAGGACTGAAAGGGGGTCTTAAAAATTCAAAGTGAGGCTACTAGGTCATGTGGGGTATCATATGAAAGAGCGCTGCTTGCACATTCTTAAACTATTTTTTATTTTTTTTTAGGCCGCATAGTTTTCGACTTTTGATAAAAAATGTAAAAAAAATACCGTCCCCCCCCCCCCCCCTAACGCCGAAGTTTGCAAAGATAAAAATCTGAAATTATTCTATGTGATAGAAGTAAAAATAAATAAATAAATAAATAAATAAATAAATAAATATCCTTGGACATTTCACACAACGCCATCTAGTCCCAAGCTAAGCAACCTAATGCTTGTGTTATGGTAACGAGATGGCTGATAAACTACTTATATACATTTTTTTTTGTAAATACATACATATTATAGATAGAAAAACACCCAGACTCGGAACAAATACTTGTAGGTCGTACAAATATTTGTTCCGTGCGGGAATCGAACCCGCGACATGCTGCGCAGCAGTCAATCGCTCAACCACTGCGCCAACCGTGTCGTCAAGTATAAGTAAAGATTACAGGAAAAATAAAACGATGTCTCTAAATAGCACACTTTTTCAGAAATCGGAACGGAACCCTCGGTGCGCGAGTCCGACTCGCTCTTGACCGGTTTTTTTTTTACTCCAATAATCACGAAGACAGTATCGAATATTCTACTCCTATTATTATGTTATGAACACACTATATTCAGATACATGTTAGAGCTGGTAGTCTAAGGCCCGTATTACAGAACGTTGCTCAAGTCCAGTTTGATCGCCGATCAGTTGATCACAGTTTATGTATAGAATCAGTACTCGAGCATCATTCTTATTCCAGAACGGTAATCAATCTATACTCAGCTAAATCTAGACTCAAATCGAGCCTCAAGCAGAGATGTCTATTGTCTATGCATCAGCCTGTTTTCGATTACGATTTATTTAATTTACCTACTCTGTATTGGTCTTCATAGAATTAGAAATATTAAAATATACCATAAGAACCCAATTAATTAGTAAATCAGCGTTATTGTGTCAGCCACGAATAAGTAAATCTGTTTGAAGTCATTTTGTAAGCAAAATTATCAGACCTTTGTAGAGTACTACAAGGATCTTTTGGCGCCTAAATGACATTGGCGGGGGGGCGTTGTTGGGAAACATTTGTGAGTTTTTACAGGTATGGCAGCGTTAGTTCGGATTTTGACCACACGCCAAAAAAACTGTTAGAAAACTATGATATTTCGCATATAATCTGTGGTTTTAGCTAGTTCGCGCCAGCCTGCGCTACCCCTGTTGTGTTGCCTAGCAACGTATTGATTGTCTTTGTAACAAGAAGAAAGGTTAATAATTATTACAATGTTAAAACTTGTTTCATTTCCGTATTTACTACAACAAGACATTGTAAGTAGGTGAATTAGCCCACTGTCACCAACAAGGTAGCCATTGGGTCCTTTGCCCGAAGCCCGAAGTGAGCTTGCGTGCCGCAAAGCCGAACACACCGGTGTACATCCCCCGCCTACACTACACCACAGGCAGCGGACATCGTGGAGTACGTGCGCCAGAAGACGAGGTACACGCCGAGGGTGCAGTTACTGGAGTCGCGCCGCAACGTCAACTTCAAGGCGTTCGTGGTGCGTGTACCGAACTGTTATCTGCCGCTCGTCTTGGAAGAACTTTTGGCCCCTTAGACAATTTTAAATGACGACAAGGCACCAGTCGACGATTATCCCTGTATGCACTATGCAAGTGCACACAAGGACAATCCCTGGTTGGTACAGGACCCAAGGACAATCCCTGGTTGGTGCAGGACTATTGCAGAACATGGAAACAAAATAGGCTATGGGTTTGGGTTTCTATAGTGGATTGGGTAGCCTGAACTATGGTAGAACTATGTCCCCTGCCTGACAATGTTATACACATATGTAATGGCAGGGGGTGACTTGCACACTCAATATTTTATTATTATTATGAACCTATCTCCTAAATGCCTGAGAGAACACTAAAGTTCAATTTAAACAGAGATCAATGCTTGAGTGACGTTCTGTAATACGGGCCTAAGTAAACTTTGTGACCTGTCTAGTCTCTTCTTCGGCTCATCAAAATTCATCAATTACGACACGTCAGCAGCCTTGGTCCTAGGGGAGACTAAGGATGCTTCTCAAGCTGAGGGGACCTAACTAACCCTCGGGGGTCTCTAAGGACAAGTGAATTTGAACGAGACCGGAATACAAAAACGTCGGGGTCGAAATTCAAAGTTAAGGCTCTTACAGACAGAGGCGATATCGCGTCGCGACGTGTCGCGTAGCGGTGTTGCGACGCGATAATATCGCAATATCGCTCGCGATATCGCCTCTGTCTGTAAGAGCCTTTAGTCGGGTCTCATTCAGTGGTTCTCAACCTTTTAGTCACGAGGGACCATTTTACCAAATGTTTGTCTTGCCGGGGACCACCCAGTTGGTTTTCCTAAATTAAGGATTGTTTGATAAAGAAAACAAGCACAATTTTATAATTAGCACTCATTTATTTATTATTTAGCAAAAATGTAAAAGTTACAGATGTGATTTTTGTGACTGCATACTCTTTACTAACTTCTGAATTCTTGGTTCAGTGCTACTCAAAGCTAAACGCATGTCGGCAGTGGCATCCAACCGATTTCGATGCTTGTTTTTAATCATCAGAAGCGTCGAAAACCCCTGCTCGCATAGATACGTCGATGAAAATAAAGTTAGGTAACGCATAGCAATGTCTCGAAGCTTTGGAAAAGAAATTGCTTTTTGGCTCCAAAATTCCTCAAGATTTATTCCTGATTCGAATGTATCTTTTAAGTTTGTGTCGTGTTGCATTTCAATCACTTCTACTTGAATTTCATCAGAGACTTCGGAAACATTGAGAATGAAAGGATTCCGGATCAGTTTCTGAATACTTTTGTCCCCACAGTCAGGAAAATAGCGATTGAATTCACTTTTTAATTTTGTCAAATGGAGCATCATGTTTTTCTGAATTTCTTCTTTAATATCTGCACCTTGTCCGTCAATAATTTGGTTCAGCGTATCATTGCGCGCGCTTTGCGCTCGCGGCTCGCACTGCCGCTGTTTCGACTCGACTCATTACGTCACGCCACATATTATTAGGATGGCTTCGCGGACCACTTGGAATGCCTCCAGGGACCACTAGTGGTCCGCGGACCACCGGTTAAGAACCAATGCATTAGATAAATAAATATAGTCACCCTTATATATCAAAGTAATACTGAACAGACTCAAATTAACGAGTATATTATACAGTATGAGTCTTCATAAAGTGCACAAACTTAAGGATGTGCTGCAGACCATCAAACTGAACAACTTTTTCACGGGGACCAACATCGTAATCGTAAAAAAAAAACAGTCGTCCCATACATTTGGTCAAGTAGGCATTGAAATTTAGTAAGGGACGACGGTTTTTTTTCCACGATTTCAATGTTGGTCCCCGGGAAAAAGTTGTTCAGTTTGACGGTCTGCACCACATCCTTAAGGTTTTGCACTTTATGAAGACTCACACGGTATTATTTATACTGACACTATAACTTTATAACCTCCTCCTTTTGTGAAGCAGGTTAATTACGTGGCAAGCTGTAAATTCGTTCAACGTTACACCTACTGCGTCGAGTCTGGTACTGTACTAAACAATTCATACTTCATTTCCTATTCAGATAACTGAAACATTAATGGGGATCCCCGGTAATAGCGCGAAATTCAAATTTTCTTAGTTTGTTTGCAATTTGCAGGTCTGTGTCAGGTTGTATCATCTTGATCAAAATATGATTTGCGACTATAAAAAATATGTATTTACATTATTTAAAACCACAAGAATTAATCAATAAATCCCTCTAACTTACCGTTCTCTTTAAGTTTGATTTCGTAAATCATGACAATTTGGAACAAATCTAACCTAAAGAGATGTATTGATGATTCTTATGGTTAATATTATGTAAATACAATATTTGTTAGAGTCATCATCAATTCATCATCTTCCTGCCCTTATCCCATGTTACGTGTGGTCGGCGCAACACGTTTTCTTCTTCCATTCCCCCTGTCAACCGTCACGCTATCATTCACTCTTTCATATCATTCCTCACACAATCCACACATATTTGCTATAGTCGCGGATCATATTTTTGTCAACATACAACCTGATACTGACCTGCAAATTGCAAAAAAAAACGGAAGAAAATTTGAATTTCGCGGCTACTACTGGGCAATCATCTTAGGAGCATGAGCACAATTGGCTTGAACACAGATAAGATGCATTACGTCAATGTAGTGAAAGGTATCTGGATTATGTTTGATTATGAAAATATAGATATAAGTAGAATGGAAATGCGTCTTTTATTTATCACTATTATGAGTAAGTGTAGGATTGCACAAGCCTTCTTTACACTAAGGCCTCATTTACGGAGACGCGGGGCGTCGCGCGTTGCGTTGGGCGGCGCGGCCCGCACTAAATTCATATGGCGTTGTATGAGAGCGTTTACGGAGAAGCGATTTTACACGCGTTTGCTTGAAATGCCGTCGGAGCCCGCGGATGGCATCGCCGCGTCGCACGCAACGACGTGGCTGTAATTCTTCTTTCACGACGACGACTGTGGCCTACCGTAGCTAATATGGTTTTACCGAATTATAATCATTAGAATCAGCAATACAACTCCATAAGTTAGCATTTACCTCAAACCTCATGATTTCATGAAATCGCTAGATTTGAGGTAAATGCTAACTTATGGGGTTGTATTACTGATTCTAATGATTATAATTCTGTAAAGCCATATTAGCTACGGCCGCGAATCATATTTTAATCAACATACAAGCTCACACTGACCTACAAATTGCAAAAAACGTAAGAAATGTTAAATTTCGCGGGCTACCCTGGCGCATCATCCTTAAAATAAACAATTTGTGCTATTAAAGCCAATATGAATGTTTCATAATAAAAATAAATGCGCCCGCGTCGCAGGTGACACAATTATCAGTTCAATGACACCGTGACTATTAGGAACAAAGAGTTGGTAAATATTGATAGAACTGCTGAAATTAACCTAGATATGAGACTTAGATAAGTAAATGCTATCTTTTAGAAATGTTTATTTTTGCGTTATTACGGAATAACGTCGTTTTTAGAATATAGTAACATCGCTCTTTAAGACGTTAAAAACTTCCAAAAGACTATAAAATTAATCCAAATTCAACTGAATACATGCGGATATGAAGCCACGTAAGTAGGTACCTACATGAAAGTTTACATCTCTCCCGGAATTTAATCCTGAATTTTACAAGTTTCTCTTTCCTGTTCTTTTTAATTAGTTGGATTCATTTCGGGAGTACGACCTCATTTATTTTTATTCGTTCTAGGCTGAATTCCTGCTCTTTGTACGGCGAGTTGGGAACCCTAGTGTAAAGCCCACTAGGGGTACATAAATTGCACAAGTGCAACCTCTAATAGAGTCGTAACCAATAAATAGTGATAAGCCATAATGGGACCGTGGCCCATTAGGATTTAACTGAGGCTATGTGTCAGTGTAACTTTTCTACAGGTCTAGCATACAGGGATCAGCAAGCTTTATAACAACACGCCTGTAATCCGCGATGGGTTAAGCAAAGGTACTTATAGTAACACCCACAATATTTAAAAAGCGAACCTATTGCCTCAACCGGCCATAAAACAAGACTCCGGCCTGCTACTGAGAAATTCCTGATGGAAAAACCCAATAACACTTTGCCCGACCTGGGAATCGAACCCAGGAGCAGCGCTTGCGACCACTACACCAACGAGGCAGTCAAAGCAAAGAGGGAGGCGAAGCTTTCTCTGTGTCGAAATTACATTTTATAAAACACTAGCGGACCCGACAGACGTTGTCCTGTCTGAACGATCCTAGAACCCGACTGCAGCGCCATCTACCGGGTCCAATTGTATTTTCACACCATCCAGGAACCCATTCAAATATACAAACCAAATTTCATGTAAATCGGTCCAGCCGTTGTTATACCACGTTTTATCCGTTTTTTTTAAGTATCCTATGTCCGTCTCATGGTTCTAAGCTACCTCCCCACCAATTTTCAGCCAAATCGGTTCAGCCGTTCTTGAGTTATAAATAGTGTAACTAACACGACTTTCTTTTATATCTAAAGAGTTTGCATTTGAAGTGTATAATCGTTTAGTTCAAGAAATGAAGCAGATGCTAAGTTTACTCTCGACAAAGACCTTCGCTATTTCCACTATGCGCGCTTGTGGAGTGCTTATGATTTTTTTTTTAAAGAAACACTTGGTTTCATAAATATTTCCTAGTACCATATCAACACAAATAGAGCCTTTGTGGCAATAATTTCGCGTGCCCCACCTGTAACAAATGACCCGCGACCGTTGAACCCGCCAGCCAGACGCAGCGACGCTCATGCACAACGAATCAAACGTCGAACTAGTTATGTCTCACTCTAGCGAGATAAGGATGTGTGTACATAAAGCTGGTGTTTACTATCTTCTTACTTCCTTATTCATAAAAAACTAAAACGCTCTAAAAACCTTATTTTAGTTAAAATAGTGTTTTGTTAATTTCTTTTGAATTAAGATTTGAGTTTGAAAAACCGGTCAAGAGCGAATCAGACTCGCGCACCGAGGGTTCCGTTCCGATTTCTGAAAAAGTGTGCCATTTAAAGACATCGTTTTATTTTTCCTGTAATCTTTACGTAAACTTCTATCACATAGAATAATTTCAGATTTTTCTCTATGCAAACTTCAGAAATAAGGGGGAACGGTATTTTTTTTTTTATTTTTCATCAAAAGTCGATAACTATGCGGCTTAACAAAAAAAATGTTTGAGAATGTGCAAACAGCGCTCTTTCTGATTTACGATAAGTACCCCACATTGTGGGGTGTCATATGCAAAAATTTGAAGAGGTGGCCCCACTTCAAATTTTTCTAGGGCATCACATGCCCTAGTGGCCCCACTTCAAATTTTAAGAACCCGCGTCATTGTGGACTTTAAGGGAGAAAATGCGACATCATCATTCATCACTGAACATTTTACAGTTTTCCTAAGAGCACTTAGCGGTTTTCTTAACGACTTTAAATAGACGATTATCGCACGTGCGAGGCAACAGTCTCCATGATGGATGATTGTAGTTATAGAGAGAGACCGGTCAGACACAGGAGAAGTTATTTCTTTCCGTGAATCTGTAAATAATGAGGATCAATCGTCGAGGGTCACAGCTCAAAATATTTCAACTCCTCAGATGTCCGCCTTGAACTAATTTTAGACCCAAAACCCCAGTGGGGTGGGGGGTGGTGTTGGGGGTTAGTTGTGAACCCCATATGGTTTGTTTTCCATCGGATAATGTTTTTTTACGTTTATATATATGTGATATAAGCTCATATACCTATTATGTAAAGGTTATTCCTTATGCACACATGGGGTGCATTTGACACTTGAGGGGTTAAGAAGATAAGTCACCAACTAAAACAAAATAATAAAATGTCTGAAGATTTCGTTTGTTAGAAGACACCTTTAGCCCCAGCGCAGCTGCTCTGACTGAGGTAACTTATCAAAGATCACTTATGCCAACGCTTTTTTTTCCAAGACAAGTAAAACCACTTTTTTGTCAACGGTTCAGGATTATACTACTTAGTTCTTACAATTCTATTTGTTTATAGTAAGGCAAAATCACCAAATTCAGATCCTCCTCCTTAGTCGTTCACTCTTGACAGAGTGGTCGTGGTTGATGACTCTGCATTTTCTTTGGCCAAAGCAGCCCTCGCGATGCTCCTCCACTTATTCCGGTCTGCCGCGTCTCGAAAGTTCTGAACTATGGAGGTTTGTGTTGACGCTTTGATAAGGTCTGTCCAACGCGTAGGTGACCAAACGCGTGACCGCTTGCCCTCCACTTGTCCCTGGACAGTGAGTCGTTCTATGGAGTGTTCGTTACGAACCACGTGGCCGAAATATTTGATAATTCGTGTTTGCACAGTCGACGACAATTTCTGCTTGACTTTTAGTTCCTCCAGGATCGAAACATTGGTCCGAAACGCTGTCCAGGGTATCCGCAGCAGTCGCCGCTAGCACCACATCTCCAGTGCATCGATTTTGCGTCGGTCTTTGAGGCGAACCGTCCACGTTTCTGCGCCGTATAGGAAAATCGGGAAGACTAGGCTTCTCATTAGGCGGACTTTTGTGGCTTTGGTGATATTACGGTTGCACCAGACTCTTTTAAGCTTGTCAACGGCAGATCGTGTGGTAGCACATCTCCTTCGAATCTCGTCTTCACATCCTTCAAATTCAGATACATAATCCGAAAAAGAATAAATAAGAAGGGATCACCTTCCAAAACAGTCTAATCACAAAGAAGGAAGAGAATAACAAGGTAGAGATTTCTTCTTATCATAGGTTTCTTTAAATCAAAATCAAGTCATTTATTCAAAGTAGGCTGAGAATCAGCACTTTTTAAAAGTCAAAATTACATAAGACACAAAAACACCCGCCCTCCACCACTTTCCAGTACTTTAGCTGGGAAGAAGAAGTGGCGCAACAAACTCCCCAGCAGCAAGAATTACTAAGAATTCCTACAGGATTCTATAAAGCACCTTACTTGTTTCTAGGCAGACGAACCATATATGTAATGAATTAGGCAGGAGTCAGACATTCTAGATGACGACCTAATGAATCATCGCGTCATCGCGTGACGTGAGCGAAGCCGGTGTTGTGTCCTCATTGCAATGCATTATTGCTTACCAACACATATTGTGGACATTATTATTGTTTACGGAATTTCACGAGGACAATTTTGAGGTAAACATTTATTTAGAGCAATGCTCTGAATGCTTACATATTTCCAAGCATCATTTATACATTGTATCGTGATTCATCCTATAATAATCCAATCATTTAATTCAGGAGTACACCCATATAAAATTTAAAGATTACAAATTACAAATAATGGCAGTTCTCTATCTAATTTAATTAAGTAACAAAATAATAATGGCCAAAATATATGATCACACATAATTTAAAAACCTCAAGAGTTTCAAAACGGAAAAGTTACCAAATACCTACACCTAGTCACACACCACGCGAGAAATCAACACTTGATCCAAAAATATAACCCCAAACTGTGATCCAGGAGCAGTCACAAAGAAAATCACGAACAATACGAATCATCAGCTAAAATGGGACTGAAATCTGTGATAAAGTCGAGCGAGACACACGTCATGCCAGTTCCAGATCACTATTAAGATTGAGACGACCGTTAGGGCAACGCCGCCGTCTCATTAGAACGTCTTTACTTCTTCTTGAAGACATTATTTTTCTTTTGTGCCAGTTAGAATACTTTAAAAGGAGGTTTACGCAAGTGTGATGTCATCGAACACTGTTTTGGGGAGTCCTTCTTTGGGTGAATTAATTACTTTAATTTTTTTTCCGTTACTTGAAGGTTAGTAAAGCCCCGGCTTTCCGAAACAGTATTTAGAATACTGACATTAAATATCTATTACACTGACGTCAAAGTTCCGTTTGAAGCATTCATCAGCGTTTATTATAGTGGATGAGTAAGATATTTCAGTATATTTTGACAGTTGTGTGTGACATTTCTAAGTTCTTTGTTCTGATTGGGTCAAATCCTTAGGCAACACGTGTTGTATTCTATATTAGAAATATGATGATATAGGATATATTGCACATATTGCAGTATGATTCACAGACATCAAAACAGTATGACTAAATATACTTAAAGAAGGATTTGTTCGTCCTTTTGGTAAACTGTTGCAAAACCAGTAAACACGGGTTTCTTACATTATAAACATTGTTTTAATAAAGACTCACTGTTTGTCTGAGAGAGTTATTAGGAAGATTAGATAATAATATCCTTTTAGATTAAGTCATTTCTTAAGCTGCATGCTGATAATGCAATGGAATGGCGCAATAATGTATACAATTGACAGGTTAGTCCTTCAAGCAATCCAATTTTGCCACAGAACGTGACTAAAGCACGTAAACCTAAATGACAATAGGATTTCGTTATTTTGGGGTCAACAAAACCGATTAAAACGATGTTTATAAATTACAGATTCTATCACTCATTACTCATTTCCCTCCGGTAAGTACATTGTCGGTGTTGACTTTATCAAGAAAATAATTTGGACTCACCTTTTGTCGCCACCGGTATGGATTGCCGCGTCATATCCTAAAACAGAAACAACACATTAATCATCTTCGCACTAATTCGTGTTTACTCGCAAAATAATAATAAAAAGCTGAAGGACAGGGATAATTAAAATAAAGGTAGGTACTGTATATTTACAAAGTAATTTGCAGCCCTCAATCCAAAGAGTGTGAAAGATTTGAGAAAATATTCACATATCAAGAATGATCAGAAAGAAAATTATGTCCACTATCATCTATGTTCAAATTAAATATCATCCGGCTATTGAACGCATGTAATATCAATTATAATACAATAGAAAGACACCTAGACAACACAGCTGTACCACCTAAATAAGAAAATAAAAACGAAACTGAGCATTCCATTCCAAGCTTTCAAAATAACACAACAGCAGTAACAATCGACTTTCAAGATAGTGTTATAGTTTTCTATACCCGCATTCACAATATATTTTCATTTGGTGATACAAGTATAATAAAAACAGCAGCTTTCGAATAAGCCTCTCGTAATCTGAAAGCTATTCGTTTATGCGGGCATTTCTGTTATTCTGTCATTCGCTTCCATTCCATCTTCCAATGTTTATTTGTGACAGAAAAGTTATAACATGGAACAAATTGTTTTTACTTTTTGGGACAAGGGGATGTTACCACGCCCTTGTAATATTGGTGCTGGACACCTTTATAAATGGTCTTTATAAACTTTGGTGGCACACATTCAATCCCATGAAAGGCCATGAATCGATAGGAAACTATATTGAACTCTGATGGGGTATTCTGATAGGGCGGCACAGAAAAAATAATTGCTTTACATTGTTGGCATCAATTTTGACACCTTTCCTATACTTCCGGTAAACGCACAATGAACCTTGTGACTAAATTGATCATCCAAGCTCTAGATTTTCTTCTCTATATCCGATATCCATTATATTCGATATCCATTATCCCTGGGTTATTCTTGAAATTCTAAATCAGCCATAATAACCTTATGAATTTTATTATGTTGAATGGTTGTGAGTTAAAAGTATCAAAATTCAAATTACTTTCGTAAATGATTTTAGATTAATTAATATTTTTATTTAGAAATAATTTCATAAAAATATAGCCATTGGTGACATTGAACGCCAATCAGAGCGTGACACGTCTCACTTTTCAGTCATGTCACATAGACAAAATAACATTGTTTCAAGGTTCTTGCCTCAAGATATTTTCCCATAAAAGGGGATTTTTTTAGAAAAAAGTAAATAGCATTCGCATGTTTATTATAGGAACAGTCAGAAAACAAAAATGAAATGTATGATTTTAAGAAAATATATCAAAACGAAAACATCACGTTTTAAAAAACAAACTATCGAGTGTCCGTTCCGCTAGCATTTTAGATATTTAGATCACTGTCATCGCTTCTTTATTTTGAAATCGCAATTAATCGATTTGATCCGACAGTAATTAATCAACAATATCGACAACTTATTTAATTTTTTTTAGATTCGTGAATTAGTAAAAACTTAGAAATAAATAATCGATTATTTGAATCGATATCGAACATCCTACGGGAAATCCAAACACAAACACTAATTATTTGTTTGTTTTTACTTTTTTGACAGCAATCTGTCACAGATTAGACCACTAAGGCCGAAGTTCACCGACTTTTATAACGGCTGTTTAGTTAATCAGTTCTTTCCTTAGGAAATTAGACAAAAACCAACTGTTTATATACCTAACCGGTGGTTTAAATGTTGTTGGAACACATGCCTCTATGGATGATGACATCACTAGAGCTGCCATTACTATGTATCCCGTTCTGACTACGAAAATGTTAGTATTTTGTTATTTTGTACTAAAGAAAATGGACAAGGAACATTTTTAATTGGTTTCCTAAAAACTGTCAACTAGCCCTTTGCTTTCTTTCAGAGGAAGATTTTATGCAGAACCTATTATATAGCGTCTGACAATCCAATTTTCAGAGCATCATAACAGTGTACCTACATATTTCAAAATAGACCGCCAAATTATAATTAAAGTACCTTTACTTTACACATTTCTTCATCAGTTAATAGCTTCACAAACTACCCTTGATTAATGCTAATCCGTGGCCTACTAACCGAGTTTTTACTTAACCGAGTTACAAACCAAAGCAAAGTGTCTAACTTTGTGATTGTGAGAATCGACCAACACCGCCTGCTACTGAAAGGGATACTATAGTGACACAGCAAAAAACAAACATCCATAGTTTGATGCTTTTGTCGTGATTACCCACATGCTAGCTATTTGCAACGTTTTATTTAATTGTAATGTGTAATGTGTAAATCCACTACATTGTTTTTCGTTCATAACTTTTCCCTCAAAATAAGTAAGGCATACAACGTCTCCCTATACAGGGTTACTGGTAACTCGACCACTTCCTTGCAGGATGTCATAGTAGAGTTAAAATGCAAAAAATTAAGCGACCAAATGTTCTACCGACATTCAATAGTTTTTGAGTTACTTCTATTTTTAGTTTTTATATGAAAAATCCAATTTAAAAATGATTTACGGCGCGACTATACTGGAATTTAAGTTAGTAATATAGCTGATGCAGCAGCAGTTCTTTGCTAATAATTAAAAGTTCAAAAATGCTTAAAACTTTGGCAAAGATCATTAATTAAAGGTTGTATTTTCGTAATTTTTGTCGGACAAAAATAAAAATAACGAAAAAATAAACTGAATTTCGGTAGAACATTTGGTCGCTTAATTTTTTGCATTTTAACCCTACTATGACATCCTGCAAGGAAGTGGTCGAGTTACCAGTAACCCTGTATAGTTCCCTCCTAAGAGAGGCAAAATTAACAAATTATAGAAAGACCACGGATATCGAAGACTAAGTCGACGTACGCACGGACGTAAGAACATCGCGGCGATTTTATTTCGCGCACTAGATTTTCAATGCTCTGCTTAGCGCCGAGAGTTGAAAATCCAGTGCGCGATAAAATCCCGCCGCGATATATTTACGCCCGTGCGAACGTCGGCTAATTCAATAACATTATCTATTACATTTACAATAATGTAAGCAATCAATGACTTGAACGTTCTTATCTAGGTTCTAATCAACAACAAATCCCTATCAGGCGATATGTAAAAGGACACTTTTATCTTCAGCCATCCGTACCTACTACTGGGGGTTCGGGGCACAGCCAAACCGAGCCTATTAATTAATGTAACCAGGCCAAAATGGTACGATGCTCCGTACTTCCTTATTCCGCACCTGACGGGCGCTTCCTTCGCGAAATGCATTATAAACCACTTTGATGGCTCTCTTCCTGTTTATCCGACTGCAGCGCAGATTTGTATCTTTATTTGCTCTTATTGATGTGTTTAGACTTCGGAGAAGTATGACAGAGTATATGACATAAACTAGTAGTTTTATGAATCAAATATGCTTAGTATTATTTATTTCTGGCAGGGGCTTGTGGCTAAGTAGTAACAGCCGCACGGGTCGATCGATCAGGTTAAGGTACGCTTGCTTGCTGGGTGACCATCTTTACATACCAAGACCCCTCCGTGCCTCGGAAAGCACGTTAAGCCGTTGGTCCCGGCTGTTATTTGTGGATCTTTGACAGTCGTTACGGGTCCTCACAGAAGGCCGAAAGTCTGACAACCAGTCTTACCAAGGGGTATCGTATTACCCAGTAACTAACTGGGTTGTGGAGGTCAGATAGGCAGTCGCTCCATGTAAAATACTGGTATTCAGTTGTATCCGGTTAGACTGGAAGCCGACCCCAACATAGTGGGGAAAAGGCTAGGCAGATTGATTATTTATTCCTGGCAATAACAGAGCAAAGTAATCTTTTTGTACATACTAACTTTAGATTGGCCTCGTCTTACAAGAAAGCCTAAATGGAAAAAAACAAATATTTATAAGCCCTTTGAATATATACATCCAAGTATAAACCATGAAATGATGGATTGGGTCGGATTTGGGAATCGAAAACGGGGCCTCGTCAGTCTATATGATAAATACATATAAACCAGGACTGATGAAAAAGTAACGACATCTTACTCAGAGCATCAATAAACGACAGAAGTGTCAATCAAGATTTTCATCGCTGAGTAATAAACATAAAGAAAGATTCCGGTCGGTCCTTGCAAAAAAACTAAAAAAACAAGACGTAGAAGAGAATATTTGAATACCTACAGAAATTCTACAAAAAAACCGTAAACAACATTAACTGTTCCTATATTAGGTCATCATCTGCCTAGCCGCTTCCCAACTACGTTGGGGTCGGCTTCCAGTCTAACCGGATGCAGCTGAATACCAGTATTTACCCGACTGCGACGAAGCCGAAAAGGAGGGTTATGTATTTGACCTGTATGTAAGTATGTATGTATGTCCGTTTCTTTGTTCCCTCGTAACTCCTAAACGAATGAACGGATTTGGATGAATTATACGTCTTTAGGTTTGTCTTGGTAGCGCGAGTGTCACTGGCTACATTAAAATAAAAAAAAGTAAAATGGCGGATTTGGGGTGCCATATTGTGGAGTTCAACATTTTTCTCTTCTTCTAAAACTGCTGCTTCTCTGGGATATCAAATTAAAAGGGTTTTAAAAGGTGATTACAAAAATATATACAACTTATATGGTTAAAAGCAATTCGAAGTGACAAATCGTAAAAAACACGAAAAGAAAATCGAAATCAAAATAACCCTCAACTCCTTGCAAGAACTAAATCGTCTGCGAAATTTTTCACATTTGTAAACTAAAAAGCTGGAAATAAAAAAAGTAATTAAAAAAACTAAAAAAACCCGACTGCGGTTAAAGTTAAGTTAAAAAAAACTGAAAAGCTAAAAACAAGCCCATTTTAAATTAAATTAAATTTGAGAGCAGGCGGGACCCGTTTGTGTTTGAAAATATAAAAAATGGAATGGGTCCCGCCAGTCGGGTTTTTTTAGTTTTTTTAATTACTTTTTTTATTTACATGGAGCGACTGCCTATCTGACTTCCACAACTCAGTAACTGAGTAATACGATATCCCTTGGTAAGACCGGTTGTCAGACTTTCGGGCTTTCGACGACCGGTTAGGACTGTCAAAGATCCACGAATGACAGCCGGGGCCCGGGACCAACAGCTTAACGTGATTTCCACGCACGGAGGGGGTGTATGTAAAGATGGTCACCAATCCACGGACCAACCCCGGCAAGCGCAGCTTAACCTGATCAATCGACCCATGTGGCTGTTATAACTTAGCCACTAGCTGCTCCACAAGTTATATTGGGTAAAAGCTTTAATTTAGATATAGTTAATTATTTTTCTTCCATATAAATTAAATTCTAACTCGCCTGCCAAAAGTACTCAAAATATTGTGCATTAAAATACACAGAAATACAGTATTTTAACTGTAAAATCACGGAAAACGGCGAAACCGACAAAATTTCGTATACGGCCTCTTAACGTCTTCGAATTCGAAAACAGATAACTTATCTCCATTTCAGAAATAAGTACGAAGCAATTAGCGGCTACCGGGAAGCAATTTATCACGGTCGGAAGGCAAGGCAATGAATGGCGCCCAACGCGGTACTGCGGTAACGCCAGGACTCGTAATCTCTTCCAACAGAGTGGATTCCACGGGCAATTTCCCAGACGACGGTAGACCACTAAATAGTTAAACTGTTAAGTAAAAACGCTGAGCGAAGTGGGGTACAGGATTTTATTTAATGTTGAAGAAAAATCTTGAGTTAGTAATGCTTGAAGAATTAAGGTTGAAACAAAAAAGCAAATGCTTTTCATATTTTTTGTATAAAAGCTTCCTAAAGCTTCCTTGGGCTTATTATTACAATGTTTTTCTACTCTTTCTTATCACTAACTTTTTCTTTCATTTCTAACAACAGTACCAAAACTCATATTGATGATCGCCCGCAGGTTTTCTCGTTGCTCGGGGGCCGTCAAAATAACTCTTTTCAGAGCGTTTTGTACGTCCCTGTACACAGCTAGCCTGTGGGTATCATATACCCAGAAACAGTACAACGCTCTCCGTGTTAAGTATAATAATGCGTTCAGGGTGTTGTTGGGGCTGCCCCGGCACTGCAGTGCGTCGGGGATGTTCGCCGACGCCCGTGTCGACTGTTTCTACACGACGATGCGGAAACGGTGCACATCTCTGGGGCGCAGGCTCCGGACCACCTCCAACACCATCCTGAGCGTATTTGCGAACAGGTTTGATTGTCAGTACATTAACCATTGCTATATGGTTAATGTAATGACAAACAAACAAATGACTCAGAGCCAGGCGTATTATTAGTATTTTAAATTTTTATTTTATTGTAATTTTTTATTTTATTTTATTTTGATTTTGTGGTTTTTAATTTAATTTAATTATTTTGATGTGATTTTATTTTGATTTTGTGTTTTTTTAATTTAAATTAATGATTTTGATTTGATTTAATTTTACTTTGATTTAATTTTACAATTTTAATTTTATTTATATTATTAATTAGTTCGCAAACGTTTTCATTCGAATTTAAGAGCACCGTTCGCGAGATAAGTTTATGTTCAACTTCAGTACCGATTTATTAATTATGGCTTGATAATTTTGGATTAACACTTTGAAATTATTTAATAGCAGGTACTATAATTATCTTATTGAAATATTATTCAGTTACGATGGAATCCATGTTTGCCCTATTTGCCAGTATTTGGTTTCCTGCCACGTATGCTTTCAAAATTTCTTCTGGTAATCATTAATTTAACCTTTTGAGTATGTGGCGAAAGACGGTTTTAAAGTTAAATACCTGATAATCACTTGGCACTGATTCATACCGGAACATACGTTATCTTATCTAAATGCAGCACGCTTCTTATTGATAAGAATGATATTCATTCATGTAAATAATTTAATAACATTGTATGAACATTTCATTAAAGATTTTGTTTGTTTCCAGACTTTTTCGAATCCTGATATATATTTTAATCTGAGATAATATTGATCCAAAGTTCTAAAACGGCTCATAAGAAGAGATTCAGTCAGTTTGTGCTAGAATCATCATTCTTTTGCCTTTATCCCAATTCATTTGGGGTCGACGCAATATGATTCTTCCATACTTGTCTATTAGCCGTCATCTCCGTAGTCCCTTTCTCGCCATAATTATCATCTTTCACACAGTCCATCCATTGTTTCTTTGGTCTTCCCCTAGGCTTATAGCCATCTAGATTCATACTCAAAACTTTCCTCACGACAGATTGTTCTTGTATATGGCTTCGAAATGTTGATATGACGACTGTGATATGACTATCAAATATTATACCCAAATAAACCACCAATAGTATCCTAAATCTAGGTATTCAGAGGAGATGAACTAACATTCACATATAAACACTACTGTCTGCTTCTTTAGATACGAGTAGGAGTACCTACGACATGGTAGGTCTATACTATAAGCGTTCTTATAGCCTATAGACTATAGTCTATACCAACGCTTATACGTTCCATTTGTGAAACGAGGATCATGTTTACTTAATATTTTTAATTTAAATAATATTTTTAATTTGCAAAGTCAAATATTTGGATTGAACGTATAATATTTCAGACAGATCATCATAAATTCATCATGCATTACTCAATTCTTTGAGAAATTACGTTTCGTTAGCTCCACTCTTAGATTAAACAAACAATGATACGACATTCATCATACCACAAACTTCACAAAGAAGATTATGTGGGATCTCTCTACAAAATCCGTCGTCATCTTATCCGTATTACTTGAGTCCCAGGACGCAAGCTGATTAGAGTAACAACGGGATGTCTGTAACAATTGTTACGAACAATGAATAGTAATGCCTACACGTGTAGTAGCCACGCGTCGACAGTTTTATATCCTTAATCCAAGTATTACAATTTATTACTGGTTAAGTACCTAGTGCTTTAGACTTGTGTTGTGTCTTGTGTGTGACACCTTCATTATGTGTAGAGACGTTAATCAAACACGTTCATCTTTTATGATATGTTTGTATTTCTACTTGGGGACTGTCACCTATCTGCGGCTTTTCGTCTCAGGAATATATTAACCAAAAACATACATACATACACTCACACCTTTTTCCAACGCCATCTCCACTTACTACGATCCTCAAATACTCATAATCAAAACATTTCTACCAAATCCTGCAATGAAGCAAGCAATGAATCCAAACTTTTGCGATATAAAATGCTTACTGGTGAATCGAAACTAGAGTCCCAGTCCATTAAACATGACACCACTCGATTGACTATTGATTTTTCAGTGAACATATTCTGGTTCACATTCAACTAGATAAGTAGTTCTTTATTACCTACGTCATCATTTTGTATGATGCCTTCATTAGTATCCATGTCGCTGTCATTTATTTATTAATGTGACACAAATTTTAACTACCTCAATTTTGTGCATATTATAGTAATTCACTAAGACTTTATTTCAGCCTTAGTGAATGACTATATTTTATGCACAAAATTCAGGTAGCTACAATTTGTGTCACATTAAGAAATGAATGATTAACGTCATACGAATAGGATTGATATAATTTTTCGAGCTGTATAATTAAATAACCAATCAAGAAAGAAAAAAGAAAGATAATAAAATTCAAAATAAGTAGCATTAAGTATGGAAGATTCCTAATTAATATTATTCATACTTAATTATGTTTTCCAGCTGCTTCAACCTTGTAAGGAATCCGTGATAAGTGTTAGCTTGGTCATTCATTACGTATTCTCTTTGCAAGGTACGACTTTCTTCTATGTCAGTAGCGTCATGTTGGTGCCTATTAATTTATCTTTCATTCATTAGATTTAATTTGAAAAGTGCAAGTGGAAGATTTCTATTATATTGTGAAGTTGTGGTAGTAGATTAACTTCTATACAAAATTTTGACAAAATAACTACGTACATGTAGTTCTCCGTCGTTCAGTGGAGTCTCCATTATAAAAGTCACAGCAAATTGAGCAATGGGGCTTAAAATCATACAGTACACTCAGTAAATTAAATTCTTATATGATTTCAACACAAATCTTAAAGAAAGATTAAACAAAATATGGTAAAATGACAAACATTCAAGCCACCGAATTTAGAGTATTTCGCAAGTCCAAACCATTTAGTTTTTGTAGTAACTCTCAAATATAAAAACCAAAAAGCTTAAGCTGATTCAATTACGCCGAAACAGGCGAATGCAATTGGTCATTATTTACAATATACGTAAGAAAATTTCCGTCAAGAGCCGATAAGACAACTCAGAGCGGCGTGGGAAGATGAATCACCAGTTGATGTCATTGACGATGACCAAATTTGACTTATTGTAAACACCTGATAAATGAGCCATAATCACTATTTTTGCATCTCTGCAACACAAATTGAAAACTGGATTTCTAGTTCAACTTTTTACAAACTGAATCCGAGTCGGTCAAATAGTCCAATGAATGAGTGCAACAAATATACAGTACATTGACATTATACAAACTACATTAGAACGCTTGGACTGAGTTTTTGTTACGCCGAAGCCGTATCGCATTGTCGACTGAGTTATAACAGGCGTGACAAAAGCACAATCCATTACAGTCAAACAAAACACCATAACAAGCCGTTCGTGTGCAAATCATAGATCGTGGAGCAACGTAATCGAAAAAAAGAGTGAAAATAAAAAATAAGGTGGTATCGGAGTGGCGCAGCACGATGTGCGTGCGCGTTGAGCTCCGGCGTGCGAATGATGCGTTTAGTAAGTGCGTAAACTGTACCGATCGTGAGTTGCGCACGGGCAGCGTGTGTCCGGAGTCTGCCGCGGCGTCTCCCTCGGCGCCCTCCCGCAGGAATCCGCCGTCGTCCGACGACGAGCCGGACGGGTCCTTCGTGGCCATGTCAAACATACACGTGCCAATGATACATGACAAAACACGGTGCAACAACTTACTGAACGCTCCGGCGCTTCGCCCTCCGCCTGCGTCATTTATTATAAACAGAGTCACAAACGAGGTGCGTCCCTAATGGACTAGCTTCGAGTTGAAAGTGAAACTGAAATGCTTGCACGGCTTGTGGAAAATCGATGCGACCGGTGTCCGGCATGCGTCAAACGTAGGTACCCATGGAAGGTCGTCTATACGACTAACCATCAATCATCGTGGGACCGAGAGCCGGCCACTACTTAGCACGCGATCAGCCGGTGTTTTCGTAAACATCGATATTATCTAGCTAGATACATGTCACTTATCTACCGCTGTACCTATATCTAAACAGTGTTCGAGCTTTATCGTGATTACAGCGGCGTGCTCTAACAAACTGCGTTGCCTTGGCAACGGTGCATCTTACAGAAAAAAAAAACATTTCGTCAAGCGATGATCGCTACCGTGCTAGTTGCAAATAGTCACCTGCCAACTGTAGATGTATGGGAACATATTTTCTACATTTTCTCCAGCGGTTGTGCGACAACCGTGACACCGATGCAATTTTTGTCATGCATTGACAGGGCTTCGATTATTTCGACACTGCACACCCAGCAAAAGC
This sequence comes from Cosmia trapezina, assembly GCA_905163495.3. Classification (NCBI taxonomy): domain Eukaryota; kingdom Metazoa; phylum Arthropoda; class Insecta; order Lepidoptera; family Noctuidae; genus Cosmia; species Cosmia trapezina. The sequence continues at coordinate 3,720,559 of LR991021.1, forward strand.
CGGCTTTGCTAAATGAGCGATTTAGAAAAGTTCATAATGAATATTTTAATTTGGGACAGGTGTCGTGGCGTCATGGGCAGAGGGCACATTCGCCTTACGCGGATATGTCAGCACAACTGTGGCGTGGCGTCTATTAGCAACTGTTCTCCAAAACCCAAACAATGAGAGTGATCGCGGCTTGGTACGCGATTCGGACGCCCTTACTAATCGATAAAACTAACTAAAGCTTTATCGCTAAAGTTAACAATCGATTAGAGGCGCAAACTGTAGGCGAAAGCAAGCAAATGGCGACTGCAGGCTTTCAGCAAAAATTAGGTCGATTTGACCTTTGTTGTTGCCGTGAGGAAATGCTTTAAGGTCTGGTCACATCGCAATTTTGAACGTTGCGTTTCTTTTACGCTTTGATAAGGATAGGTACCAGGAAATCGTGTTATGGGTTTTGTTCTTTGACTTCTTATTTACGCCAAAGTTATCAAAATACGGCAGTGCTGTTTGCACGTTTTTAGTGATATTCTTTTTTTTTTAACAATCGTCTACGAGGACCGAACTTCATTTTGACGTTTGGTCTGATCTGAACCCACCGAACGAAATAGAAAAAGTGTAGTAGGAAACGTCCGAACTTTCGCCCGATACTTCGGATTTGTCGCTCCGGAGTAGGTAGACCCCCAGGTTTATCCTCAAACCGATTTTTTCATTGACCGATGAAACTCTTGAGCTAGCCAGACTTTTTTTTCGTGGCTACTAATTTGTTTTATACATAAACTTAACCAAAACCCATACTTAACACGATTTCCTGATAACCCTTAAGGCTGCAGTCTTGCAAAATTCACTCGCGGCGAATTATTTGCGCAACTTTGTATTTTTTTTTAAACAAAAGTAATGAAATAACATGAAATATTATTATAGTACGTGAATAACCATAATATAAGTAATAGATGGTAGTTTTTTTTAAGTTCATCTGGGTGGATTATGTTAGGTAAATCAACCGTTAAATACAGCTCTTTCGCGCCAACAACGATTCGAGTTATGTTTGTGCACTTGCATTGGGCAATACAAATTTTATTTAGAAAATCTGTTCAGCGCATAATTGTTTCCATATTCTTGTCTTCAAAATGCGCTGATTACTTTTTTTAAATTATCTTTCATTTTCTTAATTCAGATGTCACAATGTCATCGAAATTCTCTGTTTTTATCTCTTAATAAACGGTTTGTTTCATAATAACAAAGCATCGTATGCATGTAAAAGTTGGTTAATTTAATGCCAAGAGTTCAATAAAGCAAACACTAAAAAAAAATTGCACCTAAATCACCTTACTCTAACAATAATAACAATCTCAAAAGACCTCCAAAACAGAGTTTATGAACAAGAATTGCGAGGGAAATTTCTTAGTTGGTCGGAGCGTTTTGGAGGTCTTTTGAGATTATTATTATGGTTAGACTAAGGTGATTTAGATGCTATTTTTTTTAGTATTTGCTTTATTGAACTCTTGGGATTAAACCAACCAAATCTTACATGCATACGATGCTTTGTTATTATGAAACAAACCGTTTATTAAGAGATAAAAACAGAGAATTTCGATGACATTGTGACATCTGAATTAAGAAAATGAAAGGTAATCAAAAAAAAGTAATCAGCGCATTTTGAAGACAAGAATATGGAAACAATTATGCGCTGAACAGATTTTCTAAATAAAATTTGTATTGCCCAATGCAAGTGCACAAACATAACTCGAATCGTTGTTGGCGCGAAAGAGCTGTATTTAACGCTTGATTTACCTAACATAATCCACCCAGATGAACTTAAAAAAAACTACCATCTATTACTTATATTATGGTTATTCACGTACTATAATAATATTTCATGTTATTTCATTACTTTCGTTTAAAAAAAAACACAAAGTTGCGCAAATAATTCGCCGCGAGTGAATTTTGCAAGACTGCAGCCTTAATGCAAGTCAGAAAATCACAAAAGTTGGATAAGAATTTTCACAGTGAATCTACTACTGTTACTGGAAGATTAGCAATCACCTTCAAATGAAATAGGCTACGTTAAGTATATGTTGTTGCAACTAGAAGTCCCCGATCCGTGCCAAGCAATATGAGCAGACCTTAACAACTAGAATTTATTGCACTGAAGTTTATAATAGAGTTAACGGGGCTAAAATAAATTGGACTGTAATGAAAGCAAGGCTGCCACGTTCCTGCATCACCTACGTATAATAATGTACTCATTGCTATAAATATTAATTTAAAAACAGTCATGATGCAATATGTGATTAGTACACGGTTGGTTGTATGAATGAATTAAATCATTTTGTTATCATCACCGACTTAGATGATACTATTAGTAACACATAACAAATTCAAGCACAAAACTAATCTATCACGGTATGCGTACAAATGAATCGAATGAAAAAAAAACTATTCGTGATTTAGGTACTAATCGATCACGCTTGACGAAAAATTTAAACTATAAAACGACTAACATCATTTGATTCTGTACTAGGCACGAATGAATTCCAAGGAGATGTTTATAAAACAATCTAATGCAAGCATTATGACAATGTTTTCCACTAATCGATCACGCTTGACGAAAAAGGAAAGAATAAAACTAACATAGACCGACTTCTTATCGAAGTGTTTCCCTTACCCTGGCGAGTTTGTTGGGCATCGGCTGTAGGTGTGGTGTGTGGTGTCTGGGGGTTCCGACTGCGAGCTCCGGGTTGAGGGCCAGGATGGCGTCAATCTCCACCTCCTTGCCCTTGGTCTCGCCACGCTCGTACCATTCCACTGTGACTGACCTCGTCTCCAAGTTGACCCCGGAGACGATTGCCGAATGGATGCGGCCTGGAAATGGTAAAATTTAACAGTTATTGTAAGATCCTTCTAGACGTAGTGACTGTGACTATTTTCAAGGATTGCGGTGATGTTTCTGTAACGGAGTTTAATTTTAAAATTCATTAATTATTTCATGGGTGTTACAATACAAAAAGCTTGTGGCTAAGAAATATCAGCAGCACGAGTCGATCGATCAGGTTAAGCTAGGCTTGTTGCGGTTGGTCCGTGGATGGGCGACCATCTTACATACCGAGACCCCTCCGTGCCTCAGAAAACACGTTAAGCCGTTGGTCCCGGCTGTCATTCGTGGATCTTTGACAGGCGTTGCCGGTCGACAGAAGGCCGAAAGTCTGGCAAACAGTGTTACCAAGGGGTATCGTACTACCCAATAACTGGGTTGTGGAGGCCAGATATGCAGTCGCTCCAAGCAAAATACTGGTATTCATCCGGTTAGACTGGAAGCCGACGCCAACATAGTTGGAAAAAAAGCTAGGCAAATGATGATTTCATGGGTTACAATACAACCACTTTTCTTTCTTACTTCTATGCTTAAAAAAGATAAACATTACCCCTCTTACAAATAAAACACGGAATAAAGTTATATCAGGAATAACCATACATTTTCATAGGTTTAAACTTGCAATAACTTTATTCTGTGTTTATTAGTAAGACGGTACGAATTTTGGTTTAAACCCTATAAAACCTGTACTTATACCCAGTTATAGGTCGAAACATTCATGAGCCATTCTGAAGAATTCAAATCACAATATAAAAGACAGCATAGTAATGACCTCTTGAAAAGGCTGTACAAACACATGTATGAGTGCAAAGCCATTGGCAAATTTAAACAGTTGTTGTATTGAAACTATGGAAAGATTTTCATTCGAAAACAAATTACGATGAAAAAGTCTGGAAAAATTGGCAAAAACAATTTCATCAAAGGAGTTAGGTTTTTAGGTTGAAATGTGGATTCGTCAGACATGACTACATAAAATATTATGCCAAAACCGTTATACAAATTGCTGGCGCCACAATTTTGGTGCAAAGTACGAAGATAAATTATGAGCATCTCGCAAGGATAGTATGTGTTGCAGTTTAACTTCTTCAGTATCTTGTCTTAAATTGAAGATAGTCAACTTAAGGCAACTTCGGAAGTGCAGTTTTCAAGTTGAAAAATTTTGCTTTCTATTTTCTCCTGCCGAATCGTCGCATTCCTAATCAATTAATAGTATGAAACGGATAGTAGACGGATAGTAATAGAACAACATAATATACCAAGGCTACATGATAAGGTAACAGTTAAGTCACAGTCTAATTAAACACATACATATATCTCTATATATGATGCTGACAAGGGGACGGAATCGTCTGCGACAAAAGTGGGGGTGACTAGACGCATTAAACAAACTGCCTTGTGTGGCTGCGCGGTTTATAAAAACGCAGCAAACTATTGTTTCTCTAATATGATGTCAGTCTATGTATTGTTTACTGAATAAACATCCGCTGAGCGCCTGCAACTGGATCTGGTTAAGGCGAAATAGAAATTTTGAATTTCGCGGGCTACCCTGGCGCATCAACCTTAAAGATGTGGCGAATACGACAGACGCATAAATTTTTAAGAATCCTAAAACATTTCATTTAAAAATAGGTGCCATACCAAAACACAAGATATCAAAGATATCGAATTATTCATGAAGCAAGCAAAGCAAGGAAAGTTAATATTGGCGTGACTGTCAGTCACCGCTGTGGATTTTTGGCACACAACATAACTGAACATAAAACGCGAATGAACGTACATAATTTGATAAAAGAACCCTCGACATATTCACAAGTGAGTGAATTTTCTCAGTTTTTACGGGCAGCACCGAATTTTGTGAACATATCTTATGAAATCTGGCTAGAACAGCTGGCATCGCACGTTTCAGAGACAAGATAGAGTTGTTACAGCATCCTCATCAATTCCTACAAAGATCACGGTCAATAACGACAGTGAAATGTCAAAGCAAACAAAGAGCTAATTATAGAGCCGGACAAGGTCGCCGACCTTCCCCAGTTCCCGACGCGCCCCTTTATTGCCGTGAGTATAAACAAAACGACCAACATTTCGAAAACGTATCACGTAAACAATAGGGAGTTTTAATTTCGTTTTCCGACCTTGTTCAGAATCAAGTGGTTCCTTGGCTTTATAATGGTCACCACTGTTTGTGATCATCTCTTGTATTCCGTTGGTTTCCCAGCAGTATGTAATGGTATTCAATAGGCAGAACAAGATATAGCCTACACTTACGTCAAGAATTACAAGTGCTTTCATGATTGCTGAGTTTTGTGCCAGCTATTTCTTATCGATCAGATCGTTTATGGAAATTTAAAAGCGCTTTGCATCGAGTTATTGCCTTATTCGATTGGTATGAGTCATCGCCTCATTATCGGTTACTAAGGATAAGGTAAGTGGTAGTTGAAGTGAAGACCTAAGCTTAGCATTTGCCAATGGCGAGTAGGTATCACACTCATGAGAATACACAGACGCCAGCACATCAAGCCACCCGAAACTGACAAATTTTCCCAATCAACCTTGAACCTAATGCTTTAGCGATAAATATGAAAATCTATTAAAGAAATTTGACAGATTGTAGTAGTTTGATGTGCTGGCGTCTGTATACTAAAATTACAAAGAAACAGGGAGAATATTTATGATGGAATGTCTTGCGCCAATGGCATGGGAATGTATGTAAATAAAAACAAAAAGAAGTTCTTTGAAAGTCAAAACAGTTAGCTCGTAGGTAAACAAGGTATTATTTAATAATAGGCCAACGACCAGAATGATGTAACGCTGAAATATTATCCGGTCAAGGCTGTCGACCTGACGTCGACCGATACTTTTAACACGTTTCGTACATTGCATTGAATGTTCACTGAATATTGAACATAAGAATGATAGAAACAAGGAAAACTTTAATTTGATAAAACAGAACATAAACACACATAGGAGCAGTATGAAAGAAGAGTATGACATACATGTTGGTGGATATATCGAGTCGAAAAAGCTTAACCACAGATTAATTAACGTCCTGGTAATTTGATAAAACAGAACATAAACATACAGAGGAGCAGTATGAAAGAAGAGTATGACATACATATTGGTGGATATATCGAGTCGAAAAACTTAACCACAGAATAAGGTCCTGGTATATGGCTGAACCAAATATGCATAATTGCCACTTTGCCAGTGGGAAACGTCAGAGAGGTTTGACAAGTGCTAAAAACTGTGGTCTGGTGGTGGTCTGGTCTGGTGGGTGGTGGTGGTCTGGTGGTGGTGGTGGTCTGGTCTGGTCCTGGTGGTCTGGTCTGGTGGTGGTGGTGGTGCTGGTGGTGGGACCTTTGCACGATTAATTTATGCAGGAATACATTTTGTAAATCGTCACTAATTTGACGTGATTCACTAGTGCTGTAAAGCGCTATAATCGATCACAAAAACAAATCGTCACCTCGTAAACGTAAGTACCTAGAAAGCGATTTTTTATATGAAAATCGAACAAAAGCGACGTACGCAGAACAGATTATGCTTACATTGTGTTCGCAGAGCATTGTGATAAGGTCGTACGCATCAACTGAGCCAGTAATAAATTATCCGAGCGGAATACCGCAGACGAGGCGTACATCGAAATAATTCATGCTTTCACTGCATTTCCTACACAGGCAATAGTAGGCATAGGCAATGTAGGCACACCGTTTTTAAGGTTTCGTTCCGTACCTCAAGAGGAAAAAACCGGCCAGGTGCGTGTCGGACCACACACAATGAAGGGTTCCGTAGTTGAATAGAATTTATCGCAAAAATAATCCTAACAAAAAAAATTATGTGTTAAAATTACAAATTAATAATTTTTGGACTTTTTGCTTTACTTGTGCTGTAAGAGCTTGCATCTTGCCAAATTAATTTCATGATTCTAGGTCAACGGGAAGTACCTACTCTATAGGTTTTGATTTACTTGTGAGTATCAAAATATGCCGCATAAAACGGCCGTATTTTTTTATTGAGTTGACTTAAAAGCTTGATTTTTAGGGTTCCGTACCTCAAAAGGAAAAAAACGGAACCCTTATAGGATCACTCGTGTGTCTGTCTGTCTGTCTGTCTGTCTGTCTGTCTGTCCGTCTGTCCGTCTGTCACAGCCAATTTGCTCCAAATCTAATGGACCGATTAAGTTAAAATTTGGTACACATATGGATTTCTGTGACCCCAACACGTACAGCTAAAGTAAATATATGAATTTTGAATATGAGAGTCACTTTTAGGGGGAAAATAAGAAAAAAAAAAAATATATATTTGTAAACTGTACCGAATGACATATCAAATGAAAGGGCTTACTATGAGGGTCTCAAATATATTTTTTTTATAATTTTAAAATTTATTGTTTTAAAGTTATTTAAGAAAATAGACGAAAATTGACCATTCCCCCCCCCCTTATCTCCGAAACTACTGAGCCTAAAATTTTGAAAAAAATATAGAAATTAGTTCTATACCTGTAGATTACAGGAAAACCTATAAGAAGTCTGTGGTCTTAAAATAACATGGTAAATGTATATATATAAAAAAATCAAAGTCCTGACTGAGTCACTGACTAATATACCAACGCACAGCCCAAACCAATAGACCTAGAGACTTGAAATTTTGCACATAGATACCTTATATAGTGTAAACATCCACTAAGGAAGGATTTTTGGAAATTCCATCCCTAAGGGGTAAAACAAGGTATGAAAGTTTGTATTAAAAATCCTATCCTTTGAGTGAATAGACTTGAAACTTAGCACGAATATTCATCTAAGTAAATTATAAAGTTTATCATTTTTACTTTTCCTAAACTACCCCCTAAGGAGGGATTGGGGGTGTCAAAGTTTGTATGGAGGAACTTTAACACGCGGTCCGATTAACTCAAAACTCAGTTTTTATACTTGAGACCAAAAATTAAGACTAACGTGTATTAGGGTTTTCCAAAAATCTACCCCTAAGGGGTGAAAAGTTAATTTTATAGCGGAGGATTTTATTGGGGCCTTGATTAACTCTAAAATTGGTGTAAATAATGTTTGAGTCAAGTTATGGAAACATACCAGACGATTTTTGAAATTCTTTAGGTATCTGTGTTCGTGAAAACAGAGATACAGTTTATATGAAAAATCTTAGTAATTTGGTTAATGAACTTGAAACTTAGCACAAATACTTGCATAATTAAGTAATAATGTTTGTCATTATTAGTTTTTCAAAACTACGCCTCAAATGAGGTTAAGGGATGTTAAAGTTTATATAGAAGAATTTTAAAGCGCAGTCCGATTAAAAAAATGGTACTTTGAGTCAAGTTAGGAAACTTGCCAAACGAATTTTCACCGATTTTGACGGCATATAGCTGATGTTTTAAGGAGTAACTTAGGCTATTTTTATTTTAGAAAAATAGTTAGGGTTCCGCGCAAGAAAATTAAAATCCATGAAATCAGACAACCACGTACAGCCCAGTACAAACTTACTAAGCCTCCGCTGTCTATTACGGCTATAACAACAAATAATAATAATAAAGCAAAGTTAAAAGTTTTCATTTTGAAAAAAAAATAGAAATTTTAATCTAGCATGTGGGGTGTCATGTCATTATTTCATCACCGCTGCTCTCAAAACGGTGAAGGAAAACATCGTGAGGAAACCGGCATGTCCTAGAACCAAAAATTCGAAGACATGTGACATCTACCAACCCGCACTGGGCCCGCGTGGTGGATTACGGCCCACTCCCTCTCACCGAGAGGAGGCCTGTGTCCCAGCAGTGGGAACATTATAGGCTGATTATGTGTTATGTGGGGTGTCATCGTCTAGAACTCATTGAGTAGAGTACAAACATATATTTTTTTATCTTTTAAAATTAAGAAATAGGGGGCCGTAAAAGTTGTAAATTTTAGACCATTTTTGTACGAGCTCTAGCACAACAATTCAACAAATTAGGAATTTTAAACTTCTTTATACCATGTAAGTACCATGAATACTGTATTTAATCAACAATACTGAAAACGGCGATTCATAAGGTATTTTGTTTAAACATGGGTGATTTTCTGCAACTGCAAAAAATAACCTTGTAATTCACAGTATCATTATAAAATAAGTAAAAAGTTATCTTTGCGATTCTTAAACATATAATATGGTACGGAACCCTTCGTGCGCGAGTCCGACTCGCACTTGACCGGTTTTTTTTTATAACTCGTGACCATAGACTTATTGGTAAGCTTAGTAAGCTTGGTTTAGCTCGGTGTGTAAGTGAAATGGCTTTATGGCTGTCTAGTTTGACGCACGAGTTAGAAGATTCTCACGCGCACCAGAATTATGTCGTAAAAGTGCAAATAAAATCGTATAAAATTAGAAATTAACTATTTAATAAAAAGTAATCCATCACTGGATGCAGTTTGGAATTTGACATTTGATGGTATATTTTTAATTATAATTATAATTGCTAATGAAGGGATAAACAGCTTTTAAAGATTATTAGGAGGTATGTTTAAAATTTTTTTTGGTGCATTAAAGTATGTTTAATTATGTTTTGGCTTCCATCACTGTATGCGAAAAGGACTTGAAAATATCATATTTTTTTTACATGTCAAAATTATTTACGGTTTATGAGATACACAGCTTTAAAAAACCACCTTTTTGATCGTTTTCAGGAAATCTGCGCCATAAGGATGATGCGCAGTGGTAGACCGCGAAATTATTTTTTTTTTGAGTTTTTTGCAATTTGCAGGTCCGTGTCAGGTTCTATCTTGATCAAAGTATGATACGCGGAAATAAAACATATGTATATAATTTTAACCATAAAAATCATCAATACATCTCTCTAAGTTACATTTCGTGCAGATTCGTTAGATTTCGTTCGTTTGACGAATCTGCACGAAATGTAACTTAGAGAGATGTATTGATGATTTTTATGGTTAAAATTATATAAATAGGTACATATGTTTTATCTCCGCGTATCAAGATACAACCTGACACGGACCTGCAAATTGCAAAAAAAAACCCAAAAAAAATTGAATTTCGTGGGCTACACAGCGCAATCACCTTAATTTCAACTTGATACCTCTACGCGTTCCTGAGAAAAAGGGTCTTGACAGACTGACTTTTTTTAATTTTCTAATTTTCCTCCAAATGTGAACCCCATATTAAAAATTCATTTATTTACGTTACACGTTCATGTTTCACAGAAATACATGTGTACCAAATTACAACATAATTTGTGCAGTAGATTCGGAGCATCGGCTGTGACAGACGGACAGACAAACACGCGAGTGATCCTATAAGGGTTCAGTTTTTTCATTAGGACGTACGAAATCCTAAAAATACCCACAACTTTTTTTTTTGCATTTAATACCCATTCATTACTAGGTACACAAAACCATAACGCGACTAGTTATGTTAAATAAGACAAATGCAAAACTATTATCTTCAAAATTAAAATGTCATCGAGAAAATACTCTTCAAGTCACTTTCATCGTCTGTCTTCAAGAAAAAGATTTTAATCAGCATTCTTTGACTGACAGCTGGCACGCATATAGCAACATCGAACCGCCTCCTACAAATAAATACTTAGATAAACATTCTTCATTCACTTCCCCATTTCGCAGTACGTAGGTAGCTTCAGATATTGAACACACTGCCGTCACCATGGTTACGCTCGGCGGACCTAATGAAAGTGGAACGAATCACCGAAATAAAGCAAGCAAAAAACACCGTTATTGGAAATATGCTTTGCGATACGTCCACAGTCACGTTTGTGAACAAACGTTGGCTGTGCATTGGTTTATTTGTTCAACGAATTCAATTATTGTTTGAACAGAAGCTCCACCTCTTTGTAGCCTTCTCTGATTTTGTGATTTTTCGGCTTTTGAGGGGTGCCATCGATCTCATAATGTACTGCAGAAGTAGTAGTCCAGGGTTCAGGAGTAAATTTCCCCATGTTAACTCATATACAAGAAGACAGCTTTGGCTTCATTCACTGATGTCGCCATGAGGTTTCCATAATAACGCTCCATGGTATAGTACCAAATATTTTTATTACCAAAGCATACGAAAAGTTTGAATTTAGCCCTTTGTTTAAAGTACGACCCCTGTTCATTGCTTATGGTGTTCGTATTTCCCATAAAACGTGACTAGTGATAACCGCAGTTATCAAGGACGCCAGAAGTTCGAACAACGACTGATTTCACTCTCACCTGATAATTTCATTTGTTGCGTTAAATCAATCAATATTTTATTAGCGTGGCGTGATTTGTGCGATGTCCAATCTGATATACAGCTTGATTAATGTATTAAACGCTGATTAGTCTTGTAACGAATAGGATGACTTTTCAATTCCACTAATTAAACATAAAATATTGCGGTGGATCTCCTTGTTCATTCAAGCACTGTATTTGTATTTTAGCACTCATTCGTTCTTTGGTACGAATCGTAACCATTCTAGCCTCGACTGCTATCAAACTCTTTCAATCTTCTAGTCGCAATTTGTTTATTTGTATATTTTGAATATTCAATCTACCATCAGAGATGGCGCCACCTATCACAATTAGTAATATAACTAAACAAGCTTGGCACTGTCATACTGAATTGCCGCAGTCATGTTTCCTATACCGTTATGACTTATGACAAATGATTTTTTTTTTTAATCATAGACAAGGTTTGAATGGATATTGTCACGAGTAGTCACGACACCTCGAAATCGTGTTGTCCAATGTACATTTGTATTATTTAATACACAAGGTCCATCCACCAACTCACACTGGGCTCGCATGGTGGATTTACAGCCTCTCTCTTTCACAATGAAGAATCCTGTGTCCCAGCAGTGAGAACGTTATAGGCTGATTATTTTAACACAAGGTATTAAGGCGCAGATTTCCTGAAAACGATCAAAAAGGTGGTTTTTTAAAGCTGTGTATCTCACAAACCGTAAATAATTTTGACATGTAAAAAAAATATGATATTTTCAAGTCCTTTTCGCATACAGTGATGGAAGCCAAAACATAATTAAACATACTTTAATGCACCAAAAAAATCTTTAAACATACCTCCTAATAATTTTTAAAAGCTGTTTATCCCTTCATTAGCAATTATAATTATAATTAAAAATATACCATGAAATGTCAAATTCCAAACTGCATCCAGTGATGGATTACTTTTTATTAAATAGTTAATTTCTAATTTTATACGATTTTATTTGCACTTTTACGACATAATACCGGTGCGCGTGAGAATCTTCTATCTCGCGCGTCAAACTAGACAGCCATAAAGCCATTTCACTTACACACCGAGCTGAACCAAGTTTGGAACCAGGGCCTTAAACAAAACATCAGGGATATAGAAATTAGTTCACAAACATTTATATTAACTAAATTAAGTGGGTGTAAGTACCTAATTATGCAAATATTGGCCAACACCTCCGTTTATGCACAAATGGGTTAGGTTGCAAAACGACTAACAATTTTGGGGTGCCTTGCGAAAATTGGCCTCGAGAATGAAGTTTCAAATTACTGTCTTGTGCCATATGCAAGCTAATGTAAGGTAAACATGTGTTTACTTCAAAGGAATACGATCAAAGGAGGTTTTACACGGAAAGAAGGCCTTTAATTGCTGGAAACAGATATGAAAGATGGACACTAAGTAATTAAGGTGATACGTAAAAAGTAAACTGAGCGGGAATAAGAAAGTGACAAAGTCAGTTACTTCCACATGCGAAAAAAAGAGAGCGCAACAACGCGCTGGAACCAAAATAAAAGCGCCGAATGAAATAAAAATTGTTTAAAAATAAATTAAGCTATCAAAATTATGTTCAGCCAGAATTTTCAATTACCTAATACGCACATTTTAAATGCAATTTTGCAATGAAATTACTTAGGATTTTAGAATTATAGAAGAAAACATAAAAAGTAGAGGTCTTTTCGGAATTAAATTCTATCGAGGAAATTTAACCCAATCGTGTTTTCCTTCAGTCAAAGTATTAATTAAATAGTCAATAAACATATATCCAAAAATTAAATCCATACATTCTGCAATAGTGAAATAAATGGTTGCGAAAAAGCCTCCAACTTATTTTGGTAGCGCCTTAAGTAGCAATAATAGTACAAAAAAATTTTGCAGTACCCAAAGGTGTTCAAGTTAGGAGACTTGGTGAATAGAGACCACGAAGCCAAGACCAAGAGGCCATGTCCGAGTGGGCTGTCGCAAGATAGGCTAAAGTATTAGTTAAAGCCTAGATTACAATAATTTAGTAGTCAATGTAGTTTGTGTGTGTGATTGCTGTTTGCTGGAGCCACTGGGTGATTCGTTCATTACAATTATTATCTTGGGCTGATAGTGTAATTAAGTTCTTGTAGTTGTAACTAAACAGAGTTTGTTGCGCTACTTCTACTCCCCAGCCCATACAATAGGAAGTGGAGTGGGCGCTTTGGGGCTGTATATTAGACCTCCAAGAGAGTTGATCCACAACTCTATTAATTAATGATTCTTGAGTTTTGATATAATACTCTATTGTCTAGTAATTCTTGAATTTCGTATTCTTTTCCTCCGACCAATAATATGCTTTTAAGAGAGTTTATCCAAAACTCTATTAAATAATGATTACTGAGTTTCTATTCTCAACTCTATTATCAATAATTCTTGAATGTTGTATTCTTTATCTCAGACCAATACTTCGGTCAGACTGACATGAACACGTGTCTTGATAAAGAGATAAATAAAAGAAACCTAATGCGCCAAAACTAAAAAGAACCAAATCAAATAAAAACAGAGCAAGTTTTTCTGGAGCCTAATTGGATTAATCTTAAACGATGGCAACAAAAATAAAACGAAAAAAAAAAATGCAACTAAAAAAACTAGTTCGTATCGTAACTCATCGGAGTAGCTGCGAAAGTGCGTACATCCGGATATCAGCGATTTTCATACCGGCGCAGGCGACGTGCCATCGCGATGCAATGACAGGACATCGATACGAGAAAAAACTATACAATGCCTGTCTATAAATCAGAACGTTTAAATCATATCGGTATTAATTGACGGTTTAGCTCGAGATAAATGTTTATCGCGTCTTTTATTCTGCGTTGAATAGGAAACTCGGCGTCTGGATTGCCGTCGTCTCTGGTGATTGGGAATACTGATCACACAGCTTATAATTGTCTATCTGGATGAGAAGGAGAGAGGAATAGAGAATCACGGCATTGACAAATCAAAATATTTATCTTTATTTTAACATGTCAAACAGCCAATGTCATGAGAATGTTGTTGGAGTACGAAACAGGATATTGATAAATGAAGACAGTGCAAAAAAAATTAAACAATAGCTGTAAACCCACAAATATCTTAAGACTAATATTAGAACCGTTAACAATTTCACGTAAAACTATCCATATCTTTAATTAAGGAAGTAGTCGGTATGCTTGCATCCTCTTTAGCAAAAGGGACCTGGCGAAAACGTTTTGGGGAAGAACACTACTAGCAAATACATACTCCTGGGCCAGACTAGTATTAGTGGAACGGAATATTCGTGACGTCGCCAAAATTGGCATTCATTTTGTGTATGGGCATCACGACAAGACAAAAAATGCTAGCCCCCGATATTGCAAGTACATCGTACAACAGCTTTTGGCAAAAGGGCTGAAAACAGTACACACACAGCATTCATGGATAAGAAACGCACGTAATTTTATGCATAGCTATAATAATTGAAGTTTATCTAAAGCGATAAGACATTGCATGAATATAAATGGTCTTTATAATACTTATCAAAGAACCTGATATAATAATACGCATCATTAATGTATTTTCACTTCCTACAGCGATACATAAAAACAAGTTGCTCTCATGTAATAAATATTTAGATAATAATTTGCTCACAGAATTAATGTACGGGAACGGAGTAAACTTGCTAATTAATATATAATCAATTTAATAGTCAAGTGGTGGAGGGCGTGTTGTTTCAATTATCACGGGCTTGCATCTGACCCAATTGAAGTATGGCGGTTACCCGATTACTGGGTCAAGGGCGATTGGTTTGTTTGATGGATGGCATCTAGATGTGCCGAAACTGATATTAGATTTTGCTTTCTATGCAAGTCTATCATCTGATTCCAGCAAGTAGTTTAATGTTCTATTGGTTGCTACTTTGGTAGAAGTCTAAACACATTCCCCCTTACTTATAAAGTTACCGAGACGTCTATACGTCAAAAATATATGGATAAACAGACGCTAATCATTACATAACTTATGTATGATGCAGGAAATACATTGGCAGCACACCGATGGCAGCTGCAATTTTAAAGAATATGTGAAGATTACAAATGGACATTTAAGCAAGCTTTTAAATTACCAACAGAAGCTTGGACAGCACATGACCTATAAATAAACGAATAGTGCAAAAATCACTTTGAACACATAAATAACAGACAAAAGAAATTGCAAAAACTGGATATTATGCTACAATCGCATGAGACGGTGCACGCAACATGTCGCTAACTGAAAGCATTCGTTTTGGAGATGACAGTAATTAATACAGCGCCATTGTTCCTTCTGCACCTGTCGCATAAACTCTTGAAGAAGAAATCGTTAACGCTGCGCCGTGTTAAGAAAAAATAAGCTCTGCCGTTTCTGGGGTTGATGTTATAATAGAAATTGTGATAGCTGTTGTAAGATTATGAGTCACGCGAGGATTTGTGTTGTATCCGCATCATAGCGATAGTTCGTGTATTGTTTGGGTAAGAATCAAAATACTCCACACGGAAATAATAAGGACTGAAAATAAAAAATCCATTATTTGACGCATCGGTTGACGGACCTTTTTGCTGCAAAAATATTGGTTCGAGACCTGAATAATTCAGACTATAACCCGTAACAGTAGGCACTAAATGAATATGGTGAGAATGACATTAAGAAGAATCTGATAAGAAGCAACAATAAAATAATGTGCACTAATAGATCATCCCACAATAGAAACCACTCATCAAGAGTTGTTACTTTTACAAGAGTAATTGAGGTAACAAGCATTTAATAGCTGAGTAATTAGAATGATAGAGGAGCAGTGGACTTTAAAAGAATAGTCCAAAAAAGCTGTATCCATTACGAGTGCCATGTGTTCAGAACCGTTTATTGCATCAAACGCGAAACGCGTGACGTTTCACTTGACGTAGGTGATAATTTTACTAATCATGATAATTAATACGTCATTAGGCACACGATGACTTAGAATTAGGTTGCCAAGTAAATATAGACTGAAAACCCAGCATTGTAGAGTTAAAACTGTGGCCGGGTCATAATTTTCATGAAAACCCAATATTCCGGATATCAATTGTGTTCATGTTCGTTACAAGACATTACCTTACGCACTGAATACTCAAGTGTCTTTAACGGTAGTCCAAGATTCATGATCAGCGATCGATCCTTAAATAAATCCTAGGAAACACCAGCTGAACCATGGAATACGTGGCGTAGTGCCAAAAGCGTACCTATGACCACATTATTGAAAACTTTCTTTGTTGGTTTGTATGAGGAAATGAGAGATCATTATACGCTGGTCACATGGCCAGTGACGATTTCGTATGGCATCAGGCAGCGTGTCATTGACCCGTTAACACATCGCTTAGCTAATTATAAACCGGGTGGGTTTCCTTATGTGAGCATTATATTTCGTTTTAGTTTCTGGTTTTCTGCTTAGCCCATTGCAACTTAATAACATGCTCGTAAAATTCTTGCCAGAATTAGATTTTATGGAAAGTAAAATTGGAGGCGTATTTGATGTAGCATGTTATGACTTAGCTTTCCAGTGAAAGAATTTCCTGAAGTCCGACATATGAACAAAATTATATGTTACATTCATTATCAAAAGTAATTAAAATCTTAATGGATAAAGCGGAAGAAATGTGCAGAATAAATGCTTTTGCGAATTAATGTGGCATATGACGAGACACTTTCGCAATGAAATATTTGGCAACCTCAAAAGAATCAAGTCCAATAAAGAACGAAATCAGGGCATATGCTTTTCGCGAGACTAAAGCTAATCATAAACACAGAAACGAGTCCCATTAATAAATATAATATAACACCAGCTTATTGCTGCCCCACTGCTGGGCAAAGGCAGACTTATATTAACTATAAGTCCAGGTTTCCTCACGATGTTTTCCTTCACCGATGTCAGTAACGTCCAAGATAAACTCAGAAACTACATATATGAATTGAAAAAGTCACATTGGTATTACTTGCCCGGATTTGAACCTACAACCTCGTGCATGAGAAGCGAGGCCTTAACCATCACCTCACTACAGTCACATACTTGAAATATTTTAAAGATCTGATGTTTGAATCTATGAACAGCGAAT
Organism: Cosmia trapezina; assembly: GCA_905163495.3. Classification (NCBI taxonomy): domain Eukaryota; kingdom Metazoa; phylum Arthropoda; class Insecta; order Lepidoptera; family Noctuidae; genus Cosmia; species Cosmia trapezina. The sequence continues at coordinate 3,737,770 of LR991021.1, forward strand.
GATCTCAAAAGAAGGAAGATAATCAGGTTTATGCGGAATGGGGAGTATTTATGGAGTGACATATAAGAAAGAAAGTACATATTAACCAAGGGAAATAATAGTAATTTGAATAACGGAAGCATTTCCAACACAATCAAGCTTGATGTTAAACATAACTCAATTTTAACATAAACTACTACTATCAAAGTCACAAAGCAGCACGACGTAACATTCTAACCTATAATTACATGACAGGTAAAAGTAGAAAAGAAACCAGCTCGCGGTACTTATTCCCACGGTCAAGATTGCAACATGGGAGAGAAGGCGAAGCGGCGTGCAATTACTAGAGAAGCGTGAATGCAATCATTCATATGTATAATTTTAATAGATTGAGTTTCAATGAACAATCGTGGCGTCTTGGAAGGCTAAGAAATTTCTTGGTATAATGAAACTTTAGTCGGCAGTCGTGAACTCGTGACTTAAGGCGAAAGCGCCAGGGTACACCACGAAATTCAAAATTTCTTACGTTTTTTGCAATTTGCAGGTCAGTATTAGGTTGTATGTTGATCTAAATATGACTCGCGGCCGTATCAAATATTTATTTATAGAATTATAATCATAAAAATCATCAATACAACTAAGTTCATATTACCCTATAATGCCAAATCCTCGTAAGTATTCTAATAAACATTTTATCCTTATACTTAATGGAAGGCGATTCATGTTCCAGTTTAGGCAATGAAGCGCCCTAAACTGGATTACAATGTCTTCTAATTTCGTGAACTCATTTCCTTGTATCGGGTTTCGATGCCCCAATTCTGTCTTTCAGTAACACAAACCGAAACCACTATGTTTTAATCTCCCATCTAAAGTGGAGCTTTACAGAAGTTTCAACTTTGACCTCGTTTTAATTCTTGTGTTGAAACCGATCCTGAAACATCTAGATTCTCGTTCAATTTGGAACTTCATCTTCACATTCTTCACACGCAGTACGTCATACTAAATAATGTCCTTTTTCGATAAAGAATAAAAAAAGAAAAAAAAATTAAAGAATAGTCCCTATATGCTCCAGTTTTTAAAGTTTTCCGCAACCTAACACTTCTTTGCCCCAGAAATTGTGATGCGGAAGTTTTGCGGCGAAAGTCGCTAATATTGACCTTAGGACTAGAAGATGTTTGTAGTCGGCCCATATACGGAGTAGCTTCGCCTACTGTCGGTCGCCAAGATCTTTGACCTGTGTCGTCGGTTCGTCGCTAGTTTGACGCTAATACTACCTCGTTTATTTAGCTTGTTAGATCTTGTTAGCGAAATATTTGTTGGTTTGCATGCAAATTATTGGTTAGACTGTGTGCTTTGAAAATATGACGAGAAATGAGAATCGTTACGAATTTTGAACGCGTTGACAACATTCGGGAGTTCTACGCACTTGTCTAATCGATCCTAGATTCTTCCACATCGAGTTTAGGTTTTAAAGCATCGCAGGACAGCCCTCTCGTTTTGTCTATTTAATTCATAGGTTCAGCTTGTCATGTTCATAAAATCATCATGTACTATCGACAAAACGGACGCCTTTACAGTAGGTACACCTAAAGTTGCTTTTTTTAAACTTACACTGATTCACCCTGCCCCTATGGTCCTTTGTTTATCCTACAATTACAGCTTCCAAACAAAATTGTTTCGAAATTGGAAAAGCATGGCTTTTGTCGAGAGTACATAGATGTTACTGGCATAATGTACCTAAATGTGAGCATGTTTATTTTTTCCTTACTAGTCATACCTTTTCCGCAAAATAAATGCAACGCATCAGAAAAACCGTCAATGTAAGAATTTAACAAATCCTGGAGAAATAATTTGATCAGTGCCTGCGATGAAAACCACTGTAGTTACTGTCGTGAAAACCATTATAACATACAATTTTGTTTAAAAACAATGTTGCTTTGTTTAGCCGGCTTGTTTATTCAGAAGCAATGGCGGCAAGCCAATACTGTTATTGTACCTTTGTGTAAATATAACTTTATCGATGCAATTACATTCGGAACCGAAGACTTTCCTCTATTTACCAAAACAACAAGTAACAACAAATGAACAAAGTGCTTCGAAACTGGATAGAGCGACCATTACTTAGCAGCAAACTTGAGATTGAATCGAGTTTCGTCAAGTTGGTGATAGCGCAGAAAATCCTCTCCAATGTTTATTCTTGAATTCGGAGGCGATCCTTCAGTGTCTAATTAAATAATTTATTTAGTGCTGAGAGCTTCTTGTTTTACGTAAATACTCAGGAGTATTTACCTTGTAATTACTGGCCTTAACAAGATTCGGTAACTCAAATAAAGACAGATTATTTGTGTAACCAAATATTTTAAGTACCTAGTATAGATTTGTTTAAAGTAGGCTTTGTGCAAAACAAATTCAGAATAGAATAGAGAACTAAAATAATACAGATTTGGACAATGGTGCATGCATGCAGCATGAACGAGATACATACTCTAAAATATGTCAATCAATCATTCTGCCTAGCCTTTTCCCAACTATGTTGGAGCCGGTTTCCAGTCTAACCGAATGCATCTGAATACCAGTATTTTACATGGAGCGACTACCTATCTGACCTCCACAACCTAGTCACTGAGTAATACGATACCCCTTGGTAAAAACTGGTTCTCAGACTATCGGGCTTCTGACGACCCGTAACGACTGTCAAAGATCCACGAATGACAGCCGGGACCAAAGGTTTAACTTGCTTTCCAAGGCACAGAGGAGTCTCGGTATGTAAAGATGGTCAACCATCCATGGAACAACCCGGCAAGCGTAGCTTAACCAGATGGTTCGACCCGTTCGGCTCTTATTACTCCTACCTTACATGCTACATAAAGGACAAGAACAGAAGTCTGTGCTGTGAATGAAGAATGTGCTCCCTCTTTATATATATATATATATTATAGAAGACCACATCATGCAATAGAAACAAACAAAAAATTATATATTATTATTATTAAAGTTATACAGGGTGGAAGGGACATCGACGCACAAACGGTTACCACGTATTCAGTACATCATTCTGAGCCCCCTATACATATAGAAATTTTTATATAGAAACAAAAATCTGCAGTTTCCTACAATAGTGCAATAGGTATCTACACGGTCAAAATGTATGGAAGAGCAGATTTTTTTTTTCAATAACTGATTATTAGGTAATGTTGACCCTTTGAATCTAAATTTTAAAGGATCGTCACATTACATTCTTTGAAAGTCGCAAGTCTGCGCCTCAGTATGTTTAAAACACTAAAGTAAAAGTACAATCACGGCTAGCGGTAGGTAATGAGTTCAGTGGTAATTTCGCGAGTCGACCGTGGCCCACATAGTGGAAGACGATGTTTAATACATCATTATTTGCAGACAAACGTTCCGCTCTGCTATAAACTTTCGCTCTAAAGTGAACAATATAAATCTTGGATGCTTCATTAAACGCCTCGGTTTTTGACGGTGTTTTTTCTCCTTTTAATCAACTAGTGTGGAGCCGTGAATTTTTGGCAACTGACCTTTTTTGTTTGTTTAAGTCCCAAAAGCGGCCCCTGGGTGTTCCTATAGCGCTAGCTTTAAGTAGAAGTTGAACTTACAGCTCAAGAAAAAAACCGTCAAAGCGCGTGTCGGACCACGCACAATGAAGTAACGTAGTTGGGATGAAATCTCAAGAACAAACTTAACATTGTGGTTGAAAAATATACGTCACGGTCAATTCTCCAACTGCAAAATTATGTTTATAAAAAAGAAAGTATATGATAAAATTAAAAATTTATTTGTGTGGTGAGACCTAGCTTCTTGCCAAATTTCATGATTATAGGTCAACGGGAAGTACCCTGTACGTTTTTGTTTATTTGCGAGTATCAAAATATGTCGCATAAATGGACGTACATATTTTTTTTTGCATTGTCATAGAAGCTTGATTTTTTTAGCGCACCAATGGACCGTAGACCTACGAATTTGATATTAATTTCAACTTAATACCTCCACGCGTTGCTGCGGAAAAAGGTCATGACAGGCAGACAGACAGACGGACAACAAACTGATATATATAGGGTTGGGTTTTTCTTTCGAGGTACGAAACCCTACGGAAAAGGAATAAAAAATGCCGCCGTTAACACTAGGTGTCATCCACAATAAAGGCTCTTACAGACAGAGGCGATATCGCGAGCGATATTGCGGTATTATCGCGTCGCAACACCGCTACGCGACACGTCGCGACGCGATATCGCCTCTGTCTGTAAGAGCCTTAACTTGTACACAAGATAAAAATCACTAAACGTCCTACGAACACAAGTACGGCAGATAATCCTTACACAAACGTCTGATAAACGAGTCTTGACAAACGCACACAACGTGACTAATATAAATGCATAATATGCAATTTAATATGTTTCCAAGGCAAGCAACTAAAACTTCCTTAAAACAAATACAAATATGTGCGCAGACGCAAGCTTCCCATAAACTGGGACTTAGTCTGACCGCGTAAGACTATAGCTGTTCTTAAGTTCCCTGATGAATGCCAGGGGGTTCAAAGACCTCGTGGCGAGCCAACTGCTGTATGAGCCGAGGGTGGGTGCAACTGGGAAGACCCGTGTTACACTGGATTAAATTATACGCAAGAATGGAACAGCTCAATTTTCATATTAAGCAAATTGTAAACGGGAGTACGTACGTTTATTTATGTACGACGTAAATGTACTATGTAGATCCTAAAACTATTGGAAGCTCTTCAGGTTAAACATCTTCAAGTTCGTCTTTTGAATTTGAAAAGTGCTAATTTTCTCATGAAGATAATCTAATTAGAAGCCCGTTCACACTTCAATTAGTTATAAGTACCTAATCAGTAAGATAAAAGCTACAGATCATTTATCGCTTCAAATCCTTAGCTTTAACACTTCATTAGTAATTAACCATGCCTGCCTAAACAACGCATAGACGGTGCAGTTGATCTTTAACCATCCATTCTTACGTGAAATATTCATTAAATGCAACGGTAACCTGTTGCAAATCAATATCACATATCTTAGTTATTATTTTGCTGTACTCGTAAGAAGGTTACGGCACAAAGTAAGAAGGTAGAGAAGGTAAAGGTGACGCTCAAACATTACACGATAACAAGATTACAAGCACACCTCACAAAGGTGATCAAAACCATCAATAATTAATCCGTCGCGAAAAGAGGATGGTGCTATTCGTCATGTATAGCTGTGTCTCACACTGAAACAATGATGGCTACAACACGTCACAGTATTCGTATCCGCAATTTTTATTTGGTCACAGATATTGCATTAAATGCACCTTCTGTAGCCTTTTAATTGCATTGCGACGAGGTGAGTCAGACGATCCGGCGCAAACCGGCTAGACGGGCGGCGCCCGCGCAAGCTCACTGACTGCACAGATTGCTGATGTTGTAGAGCAGCTAATAAATAAAAGTCAAGACTAAACATTAACACGTCACTTTATACTACTTAGTTTAGTTTAGACATAAAGATCGATCTTTATAAGGATTCATGGAAACCGAAGATCTGTTTGATTTGAAGTGTTTCAAAAGTGAAGCTGGTTATAAGGAGAATGGGCGCTTTTGTATGGGCTCCGTCCCCAGACTGTTTCAAGACTGTATCAAATTGAGCGATACGTCATTTTAAGCTTATTAGAATGGCTTTATTTTATTATATGACACCAACCATCGCACTCTTGCAGGGGAAGACCTACGACTGATTACATTTTTTTTCAAAAAAATGCGATTTTCGCTTATTTTACCATCGTCCACCTGTTTTGTCTTGCAGATATCCTGGAGTAGGCCTAGACTATTCTATCTATTCAAAGTGCGATGGAGCGAGATTATGGTCGAAGTCTTAACATATTTATGTGTCCGTTATGACAGTTAGCTTATGCCATCAATAACGAAACTCGTGCAAAGAAGATACTATGAATCTTTTTTTTTTTCTTAATGATATTATGTTTAGCATAAACAGTTTTTCGTATATACCTATTATTTTATGTAGCGTTCTTTGCGGTGCAGCTACTAGTCTTGTGTTGCGCCTTTATCGCCACACCTGCACACTTGACTTTTCAACTTTTCCCCGCCTCCGTATCTCTACGTTGACGTCATGGTGAGGCTTGCGCGCTCCGAACTCCAAGTCTGTGCCGGTAGAGTTTACTTTGCCGAAACAGGTCTCAGGTGAGGAGCCAGACCAAGAGAGATACAGAAAACCGCAGGGCAGCGTGTGGCAAGCTGTTGGGAAGTAGCGACCCCACGGACCCTATCTCCCGGGAGAAGTTCCTCACCTCTGGCTTGCCTTTATTGACCGGCTTGAGTGGAGATTCGCAAGAGCAAACGTGCTCGGAGGAAGGAAGTATTCTAGTAAGTGCTTGTAGGAATCTTGACCAGCTTCCGGGCTCTGGGATTGTTCTGAGAGCCGTGGAATACCTCTCCACTCCTCAAGCACATCAGGACAAGGGGGCAACATAGCCCCCCCGGGGGCCCATTATTGAGTGTGCCCCTGCTCCGCTTACCAACCCATCGTGCTGCTCGACGAAGTGGACAAACTCTTTGAAAGAGTCATTGCAAACCGCCTCGTCGGGTGGCTATTGCAGGAGGGGAAGGATTTGGCGGAGAGGCAGTTTGGTTTCAGCAGGGGGCTCTTTACGGTGGACGCCATCATGCGCGTGCGAGCCCTCACGACGGGGGATGCTATGGTCCGGGGTGGGGTCATCTGGGCGGTGTCTCTAGACATCGCCAACGCCTTCGCCTGCCCTGGAGTTGCATCAGGGAGGCACTCCGGTGGGTCGCCCGGAGGACACGGTGGAGCATACAGTGGAGGTCTGCACGGCTTGGGCGGAGCACCGCCCTGTTTTCATGGAGGCGATCGGCGGCGGCGATCTCTCACGTCCAAACCTGGTGCAGGCCATGGTGCGGAGCGAGAGTGCATGGGAGGCCGTCACCTCCTTCTGCGAAGCAGTAATTCTCGCGAAGGAGGAGGCGGAACGCGTGAGGGAGAGACAACCTCACGCCCTTAGTCGCCGCAGGAGACGCCCTGGGCGGCGGAAAACGAGAGCCGATATCCGGCCACCGTAGGCGTGGGCTTGCGGTCGGCGAGTAGTGGGTAGCTCGCCGTCCTGTAAGGACCAGGCCCGGGTCGACGGCGCGTTGTATTCCACGCGCGCCTCAAAGAGATGACAGCAATGATGGGGTCCAATAGGGCCGATGCCGCCGGGGTCGCGGGTTGTTCGAAAGAGATACCGTGGCCTTGGCATAGGCAACTGAAGGAACACGGGTGGGTTTTAGTCAGTAAAAGTCTGACACGCCCTTCCGCCCCTCACAGAGCGGTCGAAGTCATTAGATGATTTCCCATCCACAAAAAAAAAAGTCGCCCCCCGCCATTTCATCTGTGTATTGTATAAAAAACATTGGTCAGGCAGGGGCCATAGTCTTTCCATAATTCTAGGTAACCATTCCACAGCCACCCAAACCCAAAGCCCAATATGTTTTGTTTCCATGTTCTGCAATAGTCCTGCACCAACCAGGGGTTGCACCAACCAAGGACAACACCGCATACAGGGATAATCATCGGTTGGAAAATTGTCTATCGTAATTGTAATCTCGTTCGGGTTCATCCGCCCTCTGACGTTCTTCACCCTGATGCGATGACGCCTCTAGCATTTTGTGCACATGGTTATACTTGGTACGTTCCTGTAGAAGTTAGAAATAATATTATTAAAAAATAAAATTAGAATTATTCATGGTTCCTTCCCTGCACGAGTTTCGTTGTTGGTGTCATACAAGAAAATAAAGCTATTGTTATGATCTTTAAAATGACGTATATCACATCTTGATACACAACTGGGGACGGACCCGCCCATTCTCCTTTATCTGACGCTATTACTCGGTTATTCAGTAACCGATTTATATTGCTCGATAACACTCATTTACGATTAATTAACATTAAAACAACACTAAGAGCCTATTTCACGATGTCCGAATACTACCCACCGAATAAATACAAAAATGGAACAGAATTTGTATGAAATTAAGTTCATAGGAACTTAATCGTAGGTGGTGAAACAGGCCCTAATTAAAATATCCAAGTACTTCGTACATCTTGTTGATTTTATTTCTCAGAAATGATAATGAATGACAGACCGCAACAGTCGGATTAGTGTAACTAGAACAAGTTCATTGAACAAAATCTAGAATAAATTAATGTTTGCAGGAGCAGGAAAAAGTGAAACACGTTCCAAACATTTGTTCTAAAGTGTTTCTTCTCATTAATTTCGGTCAAGACAAAGGTATCTACTTATTTTGGATGACAGTTGAATATTAATTGCAGTATCTTGTTTACATTTCCGAATCGTAACAAAGCTGTTTCTGGAAGGTATTAAGAGATTAATAGCTTTGAATAATTATAAGCAGATTTTAAAATTATGGGAAGTCCTAATGTTTGCTTCAAATCTCTGCTATACTTATTTCCTACATAACGTCTAAAATGATGGGCACCAATCGGACTTACGTAACTTGGAATTAGAGGCATCAATCATAATTCCAAATGTGACACAATGTGATTTCTCATGCAATTCCCACATCAGCAAAAAAGTGGCAACTATTGCGTCAAACTCTTAAAATAACTTATGATTTTATGACTATGATCTTCTTAGTCAGTGACCATTATAATATAAATGCCATCTACTGCTACTAAATCAGGTAGAACTTATACCATAATCATCCTATAATGTTCCCACTGCTGGGACAAGGGCTCTTCTTGGTGAGAGGGTTTGCTGGATGTCACATATTGTCTTCGATTTTTTGGTTCTAGATCTAGGACATGCCGATTTCCTCACGATGTTTTCTTTCACCGTTTTGAGAGCAGTGGTGATGAAATAATTTACCAGTCTGGATTCAAATCCGATCCACGACCTACAACTCGTAAGTCGCAGCCGTTACCGCTAGGCCACCACTGCTCACCAGGTAGAACTTATTTCGTTCAAATTGTCCAACTTGAGGCGTTCTTCAGTCCCGAAAATTGTGTTTGACCCTGAAGGTCGCATAAGAACGGTAATAAATCTTAAGATTAGCATCATTTTCTTGGTCATTTTCATAAAACGAACGCATTAGTGTTACAAGAAGCATCATTATTCAAATAAACGTTCACAATTGGGTTAATTGTTTCCAATGTTTTGGAAACTGCGAAGAAATGGATCAACTTATTTCCACGCAGGCGCAGTGTCGAGAACAACAGTAAACACTGAACACTACCTTGTTATGACTTGTGAACACAATAGGACGAGCTATCACCGTATATTCCTTTGGTGAATGGAGAAACAGTTGACTCAATTAAAGTAGTCGGAAATCCATCAAATAATCAATAGCTACGTAGAAATGTTGCCATAGAAGTCAAGGATCCGTTAAGGCTCTTACAGACAGAGGCGATATCGCGGTCGCGACGCGATATTTCAATATTAAATCCGTAGAAAAATATCGCGTCGCGACGCGATATCGCCTCTGTCTGTAAGAGCCTTTATGCAGTTTAAATACAAGATCCAATGTCCAACTAAACTTCCATTAATTATTACTTCTAGACACATCAACTAGATAACAGTAATCCAGTATTGACACTCGGAGATCTCACAGCGCAATAAAAAGAGCCATGACGATATTATACAAACAGTGTAAAAATATCTACAATTACAGACTAGGTAAATAGTGAATAACGTATAATTTTTTCTGCTGACCATGACACAGAATATTATGGACATTAATTTACAGCAAACATAATAATTATGATATATATGTAGAGATAGTAACAAAGATTGAAATGTTGGACTTGATAAGCAAAATGTAGGTAATAAAACATGAATTATTGACACAAGGTCGGAATGTCAATAGCATTGTGAAGGCTCAGACATCGGACCCTTTAGAAAAGCAATAAAACAAATAGTCCAACATATCAGGCGGCTTATAGCCACGTCATGCGTCATACAGTAGGCACGCAAATAGAAATGAAATTGAAACTGGTGGCACTGGATATGGGGAAAATAGATTTGAATATTGTTTATTAATGGGTACTTCTACAATGTATAGCAGGCAATTCTATTGATTATGTAGCTGCTGAACTGTCTTCAGTAGCCATGAACAACTCGTGTATTACGAAAACAGGATGCACTCGAAGAAACACTACATAAATGGATAGTACCAACATAATGAATGAGCTAATACATATCAAGAGATGTTTCAAGAGTATCAACATCACAGTGAATCGAGGTCAACAATATTATTATGTTAATTTGGCAATCACAACAATTTAGTTGGGAGCTTGGAGACAACACATTATCCGAATAAGCCCAAACAAATGGTTCAAAACATGATGAAATCTAAAAATCTTGTACTTTTCGAAACGACTTAGCTCTTAGGTTGTACGCTTTCTTGGCACACCAGGGCTAATATCATAAAAAATATCTAATAATCGTTACAAAAGAAATCTGCCCGTAACTATGAAGCATTCCATAGTATCCAATATCACGAATTCACGAATGACATTTTTGGGAGAGCAACGTTTTACACACAAAGTTTATTTAAATTCACTAAAGTTAAATCAACCGCACCAAGTCACCGACGTTTCTCTCCATTTTGTCCTCACCCGATAGGTACACAAAATCCCGCTTAAAAGCAATATCCGAAGCCATTGGATTGGACCGAATGCAAAGAGCTGTTTGACTTTCAGCAAGTACGAGTGTCGAGTATACTTCTCCGAGGAATAAGGATGAGATAAAATTGCGCAAAAATTCGTGACTATAAGTTCGGTTGCTTTCAATCACTATTCATAATAGGAAACAATGTAGATTCTAGAGGTTATTTAACCAAAAACACGTTCAACAGAGTTTAATTGGTACCGAGCAATGCTGGTTTTATTCAGAACCGCGCCAAAAATTAACCACAGTCTACAAGTACCAATATAACACAATTATCTGAAGCGAAATTGAAAGAGGTTTAAATTAAACGTCAACCGCGAGTTATGGGCATCAAGTCCTGCAATCGAGAGGCCGCTCGATGACATCAGTAGACGGAACCACTTCGCGACCCACACGCCGCCCACGACTCGAGAGCCTTGCGAAACCCTGGCTCAGATGGTCGACTCGACTGGTTCGAGAGATGGCGCGAGCTTTGAGTAATACAAAAGAAGTAGCCTAGGAACTGTTTGGAATCAATTAAAAATAAAACTGCGTTACAAATATACCGATTAAAGTCTAGTAAGGTTTTAAGCTGAATTGAGCATTGTCTATATTGTTAATAGATTAGGTACCCTGCATATCACAGTGCACATTTTTATTAAGACAAACGGGGCTTTGAATACGATACAGATGGAGAATTTAACTGCAATATTATTATAAATTATCTTTAAATAGAAACACAATTAATCACAACATCATCAATCACAATCAGAAACTGAATCCTAATTGTGATTAATTTTAGTGTCCAACAAAAGCTCAGAGAAGATAAACTGTACAGTTAGAAAGGACACAGATGTCAATTGACTGAGAATTGCAACAAACTTGATCAATCAATACATTGATAAATCCAACGCCATTCAATAAACTTTAATCAAGGGTGGTTATTGCGCAGATAAATCGTAAGAATAGTTGGAAAATCCAAAGCCAACGAAAAGAGATTTTATATCATAAATAGTCGTGAAATATCTCATCGCAATGTGACAAAAATGAACCACGCGAAGTCGTAGAACCAGAATGTAAAATCTTGCTAACGTCTTGTTAGCAAGATTTTACATTCTGATTCAACGCCAATAAATAGGACGACACAACTCCACAAGATGATAATTGTTCCTGCAAACGACTTCAGCCAATTGAGGATAACGACTTGTGTCGATGAACTGAAGTCTAGATACGTCACACATGTGTTAGGAACGAAGACTTAATATTAGATCATGATTGAAACAAGCTTACTCTCGCAAATCTAGACCACGGACGTATAAATAAGAATGAGTAATAATGCGGTTTAAAATATACTGAAGCGACTCAAAACGTCGTAAATTCGTAAGGTACGTTCGACAAACTTTGATTTGATAAGGGATCGGGCGGGAATTCCCTTGACCGACGGACGGGAATTAACATTCAAAAATCAAGCTAAATCCATAATTGAATCAAGCAGATATAAGATCAATGAAATGTAGTCTTAGTACATTACAAAGTTGAATTAATTATTTAAAAGCATAAGTTCATCGGCAAATATTTGAATATGAGGACTGCCATTTAAGATAAAGGCAGTCAGTTTCAAATGACTGAATGCCATTTATACATCGTCATACTAAACGATCGGTCTTCTCGACCTTGTAGGTCAGTTACTATTCATACGGTAAATACAATATTCTATATTTTATTATGACCTCACTATTCGAATGACAAAAATACTGAAAACTAGTTAATCTTACCAAATCTCCATATAAAAGCGAAAACTGACAGGTTAAATCAATGCACCACATGCAATAATCGAAAATTCGGGACCATATTAACGCAATGCCAGCAAAGTACTACTCTCCAATGACCATAGTATAACCGACAACATCTTAGAACGTGGGTGTCGAAGGCTAGTTACAAAGACGTAACACATAGCCAAGAGTGTATCACATTAAGTCCAGGAGAATCTGAACATCTGTTAAGAAGCTGAAATCGGGACGTATATAATAAAATTGGGAAGATTTTCTCCAGAATACAAATAATATTACCAATAAAACCCCTTACGACACCCGAATAGAAACAAGATATCGAATAATAACAGACGATATTGTTGGAAGAAAGCCGCAGACATCAAATCTAATAAATACAGAGTTATTACCACAAACCGCTCCTACGTGTTGGATATTTTTTATTCAATAAACTAGCATTATGAAAATGTTTGAGAGAAAGTTGACAGAAGCAAAGTAGTCTTTCTATTGTCGACTGTCGACGAGCGTCTAGGCTCCATCTTTTGTTAGTTAAGTATCGTATCACTTTAGCCAAGTACTGCTAAGAATCAAAGACTTTGTAGACGTCATCCATAATAAATATACATTGGCGGGCCAGTCTGCCAAGAACTAACACTAGTCTCAAACATTAAAAAAGTGTATGACCAAATTGTAATAGAATAAAGTTTGGTCCCGTCCCACAAATAGAACAATATTTTATGCTTGATGAACTGGGTTTCATCCTTTCATCAAAAAAACATCTATAGGTAATTTGGTAAAAACCACTTCATTAAACACTAGCTTCATTTCTAAGTTGGTTTCCTATCGACCGAAATAGACTCGCCCTGAATTGCCCACCCCCAATTGCTTATCGATTACAGAAAAAGTATTTGATGGGCTACTTTCTATATGAGCTTCGGATTTGTTTGGCAATCTCGTTATTTTCACTATCTGTCTCTGACATCGTTTCCTTAATTAGAGTCTGCTAATTGGCTCTAACGCTTTCGTGACAAATTAAGATCTTCCAAGATAGATTCTACTTCGTGTTCAATGGTTCAAAAAAAATTGCAATGTAATCTCGTTGTTTTTTTCTTAATTTATAATAACTTGGACATCTCTAGGCCACTAGGTGTAAGACTACCGCTCATTAAACCAATCCGTTAATAGTAACAACGCCTACATGAGTTACTGATGACATCAGTACAATCGAAAGTGGGTTTTTATCTGTTTGAATCAGTGGTTGCAATTAACGGAATGAAACGCTGCCGTAATTACCAGCTGATCGGCTAACATACGACTTGAGCAAGCCGGTAGTCCCTGGAAACCCAGTGCTTGTTGAATGAATGATCATAATTGCCGTAATAAGTTAACAGACTGTAGAGATAAATCGGCCATTCAAAGCGTTAACTTTTTGTTGACTTTTTCATCAACGAGAAAAAAATATTCGGCTCTATTTCAAGAGCAAGACGAAACGACCCTATAAATAAATTGCCGTTGCTGAATCTAGTACCTAATTAGAGAGATGATTAACGACTAAAAAAGTCTATTGTACCAAAGAGGTCAGCCAGCATCATCAGCCGAACTTCGCTGAGTTACGTCCAATTCGTGAATTACCGTGCGCAATCAATTCGTTTGGTTCGCTACGGGCCGCTGATTGGAGCATAGGACAATATCGCCCACGTTTTGTATCGACGCAACACATGTGGACCAACTAGTTCAGATGGTTTATGTCAATGAGTCCAAACCAATTCAGAAGATATAGAAAACTCTTGATAAGGGCATCCCAGAATTCCCGAGTACGTACCAAACCTTAGAAGAAATGAGATATTGCCGTACCTAATCCACGCATTTCGGAGATACCTAGCCCAGTGAAGCAGAAAAAGCAATCAGGGCTACCTGCGACGTCAGACGGAATATCCTAAATGACATTAGCACACCCTGATATTTCGCCGATGAACATGAACTTTATTCCTGTCATAATAATTTGATGACAAAATATGTTCTTTACCATGGAATTTATTCGATCTTCACACCTACATAAGTACGTAAAGCTACAAGATTGCAGATATTAAGCAAGATCAGCTGAGTTAGTACGGGTAGAATCGTACGTAGACTATGCTACAAATTACTCAAACATATTCGAGGAAATATTAGACATTTACTATTACATTTAATCGGCGACGGCACGCTTGTTGACAGGCGTAAGAAATATACTGCTAATCCTTCACAAAGAGTGAAGCAATATTAAACGCATTCACAACAGTCAACAAGTATAAAATATGAGTCGTGAATAGCGTCGGTGCATATCATTACAATATAACAACAGGACTAGAATATGAAACTTGAAACTCCCACGTATAAAGCGAAGCGGATATATTCTTGTAGTGAACAGCAGTTCATACTGTGTTATTCAAATTGATCAGAAGCTGTGTTTATGCGCAAGACGGAAGCACCTCATAACTTATTGCCACGTAGATCACTTTCGTTCCTAGCAGAAAGAGAACAAACGAAAGCTGATAAAACTGTTTGCGAAAAACTCCCAGACAAGCTGAGTTGTACCTGATAAAATGGCCAAGATCGGTGCCAAGCACGAAATCTTACAGAAAGTCCTAAGTAAACCTTTCTAGAAAATTGGACCAAACAGCATGTTACAAGTTCAATGGCGATTTATAATATCAATGTCTATGATTAACGTATAAAAATGCTGATAATACTGTTACGTCGGGTTTCTCGTTTCGTATGTCGGTCAGCCACCGAGCGAGGGAAGCCGTTGTGTAGTGACTCACTACTTGTTCGCAACGTTGCCACGCGTACCATTCGGAGACCTTGATGCGTTATTTTGTTGCCGATATGTGATAATAAAAACACGGCATAATATTACATGACGTCATGAATATTTTAAGATGAAAGCTTTGATATTACAACTTGGGGTTTTTGGAAGTGTAACGTCAAGTTTCTTTAAGAAAACTCAGAGTAATCAGATTCTGATTTTCACAGTAGACTTGACATAATCAAAACCTTTTTAAAAAGAAGCATGTAGAAGCATAGGTCCGTGCTTTCTACTTTGATGTTCAAGTAAAGCCAACCGTTTCAAAGAAACCTCTTGACAAAGAACGTTTAAACTGAGAATTGACGAGTCTCCTTCTTGTCACTTAACACAGACGATTGCTTTCTCGGACGAGATTGAAATCCTTAACAAAGAGGAATATTAATGAACTTTAACTAGACTTTCTAGAGACGTTCATGTTTTTTTATGAGCCCCAGAAAGCAGCTACCAAAATATCAAAAGCCCATTTGGCTAATGAATGGAAACGAATTGGAAACTTTACGCGGTATGGATTGGACTTGAAATACAACACTTTTAATCAGGTGATAAAGCGCAATTCTGCGCTTAATTTCTGTATAGTCTCAAAACACCAACAAAAAAACACAAACAGAACCAGATAGTGATTTATTCGTAGAGGACAGAGGCCCTCAGATCGATGGCGCAACCTTGGACAGGCCCGTGGGCGACCAGGAAATGCCCTGACTCGAACGTGAGCATAAAATGAACATACCTATTCTCTCATGAATCGTGTATGTATGATTGTTTCCTACAGTATCAATTATGAACCGGTCTAGATTTTCGGTAGAAAATTTCGTAAAAGCGAAAAGGCCATTTATATTGGAATGCAAAAGTCTGTCTGTTATAATTTAAATCGACTCAATTCGTATCGCGATAGGAGTTTTGGAGAACGATCACACAGACAATATCTGTCGAGTTAGACCAACTTTGAATATGCGTACCTACTTCTTATAAATCTCAGTTAGATTCTACCACATAATCAAACCCGCAGATAATGCACACCTTATACCGAGACGCTACAATCGATCTTGCAACTTCAACCTGAAGAGTGCAAAAAGCACCATCAGAAATTCGGTCAAACCACAGTTGGACTAGTTAGTCGTAACCTTGCCTATTTATTGCCATGCGTGGCACATGGGCAATATTGATGGCTTCCTGTGGTGCAGTATGCTCGCCGCATTGGACTCAACAGTATCGCTAATTTTACGTGATGTAACTTTTTAGCACCCATTTTGGATTTGCCGAACCGGAACTTTAGCAAACATAGTGAGGAACACCTTCAGGTTAGATGGCGACACCAACTTTTCTGAGGGCTGGTAATAGGAGTTGCCAAGGATCGAGTTGGGTTGGAGAGGCCTATGTCCTGCAGTGGACGGCTAGGGGCTGATGATGAAGTTCTTTTCGATTCGACGGTAAATCTATGTTACTTTGAAGTAGAATAATTCAAGTGACGGTTACTGGTGTTGTGTTGAGGGCATAACTCAAAAACACAATAAAGACATCTAAATTATGCTGTAGGTAAGTCAAATACGCAAATTAACCAAATAAATCGTTTCTAAACCAACCAAAATGGAAGACAAGAAGTGGCAGTTGGCGCTTACGCCCACATGTAGGATTTAGCCTACAATATTCAACATTTATTTAGCCTACAATATTCAAGTAAGAAGTTTTCTAAGAATTTAGACACCCGTTACGGATTACGTGACCTTTGTAACACGACAAATTGATAGGTTTGCTAAAAGTGTTTTAGTAAAGCATTGCCAGGGAAACAAATTATTTTCGATATTTATTAACACAGTCGGAATCCGCTATCGGACGAAAATAAATTATTTTTCAATGATTATTTGAAACCAAATAGGTAATTAAAAGTAGAAGCGATTAATGGCAACACAATCGTCCCGCGCTGTCGTTGCGGTTGGCGCGTGCGCTGGTCGTGCCGTATGCCGTATAAGGAGCTGGCGGTACGCAACAAGGCCGAACAGTCGCCGCCCCAACGCCATCATTGTATTTAAAATTATTTTAAACTTCTCTTTCAGGCATGGTTCATAAGAATGAAGTTTTCAAAAGGAATTTGGGATTAAAATGCGGAAACTGGAAGTTGTTAATGTCAAGGTTTTTAATTTTTTTTTAAAATACTTGACAAAAGTTAATGATGGGACTATTATATTGTTTATTATTATTATTATTATTAGTCAACTAACACCGACTGAAGCCTCCATTGTTTTGATCAATAGAGTAAACATGACTTAACTCCACTGATTTAAACAAAAACATCATAGTAAAAAAAACTAATAAAATGCATCATGAAACTATGAATATAATGCATCACTGCAATTTGCATCAAGCTATGTTCATACAATTGTTAGTATGTTATTTAAAAACCATAATAATATTATATTGTATGGATTTCAATAACATTTTCTTGTTGTAGGTGAAAAAAAAAAGTTTTAGTTCACCAAAATATTTTTTTACAGCAAATTATACCTCTGCCAAACTGAACAGCAGTTTGTTAGACATAGCTCCTTAAGTAAGTGCTTGAATAAGGAAGTACTTCAATATCAATTTGAAACTAAAGTAAATCCTACTAAAATAAATGCAAAAGTTTGTGAGGATGGATGAATTTTTGAGTAACAAAACATTCACACAAATACTACTGAACGGTTTTTGATGTTTGGCACACAGACAGTTTATAACAGGGATACTTTTTATCCCAATATTCCCAATATTCCTAAGGGTTCAAGACTTACGCTGGTGAAACCGCAGGGCGCTGTTAGTATAAAATAAAGGCTTGATGTCAAGTTGTTGCATGCAAGCGGCTTAAAGCCAAGCTTTTCAACCTATGCAGGAACCCTATCTGATAGATATGTTTCTGCTGACATTATAATTATTCTACTTAGTGACAATATTAGGTATTGAATAATTATCCATGTTGGTCTATTCATGTCAAAAGACAAACATTTCCATATTTATGTACTAAGTTCATCTTGGACAGCACTGGCATTGGTGAAGGAAAACATCATGAGGAAACTTAGACTTATTATAAGTCTGAAATCTCCAAATCGCTTTGAGCAAGCGTGGTGATCGATTTTCATACCTTTTCTGTATGAGAAAAGGCCTTTGCCCTGCAGTGTTTTTTATTTCTATTGAACTGGACGTCCCTTGCCCTGTTGACATGTTTTCCAGTCTGTATTGTAATCATCATCTGCCTAGCCTTTTCCCAACTATGTTGGGGTCAGCTTGCAGTCTAACTGGATGCAGCAGAATACTAGTATTTTACATGGAGTGACCGCCTATCTGACCTCCACAACCCAATTACTGGGTAATACTGGTTGTCAGACTTTTGGTCTTCTGACAACCCGTAACAACTGTCAAAGATCCACAAATGACAGCCGGGACCAATGGCTTAACATGCTTTCCAAGCCATGGCCACCCACCCACGGACCTACCGTGGCAAGTGTAACTTAACGGGATAGATCGACCTGTGCATCTGTTATTACTAAACCACAAGCCCCAGGTCTTCTCTGTATCAATCTGCCTAGCCTTTTCCCAACTATGTTGGGGTCGGCTTCCAATCTAACCGGATACAGCTGAATACCAGTATTTACCAGGTCTGTATATTATCCCAAAATAGAAGGTCAAAAATGAGTAAGATGAATGGAAAAATAACCATTCATCTTACTCGTTTTTGAACATTGTTTTTAAGAGACATTAAAGCTAACTTCTGACATTGAAATTAAAACTATCTTGCTTTCCTGTTCTAGTACCAAATGTGATGGGCAAACAAATAATAGTCTGCTCATCGTGTCGGGGTTAGACACAAAATTAATGCTGATGATTAAACAAGTTGCTATATGAATGTCCGAGTACTAACAAAATGTTTAGGTTAGTTACTTTTCATTAATATTATTACACTATAGAGAGGTTTTAAAAGAGAAAATATAAGTTTTAGTATTCAAGATGGATTAAATATGCTTATAATCTGAATTTCTTCTTTATAGTTAACAGTTTTCCACAACTTTTTAAATATTTGATAACAAGACTAGGTCACGGATGTCATTTTAAAATATTCTGTTAGATTATGACTAGTGCAAGTGGTGATGATTCATATTATTCTTCATAATATCTCCTATTAGAACTTATTAGAGTTTGTGAAATTCTTACTGTAGAACAAACTTATGTTTTTAAAATTGGTTAGGAACAAACCCAAACAATTCGTTTTCACTTTCATGAGTAATATTGTACCAGGTAACTGGCTAACGGATATAGCAAATTATTTTAGTGCCAATGCCTTCAGGAAAAAGCAGCTCTCAAGTTCATCAAATGAATCTTATGATGCTCCAGTGATCGACCTCAGCTTATAACACCGCCGACAAATGCAACTTCACCAACGAAATAAGTGAAAATACACACCAATTGTAGATATACCTAAGTACGTTAGCACTTACCATCTGTTCTTTTTATGTTGATGTTAATTCCGGACTGAATCTTCACTGTACCGTCATCCATTTTCGCACAAATTTAGGCACCACATACACTAAATAACATTATTTCTCAAAGAACCTTTGTTCAAAAATAGTCTAACACATTGAGAAATTACACATGAGAACCGGTGAAAATTACAAAATAAATTTCTACACCCAGATTGACAGTTATATCGAGCTAGCTACACACTTCAGACTGGAACGTTTGAAATTTGTTTCACTACAAGAGTCAAATCAATCACTTCATATTATTCGTTTTTAAAAGAACGCGATTGATTTGAAAATTGTTCATGTATAAAGTAAGTAAAAACTGAAAAAACCAGAAATGTTCAAATTATTTCGGTTATAAACGCGAAATTCTAAAATTATCAGTTTTGTGAGTTTGCCAATGCGTCGAAACGAAAATGTTTCATTGCCAGCATTAAAAAATATTGCAAAACAGTTTTAGTTTTTAGAATAAAAAAAAAAACAAGTAACCTTCAGGAATTTTTATTATTTTGAGGATTGAATTATTCAATAATTTCAGGTTGTTATGTGAATAACTTGGTAGAATAGAAAAATAACCATTTAGGCAATCAATCAATTATCGGATAAACAAAACCGACTACTTGACTACTTCACTAGCTAAAAACATAGACAACAGAATTTGGCTGCCTCAGCATCAGCTGCCTGTGCCTGTCAATCAATTTGTCAATTTGATACAACGCTGTTCATTAGTTTTTATTTTATCAATTTATGTATCGCATCTATTAGATTTTTAACTACAGTTTATTGTTAATAGAATGGACAGTGAGCACAAATTGTCTCATAAAGCCAAAAAACGTATCAAGGAAGTTAAAAGGAAAGCGAGACCCGGTAAGTGAACGGTACCCAAAGCTTCATGGTAATTGGCACACTTTCGGCAAGCATAATTTTTAGATAAAATATTTGTATTGATGAAGATTCTTTACTTCAGTGGGTAAACTCGAGAGCCCATTGAGGCTGTCAGTAGCAAAAGCCAACAAATTTTGTAATTATTCTAGAATGGTCTTCGTTTGCGTGGCATTCGGTTATCTGATCACGATGGCTTTAGAGCTTGTAGTGTAGCCTTGATGCTAATTGCTAAATTACATAGCATCACAATTTAGTAGATAAAATATCAAGGAAACGCATTTTCTCATATTATAGTAAACATAAACAAATAATAAATCATTACCCTACCTAAGTAATTTAAGTATTTGAAAACCCACTCAACTAAAATGTAATAAAATTGATTATCAAAAAAATTATCAAAAAAAGAGTAAGGAATGAAATGATTCATGTGATGGTAAATAATTTATCAGTTGTTGTAAATGTAACTGTTCTAGGTTTACCTTCCATGACAATGATAAATTAAGGGGATACATCAATAATTTTTTTGTTTTTAAAATGCCTATAAAACCAAATTTATATGGTTAAATCATTTGGATTTTCCATATGTGTTTCTTGACTATATTGTCTACTGCTGTAATAAAACCGAAACATGATTACTTACTTGAAATTTTTTCAACAGAAAAAAATTCCAAAGTAGGTCTGTCTATTTTCTGTTTTATAAGATTATAAGTAAACATTTGCTTATCATGCAGTAAATTTTGATCTAAATCGAAGGTATTTAAATATTTTAAGAACTTACTTAGCTAAAAATTGATTTATGTAAGTACACCATTTTGTCATAAACCTGCATTTAAACTGAGCGCATTTAGTTATGGTGCATGCGAGAGTGAGTCTTCTATCGCTCTTGCGTTAAACTAGACAGCTATAACACCATCTCACTTACACACCAAGCTAAACCACGCTTCGATGAGTCCTCTTAATCCATACTATCCATACTAATATTATAAATTCGAAAGTAACTCTGTCTGTCTGTCTGTCTGTCTGTCTGTCTGTCTGTCTGTCTGTTACCTTTTCACGCCTAAACCACTGAACGGATTTCAATAAAATTTGGCAAGGCTATAGATGGTATCCGGGGGACGGACATAGGCTACTTTTTTTTCAAAAATAATCCTACAGGGGGTGATATAGGGGATGAAAGTTTGTATGGGAAACTCAGTATTTCTTAAGTTAGGGATGTGAAAATTAAAATGTATGCTTTTGATAGGAAATAAAGAAATATGCGGTTCAGCGTTTTTGAAAAATCATCCCTTAAGGGGTTAAAATAGGGGTTGATTTTAAAATTTACAAAACTGCAAGGATTTCGACAAAATTTGGCAAGGCTTTATAAAGCATCCTGGGAAAGGACATAGGATACTTTCAAAAACAATACTACAGGGGGTGATATAGGGGATGAAAGTTTGTAAGGAAACCCAGTATTTCTTAAGTTAGGGATAAAAAAATTATGCTATTGGTAGGAAATTAGGAAATATGCGATTCAGCATTTTTGAAAAATCATCCCCTAAGGGGTAAAATAGGGGTTGATTTTAAAATTTACAAAACTGCACGGATTTCGATAAAATTTGGCAAGGCTTTATATAACATCCTGGGAAACGACACAGGCTACTTTTGGTCTTAAAAAATAATCTTACAGGGGGTGATATAGGGGATGAAAGTCTGTATGGGAAACTCAGTATTTCTTAAGTTAGGGATGTGAAAATTAAAATGTATGCTTTTGATAGGAAATAAAGAAATATGCGGTTCAGCGTTTTTGAAAAATCATCCCTTAAGGGGTTAAAATAGGGGTTGATTTTAAAATTTACAAAACTGCAAGGATTTCGTCAAAATTTGGCAAGGCTTTATATAGCATCCTGGGAAAGGACATAGGATACTATTTTTTTCAAAAATAATACTACAGGGGGATGACATAGGGGATGAAAGTTTGTAAGGGAAACCCAGTATTTCTTAAGTTAGGGATAACAAATTTATGCTATTGGTAAGAAGTTAAGAAATATGCGGGTCAGCGTTTTTTAAAAATCATCCCCTAAGTGGGTAAAATAGGGGTTGATTTTAAAATTTACAAAACTGCACGGATTTCGATAAAATTTGGCAAGGCTAGCATCCTGGGAAAGGACATGGGCTACTTTTTGTCTTAAAACATAATCCTACAAGGGGTGATAAAAGGGATGAAAGTTTGTATGGGAAACCCAGCATTTCTTAAGTTAGGGATATGCCCTATGTTTTCCACATGAACGTTCCCATGGGATATTTTCCGACATCCACGCGGGCGAAGCCGCGGGCAAAAGCTAGTTACATATAACAATCAAGTTCAAGTTATGATAATTCCATTCCGATTGTATTTGCATAAATCATACTGATTGTTACTTGCATATACTTGCATCTTCCAATTTTCTCTGACATGTTCTATCCAACAGTGGTACACATATTCTATGTCTATCTATGTTAGAGGATTAGGTTTCCGCACTTAGTCCTTCACATGGACCATTGTGCGTGGGCCATAGCGGCCGTCGGGGGTTATTCCAACCAGCCCACCTCCCTCCAGAAGTTGATCAAGCCTCCTGGCCTGTTAAGAACAGTGGTATACATAGGTTGACCTGTCAGACGTTGTCCTGTCAAAATTTCAATTTCGTTTTTTCGGCTGCTCTTTTGGGTTTTTCCACCCTAGTATTGACGGAAACAAAATAATTTTTAAAAAATATTCAAATTGGTCAAGCCATTTTCGATTTTTGCGAGATTACACGGACTAATCCGCTGGATGCGGGAAGCACAGAACCGGTTGAAGTGGTGGTGCTTTTGGGAGGCCTATGTCCAGCAGTCGACGTCTTTCGGCTGAGATGATGATGAATGCACGGCAATTGAATTTTTTATATATAGATAGATATTTAGAATAATTCAACAAGACAAAAGCTATATCATAGTCATTTGTAAACGACACACTACACACATGCTTCATCATAATATTATGCACAAATATTTTTCATTTTTTTTTTTATTAATTCTGTCAGAAATTAGGTTTTAACAATTTTATCATTAATGGTGGAAATTAATGATAAAATTGTTAAAACCTAATTTCTTACATTTTGTGGCTTTAAGGTGCTACGGAGAATCACTGACTCCTAAGTCACAGGAACTTACACCTAGTTTAGGAGTCAGAGTATTTAAACTTTGAACTTTGTAATAAGCCTAATAAGTGTTAGTGTTAAGGATATTTGTTATGAGCTTTTGGTCAAATAAAGAATTTATTTGCTATTTATTTATTATTTATTATTTTTTGTTACAGAATTAGCAGACAAGCATCAATGGACAGCCTTGAAATATGTTACAAACTTTGATGAATTTCTCAAATGTAATGACAATGTTGACAGAATAAGTGAAAATGAAGTGACACCTGATGAATTTATAGAGAAATATGAAAAAATATACAAACCTGTAGTTATAACTAATGTACAGACAAATTGGAAAGCTAATCATAAATGGACTTCAGAGAGACTTGCCAAAAAGTATAGGAACCAGAAATTTAAATGTGGTGAAGACAATGAGGGTTACAGTGTTAAGATGAAAATGAAGTATTACGTAGAATACATGAGGACAACGACTGATGACAGTCCGCTTTATATTTTTGATAGCAGTTTTGGCGAGCATGTGAGGAGAAAGAAAATTTTGGAAGATTATGAAGCCCCTTTGTATTTTAGGGATGATTTGTTCAAGTTTTGTGGTGAGGAAAGGAGACCGCCTTACCGCTGGTTTGTGATGGGACCACAGCGTTCTGGGACTGGCATCCACATAGACCCTCTAGGGACAAGTGCTTGGAACGCTTTGGTTTTTGGTCATAAAAGATGGTGCTTATTCCCGACCCAGACTCCGAGAGAACTGATCAAGGTGACTGGAGCAATGGGCGGGAAACAAAGAGACGAAGCTGTCACATGGTTCAAACTTATTTATCCTAAGACTCAATTAGAAACATGGCCCAAAGAATTTAAACCAGTATGTATTGAGTTTTTTCATTAATGGTCTATTATATTTTTGCATTTCATAACTAAGATCTCATTAACAAATACGGAATCCAATATTTTATTGTATTCAAATTTTAGTTGTACAGATCTCCCATGTCCTAGTTGAAGATGCACCTTCAAATCATTGTTTCGTTAAAAATAAAAGTATTTACTCTGTTAAATCTCTCTTACAGGTAGAGATTCTGCAGAAACCCGGTGAAACCGTATTTGTGCCGGGAGGCTGGTGGCATGTCGTCCTCAACTTGGATGACACAGTGGCTGTCACTCAAAACTTCTGCAGCCGCACCAACTTCCCGGTCGTCTGGCACAAAACAGTGCGCGGCCGCCCTAAACTCTCCAAAAAGTGGATCAAAGTATTGGAGACCAAAGAACCTGACCTGTACAAGATCGCTAGTGGCATGGACTTAAGCCAGGGCACTGGTGTAGCTTCGGACAGCTCATCTAATAGTAGTTCTTCCAGTAGCGATAGTGATAGTAGTTCTTCCGACAGCTCTGAAGAAGATAGCGGGCAGGAAAGCATCACTGCCCACAAGAAAAAGAGACGAAGAAAAATGTAAAAAGGACCAAAGCGCCTTATATCTTGCATAAGTAATCATGAATACCAAGATTCATAAAGAGGTAATATCAAATAGAAATTTATATCATAAGTGTAAGCCTGTTTTGTATTACTAGACATAATAAAATAACTATTGAATTTTTACTTGTTGTTTTCATAGTGAACAGTATATTTCTTTTGTTAACTGACAACACAATTCTTTATGAATAAAGTATTATCATATATTTCAATAGTTTTATTTAATACTAGCAGTGCCCCGCGGTTTCAGCCGCGTAAGTCTCGAACCCGTAAGAACATCGGTTAAATGTATTCTATGTATTAATCCAGGTTATAAACTATAGGTGTGCCAAATTTCATCAAAATCGGTTCAGTAGTTTTTGCGTGAAAGAGTAACAAACATCCATCCAAATATACAAAATTTCGCGTTTATCCCTCCCATTCTCCCATCCCCTTCCCTCCCAACCCTTCCCTCTCGGGGAAAAACTATGAATGACAAACTATAGTACTAGCTTGGGCAAGTATTTGTGCCAACTTCCAAGTTAATTAACCAAATGAATAAGATTTTTCATAATTATAGGTAAACTCTAATGCCTGTTTTCACCCCCATAGGGGTGGAATTAAAAAAAATCGTTTGGAATATTTCCGTAACTTGATTGAAAGATTATTTACACCAATTTTCGAGTTAATCAAGCCCCGTAGTAAAACCTGCCCTGTAAAATTGACTACCCCTTTTCTCCCCCTTATGGATAGATTTTCGAAAAACCCTGATGCACGTCATTCTACATTTTTGGTCTCGAGTATGAATACTGAGTTTCGAGATAGTCGGACCGCGCGTTATCTCTATACAAACTTTGACACCTCCCAATTCACCTGTAGGGGTAGTTTAGAAAAACAAAAAATGACAAAAATTATATTTTACTTAGATAAATATTCGTGCCAAATTTCATGTTTATGAACTCAAGGAATAAAAAATTTCATACAAAATTCCACCGCATAATACACCCCTAAACGGCGTGCACAGATTAGATAGCTAACGGCGTGAGCTAACTAAGGGCGTGAGTTTCCTAAACTAAAACCCTTTCTTAGCTGACGTCTCCTACTCTTGTTCTTTTCATGGCGGCCATTTTATGATTTTAGTATGACGCAACGCAACCGCTTTCCTAGGAAACCAAAGCTACGGCCGCAGTGACGGCTGTCATGAAAATGATGGCAGTGCCCAGTGAATACTACTTGGTCTGTGGCCCAGTGGCAAAGATTGTAATCGTTAGATACGCCTACTGCGTCAAATGATACTCGTATTTCTGTTTCGTTTTGACACCTCTGTTCTGCCACACATTGTCAAAGTGACTTTAATCTGTGGTGACTTCATTCACTTGACTGTCACGGAAATGCTATATAATTATGTATGAGGTCAATCTTCTCAGTATGGAAACTTTTTATTGTGACTAAGTACGGTGAGGGCAAATCTAGCGATTTAAATCTTTAGCCTCTTTGGGCAGCTGGGGTACTGGTCTAAATGACAGATTTTCATGTCGGCCGTTATGACAATATGACGGAACCGCTTTCCTAGGAAACCAAGGCTTTACGTGACGATTTCTACTGCAAGCCGCGAACTTCGTTCCAAAAACTTTTCTACAAAAATATACAATAAACTTGGAAGTAGTAAGTACTTTGTGCGTAATCGATTAAAATATTTATGCAAAGACAATTAGTCTATGAACGGTCTATGAAATTCTAAAATCAATAGTAATAGTTCTGTGTACATCACTAAAAACGTCATATTCTGCGCCTACGTTTTTTAGTCTATAGTTGAGTTTGTGGTTGAGTTGAGCAGCCATTTGTTATCCTTGCCAAAGTCCCCGTGTAACGTCTGATCAAAATGCTGAAATCAACTTCTGGTGCACTGGTCAATGTCTTGAGAAGGACCCTGGTGCCGGTGGCAAGGGTCAGCGCTGTGCCCCTGCGGCGGTCGCACGCGGTCGTCGAATCCGATGAGGAATTTGATTCAAAGTTAGTTTCTTGTCGGAGCTTTGACGTTATGTAACTGAAAATTGTGATAATCTTGTCGGTGATTTACAGCTTTCAGCATGTTTAGGTGATGTTCTATTGTGTCTGGGTAGATGTAATTTTTTGTACTTATAATAGTAAATCCCCGACAGATTTTCACATTGGGTGTGATGTTTAATTAATGGTCATGAGTAATTTTTATAACCTCCATATTCAATCATTGTTTTCCTTGTTTTTGATGGAAGTGTTGCGTAGAATAGCTTTGCATAACACAGGTATTTGTAATATTATCTGAATATTGATTTTTGCTATCTAGGCCACATCACCACTGTTCGAATGTGATTCTTTCAAGAAATATTATTAACCCTGTCTAATTAACTATAGTAATATTAACTGATTTAAATCATCGTTATTGTAGTCCCGCACAGATTATATGGTGATAACATTATCTTATTACTGGTATTCAGCTACATCCGGTTAGACTGGAAGCCAAACTCAACATACTTAGGAAAAGGCTAGGCAGATGATGATGATAACATAATATTATTAGTTGCTAACTGCAGTATTAATTTTTTTTTTATGGGGGCAGGTATTTTCTTCTCATTATATCTAGAAAAACTATTTAAAAAAAAAAAAAAATGACATATAATCTGTTTTGTGGTAATCAGAACAATAAAAATGTTTATTAATTTATTTGACAAATTACATTTGTAAGATGAACCAGGATAGAAAAAAGTGAAAATTTGCAGGTGGCATTGAGCAGCTTTCCCTTACTCTAGTGGGAAAAGAAAACACTGATGTTCATGTGCATCTGCCAATATTGAAACATTTCTTATTGGAATGTGAAATCAACCAAGAATGTGTTCCAAGAAAATGAGTTGAAACAGTTATGTCACTACAACACCCAAATTACGCTTCTTTCTTCGATCCTCAATCTGAGGGGAATGGCACTATTCACCTCTTTGCTAATAACTAGCTTAATATCATGGTTGCCATTGACTGTTCATGTTGTCATGGGAAGTCTCATCAGTATGTGCTGATGCACTAAGTAGCATTCAATTTCAAAGTACTTCTACTATTTTAAAAATCTTAAGGATTATTTAGAACTAAGAAAAAGATTGACTCCAAAGTTTCAATGTCTTTTGAAGCCCTTCTTTAGATGCAGACACCAATAAAGAAAATTCCATTAATCTTCAGACTTGTTATTTTAAAGACATGAAAAATAATTAACATTTCTTTATTTTGTTTTCAGATATGAGGGCTTCTTCAACAGGAAAGACATTGACGGATGGGAAATCCGCAAGGGCATGAATGACCTGTGCGGTATGGACCTTGTCCCCGACCCAAGGATCATCAAGGCAGCGTTGCATGCATGCAGGAGAGTCAATGACTATGCGCTCGCTGTCAGGTTCATTGAGGCCTGCAAAGACAAGTGCGGCAACAAAGTCAATGAAATCTACCCTTACATCATCCAGGAAATTAAACCCACATTATCTGAACTTGGCATCGAAACACCAGAGGAGCTTGGCTACGACAAACCAGAACTAGCTTTAGAGAATGTTTATGACATGTAAGGTCACCGTTAAATATCAAATTAAGCTGTAGAAAATTTGTATAATAGTTTTGTCGAGTTTTTATTTTACTTTAAACTGTGGGAAGCTGCGCCTTCAATTAGGAATATTCTTGGGCCATCATTCAAAAAACAGACATGCTTATCTAATGTGTAAACATTAGAAGAATATGATATGATATAATAATGAATGTTGTTTCATTTTTCTATGTCATCTGTTGTCCCTTTTGTACAATTCCTTGTCCGTTCATAGTACATGTACTTATTAGTATTATCAATAAAAAATATTATAGCATTACATCACTTTCTTTTTGTAAGTGCATAGTATTTTATGAATAAAGTAGACGAGGATTTTTTTTAAAAGAAACTTGTTTGCTTGTATCAGTTACATTTTTATAATATGACAACAAAATTAATTTGATTAAATAACAGGAGGCATATTTATGTACAAGGAAGGTGCTGAATCACAGTTGATGAGGATGTGGTACCTGTAGTTAGACAATGCCTTTGTATTAGTTAAAAACCGGTCAAGAGCGAGTCCGACTCGCGCACCGAGGGTTCCGTTCCGATTTCTGAAAAAGTGTGCTATTTAGAGACATCGTTTTATTTTTCCTGTAATCTTTACATAAACTTCTATCACATAGAATAATTTCAGATTTTTCTATTTGCAAACTTCGCAGATAAGGGGGGAAACGGTATTTTTTTTACATTTTTCATTAAAAGTGAAAAAAAAATGTTTAAGAATGTGCAAACAGCGCTCTTTCATATGATACCCCACATACCCTAGTACCTCCACTTTGAATTTTTAAGACCCCCTTTCAGTCCGTTGCAAAAAAATATAAATATTTTTATTTCTTTCTTATTTGCAAAATAGTTGGGTAAACGTCATCTAAAACTGTTCCAAATTTCAAGTTGATAGCATTAGTAGTTCTTGAGATATCCAGCTGTGACAGACAGACAGACTGAGTCACACCTAATGGTTCCTTTTTTACCATTTTGGTACGGAACCCTAAAAATCGCTCAATTCGATTGTAGTTACAGAACAATGACATTATCAAGCAGAACAATGTCTCTTATTATTTTAACGCGTAACTACATTGTCCGGTTTTCATTACTCCAGTATTATTCTAGTCAAGCGTTACGGTGGCCAAAGAAAGCGTTACGGTGCCCAAAAATGTTACCACTGTGCCTCGCATGGCGAACGTTCAGGTTCGAGTCTCACATCAAACATGAAAAATATATTGCCGCTGGGGTCGCGCGTAGTTTTAAGAAGATACCGCGGCCCTGGCATAGGCAACTGAAGGAACACGGGTGGGTTTTAGTCAGTAAAAGTCTGACACGCCCTTCCGCTCCACCCAGAGCGGGAGAAGTTATTTGATGATTTCCCACCCTCTCTAGTCCCGCGAATACAATCCAGGCCATAACTACAGAGTGTAAATGTAAACAGTGGCCATCTTTTAAGGGGTCATTGTACTCATAATTATGAACAACTTTTACTATGGGACAAACATGAAATCGCGAAAAAAAAATCAGCCTACCTACATTTATGCTCGCATAATTCGTCAAAATGTAGGGAACAGCTGAATTTTTTTCGCGATTTCAGGTTTGGTCCCATAGTGAAAGTTGTACATAATGATGAGTACAATTGATGCCATAAAAGATGGCCACTGTTTACACTTACACCCTGTGGTTAGCCGTTCCATCCTAATGTAGGTGCCATTACCACTCTACCTGGGGCATAGTTAAAACGGTGCGTCGTAGAGAAAAAATATCTTCTATGTAATGAAAGCTCATAGTTTTTTTTAGAACTTTCATCTTATATACTTTTTCGAATTCCTACCCATTTTCGAACTACACCACATTCCGGAAAATTGTCGAAAAAACGACTTATATCAAACACTAGCCGTTGCGATATTTCGGTATAAAAAGTAGCATATAATTGTTAATCCAGGTTCTAATCTATCTACCTACCAAATTCCATCCAAATCTGTTCAGCCGTTGAGTTATCGAAACTTTTATGTATGTAATATATCGCCCGCGTGGATGTCGAATATTATCCCACGGGAACCTACTACCGGTATAAAAGTTTCCTATGTGTTAATCCAGGCTACAAACTATCTGTGTGCCAAATTTCATCCAAATCCGTTCAGCCGTTTTTGCGTGACTGCTGTATGGGCAATTTCTGTGACTAGGTCAACAAGATATGAAAATTTGAAGACTGTAGGTAGTTCCAACCGTTTGGCTGCAAAACCTGGTGACAGACGACGGACAGACAAACACCTGAGTGATAGCAATAGGGCTCCGTTTGGACCCTTCGAGTACGGAACCCTAATAAAAACCGGCCGGCAAGATTCCCAGATTGCACTTTGCTAAGTAAGCGTCTTATACGAATATGAACATTATTCGTATATGGCTAAAGTTCATATTCGTTTGGACGACTAGTTCACATTAGCTTATTTGGTTATGGACATTATTAACACAGTCAATACTACTTCATCTGTGGCACAGTCTTTTTAGGGTTGCGTTCCAAAATGGTAAAAAGGAACCCTTATGTTTATACTGTGTTATTATTAGTCTAGTCGACAAGCTGTCATTCGATTTGGAATAGCATGTGGATGATTTTTGAAAAAAATAAAGTTCCGCTCGCAAAAATTGCAAGTTTTAAACAATTTACTGAAATTAAAAAAAGAGGTTTTGTTTTTGTAATTAATTATTACCTCAAAAATAATTAAGATTTTTTTAAATCTAAAAAAAAAATTAAAGAAGAGAAAATTTCCTAAAAGAAAATTACTTTTGCAATTTTTGCGAACGGAAATTTATTATTTTTTTCAAAAATCATCCATGTAGGTACTTACATGCTACATACTCTCAGATAGCATGGCTGTTCTGCAAGCGCTAAGTAGTCACACAGTGGACTCTGGGCTAATATACGAGTGCCACCAGCGACTCAACCAGGTGGGTAGACTCAATAATATAACCATTCAATGGATCAAGGGACACAGCGGCTCGCTAGGCAACGACGCAGCCGACGAGCTTGCCAGAAGGGGGTCGAGCATGGCACCAGTGAGACCTGAACCCATAGTGCCGCTCCCCTTCGGGTACTTGCGCACTCTGGTAAGGAAAGGTACCAGGACCAGCATCACAAACTATGGTCGGACCAAGGTGAGTATAGGCAGGCTAAGGAAGCACTCCCTACAATTGATGGCCGCCTCACGAAACAGTTTCTTCGACTAACTAAACAACAGCTGCTGTAACTGGCCAAATGACCCATGATCATTTAATAAACACCTTTGTCATAGGAGTCACAGACAGTCCGCTGTGCAGGGCCTGCATGGACGACGACGAGACAGCAACTCATGTGCTTCTAAACTGCCCGGTGGTCGCCGCATACAGGGCAAAGTAATTCGGTAACCCAGGTACCATCTGGGAGGTTGTCAGTAATGTCAAGGCGTTGCTGGCCTTTTGAGGAGCTGGGGTGGATCGAATAACCGATTTTCCCACCCATACGCAAAATACGCGCATTGTCGCGGAGTTGCGGATACCAGCCCGTATTACCTACTTACATGCTATTCCGAATCGAATGACACCTTGTTGTGTCGCTGACACTGGCTTGGCCACCATCAGGGATTTTACTTTTGATAACACAAAGATTTAGTCGTTAATTAGTCGAAATTTGTCGCCAAATATCAGAATTTGCCGGTCACTGGTTCAAAAGTTATAAGGGGTCATTGGTGGCCGATCTGGAGAGTCTCCCCAGCTTGGCCACCGTTATATCTTAAAAACTAGGGCACCTAGCGAAGATCTGTTTTCTCCCAGATTTAGTCGCTAATTAGTCGAAATTAGTCGCCAAGTCACAGATTTAGTCGGGTCTTAGTTTAGAAGATATAATGAGTTCAATTTTTAAGTATAGTTCAAGAGCTAGATTGAAGAGTTTACGATAAAATCTTTGATCTAGCTCTTGGTCTATACTTAAAAATAAACTAAGGCCCGACTAAATCTGTGACTTGGCGACTAATTAGCGACTAAATCTGGGAGAAAACAGATCTTCGTTAGGTGCCCTAGTGTTTGAGATATAAAGGTGGCCAAGCTGGGGAGACTCTCCAGATCGGCCACCAATGACCCCTTATAACTTTTGAACCAGTGACCGACAAATTCTGATATTTGGCGACCAATTTCGACTAATTAACGACTAAATCTTTGTGTTATCAAAAGTAAAATCCCTGATGGTGGCCAAGCCAGCCACACCACCTTGTTTATATTTTTCCGAGACTGCTGAAAAAAGTACTAACGATTTCGATGAAACTTGTAAAATCTACTTATAAGGGTTTACGGGGTCGAAAAATCGATCTAGCTATAGGTCTCATACCTGGGAAAATTCGAGCTCGGTCGTCCAGGTACTATGCAATAAAATAAGGTATTTTATTATGAAAAGTTTACTTAGCAAAGTAGTCTGGCCTTACTGCTTTGAAGGACGAGGTAAAGTAACCATCGCGGTTGATAACCATGTGTCCAGGGCGCTTACTATGAGCTCTTAAAGCAGGGCAGAAGTTGAACGTTTCCAGTGAGAGAGAGACGGTGCTATACGTCGTATATATCTCCGTCTCTCTCTCTCACTGGAAACGTTCAACTTCTGCCCTGCTATAAGAGCTCATAGAAACCCCCTGGACCGACATACTTATACCGAAAAAAAAAAAACAAGAAAATGTACGTAAATACTTTAATGATTGCCTTATTCACACAGTCATACCATTATTTACAATCACAAATTGTACTTAACAAAAAATTGTGCTATATCATACTATCTTAGAGAACAAAACATAAACGTTCTTTGGTAAATTAAACAAAAATAAAATATAGACAAAATCAAACAAATCGTAAGTAAATAGGTTCTATTCGCTCGTGTCATAAAAACAATGTATTTTATTCCGCACATCATAATAGTTCTTTTGTACTTTTCTATGACCTCTACCTATCTTATTAGTCCCGACTATACATCTTAACATTTAACTTGAATTACATTGGAAAACATACTATGTATAGGCATATTGAAAAGAAACCCCGATGTTGAATGTTGGACAATATTTACTATGAAACACTACATTTAGGTACACATGGTTTCTGACAGGATATTATGAACTACAAAATTTGCTGTAGGTACGCTGTACGCAAAGGGAGTTTTTAACGCGACGATTATATTTATCGCGCACTGGATTTTCAGCGTACTGCTTAGCGCCAAGAGTTGAAAATCCAATAGTGCGCTTTTTTGACACGCTCGCGTTGGATTCTCAATGCTCGGCTCAAAACGAGAGCTGAAAATCCAGTGCGCAATAACAAATCTTCGCGTTATAAAGGACCAAGAGTAAGGCCGGCTCCACACGTTGGCACCAATGATACTCGTCTAACGTGTGGATCTAGAAAATAGCACTGGCATCAACGTTCGGAGTTGGCCGAGGCGTGTCGGTTTTATCAAAGGAATCTGCGCCAACGTTCGCGATCCATCCAGATGTTGGCGCTTTGCTCAGTCCTAAACTATGATAAAATACCTACATAATTCAATATTTTGTGGTGGTGGTTATGAAAATAGACGGTACCTACATAAATCCAACATAATACTTTTGTAGGTAAGTAAGTATTATGTATAATGTAAAAGCGCTTAGAGCATTTCGATTTCTGTAAAGGAAATCTTTACGTTGGCTCTGACGGGACAGGACTGGTATAATTGCCAACGTGTGGACGCCTCACGATATTAACCGACCAACGTTGTACACACGGCTACACATCAAGCTATACATTTCCAGTTTACGCTGAGCTCACACTGTAGGGAAATCCTATACAATGCGAGATCAGCTTATACTGGAAATGTATAGCTTGATCTGTAGCCGTGCGTACGAACGTGTGCCGCCGGTATTATTATTCGTCCGCGCGGAGGCGACTGGGCCGCTCAGCGCTCTGCTGTGTGACTCTACGAAACTGTTCGCAACGAATTATCGCTGTCGAACATAGGCGTAGCGGCCCGTCCGCCCAGCCAGCCGCACAGTATAGCAACGCAAGCCACAGAATAATAATGTTACAGTAGTACGACTTCTTAGAAACGAGCGAAACGACGCGCTTCGCAATCTCAGTGTATACCAGTAGGCAACAGACGGACACGTATTTGTCTACTGAGCGGCCGTAGGTAATTAATTCAAGGTATCCCAGACGTACTGTAACTATTATTCTGTGCCAAGTGTGAACTGCTGCGATTGGTTGGCACCCGAGTTAGACTCTCATGTAGCAAATTATTGCGTTTATTTATAGCCTTTCAGAAACCAGGTGCTAGATTCGTACAGACATCACAAACTGAAATAAGTATTTACATTTCTAAGATTTTAAACACCGATAAATACTAACGTCGCCATCTACGTAGTAACCCTGCGCAGGAATGAATTTACATTACAGAGGACAAGTTAAATTACATTTATTTTTACAAAACTTACATTTAGAAAAGTTTCGGTAAAGTTCTTAAATATATTTCACTCGGACTAGAATAGGTTTCCTTTGACTTGATAGACTAGAATAAATAAATAGGTTGGTGTAACAAACATAAGATAAATTCAACATAAACAACAAATGTACACAACAAACTCGCATCAATAAAATTACAGGAATGTATTATGATTATTACTTTACGTATATTTATATGAAACTTCTTGCACATTCAAGGCGCACCTTGTATTTCTACCGCACAAGAAATTATCTATACAAAATAAACGCGGCTGGTGTATATTGCACAAATCTGTATCTCACCTATCATAGATTTGCATCTAAAATAAATTAGTCTTATTTTTCATATCAATAAATAAATAAGTTACATAATTATATCGAAATAATTTAAATAATTTAAATCCCATTTCATGGCAAAAGTTTAAGCCTAATAATGGTAAATTTATTTCTAGAATTCAAAGTCACTCCGAAATCACTGGACATCATTTGCTACTCGTCAACATGGTGTTCCGGGTTCCGGCCGGTCCGCACACTTAACATCCAATTTGAAGCGCAGCGAGTGTAACGCGCGTTAGCTGAGCCAAACGCGACTTTAGTTAATTTATTTTTTGTTCGGCTGCACTGACGGTTACACTAGAGTTAATAATTCTAGAATAACAATAGCAGCTGAGAGCGCGCCTCGCCTCCCGAGCCGCGTGGTGCATTCGGGTCGCCATCGCCACCTTCGGTGCGTATTAATTATTAACTTTTGGAATTATTATTAAACACATTGGGATCTGCGTGTGAACTTGTAATAATCGCATTGGTTAGGTTGTGGGGTGTGTTGTCGGGGTTATGCTACGTCGCTCATCAGTTCGGGGCAGTCTGGAGCGTCGTCAGGCGGCGGGCTGGCCGCCACCAGGGTTAGTAGCTAGGAATCTGTGACGACCGCATCACGTTCCGCTTTCACCTGTGGTAACAACAACAAAATTATTAGCTACAGAATAAGGTCGCTCAATACTACTGATAGTTAGTCGGTAGTTATCAGTACTGATAACGTGAATGATTATGTAGGGACAGTAGGTACTAAAGTATTTGAGTACCGTTTAGCACAACAAGCATGGCCTGGATAACTGATAATAAATTATGATTATTTACTAGATAAATATAGATAAGCCAGAACACACAATGGAGGTACTAACATCGGTTCTCCATGAAACAAACTGATAACTGTCATAGTTCCTAGTTCTGATTAGTTTTTAAGTCTGTTCGTCGTCTAGACCGGAACACACAAAAACTTGTCCTCTACAAGGTGTTTGTGCATCCCAGTCTAGTCCTGTTTGTGTCTCCGTAGGTCCTAACAAACACCGTACGCGTAAAGAAACACAAGCTGGTCTATTCCGTTAACCTTTTAAGCGCTTGGCTAAATATCAATTGCCGTGCCCCTAGCGTGAGGCTACAAATCGATAAAATGATACTTGCAATGAAAAATTCATACATGTTCTCTGTCGCAGAAATACGACACGAGCGGCAGTGGCACGGAAATATGTGTCGTATAAATGCGACACAAGCGGTCAAAAGGTTAAAATCTCACCGCAAAAACTTACGGCGGTCATCAGGTGGAATCACAGCTCCAGTCAGTCAGTTTTCAGGTGATACTTTAACTGAATAGATCGGTGGTGTGTAGTAACAATTTGTCTGCCCAACACTCGTTCAAGTATTGGCGTGAAGAAGCATTGGTAAACACTTTCCTTTCTTCTCCGAAACTCATGTGCTGGGTTAAAGAACCACTCGTATTTGTGTTGGAAAGAAGCATTTGTAATAACGCTGAACTGACCATAGCCTTGCTGAGCACGGTGGCGTCCTTGAGACTGAGCACCTGCAGCACTTGCGCCTCGCCCCCGCCCTGCAGCATGACCTGCGCCACGCCGCCGCCCATCGAGATCGTCTCCAGCCCCTCGCCATTCTGCTCCACCTGGTGTTGGAACTTTAGCATGCATTACACAGCGCTTTGTAATCATTGATTGTTTCTAACACAATGTGGTTACCGTTGGTAAAATTTTATTGTTTATTCTAGTGGTATGTAAGGGCCGGCGCAGAACTGTTATCAAGGCAGTCAGTCACTGCCCAACAAATTGTGGGTGTACCTATTATACATGGTGTTAGGGACATAGACACGGAGAAATTTTTCGTCGGTTATTCTAAAAACCCAGCTGTTTCATACAGAAGTGCAATATCTACACGATCAAAATGTATGAAGCAGCGAAGCAGCAGATTTATTTTTAATACCTAATGTGCGGAACTACAGCTTCATCGTGGGTGATGGAATAATTCGCACCTATGCCAATATTTAAGGCATAATAGCTGCAATAATCTTACCCAGCCTTAAATTAAGACGAAGTTTTTGCCTGTACTGCATCAGGAAGCTGGGGTGACATCTCTCTAGCTAACACACAGTAAAATATTTTACACGGCTCATATTAAGTCTTAATTATTAGATTTATATATTGGCAAAGGTAAAATTAATCTATCGCCCATGAGGAAGCTGTAGTTACGCACTTTTAATAGCCGACAAAAAATTTCAACGATGGTGGTGGTTCTGGAATCATGTACTTAATTCATGGTAACAGTTTGCGCGTTGATGTATACAGCAGCAGGTCAAGTTACCACAAACTGTCAAATTTTCTTATTCGATTTTGAACTTAACCGTCAACATTTTAAAGTTTAAAATCATTTGGAGAAATTTGACAGTTTGGTATAACCTGATGTACTCTGCTGGCTGTATCTTGCACACTGTAGGTGCAACTCTGCCTAACCTTTCGGGGAATACAGGCGTACTGTTATTTAGTTTATTTATTTTCGGCTTTATTCCAATTTACACAATGTTGACATTTGCTTAGCATTGAAAAAGTGCTGCCGAAATAACTAGATCAGCGCCGGCCCCTGCGGACTAACTTACTAATGATAAACGGACGTAGTTTGCAGAAAGGACTCAATCCACAGTGCCAAAATTGAGTTAATGATGCCATCGTACTCCTGAGGGTCGAATCTATCATGAGTGAAAACCCTATTTTTATTTTAAAATGTACTTACATAAAAAAAACTTAGTTTTTCTCGCTACCCCGACACAACCCACAGTATTTATACTATACTTAATATCCACAGTATAAACTATCCTTTTAATAATTAAGGGGCAAAATTGAAACAAAACAACTTTTTCATAGAGAAATTACAGCTGAGCTCTTATAGCAGGGCAGAAGTTGAACTTTTCTAGTGAGAGAGAGAGAGAGAGTGACGGTGCTATATACGACCTATAGCACCGTCACTCTCTCACTGGAAACGTTAAACTTCTGCCCTGCTATAAGAGCTCATAGTAAGCCCCCATAACTCAAAAGTGACTTTGTGTGGATTGAGACCTTTCTGCTTACTACGTCCAACAATGAAAATTCGTCCGCAGGTTAGAAAATGGTGAAAAAAAATCTAGCCTAACATTTGTCTGTTCTCATAGCTTATCTACGATTCAATAGATAAGGTTCAAATGAACTTATAGTAAAATAGAGGAACATTTACAGGGTGTACATACTTCTACACGCTTACTATGAGCTCTTATAGCAGGGCAGAAGTTGAAACTTTTCCAGTGAGTGAGAGTTACGGAGCTATATACGACGTATAGCACAGTCTCTCTCTCTCACTGGAAACGTCCAACTTCTGCCCTGCTATAAGAGCTCATAGTAAGCCCCCAGAAAGACGTAGTACAGAACATCTTTCTCCATGGGACTAACATCGTAATCGCGAAAAAATGATCAACTGACCCATAGAAAACTTCAATACATATCCGACGCAAATGTATGGTACGGCTGATTATTTTTTCGCGATTACGATGTTGGTGCCATGGAGAAAGTTGTTCAGTTTGATGGTCTGTACCACACCTTTCTGGTACACCCTGTATATAATTTTCGTATGTACATTCAACATCAATGTAAAACTAAATTCATAAGTCAAAATATCCATCGGAAACGCATGTCCGAGAATCCACCCTAAGCCTAATTTCTGTTAATCCAACTAGGCTTGGCTTAGAGTGAATTCTCGGACTTACGTTTCCGCTTACTTAGGGTAAATTTTTGGGGACGCTAAGCGGAATAAATAACGCGTGATTTTGTGAATAATGGGATGAAAGTTAACGTACGTTACATAGGGGTCAGTTCAGACCAAACCAAAAATCTTCCGAGGAATTACTGGCTGCATTGAAAATAGGACCGTATTACCGTAGCCTAAAGTATAAAATTGTATTAATATCGACAGTCGGCTCAGACAATTTTATACTTTAGGCCATGGTAATTCGGCCCTATTTTCAATGGAGCCAGTAAATTCCGCGAGGATTTTCCCGCTTGGTCTGAACTGACACTAAGTCTATAAGGTTCAATTTACATTGCCGCGGAACGGAAGCGTCAATTTTGAGTCACAAAGGATTTGTAGCTGTAGAAATTCTCTAGAAGGCGCGAGAATTCTCCCGAAGATGCGCGACCTGTTTTTTGGCTCGTACCTAGTTTGGTTCCACACAATTGACAAGTTCTTATATAAAAAAAACCTAATTACATTATTAGACTGTGTTCAACTTCGTTACAAAAATTTGCTTCCATTTCGTGGCAATGTAATCCTAATTGGACGTCCATTATGCGTCCATCGTGTAAAAAAAATAATAAAACAAGCAGCAACTCAAATAAAAACTTCAATATACACACCTGTCATGCAGACACACAGTGACCAAGCCTCGCCTCGTGCAAATA
Organism: Cosmia trapezina; assembly: GCA_905163495.3. Classification (NCBI taxonomy): domain Eukaryota; kingdom Metazoa; phylum Arthropoda; class Insecta; order Lepidoptera; family Noctuidae; genus Cosmia; species Cosmia trapezina. The sequence goes on from LR991021.1 coordinate 3,777,852, forward strand.
AAACAACACGATACATTCACGTATTTATTACGACAGCACTCGCACACGTAAATAAAAAATAAAATCATTCCTACTCTGATGCAACACTGATTATACTAAACGCTAAAGTTCGTGGCAGCCGCGGTCAGGAAACGAGAGAGCGAGACGAAACGAGACTTGGTATAGAATTCACAAACTAAATGTTTACCATCCTACTCTCACGTTTCGTAACCGTATCTGCCGTTAGTCTTGACGTTTAGTATAGTTTTTAATACTGGATCGAATAAATTACGACTTTATCGGTATTGCATTAGAGTACACTATAACAATACCACAACACAAAACGTAACGGGCTTCAACTGAAAATAAAATGTACAAGGCGTGTCTCAGAAATTGTACTTCTATAAATATACAAACTATAAGAAAATGTAACTATAGACAATACCTCACATAAGGTAAAAGCCAATGTAAACATATTCTGAGGCACTAAACATAACAAAATAAAATATGAACTGAAAGTAACGTGTAATTTCAATATTATGAAAATACTTGCGGTCTTTGGCACGCTATTATTATGGCAGTTATATGGCAAATTGCAATAAATACACAGTCATTTAATAAGGCTACTAGAAATATCTTCAGTCATAATGATACATCTTTTTAACGGGATTGAATACACAATATACAGGGTGGCCGGGATATCGGCGCACAACCTGTTACAGTCCGCGAGGCGTAAGATGAGCTTTGCATATGTGAGAGTGATCACCAAAATGGTACGAGAGCCCATGACCAAAAGCCGATTGCCAAAAAGCAGTATAAACCGGTTTTAAACCAAGCAAAGGACGAATCGCGCTCAATGCCTTACATCACACCTACGCTATCTATGTGCACTCACACAAATGCAAAGCTCAGCTTAAACCTCGCGGACTTTACCATGGATTTAGTACACGATTCAGGACCCTCTTGTGTTGAAAAGTATCGTCGGTTATTAAAAAAAAATAGCTGTTCCATACATTTCGTCCGCGTAGGTATTGCATTTTTGTAGGAAACAGCAGATTTTTTTTTTGCCGACGAATAATTTCAACGCAGTGTGGTCCAGAATCATGTACCAAATACATGGTACCAGGTTGTGCGTTGATGTCCCAGCCACCCTGTATTTTGGTGAACAATAAAGAATATTCTATCTATCTTTATAAATATTGTACTTTTTAAAATCATGCACAATGTGAAACAACCTAATCCACATATTATTAAAATATTTAAAGTGATGATGAAAATATTTCCCTGGTTGTCTAAATTGCCGTAATTTTGTTTTTAAACTTATTTACTAGCATAACACAGTAGCTCAGCCAGCTCAACTGTCCACTGAGGCAAAATCTTTAACGTTATGTAGCTCGAGTTTAGACATTTTCGGATGTTGCCGTATCTATCCTGGACTCGTAGTTTCGCAATTGGGAATATGCATGTAATTCAGAACTCTCATTATTTAAATATACATTGTCAAGTCAAGAAACAAATTGCAGTTTTTTTAAGATTTATTACTTATTTTTTTACAATTCAGTATTTTATGTTACGTTTTTTTGGTGGAACGGAATAAGTAAGCAAACTCTAAAGCTAATAGTGCACATAATCTTATTGTTAAGCAAGATTGAGTGCTATTTTTATGTATAACGTCCATGTCAAGTTTTATAAAATAAAGTTTTAAAATATTTTTTTTTAAGTGATCTCAAAAGCTATGTGTATAAATTAAATAATCTTTTTTTTTAGGAAACTATTAAAATTTTCACCAAGGTAAGTTAGTAAGTGCGATTTTATCTTGACTAATGTAAACAAAATAATTCAATTTCTATGATTTGTGGCTAAAAAGCAGTATTGTGAATTATGACGTCACATTATGGGGGCGACAATAACGGATATTTGAAATGTAGTAAAAACTTGAGTTTAAGGCGAAAGCGCCAGGGTAGCCCGCGAAATTCAAAATTTCTTACGTTTTTTGCAATTTGTAGTGTGAGCTTGTATGTTCATTAAAATATGATTCGCGGGCGTAGCTAATATGGCTTTACAGAATTATAATCATTAGAATCAGCAATACAACTCCATAAGTTAGCATTTACCTCAAACCTCATGATTTCATGAAATCGTTAGATTTGATGTAAATGCTAGCTTATGGAGTTGTATTGCTGATTCTAATGATTATAATTCTGTAAAGCCATATTAGCTACGCCCGCGAATCATATTTTAATCAACATACAAGCTCACACTGACCTACAAATTGAAAAAAAAAAAACCGGTCAAGTGCGAGTCGGACTCGCGCACGAAGGGTTCCGTACCATATTATATGTTTAACAATCGCAAAGATAACTTTTTACTTATTTTATAATGATACTGTGAATTACAAGGTTATTTTTTGCAGTTGCAGAAAATCACCCATGTTTAAACAAAATACCTTATGAATCGCCGTTTTCAGTATTGCTGATTAAATACAGTATTCATGGTACTTACATGGTATAAAGAAGTTTCAAATTCCTAATTTGTTGAATTGTTGCGCTAGAGCTCGTACAAAAATGGTCTAAAATTTACAACATTTACGGCACCCTATTTCTTAATTTTAAAAGATAAAAAAAATATGTTTGTACTCTACTCAATGAGTTCTAAACGATGACAACCCACATAACACATAATCAGCCTATAATGTTCCCACTGCTGGGACACAGGCCTCCTCTCGGTGAGAGGGAGTGGGCCGTAATCCACCACGCGGGCACAGTGCGGGTTGGTAGATGTCACATGTCTTCGAATTTTTGGTTCTAGGACATGCCGGTTTCCTCGCGATGTTTTCCTTCACCGTTTTGAGAGCAGCGGTGATGAAATAATGACATTTGAGGCGTAGTTTTGAAAAACTAATAATGACAAAGATTATTACTTACTTATGCAAGTATTTGTGCTAAGTTTCAAGTTTATTAACCAAATTAATAAGATTTTTCATATAAAACTGTATCTCTGTTTTCACGAACACAGATACCTAAAGAATTTCAAAAATCGTCTGGTATGTTTCCATAACTTGACTCAAACATTATTTACAACAATTTTAGAGTTAATCAAGCCCCCAATAAAATCCTCCGCTATAAAATTTTTTCACCCCTTAGGGGTAGATTTTTGGAAAACCCTAATACACGTTAGTCTTAATTTTTGGTCTCAAGTATAAAAACTGAGTTTTGAGTTAATCGGACCGCGTGTTAAAGTTCCCCCATACAAACTTTGACACCCCCAATCCCTCCTTAGGGGGTAGTTTAGGAAAACTAAAAATGATAAACTTTATAATTTACTTAGATGAATATTCGTGCTAAGTTTCAAGTCTATTAACTCAAGGGATAGGATTTTTCATACAAACTTTCATCCCCTGTTTTACCCCCTTAGGGATGAAATTTCCAAAAATCCTTCCTTAGTGGATGTTTACACTATATAAGGTATCTATGTGCAAAATTTCAAGTCTCTAGGTCTATTGGTTTGGGCTGTGCGTTGGTATATTAGTCAGTGACTCAGTCAGGACTTTGATTTTTTTATATATATAGATTTACCATGTTATTTTAAGACCACAGACTTCTTATAAGTTTTCCTGTAATCTACAGGTATAGAACTATTTTTCATATTTTTTTCAAAATTTAAGGCTCAGTAGTTTCGGAGATAAGGGGGGGGGAATGGTCAATTTTCGTCTATTTTCTTAAATAACTTTAAAACAATAAATTTTAAAATTATAAAAAAAATATATTTGAAACCCTCATAGTAAGCCCTTTCATTTGATATGTCACTCGGTACAGTTTACAAAACTTTTTTTTTTAATTTTCTTATTTTCCCCCTAAAAGTGACTCTCATATTCAAAATTCATATATTTACTTTAGCTGTACGTGTTTGGGTCACAGAAATCCATATGTGTACCAAATTTTAACTTAATCGGTCCATTAGATTCGAAGCAAATTGGCTGTGACAGACGGACAGACAGACAGACAGACAGACAGACACACGAGTGATCCTCTAAGGGTTCCGTTTTTTCCTTTTGAGGTACGGAACCCTAAAAACGTAAGAAATTTTGAATTTCGCGGGCTACCCTGGCGCATCAACCTTAATCATTGTTTTGAGCAACAAACAGTAGTAACATTTGACTTTTTAATACTTTTCTTGAGTTAATAAAATGCATATTTTCTATTGTGAGACAGTGACAAGAATAACTCTTATAGTCCGACCGCCGCGCGCCGTAAGCGCGACCCTGCTGCAGTAGTATTTTGGTTCACGAGAGGGTCGCGCTTACGGCGGCGGTCGGACTATAGACTAAACTAAATACGTGCTAAGTAACGTTTATAGATCTCGGCCTGAGTGGTAACTTAACAAATCTCATACACACACATTGAAAATTCTTGACATAACGTCACCATAAAACATAGGCAAAGAAACATAATGTGGAATAAAACAAGCACTATGTGCAAAGAAAAAACATGTGACTAAATTAATACTGGGCCTGGTTTCGCAGTTGGTAAATAGGCTCTCTAATGCACTGGGGTTTATACAATAGGCTAGTTGACAGTTTTTAGGAAACCAATTAAAAATATTCCTTGTAGTCTATTTTCCATAACACACACACATGAATATTTAATAATGAATATAAAATCTCTTAATTTTCATATCAAAACGGGGCACACAGTAATGGCGCCTCGAGTGATATCATCATCTCTAAAAGCCCGTGTTCACCAACATTCAAACCATCGGTTAGATATTTACGACATAAACCAACTGTTTAAATACATAAAATCATTTTTACTAACGAATGAATCTAAAAAAAAAAAAATAACCGTTATCGATTAATTGCGATTTCAAAATATAGACAAGTGGAACGAACAGTAATAACATTCTACATAATACACATCATAAGGTGTATCTCTTATTGTCAACTAGCCTATTCTTATATTATAGTGAGCGCGCAAGTGCTAGTCACCGCCTGAGGTATGTGAGCGGTGAGACGGGGGAGGTAGACAAAGGTGAAGCTGACTCAGTCTGCCAACCTTGTCAAACGCGAAACGCGCCTCTCCCGTCTCACCGCTCACATACCTCAGGTTGTGAGTAGCACTTGCGCGCACACTATAGCACTACTGTAATAGATTCGTTAGATGGGACTAATACACATCTGCCTACCCAGTGGGGGAATACAGGGGTTATGCATGTTATGTACACACGGCTACACATCAAGCTATAGAGTTCCAGTTTACACTGACCTCTCATTGTAAGGAAATCCTATACAACGCGAGATCTGCTTATACTGGAAATGTATAGCTTGATCTGTACCCGTGCGTACTACTGTGACCATAACAAAAAATAAAATATGAATATTTTGAAAGCGTATACTATTTACCGACTACTATAAGGCAATAAATAAATAGACAATTACACGAAAACCATGCATATTTGGCAGAAACTAGCTCACTAAACATTACACTTTGGTAACAAATCTGACACAATTTTTCTACTTATCAATTTAAATAATAAAAATCGCTGTTTTATAACAAGCAAGTTCTAGGCCTCGCAAAATAATACTTAATAGAATATTGGCATATAGAAACAAGCAAATTATCTAGAGGCTATCATAATTCGTCAGAAAATTGACAAAACACTTTATCGAATATTCAAAAGAACATTTTTACTTGCATTTGTCAATATCAGTCTGTCACTGGCAGAACTAAGGGCCACATAATTTAAAGAATATTGACTTTTTCTAAAAGCGTTTCTTTAGGAAATAATTGGACTAAACTATGAACAAAAAAAGCTTATTAAGCACTCCGAGATCGACAAATATACTCGTTTACCCTATATATACAAAAATATCACAAGTCGCAAGGACATTTTTATTTTATTATTTATCAACGAAACTCAAATGGCACGCGTTCTCGAACTAAGTTCCGACATTTCTTTAATTATATATTATTTATTATGTATTTTATACTCATAGTACTCTTTCTTTGGGTAAATATTATATTTTGGCAGCATGCTGTATTATATTGCTCTAAAATTAATAATTTAATAAATGAATACCCCTTTTCTTTTGCATCTGTAGTTTTTTACTACAGATAAGTTAATACTATCGCCACGTTAAAGTTACTAGGTATTTATTAACCTTTCGACTTTTTCTATCTTCTTCTTGGCACTACAAATGTTGGACTCCTATATATGCTTAATTTCAGATGTGGAACTAATTACTTACACCCGGATTCTGCAGAATTCTTAAACGGAGTTTAAACTCTTAATAGCTATTCATACGGCAAAATTACCGAATTCCTTCCTTATGCTCGGTTTTCGAGGTCCTCAGATAAACCATCGATAGTAATACACTCGTCTTTTAAGCTAAATTCTTCCACAAAGAAGTGTTCAGAAGTACGATATCGAACCAATAATCACTATGGAATGGATAAACTCCGTTTAAAAACCTCAAAAACTGGGCATTAGTCATTATACATAAGGCAACAACAACTCCAACAGGAAATTAAAACTTTGAAAACGGGCTAGCTCATGGGTAGTTACATGCTTTATGGAACGAGTTAATTAGTGCATGTACTCCACGCAAAGTTATTGCTATCAAATGCGTCAGAAATAAAATGCCTAAATTCTTAGCGGCACTTTTTTCTGCGCAAAAAAAAACAGGGCTAATGAAGAAAATAGTTTTGAGGGTATATTGCCGATGTCCACCACTGGTTTGGCCACCACGGGGGGACAGCGAAACATCTTTTAAAAATAATTCCCACTGTCCACCACTTCATGGTTAAAATAAGTCTAATCTGTTCTAAAAACCGAATATGGGCACCCCGACTTTACGTAGTCTTTTGGCTGCTACCCCTAGAGTGTATATAAAAACCGGAGGCGCGAAGGGAGCGCAACCCCTGCCTGCTGTAACAAAGCATGGGTGCCTATCCTTTGTTACGTAAGGGCGAAGGGGTTGCACTTCCCGCAGCGCCGGAGACGTTGCAGAAGCAACTTAAGTGTTTTGAAGTTAGGTCTGTCCCCCCGTGGTGGACAACGAGAATAATTTTTAAAAGTTGTTTCGCTGTCCCCTAGTGGTGGGCAAACAAGTGGTGACATCGGTTTTGAGCGATGAAGAAAAAAAAAAAAAAACATGTCACAGCTAGTAATTAAACTATTTTAGCGTAGCAAGCAAATGTAGGCAGTATACGCAAATTAAAATCGTGTTTCATTAGCGCTAAGACGTGTCACAAGTACTAGGCTATCATGTAAGGCTAGGTGGTGACATCGTCGTGCTCGATAGGATTGAGGTTGGGCCACACCGGCACCAATGATACCGTACGAGATCGGCACTTCTAAACCGTGTTCAAGCTCGTGAGTCACAGCTTTTGAACGCGGTTTAGATGTACGTGTTTAGTTTCATTGGTGAAAGGAGATCATTCATTTTGGTCTATATTATGAGTGGCGGCCAAACAAAAAAAAAGTTATGTCCCATTAGAAGATGTTATTCTCTTAACTTTTCACTATGGGACCAAATCTGTAGGGTCATTCCCTGCGTTGTTAGAAGAGTTTGAATAATACTGTTTTCAGTATTACATATATTACATAAAAGAATAATCGTAAAACAATAAAAATAAATAGAGAAAAACTTAATTCTTTCGGAATATAGTTTTTTTTTGTTTGGCTGACTATCACATTTAGCCCAAAAATGTATGGACGGTGAATGATATCCTCTGACCTAAGATAATTATTTTAGCTTAGCAAGCAAATGTAGGCGCTATACGCAAATTAAAAATTCTAGGACGAGTCACAAAAGTACTAGGCTAGCACGAGCGATTAGGCGGTGACATCGTCGTGGTCGAGGGGTTCCCGCTTGGGCCGCACCTGCACCAGCGGCGCCATGCACACGCCGCCGTCCTGCGTCTGCATGGACGAGATCATCGACTGGTACACCGACGCGCTCACTGGGACTGTGATCACTCCTGACACTGACACCGGGTAAGCTGGAATGTTACAATACAGACGATAAGTTGCCATATATTATAATTTATCCTAGTTAACAGGGAAACCTATTATTACCCATACAATACTGTAATACACATATTCTGTAATTTAATAAATGTATTGATGTTGATTACCTAAATATAGTACATAAATAAAGAAAACACGTGCGGTTGGGGGACCCCCCCCCGCTCAGGAACGAAGTTCCTTGCGCGATACTCACACGCACACAGACTCGTATATAATAGAAAGATACAGAGAGAGAGAGAGAAAGTCGCATGGAGGGGGCATAACGCTTTTTCCTTACGTGACGATGTCTACCAGTCAACTCCTACCGCAAGCCACGTTATCTAACTTCGTTCCAATAAGTTACAGCCACAGTACAGAAGTAGTGGAAAGTAGTGGTTAGTCAACCAAGACGCATTGTTCATCAAGTACTTTGAGGCTCACGTTTGATCACTATCTTTTACCTGGTGGTAAGTGAAGATGCGTGCGACAATGTGCACGCGTGTCTAACAGTAACTAACAGTAACTTAGTCACTTGAGACTTGAAAACTCCAAAAAATACTGAGTTTTACTCCTTATCTATATGCACAGTGAACAACACAACTTTTTGTGTGTATAGTTGGAATCATTATGTTCCATTATGTCAGCTTAATGATGTAAGAGATGACAGTAGAGTATAAATACTGGTAGTGTTGTAATGCATGTATCTTGGGTTCGCAATATTGTTTCCAAAAATCAATTCAAAAAGTTCAATTGACAGATCTCGGCGATAAGCGAATGTGTGGCCGAATTTGGGTTTAATCTCGAAGGTCTCTTGGACGCAAAGAATGTCGCAGTGAGTTTTGCAGTAGACTTCAGAAAGATTTCAACAGTTGTAGTCATTCTGCAATCAACTTACATTTGCACTGGATAAAGTTGATATTTGATTAAGCAGAAATAATATCAATTGGACGTCTATGTGATCGAATCAGAAATCCGCAGGAGAACCAAGGTAACAAACAGCCTGAAGAATTGTCAAACTTAAGTGGCGGTGGGTAGGGCATATTGCTCACAGAACAGATGGCCGATGGGGCCTAAAAGTTCTGGAAGACAGGGTAGGAAGGCCTCCAACAAGGTGGACCGATGACCTTGTAAAGGCCGCAGGAATCCGCTGGATGCGGGAAGCACAGAACCGGTCGATGTGACAAAGCTTGGGGTAGGCCTATGTCGAGCAGTGGCTGATGTGATGAATGATGATGAAAATCAATTGGAAGCAAGGATAAATATAGAATGCGTACTGTGTCCGTCCTCGCCGGTGAGTATGATCTGGCCGTCGTGGTTGAGAGTAGCCTCGGCCACGGCGTTGAGGTCCACGGATACGGTGCCCTCGCCCTCCAGCGCCGACAGGTGCGCACCGCCCTCTCCGCTGTGGATCTGTAGGGGATTATGAACATGTACCGACTGACATACAAAAACTTCAATTAAGGGGGATCCGCAGTAGTAGCCGCGAAATTAAATTTTCTTGCGTTTTTTTTGCAATTTACAGGTCAGGTTGTATCTTGATAAAAAATATGATACGCCGCTATGACAAATATGTATTTACATAATTTTTCTCTTTAAAGTTTGATTTCAGAAATCATGACATTTTGGAACAAATCTAACTAAGAAAGGTATAAAAAGGATAGCACATAGTCTCAACTAAATATCGGCTTTCCATTTTTTCCGGAGAGCTTTCTCCCAGTTTTCGTCTTTTAACATCTTTTTTTCGTATTTTTGCAGTCAAAAGCTGCGCAACGGAGCATATTAATTAATTATGCGTAATAGAAGTCGCCTGTTTACAAAAAAAAAAAAAAAAAAATGGATAGTGACAGCTAGGTGTCAAATTCTTGGACACGGGATAGTAGCGACCTCTGAAGTGAACAAGTAGCAGTTTTTATCCCCATTCTAACTAAGAGAGTTGTTTTGATGATTCTAATGATTATAATTATGTAAATACATATTTGTTACGGTCGCTAATCGTATTTTGCTCAACATAAAACCTCACTCTCCTGCAAAAACCTAAGAAAATTTGAATTCCGCGGGCCACCTTAGCGCACCCCCATGAATATTTTATACCATGATAATGGCCGGCTTAGCTATGGCCGTATGCCTATGACGTATATTTTATACCATGATAATGGCCGGCTTAGCTATGGCCGTATGCCTATGACGTATATTTTATACCATGATAATGGCCGGCTTAGCTATGGCCGTATGCCTATGACGTATATTTTATACCATGATAATGGCCGGCTTAGCTATGGCCGTATGCCTATGACGTATATTTTATACCATGATAATGGCCGGCTTAGCTATGGCCGTATGCCTATGACGTATATTTTCAAACAGCTTTTTTTTTTGTTTGTGTTTTTTTCTCTAAGCGAGATGTTTAGCGCAATTAAATGTATTTTCTTTTTGGCACGTACCATCGGCGGTGATACCATATAAAAATGCATATTACCATGGTACGTACCACCTGCGCAGTGGTGCCGTCTGGCAGCGTGATGATGGGGTTGTTGGGGTCCACCTGGATCAGCGACACGCTGCCGTCGGGGTTCGTGATGGTCTGCAGGACTGCGGGCGCGTACTGTGACATCTGTATGGTGAGATACTATTTTTAGTTATAAACTCAAAGATTTTCGACTTTTTGAAAGTCAAAAGATACAAAAGACAGCACTTCCTAGTTTACTTTTAAGAAAGTGGACCAAGGTAGCTGATACATTTTTGAGTAGAATAAAGAAGATGCTAGATTTCATAAAAGCATTTGCACACTTTTTATGCAACAAATTATTATACAAGTTTTTATGCATTAACCTGAAATCGAGAAAAAAAATATGTTTTTCCCAACATTTATGTTCACATAATTCATCAAAATGTAAAGAACAGCTGATTTTTTTTGGCGATTTCATGTTTGCTCCCATTGTAAAAGTGGTTCATAATGATGAGTACAATGTCCCTTAAGAAAATAACGGTGATTATAATTACACCCTGTATAACAAAAGTGAGCACTAACTAAACAAAAGGATTTATAGAAAATTCATCCCCTAGAGGCCAATGGAGGATGAATGTTTGCATGGAAGTTCGTAATTCTTGCCGATGGGAGATCCCATCACATGACTTCTTATAAATTCGTACATCAACATCAGCGAGCGTCATCTGGTCGATGCAGACTTGCTGTGACGTCAGCACGGCCTGCTGCTGGTGCTGGTTGCTGCGCCCGGCGCCCGATGAGGAGCCCGACGACGTGTTGCTCGCGTTCGGCATGCAAGCCGATATCTATGTAGCGGAGGGTGTACGTGACGCGTGGGGAAGGAGCAATGGACGAAAGTGGCAAACAAGGCCGCAAGTTTTCGTTTTGTAGGTTATAGAAGAGAATATGTTGTGATTAAAATATTAAAAGGTGTTACCAAATCCAGGCAGCATACCATGTGAGACAGCATTAAGAAACAGTAAATATAATTTAGATACAATTCCGAAAATATAAACATTGCTGTAGCTGAAATAGGACAATTAAAAGTTTCGTCAGTTGCGTCTGTCTATCTATAGCCTCATTTTGTCCTCTATTTCACTATCCGTCCTTTTCTATTTCGCAGTGCAGTGGGTGGGGTACCTGTACCTTGAAATCTAAACACTAATCTTCTCCTAAGATAGCTTCTTATCTTTACCTAGGATGACTAAGATAAAGCTCACGATATCAATCACGACAGTCTTAACACTTTTAAAAATAAATTATATAAGCACTTTCATTTAGAAGACATTTGACTTATCATTCCAATTTAATTTATAATAATTGTAAACTATTATTTTGTATTCCTACACTTAATTCAGATATAATATTGAAATTGGTTTTATTGAATTGTATGGATGCAATTTTTATTTATTTTTTATTAGTACCTTTGTAAATCAGAGCATATGTACTCTATAATGTGTAAGCTGTGGTTACCTGTAATTGAGTACACATTACAGGAAAACGTATTTATTACGGATGTTTATTACTGTAGAGATAATTATAATGTATCTCGTTGGTAATCCTTAAATAAATAAATAAAAAAAAAAATCCTAAAAGCCCAATTGAATCCAACTATGGGTTAAGCTCGCCTTTGTACATAAGCTGACCTTATATGTTATAACATTGTTTTTGTTATTGATGTGTATAATAAAGAATAAGAATAAAGCTTGTTAGTTCAATATAAAACCTGGCAATAATCGATCTCTTACTTCTTTAACATATCGTATTAGTTACCCATGACTATAGATTTCCTCAAGGGATGTCCACCTATTTATTGATTACATTAGTAATAAAAAAATAATAATATTTGAGCTCCAACAAATGTTTAATGTTCGGTAGCAACACATAGAAACGACATGACGTCACAATCCACTAATAGGTAAGTTTGTCACAATTATTAGCGTGGGCGTAACTTATTGTTTGACGACCTGAATGTCCCAGTGACGCACATTGTGCCTTCAGGGAGCAATAACACGGGTTTTGTTCCCTTACCAACATTTTTTTATGAGCTAAATAAGCTACAACTATGACAGTTTTGAGTATCTATTTTATGTAATTTTATTTTCATGGAAAGAAAATTCTTTCTTCCGTCTTTAATCCCAGCTTAGTTTGATATAATATTTTAAGGAAGTAGTCTAGTTAAGTTACATAAGTAGTAAATAGCTGATAGCCTTGAATGTTTTAGTATCAAGCGAACACGAGGTCGTCAGTTCAATTCCCAGTGCTGTAAAATTGTAAATCAATACAATCTGCTTGACGCACACGATAATTTTAATATGTAATGATTGTGGCGATAATTTAATTATTGTATTGTTTGTATGTTTATTGCTTTTAAGAGCAGTTCAGAGATTATGTAACCTTACAATATTCACAATTACATATACTTAACGAATCTTTACTGATAATATTTTATTCAAAATTCGCATGAATTGACACAACCACCTGATTTAATATTGGTAGCTACTGAAGCTACCAATATTAAATCAGGCGGTTGTAAGCGATATTAAAGCAGGCGCTATCGAATGGAAGGCATTCTATATCTGTGGAGGACATAAATTAGACGTCAAGACTATGTTTTCGACGCCCTATTCTCAAGACAACATTCAGAACGAACGAACGAGTGAAATCAGCCTTATAGGCACCTCTATATCTTATTCATAATCTAGCCTTCAGAAAACACCCCCAAAAATACTAGTGTGAGTGTGTGTGTGACTTACAGGCTGTGTAGGAGGACCCTTCTCATCGTCCTCAGTGAAAGCGGGCAGCAGATCCTCCCGGCCGTGGTACTTGTAGCAGTTGATCACGATCTGACGCAGCGCGTGCGTCCACGACATCTGCAAACATTACACAACTAATTAGCACGGCTTTTACTTATGTCTGACGATAGTTCTTTCTATCGTAACCCACACAGGCTAATATGCAGTCTATCTCGTTTCGATAAAATTTGTCTCCGGTAGGATAAGACATTTCTTGACATTCATTGATTTTTCTTTGACATTTTTTTTTCTGCGCATTGTCAGACTTAGGTCCGTATTACAGAACGTCACTCAATACTCAAGCATTACTTAAAACTAGATTCAAGCCATTTGATTGGTTGAAACTAGTTCTAAACTTAATTTAAACAAAGATCAGTGCTTGAGTTTCCTTCTGTAATACGGACCTAAGTGCAAAATCGTCGACATTTTCCTACTCACTTGCAGTAAATACTGCGAAAAAGTGGGCGTTTGAAGCGTCAGCGTCCTTTCTGGATCTGGCGTTTGAAGTTTAAAAATATTTACCTGCTGCAATCATGAATAAAAAAAAGTTCTGCGTGATATAAGTTTATATGGCAAAAAAAACCCTGAAAAAGGAAAACTTTACAAGTGTGTGTAAGTATTAATGCGAGTGTTACCTTTACCTTTTGCTTCTCGTCCTCGGTGCGCGCGTCCATGCGAACGTTGGCCCACGGCAGGTCCTTGGGCCACCAGGGAGGCCGCGTGGACTCGCGGCCCCAGCCCGGCTTGCCGCGCACTGACAATACACACTATACGGTCAAGTATTTCCTTACAAGGTGACGCAATTCATAGCTTTGGAGGAGACACTACAGCTACATCATCATCATCGAGTTTACTATCTATACTAGCATCATGTTAGTCGGTGTTAGTAGTGGTTTGGTAGTATAGTAAAGACTAGCTTGGATAACTGTATGTAATGCTTGTTAAATTAAGAAATATTATGAGCCTGTTGTGTCATCATGTCTTATAATTTTTAGGGTTCCGTATTGTGTTTTTGTTCGCCATATTGATGAAACAAAATAGAAAATTTTATAGCCGCCATCTTGGATTTTCATTTTGACGAAATTCACACTTTCTCGAAAGACGAAATTCGCATGGTTGGCAGAACATGTATGAATGCTTCTTCGCGTGACGATTTCTACCCGTCAATCTTACCGCAAGCCGTATTAATGAATTTCGTTCCATATTGTACGGTGGTACGGGAGGAGCTCGTGGCTAAGTAATAACAGCCGTACGGGTCGAACCATCAGGTTACGCTCCGCTTGCCGGGGTTGGTCCGTGATGGATGACCATCTTTACATACCGAGACTCCTCCGTGCCTCGGAAAGCACGTTAAGTCGTTGGTCCCGGCTGTCATTCGTGGATCTTTGGAAGCCGTTACGGGTCGTCAGAAGCCAGAAAGTCTGACAACCAGTCTTACCAAGGGGTATCGTATTGCCCAGTTACTGGGTTGTGGAGGTCAGATAGGCAGTCGCTCATGGAAAATACTGGTATTCAGCTGCATCCGGTTAGACTGGAAGCCGACCCCAACATAGTTGGGAAAAGGCTAGGCAGAGTGATTGTACGGTGGTACGGAAACCTTCGTATTAGCCGACTCGCACTTGGCCGGTTTTTCTCGGTCTGTTGCAATCTCAGTCCAACGCTTTAGGTAGGATAAATAAATGATGATACTGTTGATATGTGATGAAAGTGTAACTCACCCATAGAATACTTGAGCATGAGCGGGATGAAGGCCCGCAGCTGCGCCTGCGTCATCTTCTCGACGGGCGTGGGGATGCCGTCGATGATGAGCGGCGGCAGCTCGAACAGCGACGGGTCGTCCTGCGGCGGAGCCGGCGCCTGCGGGCCGCCGCCCAGCCCGAACTGACTCGTTATATACTTCATACCCATACGACACACACTACCACTACAAGGCCAATACACGAGCGCGCGTCCCTTGATCTTTATTTACATCAGCATTCAGTTTAGATTACAATGAAGACTTTATAGTTGGATGAAACCTCAAGTCTGGCAAAGAAAGACGACAGCCGGCCCCAAATGAAATGGGATAAGGGTAGGCAGAGAGATTTAATTTAATTGCGGCTTTCCAAAGAAAAGTATGCGCTTCGGGAATCATCGTCTATCTTCGGAAATATGAACGCGCGATGATTAGATCTAATATAGAGTTAGGTCTGTTTGTTACAACCATGGAAATATAGTATTACCATGTTTTTTATATTTATAGATTATCAACACTATGCAATTCTAAAAAGACACTTTTCAGTACTTTCGAGTGACAAAATCGATCCGAGAGACCGGTGTAAGTAACCGGACAAAAAAAAAAACTTCATAAAAACGCACAATCATAAATGCATTACCACTTAATGCGGTAGTACATTAGAAGCATTGCCCCTGTGGGGCGTCGTTCCTGCTAAGGGACTAACTACACTTATTTAGCTCAATCCAGCTTTTTTTATAGTCCATAGAAAAAAAAGAACAGGTTTGTATGGAACGACGCGGAAAACTGAACCACAGTTTAACAATCATTTTAAACTGTGGCTGAACGCATCTCCATACAATGGATAAAAGCTGTATTGACCTGAACAAGTGTAGTTAGGCGACGTTCACACGGGCGTAAAAATATCGCAGCGGGATTTTATCGCGGACTGGATTTTCAACTCTCGCTGTTGAGCCGAGCATTGAGAATCCAACTTAGAGTGCATTCTAGCGGATCGAAAGAACACACTCGGTTGATTTTCAACTCTCGGCGCTAAGCAGAGCGTTGAAAACCCAGTGCGCGAAACAAAATCACCGCAATATTTTTACGTCCGTGCGAACGTTGACTTAGTCCCTAATTCGGAGACACGCAGATTATCGAGGCGCATACTTTTTCTGGTTTCCCTGTACTATGACTGACGAGCGCTCGTGAAATGCAGCAACTAATTTGCTGTGTGACATACACGTTCACCGTTTGGGTCTTGGTGTTTAAGCACACTCAATTTATAACATCTTTGAATACGTTTATAGCAGTTGTCAGCAAAGCGAAGAAAAGAGTCTGATCTGAAGAGCTGTCTCACATTCAATAGGTTCTTTTGTCTTGTGTTGAAGCTAATCAAAAATTAAAAAAAAACCGCTTTCTATTGACTTCGTACAAATTATTTGTACGGAGTAAGTAAAACGACTAATAACTTAAAAAGTCAACGTGTATGTTTTAGACTCATTTAGATCACCGCGCAAGTTACTTGACCAACACATTATTGTGTACCAACATTAACGCGAAGTTTCCGAGTCTCCATTCGCAATATTCTGTTTGGACCGAGACCGTAGTTGGAGCAAATAGCAAACAGCTATCCGTACCTGCTTTTGAGGCAAACATCTCGTTAATAAAACTCATTATTCAATAAGAGTTCTTTTATCTGGATTTATCTCAGATATTTCAAGCTTTATTAATATTTTTTATATGGCGATGTTCTAAATGAATAGGGGGTGGAAAGACAACATTTATAGCAAGCTTTTATAGAAAAGAATTAAACATTAAAGTAGCTTCAGTGAGTTTTCAATACAAGTGTTTTGTATGTATGGATAACTTGTGAATAACATTAAAGCCTGATTTACATGGAGCGCTTTAATTGCCTGTGGCATACTACCTGTACTGTCAATTCATCACAATTTTAATGTATACTAACTGTTGCCCGCCGCTTCGCCCGCGTGGGTGTCAATGCTTGTCTATTTTACATGTTTGCGCGGAACCCTAATTATTTTTCTAAAATAAAAGTAGCCTAGGTTACTTCCTTATAACATCGGCTATCTGCGCCAGTGAAACTCCCGTCAAAATCGGTCCAACCGTTTCGGAGACAAACAGACGACAAATATTTTAAAAATTGTTTTTTTTTTGTTATAAGTCTTTACCGTAATACTTTCATATGCTTTAGTAAAAAGCTGTTATTTTGACATTGCAAACAGACACTTCAATTTTAATTTGTATTGTATAGATCACAGGCAATAAAACTGCATCGTGTAAATGGATCTTTAAGGTTAGTGTTGCGTTACTTCTCTAACTTAAATAGGTAAGTTAGAGAAACTTCAAGATACTGGTGATATTATAATCTCGACTAAATGAAGCCAAAAAAAAGATCATGTTATAAGTACGTATAGCTAGAATGTTATGTGAACAGTTTAATACCCACTAAGTGTAGAGATTTTCTTATATTATTAGATAAACACACATACAGTAACATTAGATCTTTCATTTTTAATAAAAAATGGAACACATTCATATAAGCCCTTAAGTATATGAATGTTTTTCAGTTAATTATACTGATACTTATAATTTGCTAAATAAGCTTTTAAGAAAAAAAAAAACAATGTTCAGCGATCTGATGTTGATTTCACAAAGATATCTTTCCAAATAGTAAAACACTATTTTGAGACACAACAGTGATTCTTCTTGAATAAATGAAGCAAAATAGTTTTGTTTGTATTCTAAAAGTGGTTTAGACCAAACATAAGATCCAGTTGAAAACCAGCATCGTTGCGACACTCAAGAGGTTAAAACATGAGCTATTTTTCAACCCGCAGCCTTACAAGAGCAGTATAAAAAACCCCACAACATCAAAAGCCCGTCACATATATTGAAACCGACTTACCTGCTGGGCGAGCGCGTTCTCCAACTCCTCCATGATCATGCAGCGGAGATTACGCACCACATCTTCTAGCGGCTTGGCGCCGAACACACGGTAGGACGTGTTGGGCTTGCCCGGTGTTGCTACCAGGACTACAGCCTGTTGACCGACGCGCGTCGCGAACTCTTCGATGGTTTGCTGTTTGTTGTGTAACAAATAACCTTTAGGTGCAACGCAGACGACACACTTTTTGTGCGATCGAGTCTGTGGCGCACAAAATATCTGCATGGCACACAAAAAGTCCGTCGCGGATTGTACCCACACTCAACACACACGGCGCACATACTGCAGTTAAATGAAACGAAATTTAAATCATGTATAAAACGCACACTATGCAGCCAGGCATATTATAAGTTGGGAGATTACATTGCTGACACAAATGCTTGGCTAAATGCTGGTCCTGCTCCACAAGGACGCTTAAACTAATTGATTAGCATTCGGAAATATTGTTGGAGCTGCTGAAGATTAAGAATTTTCTTTGCATTGTGTAAATTCAATCTCTTAATATTGTATAATTGCATAGCACATGTGTGAGCACTATGTAGCTAATATAAAGCTACCTTTTACTGGGTTCGTCTTTCACTGACTTGAATGTGCCCTGGCGGTTGAGAGTATGTCATGCTCACTCAAATGTCTCGCTGGTGGTGGCGTGTGTGTTGGATCATTAAGTTCCCTTCAAAATGGTTGAGCTAATTGGTGCTGATCCATGCGTTATGTTCGTGAACGGGCGCCGTCAGTTGGGACTGGTCGTCTCTTAGCTGCCACGGCTTATTTTTAATTTAGTTGTTTTTAGTTTTTATCTTTTTCATTACGGACGCTTTTAACGTGCACGTCTTTCTACATTGTTCTCACATCTATATTTTCAATATGAACGATGTAACCAATATTATGTAAAATATTTGATTTAAAAGAGTGTCCGTGGAATTTCTTGCCCGTTCTTCTCCAGGATCTACGCTTTGGAATGGGCAACTAGCTTCATTTTTCTGACTGACCGACCCAAGACCGACCCTTTGACAATTCAAAAGTGCCTGTAATTGGTATATTTGAAATAAATGCTTTGAGTTTGAGCACATCTTCGATCATTATGTCGGCCGAACTGTAGGAAAGTAGACGCTATGTCCCACACTTAAGGTGCAGCGAAGAAAAAAGTGTGCGCCGTCTGCGTTAACACGTGTTGAAGCAAACGTTCTATTTTTTTCGCGCACTTTTGGGTGACTGGCCGCAGCGCGATCTGCCAGAATGACACGGATTTTTCCTAGAATGACGCAAAAAGTCCGCATATAATTGCTTAGGTTGAATATTAAAGCTCCCAGTAGTACCTACTATTTATTAAATTATTGTGTTGTCGTCGAGTTGTGGCGAGCATTGGAGAGACCTATGTACAGAAGTTGTCTGCTAGACGAACGATGATGAGATCCTTGTATGAAGAGTCCTCGTCTTTGAAAGTATTACTGTATTGCAGCAGGGATAGTTTGTAGCAGGCGTATTGCTGTGCTAGTTTGCCGGGTACAACAACACACACAAAAACTACAAGTACAAGACAAAAGTCAAAAGAAAAAGACAAAGAGAGAATAAGAAGAGAGGATAAGTGAAAAGAGTCTATGGTCCAGTAAAAACATAGTTAAAATCTGTGAAAACGCCATAACAGTTCCTATACAATATTCGTCACTTACTCTGAGTTTCCTAAGTAATCTGTTCTGATGTCTCTTCCTGACGGAGGGGTTTGTTTCGAAGGAGTGCGGCCGCTTGCGTTTCTTTGAGGACGCTATAGCGGCAGCGGCAGCCATGCCGACCGGACCTGTTGGTTAAAGGCATTTGTAAATCTTGGAAAACACGTAACAAGCGCAGTCAAAAATGTGGACGAAATTGAAGTCAAATGTTACCAAAGTCGACAAACTGTGCTGTATATTAGGTTGGCTAGGATGGTCGGACCAAAGTGAGTGTAGGCAGGCTAAGGAAGGACCCTACAATTGATGGCCGCCTCACGAAACAGGTTCTCCGACTAACTAAACAACAGCTGCGTACAGTTACAGCTACTATAACGGGCCATGGGTCATTTAATAAACACTTCTTTGTCATAGGAGTCACAGACAGTCCGCTGTGCAGGGCCTGCATGGAGGACGTCGAGACAGCAGCTCATGTGCTTCTTAACTGCCCGGTGGTCGCCGCATACAGGTCAAAGTACTTCGGTAACCCAGGCACCCTCCGGGAGGTTGTCAGTACTATTAAGGCGCTGCTGGCCTTCTATTGAGGAGCTGGGGTGGATCGAATAATCGATTTTCCCACCCATACGGATACCAGCCCGTATTACCTAGATTGGCTAGGTCTTATCACAATCCGAATTTAGTACTACTACTTTTTTATACGTAAAAACGTTTGAGCAAAACTTAAACACGCTACTATGAAACGTGAAGTCTGATTCATCAAGGGTGACCGAATTAGGTTTGAGTATGGCTTCTGACTCACGTGGATTTTATCGACTAGTTTCTGATTCAGCCGGAGTCCATTATCACGAGCAGCCCACGGCAAGGTCGTGAACCATATCATCATTCTCCTGCCCCTATACCAATTTATTTGGTCGTAAATCATACTGGAGTTTATTTTATTCTCAATCCCGAACACCACAATAATGCATGTAGTAAGTGCATGAATACCAAATAGATTTCAGAACCAAAAACTAGTGTTATAGAAGAAATACCTTAAAATCAAGCAATATGGGTTAAAGGGAAGTGTAAATATATGGCCACAAGCAAAAACAAAACAACCTGGCTCAATCACAAGAAAAGTTATTAAGTTTTTTGTGTCTCCTGAATAGTAACGGTTTTGTGGATACGCCCCCATGGTTTGAGACCCGCGATATCATCATTCTCCTGCCCTTATCCCAATTTATTTGGAGTTCCCTTCGCGTCTAACGTAGACTTTTGATGAAAGTATATGCTGCTCAAACGCGACGCTATGTTCACAACAACACGACGATAGTTTTGACACAATCATCTCCATGAGTGATGCGACGCTAGCGCAGCGCCAATGCGACATCAAACTGTGATATATCTTAATGCGGAGGAATCAGGACAATTTCGTTATTTCGGGGCCACATTAACGGGATATGCCGTTGAAGGGCGTTAGCCGTAGGTGTAGCCACCACTTACCGCGATAATTTGACCGATTCTTGACCGAATTTAACTACCGCGATGTTTGTGGCGATGATGGGCATTGACGTTGACGTTAATGTGGCCGCAGCATGAGGAATGTTTTGGGTACGAATGTGGATGGCTACAATAGTAGGGGAAGAACAAAAGAAACGACGGATGGATTGTGTGAAAGATGTTATGGTTAGAAAGGGGGTGACTACCGAGATGACGACTAATAGTGAAGATGGAAGACGTGTTGCGCCGACCCCAAATAGATTAGTATAAGGGCAGGGGAATGATGAAGATGATTCAATGTTGAAGCCAGAGGCTAGTAGCCATGATACCATGAACAAAACTCACCAGCGGCAGCCAACTGTTTGGTAACCTCATCACTCATGGCGTTCTTGATGAGATCAGCGCTATCATCGTAGTTGGAGCCGGCCGGCGAAGACGCGCAGTCGTCTTCGTCGTCCGAGGCCCCACTGAGCCCACACCCGTCTACTTGTGACATGTCCTGCGAATCATTTTCACTATTAGCAACTAGGAGCCAACAGTTAACTAAAAATTAAAAATTAAGTCATTTATTAGCATTTATAGGCTGAGAATCAGCACTTTTTGAACGTCAAAATTACATACACAGTCCTTCAAAACGCCCGTCTTTTACCACTTCCAAGTGCTAGAAGAAGTAGCGCGACAAACTCCCCAGCAGTCTTTTGATTATTTATCGAGTAAGAACTTTGAGCCCTTTGCCCAGCAGTAGAAAAAAACAATTACACTAGGCATTTCTGTTTGCGGAATCGAACCACGACAAGTAGAGCAGAAGCCAATCTCTCAACCACTGCTTATCGTGCGAGATCGAACCGCGACAAGTAGAGAAGAAGCCAATCTCTCAACCACTGCGTATCGTGCGGGATCGAACCGCGACAAGTAGAGAAGAAGCCAATCTCTCAACCAATGATTACCGTGCGGGATCGAACCACGATAAGTAGAAAAGAAGCCAATCTCTCAACCACTGCTTATCGTGCGGGATCGAAACGCGACAGTTAGAGAAGAAGCCAATCTCTCAACCACTGCTTATCAAGCGCGATCGAACCGCGACAAGTAGAGAAGATGCCAATCTCTCAACCACTGCGTATCGTGCGGTATCGAACCGCGACAGTTACAGAAGAAGCCAATCTCTCAACTACTGCGTATCGTGCGGTATCGAACCGCGACCAGTAGAGAAGAAGCCAATCTCTCAACCACTGCTTATCATGCGGGATCGAACCACGACAAGTAGAGAAGAAGCCAATCTCTCAACCACTGCGTATCGTGCGGGATCGAACCGCGACAGTTACAGAAGAAGCCAATCTCTCAACCACTACTTATCGTGCGGGATCGAAACGCGACAAGTAGAAAGAAGCCAATCTCTCAACCACTGCGTATCGTGCGCGATCGAACCGCGACAAGTAGAGAAGAAGCCAATCTCTCAACCACTGCGTATCGTGCGGTATCGAACCGCGACAGTTACAGAAGAAGCCAATCTCTCAACCACTGCGTATCGTGCGGGATCGAACCGCGACAAGTAGAGAAGCCAATCTCTCAACCACTGCGTATCGTGCGGTATCGAACCACGACAAGTAGAGAAGCCAATCTCTCAACCACTGCGTATCGTGCGGTATCGAACCGCGACAGTTACAGAAGAAGCCAATCTCTCAACCACTGCGTATCGTGCGGTATCGAACCACGACAAGTAGAGAAGCCAATCTCTCAACCACTGCGTATCGTGCGGTATCGAACCGCGACAGTTACAGAAGAAGCCAATCTCTCAACCACTGCGTATCGTGCGGTATCGAACCGCGACCAGTAGAGAAGAAGCCAATCTCTCAACCACTGCTTATCATGCGGGATCGAACCACGACAAGTAGAGAAGAAGCCAATCTCTCAACCACTGCGTATCGTGCGGGATCGAACCGCGACAGTTACAGAAGAAGCCAATCTCTCAACCACTACTTATCGTGCGGGATCGAAACGCGACAAGTAGAAAGAAGCCAATCTCTCAACCACTGCGTATCGTGCGCGATCGAACCGCGACAAGTAGAGAAGAAGCCAATCTCTCAACCACTGCGTATCGTGCGGTATCGAACCGCGACAGTTACAGAAGAAGCCAATCTCTCAACCACTGCGTATCGTGCGGGATCGAACCGCGACAAGTAGAGAAGCCAATCTCTCAACCACTGCGTATCGTGCGGTATCGAACCACGACAAGTAGAGAAGCCAATCTCTCAACCACTGCGTATCGTGCGGTATCGAACCGCGACAGTTACAGAAGAAGCCAATCTCTCAACCACTGCGTATCGTGCGGTATCGAACCGCGAGAAGTAAAGAAGCCAATCTCTCAACCACTGCGTATCGTGCGGTATCGAACCGCGACAGTTACAGAAGAAGCCAATCTCTCAACTACTGCTTATCGCGCGGGATCGAAGCGCGACAACCGTGCCGTCAAGTTATCGAGTTTAACCAGTAGTCTTTAACTTATTGTATTTCCAGATGTATTCAAGCTACACCTACACAACATAATATAAAACTCCACAATGTATTCCGCGAACTCGTGCCGTACCTATACTACGTTTGTTGAACTCAGCAGCCAGACTGTTACGTGAGTCTGTCTGTGGAGTGTGGGATGGGAAGTCTCGGCCTCTCGGGATTCGAAACAACATTAAATTAGGTTATCGTGGATGTTTTGCTGCCTTTCGGGAACTGAATAGTAATTGTTGAACATTAGGTACGTAGAAGTGTTTTGTGGTAAACACGGACTTGTCGGGATTATTCCAATTATTATTTAACTATTTTTCATCAGAGTAGTTTCTGCTCCAGATTCCAGATTCATAATCAATACCAGTGATATTACGTAATGTCGAACTCTCGTAAGTCCGACTGTAGTGTAGTATGTAGGTACACTGAGTTTTATTGTAAAATCACGATAAGTTCTTCGCAACTTTTTTAACAGAGTTGGTGAGACTTGAAGCCATATTTGAATCCGATTTGAAAAGTAGATAGTCCGCGAGTAGTTGCGGCATTGTAATCTTTGCTATCGATTTTCTTACTACGTACATACGCAAGAGACGAGCTAAGACTTCCAAGGACGCTCTACAAGACGCGTCCAATTGGTTTGACCTTGTATCACGGCTGGTTTAGACCCGCCGACGGCATTTTCTCTTAGCGGAGAAACAATGGTAGGTAACCTCCTCACTTTATGTGCTGCACAGTTAAAACCAGCTCTTGATCCAAAATGTACTTTTAATGTCGTCCTTTCTATTCGCGTTGCCGAATTTTGGGCCAAGCAAATTTAAAAAACTGTATATATTTTTTTCTTTTGCCACCGACACGCTAAGACCGCAGCGCAGGGCAAAAGCCTCCTCCATGACTTCCAGCTATTCTGGTCTATAGGTTCTAATGTGGACCAGTCTGCTCCTTTTGTTGTCCAACTCATCCCGCAATCTTCTACGTGGTACATCGCGACGCCTTCAGGAGATGTCAGGGCTCCATATATAATCGTTATTGTGGCTCACAGCTTATTGGGCATACGACACACGCAGCCAGCTCTCATACTATACCAAGTTAATTTCTCAGAATTATCATATTATTCAGATTAGGCAGAATCTTCACTGACGGCCAACTAGAAATGAAGCTCGGAGAGTCCTAGGCAAATGATTCAACTACCCACAACTAAATCGTTCCTTATCGCTAACATCTTACCTCCCCCTCCATATCCATGGATTCAGTGCTGACGGCTGAATTCATGACGTAGTCTGGGTCGCCTTCGTCCTGCCCGCCCAGATGTCGAACCATTGGGTTGCGCACTTGTGTCGCGGTGTGCTACTGCGACGCGGTCGGTGCTCCTCAACTGATGAGCTTTATGACCTGAGTGACAATGTTGTTGATGTTATTTTGCTGATAATAGAGCAGTCTTCTGGGTCTTAGCATATCTCCGCCTGATATTTCGGTGATAGTCAGTTGAAATAAACTACGACCGCATGATATTTCGCTGATAGTCAGTTGAAATAAACTACGCCCGCATGATATTTCGCTGATAGTCAGTTGAAATCAATTATGACCGCATGATATTTCGCTGATAGTTTGGCTTTGCTGCTATGGTTTTGCGGCGGAGGTGTGCTAAGGGCCTCTGATCTGACAACCTGACTCACAGCCAAAAATGTTACGTGACCTGGGAATCGAACCCTGGACCTCTCATTCGTCAGTAGTTTCGGTCTGGCTTGGTGCTACTAGCACCTTAAAAATAAATATATAAGTAAGTAATAGCTGTTGTAAAGTGCACTAGAATTTTCTGGTTGTCATTGCTAAGTTGAAACCAATTTTTGCTGTAGTCCTCCATATTACTGCCATTCTTTCCTCATAGGTAAGCAGTAATGTAGTCTATGTAAAAGGTAATAAATAGTGAATAATTATTTATTTAGTTAAAGTTTAGAATATTATGTTTTTCTTAAAGAATGGTATTTTTGTTGTGTCTAATTGTCTTACCATTCTCTACAATACACAGACACTAAAGGGCATGACCTTGTAAGTTGTAGCCAACTGTAACAAGATCAATACTTGGCTTGTTGTCTTCACTTTACATTTGTGTATTCTTGAAGGATTGGTAAATGATTTGGTTGCTTCCATTTTATAATAAAAATAAACATGTTGAATTCAAAATAGTTTTACTTTAAAATCAGTAAGTACCTACTAATTAATTTGAGTTCAGTGGCCCTTCAAATTTTTGTCAAACTGTTTTCTAATAAGAAAAAAAAACATTCTAAATGATTTTTTGACAATTAAAATATGAATTAAATTTTTTTTACTAGCTTTTGTCTGCGGCTTCACCTGCATGGATGACGGAATTTATCCCACAGGAACTTACAACCGGGATAAAAAGTATCCTATATCGTAATCCAGGTCATGGTCTACCCATGTGCTAAATTTCATCCTAATCCGTTCAGCCGTTTTAGCATGAAAGCATAACTAACAAACAAACTCGCTTTCAAACTTTTTTTAAAAATAATATTTGTTACTTTAGTATTATCAGAAATCGTATCAATAATTACAAACCAATATCTAGTTCGGCTGCAGACGTCTAATTCATTTGAAACAAGAAGGTATAGCCTATAAGTCATGTGTATCATTGTAAACAATTATTGAAATAAACTTATTATATTGTTATAGTGTGGTTTCCCAATGAAATTCTCTTTCTCTTTGAATTACATTAATTTAAAATAAGTAGTGACTAACATTTAAATGATTTATTCCCAACTTTAGGTCAGAACACCAGCCACCCAGCATAAAGAATAAATGTTACTAACACTAGTTTATATGTATGCTATTGTATGTTTTAATAGTGCTTTAGTTTATATCTGTACCTATAACTTGTATGTGTAGTATTTTTACTGTTACTTTATCAAACCCAGATAAACACTGTTTCTTTTTGCCAAAGCTATGTCTTTTCATTATATCTGTGAATAATTTAACAATATGAAATGATGTGAATAATTAAGTGATATTTTTAATGAGATTAAAAATATCACTTAATTATTCCTAGGCCTTCCACTAAGACTACTCATAAAATATTCTGAATGTAACACTACCTACTATTAATGCTCACATAACTAGTGGTTGCTCTGGAAAATCAATAGAGGTCATTGACTTCCCTCTTGACACAAATCTCACATCCCCAGTGTTAAGTAGCCCAATTAGGAAGCCCAAAATGTGTCCTAAATATTTCTTAAGCCAATCCAGACCTCTAGGCTAAATAAGTCTGTCTGAGATAAAATAATGTTACTATTCTTAAAATAGGTCCATCTTTAATGATTTTGAACCTGACATTTTTATAAAACTGGAAAATATTACTATTCTACATGGTCAATCTGTATTGATTTTGTATAAGCAAAGCCTCAGGAAAATGTCGCCTTTGCTATTCGGAATGGAGTCTATGAAGAAATAAATTTTCTTATTGGAAATTATGCTTAGCAGGATTGTGTCAAATGTATTGGGAAAACTGATTTTTCGCCCACTATTTCAAGCGGAATCATCGTTTGGCGACCCCAAATGTACTGAGATAGCAAAGCCGAGTGCAAAATATTGGATTAGTCTATTGTGGCACCTAGCTGAGAAAAATCAATACTCGAGCTTCCCACATCCACCAAATATCTAACTAGACAAACTATCATACAAGTCCCTGACAGACAAGAAAACAAGCCCAATGCACCAATTTATGTTTTCGGGAATCCATCTCCATTCATAGGTGCATAATTTTAACTGCAACTTACATTTTTCTGCCTTTTACGCGCGAATAAATGCAGTCGCATACACCAATGACGCATTTTGTTTGATGTTTTGTTTATACGGTGCATGGTGCCCCGCGACGGGTCAGTTTCGAAGACGCATGACATGACGCAAGCTCTTTGCGGCGGCGTAAAGGATAAGCCAAAATGAATGGCCATCATGAAGGGGAGCCGCGCGTTCGAGCAGGCTCAGACAGAATGGTGAAACTACGGCTGCGTACGCACCTGCGTGATTTGAAGCACATTTTGCAATCCAATTAGAAGTCTTGCGAACTTGCTGTGATGTAACCCGTCCAAACCAACACTTTTTAAGACATTTGCAATCGGCCAGACACTGAATTCACAAAATTTACGGAGTGCACGAGAGTCCCCGAAAAATTCGAGTCCTCCATTAGTATCGATCGGTAAGCGCGGTATGTGGACCGTATAAACTTCGTATCTAGGGGTCGCCATTTTGTACGAGTCTGCGCGGTGTGGTTTTCGCATGGAAAGGGAAATCACCCCTCTGCCTGAGGGGGGAAAAGATTCGTAGCTTTGTAAGTAAATAAAAGCTTATTTTGTAAAAAGCACTCACCAATTTTGACAACCAAATATTGCTATTTATTTATTAAGACGTCCTAAGTTGTATGATGTTCAGGAAAAATCCCTAGTTTATTTTAGAAATTGATCATTTCACGTCATACTGTAGTGCCATCTAGTGAGATTTTCAGTAACTATATTTGACGTTTCACATTGTAAACAAGTTTTGTGAATTCGCGTGTTGATTTTGTTATTTTCATAATATTTGAAGTGAAGATTGCGTAACATATTTCCATACATTTAAAACAGAACTAAGGTGAGTGATTATATTTCTTAAGATGAATAGAATGCAATTCGGAGGTTTGAGGTTACTTGACATTAGCCTTTCCACAACTGATAAAAAAATAATAACATATTAGTGGAAAAAACTATTGGTGAATTTTGGTGTTTTTCAGTCAATGGCAAACAAAAGTTTTGGATTGGCTGTGTAAAATATTCCCTTTCCCCCATAGTCATAAAAAACTAAAAGTACTTGTAAATACTTTGTAGTTGTAGAGTAAATAACTCTACAACTACAAAGTATTTACAAGTACTTACATCAATGTCTCAAACTTATTATAATTAAAATAGTGTTTT
Organism: Cosmia trapezina; assembly: GCA_905163495.3. Lineage (NCBI taxonomy): Eukaryota > Metazoa > Arthropoda > Insecta > Lepidoptera > Noctuidae > Cosmia > Cosmia trapezina. The sequence continues at coordinate 3,806,400 of LR991021.1, forward strand.
CTTGGTGTTTTGTCGATTTCTTTCGAATTATGATTTGAGTTTGAAAGAATTTTAAATAAAATTGGTTTGTAGAAAGTTTTAGTTTTAAAATGGGTTAAGTTTTACAAATATTATTTTAATTGCCATTTATTTTATTCTGTTCAATCTACACAGGTAGGTTATGTAAACAAAACATTTAATAATTATTTTCTTTTTTTGTTAACGGTTCCTACTGCTGCACCTGGCTGCACCAAAGCCTCCCCCACACCCTCCCCTCTCTATGTCTTTCGAATTGTGATTTGAGTTTGAAAGAAGAAGACAAAACACTTTTATCCAAAGTAGGTTTGTAGAAAGTTTTAGTTTTTTTTTTATGAATAATGGGGCTACTTTACAAATATTATTTTAATTGCCATTTATTTTGTTCAATCCACACAGGGATATGTAGGACAAAACATTGAATAATTTTCTCTTTTTGTTAGGCTACATTCTATCAGTTCCTACAGTTGGGCAGGGATGTGAAAAAATTATTGATTATGGAAAAATCAATTAAAAATCGATTTTTAATCCAATAATTACTTTAATAAAGTCTACACTTCACTTGCTGTAGTTTTTTTACGATTTTTCAAATAGTACCTACTAGTAATTCTAAAATCAAGTTTATTTACACTGAGATAAAGTTGATACTTAACTATTTCTATAATAACCACTTCCTGTCCGATGAACCATTTGCCAGTTTGCTTACCTATACATTAACTAACTAATACTTACTTTTCGTCTCCCTGGCTGTTTGTTTGTTCTTAGATACTGCTTGTTCTTCCACTTCAGTTTTAAACTCCATGTAGATATTATAATCAGATAGTCATAGGTTTAGGTTTCAATAATAAGGTCAAGTGCTGTTCAGGTTATTGTTTCCGGAAGGCCAATGCTTTGTGGTTATCCTGTAAGGGAATATAATTAAATAAAACAAGTTAAATATAAAGGTATCTCTAATATTTTATATTATTTCATAATACTAAATCTAAATACATAAACTAGGTGGCGTAGAACTTAACATCTAAATGACTAATTTATCAATGTTACAAAGTATGTATATTTTATTTTTCATAAAATTAAAGAAATCACATCATTATTAAGTAGTTTCGTCAACTGTCTGTTTTTGTTTCATCGTGGCCTTTTGTATTCGCCAGATTCTTCGGATGATCCTGCAAAAAAAGCAAATAATGGTTAGACTTTGCATTGTTATTTTAGAAGTGGTGTTAATGATTGGAGGAAAAATTGCAAGTATAGTGATTGTAAAGAGATGTTTTTGACCCCTAGAGTGTCAACTGTACCCCATGTGTGCATAAGGAAAAACCCTTTATATAATAGGTGTATAAGCTTATATCGTATATATACTTAAACATAAAAAAACATCATCCGATGGAAAAAAAATCATCATCAGTAGTTGGGAACGTATGGGGTTCGCAACTAACGCCCCTCACTACCGCTGGGGTTTTCGGTTTATAAATTAGTACCTACATAATAAACAATTGAGGGGTTAATTCCATATAGTGGCATCAGAATCTACGCCATCAAGCAATATACTCCCTGCCACAAAAATAAAGACCTATGTGTGTCATCACCACCATTTCAATTTATTTGGGGTCGGCGCAACATGGTCTTTTTCTACCATACTTTGTATATACCAGTATACCAGTCAGGAACTCAGGACTGATCATTGTCCATACAAAGTTTTAGTAGTTTTATAAAATCAAGACTTTTAGTCTGGTCAACTATATGTACTGGTACTGGTACATACCTGTGGACCTATGGCACCAGCGTCCCCTCCAGCCCGCGTCGCACACACAGGCGCCCGCCACACAGCGGCCGTGCCGACACGTGTGGGGCCCGGAGCACGACTCGCCCCGACACGTGCAGTCCCCGACGCGGCGCCCCACCTCGCAGTGGTTGCCGCCCAGGCCGACCGGGCAGCGGCACTTGTTCACGCCTTTACAACGACCCCCGTTCAGGCAGGGGATCACGCATTTTGCTGGAAAGAAAAAGCCAAAGTCAATCATTTATTTGTCAGAAAATTAAATTTATACGAAAATGTCTATGTGTTCCACCATTAACTGGTATATAAATATTAGTTACAAGATTTCAAATATGGATAAAATAAGTTAGGTTGAGTGTGGTTTCACAAAGAGAAAAAGTCTGTTCATCAAGGAGGATCTACAAAATGGTCTTGGGACTAGGAAGTGCTTTAGTTCGGTCTTTACAAGTTAGGGGTTCAGATCTGATGCTATCACAGCATTAATTTGGAGTTTTTCGAGTCATTATTTCAACACTTGCAGCAACAAAAGCTTATACATGGTCAGCTGTCATTCAACACTCTTACGGCGAAAAAAGATACTTACAAAATTCACAGCGTAATCCATAATACCCTTTAGGACATTCGCACGTGTCCTTCTGAATACACTTGCCGCCATTTAAACATTTCTGCGCACATATACCTGCAACAAAGTCTCTTGTAACTTGTAACATAGCCTTGTATTAATTAGTTACAGGAGTGAAGCAAAATGCTGCGAACACCGTTGCTGCAGCAGATACGCTGCGCACACAGCACAGTATCTTCTAGTAGCAGGCCGTATTGGAAGAAGAACCCTCATGTAAGTAGGCAGATAATACTCACTTGAAACCCTCGATTCTATTTACCTCACCTGCCCTAGCAAGTCGGATTTTTATTTGGTAAAGGTAAATGAAAGCAAAAAGTTGTAATTACTATTGATTTGCGTCCCACACTGAATCTCTGATAGAACCTATTTCAAAAGATACAACTATGGACACCTAGTTTCGCATATCTAAAACTAGGAGAATACAATATGGTAAGATAAAATGCTTTGCATATGTTTTCTATTATAGTATAGTTAAAATCTCGCTGCAGACTCGGTCATAAATCTTTCGAGTGTTTCGCTCTCTTTCCCACTCACGGGCCTTATGGGCAGGCCACGCCCACACGTAGTCCTGTGCATTACTGCAGTCGATGAGTGATATCGATAGTTTTATATATTTATAAATGGGTGATAGAAATAAATACACATTTTTTTTTATTTTATTACCAAATTTACTAAAATTTACGAAATCGCGAAAAAAAAATCAGCTGTTCAGTACATTTTGACGAATTATGCGAACATAAATGTACTGAACAGCTGATTTTTTTTTCGCGATTTCAGGTTTGGTCCCATAGTAAAAGTTGTTCATAATGATGAGTACAATGACCCCTTAAGAGGTTGTGGGTTATTTATTTTACACCTTGTATATAAAACTAAAAATAGAAAATTAAAATTCTTCGTCTGAGTCATCGTCATCATCTGTTATCGATAATGGCCTTGAGCGCGCGCACCTAGCGCACATCCCTACTCCGATTATGATTTATGACCAAGTCTGCAGCGAGATTTTAACTATACTATAATTTATGGATTACATTTAAAACTTCCTTTATTACAAGCACAATTTTAACCCAACTCAACACCCATTCCAGCTAGATTCAATCATCCGCGTAGACCATGCTGGCGAGCTGGGCGCGGACCGCATCTACGCTGGTCAGATGGCCGTACTGGGCCGCACCGCGGAGGGCCCCCTCATCCAACACATGTGGGACCAGGAGAAGAAGCATCGCGCCAAGTTTGAAGAGCTGATCAATGAGTACAGGGTGCGGCCAACCGCGTTGACTCCGATTTGGAACGTAGCTGGATTTATGTTGGGCGCTGGTAAGTGTTGAAGGACCTTTTATGATTTTTATTTATAAGGGCCAAGGTTCGCTCATCCAACATATGTGGGACCAGGAGAAGAAGCATCGCGCCAAGTTTGAAGAGCTGATCAATGAGTACAGGGTGCGGCCAACCGCGTTGACTCCGATTTGGAACGTAGCTGGATTTATGTTGGGCGCTGGTAAGTGTTGAAGGACCTTTTATGATTTTTATTTATAAGGGCCAAGGTTCGCTCATCCAACATATGTGGGACCAGGAGAAGAAGTATCGGAAATGTTTGAGGCGTTGATAAACGAGTACAGGGTCCAATCGACAGCGCTGACGCCGTTATGGAACATGGCTGGATTTTTGTTGGGCGCTGGTAACTTGTTGGCTTTCTTTTATTTGCTGTCGGCTATGTCAATGTAAAGTTTTGGCTGTCCAGTACAAACAAAAATCAAATTTGGAATCAAACAAAAATCTTGCAGAACCTATCAAGGAGTATGTCTGTGTGTATTGACTGCATCAAAAATGTGATTTTGCTACTCTGGTGCACTACTAAAGATCGAGGAGCTCATCCGCAAGATATTTTAGGGCTGGGTTGCAAGCCCTACAAATGGTCCTTGCTTGAATATCAGTCTAACACCATCTCATTTCAAATGGCAACAGCTCTGTTCTATCTAAACAAAAATACCTTGCAGCTCTCTGTCTAAAAATAGCTATTATAATAAAGTGTCTATAATTATTTGCACACAATCGGAGGAGCTCGTGGCTAAGTAATAACAGCCGCATGGGTCGATCCATCAGGTTAAGCTACGCTTGCCGGGGTTGGTCCGTGGATGAGTAATCATGACTTATAACTTATTCGTAGGTGACCATCTTTAATACCAAGACTCCTCCTTGCCTCGGACTGCAGACTGCGGACTGTTAAGGTGATTGCGCTGTGTAGCCCGCGAAATTCATTTTTTTTGGGGTTTTTGCAATTTGCAGGTCCGTGTCAGGTTGTATCTTGATCAAAGTATGATACGCGGAGATAAAACATATGTACCTATTTATATAATTTTAACCATAAAAATCATCAATACATCTCTCTAAGTTAGATTTTGTGCAGATTCGTCAAACGAACGAAATCTAACGAATCTGCACGAAATCTAACTTAGAGAGATGTATTGATGATTTTTATGGTATACGGAAAGTTGTAAGCCCTTGTTTAAAAACTACAATATTCTGCCATTACCGTGTATGTACATTAGAGAATTATGTCTATTTGTGCAACAACATCCGGAATATTTTACTAAACGCAAAGATGTAACCAAACGAAATGTAGTTCCTAGAAATAAAAATAAATTTAAACATGAGCTCTGTGTACCGCAATGCAGGCTCGAATTGCATAAAAGGAACTCGTATTTAAATGCTGTAAAGGTATATAATAAATTACCTGACGCTTTCAAAGATTTACCTTTGACGATGTTTAAAAAAAAGGTAACACAATGGTTAAAAGAAAAATGCTTTTATGACCTTAACGAATACATGTCATATAAAGAAAACTGACAGTAATATTGGTTTAATAATAATTAATTATTGTTAAAATTTTACTCAACACTTGACATTATTTTAGTATCAATGGTTATGACATTTTATTATTATTACAATTTACAATTACTTATTTATTCTGACATTGTATTATCTATTGAGCTTTGACATGATTTTAATTCATTTGTTACGCACTTTTAATTAGCTGCTGATTATTATTATTTAATCAAATTTAATTCAAATGACTGCACTGTAATCTCTTTCTCTGCTTTTTCTTTTTTTTTTGTATTTGTTGGTCCAGTAGGACTAATTTTGTACGCCATAAATGGCAAAACATGTAGCCTACCTCAAATTAATATTATAAGACCTGTACCTATACTCATGTTTCACAAAATAAATATTATCTTATCTTATCTTATCTTATGGTTAAAATTATTGAATTTCGCAGGCTACCACTGCGCATCATCCTTAAGCCGTTGGTCGCGGCTGTCATTCGTGGATCTTTGACAGTCTTTCCGGGTCGTCAGAAGCCCGAAAGTCTGACAACCAGTCTTACCAAGGGGTATTGTATTATCCAGAACCGGGTTGTGGAGTTCAGATAGGCAGTCGCTCCATGTAAAATACTAGTATTCAGCTGCATCCGGTTAGACTGGAAGCCGACCCCAACATAGTTGGGAAAAGGCTTGCTTGAATTTTTTAAATGTACTTCCCTTGTCGTTTTATATCCCTTAGCCACTACAATATTAACACCAGACTTATCCCGCCCTTTAACAAATTACAGGCTCAGCTCTCCTAGGCAAAGAAGCGGCGATGGCCTGCACAGTGGCCGTAGAGACCGTCATAGTGGACCACTACAATGACCAGCTCCGAACCCTCATGGAGGACCCTAACATAGACAAGGAGATCCTGGAAACCATCACCAACTTCCGAAATGAGGAGCAGGAACATCACGACACCGGTATAAACCATGGAGCAGAACAGGCACCATTCTATAAAGCCATGACTGAAGTTATAAAGGCTGGATGCAAAGCTGCTATTGCTATCTCGAAGCAGGTTTAGATTAAAGAGGTTTTATACAAAAGAAGATGAATGAAGTATTGGCTCCTGTATATGAAGTGATGTTTACTAACTGAAACTAACATCTTCGAAAATAATGCACGTGAGTACTAACACTCAATAAATTAATGTTACTCACAAATGGGGTTTTGAAAATGTATGTGAGCAACATTTACACGATCTTTGTAAACAGGAGTCTTTAAGGACCAGTTGCATCACAAACCACGAAATGTATGTAACGGTACACATCCATAAAACATCATTCCGTCTCTGTCATCTCCAAACGATTGACAGAAATAGAACGATGTTTTGCATGGGGAAGAAAACTGTCAAATTAGTTCCGCGTAGATGGCGCTTAGTGTTTGTTACTTTCATTCAGCTGCCAATGGAGTTCCTTGTTATGAAGGCTGTTGCGTTTTGTCACCTCTCTCGCTCACACGGGACCTAATTTTTAAGAATTACAAAACTATGCAAGTAGCTGGCATGCCGTGTGCCATAACAACTTCTGATTGGTCAATGTCACAATGGCATGCCAGCTACTTGCATAGATTTGTGCCAGCTACAGTATGCAAGTAGCTGGCATGCCGTGTGCCATAACGACTTCTGATTGGTCAATGTCACAATGGCATACCAGCTACTTGCATAGATTTGTGCCAGCTACAGTATGCAAGTAGCTGGCATGCCGTGTGCCATAACAACTTCTGATTGGTCAATGTCACAATGGCATGCCAGCTACTTGCATAGATTTGTGCCAGCTACAGTATGCAAGTAGCTGGCATGCCGTGTGCCATAACAACTTCTGATTGGTCAATGTCACAATGGCATGCCAGCTACTTGCATAGATTTGTGCCAGCTACAGTATGCAAGTAGCTGGCATGCCGTGTGCCATAACAACTTCTGATTGGTCAATGTCACAATGGCATGCCAGGTACTTGCATAGTTTTGTGCCAGCTACAGGCATGTGTATTTTCGCCGTAATGCCGTGGCATGGCACTAGAAAGCAAGTGTCTTGATATATGTAGAGTTTTTAGTATCGTACTAAATATACCAGTAATCTCTACTGTGTAAATCAGAGAAATAAAAAACTATGAAACAATCGGAATTACGGGAAAAGCGTGTTTTATGTAGCATTTATTAAAAAATCGACTAGAATAGATATAACAAAAAGTATTATTTAAATATCCATTGTTAAAATTACCAACCGACCAAATAAATACCAGGAAAGTGTAGGATTTTCACAAATCTAGACAACTTTTCCTCTCTACCACTGGACTGTACTATATTTTTGTTAAATGAATAAATTGTGATTAAATACATCATCGTTTTTATCTCTAATTAATCTACTCATTATACTCTTTTCAATCATTTATTTTACTTTTGACATAAGTACGCCTATGAAGTTCTTTATTTATTGACAGGCAACTTTAGACGAAAAAATGCAATAAGTACTTCATGGACACTACAAGTTCCTTATTTATTAACAGGCAACCATAGACGAAAAAATGCAATACTTCATGCACGCTATGAAGTTCCTTATTTATTGACGGGCAACTATAGATGTTCCTTATTTATTGACAGGCAACCGTAGACGAAAAAATGCAATAAGTACTTCATAGACAGTACCAAGTTCCTTATTTATTTGACAGGCAACCATAGAAGAAAAATGCAATACTTCATGGAAGCTAAAGTAAAATAAATGATTGGAATGATTATAATTACTAACAACGAATTAAACCTAGTTTATTTCGGGACGAGGGTTTCAAGACTTTCAAGATACTAGAATACAAGTTTTCTCGAAAACCAGTGTAGATTCTTATAAGAAATATTGAGCTGGGCTAGGAAAAATGATACGGGGAACTTACTTGCTTCAACCTTGAAACCCGGGCGTATACAAACAGTAAAATTATTGCAAGTGACATAATACGGTCCTACAGCCATATATTATGTGTCCTTTAGGACCAATCAGTCTTACAGTCATGTCCCATGTACTAGACATGGGTAGTTCGCGAACGATTGAAGGAAATGAACTACTTCATTTCGCAAAATAAACTTATCATTCATTCAGTAGTCCTTCAAATGTGTCTCTACTTCATTTAGTTCAGTGTTTCTTTTCGCTCGCGGGCGATATTGAATGAAAGAAGGACACGGTTAACAACCAAAAAACTATCCCAATTGTTATTTCTAAATAGGAATTGTAAATAAACAGCAACGGATATATTTTTAAATACGCCAACTTTAACAAAAAGGTTTAATTATCAGTAAAAAAAACAGAAAATATACTACTTAATCAAAATAGTTTTGCATTCAAATTCATATGTCTAGAAGGAAAATCGAGATAGGTATAAAACTGAACTAGTGAAGTGCATCATTCTTCCTAACTTGTCAATCGCACTCTCGTGATCTCGTCTCGTCATGTTATGGATGGATATGGACTAGCTCTGATATACTGAACTAAATGAAGTACTGAACTAGATGAGTGGACTACTTCGCTAAGCGAAAAGATATACTTCATTCATTTCTTTTTACTGACACATTCTGCGCATCTCTACCATGTACCGTTCAGGACACTGACATTCAAAGTCATTTATTCAAACTAGGCTGAGAATCAGCACTTCTCGAACGTCAAAATTACATAACACAGTTCCACAAAACGCCCGCCCTTCACCACTTCCTAGTGCTTTAGCTGGGAAGTAGCGCAACAAACTCCCCAGCAGCACAGCTGTTAGCCTTTTCCCAACTATGTTGGGGTCGGCTTCCAGTCTAACCGGATGCAGCTGAATACCAGTATTTTACATGTGACTGCCTATCTGTCCTCCATAACCCAGTGACTGGGTAATACTGGTTGTCAGACTCTCGGGCTTCTGACGACCCGTAACGACTGTCAAAGATCCACGAATGACAGCCAGGACCAACGGCTTATCGTGCTTTCCGAGGCACGGAGGAGTCTCGGTATGTAAAGATGGCCACCCATCCACGGACCAACCCCGGCTAGCGTTGCTTAACCTGATGAATTGACCCTTGCGGCTGCTATTACTTAGCTACGAGCTCCTCAAACGAGATTATATACAATAGTACGCAAAATAATTTACATTACGCAACACAAAAATTAAATTATTTGTCAAATAAAATAAACAATTATAAGAACTCATAAAACTCATAATATAACCTGTCAGTAGGTAAGCTAAGCCGACGTCCGCACGGGCGTAAAAAAATCACGGCGATCTTTTTTCGCGCACTGCATTTTCAACGCTCTGCTTAGTGCCGAGAGTTGAAATCCAACAGTGTGTTTTTCGTCGCGCTGGGATGCACTCTGTTGTTGTTAGGTTGGATTCTCGAAGCTCGGCTCAACACCGAGAGTTGAAAATCCAGTGCGCGATAAAGTCCCGCCGCGATTTTTTTACGTTCGTGCGAACGTCGGCTTATTCTGGAGAAAGAACATAAACATTGTCTTGAGTGCTAGATTAAGGCCCTGGTTCCAAGCTTGGTTTAGCTCGGTGTGTAAGTGAAATGGCTTTATGGCTGTCTAGTTTGACGCACGAGATAGAAGATTCTCACGCGCACCGGAATTATGTCGTAAAAGTGCAAATAAAATCGTATAAAATTAGAAATTAACTATTTAATAAAAAGTAATCCATCACTGGATGCAGTTTGGAGAAGAAGATGAAGAAGAAGAAGAAGATAAATTTATTTGCTCAAACATGTGTACACATACAAGAATAAAAACGTGCATGCAGGATAACAATAAAAACAATAGGTTCAGACATGTTTGCCACTTAGTATGGCGTGCAAATATAAATAATTTATGTTTGTTAATAATTTAAGTAATAGAGACAATATCATTAATTTACCTTGCATTTAGCATACAGTAATCAAATTATCTCATAAATGTCAACAGTAAATAAAAATAATTAATAAAATCTATGTCAAAATAAATGCTTCTGTCAGAAATTCCTTAATATTATAATAAGCTTTGTCAGTTAGAAATGACTTAAGTTGTTTCTTCAATTGTACATTATTAAGCTCCCTCCAACTTTTCGGTAACTTATTATAAATAATTGGAGCCATGCAGAAAACAATCTTGCGCATAAGTGCAGTCCTACTACTATGCAGACAGAGCTGACTTTGATCACGCCTGTTTCTGGGAAATTTATCTGCCATTCGCGAATATAAAATACTATTATTTCTAACGAACATTACTGATTCAAGAATATAAAGCGAAGCTAATGTCAATATTTTGTAGCGTATGAAATAGGGCTTACAACTATCTGTAATCTTCAACTGAAACAGGCATGTTTCAGTTGAAGATTACAGATAGTTGTGAGGCATCTCTTTTGTGCTTTAAATACAATTTCTTTGTTAGTTGAGTTACCCCAAAATATAACACCGTATCTGAGAACAGATTCAGTTAGCCCGTAGTAAGCTGTAAGTAACGCATCTATGTTAACAGTGCGTGACAGGATGTACAAGGCGTATGCACTACTACTTACCCTTTTAGTCAGGGCCTCTACATGCGCTTTCCAATTTAAGTTGCGATCTATTGTAAGTCCTAGAAATTTAGTTGTATTAACTGTGTCAATTGTAATGTCATTGTATGTTATGTCAAAATTGGAAAGAGTCAATGCGCGCTGGCTAAAATGCATGATTACAGTCTTTTTTAGATTTATTTTTAAATTATTATTGTCCAACCATTCTATAGTTTCTTTTAATATATCATTTATGTCATCTTTATACAAGTCCCTTTGATTACAAGGTATAGTGATTGTACTGTCATCCGCAAATAGCGTCATAGGATGTTTGATTGCCATTGGAAAGTCATTAACATATAGTGTAAAAAGCGGTGGTCCTAGTATACTTCCTTGTGGAACTCCGTAGATAACGTTACGTTCCTCCGATAGAAAGGTTTCTTCTCTTTTGGTACTTACATTAATTCTACTTATTTCCGTTATTTGTTTTCTATCGTGTAAGTACGATTTTATGAGCTCAAGGACATTACCTCTTACACCGTAAGCATCAAGCTTTTTTAGTAAAATATTATGTTGCACATAATCAAACGCCTGGGTCATGTCACAAAATATGGCACACACTGGTGTGGTTTTATCCATATTTGTCTGTAAAAAGTCATAAATAGCCATGTTTATTGTCTTGTTTTTTCTAAATCCTTTTTGTTCGTTGCAAAGAATATTGTTCGCTTCTAAATATAAATTGAGTTCTTTATAAATATAGTTTTCAATTATTTTTGAGAAAATTGGTATCAATGAAATCGGCCTGTAGTATTCCATTAACTCTCTATCTTGTTTTTTGAACAATGGCTTTATCACAGATTTTTTCAGGGCATCTGGAAATATACCTTCGCTTATACACAAATTTATAATATAACTTAAAGGGCAACAAATTTCCTCGGCTACTGCTTTTAGTATTTTTGTACTAACACCATCATAACCTACGCTATTTGTGTTGTTTAGGGCTAAAATAATCTTTAATACGTCAATTGGCAAACTTGGAGCCATGAACATAGAATCCTTCCTGTTTAAAATATGTTTTGTAACTCTGTCTCCCGAATTAATAATTGGCTGAATTTTATCAATGAAATAATTATTAAATACATTAGAAATACATTTTGGATCTGAGATAATTTCATTATTAATTCTAAGTTTATTAATATTATTCTTTGGTATATTTAACTTAGTTTGATTTATAATTTGCCATGTAGTTTTGGATTTATTTATTGATGTCTTTATTTTGTAATTATTTTGTGCTTTCTGTGTTAAATTTATTATTCTTTTAAATAGTTTTGAGTAATTCTTAAATCGCGTTTTATTCTGTTGAGTAGTTTTTATGCGATACTGCCACAATAACTGACGTTTCTTTTCACTGCATTTTTTAATACCGCGGGATACCCATTTTTGTTTATTGTGGATATTAACTGAAATAAGATTTACGGGGAAGCACTGATCGTATAATAAAATGAACATATCTACGAACTCCTTGTATGCTACATTTGGGTCCCTAGCTGCATAGACGTCAGAAAAAGTTAGAGTTTGCAGATAGCCTTTAAACTTATTGATGTTGTCGGTATTGTAGTCACGTCTTCTCTTACTCCACCGTTTAAAAGCGCATACGTTACTGATTGGACATTTCAATAAGTGCGCAGTATGGTCAGACAACGCTAACTCCAATACTGTGGCTTTACAGGACTTTTTAAAATTATGCGCAAAATTATCTATACACGTTTGGCTCTTAAGACGCGTCGGTTGATGAAGAGCTAGTTTTAAGTTATAGCACAAAAACAAATTTTCAAATTCTGTTGATTGCTTATTTCTCTTAAGAACATCTATATTAAAATCACCTACTAAAACAATATTTTTATAATTATTTTTCACTATAGTCTGTAATATTATTTCTAATTTATTCATACATTCGTTGAAATTGTTAGCATTAGGCACTGTACGGTCTACGTACATTGACCCTACTTCTTGCTGACAAGGCGAATCAATAAGTTCACTTGTCACAACAAATACTGCTATTTACTCAGTGTGCAATTTACCAACCCGCGCAACAGACATACATGTAATAATCACCAACTTTTACGGTGTACGACACTAGTGATAAATAAACTTTTGGGTTACTATGTGAAGTGTTTTACATGTGGGACACACTCGCTACTTAATACACAAACAGTTATAGTGTACAGTTCAGGAACTAATCTGGATCGTACATTTTATGGTCCTTCGAGCCATCGTGTGATCGTGTTTCTAGTTACGGTAGCGAATCGGTTCAGCTGGTCTCCCGGAAGAGGGTCGCCCCAGTTGAATTGAGAAGGCGCAGATACCTAGCCAGAGTACGACACATTGAGTACCGGAAACAACTACGTCAACAAGCCAACTACTACTACGGCTACTACTACGACTACTACTACGACTACTACTACAACTACTACAACTACTACTACGACAGCTTTCGGACTACGACGTGAACTGCGGGTAATCCGAGGCCGACAAACTAGAAGACACCAAACTACGAGTTCTTCAATAACTACTATACCTACTTACCCTAAGTCAAACTTAAAACTACTGACTCAAAATGGGACTACTTACTAAACAAGTTGGTATCTTTGAAGATATCAAAACGTTGTGTTCCAACTATAAAAAGGACAGCATAACTAGGAAAACCGTTGATTACCTAGAAAAACGTTTAAAGAACCTAGAAGAACTATGGGGACCCTTTGATGAGCAGCATAAAATACTGCTGGAGACTACTGAACAGAAAAACATCGGATACTTCAACAACGACGTTCACACGAAAACAAAGCACATGTACGAGTCAACTAAAAGGCATATGATGGATCTATTGGCTTTCCAGAAGAGACAACCAAAACAAGATCAAAACTTCGATCTAACTGGGCTAATGGACGAAGAAACTGAGGACGACGTTAAGAAACTCATCACTCAGCAAGAACGCAATTTTAAAGCTTTAACTAAGGCAATGTCAAAGATAAACATTGACTTCATAACCGAAAAGTGGGAGTTCGAAGAGCATCTAGCAACCTTGAAATCAAAATGGCAATGCATCGACAAGATACACTGGGAACTTGAAGATGAGCTGAAGGGGTCTATTTTGAAAGAAGATTACAACGAAAAGTACGAAGCCATTGAACAAAAGTACGACAACTTAAAAAGAGATCTAAACAGTAAGATATGGTCCAATATTCACTATCAACAATCAACACCTAAAATTGAAATCCCGGAATTTACCGGGAAATATGTTCATTGGATTACTTTCAAGGACATTTTTCATGAAACCATACACAATAACCCAAGTATTCCCAAAGCGCAGAAGATGCAACACCTGAAAACGAAACTAAAAGGAGAAGCAGAACGCCTCGTCCAGCATCTATCAATAAGTGCAGACAACTACGATTCCTGTTGGGAAATACTAGCTCACCGGTATGACAATCGCCGACTTCAGTTCACCTCGTTTATGAGCACTATGCAGCACTTACCCACCATTCAGCAACCCAACGCCAACAACCTGAAAAGGATGCATGACGTAATAACCGAGTGCCTAAATGGCCTCAGCAACATGGGAGTTGAAGTGAGCAGTTGGGGCCCGATAATTGTTTACATGATGTCGCAAAAATTGGATCCCACAACACTTAACGAGTATACCAAGGAAACACAAAACAATAGGGAATTGCCACAACTAGACGAATTTCTTAATTTCCTGGAACTCAACTTTCTAGCTCACGAAACCGCAAAGAGCTGCTTAAAGGACTCGACTGAGAATAAAACTACTCAGAAACCGAACTATAAGAGCTGGAAACATAACTACAAGTTCAAGAACAACTTTAAGAAGTCAGAAGATGAAACGAAAGCGGGACACTCTAAAATAATTCATGCGTCATTTGGAAAATGCCCTCTCTGCAACAACGATCACGTGCTGATGCAATGCGATAAGTTCATTAACATGGATATTCCGCAACGAAACAAAACAGTGGCGAAACTACAACTTTGCAAAAACTGTCTGTACAGTCATGGCAACAACAATTGCAACTCAAGAAAAACATGCCGCGAATGTAACTCAAAACATCACACATTACTGCATGCGAAAAACCCCTCTGACTCTCCACCGACTGCAGAAAAGAAGGATGATTCAACTAAAACCTCACGACCGTCAACATCAACCCAACCTGCAGCTCACCACTTGACTGCTGACAATACTGAAATCTTATTGACTACAGTCCTACTTAAAGTTAAATCAGCTGACGGAACTTACGTAACACTACGGGGTCTCCTAGATCAGGGGTCTCAAATAAACTTAATAACAGAGAATGCCGCTCAACTATTGCGCCTACCTCGAAAGAAACTTGACGCAGCTGTGACCGGAATAGGTTCTACGTCACGAACTTGCAGGGGACTCCTGCATCTCGACTGTCAATCAATACATTCCAGCTATAAATTCAACGTGCAAGCATTGGTCCTACAAAACTTAACAAACAAGTTGCCAAGCTGTACTTTCCAAAGTACCAGCTGGACACATCTTCGAAACCTAAAGCTGGCCGATCCTAACTACAATGTGTCAAGCTCAATAGATCTTCTACTGGGAGCTGATGTTTACGCAGATATCATCCTAGACGGAGTTCTGAAAGGCGACCAACACTCACCTATCGCTCAGCAAACTCATTTGGGCTGGATCTTGTGTGGAAAACTCAAGACCTTCAACTGTCACTTAACCTTATTCGAAACTACAGATCTCTCGAAATATTGGGAGAGCGAAGACATTGCTCCAGGTGCGGAAGACATGCAGAGAAATGATCAATGTGAACTTTACTACCAAAAAACGACCAAGCGATGCTCAGATGGCAAATACATATTAAAAATGCCGATGACTCAAAGCTACGAAAAGGATCTTGGAAGTTCCAAGTCAGCCGCTATTGCGCAATTCTTACAACAAGAAAAAAGACTAGGTAAAAACGAACAACTTTCAACTATGTATAAAGACTTTATCCGCGAGTACTTAGAACTGCAACACATGAAACCTGCGGGTCATATTACATCCAATCAACTTGAATGTTATTTACCTCACCATGGTGTCCTAAGGGACCAATCGACAACCACTAAACTAAGGGTGGTTTTCAACGCGTCACAAAAAACTTCTAGTGGCAAAAGTTTGAACAGCCTCATGGAAAAAGGACCCAACCTACAAAAGGATATTCAAGCCCTTATCTTGAAATGGCGAACCTATAAATATGCAATAACTGCTGACATAGAAAAAATGTACAGATGCATATGGATATCCGAGGACCAACAACATCTTCAAAAAATCATATGGAGAAATTCTCCGGACGAACACCTACAAGAATATGCTCTACGGACTGTAACATACGGCACAAAATGCGCGCCATGGTTAGCCATGCGAACTTTAAAACAGTTGGCTACCGATGACGGTCACTTATACCCTAACGCAGCGAAAATACTACTAAAAGAGTTCTATGTCGATGACCTAATTAGCGGGCACAACTCTCTCGAAACTGCTAAGCAATTACAAAATGACTTGATACAACTACTACAGCGAGGAGGTATGAACCTAAGGAAGTGGTCCAGCAACTGCACCGAATTACTAGAACATCTTCGGCCAGACCAAATTTCTAAAACCAACTTTAACTTCAAACAAGAAGATTGCATGAAAACACTTGGCCTTGGCTGGAACCCTACGTCGGATACATTCACGTTCAGCTGGAACCTGAAACAAGACTCTCAAAAGGGACTGACTAAACGATCCCTACTGTCTCAGATTTCACAACTATACGACCCACTCGGCTGGCTTTCACCGGTCACTATACGAGCCAAGCTAATTTTTCAAAGCGTCTGGATACTAAACTTAACTTGGGATGAACCGTTACCCATTGCCATACAAGAAGAGTGGCTGAAACTGAAAGATCAACTGGACGAAATAAAAACTATAACAATTAATCGCTGGATTGGAACAATTCAAAACAAAATTGAACTACTTGCATTTTGCGACGCAAGCGAGAAAGCATATTCGTGCGTCATCTATACACGGGCGTTGAACGAGACCGGAAAACCTACACTAAGCCTGCTTGCAGCAAAGACTAGGGTTGCTCCGCTCGCGCAAAAACTATCTCTTCCAAGACTTGAACTCAGCGGGGCACTACTTCTATCACAGCTGGTTAACAAAATCATCGAGTCACTAACAGGACACACCATAACTATATGGGCCTGGTGCGATTCAAAAGTGGTGCTGGCTTGGTTGCAAGGAGCGACATCCAAATGGGAAAAGTACGTAGAAAACCGAGTCGTCAAAATCAAGCAAGTGGTACCAGCATCACACTGGTTCTACATAGAATCAAAAAACAACCCTGCAGATTGCGCAACCAGGGGGTTATATCCGAAACAATTGGTGAATTTTAACTTATGGTGGAATGGACCTTCAACACTGGAAATGTTTACAGACAAATCCGAAGAGCAACGTAGTTGTCTACTTACAACTACCATGGAACAAAAAAGCACCGCGCCAACCTTAAGTCAACCAGAAAACATAATTATCAACTTATTGAACAATCACAGCAAATTAAACTGGGTGACGCGTATTGTCGCTTGGATTATGCGATTCAAGACAAATTCACTTAGTAACGCAAAACTAATGAAGAAAATTGATGCCGATCAGCAGATACAATACAATGACCTGACGGCCAACGAACTCAATTACGCAACGGACTTAATAACAAGAAACGTTCAACGATTAGAATTCAACACAGAATATGATTTATTACTAAAAAATAAACATGTTCCCACTAAAAGCAAAATTTGCAAATTATGTCCTTACATAGACAAGGAGGGTATCTTGCGTGTCGGCGGACGTCTGAACAAAACTAATTTACCTCTGGGAATGAAAAATCCCGCAATCCTACCAAGAAAGCATAGACTCACAGAACTACTGATAAACCAAGCTCACACCGCGACTTTACATGGTGGAGCCCGATTAACGCTCGCCTTCATCCGTCAACATTACTGGATAATAGGAGGGAACAGAGCAGTAAAAACACAGCTGCGACGATGTATACGGTGCCATCGATTCAAAGCTACGACAAACTACCAGCTCATGGCCGATCTTCCAGCACAGCGTGTGACACCATCCCGCCCCTTTACTCACGCGGGGGTGGATTTCACGGGTCACGTAGACGTCAAATTAAATAAAGGAAGAGGCGTTAAGACATCCAAAGGATACATCGCAATCTTTGTTTGCTTAGCAACAAAAGCAGTTCACATCGAACTAGTTTCAGACTTGAGCACTGAAACATTCATGGGTGCTTTCCAGAGGATGTGCTCAAGACGTGGTACACCAAGCCATGTTTATTCGGACTGCGGCACAAACTTCATTGGAGCCTCAAAAATGCTAAACAATGAGTTCGAAATGTTCAAAACGGAATTGCCCTCAGAATTTTTTAATGAAATAAGCAGAATGAAAGTAGAGTGGCATTTTAACGCCCCTGCGTGGCCAACCGCGGGGGGACTATGGGAGGCTGCGGTGCGCTCTATGAAACACCATTTACGCCGAGTTTTAGGGGAACAGAAACTCACCTATGAAGAATTTTCGACCTTACTGGCTAAAATAGAAGCGTGCATGAATTCCAGACCAATTTGCCCCCTCACAGAGGATCCAGATGAGTTCTACAACTATCTTACTCCAGGACATTTTCTCACTGGTAGTCCAACGATGACACTTCCGCTATCCAGCTATGAAGATGACCGCAACTTAGATCTACGCAAAAGGTGGCAGCTAACTGAAAACATGTTCCATCAATTCTGGAAGCACTGGTCCTCCGACTACTTAACATCGCTACAGGCTCGCAGTAAATGGCTGAAACCTACACCTAACATCAAAACAGATGATGTTGTCTTGATAAAGGAAAACAACATCCCACCAGGAAAGTGGGCCCTTGGACGCATAACCGAAATGCATCCTGGCAGCGACGGACACGTCCGAGTCGTAACTATAAAAACGCAAGGTGGCACTTTGAAGCGACCTATTACAAAAGTGTCACTGTTGCCAATTGAAAACTAAGTGGATAAATACAAACCACAATCCGTCAACTTTCGCACGAAATGGACCTTCTGCACTATTACAACGACATACTATTGGTCCCACATAAACACTTGTCGGGTCGCAGCAAACGAGGTCTGGTTGACGGAGTGGTATACGTGGCAAGCAGTCTCTTCGGAATTCTGGAGCAGAGATTCACCTACCAATATCATAAGGCTATCAAGAACGTGCAGAAGGATGAGGATTACATCCTGCAACTCGTAAAAAACCAGACCTCTATAGTTGAAATTGAAAATGACATCTTGAAGAAAAACGAAGAGAACATCGGTCAGCAGTTTACACTTTTTAACAACTTTATGAACGAAACTGAAATGAGATAGTCATGGCCACGAGTTTTTTTTACCTCAACTTCGCTGGCTGCACACTTATTACTGGGAAACTTGAAAACCATTCAAGAAACCTTTTTCAACACATTCCTGAATATCTATAAAGGACGTATGGATGTTCACTTACTAACTCCAGTCAAACTAATTCAACAGCTGACAATTATCTCAGGAAGGCTACCGAAAACGCTAACTTTACCAATAGACAATACTCAAGAAGATATAAAAAGATATCTACAAATTAATTTACGTGAAGGCACGTGTAACCGACAGTTACTTCCTGTACGAGCTTCACATTCCACTAGCAAGCGACGAGGATTTTGTTGTATACCAGATCATCCCACTGCCAATGAGAAATCCACAGAAGGAAGATGAAACGACAGTTACTCCTGTGTCATTAAAGTTCATCGCAGCGAATCTGGAGAAGAATACCTACATTAGACTAAACGAAGAAGAATTAAACCGCTGCATATTTTTATTTAGTTTGCAAGATGCCAAAGCGCCGTGTGAAGCTAAACTACTAGGTCAACATTCAACCTTGCCGTGCATTACGGAACAAACGAAATGCGAAACTGCCTGGATTGAATTACATAACACAAACACATGGCTAGTAACAAACACCGATGTTGAATTTCACTTTTAAGAATTTATTTTGTTTACATACTTTTAATGTTTTTACTTTTAACATTTTTACATCATATTTACATTTTTACATTCTATAATTTCTTGCTTTGTACTGGTGATTCTTACATGGTCATATTCTCCTCATCCTTTGCTTGGGTTAGGAGTATGTACGGTCTACGTACATTGACCCTACTTCTTGCTGACAAGGCGAATCAATAAGTTCACTTGTCACAACAAATACTGCTATTTACTCAGTGTGCAATTTACCAACCCGCGCAACAGACATACATGTAATAATCACCAACTTTTACGGTGTACGACACTAGTGATAAATAAACTTTTGGGTTACTATGTGAAGTGTTTTACATGTGGGACACACTCGCTACTTAATACACAAACAGTTATAGTGTACAGTTCAGGAACTAATCTGGATCGTACAGGCACTCTATAAATACAAACACAAACAATTCTATGAGTAACAAGTTCAATGGCACAGCATTCAAAGATACCCGTTGATGACATTTTTGATATTTTTGGCAATTCTCTCCATTGATGGCCTGACTTCACCAGTATGCATGCACCACCTCTCTTGCTTTCTTTTCTACTGAAAGAAGCCGCCAAGCAGTAATTCTTTAAGTTAAGGTGTTTGTCATAGCCTTCCATCATGAAATGCTCCGTAATGCATAGAACGTCCACGTTTATGTGTCTATCTAACAACTCATTCAAGCTGACTGCAAGGGCGTCACATTTCGCCAGCAGGCCTGCGATGTTTTGGTGCAGGATATGTAGATGTTTAGTCACGAAAAAAATTGTCATCTGTTGCAGTTCCATCGTTTTCGTCGATACTATTGTGTTGCATGTCAGCGTAGTTATGAGTAATTTCAGCAAATAATTCCCATAAATCGTTAAATATTGTACGTAGTCCAAGATTATTGATAGTCCCTGTGTGTATATTAAACATGCTGTCGTCATATTTCAGATTGAGGTTGCTGTCTAAAAGGTATGCATGTCCATGCGTTATTATGTCCAAATATAAGAGATTATTGAATGTCTCTACTCGACAGTTGAACAAAGTAGCGTCAAAGGGATACTTATATGTAGGCAAACAAATAATTATGTTAGTATTTCTTAGATCTTGAACTATACTCCTCAAATGGAAGATAATATCATAATAGTCATTAGTTTTTTTGAAGTCTTCTTGCCCAAGAAGTATGATGCAATAATCTTCCATAGTATAATTTTTTAATTTGGTACACAGTCCATCCAGAAGCTGTTTTGTATTTCCATTTGATTTTAAACAATGAATTAGATTATAGCTATTCTGAATTTGACATTTCATGGTATATTTTTAATTATAATTATAATTGCTAATGAAGGGATAAACAGCTTTTAAAGATTATTAGGAGGTATGTTTAAAGATTTTTTTGGTGCATTAAAGTATGTTTAATTATGTTTTGGCTTCCATCACTGTATGCAAAAAGAACTTGAAAATATCATATTTTTTTTACATGTCAAAATTATTTACGGTTTATGAGATACACAGCTTTAAAAAACCACCTTTTTGATCATTTTCAGGGAATCTGCGCCTTAATATAGCAAAATAGTATCAACTCACCTCCTTCACAGTTCCGTCCCTGGTACCCGGGCGGACATGAGCACACCCCGGGCGCGGTACAGTTGCCTCCATTCATACACTGCGGGTAACATAATGCGGTCCTACAGTCCTGTCCCATGTACCCTTCAGGACATTGACATATCTTCTCGTTATTACACCATCCATGGTTCGCACATTTTTTGTCACATTCTGGGTCTGGACCTGTACGGAAGATGGGTTATGATGAGAGGACTCGAAAGAAACTATAAAAAATTAAAAAGATAAAGCGTACAATTCTAATTTAATTTTAAAAGTAGATAGGAGCTAGGCAGGTATGGAAGGGCGACCTTTTTAAACATTGCATTTTAAGTCTGCACAAACTGCTTTTGTGATTATTTAGGCCTTTGCGAGTACCGACCGACTCTAAAATGTACTTAATGTATACGTCGCAGCCAGCTAGCTTAATTAGCCATTTAGTTAAGGCTAGTATAGTAGTGAAATGGTGGTTTTTGAGAGCCTAATGCTTTTAAATAAGCCCACAGAAAATTCCAGAAAAAAGTACATATGAAACTTTGATATGACTGTATGTATACTTCAACTTGAGCATTTGGAAATTTTAAGCAACATTAAATCAATCAATCTGTCTAGCCTTTTCCCAACTATGTTGGGGTCGGCTTCCAGTCCAACCGGATGCAGCTGAATACCAGTATTTTACATGGAGCTACTGCCTATCTGACCTCCACAACCCAGTAACTGGGTAATACGATACCCCTTGGTAAGACTGGTTGTCAGACTTTCGGGCTTCTGACGACCCGTAACGACTATCGAAGATCCACGAATGACATCCGGGACCAACGGCTTAACGTGCTTTCCCAGGCACGAAGGAGTCTCGGTATGTAAAGATGGTCACCCACCCACTGACCAACCCCGGCAAGCGTAGCTTAACCTCATGGATCGACTCGTGCGGCTGTAATTACTTAGCCACGAGCTCCTCAAGCAACATTAAATACCATGCAAAAAAAAAATTAAATGAGGTTGTTTTCAACTTTAAATTCGCTATTGCTTCTAAACTACAAGTGATATTTTCACGGCTTAGCGACTATGTTATTGGTAAATCACTTATCTTACAACTGTGCATTTTTTTATTTTAAAATAATAACAAATTTTTACAAAACAACAATAGCAGAAATTTAGAAATATTCGCTAGCGGGTCCGTGCGACGACTGTATGGAACTACGAGTCGACGACTATACTCACCTTAACCGCCTAGCCACATTGCTCGCCGGCCGCTGCCGCTACACCGCCTGCCGTTCGCTGGGCTCGCGCGCGGTTGGTCACACTTCTAACCTAACCTAACCCATTTGGTTGGGATGTCTTAGTTACTGCGACCAATTCAGATCGCGCGTGGTTGGTCACAGTTCCAACCTAACATATAATTGAATATCATCCGGCCGCTGGTTGAACGGCGCCGTTTAGTTAAAAGGCTAGGCTAATGAAACCAGTTGGCTGTGACTTAAAATAGGGCTTTTAAAGTTAATGAAAGTCAACAGGATTAATGCCTACAATGATGATGAATTGCTGATGCACATGTCGCTTAAAAATATTAATTTAAATGATATCTTTAAATATATACAATGAGAAAGCAAGCGTATGATACGAACCTATAAAACGAAATGCCGTGAGCAGAGGCACCGTAACCAGCCGGCCAGCGCACTCGGCGGATCCCGGAAAATAATGCATTCGGTTAATATAGCGCGGCGCGCTTCACGCACAGACAGACAAACACACTGAGCTTGCATTAGTGCTAACGATAATGAATGGGTGAGCGCTAAACAGTACAGCGATTTGATGAAAAGATCTTAAATAATACAAATAATAAGAATAAAATGTAGACATTTTGATTAGATCATTGGATCAAGCAGTGTCTTTGGGTTTTCCTAATAGAATATTCTCATAAGAAGTCCATAGTCTGGATTTACTGGGAGGAATACAATAAATGATTTTTTGTATGTTATTTTTTCATGAATTGGCTGATGAACAGGCACTGAGCAGGTTAGTTCGAATAGTAGAAACGGTGTTTATTTTTTTTCACCGGAAACTTGACTCATACAGTCATAGTTTAAAGTGTGACCATTATTTAATTGTAAAATATTACCAAACGAAAGAAATCGTACAATTGTTTCTTCTAAATTGTCGATTGTCTTTGCAAAGAACTCCAATAAAACATCATAAAATGGAATACAAAACGGTAATAAAATTATCGTCAATCGCTGCATTGTTCTGACCGACGAACGTAATAGGCACATTGAGCTGACGTATGCTGTGAACCATCGATATAAGTAATTAAATAAAGATAAACAAAAAAAAACCACGTAATTGGGCTGGACACATCTGCCGCATGTCAGACGATCAATCGGGCAAACTTACGACCCAATGGGTCCCGGTTAATGGCAAACGACATCGCGGCAGGCCCAGACGAAGATGGCGGGATGAGCTGGACTCCTTTAATAAAGATTGCTCCTTGGCAGCTCTGGACAGAGAGAGGTGGGAAGAGAGTAGGGAGGCCTTTGCCCAGCAGTGGGACAGTTATGGCTAGTAAAAAAAAAACCACGTGTATGGTTAACCAACTAAACGTAATACCTGTCACTTCAGTCGTCATGCTACTACACAGTTGAGTACCCTTCAATTTAGCAACATTATAATTCGTTGCAAAACGTTGCTAAATCGAAGAGTACAACTGTGTCGTAGATGACGAGTGACGACTGAAGTGATAGGTTTAGTCGGTTAACCAGACACGTGGTTTTTTTTGTTTACCTTTATTTAATTACCTAAACCGATGGAGTGTAGGTGGTGGTAAAGCGTTCGCTCATACCAGCTACCCATAAATGTATTATTAGTAGCGTAAGCATAACAATATGAGCTCGAAATAGACGAAATGCAATGTTCAGTGCTTTGGTTCTGGTACTCAAGTTTGCTACACTTCGTTTTTTCGAACGCTAAGCATGAGAAATTGAATTAATAAGCTGAGGTACTCTAATAGATCTTTCGCAGTATTTGTATAGAAGAATTTTATTTAAAGTTATTTTTAAAATCAAGTTATAAGCGTTACGCCTGTGTTTTTGGAGTTGTTAATTTTCTGAATAATTTAGCAACGACTCAAGTATTGGATTAATTAATTAGTATGTAAGTGTGAAAAAAAAAACGTGCCGAATGCAAAACAGCCACAATAACACAGGCGTGTAAGTGTTAAAAATGCGTTGGCGATACAATACCTGTCCTTTCTAAATACACACCTCTCTGTGCGCATTCCTTCTTTAGGTGTAATCTTAATGGGGTGCCTTTTAGCGGCAATCCGCGGCCATTTTTTAGCACTAGCCCTATTTCAAATGTGGCCACACCGCTGTTATTGCCGACACATGGCAGAATTATACTGAATTCTGTGGAACAAACTCGCTTATTTATTTTTGGACACAATATTTACTTATGACATGAAAAAAGAGTGTCAGGTATCCGAAGACGATGTCGAGGATATAGCGAAGTAGAAGAGAAAGACCGGGAAGGCTGACCCCACCACCATGTGGGATACATAGCCGGGAAGAGAGAGAGAGAGAGATTTACTTATGGAGCACCGGATAGTGCTGTTGTCGCTACAACGTAAACGATACATTTCCTGGCTAAATTATTTGTGAGCGACAAAAATATTTGTATGACCTAATGATGGAACATTTTGGTTTTATAGACTTGTCTGCCAGTTTCGTGTTGGGATTTTTTTTTTTTTTTTCATAATTCATAATTCATTTATTAATTGTTTGTCACAGGTGAAAATAGTTCTTACAGTTGGCGTACAGTGAGCGTCAAAAATATAGGGACGAACAGAAATTGAACTATAATCTCAATGACACAAGGGGTGTTTTAGAATGAACACAACTGTAACAGGACTTTTATACACTTGAAATAATGTTTAACTTTTTTAACTGCTTACGTCTGATTAATCCGACAAATATTTTCGTGTCCATTTCGCCAAGGTCGTATATTTACGACCAAGTACCACAGCTTCTATAATCTGCTTTTTTTATTTCATTATGCTGTATTCTATAAAAAAGATTTTTTTAATTTTCTGTGTTTGGCGCTGGGGGCACGACAACTGATATGAAGTCTGGCGGTTAAAAGGTTTTTGATTAGTTGTGCCGATCATACTTGGCAGTCTGTTCGTCTTTATATTTTTGATGCTGTCTGTAACTCGAGATTTTTTTTTAAACGCGACGTTCATAAATGTGTCAAACTTACCTTTAGATGTTTTAGGCACCCGTCCTCTCGTCTTTATTGACAGTACAGGCGGTTTCAGTATAGTGAGGTCAGATGACGTTAGAATATCGAAGTCATAGTAGTACCTTTTCTTCGACTTCCACGTGAAGTTCACATAACCGACTTCTGAAGGTATGACTGGCAGCTTGTTTGAGAAGTTCGGGTCTAACACGTATGGAGATACGTGACCGTTTATTATTGCGAATACTTGCATTGATATACCTGGAATGGAGGTATTTTAATTGGTTAGTTACATAAATAAATTGTAAGTACGAAAGCTACGTATTTTATTATCAATAGTGACTATAATTGGACGTCAATGTTGACGGAGTCGTAGGTATGTTTAAAACTAGGAGTAAAGTACGCACCAGGGCAGTCGGTAAATGATAAATATGAATAATTTCACTAATTGGGAATTTTCTATTGCTCACATGATCTTATTACCTTACCTAACATGTATCACGTTTTCCTAATAGGTAAATACCTAACTAGAGGATACAAAATCTTTCAGGGAAATTGAATAGGATACTTCTACTCGGCTACTCTAGTAATTATTTTACCGAAACTTTATTCAAACAACTAAATTAGTTAGGTACCATCGCGGATGTTTGCGGTAAACCGCTTTTGAACCTTATTACCATAGTAATAAGGTCGAAAAGTGGTTCACCGCAATGAAACGGTTAATTACAGTAATTGTACCACATCTTCTAATAAATTACTTGCATGCGGGAAACACGTGAACATTTCACCAGTAATTAATAGTCTGTTCCAAAAGTATCTGATGACATTTTCATTTTAGCACGTTTTTTTTGATGACTCATACAGAAATGGAGTTACTTTGGCAACCTGCAGAAAAGCTTCAGAATAAAAAGAAATTAGGATGCAAGAGCGAACGAATCGAGCTCGGTAGCACCCCCAAATACATTAAATTTTCTTTTGAAAATTCTTAAAGAGTTGCTTAGTCGAACTATGCGTAAAATCTTTAGACTTAAATCCGAGAAAATACGGGATGCAGCTACTTATGCTAGAAAAGTAGTACTGCCTGTTCAAGAAAATATGCCGTAGTCTGCCGCTCCAGGCTACGGACGTCTTGGCCATAGGGTAAATACGCCACTGGTATTGACACCAGGAGAAGAATTGGTGGTTTTTTTAGAAATTCTTACCGCTAAACATCCTCACTTGTCGCTCGTCGATCCACAGCGACAGGTCGGAGTGGTGCCGGCCTTCAGGGTCCTTGTAGTCGCGGCGACCGGCGCCGAGAGCCAGCGACATCGCCAGCGCCAGCCCGGCACACAGTCGAGCGCCCATCGAAGCCGATCGCCACATGCTGGGGAGGTATTACTGGAATGTTTAGGTGTGGTAGAAGTTGGGCGAACTGACATAGTTTAAGTTGAACTTTTTCTGAAAAGTTTGTCCTTTCTTTGTTCTGGTTGAAAGGGCTAGTGAAATGACAGTACATTAAAAGATGAATGCAGGTGTCAGCTGTATTACAGGTGTCTGATGAAGATCACAAGGTGACCTGTCGGCCTGTTCAGCAATATTCCAGTGAGATATATACTTTTTTAAAGCTGGTGTTCTCAGAGCCAGTTTTCTCACCGGAGATTGTGACTGCTGTCCGTCAATGTACGAGTATCTTTGTCCCCTGCTTCTTTGAGACTCGGTTATCGGTTTTTGTCTAAGTTGTGAGTTCTGTTCTAGTCAGGAGCGCTTGCTCCCAACAGTTGGTTAATCCACCGCAATATAAAGTTGACTATTACTTCTAAGATTGGATTCAGAAGTTTTATGTGCGATTGTGTAAATAAAAGAATTAGTAGGATGTCGTGAAATAATAATTGGAAATTCCGTTTGGAATATGGCTATGCTAATTTGCGTATAGTGACTAAGTTAGCGGTCGGGGGATTTATCTCCTTGTCTTCTATTCTGAAGTAAACAAATACCTACATTAGAACCGATACCGCAAAAACTGAAACTGTAGGTACCTACTGTCTAGCACAAGCCGAAACCTTTTCAAAATTGTATTCTATTAGGTTGTTAACCCTACATCGATTTAAAATTTTAATAGGTATCATGTCTTTAAAAGTTTCAAATCCTGATTTACTCTAACTTGAATACAATAAAACAAAAGATGAATTCAACAAGTTATCGTATTTCATCATCACGATTAAGGCCGCTTTCACATATAGGCGACTTTAGCAGCGCGACAGTCGCGCGGCTGACGCGCGCCTGTCGCGCTGTCAAAATTTCATAGTTTAAACAGAAGCGCGGCGGTCGCGCGCTACCGCCGCGACCGCCGCGTGCGCTCAGTCGGCGATGAGCCAGTGTTGCAAACGTACGTATAGACTAAACAATGAGCGAGTTTGATACCGAACGATTTATTATTGAAATTCAAATGCGTCCTGTTTTGTGGGACTCAAGAAGCAACAATTACAACAACAGGACCCTAAAAAAGAATAACTGGCAAGAATTATGTGCATTGTTTATTCCTGATTTCGAAAATAAAAGTGGGTCCGAAAAAAATGCAGCAGGTAGGTTTTATTATTTTATTTAGGTAGGTACCTAATTATATCATGTTATTCTGCCACGGTACTTCTCCTTCGGGTGATACAAAATAGTCGGCGAAAAGGTTTCGAGTTGTAACTCCTCCAACGGCAACAATGTTTCACCGTCGGAATCCATTTTAGAAATGAAGTGCGCCACACTGAACTTAACTGCGGCGCGGCAGCGGCGCTGCTAACGCGCGGCTGTTCTTATAATGTGAAGGAATGCGCTTCTGCCGCGCTACTGTCGCGCTGCTAACGTCCTAATGTGAAAGGGCACTAAAACTCAATAAAAAACGTCGAGTCGTAAACTCTGGATGAGTCCGGTTCCAACGTTAAAACCGAATCGTTCCCGAGTGTCCAATTAACAGTCCGACTGGCTATCACCTAAAATATGTCATAATTCCATTAAAGCGTTCCAACGCGGACCAATAATAAGCGTGTAAGTGGCGTATAATTTGTTTGTCGACCAGACAAAACCTCTCCTCGTCCACAGAGAAAAAAAAAAAACAAAATTATCACAGTTAACATAATTGATTGAGACCATTTGGGACGTGCTCCTACAATGGTATTATCGTGAGAAACGCCCGTCGAAAGTAAAAAAGTTACAACTTCATTAAATATCCCCTGTCAAAAAATAATGTCTACTTGTTTTTTTACTCGCTCCCGGTGTCAAATTATACGTACAAAAGGTGTTAACAAAAAAAAAGACTCCAATAGCTCTAGGAGTAGGGGTGCACAACAATTTTGTCTAAGTAATGTTATTATTTGTGGAGTTATCAAACTTGCGAGAACTGCCCCAAAAAAAAAACCAAAAGTTTGTATCATGCTGTTGAAATTGAAGGTTTTCTTAGATGATAGTAACTGTTAGAAAATGCCTCTGTAAATTATTGTAAACTATAAAATCGAAAAGCCACTTTACTGCTAAAAATACAGCTCGCACTCAATGATTAATAGATTACATTCCGGGTAACTATTTATTGCCTTAAGTCCTAAGACAATAAATAGTTACCTACTTACCCCTAAGGCTTAGGATATTATCAAGATTTAGAATAGGCACAAAAGATACAGAAAGATAACGGACATGGCTACTTACTTACCCTGGTCGCATTGAAAGGGTTCACTATCTACGCAACTTATAAAAGACTAGGTAAGTATATGCTGTGTTGTGTGTAAAAACAAATATACTAGAAAATTACCCTATGCACATGAAATGAATAACTTGCTTTACTTTCAGTACCCTAAAAAATATATGGATAGTTTGTCACAATCAAAACAAAGTAAGGAAGGTCTTATTAGATATAACTTATGTAACCTATGTAACTTTGTTTTAATTTTTAATAGGGCTGGGCCTCAAGTCTGCTATTACAATAGTGTCAGAATAGTCTATCACTGATTTCATAATTGTTGATTTTGACAAGTTTGGTAATCTACTAATATAATGGCGTCATTATGACTTTCCAATGGTCAACCACTGACACTATTTTTTAAGAAATTATGAATATAGCAGATTACGAACTTTTAGCAAAATGACAATGCAGTGACAATGGGATCGTGTTGGAATGACAAATTTCTAAAAAAATAACAGACTTGGGGCCGGCGTTGTTAACCCTGCCTACATCAAATCTCATGACTAAGGGCTGGGTCATTGCAGCATTGAGAAGTGACCTATTGGGACTCTGGCTAGATGTTTATCTTTTTATCACCCAATTAAATAGTACAAAGTTTACCAAACAATTCTAAAGTAACGTGTTCTAGAAAAAATGCGTGTTTACATATTGTATTAAATAGAGCATCTTTATCATAAGGTCACATAAATGTTTACAATTATTATTATTATAAAAAAATGTAAATCTAATATTTCGGGCGCCATTTATCTAAATGTGTTGTAACGAAACTACAATATTTATTTGCGCGATAACCCCAAATTAGCGCGGTCTAGTACCTTAGATAAAACATCATATTTATCAATATACCCAATTAAACATTGATTACTTAATGACAGTTTGCAGTATGGCATGCCACGTGCTTAGAATGTTGCAGGTCAGTTATTATGTCGTAGGTGCATCATTCTAATCATCTGTTATCTACAGAAAATACACTTCCTTATCTAGTTAATATCCGTTTACGTTTTATAGAATGATACTCAGTCAATTCATGAATCTGGTTTTATAACAGGAAATTAAGTTTTTAGCATGAAATCTGTAGATAGATTACAGTTAACACAACACAGCAACGTTAATTTCACTAAATAATTTTATAACTTTTTCGGATACAAGGATTTTACGTTGAAATGTAAGGTTTGAAATTTCTACTGTCATATTTTTTTTTTATTATATCTACAGTTAAAGCAACTTTTATCTATAAATCTACATAAATTGATCCAAATAGTTGATAAATATTATTTCTGCTCTTTCCCACGGCTAAAAGGATTAACAGTAAACTTTAACGACGGAGTTAGCTTTCGCCTTTCGCAAACCAAAAGCACTTCAAATATTTGTTTTGTGACACTGCATGTCTATGTACTTACAAAAATGACAAACCATAAAGGCTCTTACAGACAGAGGCGATATCGCGTCGCGACGTGTCGCGTAGCGGTGTTGCGACGCGATAATATCGCAATATCGCTCGCGATATCGCCTCTGTCTGTAAGAGCCTTAACGGGTATAGCGGCTAAACTTTATTTAATAATTAAATATTTTTAGTAGGTACTTAGTGTATTTTTTAATTAGGTAAACAAATATTATTACGGCGGGAGTGTTTGAGAAAAGACATGACATGTCAGAAAAATTCTTAATACCTATTAGGAATTAGGACGGCATGTCGTAATTATCGGGAGCGAAAAGAGAAGACGACGAAAATGTGGCTAATTAGCCAGATTTTGAAGTGCTTCTTTTTACATATTAAACTTATCATATTGGTGTTAAAAAGGTATGTTTAAACTTGTCATTGAATGCCATGAAACACATTCTGGATAATACGTTACCGCAAGCCGAATAGTAGGTAATACCTTTTTGCGGTGTACCTACCATGCAGATATAATTAACTTCAAGTAGGATTTTATTAGTGACTCGACTGAACAACAAATTGTCTTCACTGACAATTTGTTGTTCAGTCGAGTCACTTTTGATCATTTTAGACTATCTTAATAACCAAGAGGGAGTATGCTCGCTTGTGAACTGACCATTATTGTCAAGATTTTAATTAATTGATTAACATAACTACAAGTTACTGTTATTGTTCCTCATCATCTAGACTCGGCGATGACTAGTTCACAGAATGAAATGTAGATAGAAAACCTACATATTTACTGAACTGGGACAGTATAGGTACAATTTTTATTAACCGACGAAAAAAAGGAGGAGGTTCTCAAGTCGACACGTATTTTTTAAAATTTTATGTATGACCACGCATAACTTTTTACAGAGTAGTCCGATTTGAAATTCGAGAGGGTATACCTCAAACTTTGTCCCATATAAAATTTATTAAATTAATTGCTTGAGTGATTTTTGAGTTAGCTTCAATAATACGAATTTTTTCCCCACTTTTTATGTGGTTGATTTTTTATTTTCTTTTGCAGGTAGAATTTGTGTGGCGCCCAACCACGACTAAAAAGTGAAAAATGACTTTAATTTCGGAAGTTTAAAAAAGTCTTTAAAAAAGTTTTTTATTACTAGATGACCCGGTGAACTTCGTAACACATTTCTTTCTCTATTTTTTCGATTTTTCGGCTGTTCCTTTGGGCTTTTCCTATTTTTTTTTTCTAAACCCCAGTAATGATACGAAAAAAAAAAAACACAAATCGGTCTAGGCATTTTCGAGTTTTTGCGAAACTAATGCACGGCAATTGATTTATACAAGTATACCTACCTACTAGCGACTGGTCCTACTTCGTAAGGTTTTTACGACTTGACAACACATGAAGGTTTCTATATTTTGTCTAAGTTAAATATTATTATAAGTACATACATAAACCTTCCGGAATAAATTCTCTAAATGATGCAAAATAGTTGGGTCAACGTCATCTAAAACTATTCCAAATTTCAAGTTGATAGCATTAGTAGTTCTTGAGATATCTAGCTGTGACAGACAGACAGACAGACTGAGTCACACCATATAAGGGTCCTTTTTACCATTTTGGTACGGAACCCAAAAAACAAATATTTTTATGTGTTGTTGGGTCCAATTACATTTGGTGCTAATTGAATTCATCCTGGGCCCTCGATCTGGTATAAAAACAACGTTAAAAGGGTTATATTTTAGTTCCGACTGTCAGTTTCAGTGAATGAGACGGTTGCATCCTGTGATAAGACGTGCGAATGACCGTGGATGTTCGCGAAACACCCGAATGTAGTGTTTTCAATCTGAGTTTTTTTACAGAGTTGAATATACTTCCAAAAATTCGGAATACATCTCAATTTTAGTACCTAGATAATACAGAAATTGACCCATTTATGTTTAAATAGATTGTGGTGTTTATGCGGATGATGTTATTATTTACTAGATTTTGCCAGCGGCTTCGCCCGCGTGGATGTTGAAAAATATCCTACGGGAACGTACTACCGAGAATTCCAAATCAAATCAAATCAAATCGTTTATTTGTGATGCATGGGTTACATACAGGTGTTCATTCCTTCTTTATTCTTTGTCTACATTATAAAGGGAACCTCTGTGCAAAATTTCAGCTTTCTAGGTCCAATGGTTTCGGCTGGGCGTTGATGAGTCAGTCAATCAGTCAGTCAGGACTTCTCTTTTTATTTATATAGAAAATTATGTCTGAACCGTTTTGATATTTAGAGACTGAAAGATGTTCCATATTGTATATATTTTTTGCGTTAAAGGCTTGTAGAGGCAGTGCAGAAAGACAAGTTTATTCTAAAAAAAAAAAAACTGATTTTAAAAGTATCATGGTTCTTGTATATTTCTAAACCGAACCCGTAACTTTTCATGCGAAAAATAAACAAGTACCCGATCTCATTAATAACATGAAGTGGTATAATAAAAGAGTGTTGTCCAAAGATAGGGCACCTCTGGCGGGTGCACTTGTTAAGATAACCAGCGGGCAGCGGGCCAGTCGATACGATACCCGTTCAGGGAACAGGTAACAGTATAAAAAGTAAAAAAATAAAGTCCGGCTGTCGGTCCGCGGCCGCCCCCGTCCGGCCGCGGAGTAAGGCAGGCTGTTCATGATGCGACTGACAAGTTGCTTTTTTTTAAAA
Source organism: Cosmia trapezina (assembly GCA_905163495.3). Taxonomy (NCBI): domain Eukaryota; kingdom Metazoa; phylum Arthropoda; class Insecta; order Lepidoptera; family Noctuidae; genus Cosmia; species Cosmia trapezina. The sequence continues at coordinate 3,839,919 of LR991021.1, forward strand.
CGTATCAAATTGTCTTCAGATTAAAACGCAAACCGTCTTATTACAAAACAAGGTTCATCTTCAAACCCAGGTTTAAACCATGGACCCTTTTTTGAATTTCGAACTTTATTCCGACACAGTTTTTTTTCGATGTCAGTTTTACAAAACTGACAACTTAGTACCGGACTAAGTTATCAGATTTGTTTAAAGAACTGTATTTCTATCACAGCTAGGTTCTTATTACAAAAACTGGTTCGATGGTTTAAAGGTAAACCATGACAGAAGAAAAACCTCGTTTTGTAATAAGGCCGAAAGGGTTACAGTACGACAACGTTCAAAGGTTCGTTCACGATTTAACTGATTTGTTTTGTACCACAGATTAGCAAAACTCTACGTAATAGTCACACGGAATATCGGATTTCCCAAAACTAAAAAAAAAATTCACTAATTCGTAAGGTACAGAAGCACAACGTTCAAAGGTTATCGTTTGTCTTCGGAAAAACCGAAATATAGCGAATAAAATGTGACTAAGTATCGACCAATAGAAATTGATATATATTCCCACCTAAATTATTATAGTTTGACGCACTAATAATTCCGTCACTACCTTATTAGACCAGTCACATTTAATGCGGCAAAGTTCGGTTTTTCCGAAGATACGAATTAGTTTTGGGAAATCTATTCCGTGTGACTTTTACGTAGACTTTGTGTACTAATTTGTGGTAGGTATCTATTGTAAACAAATTAGTAAAATCGTGATAATCATCATAAAGTTAGCAATCGAAATTAGTTCAGTAAATATTTGGTGATAATTATCATGTGAAGGACCTCTAATAGTAAGAACTTTGCTCTTTGTGGGGAAATATTAATTTTGGACATTATTAGCACACAGTCTACCGATGCAAATTCAAAAGTCGACGTTCAGTCTTCAATCTAGATCATGCAATTAAGGTCTACAAGATTAACAGGCCCAATTAACCGTATAAAGTACCTACATAAATAACGATTAAAACATCGTTAAGTCTGAACCGAGCTAATGCAAAAAGTCGAGGGAATAAATCGCATACATCTGTCGAAGTAAGTGGCAGGACTATTAAAAACGTGTACCTATCCATTTCATTTAACGATTACAACGTTGTCAGATAGATCATAAAGCCGGTTTTACAATTTTATTCTCACACAAATCTCGACTAGTAGCAGGTTTATAGCCAGCCTTACCTCGGCTCGCGGTGCACCGCGCATGTGCACCGTTGTAGTCCTAACATATGATTCCCTAGTTAGGCCTCTATTAATAACACCCCGTGATGTTTACATTTGCCAGATAGCATTGTTTACTTTTTTATGCTTTCTTTAATCTCCCGTTTTTTCAACGCGCCTTTTTTAACAATGTTCGGGAGTTTTTTATAATCCTTAGTTATTCAGTGATTAAACTAATCTCAAATTCAATTAACTAAGTAATTAGGAATACAGTAATCAGTCAATATTAGTACATATTATGTGAGTAATTAATAAAGACGATCGCCACTCGAATTCCGAATCGATTAAACAATTAAGTTTTAAGTGGGATCAATGATCTTTTATTTACCGACCTCTGTCATCCCGGGATGGATTTCGCGATATGACACAGATTATAAGAACGGACTTATCTTACCTGTAATTAACGGCGCGTTCCTATTAAAATTAAATTGCAGCACGCACGTTCATAATTTTAAAAGTCACTTCACAACTCGCGAACTCGGACGTCTCGTTTGACAACAAATACAAATTGTTCGATGACGTCCCGCCCTGTCGACGGTCGGACACAGACTGCCTACATACATACTGGCTCTTTACTCAATACACAGCTTTGTTTTGCGCTCCAAAAAGTTCTACCACAAAGGATTTTGGACTTAACCTTTCATAAAATAGAGGTGACGCAGCGAGCCGCATATGGTTCGCCTGATATCTCGTCGATATAATTTACGATCAACATTTTGCATGTTTCCATTGATAGCAAATCATCCGGGAGACGTGGGACGCTTTACAATCAGCTTACATACAATGTTATGGCCGGTCAAATTTAGCATCTGCTGATTAGATTAACGGCAGCTCAAAGTAATGGCGCTGTTTTATCAATAAATCTTGTCGACGCTGACCGGATTAGCACATGCGTAAGGAATGATGCGACTGTAAATTATGGATGAAGGGTCCAGGAACAAAAAGTTTAATCGCGATTATGAATATTCATCATAATTCTTGGCTGACGTATATTCGTAAGCTTCTTTTTAGGGTTACCTACCAGAATCGTAATAAAAAGGATCCCTTATGGTGCGACTCAGTCTTTCTGTCTGTCTGTCACAGCTGGATATCTCAAGAACTACTAATGCTATCAAGTTGAAATTTGAAACAGTTTTAGATGACATTACCCAACTATTTTGCAAATAAGAAAGAAATGATTTTTTTTTTGCAACGGGAACTGAAAGGGAGTCTTAAAAATTCGAAGTGGGGCTACTAGTGCATGTGGGGTATCATATAAAAGAGCGCTGTTTGCACATCCTCAAACATTTTTTTTACGTTTTTGTAGGCCGCATAGTTTTCGACTTTTGATGAGAAGTGTAAAAAAAAATACCGAAGACCGATACCGACCGGTACCGATCTCCGAAGTTTGCATAGAGATAAATCTGAAATTATTCTATGTGATAGAAGTTTATGTAAAGATTACAGGAAAAATAAAACGATGTCTCTAAATAGCACACTTTTTCAGAAATCGGAACAGAACCCTCGGTGCGCGATTCCGACTCGCTCTGGACCGATTTTATAAAAGTCAAAAGGTTTTGCGTTCATAAAACCACAGGTTATTTTTGTAAGTATTGTTAGCACCTTATGAATGAATGGTGCGTATTACCGAGGTTTATATTTTACCTGCCATTGAGGCATTGTTTAGTCTGAATGCAACATAATTTACTAGAAATCGGTAACACCACATTATGTTAGACATGGTTCCCGACTGCGGTAATCTTATAATATGACGGTATTCGGGTACCTATTGAGTCAATAGGATTTAGAGAATAGGTAAGACCTTCGTATTGGAGATAACTTATCGGCGATAATAGTACATTTTGATACAAGTGGAGAACGTTTGTTATTGCATTCGAGGCGGAATTAACACCCGAGCCGTAGGCGAGGTTGCTTTTGAGCCGAGAACAGCAATAACAAATGTCCACGAGTATGAAACGACGTTTTTCAATACACTTTTGAAGAAATACAATAAAATAACGGAAAATATTTTTGTCATGAATTACATATTAGGAAACTATGATTTAAATTTTCTTTTTTTTTCGCGCTTTGCTTTCGCCAGGTTGAAGTAGAAGCAAAGGTATAAAGCCGATAAACAGCCTAATGTGAAAAATAGAAAATTCAAAAATTTTCCAGTTTAGAACACATATAAATGTTAATTTGTTAAGAAACGTTTTTTTTATCGTAATAATCATAGTTTTTGATGATATTCTATTTATAAACATTATTAATATTAAAAAAATATTAACGCCGTAAAGACGCATACCTCTTTGCCGAGATTAAAAAAAAAACACTCACCTCCGAATAGAGAGTTAGAGTTGTGAATAGAGGCATTGGACCAATTTGGACTAGGTATAGGTATTAGTTATCTGTAGCAATTTTTATTCCTGCACACGTGCGGGAAAATTAAAAATCGCACGCGTGCGAAATACATTGCATTGTGAACCTAATCGTAGTGCGATATGAACCAGTTTTCGAGGAAGTGTATAGAAAAAATATTTAGTGTAGGTAGTATGATCAAATTAATGATTTTAGTAATGAAGAAAATCCTATTTTTTTTACTTAACGTATGCTGTCCCACAGCTGGGAAAAGGCCTACCCCAAGTCCTTCCAGGAATTTTTTTAACTAACCCGCCACCTCTATCTAGGCCGGAGACATTTGCCCAGCGGTCATCTTGCATACGGCTGACGTGACCCGCCCATTCCCACTTGAGCCTGGCCATTGTCCATTATACCTACCCGTTTTGGAACGCAGCGTGGCGTTCCAAATGCTGTCCTGCCTTTTTACGCCTAGGATGCTGCGTTCCATCGCTCTTTGGCAGACTCCAAGGACTTTTGCGACTCGTTTACGACCAGGTCTGAGCACCACAGCCTAACCTGTACAACCGGGCAGGATACACGTGTCGATGAGTTTGCGCTTCAGGGAGATCGGCAGATCACCCTTCAGTAGCGTCTTCGTGGGACCAGTAGCTTTTCCTATCGGCCCTATGAAATATCCTATAGGATACCCTGGAAAAGCTACTGGCCCCATGTGTGTCAGTGTCAGTCACACCCTATCGCATAGGGTGTGACTGACACTGGCATGGCCACCATCAGGGTAATTTTGGAAACATAAACAAATAGTCGCTAATTAGTCGAAATTTGCTGCCAAATATCAGAATTTGTCGGTCACTGGTTCAAAAGTTATAAGGGTTCATAGAATGAAGGTGACCGATCTGGAGAGCATCTGCCCAGCTTGGTCACATTTTTATCTCAAAAACTAGGCCACCTAGCGAAGATCTGTTTTGTCCCAAAAGTCGTTAATTAGTCGCAATTTTTCGCCAAGTCACAGATTTTCTCCCTTATTCATAAAAAACTAAAGCGCTTCACAAACCTATTTTAGTTAAAATAGTGTTTTGTCAATTTCTTTCGAATTATGATTTGAGTTTCAAAAAAAAAAAGAAAACACTATTTTAATTAAAATAGGTTTTAGTGTTTTAGTTTTCTATGAATCGGGGGGTGAGTCGGGTCTTAGTTTAGAAGATGAATAATGAGTTCAATTTTTAAGTATAGTTCAAGAGCTAGATCGAAGTTTACGATAAAATCTTTGATGGACTATACTTAAAAATTGAACTCATTATAATATTCTAAACAAAGATGTCTAAATCTTTTGAACCAGTGACCGATAAATTCTGGGGGCCTACAACGGCCACATTAAGCAATTCCTCTAAAAGCGATTCAATCTCCTGAATTCATTATGATTGTGCTATTTGACATTAAACTTCAATAAAGCAATTCATAATTTGTGGACCATTGCGTGCTATGAAATGGTACGCAGATAAATTATGAATTGTCAATTTGTGACCGTTTTACGATTTCAATTATGATTCCTATATACTATATTATCCTATTATGATTCTGCCAAAGTGCAAAATTCGACAAATTCGGCAAATTTCGAGTAATTAGCGACTAGTTTTTTGTGTTATCAAAATTAAAATCCCCGATGGTGGCCACACCAGTGTCAGTCACACTCATAGGAGTGTGACTGACACTGGTATGGCCACTGGTACACTGGTTAGGTATCTAATTAAAAACGTCCTCAAAAGGTATTGTGGACGTCTTTAGGGAAAACGTACGCTTTCAGCAGTTTTTAGGGTTCCGTACCAAAATGGTAAAAAAGGAACCCTTATGGTGTGACTCAGTCTGTCTGTCTGTCACAGCTGGATATCTCAAGAACTACTAATGCTATCAACTTGAAATTTAGAACAGTTTTAGATGACGTTTACCCAACTATTTTACAAATAAGAAAAAAGTAAAAATATTTAATTTTTTTTTTGTAACAGGGACTGAAAGGGGGTCTTAAAAATTCAAAGTGGGGCTACTAGGGCATGTGGGGTATCATTTGAAAGAGCGCTGTTCGCACATTCTCAAGCATTTTTAATTTTTTTTAGGCCCCATAGTTGTAAAAAAATGTAAAAAAAAATACCGTTCCCCCCCCTAATCTCCGAAGTTTGCAAAGATAAAAATCTGAAATTATTCTATGTGTTAGAAGTTTATGTAAAGACTAGTTTTTGCCCGCGACTTCGTCCGCGTTTCCGTCGTTTTTCGTAAAAAAAGTACCATATGTCCTTCCTCACGGTTCAGTGGTTTTGATGTAACAGACAGATTAACTTTCGTATTTTAGTAGGGAAATATAATATGTCAATCCACAATACTGTTGAAAAATATCGCAAATGCCGTTCGCGATCAGCTGTAAGCCGTAATTCTCGTTGTGAAGCAGTTTCAGCTTCTCGGGATAACGCATGTTGTTCTCGGTCAATGGTACGCCTTAGCTCTCATTGAGAAGAGCTTTGAGACGCCCGTGATGTAGCTCGTCTCGCTTTGTCAGCTGCTAATCGCATCTCTCTCTCTGGAGAGCTTTCATGGGCTCGAGAAGTTGAGGCACTAACTCTCATAGAGTTTAACCGATGTGCTCTTTCCTCTGCTGATTCTTGAGAACGCGTAATTCTCATTCTCTTAGCTTTACTCGAAGTTCGAGATAAAGATAATCGTTTTTTAGGTGGCATTGTGTATTTTATTTTTAATCGACGGTAACGGAAAGGGTGTCAGTTACCTAACAAAATAACCTACGTTAGAGGTCCTAACTATAGCTACCTTACACTTAAAATCTAAGTGCCTATTTAAACTAAAATATTCTAATAGAATTATACCCAGAAATATGTACAACTTTCAACAAAAAAAGAAATGAAAATAAAGCTTAAACGCCTGTGCAATACTATCTACCTATACCTACTTCACTTAAAAAATAAATACCTATAACTACTATAATTAATAAAAGTATCTACGCTTTTACCTACTTAATACAAAAATAAAATTGAACATAAATTAGCCAAAACTTACCTATCGGTATCTAAAAATCTATGCGTACTACTTCTACTACTACTTCACCTAAAAAGAAATAAAATGCAAACTATTATAATAATTTGTAATTTAATAAATATTTAAACACTACCAAAACAACTAATACCTATTTTATAAAATAACAACAAAAGAAATTCAAATAAACTATTTAAAGACTAAAAGTCGCGCTGATAAGCACGGTTTGTTAATATCAATTATTGTCTGTCAATAAGGTCGAACGCTCTGAACGCATCAACAGCCAAATGTTGAATCACAGAGTACTTTTTTATATGTTGAATGAAGCTCGCGCTCGGACCTCCCGCCTTTTTATAACCTACCGCCACGACCCGCGTCGAGCGCGGCAACCGTTACGCAAAAATAATCCTTATGGCATGATTCAGTATTCACGCGCGACGGCGCGATGGCTTATTAGCGTATTTCATGTATAAGTTTGGTGTTTCTATACCGATTACTATGATTCTTTTTTTATTGAATAGGTAATAATATTAACTTCTTTTAATTAGGGATGAGTGAGAGTATTATAAACGTAAGAGTAAACAAATATAATCAGAAAGCTTCGAACTGCTAAGCTATCGGGAGTTACACGTGTTATTGTGAGTCAACCATAAAAGATAGACATATGCTGTTGTGGGATATTTTTGAGATAATTTTATGTAAAACATTTCCGTCATAAATGATTTCTATGTAGCTTTAACCATTAAGGCTGCACACGCGACGGAAGCTTAAAAAATGGAGCAACTTCTCCCGTTTTCCCAACATTTCCCTTTACTGCTCTGCTCCTATTGATTGTAGCGTGATGAAAAGTATACTATAACCTCCCCAGGAGTATGGAGAATAATTGTACCAAGTTTCGTTAAAATCCGTCGAGTAGTTTTTGTTTCTATAAGGAACATACAGACAGACAGACAGACAGACAGACAGACAGACAGACAGACAAAAATTTTACTGATTGCATTTTTGGCATCAGTATCGATCACTAATTACACCCTGATAGTTATTTTGAAAATATATATCATGTACAGAATTGACCTCTCTACAGATTTATTATAAGTATAGATATAGATTACAGGAAAAATAAAACGATGTCTCTAAATAGCACACTTTTCACACACACGCTCACTTTCAGAAATTGGAACGGAACCCTCGGTGCGCGAGTCCGACTCGCTCTTGACCGGTTTTTGTAAGTAGGTAACTACTAGGTACTATTTGTCTATGATGAGGATAAACTATTTAAATTACTAGTCTCTTTGTATCTAAATTATACCACAGATTAATACAGATGGGACACTTCGCAGTTTAGATATGAAGCTACAAGTACGCAGCGGGCCCCGTCCTGGGGATAATTCAGTAGGTCAGAAGGTATAAGAGTTACGCGATAGAAAGAGAGGCAACTTGTAGTTGAATATGTACAACCGTAGGTAATACGCGTTGTGCGACTTTATTGTGTCGTAGCAAGAGTCGCTTTTTATTTAAATGATTTTTCGGAGTGTCCCATTTGTATTACTCTGTGATTATTGTACCTTTCTACTTTACTAATGATTGATTTGTTACCAAGGATCCTATGAATGCCATCCAATCAGCTCCAGCACTTGGATCTGGATTTCACCTGGACTCTCCGTTGACAAAGACGACGATTGCTCGTCGAGATAGTGAAGACTGCTGACATCTTTACAGGATCCGGAACAGCATAAGTATTAGTATCATCCTTAGTACATTCTTTGGGTTATTGAGAGAACTGCAAATAAATTCAGTTTGTCAAAAAAGGTTGTTTAAACATAGTAACACTAATTCAATTTTACTAACCCGCGCCAAGTTGAGTTTACATGAGCTCAGCTTGTATCTTAGTAGGTATTTTTTGTGGTAAATACCTAGGTAAATCTGTAACGCGTCCTATGCAACACAAACACAAGACGATGCAGCACTAAACACGGTGCAGTCGCGTAAACGTATCCTGTATGGATAGTGCAATCCACGAAGACGCGCCCCACTACTCCCCCTAACCGTTGCACACATATACTACAAACGGTTAGTAGGAGTAGTGGGGCGCGTCTTCGTGGATTGCACTATCTACAAGGTGTAACATAAATAACCCACAACCTCTTAAGGGATCATTGTACTCATCATTATGAACAACTTTTACTATGGGACCAAACCTGAAATCGCGAAAAAAAAATCAGCTGCTCCCTACATTTTGACGAGTTTGATGTAGATAAATGTACTGGTCAGCTGATTTTTTTTCGCGATTTCAGGTTTGGTCCCATAGTAAAAGTTGTTCATAATGATGAGTACAATGATCCCTTAATAGGTTGTGGGTTATTTATGTTACACCTTGTATAAAAACACACACTACACACACACTTGCTATAAAAAAAAAAAAAATTGGAAATGTTAAAAAGTTTGGAATGTTTTAGTTTCTCCAGTACAAACTACTTTCAAATGTGTGTCCTTGTAATTGTTACCTATTACAGGATGTAATTTTAATCACCGTTATCCTCTTAAGGGGTCATTGTACTCATCATTATGAACAACTTTTATTACGGGACCAAACCTGAAATCGCGAAAAAAAATCGGCTGTTCCCTACATTTTGAAGAGTTATGGGAACAGCAATTTTATTTGATTTCAGGTTTGGTCCCATAGTAAAAGTTGTTCATAATGATGAGTACAAAAACCCCTTAAAATGATCGTTTGACTGTGTTTGTTTACAATTACACCCTGTATTGTAGTTTATGATAAAATAATTGAGGAAAGATTGATTTTTCATGATACATAAGGTTCTGTATTTTATCTCATATCACTATTAATAAAATGAAGTGTGTTTGTTTTGTTTGTTTAACGCGCTAATCTCTGGAACTACCACCAGTCATTTATTAGCCCAGTTCTTGAGGAAGCAGGTTATATGCTATTTAACATCACGCTACAACCCTAAGGAGCCGAGCAAAAAGAAAGAGTCCTCTATGGAGGCAGTGGATACACATCCACGTTAGATAGTTCCTCTTGTATAATTATGTACTAACATTTATTTTTAAGTTCTTTTACATGTATTTACTAACACTATATGGACACATTAGTCTGAATTAAAGAAATTGAATTTAATTCTGTAATTGGCTCCATGTTTTATAATCAATTGTTATCTATCTGTTATAGCTGTTGGTTCTTCTCCTTCTAAAAAAAAAATAAAATAAATAATTGAATTGAAAGAACGCTAATCGAACGAAGTCGCGGCAGAAACTATCACATTAATATTCGACAAACAACTTTCTAAATAATCTTTCAGCATACTTAGTTAATATTTTCTTCATTTTGAAAGGTAAGAAAAAATTAAATGAAAGCGCACCAAATTAATTTCTTAATATTTATTTTCTATGCAACATAAAAAAATATTCATCATAGTTACAATAAATTACAGTTACTTAATGCAAACTAAAATGTAATTTACGATAATTCGTGAACAGAATCGTACGAATCAGATCAGAAAATTTTACACAAAGTCTTTACCTACACTTTTGTCATGATTTTAAACATTTTTATATAATAAATGCAAACTATTATCTAACCAACAAAATAGTCCAATGTAGATAAAAAAGCTTGCTTAGCAAATATAATTAAACTGTTAATGATGCTTTATTTTTCTCCATTCTCTTTAACAGCAATAGTGAGACGTCAAGCGTCTTTTAATATAAAACTCACAAGCTGTCATGAATGAAAACTGCTGTTAAACAATGGTGAAAACAATCATCTTCAACATTATAGATAACACTGAATGTACCTCACAACAATTAGAATCTACCAGTTCGTATTTAGCGAATACTTCGGCTATTACTAAATATTTAGTGAGCCAAACATATTGAAAGCATCATTATTATAATACTGTTCCTTTGATCATAACAATCCACGCCAATAGATCGGGAGGATGTGATGATGAAAGGCTCGAAGACGTAATAAAACAGTTTGAATACTATGAACACAGCTTTCTCTCGTGTTTCAACTATTTCATCTAAGTAGTGAAGAATGCTTTCAATATGACCAGCTTCTATTAACATTAGGTCTATTACATTTCCATAAATTATAATTATATCCAAAATGTTTCAGAAGTTCGTTACACTTGCGACCGAATAAAGATACACAACAATTACATTCAACTGCTAACATCTAGTTCAGAGTACGGCGATGTACGATTATTACTGGGGGATCTACATTGATACAATTCACGGTAAATATTGTGACACTTAATAAATGCAAACATTGTGCTGTCAGGTCGAATCTGGATCGATGAAAATCACATTTTCATTCATAATTTTACGTAAGGCAAGTATTCTTTACTACGTACGTGTAAAATAAAATGAACACAGTGTAATTTAGTAGAGAAGGCAGTGAGAATATCCACCGTAAGCCGGTGGCTAACAATCTAATATCAAAATTGTCATTTCGAACTGTAACAAGTATTTTTTTTCATCAAGACAGAATTTTCAAATCGTTAACGGGTATAAAAAGCGACAAAAACAGACGCGAATAGAACAAGGCTCCTACTATAATCAATTAATATTAATAGATATATATTAAATTCTTACTAGACAATAGACATGATAAAGACTCCTTAACAAATAACTTAAAGGGGTTACAATAACAGTGCCATCAAATATAAATATGCAATGTATAAGGTACCAATATTACAGTATAAGCTCTAAATGAGAACGATCAAAATGTTGGCATCGAACATGTTACCTTCGTGAAACTATACATAATAACGAGGGAAATAAATATGTGAAAGGTTTCATTATTTCAATAATTAATAAATTACGTTCCTTGTCTCAGCTGCCGGTCTAAAGTTTTATAAACATAGTTCAGATTACATCTGACCGACGCGTCACTGGGGAGACTTTAAATTAAATTGAAAAATCAACATGGTTACACCGTCTGGAATGTACTCAATTAAGACCCGACACCTTTCAGGCGGAGAAATAAGTATACACAAATAAATACATTGTAATAAAATAAATCGACGGTTCTTAGCGCACGTGTGACACAATATGTCCGCCAGTGTACGAATAAAACTGGATACAAGAGGTACAGATAAGGCAAAGAATAAATACATGTACAGAGATGCAGTAAGCGAACGCGTTAGCTACCTAACATTAGTTAACACGAATCCCTAGCCTTAATCTAGACACGATACAATTGAGATATTGTTTCATGCGGCTCGAGACGATTGCTAACGATCATCGAATACGTCGAATTATACTTTTTGGCGTTATACAACACTAGTATCTGGAAGCAATGGTCTCGAGCCCGCTATTGTCCAAAATCAGAAACATTAACTTGGGCATTAACTTCAATGTGATCGGTGCAAAACTTTAATAATAGTCAAATATGAGAAATTCAAATACAAAAGAAGCCTATAAAGAGGACTTATTGCTACGTAAGAGAGACATTTTACTGACGGGTTGCCCCGTACTTTAAATTCATTCGAGATTTGCGAGATGTACCAGTGGATGGTCACGGATAACTATAATATCAGAGTGATAAACGTTCTATACGATTAACTTTACCGATTACAATCGATACTAGTGTACCGATGATCGATGGATAAAATTCGAAGGGTTGAGGGATAAATTGAGATTTTTGTAACTCCTAATAATCGAGATTCTTTCCAAATATCATTTCGCCTACTATGTTACAGTCAGACATGTCAGCACACAACGCGCACACATTTCAAGCAGCTTTTATACAAGTTGATAATATTGATGATCTACATCTATATGTGTTATATTACTATGGTAAAATGTAAAGTGGATAATTTGAACTACGTCTCTTTGACGACTTTCAATTGGACTCCATTCTAAAGTCTTCTTTCAATAGCTTTGTTAGAACTTCTTAACTTCTTCCTAGCGATTACGTTTTCGTTCAAAGACCACAATGCGTTTAGTTGCGTGAACTGACACCAGAGGTGGGATAAAGTGACGTAACGAGGATAGGGATTGGACAGCAAACCATCGACGTCTCCGCGCTACAATAGACGATCACAACACCGAACCACGCCTCTCTTTAACTCTGCAAAGCACCACAATATGCTCCGGTGGTCAAACTGCGCAATTATATAAAAATATTTTATTTAATTTTTCTTAATAAAATATAGATTTTTATAGATACTCATTTGTCGCTTCCATTACTTGTGTGTTGTAAAATTTTGCAGATATACTCAATACATAAGAGAATATAGTCTTAGAAAGTACAACATAAAGAAGAATTCTTAATGGTTAACTAAAATATTAAACAGATTTCCTAAGCACATCTGCATTATTGAACATCACGGTAATGGAAGACAACATCTATTAATTGAACAAGCTTGGTCAACGCTTAAACGTATCTACATTTTAGAATGACGAAGATATATTTGAATTTTAATAACAGTCATAGGTTGATTCGTAAAATAAAAATCTTTATGGTCCATAGCGTGTTTCAAAGAGTTATTAGAAAGATATGCATTTGATATAAAAATAAGCGATACATGAATTTTGTTTTGCGAACTGACCATTGGCTGGCATTCTACATCGCGTAAACTCCAAACCGATAGAGACCCGTTGCATGTTAAACCAACCTTAAATCCTTATCATTTTAATTCCTTAAGCCAAACCTACGAAGCCTGATAAGTTCGCAACGAGCGCAAATGACCACCGGAGTCCAGAGCTAATTACCTTATTTTTGTGACAAAAATAGCTTTTCTTATCTCAAGTCTTCACCAGCTACCGTATGGTTAACTACACGTAATTGATATCGAGCCGTAACATCGCCTACTTACTAACACAAGCCGAGATATTAACGTTCAGGTTTTGGTAAGCTGCATGAGTGTATTTGAGATGCCTGTTTGAGTTGACATGACCTTTTATTTAGGCCAGAACGAAGGTGTTCGAAAATTTAATGACCCAATGAATCTACGAATATAGACAATTCAAGATCACGCAAGTGAGAATACAGGATTCTACAGGATCTAATCAAGATTTAAGTTTATAAGTGCCAGTAATACATGCTCTAAAAATATTGAGCGAATAGAAGAGCCCCCAAAACCCGAACGTTAGTGCCAGTTTGACTATTTCTCATTACTTAAAATCAGTCTCATAAATAACGAAATGTTCAACAGACTTAGAGACGATCGCTACGATCTCAGGATAATCAATAAAACCGCCATGTCTATTGACACTAACAGCCGGCCGAAACAGAAAGGTAGGCTTCGTTATCAGCTTACACTAATACTTACACGCTAATAAATTTCAACTAAATACAGTCACTGTCAAATTATACTGCCGATAGTTCACGGATTAATTTCAAGCGTCGGGAAAATAGTTGGAACTCACGCGAGATCTTTATACTGAACGAAATCTTTACTGACAATATTTTTACTTCGCGTCATGTTAAAGGCTGATGTACACTTGTTTCTGCAAGATAGTAATAATTGACCCTTTTTCCTTCAGTAAATTGACTCTCATGAGTTCATCTATTTTTCGACATTCTAAAACATGTAAGAAGAATGGCAGTGCAGTTCTAGATCATAGATATTACCTTCGCGTCTCAAAACCATATAAATAAGCCGTTAAGCTTGTGAAATCGAGATGGTCACGGGGATATCGATATAAACTTTCGACATTTCAACAAAAGTCACATAATGACGTCGTGAAACTTAGTAAAGTATGTTAATACTTTTTACAACACAATATTGCGAAATTAGAATCCTAAATAAAACTCTTGACGCGTGCAAGACACTGAGAAATCGTGACGTTATTTAAATCTAACACGACAAAATATCGCTCTTCTCTTTCACACTTTCTCATTTCGAACGAGTGTGAAAGAAACAGAGCTACCGAACGCACTTAGTTTACAGATTACAGATACAGGCAACAGCGCGGAAAATCAGGTGTTTAGTTTATCACTTCTAGGTGTGCCTTCCAATTTTAAATTTGATTTGATTCCCCATCACCTTTTCCCGCGCTGTGGCACGTACACACATGATTGTTACACGGGCGCTGTACCGCGGTCCTCCTCAGTGGCACTAGGTGGCGCTGTCTACACGTAGGTAGGCGGCTGCGCCTGCGCAGGTGTGGCGCCAGGAGGGAGTGGCGGCGCGGGCGGCGGGGGGAGCACCCGCGCGCCCGGCACGTACTGCCCGATGAATGAGCCATCCTCCGTGAAACGACCTGAAGGATTATACACTGTTAATATACGTTCACTCATACATACATAGTACAGACGACAGCAGGTCAAGCCACCCGGAACTGTCAAATTTTCCCAATCAACATTGAACCTAATGCTTTAGCAATAAAGATGAAAATCCATTAAAGAAATTTGACAGATTTTAGTAGCTTGGTGTGGTAGCGTCTGTATATAACATTTAGATTGCCCTGGCTGGAGACCTTATTTATAGGCATCCACAAGATAGCCGGGTTAAGCAGCCGGCAACCTCCTAGCCACCTGCCAGATGCCATTTGGCATTTTTAGGTCGTGGACAATCTGTTCTATATTTCATAATTAATTGAAGGAATACCAGGGGCCCGCGAAACACTGGGCAAAAAAAAATACAGTAAAAATTAATTAGCAAAATAAAATGCAAAAAGCAAAAATAAAATCATACCTTACAAAACGAAACAAAAACGACGCTCGTGCAGGCAAAGAAAAAGAGGAAAGGGACGGAACGAGGAAATAATATCAACAAATGCAAAACTTATAACAAAGCACGCTAATAAACAATATTCACTCCAAATAATATCATTTGATTCTTTACATTACAACCTAGAGTTACTTACATACAAAATTATTCTGTACTTATAATCTAACCTAAGCTGCAAAAATTACTTGCAAAGGGTAATGAAATACTCAGTGATAGAGCCTTTATTTTAAACTATTTCTGAAATAGTGCAATAAAGACTGGACGCCCTTGTTTAAATTTTAAAACTACGATTTTCATGCAAAAGACAAAATATGTTATATTTTACTTATTTCTGTCGGGTGTATGAAAATCGTGCCTAAACTAAACCAGCAGTATACTGCTTAGATCTAATAAAAAAAAGATTCACAAAATAATTCACAGATCAAAACGTAATAGAGAACAAAATTTTGGCGGGCGACGTCACCGTCAATTGTCGACCAATCAGAACGAAGAACAAGGGAGTTGCCTACGGCGATTGGCTGCCAGTACCGGACTGTTTTATGTTGCATTTTATTGTGATGCAATGGCACTACGTTACATTTCAAGCTTACAAGAACGTAGCTATATTTGGAGCGCACTTATTTTGCAAAGGCTTGAGTTGAATGTTTACTGAGATAGACGACATTATTGAACAAAACATTAAAAGCAGATGGCGGATTAAAATCTAATTGCATTGAAGACCCTAAATATTACAAATCAGAGTCTTGTATGATACAAATTCTTGGACCTAAAGCTACACAATGTCGTCATCTCAGTATACAAAAGCTTCAATCAAAGGGTGCAAGGTAGAGGGAGAGGTAAAGGGTTTAGACGAGTGTGGCGAAGGCCTGTGAGGCGGAATCAGTCTGTCCTGTAGTCGGGGGCCGTCGCTTGCGCCCGTACTGACCGATGAAGGAGCCGTCCTCGTTCATACCCGCTGGAAACACATGCTTTATGCTTTACAGCCACGACGACACACATGCAGTAACAAAATAGGGAGGTTTTACACACATCATAAAAAGTTTTGCACATTTTATGGTTTGTTTTGATGTTACAATTGTCATTGTTTTCTTGGTTTCTTTGGTAACACACATTTCAGGTTATTGAGATATGAAAAAATTATATTTTTTTGTGATGTGAAGTGGAATCCGGCTCGAAGGACCACGAGAGAGGTCGTTTTCTCCCCTCAATACCGTAGGTAAGTTGTTGTTTTAAAGTGATGCAAAACTTTTTATGTTCAGTATGTAAACGGTTTTGGTAGCTAAAGTGCAATCAAAGTAAAACGTAAAAAATGCGTGCATGTTACTAATGGTCGAAGATAATACATTTTACATTTTTTTTTACTAATAAAATAACGATCAAGTCAAAATAAAAAGACCAAAACAAAAACTATTTTCTTGAATGACAAGCTCCCTAGTCAAAAACAAAGCAAGAAATAGAAAGTTGGGCGAAGAAAATACCGACACACATTGACTGACCAACGCTAATATCCTCTATTTTTTGCGTCACAAAAAAAAAAAACTAATCGTTAGCGCTGGTGGCAAATAAAGGTAAATTTTTAAAAGGGATTTGACTTTGTTATCAAAGGAGTACTAGACAAGACAAAAAATCACGATGTAATTTGTGATTTCTTGTGTTTAGTAAGGAAAACAAACAGGTTTTTATTTTCACTGATCAGCGCTGGCCACCCGTCGTGTGAAGGGGCAATAAAGAAGAGCCACACATTAGAAACTATTTAACAAACGTACCTGTTTCTCCTTCGCCGTACTCTGCCATGGAGTCGGTATCACTTTCGGGGCCGGGCTTCGTGCCGCTACTCATTGAGTGACGAGACTTGTTGTCAAGACTGGAATGAATAAAGTAGAATATTGAGAGAGACACATTTTGAGAATCGAGTTTAATATTATATAGATACTAGCTTCTGCTCGCGACTTCGTCCGCGGGAAATTTCTTATTTTAACTTATGACTGTTATGACACTCGACTATAGTGAAAGCAGCTTCCAAATAGTGAAAGAATTTTCGGAATCTTTTTAGTAGATGAATAAATTAGATACCAGGAAATTGAGCTGTCCAACGAAGCTATCAAAGTTAGCGTTTTTTGGGTTCATTTGAACTGTTCTCTAAACGAACTGCAGTTGGCTACATTAGCAACACAATCATTCAAGAGCTATAAAAATACCCACAACTGGTAAACCAGTACAAATTATCTAGCAACACTAGTCTTTCTGTACCGCTGCGCTGGCCAAATGGCACTCCAAAATTCATCAACAATCTAGTATTTATCAATATCTTCTGTTTGACTGTTTTTTTGTATAACGTAAGGCTGTACTCAAACAGCTAATGCCGTGGTCAGCTGTGGTGTGCAGATTAGTCAGTCTGGGCCCACTATCTAAGGGTTCAGTACTCAGACATACCCTTGACAACACTCTCTTGGACAAATTCTATTATAATTTGATATGTACTCACGGATGCGTATATTCATGGAAGCCACCCTCCGCATAGTCCCTCCTTCCGTGCGCCAACTCCCTGTCATGCACGTCGTACTTGCCGCCCCTGTTGCGCCGCACCACACACACCAGTACTAGCACCAGTAGAAGGAACGCCAGCGCTAGCATGACGCCGATGAACCAACCAGCCGTCGCTGTCTTGTCTTCGTCTGGCTTTACTATTGGGCCGTCTGTGGAGAAATGATGGCATAAAATTATGTATTTGTTTATTTATTCATTTAAATATTTAGATAACAATACATAAAGATAGAAGGGCATAAAGGAACTGTTAATTCTTCCCTGCGACAGGAGAGTTAGATGAGAAACGTAGACAAAGTGTGTAAAAAGACAATAGGTACTAACACTTTATTGTTGTTGGTAACCGAGTATTTTTTACACTTTATTATAAGCCTATTACTGTCCCATTTCAGAGCGAGGCCTCTTTTCATACTAGGGGCGAGCATTGATATCGATTTCAGAATTATATTCTCTACTGTTTTTCTTAGCTCTAAAATTACGAGACCCTGAAATTGTATAGTCGCGATTTTGTTTACGAACTGTTAAATACAATTCTTATGCATTTACCATGCAGCAAAGGACCACTAAAATTTAACAGCATAGTATTGTATTATAATTAAAACTTGGAATTTCACTTCGAATGTTAATTAATAAAAATTGCATGTGATATCCACAACACAATGTAAATTGTTTTATGAATAAATGAAATGAAATATGTACAGTCAGCCACAGCATTAGCTGACCCACCCTTACATAAATGATTTTTTTAAATTCTATCGCCTTGATAGAATTTTATCATTCTTTTATATTTTATTTATTACAGGTATTTAAATAAAATACAAAAGAATTATAAAATTCTATCGATTCGTATTTTATAAAATCTCAACCATTTATGCAAGGGTGGGTCAGCTAATTATGGCCGACTGTACTATAAAAAAGCCCCCATTACTGTAAAAAAAAATGTATGACCCCATGAATTATCATCGGTTTGTAAGGCCGTTGATGTCATGCACGTAATCAATCAAATCAGGATCATTATGAAGTTATATCATAGACAATTAACTCTAATATAAGTATAATAGCAACACCCAAGACGTACAAGTTGATATGCCAGAATGTAAAAAAAAAAATAACAATATTTTACTCTATTTTTTTACGAAATCGTTTTGTATGTCTGTTTATTTATGTTTTAAGTTAATATTTTCACTATTGCAAGAGGTAAAAATTAATCACAAAGCACGTTGATAGCAATTTTTTGTTATTATTGACCTTTGACCTTTTGTTTAAGTTTGGTGATAATCTTGAACTATGTATAAAAAGTTTGAGCTCTAGGTAATCAGCTATATAACTGATAATTTCTTGGAATTGAGATTTTTTGTCAGAGGATTGGTTTTTTGTTTACATTTACCACTTGCAATAAAGAAACTCAATAAAAAATGCAACGTTTTATTTAAGCCAGTACAAAAATATATAAGTAACCAGGTAACCCATGTTTTTTATTCAAAATTACTGTTTTTCTCTCTTCATCTTCGATTATTAGAACAGAAAAACAAAAAGATAGTAGAGACATACAACAGTACTTTTACAAGATTTACATACAGCTTTCACCCTCATAGTACCAACACTTACCAATGGTAGTATCAACATCCTTAATCTCGCTGGCGCTGAAGTACTCTCCGTCATGCGCCGTCAGCTTCACTTCATACACCTGACCTGGTTCCAATCCCGTCAGGATCACATAGTCATCGTCAGTCACTTCATTAGTCTTCGACCAATCAGGATGGCCCTTCAACTTGTACCACGCGACGAAGTGAGTGCCTGCGTGCCCATCCAAAGATGGAAGCCAACGGACAAGAATATGAGCAGTTCCTTCCTTAGCCGGCAGTGTACTCGTCTCAAATAGAGGAAGTTCAGGCTTTGCTGTCACAACTGTTTTAGTAGACTGTTCCACGTAGTACCTGTCACCTTCGCCAGCCTTAGTCTTCGCTCTGATCTCAATGCGGTACTTCGTGTTAGGTTCAAGGCCAGCCAACTTTGCGCGGTCGAACTTAGGATCGATCTCCTTCTTCCTCTCTTGGAGAGGTCCTAGAGATGTTCCGGTGACCTTCTGGTAGTAGATTTTGTAGCCGGTAAGGACTCCGTTCTCATCAATGGGCTTGTCCCATTTTAGGAGCATGGCTGAGGAGCCGATGGGGTAGACTTCAAAGGATTTGACGGTGCCAGGTTTGCCTTCAGGAGTGTGGAAGCTTAGTGTATCGCTAGGAGGTCCATTAAAACGGCCATTGTAAACCAAGATCCTGGCATTGTTCTTCTTGTAAGGCTTGAATTTAGTGACTAAAGCGCTGGATGCGTCAGCTTTGACTAGGATTTCTTTGAGCCTGTCCTCCTCACCATCGACCCAGGTTTGGATCTTGTATCCCTTGAAGTGTCCTCGCACTGATTCTGATGGGACTGGGTTCCAGCTGAGAAGGGCTGTGGTGCCGGTGGTGACTTGTATGAGGGTGAAGTTCAAGGGAGCTTGCAAAGGAATGTCTTCTCCGGACCAGCCAATGACTTCTACAGGTGTCACATTCGATGTTCCCTTGTAGTTCACTGCGGTTACCTGTTGGTTACATGACAATGTACAATTATTTGTTTAATTTATTAGCAGTCTCAGTTACACTTTGGTTTGGTTTTCTATTGTGACTATACAATAGAATACACGTCTTATATATGTCAATTACTTATTATATATTTTAGAAGAACATTTAACTATTGTCGCCTCAAAAATCCTATCGACCGATTATGTACCTAATCTTGTAAGACGAAGGAGACTAGTCTCCACGACACAGGGAATCCTAGTGTGGAGGCTAGTGTTATAGGAATATTGAATGCACAATAAAGTTTTTTAATTTTTAATAATAAAAGGCGCGATGGCGGTCTAGTATTGTGCAGCAGTTGTTTGAATAGAAGTAAATAAAAAATATAAAAAGGCCTGCCTTTACTTTCACCACTCAACTCGTTTTGTCAATTACTTAGTTACTTAATAAAAAGGCTGCTTACCTTGACTTTGTAAGGCACGAAGGTGGGCGTGTTAGGCACGACGTACTCGGTCTGCTGCCAGTCGCGCACTTGCTCCTCGTTCCACGGCTGCCCAGTAATGTTGCGTCGCCATGTCACCAGGTAGTAGAAGCCGGGACCGTTGTGCTCGATTTGAGGCATTTTCTGTAAAAGGAATAAAAATTAGGGTCGTGTCGTTTGATTGATTGATTCTATAACAAATCTTGATAAAAACTATTTTTTATCCATGGTGAGCAAGATGTTCTGACTAATGAAATTAGTCATATGTGCTCAAATAACTACATGATCAAGACATCATGATATAATATTAGAACATAAGACCCAGTTTCTAAATGGCTAATCAACACAATAATTAATTAAAAAGCTGTCAAAGTCACGCCAAGAGATTTGAGCAGAACATTCGATAACAGTCTGTTGGCCAATTTTACATTCAGAAACTGGATTTTAGACGGAAAACAACGGTCTTTACTTCACGATAAAACTAGTATTTAAATTAAAATAAGTGTGTGTGGATACTGACCGACCAAGAGATGACCATGTTGGTAGGATCGGATCCCTCTCCCACCACGTTGTCGGGATTCTTGTACGGCACGTCGGGCTGAGTCGTGCACACTTCGGAATGTGATGATGGAGTAGAAGGTCCGATCTTGTTCCAAGCAGCCACCCTGAGAAATGAAAAGGTTACATTGTACTACTGCACTATTACTTCATCTTAGTCCACATAGCGCACTTATCGCATGCTTAGTGGAATACTGACTTAACTCAAAAAGACGATTTTTGGGAAATCGCAAAAGAAGATCTTGCTATGATTATTATACTTGTTGATGCATAAAAATAAAACTGATTTATTAATCATGAATGCTTGTATTTTGAACGTCTATGATTGACTATTGATGAGATCTGAATTTAAAAAGAACCGGAAATAAGTTCTATCTATTTTTTCTGACCTATCTACTAATGGGTCAATGTTCCATTGAGCATGCGTTATGTCTTAAGAAAATAACTTTATTTTAAAATAAGCATCTAATATATATTATAATTTTACATAAATACGAATTCAATTGAACGGCAACCGACGTGGATGATCATCTATATAAATAAAAAGAGAAGTCCTGACTGACCGACTGACTTATCAACGCCCAGCCCAAACCCTTGAACCTAGAAAGCTGAAATTTTGCACAGAAGTTCCCTTTATAATGTAGCCAAGGAATAAGGAAGGATTACATGGTAGCACGTTCCCGTGGGATATTTTCCGACATCCACGCGGGCGAAGCCGCGCGGGAAGTGCTAGTCAAAAATAAAGCGATAAAAATGGCAACGATCTCTGGATTGAGATTCTGGATGCTCTCTTATCGGGGTTTCTAACCCCGGCATGGCCTTGTCCAGAGGTATAATATTAAGCCTGTTTTCTTAAATTCAAACCAACAGCATTCTCTGTTTGTTTTTCTTTGTGCCATTAACCCAACAGGTATTTAATGATAATTACTTCTGGTGTAAGTGGTGATTCCAAATTGCTGTAACACGCATGAATCTGAAATTTATTTATTACTGTTGTATGTATTACTTTATGCAACATAAAAGGTACAATGGCGGACATGACTTGTATAATATGTTGTAACAGTTACCTGAAGGTGTAGTTAGCCCAAGGACTGAGTTGAACTGTCCACGATGTATCAATAGCCGGTACATTATCACTGGCTAAGTCCCAGGTATCAGGCGTGAAGGTGGTGTTGTACTGTATGGAGTAGCGCAGGATAGGGGCGCGGTTGTCTCCCATAGAGCGCCAGCGAAGATTAGCTGTCCTATCGTGGCATTCGATGCCGTCCAGGGCAGGGGGATTTGGTTTGTCTGGAAGAGAATGGGGTATAAGATAAGCCGTCATAAAATCAGTACTTAAATAAGTTTACGAAGACCGGCGTGAAATTTGACGGGACTTAAAAAAAATTAACCTCCATCTATGGCAGTCGGGTAAAAATGTTCAAATTCAACTCACAATCTAATCTCAGCGACAATCGAAGTCAAAAATTTGTCAAAAATGTGGGTTAAGTAGAGGTTGTGAGAGGTTTTGACAGACAGAGACGAGTGTTCTTAAAAATACAGGAAATGCCCCTTTGATGTAAGTAGGTGAGGGCCAGTGACGGCACTGGCTAAGAACCGTTTTGTAAACATCTTTTTCTTCCCGTATATCGGCAATAAGCGAGTCAGCAAGGTGATAGTGAGGCTGACTGCACCGTGCGCCGAGCGGACGGTTAGTACGGTTGACATACTAAGGTTAAAGGTACTTAAACGTACTTTTAACTAGCTGTTTTGCAACAAACAGAGAAATAAACTATATAATACAAAGTTACAGCAATCATAACAGTTTGTTTTGGCAAGCCTCCAAATAGTTCAGTAGTTTCGGAATTGTGCAGTTCACATTACAACACATCATAAACTTTATGTGCCCGTCGGGCTTCTAATGTCATCATACTAACAAAGTTGATGCCACTTTACAGATTTTGTTCAGAACCTACTTCTAGCGCAAAATCTTGCAATTTGGAAACCAAGGCTTGCCCGACCTTGCCCACGCAGTGGGATGTTATATGCTTTTGCTCCGTGGTTATAAGCAGTGTTCGTAAATATAATATTAAAATCAGAACAGATGTAAATTTTAAAGAAGATTAACTCTTGTCTTATAAATGAAATGCTAAAAGCAGGTTATCGTATTATTTTGTGTTAATTTAGATGATGTCAAAAAGTAGCAGTGTTAACCGACTTCTGTTGCTGACCGTAACAACATCGTAATCGCGAAAAATAATCAGCCGTCCCATACATTTGCGTCGAGTAGGTATTGAAGTTTTCCATGGGACAGTTGAAAATTTTTTCGCGATAACGATGTTGGTCCCATGGAGAAAGTTGTTCGGTTTGATGTTCTGTATCACACGCTGAAATTTGACGAGGATGCAAAACGACACGTTGTTTAAGGCATTTTATCGTTCAGATGGCTCTGGTCAAACAACCAGACTAACCTAGTTGTTTTAACTCGACGTTGGTTTATTATCTTTATAACTGCGCTCCATCTTCTTACCAAGTAAACCGCTAGGTAGGGTGGATACTTTTCTTTGATAACCACGGAGCAAATACAAAGAGAAGATGTTGTAATTAGATTTCCCTATGAAACAAAGAGTGACAATTTGCGGGGTGAGGGGGTGTTAGATCCCGCCCACTTCTTTATTTTCCATCTACCGGTCAATAGCCGAACTATTTGCTCGTTCTGTCAATTTTACTTTGTAGTAACGTAACTATCTCACACTAGATGTCACTAAGTACAGGATGCAACAGGGTCGTATTCAGGAAATGTTTACAAAATGATATAAAAACTACAAAAATAATATTTTGGCCATTAAAGGGTCTTTATGAATGAATGTTGAACAAATTTCAGTACATAATATGATTATTAAAATATGTTAGTATTGAGCTCTACGTGGCTAAATATTTTTAGTTCCCATTGCACCAAGTGTCGCCATCTAATGTCGGTTAGAATTATGTTTGGAAAATAGGAACGTTTACAAAGTTGTGTACAGGACGACCGCCAACAATACACTGACTAAGGCCACGCCTACATGATGACTTCAGGGCCTAGTTGAGAATCACAGTGCACAGTTGCTTAGGCCGTCTCCTCTTTGTATTTGCTCCGTGCTGTTAACCCACCATACATAATAATGTTCCAAATTACTGTAAAGGCTCACCTTGCACAATAAGCGTAGCCTGAGCCCTCGCCTCATCTATCGCCGTCCTTGCAATACAGGTATACTCTCCAGAATCCAACTCCGTAGTATCCGAGACAAGCAGGGAGTAGTCATTGGTCATGCGGAACCGCGGCTGGTTCTCAAAGTCTATCTGTTGTCCGTCGTTGAGCCAGATGATCTGCAGTTTGAGAGAGTCGTCTGCGTTTGCGTTACAGCGGAATGTGGCGGAGGAACCGGCGGCTACCTCGTAGTTTTCGGGTTTGTCGGTGATCACTGTGCGCTCTGTAGGGGAAAAAAAATTGTCAGTTCATGTTCATAACACTAATAACTAATATTATAAACGCGATCGTTTGTGAGGATGGATGGATGCATGGAAGTTTGTTACTCTTTCACGCAAAAACTATATAGATTTTACTGAAATTTGGCACACATATAATTTATATCCTGGATTAACATAAATAGGATATTTTTATCACGATATTCCTACGGGTTGGAGTGGGTCATTGAGGTTTTTTTTTATTATAAAGGTTTAGATTTTGTGACGGTTGATAGGAATCTTTATGAAATTAGGCAGAAGTGTCGCACTCGATTTTTGAAGTTAAATTCAAACCAAACCATAATATAATACTCACTCTTAACATCAAGAGAGCCGAAGGCGGACTTCTCTCCGAACTTGTTCTTGGCGTAACACTGGTACGTCCCCACGTCCGTGTACGACACGTCTCGGACCACCAGGTCGCCGTCCGGAGTTATGTTGTATCTGGATGAAACAACAATTATATTAAAAAACACACATAACATACAAGAATGTCACAACGCACTCGAACCAGTAACGGTTGCTAACCGAAACACAGTGACACTGCAATGGATAAAAGGACACAGTGGATCACTGGGTAACGACGCAGCTGACGAACTAGCTAGGAGAGCATCCAGCACGTCCGTCTGTGGAGCTGAGCCAATCGCGCCCATTCCCTTCAACCAGTTACGCAGGTGGCTACAGGACTTTACTCATATACAAGCAGAGAGTTAATGGTGCTCGACACCACGCTGCAGGCAATCCGGTACGCTTACCAGGCGGTTACTACGTCTGGACAGGAACGGGCTGCGCCTGGTGACGGAGACCATCACGGGACACTGCTCATTAAACAAACACTTCCATACAATAGGAATAACGGACAGTCATCTGACCAGGGCCTGCATGGAGGCCGAGGAGACCATTGCGCATGTGCTCTTTGAATGCATAGTCGTTACCCAGATTAGAACAGAAACTCTTGGAATACCCCGATCTTTCACAGATGTTCTTAACAGACCCAGAGATTTGATCTGGAGATTTTTTCTGGAGGGAGGTGGGCTGGTTGGAATAACCCCCGAAGGCCGCCATGGCTCACGCACAATGGTCCACATGAAGGACTAAGAGCGGAAACCAAATACTTAACACAGAACATACACGTACGCCTTAACCCGTCGCACGCCAATTAGCAGACACAATCGATTTTTTATTGTTATCTGCACACCTGGGTGTGCATCGACGTTTAGGGCGAGCGCGCATTGCGGTGCGTTTTTCTACCGCATAATCTGTGAAGTATGGAATGTCTTTGAAGTGCGCGCACTGCGGTCATGCGTTTTGTTACTGTGGGCCCCGCCCAGTGCAGCTGAACTACCGGAAACGCACCGCAGTGCGCGCTCGCTCTTAAAGAGTTAATCCCCGAACACTGCCGAAGAGTAAGGGTCAGCGCACACCAAGAGCAGAGCATTTTCTGAGACTATTGAAAAATTAATCTTATGACGATTCCATACATTGCAAAATTAAATACACGCCAAGCATGCTCAAGCATGCTCGAGCGTAGTCGAGCATCAAGTTTGAACGATTTAATTTTGCAATGTATGGAATTGTCATAAGATAAATTTTTCAATAGTCTCAGAAAATGCTCTGCTCTTGGTGTGCGCTGACCCTTAGGCAGAGGTAAGGGTTCAGGTTAGGAATAGTTATAAAAAATAAGTTACGAGAGGTTTTGCAAAAGCACAGAAAAACAAAATATCAAGGCTATATTCCCCGAAGGGGTATGCAGAGCCCAGATGTTTACATTCTGCGTTCGCGATTTAGTTTCCAAACATGTTGCAAAGAAATCTGTGTTTTTGGAAAATCAACTTTATTGCAACAGACATAGAGTTCTGTTTAGCTTATAATAAAAAAATACTTGTCAATAGTACTAGTCATTCAGAAAACAGCTTAACTAACACTAGCATAAAGTTGATATTAGTTCAAGTCGAAATAACATCAATTGGAAACAAGAATTTGAATAGACTTTAGTTTATCCTCGTGTGTGTTCCATATCATAAAGGGGGCGAAACCGTCCTCGCAAGACCTCCTTTATTCATAATGCAGTTATCATTTGGCTCTACGATAAATGAAAAACCCATCCTTCCATATCATGTTATAAATCGGGAGCAAATAATATCCTAACAAACAATTCAGTTGATAAGTACAAAAACCCATGATATTGTTTATAGATATTATTGGAAAGGCCATATTTAGCCGGCAGACAGAGGAACAATAAATAAATAACATATTCTATTAAGAGACTGTAATCCAATCTGACACAATGGAAGAGATGTTATGACGTTACACGTGTCGGCCTTTTACAGAGCTTCCCTTACTTACCTATATATATATCAATCAATCTGCCTAGCCTTTTCCCAACTATGTTGGGGTCGGCTTCCAGTCTAACCGGATGCAGCTGAATACCAGTATTTTACATGGAGCGACTGCCTATCTGACCTCCACAACCCAGTTACTGGGTAATACGATACCCCTTGGTAAGACTGGTTGTCAGACTTTCGGGCTTCTGACGACCCGTAACGACTGTCAAAGATCCACGAATAACAGCCGGGACCAACGGCTTAACGTGCTTTCCGAGGCACGGAGGAATCTCGGTATGTAAAGATGGTCACCCATCCACTGACCAACCCCGGCAAGCTTACCTATATATATAAATAAAAATAAAAAATACAGTCGAATTGATAACTTCCTCCTTTTGGAAGTCGATTAAAAATAGAAGTCCTGACTGACTGACTCATCAACGCCCAGCCCAAACCCTAGAAAAATGAAATATTGCACAGAGGTTCTCTTTATAATGTAGACAAGGAAAAACGAAGGAGTTTCCAGTAGTACGTTCCCGTGGGATATTTTCCAACATGCTCGCGGGCGAAGCCGCGGACGAAAACGAGTAATAAATATAAGTAAACCTTCCTTTTATATCTGAACATCGTCTGCCTAGCCTTTTCCCAACGATGTTGGGTCAGCTTCCAGTGTAACCTGATGCAGCTGAATACCAGTATTTTACATGGAGCGACTGACTTCCACAACTCAGTAACTGGGTACAATACCCCTTGGTAAGAGTGGTTGTCAGACTCGGGCTTCTGACGACCCGTCGTAACGATTGTCAAAGATACACGAATTATAGCCGGGACCAACGGCTTAACGTGCTTTCCGAGGCACAGCTGGGTCTTGATGTAAAGATGATCACCCATCCACGGACCAACCGCGGCAAGCGTAGCTTAACCTGATCGATCGACCCGTGCGGCTGTTATTACTTAGCCACAAGCCCCCTTTTACACATATGAGAGAGATTTTTCTACATAAGAGATTAGTTCCATAACAAGATCAAGAAAACTTATTGGAAACTAATCAGACTAGTCGTGACGTGATCGATCAGTAGTTGTATAAGCAATTTATTTCCTTGCTTACGAGCATAAAAATACGCTTCAAGAAAACTTGATCGATGTATACATTGAGTGATGGTGTTAAAGTAATCCAATGAACTGTAAAACCCCTTTTCATGTCTCGCCGGGGGAGTTGAAATCCGATAATATTTTCCTGAGCAAACACGTCTTAGGGATGTTTTGATATCCGATTCTTTGGAGCTGTACTCTAGTGTTTGTGCAGTGTGAGAAATTTTGCAACGGGCGCGGGTATTTGCGTCACGGACTCACGGAAAAAGGAATATGCAAGGTTCTTTGATAAGAAAATATGTCGCTTAGGATGATAAGTCATGCCGCCGGGGTCGCGGGTTGTTCGAAAGAGATACCGTGGCCCTGGCATAGGCAACTGAAGGAACACGGGTGGGTTTTAGTCAGTAAAAGTCTGACTTCCGCCCTTCCGCTCCACCCAGAGCGGGAGAAGTCATTTGATGATTTCTCATCCACTAAAAAAAAAAAAGGATGGTAAGTCATTCTTTCAGAGTTAGGTTCTATAAAATAAAACTGTGTTGCGTTTACTTGCAAGATCGGTGACCGATCGATATGATTGAATCAATCGTTTCATACTCCCAATAAATCAAACTCGTCAGTCGTAAATGCTCGATGACTTGGTATGTATTTTCATTGACATATTGTAGGAATTTAAAATCAATACCAATTAGTAAGTTGTAGAGTAGACCCTACCGAATATAATTTCCAATGGGTGTGATTATCGCCTAATCTTCGACAGCTGTGCATCAAAAGGGTTTTTGAGAAGGTCCACGGTTCAGACTAGTAACGGTGAACGTTACAAAACCGAACATGGATCTGATAGAAAAAGAAAGAAAGAGAGAGAATATGTTATACTTACTTCCCACCAGTGACGTCAACTTCATCTTTCATCCATTTGACGATGGGCTTCGGCGCTCCAAACACTCTGCACTTAAGCACAGCTTCGGAACCATCCACCCGGGTGAGGTTCTCTGGTCCTTCTTTGATTTCTGGTGGGATTGCTGCATAGGAAAACATGGATTAGAAATGTTATAACTTATGAATGTTTAAAAGTTTGGTACCATTGCAGTGTTCCACTTCGCTTAATGTTTTGTAATGTTAATTATGTTTATTGAATCAAGTTCTTCTAACTTAACAGACATTATATGTCTGTTAAGTTAGAAGAACTTGATTGTTGCTGGGGAGTGTTGGTGCGCCACTTCTTCACAGCTAAATCAGTAGGAAGTGGCAAAGGGCGATCGTTTTGGGGACTGTCTTGTGTCATTTTGACATTCAAATACTGATACTTTCAGTCTAATTTGAATATATATACTATTGATTTTGATTCGTCAGCTGAAGTATTTTGAACGCAAAATAACAAACAATTACGGTAGAAGGAAAATTTTAGGCTTCATTTAAATTCATTTACGGCGAAAATGAGGGCTGTAAGTGCTTAAGGGATCAATTACACAGCGTCGAAGGCTGGAATATTCAGCAAATCATCGGCCGGCAATTTTGAGATCCCTCTTTTGAATAATTGGTCACGTCCCTCCTCTCGTTTTTGCGCTATTAGTCAACATTGTGCTATCAAGATCTCCCCAAAGCCCCAAATGCGCAACCGAATAATAATGTTTTCCTTGTCTAAACATTAGACTTGTATACTGCACCAAAATTCTCGTCTATTTTCGTTAAAAGTGTATAAACTGGCTGTTTTCCCCACAAACGTGGACTAACAAACAGGTACATAAATCACAATATACAAGATGCTAAGTGCATAATAATATCCGTGGGCTATATTTCTCGCGGATCGCGTGTGGGCGTGTGAATGTGTGCCGTGAGGATGTGTCCAATAGACGCTACTAGAGACGATCTCGTTACATACACATGAATTCGTAAATTGTGAGCACAGACTGTATTATTTTGGGGCTTTTGATGAATAGATAAGTGTATTGTACGCTTGGCCTGTCTTTGAGAAACATCAAACGCGTTAAGTAGTTCTATTTGACGTCATTGAAATGGAAATATGGATTCTACCAAGAGTTACTGATACAATAAACATGATCGTATATGATGGAATATAGAACAGACTAATGTGCTTAGATAGACAATAAAGAATTTCATTTCAATATAGCAACTGTCTGAACAGTTTGCCGACAAAAACATGAATATAACCAATTAAAATAATAGCTTTAGAAATATTTACACTGTACGGTGAACCTTTCGAAAAATTCACTGACGAGTCAGAATTCACCGAATATTGCCAAATTCTGTGCGATGTTGACATGGAACTCGGAAAATCGATACATCGGTATTCGCCAGTGCAAAATACGCTAAAAACGCTCAAGTGATCACGGTTGTATACAAATCACATTTTGTAGCATCTAATACCGTATCGAGGCCCGTAAACACCGTAAAACAAAATAGGGGGAGAGTGGAGACGATAAAATATAATATTCATATATAAATAAGCCCAATGTTATGAAAAGGGAAATCAGGCTGAATACCCAAATTATCGTTATAAACATTGTATTAGGTACCGAAATAAATCTGTTATTTGGATACGCCCGAACGTTTCATCGGGTTACAACGATGATATGTTATGCTTACCGCATTAGCAGCTTATGGTTCCCGTTATGGTGAAAACAGCAGCGTTGTTTAATCTAAAATTATCTTTGAATCTTTGTTTGCGTGCGCAACTGAGAATTCATCCAATGATAATTCTGTTTCTTTGTTACAACCAGCACATTGAACTATGCATACAGACAAATATTCGAATAGGGCGCATCAAACATCACTTAACGTATATGAATATGAGGGGTTAGCGGCTAAGTAATAACAACCGCACGGGTCGATCGATTCAGGTAAAGCTACGGCTGGTCCGTGGATGGGTGACCATCTTTACATACCGAGACCACTCCGTGCCTCGGAAAGCATGTTAAGCCGTTGGTCCCGGCTGTCATTCGTGGATCTTTGACGGTCGTTACGGGTCCGAATTACACAGTAACTGGGTTGTGGAGGTCGGATAGGCAGTCGCTCCATGTAAAATACTGGTACTCAGCTGCATCCGGTTAGACTGGAAGCCGACCCCAAACATAGCTGGGAAAAGGCTACGCAGATGATGGCTTAACGTATAAGAATATTCAACCGCGCCCACAACAAACAGTTCATTTAATTTAAAATTCTATAAATGTGATATTCAATGTTGACGCAAAAATATTACTTACTACCTACGACCTAAACGTCCTTACCGGTAAAAATATTTGAGCAAACATTGGTGTACAGCAGGCATATTGCACAAACATTGTTCACAGCATTGGCGTTGTATGGCTTATCTGAATGGACGCGCCTGACAAATACCGGTGTGACATAACGTAGTATTCCGCGTACCTTGCAACTGTCCATCTTAATCTCAAAGGACTGTACTTCCTACTTTGTCGTCTTTATTCGTTTCATTCATTCTATTAAGCGTTTGATTTAACGAAGACGTAAGGTGCTTAGCGACATCGTCTTACAAGATGATACTTTAATATGAGCCTAAAACCACTTGAATAATTGAATTGATCAGACATCTTGAGCCAAATCATCTTTGGTCCTGAACAGTTCCTGTATAGAACTTTAAGAAGAATTCCATTCATATAATAAGGATCCTTGACAGAAGTCGTGATGTGGATAGGTTGTGTAACCGTGAATTGTTTTGCAAATATCCAAATATAATGCATTATCGTCAAGTTAAGTCACTTCCAATACCGTCAAAAATTATCGAATCGCATAACTTTATCATGAAAGTATTTGATAGTCCTATAGAATACAATATGAGGAGGGAATAAGGGCGGACAAAACGACGTAATAGGAATTTCCGATGCCACAATCCTCTGTATTCATTATTGTGGATTTTGGGGATGACTCAGACACAATAGGTTATCGAACTCGGCTGGACGAAAAAAATCGGATATTAATCCATCCACACCCTCTCTCTGACGCACCCATCTTTGTAGTTGGGGGTTAAACTCAAACGTTCACAGGTAAACTGGGGTGCTACTGTAATTTACAACACCGTATTGCGCGTGAATGTGTGGTAGATAACGAACGCGATACGGTCTCAATTAAGATTGCACTTTTTACGAACGGTAAAAAGTGCAATCTTTCTTGAGCCTGAGCGCCGCGTTAAAAGTATTTGAAACGTATTGAATAAAGAAAAGGTTATTGTTGTGTTTTGAGGATTCTGGCTGACAGCTGCTAGTATACCGGGGCCCTTTTTATACTATAAAAAGAAACAGTTTGTGAAAGAAACAACCTTTGAGTGCTATTTCAAACCAAAATGTCGTTCAAACACAGCTCCCTACACATGACGAACTTCACAATTTATTCATTCATATTCTAAGATTATCAATTAACAGTTTAATCGCATTCTATCATAAGCAAAGCATAACCAATTTTTAACAATGATTGCAAAATAACTCCGGCAAATAAGATTAAACCAAACAGTTTATCAAGTAAAACCGAAGCAGACATTTTTTGAACCCCAAAGGGCATGAGTTACGTCATAAGCTCACGCTATTTAGCAATTAATGGGGTGCAGCTGCATATAGCCGTAAAGTATACGAAGGTATAGCAGACACACTTCAGCAGTGAGCGATAGGGATTTCAATACTAATGCTGAGTGAACACGAGTCGAACAAATGAACTTAGAAGATCGGTGTAAGCGTCGCTGTCAAAACTGCATGTGCCGAACTGCCACAATATTATTGTAGAATTGGAGAGGATTTGCCAATTCCTATGGTAAGCGACTAAACAAAAGTACCTTGGGCCAAAGAAAAGCAAAAGAAGTCAGTGCGTGGTTGTGTTGCGATACTGGATTCTGGTATAGTAGTTTATTTCCATAAGACGGAACGGTAGTGCATACTTCGAAGACAAACATCTGGAGTCTGTGCGCCATCTCCGTATATTTTTGGGGTTTGTATTAAATCCAGCATGACGCATCATCTATCCGTCTATAGACCAGATCTTCGAAACATATTCTCATGTCGCTGCTGATACATATTTATTACAAAACGGTCGCATATTTGGTTCGCTCCGATTAAAATGTGAAGTCGAACGTTGGTCGAACGTGACTTTGCGATGTTTTAAACAGTTCGATAATGTATGTGTACCTCTTGACATCAAATCACATTGCAGATAAGTAAAGTACCGTCTGGGATGCTTCGGACACGTTTCGCATCGAGTTGGATAAGTTGGGAGTTCGGCGTCTATGCTTCGGAGATAGGAATGACAAGCAAGATCTCATTCGAGGGCCTTTAGATGTCAGGAGGTTCAAAGGAGGCCACGATATAACTGCTGAGACTGTATGAAGCCGCAATGACCCTTCAGCTCCGGATAAGACTAAGAAGACAAAGATTTGTTCAAGACCTTGGGAGCATTTCAACGAAATGCACTTGTATAAATAAATATAAATTCCATTTGTCTCATAAAACATTACAAATTGCGTCTTTAGCCAAACTTGCGAAACCCGTCCTACCGTTTAAGAGTTGAGCTCACGCTACTACACAAAAACGGGAAATGAATACCTTCTGAAAATCGATCTCACGCATTTTAAATCATTACTCCTTACTGAATACATTACGATCTGTTGTCAGGTACGAAAGTATAGTAATACTTACGATTTAAATTAATCACGCCGTGTGGTCTCCCGCTAAGGAAAGGCCACCCCGTCTTTTTCCGGTGACTAAAGACTTTTATCAAGTAAGCTCAGTAAAAAAATGGTAAGAAAATCGCTATGCAAACATTTTACGTTTGCTGCAACTCATATACACGCTATGTCCTCCCCCTTTTTTTTTTCTTTTTTTTTGAAGGTGGGAAATCATCAAATAACTTCTCGCGCTCTGGGTGGAGCGGAAGGGCGTGTCAGACTTTTACTGACTAAAACCCACCCGTGTTCCTTCAGTTGCCTATGCCAGGGCCACGGTATCTTCTTAAAACAACCCGCGACCCCAGCTGTTTAACCCCCTCCCCCTAAGACCATCATGTCTAATTTTTGCTCTAGAGTTTATTGATTATGGGTGCAATGGTGACAAAATTGCACGCGTTGGATTTAACGCAAAATAAAGGGCAACAGTGGCGGCGCTAGACCAAACGTGACGTCTAGTCCAGTAAAAATAGTGTTTGAGATTGCATTAAAGACACTTTAGTAAATTGGTTTTGAAATAATAGTATAGTTATTTACGTATGCATTCGTGGCAATTTTGTGTTCATATGGTCGGAGGAACCTCAGAAATACCTAAAGTTGTGTTTTTACTGTTTAACGTTAAACAAAAAACACACTTTAGGTGAAAAGTAAGATTATCGTCTACAGCCAGCCTAAAATTATAGTACATAAGTAATCCCTCGGTTTGGGTACAAAATTCTTAACATTACGAGATTTTTTCTTTCATGGTGTGATAAATGAGACTTAAAAAATCGCACTTTCGGGGATTTTTCTGTTTATACATTCCAAACGTTAGCCTCGAACCTATGTTCAGTTTTCACCTTGGTGACTTCTCAGGAACATAGTTAAAAAGTGTTTTATCATGTTTTGTATATTGTACATAAAAGACACTTGAAATATTTTTTAGGCTGTGCATTAACATTTTCATTCTTCATATGTAAGTGTCATAATCCCCTGATTAAGTGATACGGATTCTTCGCAAAATGCATAAAACCTAAATTACCTACACAATATAAAATGCCAACCTTGACCGAGCGCCTTGCATCCCCCGCGTCGGTGTGCGAGAGGGACGAAGTTATCGGATGTGAAAAAGATGGAGCTATTGTTTAACTGCTCAAATAATTACTGAAAATTTTCTTCTCATTACGCAATGAGATTGTTTACGATGCGCCCGGATTTTGGTACTTATTTATTATGTCTTGCGTAATATGCGGAAAGTCCTTAGATAATGATTCTGTCACCGTTGGCAGTAAAGGTTTTAAAACTCTATGTTTTAGTGAGCTACGGAAAGACAATTTATTTCATTTCTCGGATAATGTGCCAATGATTTTACATACAAATTGCCGAAAACAGTAGTATACAAATCAAAAATGCGAAAGGTATAATACCATGCCTACTCTGCAATCTACCCACTCGACAATTGCACGAAACTGTACCGGAACGAAAAGCCAGGATTGTCCGACTACACGAAACTGACGTTGTTGTTGTTACGTCAGCAAAGAGAAAAATCTGAAATTATTCTATTGTTAGGATTTTAATAAACTCAGTACACAGTTATACCTATGGGATATAATAAATGCGCTTTACATCAGGATAAGCGCATTTTTTCTATCAACTACCGCCTTCTGGTTCGAATCATGTAAGGTAAACGCGGGTGAAGTCGACAGTGACCCAGTAGTCGTCTAATTATCTAAAAACATCAATATCTTTTTCTACTAAACACAAAGATGTTAATAGTACGAGATCAGTAGTGTACGGCGCCGAAGCGTTACTACATCGTATATGTCCGCAGGCATATCCGAGTTCAGTTGTCAGCTTGACGTCAAGTGAGCAATTGCTTAGCGATAAAAATATCAAAATAGTGAAATGTGCGATTAAAATTTGTATGTCACGGTCTGAAAAGATTACCAAGGCAAGTGGTAATACATTTCACAAGTAACTTTGCTGAATTTTGTTCAGATTATCCAAAAATTTATCAAACATTGTTTTTGCCATCAGTGTTCTGATGTTGTGGACTTTTGGGAGTTTAGTGAATGACGAATGTATGTTCCTGTAAGTCTAAATTATTATTGTAGTCTGTTTGGATTAAACATACTGTACAGTACCCAAACACTCACTGAATGGAAAAGTACCCAAACAGTCACTGAATACAAAAGTAACACATGTCACGTGTAAGTATGTCAAAGGTTTTAACCTAATATATCACTACATCGTCCACCAAAATTAATTTTATTAGCAATAAATAATCTTATATGTAATGACTAATGACTATGAGTTTATATTTTTAAATGAAAAATAATAGATTGTTTATTATCACATTGTGTTATATAGTGGTGTGCTGTGCGAAAATAAACCGGTTCATTTTCAATTAAAGTAAACTAGCTGCGCCCTGCGGTTTCACCCGCGTAGACCGGGATAAAAGTAACCTATGTGTTAATCTGGGGTATAAGCTATCTACTTACCAAAGTCCCAAATTGGTCCAGCCGTTTGAGCGTGAAGAAGTAACAAACATACAAACAAACAAACACACGCACTTACAAACTTTCGCCTTTATAATATTAGTGTGATGTGATTACTGTGATTAGTAATCGATTATTAAATCGAATTGTTAAACTACGATCAAATACAAGTTAGTTTATAAATCCAAGATTCGTTTCAGAATTTTTAAGATTGACAAACTTATCTAACTCAGTAGTGAAACCCAGAACAGTCGTCGTAATTTCTTTTAAATGACGTACTTTTTTAGGGTTCCGTACCTCAAAAGTAAAAACGGAACCCTTATAGTATCACTTCGTTGTCCGTCTGTCTGTCTGACTGTCTGTCAAGACCTTTTTTATCAGGAACGCGTGGAGGTATCAAGTTAAAATGAATATCAAATACGTAAGTCGTCTATGATCCTTTGGAGCTCTAAAAAAATCAAGCTTCTAAGTCTACGCCGTAAAAAAATACGGCCATTTATGCAACATATTTTGATACTCGCAAGTAAATCAAAACCTATAGGGTACTTACCGCTGACCTAGAATCATGAAATTTGGCAAGAAGCAAGGTCTTACAGCACAAGTAAAGGAAAAAGTCTGAAAACCGTTATTTTGTCATTTTATCGCATAAACATTTTTTTTTTGGGATTTCTTGTTTTTCAGCTACAAATATTAAGTTTGTTTTTGGATACATTCTTTTCAATTACGGAGACCTTCATTTTGCGTGGCCCACACGCGCTTGCCCGGTTTTTATTACTATTAAAATGGATCGAAACAGATAAACTATAGTAATTTACCTTATTTAATTTTCATCGCAACGTATGTACATTCATCATAAACGTGTCAATAGGTGCAGTACTAGACAGAGTGATCTCTTATTTGTTTTCCAGGGTACCTAAAGATCAGAAGCACATGGAAATATTCCATATTACAATCTTTCATTATAATTGATTCAATGAAAACCTTCATTAAATTCTTGGGAAATGATGTTGATCGTTGGCAACTCTGGCCATTTTTCGGGTAACAATGTCTTGTCTCATTTCAACGTAATTAGTTTGACGGTAGAAGAAGTGAGACAAACATAGATTATTTTGACAGATTGACATATTTATGTATCCGTTTCAAAGCTACGTGTTTAAACTCGTACAAGTCGGTAAGTCGGTACGTTTTTCTGAATTATTTTGTAGGACGCTGCGCCTCTAGTATTATAATACCTCATTGACTAAACATTAAACTTGCCGATTTTATGGCAACCTATTCTTGGTAACATATTGCAACGTCTGAAATATTTTACTTGAAAAGTGTGTCCGACAAAAATTTAATTTTTTTGCAAGTTCAGCTGCTAAATGTGAAGTCGGCACGTAGTTTTGTTTTTCGATTTGTGAAACTTCAGTTGGGTCTACGCTAAGTCTGATTATTTGATGAATTAGTTAAGTTAATTTGCTAACGATAGGAGTAACTTCAAATTTGGAACACTTTAATCACAAAAGTATTTTTTTTCGAACGTGACATCTATTGGTACCTAAAAATTCCTACTTGACCCAGATCTCGTCATTTAATAGTTGCCTCTAAACCCGCCAAATTCTAGGTATTTTAGTGTTTTATGCCACAAAATGCAAATAATAACTATTATTGTGACCGCAACATAGTTGTTAACGCTTTTGTACACACAACATTAATTAAATTTTTAGAAAATTACATTTTGCAGTAGTAAACTACTTAATACATTTACGGTTTAGTTTAAGTCATAATGAATTTGCTTCCTAAGGTAAATTTATGGGTCATAAAGGGTGTGCAAGTTGTTAGAATGATTAGCACCACTGGGCCAAACTGGTCCACTGGATCCGGCGGGTCCTTCACATGCCCTAATCTTGTTGATTCTGGAAAGAAGCCAGTTGATTCCAAAGCGAAAATTATTAAGAACATGTCATGCGTTGAGCCACATTGTTCCAGCGTATATCTTCGGCAAAACCGAAAT
The DNA here is from genome assembly GCA_905163495.3 of Cosmia trapezina. Lineage (NCBI taxonomy): Eukaryota > Metazoa > Arthropoda > Insecta > Lepidoptera > Noctuidae > Cosmia > Cosmia trapezina. Next base: position 3,878,426 of record LR991021.1, read on the forward strand.
ATAGCAAATAAAATCGTTACCTATGTCGGAGGGCAACCCGGAAGGCACACAGACTGTCGCAAAAGCTTTGGCAAAAACAGAAGCGTCTGGCAAGGAAGCAAGTGAATTCTTAACACGTTTTTACGGTGACCAGGTAAAATATTATTATATTATAATAGCAGGTCACGTTACTACAAACTGTAAAATTTTCTCATTCAATTTTGAACTTAACCTTCAACAATTGCTCAGGTGCTGGTAAAACTGCAGGCATACCAGGCCTGGGCTTCGGCCCGTAATGACAGGTGCGACTGTCAACGTGCTCGCGCTATGTTAAAAGAGCGTTAAATTCTCCCGCCAAGTATTGCGAACGGGTGTTACGGAAGGCGCGTTTTGACCATGTTGGACGAATTGAGGCCAAGTTGGCATCCTTTCTGGTAGCAAGGAGTTCTGATCCCTGTCTAAATCGGTCTAGACAAATTTCTGCCATTTGCTGCCTCTTATGCTTAAGTCTGATGGAACGCTGGCTCATCCCGCGCAAGAAAGTGCAAACTTATTAGCCTTTATCTTTGCCAAAAATTCACGCCTTGATGCGGCCTCTAACATACCCCACTGTAGTTCCACAATGCCGGAGATGGCAATCTGGTCAAATTCAATGCTCTGAAAACAAAGGCGTCTCTTTTCACTGCCAAAAGGAGTCAGTTTCAGTTATCTCCTACTTTCCGAGGAGCATCTGTACTAGTTACCGACCGCCTAGAGCTTTTGGGCATGGAGTTGACGTCTAATCGGCTCAACCATCGAGTCAAAAGCACAGACTTAATTCCGGACAAAAACTGATTCTGTTATTTTGATCGCACATATTTTTTTGCCAGACGTCTCTTAAAATTTTTAAGCAAAAATATGTTACAATTTAATTAACCTTGCTGTTTTTATTACCTCCTGCTCTGCTACAACCTTTAGTAAATCTTAGCATTCAGTCTTCTACCTACCTTTTGTTTCTTAGACTCTTAACAAACACGTACAATATGTTCAAGGTCTGAGAGTTCACATTAACACAAAAAATTGAACACGACTGGGTCCTTTTGACGAGTAATAGTACAAATCCGACGACTATTGGTACAAATCGCCCTTTTTTTTAACTATCTAAAGTACTAAAATTACCTATTAGTCTCTTTTTGCATGGAACATTTGTTCCATTCTGTATCTGAGAAGGACGTTGTTAGCTGCGCTACAGTTTATACTTTTGCAGCTATCATCGTTTTACTTGTGTACCTAGGTACTTCTTGTGTTATTGTTCCAAAATATTTTTTTTTTAATTTTGCTGATATTAATATTTTGCCTAGAAGTAGGTACACGCGGCTACACATCAAGCTATACATTTCCAGTTTACACTGACCACTCATTGTTAGGAAATCCTATACAATGCGAGATCAGCATATACTGGAAATGTATAGCTTGATCTGTAGCCGTGCGTACTATTTCATTTTAAAACACCACATCTTTGTTTACTCATGTGGTCTAATTACACGAATCCAAAATAAAATTTATGTAATAGACGCGACCGCTTGATGCATCGCGACGCCGCCGCAGCCACCCGCCCGCCGCGCGCCGCCCGCTCGCACCCTCTCGCGAGTGTTTCATTTTCATTTAATTATTAGAAATGCTTTAGAGGTATTCAGGGGATTTCTTCCAATTTGAGTAGACAAAAATTGTTGGTAGTAAGATTCATAAAAATATCCTGGGTGTCTTTAATGTACAAGGGTTAAATACAAATTTAACTTCACGAAAAAAAAAGTATAATAGTCACATTGGTGATAATTTACCTAGTTATTTGTAGTAACTATTTAAATACTTTGACAAAATTTCACTCTCTAGGTAAGTACTGTTTTGAAGTTATCATTTATTTTATATAAAATAGTCAATATGGTACATAATATGTTGATTTTGACCGGGGATAATTATTTCCATAATTAAAACTTTTGAAAAGGAGCAGTCATGTACAAAATCACCAGTGGTCCATTTTTTGTTCCCACTTAATTTTAATGTTATTGCTATAATTGCTAATAACTCAATATATATAAAAAAAAAATCGGGGATTACTGTCAATTTATGTATTTCAGTTATTTATATATTTAATTCTGAATTATCACCCAAAGAGCATTTATTGCAATCTACTCCATACAAATCGATCTATTTTTACTGGACTAGTCGGCGACATCAGCTTTGTGAGGCCTCTTTCATTTCCCAGGCTATACATTAGTGTATAATTCAGCTCGTTCAAATTAACGTTTTTTTTTTAAATCTCTCGTTATTATTTTTCGGTAAGTATATGAGTTTTATTGCTAATCAAATGATGACAAAAATGATATTCGGCTTTTAGCCTCACAGAATTTTTTCAATATTATGTCATAGCTATCACCAGCCACTATTACTAAAGTAGACAAGTTTGAGAAGTAAGATGCAAGAGCGACCGAAGCGAGCTCGAAAATTTTTACTCGCCGCCTCATATGGTTAAATTAGGTTGTCTTTTCACCACCCTTACAGAAATAGGAGATATTTTGTTAAGTTATACAGAAAAGTTGAGAATTAGGAGAATGCAGGAACGCAAGAGCGAGCGTAGCGAGTTCGAAAATTTTAGCACCCCGCGTCGGAAAGATAAAGTTTTCTTTTGTCCATAAATAGGACATACTTTGTCATTATTGACTTATGCAAAAAGGTTTGAATATAAGAAAAACATAGGATGCTAGAGAGCGAGCGAAGCCAACTCGAAAATTTTAGCACCCAGTCTCAGATATGTAAAATTTTCTTTTCAACATTTACACAGAAATAGGAGTAATTTTGTCGACCTATGCAGAAAAGTTTGAAAACGAAGAAAATGTACGATGGAAGAGCGAGGAAAGCGAGTTTGTAAATCTTAGCATGCATGTAGGGGGCCGGCCTCCAACTACAAACTGCCTCTTCGTTACTGAACATAATATAGGCCTTGTTTGGGATTTGATTAAAAAGTACTCTTCGAAATTTGGGGGCACCCCAGGACCGGGGCCCGGGGGTGAAATAAATACAAATAACTAAACTTTTAATAATTGTAAAACTTTTTTTGCGAAGCACTCTCAGGCACGAGGCCGTCAGCGGTCAGCTACGCCTAACGCCGCCACTGAAGTCAAGACCCATTCCTGTCTGGAGTGGTCAAAAAAAGGCCAATTGGGGTTAAAAAAATATCTAGATAAGCGAAATAAAAAAGATAACAAACAAAGAACCAATTCTCTACAAATCCCAATAAAACCTAACAGAGAGCAATTATGTTAAAACAATAAAAACTGCAGACATTTCTCTCAATTACGAAACCAATGCCCCGGTGTGGGTTCCCTAGTTCTCTACAATGTCAATACTCGCCGCGGTTGGGTCGAGACATCCCGGGATCTAGGTCATGGCTGGTGCCTGCGTAATCCCGGGATCGTGCAACGCGTCAAACCTATATTTTGTATGCAGAGAAGGTTTATTCATATTAGAGTAATTTGTGTGGTGAGAGCATTGAAATGGCTGTTTGAAATACGTGTTGATTAGTAATCAGGTTTATTTTTACGAGCAACAATGTGTTAATTATTGAAATACAGTCAGTGGTTCTGGGTTACACTGCAGATTTTGCTTTTCAGTAAGACGTTGGTTCGCAAGAACATAGAAAAACCGATTCGTTGTCGTATTTATGGAAAGAAAAAAGTTATCTTGACGTCAAGCCTCCAAGGTTGAATAGGGATCTTATCGAATAGCGTGCTCTATCTTGCTGCGACTTTGCGTGCCGTGAGATGAGTTTTATACTAGGGGTCAACACAAAACTAGTCCACCCTGAATGAGAACCGAAACATAGCCAAGAGGGGCAGGAGAGGTTTTATGGTTTTTAATGTGTGTATTATGAACTCATACAAATTCTTAGAACTAGGTAAAGTTCGTATCTTCTTCTCCTGAGCGTGACGAAAAATAAAATTTTACTTTTTTACAAACAATACTTGCCGTATTGTTTGTAAAAAAGTAAAATTTTATTTTTGGCCCAGTACTCAGCAACGCTAATACCCATTCGCTGACGGAGACTAAGTTCGTATTTATCAAAAAATATGAGCAAAGAGTTAACAAAACCTGCTTTATTATATCGCACGCAAATCGTAAACAGCTCTCCAACAGTTTGAATTAAATAAGCCTCGCTGTATAAATATGTGGTGTAAAATAATTCACCGATAAGATTTAGTATGTAAATCTAATTAATTAAGCCCTTTTATTATTACTCGCAGGCGAGTCACGCAACCGAATGTCCAAGTATTCCAAGCTTTCAGTGTAATAGGATATTTCATTTTGAGTATTGTGTTTTAACTCACTTATTTTTCATCATAAAGTCGCCTATATTATTGTGGACTGACAATATAATTTACTTACGCGCCAAATTGATTTTGCATCACAAACACCTAGAAACATCGAGAAGATTGTCTCCATAATCGGTTTGGCAAAGGCGAAATTGATAAACAAAACAGCCACGAAGTAATCTGTTCGTAGACGCTTTCATAAAGACTAATAAGTCTATCAAGATTCATCAGAGCAGCCAGGGTCATACCGCTCAAGTTGAAAGTCGGACACTTATAACGACGACGCACACTTAGGTTTCTTTATCGAGTGTCATCATCATACTCGGGAAGTCGGGACTCAAATGAATGAGACCGTGACCGTGACATCATGTTATAAGCTGCGATAATTAAGAAATTGTACTAGAGCTCATTCTTTTGCCATCTGTGAGAGTCTAGTAATTAAAATGGCCTCTAATTGCAATTACGAGTGCTTTTGACTGGGTCGTAGTGAGCAAAATCGTTGCATTAGGACATAAAACACACTAAGTGATAATTAACAACAATTATTAATAACAAGGTGGACCGATGTCCTTGTGAAGGCCGCAGGAATACGCTGGATGCGGGAAGCACAGAACCGGAATAGGCCTATGACCAGCAGTGATCAGCAGTGTAATTCTTTCGGCTGATGATGATATCATAATTGTACTGGATTCATTAAACCTTTCATGTCCTTAAAACGACTCTAGCATTATCATAAAGGTTGTTTTAAAATACACACATGTTGTGAGTTGCAAGTTCTGATAAGCAACAACATAAACAATTTCAATGCAAAACCAATCCTGAGTTTTGCTTTGAGGGAAAGACCCGATTGACCCGAAGTCCCAAACTATTGAGTTAGGAACCCCAAAATAAGGAGAGGAACAGGACCCTAAACAACTATTGTAAATGGGAATCGATTTAGTTCTCCCCTAAACGAACCACTTGTCTATAGCGAATCGATACAGCTAGATATAAAAGTAACAAGGATAGATCCGCCCATGGAAGCAGAAGAAATAAATAATACAACAAATAATGGTGAAACATTACGAGAAGAAAAACTTCCACGAAGTTTTCTATCAAATTATAGTGAGTATATAATATATAATCACTATAATTTGATAGATATATAATAACTTTCAGACTCTCATTCATTATATTTATATTTCCTTAATTCTATAGAAGCAGCCGACTGCGAACTGCCATAGGCTGAGTGGTCGGATCGGTAAATATATATTTCTCTCAATGGGGATATCGATCCCGCCACATTATACATCGTAGACCAACTGTGACGTTTCGAGAGCAACTTTTCATCCACACAATAAAAATTTATTCCCAGTATTTATGAGTTCATCCAGAAATGACTGGGGCGAATGCCAAGTGGCACAATTATTCAAGAATAAATCTCAACTATATTTTTTGCTACACAAGACTCAATTTAGGTTGTTTTGTACAAGTTTATATGCTTACATTAGGGTCATAATTAACTATGAGTGACAGTCTATGGTGGCTGGCGCTTTATCGTTTCCTTATAAAAGTTAGAGAACAGAACTTGTTAGAAAGGAAACGGAACGCAATAAAATGGTGGTCTTTATTGAACTTGTTTCTTCAAGTTGTATGAACTGATGTTGGGTAGTTACAAACTGCAGAGCCATATATTAAGTTGGCAACAGAACGTGCCATGCGTGGAACTTCCAAGTTTTACAGTTACTGAATGAAATAGAGCGCCAAGTAGTTCAAAGGTTGTTGGCAGAATAAAATAAATAGTTCTCAGCCATCTATTATATTCTACAAACTGCACACATTATCAATTTTCAGATTTTAAAACATATTTAACATACCTAATCCAAACGATATTAATATAATTAATTATTTGTTTGTCGGTGTGTTGTATGTTATCGAATTTGCTTATCGATAAAAAGCCGCTCTTATTAAAACCGTTACCATATTACCACAAAACTGTGATCATCAGTTATTTAGGCTAAACAATTACATTTATGTAAGGAGTTTGAAGTAAAACTCACATTAGACACGCGTTAAACAAGTGTCTAAGTTTTTTGTGGTAAGACGCTTTTAAGTCTTTTGAGTATTTTAAGAGACTCTGAAACCAAGATCAACTTTAATTGCATATTTCATGAAATGCAATCAGTTAATACAAAGAACATTGCAAAAATGCTTGAAGTAAAGTGAAGTATTAAATCTGGGGCGTCGCGGCGCCATTGTCGCGTCAAGGCGCCGCCGTCTCAGGAAGAAGGCACATACATACATTTAAAATTATTTATTATTTCTCTTACCATAGACTTCAGTAAAGTGGAACACTGCAAGTGGGACGCTACAAGTGTGATAACTTGAAAGAGTTACTGTTAGAGCTTTCGATGTGTGACGTAGTTTCATCGATTAACAAGTTTGTCTTGTACTAGTTTTAAAGCTGACAACTACTAGACGTCTGTCAAATACGGTTATAACTACTTATTTTACTGGAAGCTGATGAGCAACGGAGTACGACCAGCTTAGTAAGGTATTAACCCCTCAAGTGTCGAATGCACCCCATGTGTGCATAAGAAAAACCCTTTTTTTGTTAGGTATATAAGCTTATATCACATATATATAAACGTAAAAAAACATCATCCGATGGAAAACATATCATCATCAGTAGTTGTGAACCTATGAGGTTCGCAACGAACCCCCAACCCTCCCCACTCGCTGGGGTTTTGGGTCTAAAATTAGCCAAACTCAGACACTTGAGGGGTTAAGGGCCTTAGTACATCTCTGCCGCGGAACCGCATTATGTTTCGCTACTCGAGCAGCGGACCATCATGTGAGTCAGTTCCAAATAAACACTTTTTCGCTGCCATGGTTTCGCGGCAGAGGCGTGCTAAAGGCCTTAGCGCAGTGCAGCGGAAGCGAAACAAGCGAACCGAAACTAAGCCCTGTGTAAGGTACCAGAAACAATTGAACTTCGAATTAATTCCGGTTCACTTTCGCTATATGCGCTGAAGCCACAAAAGATCAACGTAACTCTCTCATAACTAATCACATTGCTGAAAATTAACATACAAGATTCACGGAAAAAAGTTATTTATCAAAGTACTCACATTGAACATTGACGTAGACATCCTTATACACGTATCCGATGGAGCTGGTCGCGTTACAACCGTAGTTTCCAATGTCCTTCTTCACCAAATTGGTGATGGTAATGGAGTTAGGAGTCACTTGTCTCCTGGGGTTGGGTTCGGCCTGTTCTATGGGCTTGCCGTTGTGGATCCAGGTGATCTTGGGCGAGGGAGTACCATCGGCTTCGCACCTGATCGTAGCTGTCTCGCCTTCTGAGAAATTTTGGATCTCTGGTTCCACAGTGAAGAATGGCGCAGCTAGGGGATGAGAAATTTAGGATTAGCACAAGTTTATTAGTGAATTAATTTCTGAAGAAGACTACAGACTATTCGCATAACATAATTCATCATACCACAATTTTGTTTGCAATATCGTGTGACATATTTAATGTTTGTTACAAATTATACTAACAAATAAGCCTACACGTTTGGGAGGCGTGCGAAATTAGCATAATCACAGTGACATAATGTCGTATTGATGCATTCTGATCCTCTATTTCCCTGATATCCGAAGTTTGTTCATGTTTCTTATACCAACCTAATGTGAGTTTGATATTCGTAGACGTTACTCTGGTAATTAATTACAGATTTATTGAACAAAATTATGTAAGTGCTCTTTCGGCCATCTTTTACAAATTAACTTCATAGGATCTTATAAATGGAATCTTGGGTCGGTGCCATAAATTGTCCATTTCTCATAAAAGCAGGTCAAGCTTAACATGGTTGAATGTATAGACTTCTCCCATATTACGTATTATTGTATATTGTAGGTTAATAGAATGGAGAATAGATGATGTCAGAGGCCAACTATATGGCCTTTTAGGTTTATTTACAGACATTTAATTCCAATAAAGACTTGAACTAAGTTAATGTTTATTAATTCTCGTAGTTCAAATAATATTAGTTTAAAATTCGGTTTTATCCCCGTCTTTTCGAGCCCTGCGCGAAGCGATGCTGCGCTGTTTGATAGAATTTTTATATCTCGTGTAAGTAATTAACTTTACGACTTCTCAATTACATATAACATTCTTAAGTTATTCAAAGACTATGAATTTTATGCATTACGAAGATACTATCCGACGATACTATCCGTTCGGTTTTACCTATCCTTCATAACTTATCCAACAAAATACAGTTAAACAAGGAAAAGTAACCGCACAGATGTATTTCATATTCTGTCAACAGACTTTTCCTCCATTTTCTATTGTGTATCGTGTTTTAAATTACAGTAGGTACTCGAACGACGGTAGTACAACAATGGTCGCGGCGATTACGGCAGACTGCATGCCACACTCAACTGCTCGCAATCTCGACGAATTGTCGACGAAACAAAATAGAGAAGAACTACAAGCGCAAGCAAGCCTCGGGCTTTCATATGCTTGCCTTAGACAAGTTTGCGAGACTTTTTAAGAAAGAATATGTTGCTGCTTTCCTTTGCTTGAACAAATTCTGGCTTCGTGGTTTATAGAAATGATATAAGAAAAGAAAAAGTTTCTACTCTAATTACAGTGTTTTTGGACGGATGATATAACAATTAAAACTCATGATTTTGTTTTTATTTTAAGATGGTATCAGATACTTTGTACCTACCTACTTATAAATCTATATAAATAAAAAGAGAAGTCCTGACCGACTCATCAACACCCATCCCAAACCCTTGAACATAGAAAGCTGATATTTTGTTTTATAATGTAGACAAGGAATATGGAAGGATTTCCCGGTAGCGCGTTCAATTAGGATATTTTCCGATATCCACGCGGGCGAAGCCGCGGCCATCAGCTAGTTATCTAGATTTACAAGCAGCAATCACCAATATACGACTGATAGATCCGGAATGCCGGTAGACTACTGGCACGACGCGACGGAGGCATGGTCCCGAAATCAAATCAGGAAATCATGTCCGACGCAGTCCGACTAGATGAGATTTCGGATATAACCTTTTTATCCAATAACCTTCATATCAAGCAAGGCATGGCTCGCTAAAGCTGACGGTTTTCTTAATGCATACTGTCGCCCAGAAAGGTGTTTCTTGATTATGATCATACATACTATACATACTATATCTAGATTAACTTTGAAATTGTTGTCATCAGTTTGCTACAAAACCTTTCATATTAAATTCCTTTGCTACGTGAATAGAATAGCTCTTTAGCATTGAGATCTTAAAATAGTGCTTTATGAACAATCCGTCTTTATTTTTGGTATACAGGGTGTTAGGTTAAACGAGGGACATACTTTATCGGAGTGTAGTACTCATGAAAATGAACAACTTTTACCATGGAATTAACCCTGAAATATGAAAAAAAAAACAGCTATTCTCTACAAAGTGCAAAACCTACGCGATCAAAATGTACGTGATAGCTGTTTTTTTTTTAGGTATTTCAGGGTTAGTTCCATGGTAAAAGTTGTTCATTTTCATAGTACTACACTCCGTTAAAGTATGTCCCTCGTTTAACCTAACACACTGTATAATCTCAACTTTCCTCTCAGTAAAAACTTGCAAATCATATCAATCAAAACTTGAACCCTTTAGGGGATAAATTTTCAAAAATCCTTTCTTTATGCTCACCATCATTGTATAAGGAACTCTTGTGCAAAATTTCAGACTTCTACAGGGTGTAGAAGTCTGAAAGTAGTACAGTGGCAATCTTTAAGGGGTCATTGTACTCATCATTATGAACAACTTTAACTATGGACCATTCACGAAAAAAATCAGCTGTTCAGTACATTTATGTTCGCATAATTCGTCAAAATGTAAGGAATAACAGATTATTTTTTTGCGGTTTCAGGTTTGATCCCATGGTAAAAGTTGTTCATAATAATGAGTACAATGACCCCTTCAAAGATTGCTACTGTTTACACTTACACCCTGTATAGACCCAGAGGGGTTGTCTGTCAGTGATTTAATGAATTTAAGATATTATTAAGTAGAAGATGTATGAAGACAGAATAACAAACCGTTCTATTAAAAGGCCGGCCTCCAAACCTCACAGTCACGACGTAATAAAAAGGGCCGGACGTTTATCCAGCAGTACGGGAACCGGGTTACCGAGTTATTTGCGTGCATGACAAGTGATTACGTCATCGACATGGGTGTTGATGCGTGGACTGATACAATCAAAATATACTGGGTTAGTGAATTTATTGACTAACATGTGATCAAAATTTTGCGATTAATTTGAGGTGCATTTAGTTCGAATACAAAAATTCTTGCAATTATTATGTTTTGCCGTTTTTAAACCGAAAGCCAAGAGGTTTATTTGCTTAAAGCATTGAAGGCCACACTAACGATACAATAGAAGTTTAGTGTCCTTCAAAGCTTTAAAGTTAAGTTATGATTATCCTTTGAACGTTAAACAAAATATATTTTTTAACGTTAAAATGGCTCTTAACTTTAGGCAACGTTTACAAATAAACCGCCAAAAGTGCTCTACTGAATAAATAAACAAAATGTAATATAGCCAAAATAAAGACGACTCATCGAAAAGGCCGGAAAACCGTTAGGGTGGAGAGAGATTGACTGCGGATGGCTGCGTGGAAACGGAATTTATCTCCCTATCGCATGCCACGAACGTGTCGTAAGAGGCGATTGAGGGATTACCAGGGAGATGGAAGAGGACACCTGTTACCTAATAACTTAATAGGGTATCAGTTATTCATGGTTAGTACTTACGGTGTTAGCTAAAGTAAAATAGGGGAGATCCTTTTGGAATTGATATGAACCTGTTTTAAGTCGCGAAGCCGGAAGGTGGAACGGTGTTTCTCGAAAACAAGGACGGAGGTTTGAAACCTGGACATGAACTAATGATCACCACTGACATACGGTGATGGTCCTTGTAAAAATAAATATACAGGATGAATTTTATTTATGGGCGTCCTTTTAAAGGGTCATTGTGAACAACTTATACTATGGGACCAAACCTGAAATCGCGTTTATGTGCGCACAACTCGTCAAAATGTAGGGAATAGCAGATTTTTTTTTTTCGATTTTTTTTTTAGGTCCCAGTTTTGGTGCAATGACTCCTTAAAAGGATGCCCATTAATTCCATGTCATCAAGTATATATGACCGAAATCACCAATAGGTAATGAGCAACCGTGATAAGCAATGCTCATGCCTTCTGTGTTAGGAGAATAAACATTTGTACTACAGAAGGAAAATTTATATTATTATTGCCATCAAACTCAGGAAACTGACAAGGTTCCTCATAGACAAAAGGAAGCCTTCGATTCCCGCCTTCCTTGACACAAGTCAAACGGAAGGAAGCGAAAGGTCAAAAAAAGCCAACATTTGTGGCCATGTTTGCCCAGTCGTTATATTTTAATGGCCCAAGGGACGTAATACGAGGTATTAAAATATTTTTGGCTAATATCATGTGTGTGCCACATGCTTTCTCACATAATGGTTACAAAGATGATGTCACTGGGCAAATATAAGAATTATGTCAAGTACGAGTTTGACATGTGAACAAAGGTTTCAGAAATACTTGCCTTGTGAACACTTTTGACTGTTTCTGTTTACGATGTCAAAAGATTATTTATTTCCATCAAAAATCCTATTTTCATGAAACGCGACAGACGGGCGATCCCTCATAAGAGTGAACGCATATACTTATCAGAGCCGAACGAAGAAAAGGAGCCCAAAAAATCGAATTTCAGAATTTCTTGTATGAAATCTTATGAAACCTCGCACAAATCCGCGACGAATCGGACGAATCGTCAGAAGAATTAAGCCCGATTTAGACTAAACGAACATGGAGCCAGACTAAGAACTAGAGCATTCTTTTGCCGATATTCTTGACATTTTAGTAGGGAGAGACCAACGAAGGAGTGCTCTATGCCTTTACACAAAAATAATTTGGTAGAGTGGGGATAGAATGAGCATTCGCTCCTTTGGTCTAAATCGACCTTTACTAGAACTTCGTTTCGTATGGCGCGGTCCATTTTTTCGGCGCGGACAAGTGTGCGTTTACCTTAACTGATCAAAAAGAAATGTAACCCGTATTTATGTGAATGTCACATGAGATGGAAATAAGACATTTTGAATAATCCAATAGAATTTTAGAAAGGAAAATGTCAACCTATATCACGTCCCTTTTTATCAAGAAAAAAATAGAATTTCATAAATTCGTACCGTGAATGTCGTGGCAAATTTGCGTAAAAAAGGCACCGTCACAATTTTTCCTTTCATTTATTATTTACAAGGAACATAAATTATTACCAAATGAATTTATCATCCGAAAAATATAAAACGGTCGCTTCCTATAACTTTTAAAGCTACTATTTACCGGTCAAAAGATGAAAATGTATTTTTTTTTATTTGTAAATGGACTTCTTACACCATCTCACTTTTTGTTCAGATCTTTTCAAAATGAAGATAATAGCAGATTGATCCTATCAACTAACAGGGATTTTAGTCCGTCAGTCAGATAATAAAAAAATATTAGACACATATTTTTTTGTTTTATCATATTAATAAAAAAATACTTATAAAACGCATTAAAGGGAGTGGGGCTAGCTACGTCACAAATACAACAAACTACGTACACAATTTAGCACATCCTTTTAAACACAACATTAGTTTAATATTATTTAGATTACTTTTGACGATAATTACATTTGCATAATTCGCCACAAAGCCTCCAAACACGGCTATAATGACGTCTATTTAAGTCGAACCATAAACAATTATATATTAATTACGAACGCAGCCAAACTTTATAGAGGAAAGCGGAAATGACGCTGCTGGCACGATTATTAGCATCATTATGGCACCGGGCCCTTGCTATGTTACATTAATTTACAATAATTAGCATTGCGGAAATGGCGTAGTCTGTTTGTAGGGACGGCTTTATTTGGCACCGCTGTCTTTATTGTTTGTTGGACGACAACAGAATAAAATTAGGAGCCGGCCTCTGTGACACCATTTTTAAAGACGGTCCTTGTAAAGAGATCTGGGGTTGCTGTTATTCGCATTCCCGGGGGGTTTTGTTTAGAGCAAATGTAGCTTTTAATATTTCTTGAACGGGAGCAAATCACTAGTCTTTACGACAACTTAAAAAGGGATCGTGTTGGTCAAACCAAGCCGTTTTCATGGAACTGGTGATGAAACCGCGATTTGTCTAGGTAGGAACATTAAAATAGAAGATTCAGGGCATTCGTTTTATGGCGAAAATAGTGACCAGTGCCATAAATAATGTGTAAGTATGTAACATTTATACTAACACGAAAGCTTTATTTGTGTGCTCGCAATTGTTTATGTGTACTCATGTACTGCCGTCCGTCTCTAATAATTTTGTACCCTACTAAAATGTCCGTTTATATTTTGTGTGAAAAAGCTAAGTATTTCGATATTCATTTCAACCTATGCTTCGAGAAAAATCTAGCAACCTATGACTTGACTTGATGAAACGAGCTGACTCAGCTCTGACAAAATTTAATAAAAACCAAGCAGGCACCACTCTGAAACGGACATAGGTTCTTTATAGGCCTTTCTTTTATGTAATCAAGCAGTGTATCCGATAGGATCTCCCATCGGCAATAATGACGAACTTCTATACAAACCGTCATCCCCTAGTTGACCCCTATAGGGGATGAAACTTAAAACATTGTTCCTAAGTGCTCACTTCCGTTATGTAAGGAACTCTTGTGCAAAATTCCATGCTTCTAGACCTAGTGATTTAAACTGTGCATTGTCTGTCAGGGGAAGTAAAGTCTACTTATCGGATGAAGGAATGTCACGAAACAATTGTGCACAGGGTAACTAGCAATAAAGTTCGGCCACGAAGCAGAAAGAATTTCGTACAATGACCCCTCATTACTTATTTCCACAGTAGGACCTTCTAAGATAAGTAATGAGGGGTCATTGTACGAAAGTCTTTCTGTTTCGCAACCGGACTTTAGGCTACTTTGGCTTTGTTATAATTTTGGTGTATAATATAATAACGCATAATTATTCTACCTATTCTTCAGGTAAAATGAAGTTACTATTAAAATCACCTAAGGTTTAAGTACCTACCTATGTTATAGTGTCACTTTTATTTGTGTTATTCTTCTATTTTTTTTTGTTTTTTTTTTTTATTGGGACCTTGTTAATTTTACTTTACCATTTAATTGTACTTTTGTGTGTTTGTGCTATGTCTTTTGTGTGCACTAAATAAATGATTTATCTATCTATCATTTCTGTCAAAGAAAACATGCGTTACTTTGGCCTTAAGGGGGAAGCGCTAAGGTAGCCCGCGAAATTCAAATTTTCTTACGATTTTTGCAAAAAAATGTCTGGGTTTATGTTGAATAAAGTATGATTCTCGACCGTAACAAACATTAATTGTATTTACTGAATTACAATAATTGGAATCAGTAATACAACTCCTTAAGGCGAAAGCGCCAGGGTAGGCCGCGAAATTCAAATTTTCTTACGTTTTTTGCAATTTGCAGGTTAGTGTCAGGTTGTATGTTGATTAAAATGTGATTCGCGGCCGTAACTAACATGGCTTTCCAGAATTATTAGTTAGAGTTTACCTCAAACCTCATGATTTCATGAAATCGCTAGATTTGAGGTCAATTCTGACTTATGGAGTTGTATTGTTGATTCTAATGATTATAATTCTGTAAAGCCATGTTAGTTACGGCCGCGAATCACATTTCAATCAACATACAACCTGACACTGACCTGCAAATTGCAAAAAAACGTAAGAAAATTTGAATTTCGCGGGTTATCCTGGGGCTTTCGCCTTAAGTAACTAGTTTGGGTTATCAATCTCGGTCAAAAATATTCGATTCATTCTAGAATTTATTGTCCTGGTTAAAAAAATATAGGACTCACCTTCAATATTGAGCAGTATGGAGTAAGATTGAGCAGTTCCGACACCGTTGCTGACTTCACAGGTATACGTGCCCTGGTCTTCGTAAGTCGGGTACCTGATCACCAGCGTCTTTCCGTAGTTATCCTGAGTGATGCCTTGAGATGACAGGATGCTTCGGCCGTTCTTCTTCCAAACAATTTGCGGTAAAGGCCTGCAGGAAATCGTGATGGTTTCAAACATAGCATTTATTATATTAGTTATCAAAATTAAGGCGCACTTGCACCTGCACCACAAATCACAACATGCGTATAGCGTATTTAAAACATCGTTACGTTTCTGTCAATCGTTTGAAGACGACAGAGACAAAATTATGTTACTTATAAATACTTTAAGCGCTAAACGCGTTTAGTGATTTGTGGTGCAAATGGGCCTAAAACTTCATAGTCAAACGAAAATCAGAAGATTTTTAAGAAAAAAAAAATATTTTAACCTACTTATATATTTTAAAGAATACATATATTTTTTTTAATTATACAGATATTTTTGTTTGTTTTTTCTAATTTTCTCGCAATAGTGATGAAAAGTAGAGTGGTGGTCTCTCTGGTGTAAGTGATCAATTACACCCTCGAACTATAAGCACCCACCCTCGCTTCGCTCGCTCGTGTGCCTAAATATCTCGGGTTTAATTGATTACTTACATCCCATGTCTAACAATCTACTATTACAATTCTAAATATAGCCACAATCCTTTTATAAAGACCGTAGCTAGGCCAAATAACATGCGGTGAATTAGCGGCATGTATGAAACCCGATAGCGGAGAGAAAAGCCCACTGCAGCCACTCATGCACGCGTAGCGGGGGCGCAATAGGTCAGTACCTGCACTGAATACGATAGGGTTACCAGCGGAAAATATATGCTGGATAAGTCTTTTGTAACAGGACGTTTTGTCCGTGTTTTTTTTTTGGAAAATACAGGCAGATGGGAGACAGTATGTGTTTATTAGTATTTATTCTTTTTCGAGTTATCTATCCCTTATCTTGCACCTACCTTGTTTTGTCTCTGCATCACCCTAAGGTTGACTGGTAGAAAATGCCTCAGGCATTAAGTCCACCTTGTACGGTTATCTTGTACAGTATTTTTTACTTGTGCCTAGAGTTTTAATAAATAAATAAAATGTGCCCAGTGTATGTGTGTGCTTAGTGCCATGTTTCATTCTGCCGTATGAAAATATTTTTTATTCAGAGATGAAGCACCAATATGATCTTTGTAACCACACAATTTTTAGATTTAGCCATAGATATAAGAAAGAAGGAGATGTGCCCAGTATGTTTAAATGTATCGGAACCCTGTGTCTCCACTTTTTCTCTTTCATGATTTGAAAGACACCTACAGTACCTACAAGTATTTTACCGTATCGGTAAAATACTTGTAGGTACTAAATATGGAAAGTAATTCCATGATTTACATGGCTTCGGTTTTTACAAGAAACCACTGAACAACACGGCATTCTTGTCACGATCACAGTCGAAAGCGCACTAGTTCGCGGAGACGGAATTTGTACTATGAATACGCCTCATACTGAGCATGTCGCGCGGACACATTTTCGCCCGCTTGCCACTTCTCCTGTTTTTTATATTTCTATGGTTTTAGCAGAAAAAACATCTAATGTATCCGGACAAAGATGGATGCAACCCTTTTTTTTTTTTTTTTTTGAGGGTGGGAAATCATCAAATAACTTCTCCCGCTCTGGGTGGAGCGGGAGGGCGTGTCAGACTTTTACTGACTAAAACCCACCCGTGTTCCTTCAGTTGCCTATGCCAGGGCCGCGGTAACCCTTTCAGACAACCCGCGACCCCAGCGGCGTCGGCCCTATTGGGCCCCGTCACTTGCTGACATCTCTTTGAGGCGCGCGTGGAACACAACGCGCCATCGACTCGGGCCTGGTCCTTACCGGACGGCGAGCTACCCGCTGCTCACCGTCCGCAGGCCCGCGCCTACGGTGGCCGGAAATCGCCCCGCGATTCCCGCCGCCCAGGGCGTCTCCTGCGGCGACTGAGGGCGTGAGGCTGCCTCTCCCTCACGCGTTCCGCCTCCTCCTTCGCTAGCATCACTGCTTCGCAGAAGGAGGTGACGGCCTCCCATGCACTCTCGCTCCGCACCATGGCCTGGACCAGGCTCGGACGCGAGAGATCGCCGCCGCCGATCGCCTCCGTGAGAACACGGCGGTGCTCTGCCCAAGCCGGGCAGACCTCCACTGTATGCTCCACCGTGTCCTCCGGGCGATCCACACAGTGGAAACACCCGGGCGTTTCCTCCCGCCTTATGCGAAACAGGAACCTCCCGAAACAACCGTGTCCGGTGAGGACCTGCGTCAGGCGGAAGGTGAGGACGCCGTGGCGATGGATGCAACCCTAAGGTCACTGTCGCAAGCGCAGGATCGACGCGTCTAACCTAAAATCTCGGGTTACACATCTAGAATGCTATACACCTACTGGTTTGGGCATGAATGAAATCATTCTAATCGCATCTTTGCGAGAAAAACATGCTATCTCTAAAAATGCAATTTTTCAGAAAGCGATAAAACTTAAAAAAAACGCCTTTTCCGAAATGTCACGCGAATTTTCTCGCGAAGAGGCGCGTATAATCGTATGAACAGCTAGTCATTTACCGATAAATGGGCCGGCTAGTTGACGATACATGGCATATGAGGACCTAGGTCAGGTCATATTAATTATTGTTGTCAGGTGATGTTATTTATGTTGATAAAAGTTATCACAATTTTTAAGAAGTCCGATATGACATGAGGGTGCCCTTCTTTGTCCCGCTATGTTTGTCTCTCTTTGGAAACGATATGGGCTGTCAAAATGGACTTATTATTTTGTAACAACTTTAGCAATGTTGGTTCTATGCACTGGTTACAAATCTGGTCACCCCTTTAGTGTTTCCGTCAATTACGCGCACCTATGTAGAATATAGAACTGTTTCGCAGAACACAGGGCAACGTACTGAATGTAGGTATATTATGTCGCGCTCGATAATCCTATAGTCACCACAGATAACATATTCACTATTTCCAAGTTATACAGGGTTACTGGTTATTGACCAATAACCTCTGAAGAGGTCACTGTACTCATCATTATGAACAACTTTTACTAAAACCTGAAATCGTAAAAAAAAAACCAGCTGCTCCCTACATTTTGACGAGTTTGATGTAGATAAATGAACTGAATAACAGATTTTTTCGCGATTTCAGTTTTGGGGCCACAGTATAAGTCGTTCATAATGATGAGTACAGTGACCCATTAAGAGGATATTGGTCAATAACCAATAACCCTGTAAGTATACTGTACCTACTAAACTCCTAAGCAAACAATACTATACTTAGTTGTTTTATCTCACGAAAGCGGGCGAACCATACTTGTGTGTGCAAATGTTACATGCAAATTGTCTTTGTGTGCGTAAGCTCGGGAGCGCGACCTGCAGGTACGCACACAAGAGCGCGTGTCTATAAATTACATCTACAAGTATAGCTCACCCGCTTTCGTGAGATAAAACAACTGTATGAAGATTGGTAGCTCGTTAGCACTTAACACCTATCATTATGACCTGGCCAACAATTCATAATGTGTTTGAAAATCGCAATAATGCGTAACCCTAAAGTATTGCGTGACATAGTTATCGATTAGTCTCTCGAAGACACGGCACGATAAGTTCTACATTATTCTAGTCTTTCCTTCAAACTACTGAACTAAAAAATCAAAGATACTCACGTTCCACCATAAATACAGTACAGTTCCACTTTCTTCCCCTTCAGCGCCTTCTCGACCTTCCTGGTAGTGTACTGACGCACTGGCTCATGCCTGTTCAACGTAGGCGCGATACCCGTCTGCGTCACTTGCAAATATATCTTGTTGCCAAACTTGTATTCATTCCTGAAGATGGAATTAGCCGTGCAAATGTATGCGAAGTCTACACTCGCGTCGAAACGAGTTACGTTCGAAAACCAAAGGTTTCCTTCAGGGTCTAAAGTCATGCGTGAGTTGTTGATTGTTTTGAGTTGTCCCTGGTCGCCTTGCAACATCCAGTAGACTTTGGGTTTGGGGTGACCGTCGGGCGGTTCGCAAGTGAGTTTGAAAGGTTTCCCTTCCTCTGCCCTGATAGATTGTTGGCTGTCTGTCTCCTTGAAGGAGTTGAGTTCAGCTCGTCGTACGAAGACACTGTTGGATGCGGCAGTACCCCACTCGTTGTACGCGAAGCACTGGTACTGTCCGAGGTCTTCGTCGCGCGGCTGACTGACCACGAGTGTACCGCGTCCAGACTGTTGGGAGATACGGTTATCGTAACTCGTGTATTCGAAAGGCTTGCCGTTTTTGATCCATC
The DNA here is from genome assembly GCA_905163495.3 of Cosmia trapezina. NCBI lineage: Eukaryota > Metazoa > Arthropoda > Insecta > Lepidoptera > Noctuidae > Cosmia > Cosmia trapezina. The sequence continues at coordinate 3,898,066 of LR991021.1, forward strand.
TGTACCTGTTTGGACAAAAAAGTGGTGTTATTAAGGCCCTGGTTCCAAGCTTGGTTTAGGTCGGTGTGTAAGTGAAATGGATTTATGGCTGTCTAGTTTGACGCACGAGATAGAAGATTCTCACGCACACCGGAATTATGTCATAAAAGTGCAAATAAAATCGTATAAAATTAGAAACTAACTATTTAATAAAAAGTAATCCATCACTGGATGTAGTTTGGAATTTGACATTTCATGGTATACTTTTAATTATAATTATAATTGCTAATGAAGGGATAAACAGCTTTTAAAGATTATTAGGAGGTATGTTTAAAGATTTTTCTGGTGCATTAAAGTATGTTTAATTATGTTTTGGCTTCCATCACTGTATGCGAAAAGGACTTGAAAATATCATATTTTATTTACATGTTAAAATTATTTACGGTTTATGAGATACACAGCTTTAAAAAACCACCTTTTTGATCGTTTTCAGGAAATCTGCGCCTTAAGTGAAATCTTGGAGTGTTGGGTAGGAATAAACTTCCCGGTTACTTTAGGTATCGTAGTATCTCATCGGATCGGATCTTCCTGCTGATCGTATTAAGTCAGAGTACTCGATACAGCGGCCTTAATCACTACATAGTATAAAACAAAGTCGCTTCCCGCTGACTGTCTGTCCCTATGTATGCTTAGATATTTAAAACTACGCAACGGATTTTGATGCGGTTTTTTTAACAGATAGAGTGATTCAAGAGGAAAGTTTATATGTATAATATACGCGGGCGAAGCCGCGGGCAAAAGCTAGTAATAAATAAGCGCATCCTAGGCCCTAGTACAAAACAAAGTCGCTTCCCGCTGTCAGTCTGTCCCTATGTATGCTTAGATCTTTAAAACTACGCAACGGATTTTGATGCGGTTTTTTTTAATAGATAGAGTGATTCAAGAGGAAGGTTTATATGATGGTTATGGTTTGTTTATATAGGTTTATATGAGGTAGGTTCTTATAGGTTTTTAAACGCGGGCGCAGCCGCGGGCAAAATCTAGTAATAAATAAGCGCATCCTAGGCCCTAGACAGTGCGATATTCCTGCACCGATGTAGTCTCATAAATACTCATAAAAATAATACTACAAAAAACAAACATTTTCCTCGTACTTATAGTTGTGAAATTATGCCAATTTTTTTTTATTATTAATGGTTTAATGGGTTAAGGACAAACTCTTTATAAGGAAATATATTGACTAAAGCATTAAATTGTTTAATACAACAATTAATTAGCTACTCATTATTTTATGATAAGTTATGAAAACAAAGACGTAAAATACACAGTACTTATAATAATTAATTATTTAATGTGCGCACATTAAATAATTAATTTAAATAAACATGCGGTTTTCACGTCCTTAGGGGCATTATGATAACAATACTGCTATGAATAAGGATATTTTTAGAGCCTATTTTGTTGAATTATTACCTACAGTACTCGAAACCCGAAACCCTGTAAACTAGGTTTCCTGAAAAGTAATAGACGGGTAAAATCAACCTCGCATAGATTTTTAACCGACGAAAAAAAGGAGGAGGTTCTCAAGTACACGTGGATGTTATAATAATTTCCTGACACTGTAATTTACAGGTAGTGGAATTAGAATTTGTGTGGGATAGGTACCACAACTAAAAAGTGAAAAATAAAGACATAATAAAAAAAAAACGACTTCAAAAAAAAAACACTACAAAGTGAAAAATAGCTTTAATTTCGGAAGTTGGTGGCTAAAAACGACAATACAAAACCAAAGACTTCCGAAATTAAAGTTATTTTTACCCGACTACGGCGAAGCAAAAAGTAGGGTTATGATTTTGACCGGTATGTATGTATGTAATAATAAGTAGTAGTGTAATAGTAAGTAGTAGTCGGTTGTTACCTACAACCGACTTACTTTTTTTTTGTTTCACTTTTTCAACAATTTTCTGTAAATTAAACCTTCACTAAGGTAGAAATGAAGTATGTAGGTAGGTAGCTGTCTGTTACATAGATAAATAGACCTCGTCTGTTTATAATGTGCAAGTGAAATTTAACCTTAGAGGTAAAACAATTACGAGGTTGACTATATCTCACACTAAAACTACTAAATAGTTTACTGCATCTTCCTGAAAGCCAACTAAAATGTTATTAAAATCCCGCTTTTCCAATTTAAAAAACTTTGATGCGAAAAATTATGAAGTACCTAAAGTGGTGGAGGGCTCTCGTCTAGCCGGAGGTTCAAGCATAAACCTAGACCTATTTACAGCCTGAAGCGTTTCAAACCACAGACATGACGCAAAGGGAACGGTGTTTAAAGTAATCTGCTTATAAATATGTCAAAGAAGGCGTTCGTGAAATGAATGTAATGGATTCAAAGTCACAAACAAGTCGTTAATTTTATAACAAGCGGTAAGTAATTACATTTCGTATTATTTAACAATATATCCACGGTTTTCCTGCCATAAAATTAAACAATTTATTATTAAAATAATACACATTTAGATATTATTCATTAAGTACCCTTTCAAAACATCGTCAACGTCACCCTTAGTCACGGTATGTTTTACCAATAAAAACATATTGTTTTAGCTCTTCTACACTCCATTTATGAAAGCTTTCCTCTTTGAGGTCCTCTATCATCCTCTAGCTAGCTTCTGCCCGTGAATTCGTTTGCGTGGAAATCGTAAACTACACAATATCTAAAAAAACTAATCAAAAAAATTAAATCGACTTCAAAAAGAAATGAACTCAAAATTATGAAATAATTTTAATTTCGGAACTCGGAATCTTTATTTTGGTTTTTTTGCCACCGACTTCCGAAATTAAACTTATTTCATAATTTTGAGTTAATTTCTTTTTGAAGTCTGTTTAATTTTTTAAATTAGGTACTTTTTTATTTCGTAATTTTTAGTTTTAATTAAAAAGTGGAATATTTTTGTTTGTAAAGTAGTTAATAGTTTTGTTGTACTGAACTGATTTTGATGAAACCTGCACTGTTTCCTAAGTTGAAGTAAATGCCAATAAAAAAATCGTCGCAATTCGATTAATAGTTTCGGAGAAATGCGTGGATACATACATAGACCTATAAAATTTTGTATAGTTGTTTGGAAGCCCTAGTAGATTATCATCTGTGAATACATTGCAGTCCCAATAATATTAAATATATAAAAATGAATCTCTATTTCCCTTGGTCATCGCATCACGCGTGAACGGATGGAACAATTTCGCTAATTCTTTTTTTGTTGTATTTATTATGTCAGGAGAAGGTTCTTAAGTAGAGAAAATTTGGAAAAGTTGCCGGGAAAATTGGAAAATTCGGGAAAACTGAAAGTGGATTTTCTATGGGAATTTGGAATGGTTGAAATTAGGACACGACAGTCTGTCGGGTCAGCTAGTATTAAATACATACGTGTCGAATTGATAATTTCCTTTTTTTTTAAAGTCAGTTAAATAACAGCCAATTTTTATAAAACTTTCTCGGCCACCGACCCATAGCGTCACATCGCATCACCCGTCCGCGCTAATACTTCTTTTTGCTGGTTCTTAAGAGTCGTAGCGTGCTATTAGTTAGCCTATAACCTTCATCAAGAATTGGGCAACCAAACTCGAGAAGAATTTTTCTAATCCAACTGGTACTTCCAGAGATTAGCGCATTCAAACAAACAAACTCTTCTTCTCTTCAACATTAGTAAGTATAGATTTCAATTAAAAACATGAAGTTTACATAAACAAGGAGCTAAGATACGACTGATTTTCCAGATATAACAAGGTGAACACCCTGTCCTGTTTGCAAGTCATAAAAGGGATCTAGGTATAGTAGTTAACCCACTTCTGACGCAAACTTAGCTTAGTGGGGACATAACACATCAGGCGCGCGAAAACTCAGGTAAAGTAGGATGGCTTTATTAGGTAGCCCACAATGGGAAATGACTAGAGGTTAATGTGGATTTATAGAAGACTGGATGTCGAAATCGAAAGGCGGAGAAGCGGGCGTGTGTACATGCGACTTGGAAGAAGCCATTTTCTAAGACGGCATTTTCTAGGATGGCATAAAATTACTGCTACCTCCCCAAAAGTATTTTGAGGCAATGCAGAGACCAACAAGGTGAATAGTATCCTAGACTAACACGACTTTCTTTTATATATATAGAAATTATCTATATATATATATATATATATAATAAAGTCGTGTTAGTTACACTATTTATAACTCAAGAACGGCTGAACCGATTTGGCAGAAAATTGGTGGGGAGGTAGCTTAGAACCAGCAGACGGACATAGGATACTAAAAAAATCAAAATTTTGTGTGTATATTTGAATGGGTTCCTGGATGGTTTGACAACACAATTGGACCCGGTAGGTGGGCTGCAGTCGGGTTCTAGGATCGTTCAGACAGGACAACGTCTGTCGGGTCAGCTAGTATAGATAAGCATAAAAACTACCACCCTTCAGACCGCTATTTTATCCAACTAAGTAATTATATATACCTAGTAAGTGTTGTTTTCTATTTACACTTTTCTTCCCAATGTTGCCCGCAAGTTTGGAAACATTCGCGGCAGTTTTGGCAACTTTGGCAATATTGCCGACAATTTCCATGGCTAGTCCCTATTCCTAGGGCATATCCAATACTTCATCTTCGCTAAAAATTCTTCTGGAATTGAAAATGATTGTTGCTGGCAAACTTCAAATAACGAGTATCCGCACCAGACACGGCATAATCGATAAAACCTCTAGGGCAATGAGATCAACACCAACAACAACTTTACAAAAAGAGAAAAACAGGTTCCTAACCTAACCGTCATTATTATTTTTATTTTGAGCGAATAAGCGTTATTCATACATGACATAATATTTCCGAGTCGTCGTCGCCTCGAGATGACTGCATTCGAACCAAGGCTGACTCATGCCATACATTATTCATGGCCCCCGCATTTATTTACTACTAATTTAACTATACTTCGATGAATGAGCCCTGTTTATTGCGGTTTTTGTATGTTTGTTGGTAATCTAATAATAAGGCTTTCAATTATAATTGTTTGTAATTGGTCATGTCGGTTGAAAAAGGATAATGTCAATGTAGCTTTTTATTGTCATTTGTTAATAATATAATTACTGGTTAGTAACATGCATGTTATTCATGGTTTACTCATGTTTTTCTACAAAATAACATAAATAAGCCATATATTATTTCTCACTTTTTCATGTAGTTTTACAGTAAGTATTTATTTGTTAGCAATGTTAACAGCATGCAACAAAGTTTTTTATTCAAATTTTAGTTAGGTAGCATAATTATTATTATGTTTTCTATTTAGAATCTATATAATTCTTCTGTACGTGTGTTTGTCACCTAACCGATTTAGATGAAATTTTGTGTGTATATTTCAATGGGTTCCTGGATTGTTTGAAAACACAATCGGACCCGATAGGTGGAGCTGCAGTCGGGTTCTGGGGCCGGTCAGATAGGACAACGTCTGTCGGGTCCGCTAGTTATAATATAAGTTTAAATATATATATTTTTTTTTTGCTAACAAGGTATTTTTTTTTTAATGAGAACCCCAGTGTTGGGTAAAGGCCTCTTCCACTCTTATACATTGTTTTTGCTTTAATTTATCATTGAGAACGATTTTATTTTTTTCTCGTACTGTCAGTTGTTTTCTCGGAGGGTTTTGGTCGAACTCTGCTTAGAATAACATAATTCAATCATGATTCGAAAGACACGTGGCGCCATCTATTATTATCATAATAACGTTATTTTTGTTTTCCTCGGGAACAGTACTTTTTTTCTGAAAGATACCCTATGTCCGTTTCTGCACACCTGACAACGTATATGCAAAATTTCAGGATGGTGGGTTCAGTGGTTTAGGCGTGAAAAGGTAACAAACAAACAAACTTACTTTCGCATTTATAATATTAGTTAGGATTCTTCAGCATTCTTTGAAGAGTACAAGAATATACAAGTTTATTTCCAACATTTATTCTCAAATGTATATTTATTGGAGAACAGTCATAAGAAAAAGATGTTTCTCTAAAGCCGCTTTTGAGGTCAAGTCACTTCAAGTGTAAGCCAAGTTAATTGATATGAACACTATATAATAATCATTACAAGACCGTTATCTGCCGCAGGTCATTGATTTCATCCGGCACAAATCATAGTAACTATCTTCATTATTTTATATGAAATAAGCTTCTCCCCACGACTTCATCCGAGTGAAATTTAGGCCCTCGACCCACCGCGACGCATCGCATCGCCCTCCCGCGTTATTACTTCGTTCTCGCTTAGCGTTCTTTCCGACTTTTTTTCGATTTGCTCGGCACCTAGGGCCTTAACAAAATCAATCAATCTGCCTAGCCTTTTCCCAACTATGTTGGGGTCGGCTTCCAGTCTAACCCGATGCAGCTGAATACCAGTATTTTACATGGAGCGACTGTCTATCTGACCTCCACAACCCAGTGACTGGGTAATACGATACCCCTTGGTAAGACTGGTTGTCAGACTTTCGGGCTTCTGACGACCCTTAACGACTGTCAAAGATCCACGAATGACAGCCGGGACCAACGGCTTAAACGTGCTTTCCGAGGCACGGAGGAGTCTCGGTGAGTAAAGATGGTCAGTAACCTACTTCAAGAGTTGTGCTATCAAATGCAAAAAGATTTTTTAAAATCAGACTAGTAGTTCCAGAGATTAGCTCGTTTATAAAAACAAATAAAACTCTTCAGCTTTATTATATTAGTATATTGGACCTTCAGAGTACGGTATTTATAGTAACAGCCACTGAACTATAATATTGTACGAGAATAAACGAACGTGCATAGAAATGCTAGGTCATCGGCTTAAAGTGATTAGTGAGTGAATCGAGGCAGCAAAAACTGCACAATATTGGTTCAGTAGTTTTGTAGATTGCCTCTGACAGATAACATTCCCATATAAATAGAAGTATTTTTTCCGTTTAAATACGTTAAAGTTAATTAATTGTTTTGTTGATACTTGATATTGAGTTTCTAGAAAAGATGCAGTCACCCTTCGGAGCTTAGTAACAACTTAGTTGCTTAGTACTTAGTCACAGCAGGGCACAAGTAATGTGTTGAAGACTAGGAAGTGATTTAAGCCTTGCTGAGCATTTAAAAGGATTTGGCGTCTAGTCTAGTGTCTCAATTTACATAAGCCGTGCAAAGAATAATTAGTGTGTATTTTTATTACTTTCATTCTCACAAGCAAAAATCTCGTAACTAACGCAACACGACTTGAAAAAAATCCTGCAGTCTACAGTTTTATTTTTAGGGTTCCGTACCCAAACGGTGCCAACGTGACCCTATTACTAAGATTCCGCTGTCCGTACGTCCGTCTGTCTGTCTGTCACAGGGCTGTACTAACAGTAATAGGTAGACATAGCTAACATCTACCAAGTTCTTCAAGGGGACGGGGGCAAACCACGGCAATGTTGATAAGAGTACAAGAGAGATTTATCGAAACTTCCAGAAAACGAAAGAGGTCATCCGATGATAACGTCAGAATTGTGCAACTAAGTTACAGCCAAGAAAATCATAAGTACCCATAAAAGATAGACTCAACTTTCAGATTACAAAGGCCAAAGGCTAAATAGTTTAGCTATGAAGTGATGTCCATAAAACGGTATGATAAATCTAACTATTAATAAAAACGTGAGTCAATTTGTTTGTCACTGAATCACAGTGCAGCGGATGAGGTTTGAAACAAATAGGAAGCTGGCGTCACGGTAAGGATTATGCACTAGATACAAATCGAATGAAACTGTAGTTCCCCTGGGAAATCTAGGCTAGTAGTACCTACTTGTCGTCCCTATAATCTAAAGCGGTTTTGGGATCTCTAGTGAATATCCACTTAGCGTCTGTTTACTGATAGCGTCTTAGCACGATCGCCAAACCCCTTTTAAAAGATGGTGTTCGTGTAATCCCCGGATTCAGCGAGAATCTTTCAAAAGCTTTTCAAACGGGTTGTAATTTTCATCCGGCTTAGGAGAGGTTGGCTTTGCGCGTATAGCCGTGAAGTCCAAATGCCGAGTCGACTGGAGTCAATGACGATCGTGTCATTATATTTTTCTCATAGACAAAAATCTACTGAAGATTTTTCTGGGCATACTCTCATAAGTTCAACACTTGCGGAACCGTTGGTCAGCCGCAAATAATTGTTAATTATTCTGCTTTCGTTGAACCATAATAGAAAAACCTTACGCTTAGGTTAATCCCTTTCTTCATTCGTCAATTCAGGAACAAATTATTAGCAAGAAAACCAGTAAACAGTACTCCAGTAAAAAAAAATATAGGTACTATTTACCGACTAAATAAGCAGCTAAACTACGACACGGTATTATAAACAGCATGATGAATTTTTTGCTAGCGTGCTCACTTCCATTGAAGAATTAATAAAAATGTTTAGTGTCGGCAGCCATCTTTCATTCATAACGCCATGAATTATATTCATATTCATTATGTATGTGTGTCGGTCTGAAACACTTCTAGCCCGCGTATTTTTGGCGAAACAAATACACGTATTCTTTTGCCACTCATGTCTATTTACCTATTTGCTTTTTTTTTATTAGAAAAGTAGTCGAAATGGAGACAAGAAAATCAGCTAAGCAGTTCTAGCTCAGCATGAAATGACAAGATGAAAAACCGACGAATAGCATTTATCGTAGATCAACCAAATTTTTAGGGTTCCGTACCAAAATGGTAAAAAAGGAACCCTTATGGTGTGACTCAGTCTGTCTGTCTGTCACAGCTTGATATCTCAAGAACTACTAATGCTATCAACTTGAAATTTGGAACAGTTTTAGATGACATTTACCCAACTTTTGCAAATAAGAAAGAAATAAAAATATTTATATTTTTATTGCAACAGGGACTGAAAGCGGGTCTTAAAAATTAAAAGTGGGGCTACTAGGGCATGTGGGGTATCATATGAAAGAGCGCTGTTTGCACATTCTCAAACATTTTTTAATTTTTTTTAGGCCGCATAGTTTTCGACTTTTGTTGATAAATATAAAAATAAATACCGTCCCCCCCCCCCTCCGAAATTTGCAAAGAGAAAAATCTGAAAATATTCTATAGAAGAAGATAGAAGTTTATGTAAAGATTACAGGAAAAATAAAACGATGTCTTTAAATAGCACACTTTTTCAGAAACCAGAACGGAACCCTCAGTGCGGGAGTCCGACTCGCTCTTGACCGGTTTTTTTTTCAATGGCCGAAATTAGAAGCATCTTTCGGTCAATTAAAATTAAATTAAATCTTTAGCCGTAGGTGCTTGTTCTAAGAAAAATTTGAAGGCGTTTCTCGGTAACTAACAGAACAGACTCATGCTGCGAAAAGACACAATAACAATGCTTTAAATGTGTGAATCATTGGAATACATTTATTTGAAAAATCCTTTAGGAATGGCGCCACGGGGACAGACCAGAAATAACTCTGAATAACGCCATAAAATGCGTAGTCCCTTTTATGTGCAGCTTAGTGTTACATACACGCTGTCTCACAGCAGAAGAGACGAGAATGTTGCGTGCTTTTCAGTAATATTTAATTTTATAAGAAGCGTAATAATTAGGGTTCGTTTGTGTTCTGGATTCCTAGGAAGCCTAGGTTGTTGTTACAAAACCCGCAAGAAGCAGGTCCATTTTCAAATCAACAGATGATGGTAATCATCGTATATCAATATTCTATATTCAACCATTTTGCCGAATCGATTTAGTAGCCAGTCGGAAATGACGGCAGAGGAGCTAACTGGTCAGGGGCTCAAGGGACAGGGTGCGTCGAAAGTGGTCACATTGACAGCGCCTTTATGTCGTGGCTTTAAGAACGATTTTCGTAGCGCAAGAGTTACCTACCACTGATTATGTTGACTGTACATAAGTGTCTGCACTCGGCACTCATGGATTTATCTATAATACTCGCTCCGTAATCGAACCTTAGCAATAATGATCTAAGACTCAGAACTACTCACTTACACTACTACTTTACTTTACTTATCAGACTTAGCACTTACGAGTTAAGATTCTATGTAAAACTATTCTAGTAAAGCAAGGTGACGTACTTAGGAGCCGGTTCACCTTCAGCCTCGCACTCTATGATGAACGGCTTGTCCACTTCGCCGGGCTGCGCCACTTGGAACAGAATCTCCTCTTGCGTCGGCTGCTTGACGATCTTCGGCGGTGACGTCACTGAGGACAAATGATTTTGTTATGACGTGACGTGTACGTTATGATGGGTCACAGAAATAAATAATAAATTTGATGATTTTTTTCATGCATTACCTACATGCATGAAAAAAATGAGAAAATGTTCGACTTGTTCTGACTGAGGTCAGATAGGTGGTCGCTCGCTAGGTTAGAAGCTGACCCCAATAAAGTTAGGAAAAAGCTAGGCAGGCTAATGATGATGATGTTATTTAGACTTTTAACTTTTCTGGATTAGTATTTGGAAGAGACTTTAGGTCTTTTATCTTTTGTAGGGTGCTAATAGAACTATTTTATTACTAGGTCTCATTATAAGTCAGAAAAGTGTTCAGACTTTGTAACACATAAACTGCATGACACATAATTTCATTGCTTATGATGATTGCTCTGTGGCCGTGAAATTCAAATTTTCTTGCATTTTTTGCAATTTACAGGTATCAGATCCTACCTACCAAAAACCTTGATCAAAATATGATTCACGACAATAACAAATGTTTTTACATAACTACACATAAAAATCATCAATACATCTCTCTAAATTAGATGTCCCCCGGACTGGTGTGGTAATCAGACCAGTATCTTATCTTTTCTTACTGACCTTACCCCTGATCTTTTTTATCTAAAAATTATAATTTTGTTTCTTTAACATTGAGTGCTTTTTAAGTATATTGTAATAAATCTAGATTTGAATAAACAATACACAAGAATTTAAATTTCAACATTCTTTTTTTAACGAAAAGGTTTAATTTTATAAAAAAAAAAATATGTACAAAGTATGCAAACAACAAGTACTATCTTGTCATATTATCTCACCTTTGAAACAGTAAATACTTTTCTCAACATAACATTGGGTTAGGTCAGTGTTTCAGTGTCCGTTTACTCCTACTTCTCAAATCCTTATGATCTCATACATTTGGCATATAAGTTAACATGACAATTTAACAAGGCTCAGTTCTTAAATCTTTTGAAATATCATTTTAATTAAAATCTCAATAATTCATAGTATTAATGTAGACTAGTTTTATATTACTAACATTGTGTGCCTTAATCTGGGTTCAAGTATAACTTATTTTCTTTCTTTATTCCTAAATTAGGAATTTCTTAGTAGCAGCCCGGAGCCAGGATCTGCCCGGTTGATGGCAATAGGCTCGCCCCCTATTACATGGGACATAATAAGATGTACTTGCCAAGTTTCTTGCCCATTCTTCTCCATAGGTACCTACTACAATTTGGAATGGGCAACTAGCTTCATCTTTCCCACTGTGGCGACCCATTGACAATTCAAAAGTGCCTGTAATTGGTTTATGTGAAATAAATGCTTTGAGTTTGAGTTTGCTATTATAGGTACACCTCTGCATAACCCCTCGAGGATTACAGGCGTGATGTTATGGTATGTTGTTTCTAAATTAAATCAAATAAACTTTTACATAACTCAAATAGTTGTGTTGCAATGAACTTTTCTAAAAACAAAAGTTAAGAGAGTTACAAAAATGTATTGGTCAATGGGTGACAGTGAAGCATGTTGATTGCATTATGATCTAGTTGGCACTGGTACATTCTCCAATCAGAGCCCTACACACTACCTGCCAATCTGTGATAGAGGCCCCATGCTTCGGCTGCCAATAGTGATGAGAACAATATGTCAACAATACATACTAAATTAAATATTATGCTAATGTCCAAGTCAAGCTTTGCATACAATAACATGTCTTCTTTGTGTTGTACGCTTCAGACTTACCTATGTAGGAACATTGGACACTGCCAAGGTGAGTAAAAGGACATCTAGTCTTGACATGTTTTAAACCAAAACATTTATGGGTTTATTCATACACATTGCTTAAAGTTAAGTAATGATTAGCGACTGTTTAACCATACATTTTTGGCGTTGAAATGTCTCTTAACTTTAAGCAATGTATATGAATAAAGGGGTTAAGGTACAAAATCTTTACAATATACATGAATATCAAGTCAATAGTGCTTTTATCACAACAGCTATGGGTTGAACAAGAATTGTATTTTATTGGGATTTAATCTGACTGGCTTTTAAGTTTTAGAGATCAATGATGAATAAAAGATGTCAATGGTCAGATCATTAACAAACAATCATGTATTATAGCTATTTATTGATTTACCTTTCTTGTTTTAACTTCCTCAATTTGATAACAGCAATATAAATACTATTATTATATTGAGGAAGTTAAAACAAAGGCAAATTAATATTTAATAGGTAGTTAACTAGAGATGATTATGATTGATAAGAACAAATAGGCTTTTTTTGCCAAGAACTTTATAGTTCATTTGATTACATGTTAAACTAGATAATATAATTTTCTACTTAGGTAACTAATCAAATCATTACATTTTTTTTTCCACCCAGCTCTACTCAGGGTTTTTATGAAGTGCTGGAAAACATGCTGGGAAAATTTGCTGCTTTATGGTTTAAGCAAGATATGACGGGCCATCAGAATAATAATTTAAATCAAAACCATGTTTCTCATAAAGCAATGGCAGATAAAATCTAATAAAGTATTTATAATTGTATACTCAAAGGTAGCCCAGAGTTTAATTCATTCTATGACATCAAAATCTTGATCACGGCATGAGCAAGGACAAAACAATGTTGTCAATTACAAATCTGGCATGTAGACTACTAAATTAAGATATGATGTATGTGAGTAATACCACCATGTATGTCATCAAAGAATTTGAAGAGCACCAATGCTTTATATTATTTTGTCATGTATTTTCTTAATTAAAGTGGGACGGCATGGCCTGGTATAATAATAATTAAAATGCCTTTGGCTTTGGAGTTGTACATATCAACAAAGTCTGTTTCACAACTTAATTATAACCCCAGGGATAGAGCAACTGAGAAAAAGTTGAATGAACTATGATACTATCAATGCGATAAATAAGTGTTATTCCAAGAGAGGATAATAAACATATAAAAATGTAAATAATACTCACATAAAGCCGCCGCACATGTTATTAACGCGATGAAACAAAGTATTCTTGTTGTACCCATCTTTACAGGTCTCCTACTTCGTAGTACTCGTGTATCTAACAAGAAATCAAATAAACCACTTTAAAACTTAATAAAACACATTTCTCCGGCACACATGTTCACCGCACTCGATGACCTAATCCGAATAAAGCTTGGACCACAATGACAACACCCACTAAAAATAGCAACATCAAATACACTAAATTGACGACCTCATAGGACACAAAAACTTATTACGCAAACTTAAAAAGTACCGCAATTCCCTTCGCCCTTATAGTTACACGGTTTCACAACAGGCTAACGCTAGAAAACCCGCACAAACTCACTATTTGTTGCCGTACACGGCAAATCAATAATTGCATTCCGATAATGGTAACTCGATTATGTCTTAACATAGATTACATTTAAACATTTGAAATAGTGCAAGTTATTACCTAAATGCTCGTTTTTATAATATTATCATCGCGAAAACCAACTGAAATAATAAAATTACGGGTTTAAAGGCGGGGCCTCCGAGATTCGCTGTCGTTCGTTCAGCAATTGACGGTTCAATGACTGGTTGGACATAGACAAACGAAGATTCTTTTCTATGTCCATGACCGTTTTATTTGCTATCTCTGTTGCACTTGGAAGCAAGGTATATCCTTTTCTTTTTTAGGCGACCATAGACAAGGGAAGTTTCTTTGAACGTTTAGAAATAATTTCATTTTCAAATATTGGGCAAGTCCACATAAAAACTTTTTTGACAAGATGGTTTCTAATGTAAAATAATGAAATATCTTACAAAACGAAGTTATTATATATTATTATATTTTATAACCTTGCTTTGCCCTTAGAAAGGTTTTGCCTCAAAATAAATGTATTTTACGTATTTTATCATTTATTTCTATGTATTTTTAGTCTGTACTTGATGCGCTAAGCTAGCCCCAACGCTAGCCCGCGAAACTCAAATTTTCTTAAGTTTTTTGCATTTTGCAGATCAGTGTCAGGTTGTATGTTGATTAAAATATGATTCGCGCCCGTAACTAATATGGCTTTACATAAAATCATTAGAATCAACCATACTACTCCATAGGTCAGAATATTGACCTCAAATCTCATGATTTCATGAAATCAATTTGAGGTCAATCAATTCTAATTTTTATTTGAATTTCGCAAATTTTTTGCGAAATTCAAATAAAAATTGACAGCAAAAAAAACTGGTCAAGAGCGAGTCGAACTCGCGCAACGAGGGTTCCGTTCCGATTTCTGAAAAAGTGAGCTATTTAGAGACATCGTTTTATTTTTCCTATAATCTTCACATAAACTTCTACCACTAGAAAGCAAACTTCAGAGATAAGGAGGGGAACGGTATTTTTTTTAAATTATTCATCATTAGTCAAAAAATATGCGGCCTAAAAAAAAGAAAGAAAAATGTTTGAGAATGGGCAAACAGCTCTCTTTCATATGATACCCCCACACGCCCTAGTAGCCCCACTTCCAATTTTTAAGACCACCTTTGCAAATCCCTGTTGCAAAAATTAAAAAAAAAAATTCTATCTTACTTGCAAAATAGTTGGGCAAACCAAACGTCATCTAAAACTGTTCCATTCAAGTTGATATTGATATAAAAAAATATCTAAGAGAGTTATATCTATTATTTGTCGTCTCCGTATAGTATAGGCCATTGTTGTTCTCCGGTTTTTCTTCACAAGATCCGGGTCAGAGATACATCGCTCTGTGAATGTGGGTTGGAGTGGGTTGGATGAAGGTACTTTGGAGCACATATTTTTTAACTGCTCCAATAATAATCCAGCCCATGACTTGTATAGCCATCTCCCTAAATTAAAAATCCCTGTCCCAATTAACTTTCCATCTTTACTAACACATTCTCAAAGAGTAAAGTAAGTATAGAGAGACACATTCTTACCCAAAGCTCTTTGAGGCTTTGATGTTTTTTATCCGCGAGAATGATATTAAATTATGATTATATTAATTTTTGTTTGGTTTGTTGTAAGTCACTTGTGTACATGACATATAGATTAGTATTTAATATTTAACTAACAATATTTTTTGTGTTTGTTTCAGTGTACTAATACCCGTCAACAAGTCTCACATTAAATTCAATTTAGATTTTTTTTTTCGCACTTTTTCTCATAACACATCTGACATTGGCAGAATTGTCGACATCGGCACCATTGCCATAGAGAAAAATAGAATAGAATAGCATTAGTAGGTAGTTCTTGAGATATCCAGCTGTGACAGACGGACAGACAGACAGACAGACAGACTGAGTAGCACCATAAGGGTTCCTTTTTACCATTTTGGTACGGAACCATAACAACATTCAACGATGGCAAAATAGGTAAATATCCGCCTAGCCATCTAGGTAGTATCTGCCTAGCCTTTTCCCAACTATGTTGGGATCGGCTTTCAGTCTAACCGGATGCAGCTGAATACCAGTATTTTACATGGAGCGACTGAAAATAGGTAAATAAGTAGGTATGTGTAAGCAATTTATTTGAAAAAACATAAAGTATTTAAATAAACGATTGAAAGGAGGATGGGCGTTCTAGCCTAAGAACCAATAACAACATGCTATATACCATCGGAAAGGTTTTTTTATGTACTTTAACTATTGTATGGGGGGAAGTCCCAAATCGCTGTGCGGAAAAAGTTATTGCACAATAAAGCTAGACTTGAGCAAAAACATTTTTTTTCAGCATTTCGTCAAATGGTATGGCAAGCAATACGTCTTTTTTTTTGTTCTCAACAGACCTTTTTTTTTTGGATGGGAAATCATCAAACTTCTCCCGATCTGGGTGGAGCGGAAGGGCGTGTCAGACTTTTACTGACTAAAAACCACCCGTGTTCCTTCAGTTGCCTATGCCAGGGACCTGGACATTTGATCAACTTCTGGAGGGAGGTGGGTTGGTTGGAATAACCCCCAACGGCCGTCATTGCCCACGCATAACGGTGCACATTCAGAAAGACTAAGTGCGGAAACCAAATCCTTTAACATATAATCTACAACTCAGGTAGCCTGTACTGACAAAAATATCAACCTATGTCAATATGCGCGGGCGCATACAAAATGTAACATATCTGTACAATACGCGCCACGAAAGATTAGACTTGACCGCGCCTCCTGCGCTCTTTCCGCCGCCCTGATGATGCCCAGTCCCGTCCCGCGTTCAGACACCATCGCTAAAGATACCTAAAATCATCTACTGCACAAGGCAAACCACGTGGTGTGTCAAGTCTCATCTTTCTTGGAGCCAGCTGTTCAACCTGATTTTGACTACCACTTTGAGCTGCGGCGGCACAACACAGGCGCGCACGCATGTTCGTTAGTCGTTATTTAAGTTTTACTACTACCATTTTCATTCGTCATCATTATCATTCGACCACGACGTTTGGCATTGTTTAACGGACTCTTTGATTTGTTATGTTATACCACTGGTGTGCAAAACACCTTTTTGAATATTTTTTATTGTTTTTTTACGTCTATCTACCGTCTTTTTCTTACTTTTGATATACAAAAATATACCTTTCTTTTTTCTACCAAGAATCATCGGACTCTGAGGTTTGTTTTAATATTTTATACCACTGGCTTTGTTTATCGTACTCATAACTGCTCTTAAAAAGGGCCTGCTTTAGTCATGGATGAACACCACAACAATTGTGTTATGTGCCAGCGTAGGCTACACAACAGAAGGTATCAGCGTCACATTTTGGCTGAAAACATTCCACAAGATCAACCTGACTTGCTTGCTTTATTTACGGGAACATGCACTATTGGAGGTTTTTTTTTTTGTTTATTATATTATACTAGGGTTATATTCGGTTCGTTCATCTTCTGTTCATACATAAATAGCAATTAGGTATGACTTATATTGGTAGGTGCCCTTTTCTTAAAGCCTTTACCTATTAATAAGAAATGTATTCATTTTTCATTGGTGTATTCAACCGTTAAATAAAACAATAGATAAGGTATTTTGAGGTGCATTTTTGTGAATGAAGGCTAGCTTTATTGCACCATAACTTCATCCACACAGCGATTTGGGACTTGCCGCGATAACAATAGTTGAAGTACATAAAAAAACCTTTCTAATGATATATCGCATGTTGTTATTGGTTCCTAGGCTGGCTTCCATACATTCTTGCCCGTCCTCCTTTATTAATCTGCACGTAATAATCTTATTTCATAATATTATCGAAGTGGACTTTTTCCGCGAATTTTGAATATAGAACATTTTATTTTTTCGAACATCAAAGAGTACAAACCTACAAACAAACAGAAACAGAACATTATGATATTATCATAGATAATAGTGTGAGTGTGTCAAAGTATGAAGATTGATGAGTGACACTGACCTCTATATTGTACAAGTACGCTGGACTTCATATTAGCGATGACAAAATGAAGACATTTGATTTTCGCCATTTTGGCGCTGAAAGCAATGTGAGTACCCATGGAACTAATATTAGAGATGGGACACAGCTGAGATAAAAAAATACTTTTATGGACTTTATCGACCGTGAGTTACGGTTTTATTTATTTGATCTGAAATTGGTATAGAGTATAGACTATCAAATAATAATAAAACGAATTCTATAGTTACTTAATAATATATTGAAGGATTGTTCGCTTTGTAGGAACTTATTGTGCTGTGAAAAGGAAATATTGATGCCAAAATAACCATCCCTTTTTTGTTTGTACAGTTATTAAAAAACCGGCCAAGTGCGTGTCGGACTACGCACAATGAAGGGTTCCGTATTTGGTATTAAATTAAATATTCCAAGAACAAAATTAGATTATAGTTGAAAAACATGTTCTTCCATACATTCCAACAGTAAATGTAAGTTTGTACTCGCAATATTGAGAGATTTAACATGTTATTTTAAGACCACAAACTTCTTAGAGGTTTTCCTGTAATGTACAGGTATAGAACTATTTTCTGTATTTAAAAAAAAAAATAGGCTCAGTAGTTTTGGAGATAAGGAGGGGATGGTCACTTTTCATCTATTCTCTTAAATAACTGTAAATTGATTTATTTTTAAATTATAAAAAAATATATATTTTAGACTGTTAATAAGCCCTTTTGTTTGATATGTCACATGGTCTGTACCATGTGCAAAACTTTCTTATTTGGCCCCTAAAAGGGACCCCATATTCAAAATTAATTTATTTACTGTAACCGTACGTGTTTGGGTCTCAGAAATACATATGTGTACCAAATTTCAACTTAATCGGTCCATTAGATTCAGAGCAAATTGGCTGTGACAGACGGACAGACAGACAGACAGACACACGAGTGATCCTTTAAGGGTTCCGTTTTATCCTTTTGAAATACAAAACACTAAAAAGGAATCAAAATAAATAGAAGTCTCTAAGTAGTATTAATAAAAAAATGCTATTATTCCTTAGATGAATATTTAAATGATAAACATAAATAATAGGAGAAATGTTTAAAGTATATGTTAGGGAAATTACTAATATAATAAAAAATGACATAAGAATAATAATTGATAACAAAAATTAGTGATAGTCACGCAATTTATAGATATGTTTAAAATAAAAATGGTATGATATGGTAATTATTAATATAACAATAAATGATAGTAATAAATAATCTAATATAATAATAAAATAATGTAACAAAAATAATAATGCAATTAAAATACTTAGAAATACGAGTAATAATAAATTAAATTAAATAATATAGCAATAATAGTTATTCATGATCTCCTAAAACAGGGCTTCCTCTCTCCTACCCTTTTGCTGTGCCCTACAGGGTCCATAATGATCTCAACTATATACTATATCACCTAAGTACACATACACATTATGGTAAAGCATTAAAGATATTGAGTATTGAGTATTGAGTATTGAGTATCACTGTGAGGAAACAAGACTTCGGCCAAAGCAAATTTTGATTGATAAGCAGACACAAAATATATTATCGGACTGCGTTAACGACAAAATTTCAGCCATGTCATGCTTAGAACGCCTACGGTCGTTAAAATTATTTAATTATTAGTTAAATTACACATACATTTTATCTTTTTAAATTAGAAACTTATTTGCTAATTTGTTTTAGCTACTGAAATTGCATATCTGACAACAGTTAATTTTTATTTGAATGACGTCAATTTAAAATGACTCAATATTGGAAGAAAAACATCAATCGACACATTATCGATAATGGAACATTCGCAGCCCTATTCATACGATTGTATTTTGTTACTAACCCGTCGCACGCAAATTACTAGACACATTAGTTTTTTATTGTTATCCGCACATAATATGGTGTGCAATCAACATTTTAAAGAGTTATTAAAAACTGAGCTGTAATTATAATTACACTAAGTAGGTATGTGATGAAATTTGAGTAAAAAAGTTTATTCTAAATGAAAAATCATAGACGTATAAAAAAGGAGGACTCCGCGCCACGCATATCGAAAGTGAAGCACCGTACCGATTTATGTGCGTGATTTGAGTACCTGCAAAGACGCCGTCGCTCGTTTCACGTAATGGCGGCTGATCGGCATACAATGATGTAAATGTGTGCGTGAGGCGTGTTTGTACTTACTGTGCTTCACTTTCGATATGCGTGGCGCGGAGTCCTCCTTTTTTTACCCGTTTATGCACGTAAGTTAGATTATTATTCTTAACCTTATTATTGTTCATTCCTCCCATTGATTCTAACATAAGTTTACGTAATTTACCAGGTTTCCAAATGATTGCGATTTAAGAACTTTTTGAGTTATAAAGTTTGGAACCTTGAATTACATACTAATCGTAATCGTTAATCGTTTGCATGATTTCTAATCTCCCGCCTGTATCACGATTAAAACCATACGCAGCCCACGAGAGCCAATCGCAGCTCAGCGAGACAGAGACAGAGGAAACTATCGAGCATCCATCTCTCTCGTTGCTTTTATCGCTTTCCACCTCCATAAGTTCACAAAGCCCTCAAATGTTATGATTTCGTAAAATTATTACATTTGCATCCGCAAATGGCATTTGCATACAGTCGTTAATGCATACTAAGCCATTTTTTCGAAAATTATTTTCCAAACTAATCAAAGTATATATTTTTTTTACACTTTGTATTTTCTAATTACCCCAAATAAAACACCATATAACAACAAAATATTATTTTTCTGCTTTCCTTGATAATTCATGCACTAAAGGGTTAACAGGGTACATGCGTCATCGATGGGTACATGTCAATTTTAGTTCCTGAGACCCTCGAGGTAGCGCTTCAAATCGGCACAAAAATCAACTGTCATTTCCTATAGTATCTTTAGTCCAGCGTACTTGTACAATAGAGGTCAGTGATGAGTGATCTAAGTGAGTGATTGATGTTTTTTTTTTTAAAATCATAAAATCAAAAATCTGACATTCTATGTAATCATGAGTATTTTTTTCCTTTATGTATTATACAAATTGTAGTCTTTTTTATTAAACGTTTATCCATATAGCTACTACAGACATAAAATATCGGGTCTAACAGGACCATCAGGACTAAGAACAAATGATTCTCTCTTCGTGTAGGTACTAAATTCCTGATTACATTTCCGGGACTTGCTAATCATGGGTAAATATTGTTTTATTATTTTACAAAGACATTTCTCCGCTCAGACTCCGCCCATAAGGCCGCGTTTCCACTGACGCGGAGCGGAGCGGAGACGTGCAGGAATCGTCCAATTACCTTAGAGCATTTAACCTATGGAGATGGCAAGCAGCGAATCACTGAACAACATTTTCTGCCACTTTATGCGGGGGGCGAGGAAAACACATACAGCACACTACGAAAATTTGACAACCACACACAGATACATGCTTCGTATTGCTACGAACGCACACGAAAGAATAATAGCCACACAATAAAAAAACACATACACATTGACAAATTTGTGCGTATCTACGCAACTGTCCTATGACAACAAACACAAAGTGCTAGTGATGGGACACAAACAATCAGTGGTATTCGATTACACGAATCAAAAATCAATCTGCCTAGCTTTTTCCCAACAATGTTGGGGTCGGCTTCCAGTCTAACCGGATTCAGCTGAATACCAGTATTTTACATGGAGCGACTGCCTATCTGACCTCCACTCCAGTTACTTGGTAATACGATACCCCTTGGTAAGACTGTTTGTCAGACTTTCGGGCTTCTGACGACCCGTAACGACTGTCAAAGAACCACGAATGACAGCCGGGACCAACGGCTTAACGTGCTTTCCGAGGCACGGAGGAGTCTCGGTATGTAAAGATGGTCACTCATTCATGTCCGTAAGGATTGAGTCGCCAAATTTCGTATCTTAATGAAATTTAATACTTATTTAGTAGTAAGTTTAAAAATTTTGTAGGTTCGATCCTCGATTTTGTAGGTATAATACTTCAAAAGATATATGAACTTATAGGTGGCAACTCAATCTAAATGTTTGGATTGAGTCGCCTCGTCAGAACTAAGAACATCATGGATGAATGTTTATCATAATTTGGTATGATTTAGTAGTATTTGAGAGTATTTAGTAGACAAAATCTGAGCTCGGTAGTGTTAAAATTAAAAAAGTTACAATACATTATGTGTGGCTCCTCAGACCATACACATACGACTGGTCATTTTTCAAAGAAGCAGTAGTTCAATTAATGCGCAATTTCAACATCATTTAGTAGTAAGTATATTAGATTTGTAGGATAAGAGTCGGCAATCACAAAAGAAAGAAATGGGAGATATAGCATATTTAATGTGGCTCCTCAATTCAGATGCTTCGGTAAATAGATTTGCCTCTAATCTACATAATCATGTGACGAAATTTGGAACAAAAAACGCCAATATTTTGTATAAATTTCTACAAAATGTACGTATAAAAAAATACAAAAAAAAGTACATATTTACGAAGTTATTAGCTATTCTTTAATTTCTTATGAAATTTTTTTGTAGGGTGACCATGAATACGTGATTTAAAAAGAAAATGTACGTTTCGTGGCTTATAGAAACAAAATCTACTTTGTCGCATGTTTTCAAAGTCAGCCTGTATAGTCGGATTTGCACAATTATTTTTTTGTTTCAAAGGTTATGCTCTCGAGGTGGTCCCATTGTCACCAAGTCAGAATCTGATGAAGAGATCCCATGGAAATCGAGGGAATCCCTTAAATTTTCGTTTATTGGCAACGACACTACCAGCCGCACTACCAGTAGTGGCGTTTCCAATTAACGACACTACCAAGCCTATTTTTTTTGGATTATATTGTACAGTCAACATAGCAAACTTCATTATCATCATAGTTTCATCATGGAACTTGTGAAATTTTTTAAGGGTGTAAAACACTAGACGTAAAAAAAAACACCTAAAACGATAATGAGGTCAAAATGGAAATCCAAGATGGCGGCTGCAAAAATTTTCGCAGCCGCCACTTCAAGCCGACGCCGCGCGGCGCAGCGGGACGTGTCTACATTCGCCACGTGCTCCCGCCCCACCCTGCGTCTTTTTAATTTTATTTTTGTATTCTTCTTCCTCTTCCTCTTCTGCAAGAAGTCCGATTATAACAAGATCCCAGTCTATCATTATAATTTCACTCGAGCACTCGACCAAACTGCATCAATTCTACACGAAGTCTGGACGGAAATAGTAGAGACTGTAGTAGACTAGTCGCGCGGCTTCGTGAGGCGCAGCACCGCTCTTGCACAACGCACGTACCGGCGAAGCACCGCTGCGTCGCGATGCATCGCTATACGCTGCGAGGCATCACGAGGCGCAGCGCTGCATGGTGCAACGTATTCTAAATTCTCACAATGAAATGTGTATATTTTCGTGTAGAAAATAAAGTTATATTTTGAGTCGCTCTTTTAAAATGTGCGCGCAGCGTCGCGTCGCGTCGCGTCTCAGTGTGAGCTGACCCTAACTCGCGCATTTGCTCTCGGAGACCCCAGATGGGCATAGGTACTACTCAATTATTGTATTTCGCGGGTTGCGATTCGATTAGTGGACCTACCACTTATTATGTGCTGTTTTTTAAAACATATAGTATAGGGACAGTTCCTTTTTAGGGTTCCGTACCAAAATGGTAAAAAAGGAACCCTCATGGTGTGACTCAGTCTGTCTGTCTGTCTGTCACAGCTGGATATCTCAAGAACTACTAATGCTATCAACTTGAAATTTGGAACAGTTTTAGATGATGTTTACCCAACTATTTTGCAAATAAGAAAGAAATATTTATACTTTTTTTGCAACATTGACTGAAAGGGGGTCTTAAAGATTCAAAGTGGGTTTACCATGGCATATGGGGTATCATATGAAAGAGCGCTATTTGCACATTCTCAAACATTTTTTTTCTTTTTTATAGGCCGCATAGTTTTCGACTTTTGATGACAAATGTAAAAAAAAATACCGTCCCCCCCCTTATCTCCGAAGTTTGCGAAGCGAAAAATCTGCAAATATTCTATATGATAGAAGTTTATGTAAAGATTACAGGAAAAATAAAACGATGTCTCTAAATAGCACACTTTTTCAGAAATCGGAACGGAACCCTCGGTGCTCGAGTCCGACTCGCTCTTGACCGGTTTTGTAACATTGTTATTACCTATACGTAATTTGCATAATTATCTTTGTTGGCACATCTTGATTTCAATTGTGATTTGTTGTAAAACACAAAAGCGCTTCGATACAAAATCGTAGTTATAAACGCTTACCATAACATCAGAGGTATCAATGGGCAGTTTGAATAGTTTTTTACAATTAGTATTAATGTGTTTATTTATTAGGTAAGTTAGTATTTAAGTGGCAATTATTTAGAACGTTTAGGATGAACACTTTATTATTTTTCTCCTTTACGAAGTGAATAATACAATTCTGTTAGAAATAAGTAGGAATTTTATTAAAAAAATAAATTTCAAAAACTAGTCATCCTGGTTTCATTTAACATCATCATCATCATCATTATTTCAGCCGAAAGACGTCCACTGCTCCCCCCAAAAGGGACCTCATTCTTAACTCGATCTCGCAGAAAAACACCGAGCATAACCCTCTTCTTTGGCTTTTGGGTGACCTTGAGCTTTCTTATGAGGCCCATTGTAAAACGCTACGTCTTAGTGCCGTAAATCATAACTGGCAACACACACTGGTCAAAGACTTTTGTTTCGAGACACTGCGATATTTTGGACGAGAAGATCTTCCGTAGCTTCCCTAACTTAACGAAGTTGGACTTACCTAGTTTGACCGTTTGTCCCAGGTACACACACAACATGGTCACCCTCAATAGCGAATTCTTAATGAATATCGAAAAGTATTTTTTTTTCAGATACCGAATATATACAATGTTGATTTGTACATAAGTATTTAGTAGACATTTATACTAAATGTTAGTGTCTCTGGTTATTGATTCCGTTGTGATCTCAGGTAGATACAATCAATTATTTATTTGCAGAACGTCAGGACTGAGGAGCCAAATAAAATGCGTTTATTTACTAAATTCACTCAGTTTTACTACTTTCTCTATATGCTACAAATTCGAACACACTTACTACTGAATGTTCTTTGGAGTGGAATATAAATTGACCAATTACTTTCATGGAAATTCACGTTTTTATGATTGATTGATTGATGGATTGAGGAGCCACATTAAAAGTATTGTATATTCTTCAATATCAACAATACAGGACTCAGATTTTTAGTAGGTACTATACACAATTACTACTAAATCATACCAAATAATGATAAACATTCATCCATGATGTACCTAGTTCTGACGTGGCGACTCAATCCAAATATTTAGATTGAGGTGCCACCTTTATGTTCATATATCTTTTGAAGTATTATACCTACAAAATCGAGGATCGAACCTACAAAATTTTTAAACTTACTACTAAATAAGTATAAAATTTCCTTACGGACATACTCATTCGCTGACCAACCCCGGTAGGCGTAGTTTAACCTGCTATTTCATTACATGAATGAATGAATAAATAAAATGTTCATTCGTTTTATTTTCTTGTATGTACAGGTCAAGCCACCCGAAACTGTCAAATTTTCCCAATCAACCTTGAACCTAATACTTTAGATTTATAAAGATCGTAGTAGCTTGACGTGCTGGCGTCTGTACACAAAAATACGCAATATGATTAATGCCTGCGAAACTACGTAGGTAGCCAGTAATGACAAAACAATTAATAGTGCTTTAGAAAAAGAACGATTGTATTTATTTTGATAGTCAAATATTTTTTTCAAATAACATTATTGATATTGCTGGACCTTCCCTATCATTCTGCATTTAGGGTCGGCAATTCGGGAACCACTGTACAAACGCACCCGGCGATTTTATATACTAGCTACGCATTAAGAGTCACTGTTCTAACCTAACCTAACCTAACCCAAATGATTCACCAGCAATAGAGGTAATGGTCACTATTCTAACCTAACCCAAGTGGTTCACCAATGTGAAGTTTCGGACGCGCGGGTGTGATAGTACTGTGGAGCCGCAATTCGGGATACATACTTGAGCCCCGTTTTATAATGCGGGCTTAACGTAGGTATACGTGTCAAAAAGTAGGAAGGGTAGAATATAAATAATAAAATAACACAGCCAATTTTATTATTTTGTTAAAAACAACACTTTTACACATCCGTTTTTTGTTTTTCAAAACTATTTGAGTTCAGTGTTTCCTAGCTAACTAATTAAACAAACTAAATGATGTGTTTGATATTTTAGTAGGAAAACATGCGGGTGTGGCTGCATAGGCAAAGCCATAGTTAGTTCATATTAATATGTCTGAATAATGACAACTACAGACTGATTGTTACAGATTATTTAATTCGACGGAATTCTGACATTTCAGAAGTGTTGCCAATAATAAAACGGTCCTACTAAAATCTTTAATTTTGCAGGCGGTTCTTCCGTGCCAAGAATTTTTTTTTAAAGTGGGTATCGTACCCTCAATTAGTTTCCTTCTATTATTTGCAAGTTGTTTAAAACTACACCACATAAAATGTTCTGAACAGATTGCACTAGAACGCGTGGGTCCCCAAGTTTCTGTATTACCGCAAAATATCCTCCATTTTTGTCATAGTACAGGATCTTTTGAAAATCTGTTGAAGAAAAATATAGAATAGAAGTAATAGTAGTAGTAGTAGAAGTAGTAGTAGTTTAAATAAGTGCCAACAGAATCGAACGAAAATCATATCTATTAATTTGATTGTGTACGTACTACGTTTTCATAACAGCCTTGAAAAAACCTACTAGTGAGTACCTACTTACCTACGGTCCGCGGTGGAATAGTTATTGAATTATTCCACTGCGGATTAATTTTTTTCAAATTGCATGAGCTGCAAAAACTCACATTTCGAATGTGAGTTTTTGCAGCTCATGCAATTTAACGAACGTTAACGAACGAATTTAAATTTGACGAACAAACTGTTATTTTTTATTAGCCTAAAACTACAAAAGAAAAGAATTTAAATCGACTCACAAAGAACTGAAATTAATATTATGTAATATATATATTTTTTATTTCAACCTGTCTTATCCAGATACATTACAAAAAAAAAACTGGTTACTGAACATAATGACTGAAAAAATCATTTATTTTATCAATCATTGATTCACGTTGTCCCTGCACTATGCAAATTCTTACCTGTACTACGTTTGCGCTACCAACGTACCACTGTATTTTTCTATCGTAATGTCAACAACGATTATTTCGACATTATACTTAAATAAAACTGTTTGAATGTATAATTTATACTTGCATGTGGTAAGAAACACCATAGTTTCGCAAATTTGAAGTGGCAGATCGCTTTTTGCACGAGGAAACTGCACAATTAACCATTTTTTGGGAGCACTTTCTTGCGACACAATACGATACACAATGACAGCAGTCGGCGAATGAATTAGTTTTATATAACGTGCATGGCCATATGGCCAATCGAATTTGGCAGAGGGTTCGCTCAGCTATGCCATCTCCATAGGTTAAATGCTCTAAGCCAATTACAGACGGATATATATCGTCCAATTACAGACAGTGGAAACGCACCCTAAGGGTGCGTTTCCACTGACGCGGAGCTGGGCGGAGCGGAGCGGAGACGTGCAGGAATCGACCAATCATAATGGTTGAAATCCTCATCGCGTCTCTTGTCCCGTCTGTAATTGGACGATTCCTGCACGTCTCCGCTCCGCTCCGCCCAGCTCCGCAACAGTGGAAACGCACCCTAATGGCCCGAGCGGTGGCGCGTTGTCGATAGGAATGTGGGAGACTCTTGATTGAGAGACACAATTTGTATAACTGAACTTTTACTAATATCAAACGAACGTTACAAGTAATATTAATTAGGACACAATGCTGACTGACTGAACTGAACTGAAGGAAAGAGCGGTGTTGACTATTTATATGTCTAAACCGGGAGTGATACGTGAGTTCGAATGACGTTTTTGCGAAGGTCGCCATTTCGAAAAATTTTGCTAGTGGTACGCCAGTTCGAAAAGTCATTACATCGAAAACCGCTATATCGAATGACGTTATCAATTATCGTTAAAATTTGCGAGCATCACGCCAGTTCAGTCATGGTATCGAAGTCCGATGTTGATTTAACTTGTCTTTTTTTTTTCGCAAACCATATATCAAAATACCATGCTCTCTGTGTCTCGTCTCATTGGGGTCGTGAGTTCGATTTCCAGACAAATTAACATCGGACTTCGATACCATGACTTCCTAACTGGCGTACTGCTCGCAAATTTTTTCGAAATGGCGACCTTCGCGATAATGTCATTCGATATAGCGGTTTTCGATGTAATGAGTTTTCGAACTGGCGATGGCGTACCACTATCAAAATTTTTCGAAATGGCGACCTTCTCAAAAACGTCATTCGAACTCCCAAACCTATTACATAGATATAAGTTTCGATAAGTACCTACTTAACTCAACGGCTGAACGGATTTGGATGAAATTTGGTAGGTAGATAGATTAGGACCTGGATTAGCAATTATATGCTACTTTTATCCCGAAATAACGCGAACGAAGAAGAACACTAGGCAATCTAGCCGTTGCCCAGTGTTCTTCGCAGGCCTCGGATACCGGTACAATTTTCAAACCGTTATTATGTACTTGACACAAAACCTTAACATTCAGTTTCGTTCTCATAAACCGGTTTTTTATAACCGGTATTTGATAGAGCATTTACATAAAGGTTTTTCAGATTAAACGGTTTAGAGCAATAAAAACCGGTTAAGGCGACGCTATCTGACTTTTGATGATTTTAAACTGAAGATCACGTCTAAACGAGTAGTGTTAATGATTTGGAAAAAATATATGTTAAATTAGAGCATTTTCTTAATAACTTAATATTTGAATATTTTAGATTATGTTTATAATAAATAGTGTAATTAATTTGTAAAGTTATGTCTAACGCAGATATAAAACTGAGAATCACGCAAAAACTGTCAGGCGTATTTTTATGAAACCTTCACCATTTTAAATGTAATTTAATTATTTATCTTTTAGTATACGTGTTTTATTAAAATACCTTTTGTTTTATGTATAATAAATTAATAATGCGTCTAATTTGGGACAGCGCTCCTTGATGGGCGAGTCCTATTACTGGCTGGACGTACGACGCGTTGCGTGAGCTCAGCACAGAACGCGCCTGCTATCCACTCAAGGTCATTGGCGTATAGTTCCGCCTTAATACGGACGCACGATAAGCAAACGTCCCGTGCTGTTCAGTTTTTATTCAGTATGATATGCGCGGCATCCTTACAAGTAGTCACAAGTTGCAATTCACGGTTATCGGCATGCCGCTCGTCGAATCAACCGGTTAATTTAGGTTCAGATAAGATTCTTGAAACGTTCACGTTCTTTAGAAAAATTCGGAGGTAAACCGAAATAAACCGGTATCAACCGGTATTTTTTAAACCGGTTCCGAGCCCTGGTTCTTGGTTCGCGTGTTTGATAAAAGTCGTTTTTTCGTCAATTTTCACTTTTCCGATAATGGAAAGGAATACGAAAAAGTAGAAGAAATCGCTTACGTCCCAGCTCACGCACTCTACACCCCCCTTTTTGGTTATTCGTTGAGTGGACTAATAGCAGGACGTATTTCAGTTTCATTTATAAATTCTGCCACATTTATATCATCCATTTTAAGGAAGTAAATAAATGAACATTAGATGAAAAGGTTTCACGTCTTTTCCCCGCACTAAGTAAGTATTCAACAGCAAAATGACCACGTGGAGCTTGTGACGTTACCGTCCTGTTGTCGACGTTCGCGGTACCGACGACACACTGTTGCCGCACCGCGCGCTTTGTATGAAAACAAACGAACGTCCATACCTACGCAGTACAAACGCACCGCTTCAGCACCGCAGCGATGCAACACGAAACGACTAAATTGAAAGCGCCCTTATTAACACCTCAAGTGGGTTTTCCTTATGCACACATGGGGTGCATTCGATGCACCCATGTGTGCATAAGGAAAACCCTTTACATAATAGGTATATAAGCTTATATCACATGTATATAAACTTAAAAAAACATCATCCGATGGAAAACCAATCATCATCATTAGTTGTGAACCTATGGAGTTCGCAACACGCGAGGGGAGGGGGACGGGGGGTTCCGCCTCCCCTCGCGTGTCAAATGCACCCCAAGTGTGCAAATTATTACGATTTAATTAATATTCTTGCGATTTAATTAAATTACTTCCTGCCCTTTGCCATTTACAGATGACCAAACCAACCATATGCTAAGACCGAGGCACAGCTTCAGCATACAAGCACCCAAACATTCAGGACACGGAAAAAACGTTAGCAAATCAGAAGTTAATGTTGTCCCCTCAAAAGAACATTTAGAGACGAAGAACTCTCTAAAACGAGACATCACTGTTCACTCCTCCTTCAAAGGCCTCGAAGAGTACTACAAGAAATATGAACACGATGAAGTACCCGTTAAAGATTCAAATCTTATTAACATTCCAAGTATACGAAACAAAGGCTCTTTAACTAATTCCGAACTCGATAAATTGGAGTCCAAAATATTTAAAAACATGTCACAAGAACTTCACATTGATGAGAATAACTTGCAAAGTAGTTTGGAGTCAAATATAAAATTTTTCAAAACGACTGTTTTAGAGATATTTGATAACTTCTATGCGAGCATGGGCGACTTTGAGCTTTATAAAAAAAGGTTTAACGAGATTCTTGAAAAAAGTAAAGAAGATGCTGTCGCTGACATGGAAGACTTCATAAAAGATATGATACAGCATATAATGTCTTCTGAGACTTTAATTTCTTGTGATGGCAGGAAGACCCATGCGTCTCCGTCAATCAGGGACAAAGAATTTATGTCGATTGAAGTCAGGAAATCCAATGATCAAGCGTCGTCATTCAAAGACAAAGATATTTCGAATGACACTGACGCGGACGGTGGCAAATCCACTGATTTAGCGTCGTTATCATTCAAAGATAAACAAACAAATGTTAGCAACTTTGACGACGAATCAAGTTTTGATACAAATAGTTCAGCAGTTGAAAATTTACATTCAGTGATCGAAGCTTATAAAAACGACAGTTATCTTACGGACTCTACTTTAGACGATAATCCCCCAAAAGCCAAAACTCCTCCTGCTAGTAAGGATGAAATATTCAACATTTTTCTTCTAAGTGGGAATCCATGTGTGCAAATTAAAATAAATGAGCGTAACCTGTTATCTGAAATCAATATAAAGGAGCCGGTCAAAGAGCCAGACAGTGGTAAACACGTTGCATCTGCAGAGAATATTCAGAGGCTAGCTGCCAAGAAGATGGAGTTAAAGAAGTATGTTGAGCGCGATCACGATGCTAACGTGCCTGATAGGGAAATACCTGTCAAAGTTTCTTATGCGAAGAAGAATATATATCTCAATGAAGACTTTTCCCAAGAGCGCGATACTGAAAAATCATTTATAGCTAAACTTTGTAACTTTTTGTGCAGGAAGTTCCGTAAAACTAATTAAGGTCGATGTAATGAACATTATTTGAATATATAAGTCCGTCCATACCTAATTATTCAATACTTCATTGTGGAATAGACAAAAAATAGAACAAGGAACAAAATTACATTTCACCACTTTCTTCAGAATTGATTATACAAGTGGATTTTTGAGATGTGGCAGTAAGGACAGGTACCTTTTTTGGATGGCAAATCATCAATGGCTTTTCCCGCTATAGGTGGAGCGGGGGCGTGTCAGACTTTTACTGATTAAAACACATCCTTCAGTTGCCTGTGCCAGGGCCACGGTATCTCTTTCGAACAACCCACGACCCTGGCGGGAGGACAGGTACCCTAACCGCTGCCGCTGTAGCTACAGGAAAACGGACTTAGGTGAACGCGTAAAGGTAGCCCGCGAAATTTAAATTTTGTTAAGCTGGGCACGGTTAGTCCATCGCGTCAAGTACAACAAAAGATCGTGAGTGTCGATTCTTCAATTCATATTTTGGCGCGACGTCAAGTCCACGGATTTTCCTTGCGCACCGTAATAGTAGGGGAGCCCAGTAGGGGATTTTGGGATTTACTCAAGCGCGGCAGATTAACATAAGGGATAACCTTGCAGGGGGGATTAACCTTGCACCCTGTTGAGTACCTCCACCATATATAAGCGCTCTGTATAGGGTCACGCGTCTAAGGCAGCCGACCAGAATAATACAAAAAAACTTTTTTACAAAAAACAAAACCGACTTCCAAAAAAAACACTAAAAAGTGAAAAATAACTTTAATTTCGGAAGTCGGTGTCTTTGGACCTGTAATTTAGGTTTTTGCCCCCGACTTCCGAAATTAAAGTAATTTTTCACTTTGTAGTGTTTTTTTTGGAAGTCGGTTTTATTTTTTGTAAAAAAGTTTTTATTTTTCACTTTTTAGTGGGTCAGTTTGTAATTTATCTAAGTTACAATAACCCAATGTCAACTGCTCATCACGTTTTACAAAATATTGCTTTTCCCGATGCAGGGACGTTAATTGTTGAGGAGTTCTCCTAGTAAGAACCAGGAGAACTGGAGCTCATGGTGAATTCACCATCACCATTATGCATTTTGACGAGCATAAACCATATTAAAGTAATCGAATCGCAACCTGTGACATACTTAGATATAATTGAGTATTTCCGATGGCCATCTGTGGTCTTCATCATCAGTTCCAGTTCACCAAATGGTACTTTCCGAGAGCAAATGCACGAGTTACTATAATAAAAAATACCGAAATCGATATGTGTGCCCATAAAATTTGAGAGTTTCCCTCCATTTCCATGGGATCCCACCATCAGATCCTGAATTGATGATCATGGGACCACTTATAAAGTATACCCTTTCGAACAAAAAAAAAAATCCAAATCGGTCCAGCCATTTCCGAGTAATCGGGGAACATACATAAAAAAAAAATAAAAAAAAAGGTTCCGACGAATTGAGAACCTCCTCCTTTTTGAAGTCGGTTAAAAAAGGGTTAGGGGGCAACTCGTCCTATTTCGAAACTGGGACCTGGGGCCAATTCTACCTTTCTAATTTGATAATAGGCAACTGGGCCCACGTTAGTTTAGGTATTGGGACGATGGCACTACTGAATATTCTCTAGGGGTTTATTGGTCCCAATAAAGTGATACCCACGATACGGCATTGACCTTGACCTCAGGGTCATTGACCTTGAGGTCAAATTCTGAAATTCAAGTTCCGTGATTCTCCTAAGGTCACTGACCTTGAGATCAAGGTCAACATTTCGAAAGTCACCATCCACGATTCTCCTAAGGTCAAAATTCCGGAAGTCCAATTAACAGTTGGTCCAATTCGCGGTTGATCCAAAATGTACAATTTGTCTTGTATCTTATGTCGACGGAGCCCGGCGAAGGGCTCCTATTTCTGTGTAAAGGGTTTAAAGTAACTTAACCAAACCCAACCTCGGGGTGCCCTCCGCTCGCTCTTGCATCCTCGCCATGTCGAGTGAAGGCCACCTCGTGGTTAGGGTTAGTTTTAATTTTGACCTTTTATATCAAGATCAATGATCTTGAAGTCAAGGTCAGTGACCTTAGGAGAATCGTGGATGGTGACTTTCGGAATGTTGACCTTGATCTCAAGGTCAGTGACCTTAGGAGAATCACGGATCTTGACTTTCGGAATTTGACCTCAAGGTCAATGACCCTGAAGTCAAGCTCAATGCCGTATCGTGGGTATCACTTTATTGAGACCAATAAACCCCTAGAGAATATTCAGTAGTGCAATCGTCCCAATACCTAAACTAACGAAATAGGACGAGTTGCCCCCTAACCCGTTGTGAGTAGGGCAGAGCGGGGTCACTTGATCATGATTTTGTTCAAAGCAGTATAGCTTCGAATTAATGAAGTGGTAAATACTGATACCCTTTAAAATAAATAGGTTGTTTATTTGGCTAAGTAACACCAAACAAAAGTTGTAGCAAATACGTTGTTTACTAGAGTTATTTATATGAATAACACAAACGTCAGTTGACCCTACAGGTGGGGTCAATTTAGTCACCCCAAGGGTCTAGTTGAGCCGGTGGCCTGAAAAGGTTTGTTTCTTATGAGAATCAATATAAACTACAAATAAAATCTTCCTTAAATCTTTAATAATCATCTTTGGTACCTAATAATAAGAACAAATCAGGAAACAACAGAAACTTAAATCAGCTTAGCCTAATCACTGTCACAGTTGATGCAAAAATAAGCAGCAGAGATGCAGTTAAAAGAATTGGCAGTGCATATGTCATGTCATGATGTAAAATAATGTAAAACGAATAATTATTTATTTTATCCGATAGATGTTATAGTGAAGTAAACACAAATGGTGTTAGCACACGCCCGCGCCCGGGTGCTAAGGCTAAGAAATCACGGAGCGATTTTCACCCGCGACCGCCGCGGTGGTGGAACTGCGGTTTTATTTCTAAACTCACGAGACCGGTTATTTGCGCGGTTTACGCAGTAGCCGTCGCGGTTGCGATGGCGTTGGATTTCTGTACCCCCCGCCCCTCGCCGGCCACCGCGGTAGCCCGCCAACCGATCGCAGAGCGCGCGGGCGCCACCCGCCGAGGCTGCGGGTGACCGCGGCCCGCGCGATTCTACTAGTTGCCCGCCGGTGCAGCGGGAACCGCAAACAACCGCGCACACCGCGGGCGCAAAACGCGTCGTGAGTTGTGCTTAAATTTTTTACATATATTAGGTCTTTACCTATGAAATTGCCGTTCTGCAGTACTGGCCATTTCAAATCAAAATAATTTTTGTTTGGCTAAGAATTCTAATTTCAAATTAATTTTATTTTAAAAACATGGATTTTTTTTTCCAAAAGTAGTCATTTGTTTATTGATTAGTGTTACATTTTCATCGCCTTTCAATCTTTTTCGTCATCATGGATACGTTAAAAATTCGAGTAATTATGGAATATGAGTACCGTCGTGGCAGCAACGCGGCACAAGCGGCACGCAACATCAACGACGTTTACGGAGCTAACACTACAAACCAACGCACTACCTGTTATTGGTTTGCTCGCTTCCGTTCTGGAAATTTCGACCTGAAAAATGAACCTCGCGGTCGTCCGAAGACTTTGGTCGACAATTACGAATTAAAGGCGATTGTGGAAGCTGATGATACACAATCTACGGCTGAATTAGCAGCAGCTTTCGACGTTAGCGTCAAAACAATATTGGTCCATTTGCGTCAAATTGGCAAGGTAAAAAAGCTTGACAAATGGGTGCCCCACGAACTCAATGATCGCCAGCGCGAATTACGCGTCGAGACGTGCCTTGCACTGCTCAACAGACACACAAATGAAGGAATTTTGAACCGCATTGTTACCTGCGATGAAAAATGGATTCTGTTGATAACCGCAAGCGCTCAGCAAGTTGGTTGGATCCTGGTTCAGCACCTAAACAATGCCCTAAACGAAAACTTACCCCTAGAAAAGTGATGGTCACTGTTTGGTGGTCTAGCGCCGGTGTGATTCATCACAGCTTCTTACCAAACGGGGTGAGCATTACTGCAGATGTGTACTGTGAAGAACTGAACACAATGATGGAGAAGCTGGCACATCTCCAACCAGCATTGGTCAATCGCTCGTCTCCGCTGCTCCTGCACGACAACGCGCGACCTCATACTGCACAGCAGACGGTCTCCAAGTTGCAAGAACTGGGGTTGGAAGCTCTCCGTCATCCGCCCTACTCACCAGACCTTGCGCCTACAGACTACTACTTTTTCCAGAATTTGGATAACTTCTTGGCGGGAAAAAAATTCAATACCCGAGAGGCAGTACAAAATGCCTTTGAAGAATTTGTTGCCTCCCGACCAGCTGATTTCTTTAAGAAGGGCATCAATAAACTGCCACTGCGTTAGCAAAGATGCATTGATTGCATGGGTGATTACTTCGATTAATACAAATAAAAAATACATGAAAAAAATTCGTTTAAAGTTTTTCATACAAAACGGCAATTTCATAGGTAATAACCTACCTACCTACCTATACCTACCACCTACCTACCTACCTACCTACCTATCTAATATAATACCTACCGGTACCTATTATAATTTATCTGCATTCTACAAAAGCTGCGGGCCCGCAACCGCGGCGGACGCGGGTGAAAATCGCTCCGTGAGTTCTTAGCCTAACAGTACCTACTTAACTAATAAGCACACATAATAATACCAATAATACTACGTAATGCTAATAAGTAATAAATAACACTCATGTAGCAAGCCCTTCGGGATTAATTTCTTCATAAATAGGGATTCCTTCGCGGTGTGATCGTTCTATTTCTTCATAAGGATATTCTATTTCTTCGTAATGATGCTGTTCAATTTCTTCAATTTCTGCATCGCATTCTCTTCGGAATAGAAGATTAAGGTAAAAAGGATTACTTGGCTGAAAAAAAAAAAAAAACTATGTGCGATTTGTTGGTAAGCGCATTACTAGAGAACTACTGGATCGATTTGGCTATTTTTTCATTTTAAAATGTTCGTATTATAAGTAGGTACCTTTAGCATTAGGTTTTCATGGAAAGAAAAATTAAATACTTAGGGAAATTTTCTTCGGGATAAACTGAACGTCCTTTTTTCGATGGGATTTTTTTATTTTGGACAGCACAACGTCTGTCAGGTTAAGGCCGAGCGCGCACTGCGGTGCGTTTTTCTAACGCATAATCTGTGAAGTATGGAATGTCTTTGAAGTGCGCGCACTGCGGTTTTGCGTTTTGTTACTGTAGGCCTTAGAGTAATTAGACTGTAGGCCCCGCCCAGTGCGGCAGAACTAACGGAACGCACCGCAGTGCGCGCTCGCCCTAACTATGCTCGGACTTTTAATTAGATGCAGTAAAATGACACTTCTTATCTGTCATTTCGTTAAAAAATGTTCCCATTTGACAATGAAATGACAGTAAAATTTACATTACAAGTGTCAGTTTACTTCAGCTAGCTAAAAGTCCAAGCATAGTATCTATACCAAACAAATTGAACCACATCTATACATATAAATAGTAGGTATGTGCCACCACCAATAACTAGCTCTGCCAGCGACTTTTGGCCACTTGCGTCACAGCTTGCGTTTCAACTTTTGCTCATTACATTTTTCCTAACGTTTCTTGATTAAAATATTCAAAAACAACAATAGAACTGTTTTGCATTAAAACTTAACAGTTATTATGTTATGAAAAACATAATAAGTAGGTGAATATCTAAAGCTGTGGTCTCCTGCGCGTAAGTATTTTTTTTAAACATTACACAAAATCAAAAAAAAAAAAAACAAAAAAAAGGGGCGTATGCAGACACAATGTTTTTGTTTTCCGAGCTGCATGGAAAACATTTCCCGCGCGGAGGAAGAGTTGAAGGGTTTGTTTCATTTTCAACTGCCGCGCGCACCGCGCACATCTATTGTCAAACTGATAGCACGTCTTCCTCGTTGGAACTCATTACGACATGTCACAGATTAAGTAGTATTCGACATGTGATCACAGAACATATTATTATATACCCTCTAGTAGAATTCACTGTCTTCGTCTCTAGGCCTAAATCTACACAAAATTCCATCTAGTGACATCTATGACAAAATGTGTAACTAATTTTGAATACTCACGCAGGAGACCGCTTGTGTATGAAAATGTGTAATGTTTCGCAAAAAGGAGCGCAGAAGACACGGCTTAATGCATAGATATCTTCAAACAAACTGTACTTAATTCCAATCAAAGCCCAAAATAAATGGGACGGTTGTAAAGAAAAAAACATCACTGTTTTTAGGGTTCCGTACCGAAATGGTAAAAAAGGAACCCTTATGGTGTGACTTAGTCTGTCTGTCTGTCAGTGTCAGGAAAAATAAAACAACGTCTCTAATAGCACACTTTTTCAGAAATCGCAACGGAACCCTCTCGGTGCGCGAGTCCGACTCGCTCTTGACCGGTTTTTTTTGACAGTGTAGCTGTAGCTTGTTTGTTGAAAGAGCATCGAACCTCGTTGGCAATGTGAGTGGTGTGGTGGTTGGTGGTTGGTGTGTGTGTGGGGGTGTCTGTATAAACAAGGGTGTGTTTTCGTGTGTATGTGTTTGATCACGTGTGTTAAAAAATGCCTATCGATACGCGTGAGCATTTTTCATTACAGTCTCGGCTCCATTACACCTCGCCTTCAACCGCCTCTCGTCATCGTGCAATGACCAACTTTGCACACTTGTAGCTAAATGTACAGACAACAGCACATCACATCACAAGAGTGAAAACCAAACCACCCAAACTGTCAAATTTCTCCAAATAATTTTAAATCTTAAAATGTTGTTGGTTAAGTACAAAATCGAATAAGAAAATTTGACAGTTTGTAGTAACTTGACGCTGCTGTGTGTACATAAGTAATACTTCAACACAATTGCTCGTAAAACATTTATAGTGGTATTATAATATACATAGTAGGTACTTACTTCAGTTGTTGGTAACTGAGGGGTGCCTAGTGGATTGTTGTTGATCCAGCAGCGTTTCCTTAGTGCCACAACAACTAATACGATCAGCGCCGTGCCAGACATTGATGAAATTATGATAGTAGACTTTGAATGATTTCCCTTTTTACCTGGAACAACACTATTTCTTTTAGACTGTTGGCTGACTGACTGACTGTCTGTAGTTCCAAAATCCGTTGTGGTTAGGACGCTGGGTTAAGCGATCACACAGACACTAGACAGACGCAAAATGAAAAGCGACTTTGTTTTTATATTAGTGTGCTTACGCTGCAGTAACCTCAAGACTCAAGATGTAACTAGAGGAAATTACTGTCGAAGTCTAAACTACTGAGGATCAACGTACTAAAACCTAATTGCTGAAAATTCAAAAACATGGTCAGTCCAAAAATACTCACTTTGAACATGTACATAGACCTCCTTATAAACGTATCCGATGGAGTTGGTGGCGTTACAACCGTAGTTTCCAGTATCCTCCTTCATCAGATTGGTGATGACAATGGAGTTGGGAGTCACTAGTCTCCTGGGGTTGGGTTCGGCCTCTTCGATGGGCTTGCCGTTGTGGATCCATGTAATCTTGGGTATGCGAGTACCGTGGGCTTCGCACTTGATCTCGGCTGACTCGCCTTCCGCGAGGTTCTGGTTCTCTGGCTCAACCGTGAAGAATGGGGTGGCTAGAAGACCAGAAATTGGTAATTGTGAAGTACGAATTTATATGTCAATAAATTACACAAATTAAAGATGTGCATATGGATTGAGGTCCCGTTTTTCAACTTAAAGCAAAGGTCCATCAATTTCTTAAACGTGAATTAAAACTTTTACGATTAAATAACTTGGGCCCTCAATCCAGACGTATCTGATGACCATTCGTCACATTAGCTATTTCGTCGCTATCCCTATTAGGTCACATTCACTAATACGTCATCTTGTGCATCTGGTCAGTTTCATATTTCGTTTCATGCTCTATTTCGACTCATTCCCAACTCGTCCGATATGTACAGTCAGCGTCGAAAATATCGGGACACAAAGATCTCAACACCTAAACAAATTAAACTTTAGGGAGAGTGGCCCGGTCATCAGGGGCCCGGCGAGAGATGTCGTGCGGTGTCCCACAGGGATCGGTCCTGGGGCCGCATCTGTGGGACATCGGGTGCTGCGCGCCTACCTCCCTAGCGGCGTCAGCGTGGTATGTTACGCTGACGACACGCTGGTCCTGGCGCAGGGGAGGTCGCACCAGGCGGCGGCTGAACTAGCGACACGCGGGGTTGCGGCAATCGTTGAGAGGATCCGGCAGTTGGGACTCGAGGTGGCCCTGCACAAGTCTGAGGTCATGTGTTTTCATGGTCCTCGGAACGCGCCACCGTCGGGTTCCCAAATAACGGTAGGAGGGGTTCACATCGGAGTCGAGTCGACGATGAAGTACCTGGGACTCGTCCTCGACAGTCGGTGGAACTTCGTGGAGCATTTCCAGCGTTTGGCTCCCAGTCTGAAGCGGGTCGGGGCTGCTTTGATGCGGCTGCTGCCCAATCTAGGGGGTCCAAACGCCTCCTACCGGAGGCTTTACGGGGGGTCGTGTGCTCCACGGCCCTTTACGAGGCACCGGTGTGGGCGCGTTCCCTGAGGCTGGTAGCAGCCTCAGGGAACGCGCCCACACCGGTTGGATGCGTCCCAGAGGGTCATGGCCCTCCAGCTAGTCCGGGAATACCGTACGGTTTCTGGTGAGGCGGCGAGCCTCCTTGCCGTATTGCCGCCATGGGATCTGGAGGCAAAAGTCCTCGCACACGCGTGGGAGTGGCACGAGGAGGCGAAACGCCGGGGCGTAACTTTGCTGCCGCGAGAAATCATGGTACAGCGGACAGAGTTCCGGCGGGATCTCATGGCAACATGGAGAGTGCGATTGTCTCAACCCAGCGCTGGGCACGCCACAATTGCGGCGATAAGTCCCCCTCTTTGAGGAGCGGTTGGAAAGGCGCCACGGCGTCCTCACCTTCCGCCTGACGCAGGTCCTCACCGGACACGGTTGTTTCGGGAGGTTCCTGCTCCGCATAAGGCGGTAGGAAAAGCCCGGGTGTCACCATTGTGTGGATCACCCGGAGGAAACGGTGGAGCATACAGTGGAGGTCTACTGCCCGGCTTGGGCGGAGCACCGCCGTGTTCCCAAGGAGGCGATGGAGGGAGAGACAACCTCACACCCTCAGTCGCCGCAGGAGACGACCTGGGCGGCGGGAGTCGAGAGCCGATTCCCGGCCAGCGTAGGCGCGGGCTTGCGGACGGCAAGTAGTGAGTAGCTCGCCGTCCGGTAAGGACCATGGCCCGAGTCGTCGGCGCGTTGTGTTCCACGCGCGCCTCAAAGAGATGTCAGCAATGATGGGGTCCAATAGGGTCGATGCCGCTGGGGTCGCGGGTTCTTCAAAAGAGATACCGTGGCCCTGGCATAGGCAACTGAAGGAAGTGGGTTTTAGTCAGTAAAAGTCTGACACGCCCGTCCGCTCCACCCAGAGCTGGAGAATTCATTTGATGATTTCCCATCCACAAAAAAAAAGGAAAGGTAGGGTACCTCAATTGAATACTGTGTTCATTCTAAAACATACCTTGTATCATTGGATTAAAGTATTGTTCATAGTTTTGTTTATTAAGTTTTGTCCATTTTTAAGTTTAGTTTATTTTTATTTTGTTTCTTATTCATTATGACTATAGGTACTTAGTAAAAATTAAAACAAGATTTTACGAGTAGGTACCTAATTTATAATAATATTTTGTAGTAAGTACTTGCTTACTGAATATATTTGTTTTGTGCTCAATTGTACATATGCATCGGACGAGTTGGGAATGAGTCGAAATAGAGCATAATACGAGATATGAAACTGACCAGATGCACAAGATGACGTATTAGTGAATGTGACCTAATAGGGATGGCGACGAAATAGCTAATGTGACGAATGGTCATCAGATCCCTCTTTTTACCTGGAACACTATTTCTTTTAGACTGTTGGCTGACTGACTGACTGTCTGTAGTTCCAAAATCGTTTTCTGTTAGGACGCGGGGTTAAGCGGTCACACAGACAGACGCAAAATGAAAAGCGACTTTGTTCTTATATTAGTGTGTTTACGCTGCAGTAACCTCAAGATTAAACTGGAGGAAATTACTGTGTAAACTACTGAGGATCAATGTACTAAAACCTCATTGCTGAAAACTCAAAACTATGGTCAGATCGAAAAATACTCACTTTGAACATGTACATAGACCTCCTTATAAACGTATCCGATGGAGTTGGTGGCGTTACAACCGTAGTTTCCAGTATCCTCCTTCATCAGATTGGTGATGACAATGGAGTTGGGAGTCACTAGTCTCCTGGGGTTGGGTTCGGCCTCTTTGATGGGCTTGCCGTTGTGGATCCATGTGATCTTGGGTATGGGAGTACCGTGGGCTTCGCACTTGATCTCGGCTGACTCGCCTTTCGCGAGGTTCTGGTTCTCTGGCTCAACCGTGAAGAATGGGGTGGCTAGAAGACCAGAAATTGGTAGTTGTGAAATAGTACGAATTTATATGTCAATAAATTACACAAAGTAAAGATGTGCATATGGATGGATTGAGGGTCCGTTTTTTAAATCCTTGCGAAACGAAATAAGACTTATAGGGCATTAAAAATATTAAAAACTTAAAGCAAAGGTCCATCAATTTCTTAAACGTGAATTAAAACTTTTACGATTAAATAACTTGGGCCCTCAATCCAGACGCCTGCATAAAGTGGCATAGTCTAAATCTCAGTAAGTACTATCTCTGGGTTAATAATTTTCATTGAAGAATTTAGTTAAGAATTTCTTAAATATTTTAAGAAATTCCCAAATCTGTAGAATATGACATTACAGATTTATGGAGATATGGGCCCTCAATTCATTA
Organism: Cosmia trapezina; assembly: GCA_905163495.3. Classification (NCBI taxonomy): domain Eukaryota; kingdom Metazoa; phylum Arthropoda; class Insecta; order Lepidoptera; family Noctuidae; genus Cosmia; species Cosmia trapezina. The sequence goes on from LR991021.1 coordinate 3,940,106, forward strand.
TTGTCTGTACTGAGGAATCTGCAAAATATGAATTTATCTGAAGAAATACATAAATACGACTTTAACATATTTTACTTAGAATAATAAATATATTTGTATTAAATGTATTTGTATTTGTTTTTATATATTTGTTTTATATAGGTGAATTAGTTAAAAAGAAATAATGACACAAAAGTTAATTGTCAAGAAGTAAATGAAAGTCGAATTTTACTAAAACGTCTGAACTGAGAGCCCAATATTTTCGGCTTTATTGACTAAGGCTCGACCTCATAGATGAACACAAATTAGAGTAAGATTTTTAACTATTTCTTAATTAAATTGTAACATATCGTCCGTCCTTCTAAATATTGTATTTTAAGAGAAAATTGATTTTCAACTTTTTATATGAGAAAAATTTGTAGGGTGACCATAATGTTCATAGTACCTGTACATTTTGTAAAGCGCAGTCGGAAAGTCATAATATTTGCAGCTAAAAGTATTATATAGGTACCTACTATTTACAATTTTATTTTCTTTTTTTTAGTTGCCTATAGCAAATAAAAAAAAACATTTATTTAGCTTTAACAGTGTTTGCATAAAATTAAAGCCAAACTAACCGACCAGTAGTATGTTATACATATAAGTAGTCATCGTATCTATGGATCACTGTAGCACCAGAGACGTCGCAATGCGCAAATCAATCAAATTCATTCTGATAAATAAAACACGATCGGTATAATTATAAAAAACCATTTAAGAAATTCTTAACTAAATTCTTAAATAAAAATTATTAACCCAGAGATAGTACTTACCGAGATTTAGACTATGCCACTTTATGCAAGCGTCTGGATTGAGGGCCTATTGAGGTGACTATTATACTTTTTTTTTCGTGAAGTTAAATTTGTATTTAACCCTTGTACATTAAAGACACCCAATATTTAATCGTAAAAGTTTTAATTCACGTTTAAGAAATTGATGGACCTTTGCTTTAAGTTTTTACTATTTTTAACTAAATCCCCTATAAGTCTTATTTCGTTTCGCAAGGGTTCAAAAAACGGGCCCTCAATCCATATGCATATAAAGTAAAGCGCCTGCCTGGGTTCGAACCTACGACCTACAACTCGTAAGTCGCGGCCGTTACCACTGGGCCACCACTGCTCTCTCATTATAAGAACACTGATTATAAGAACAGCAAAACAAAAACATAAAGGTAGTGGAGAAATATAAATATAACCTTAGATTATGAAATGTCATTAACCTTAAATTATGACAATTCATAATCTAAGAATATAACAGTACATTTTCAAAATCTACATACAGCTTTCACCCTCGTAGTACCAACACTTACCAATGGTAGTATCAACATCCTTAATCTCGCTGGCGCTGAAGTACTCTCCGTCATGCGCCGTCAGCTTCACTTCATACACCTGACCAGGTTCCAATCCCGTCAGGATCACGTAGTCATCGTCAGTCACGTCATTAGTCTTCGACCAATCAGGATGGCCCTTCAACTTGTACCACGCGACGAAGTGAGTGCCTGCGTGCCCATCTAAAGATGGAAGCCAACGGACAAGAATATGAGCAGTTCCTTCCTTAGCCAGCAGTGTACTCGTCTGAAATAGAGGAATTTCAAGCTTTGCTGTTTCAGTAGACTGTTCCACATAGTATCTATCACCTTCGCCAGCCTTAGTCGTCGCTCTGATCTCAATGCGGTACTTCGTGTTAGGTTCAAGGCCAGCTAACTTTGCGCGGTTGGAATTAGGATCGATTTTCTTCTTCCTTTCTTGGATAGGTCCTAGAGATGTTCCAGTGACCTTCTGGTAGTAGATTTTGTAACCGGTTAGTACCCCATTTTCGTCGACTGGCTTGTCCCATTTCAGGAGCATGGCTGAGGAGCCGATGTGGTAGACTTCGAAGGATTTGACGGTGCCAGGTTTGCCTTCAGGAGTGTGGAAGCTGAGGGTATCACTAGGAGGTCCATTAAAACGGCCGTTGTAAACCAGGATTCTGGCATTGTTCTTCTTGTAAGGCTTGAGTTTACTGACTAAAGTGCTAGAAACGTCAGCTTTCACTAGGATTTCCTTGAGCCTGTCCTCTTCGCCATCTACCCACGTCTGAATTTTGTATCCTTTGAAGTGTCCTCGAACGGACGCTAGTGGGACTGGGTTCCAGCTGAGAAGGGCTGTAGTGCTGGTGGTGACTTGTACGAGCGTGAAGTTCAGAGGACCTTGCAGTGGAATGTCTTCACCGGACCAGCCGATGACTTCTACAGGCTTCACGTTCGATGTTCCCTTGTAGTTTACTGCGGTTACCTGTTGGTGACATAGTAACGTGCAATTACTTTTTTAAGGTTACCTTTTTGCTCTGTCATAATTTGGCTTACGTTCTATTGTGAATATGGCAGTCGAATAATGGCAGTAGCTTTACATAATATTCATAATCAGCCTATAATGTTATTCCTACTGCAGGGACACATGCCTCGTTCTTTCTGTGAGAGGGAGCGGGCCGTAATGTACAACGCGGGCCCAGTGCGGGTTGGTAGATGTCACATGTCTCGAATTTTTTATTCTAGGACTTGCCGGTTTCCTCACGATGTTTTCCTTCACCCTTTTTGAGAGCAGTGTGATGAAATAATTTACACAAAGTAAAGTGCCTGCTAGGGTTCGAACCCACGACCAACTCGTAAGTCGCGGCCGTTACTACAGTGCAACCTCACACCACTGCTCTGCACTGCAATGGACTGCGTATAAATATTCTCCTTGTGTGTGATCTCTACAAGCAGCACAATATTTCCTATAGGTAAGACTAACGATATTTATAAGAGTTAATAATAACGATCAGCCATTTGTTACTGGCATATTGAACAGTATGACAAGAACTGCTCCAGGGTATCTCAAAACAATCTTCCTGATAAATGTCCATCAGAGAATCGTTAAAATGCCTACCTTGACTTTGTAGGGCACGAAGGTGGGCGTGTTAGGCACGACGTACTCGGTCTGCTGCCAGTCGCGCACTTGCTCCTCGTTCCACGGCTGCCCAGTAATGTTGCGTCGCCATGTCACCAGGTAGTAGAAGCCGGGACCGTTGTGCTCGATTTGAGGCATTTTCTGTAAGGGATTAAAATGTTGGGGACACGCCCTCCTGCTCCGCCCAGAGCGGGAGAAGTCATTTGATGATTTCCAATCCACAAAAAAAAGGGGGCGACTTGTACACTCAATAATGGGGCCCCCGAAAACGGGCGCTAGCGCATAGAGACGTAGCGACAAGGGGGCAACACTTCCTGAGGTGTTGGAGGAGTGGAGAGGTATTCCACGGCTATCGGGACAATCCCGGAAGTACGGTCAAGATCCCTAGGCTACCAGCATCTTACTGAAATACTTCCTTCCTCCGATCACGTTTGCTCTTGCGAATCCCCACTCAAGCTGGCCAATTAAGGAAAGAAAGAGGTGAGGAACAAGACTTCTTCCGGGAGATAGGGTCCGTGGGGTCGCTACTGCCCAACATACTGCCCTGCGGGTTTATGTATCTGAATATTTAAATTCATTTAAACAGACTTCAGTACTTATAAAAAAAAAACTAAAGTGTGTGTCCCTGTGTATATTTTTTTAATGTGTGTGTGTGTGTGTCACTGACCGACCAAGAGATGACCATGTTGGTAGGATCGGATCCCTCTCCTACCACGTTGTCGGGGTTCTTGTACGGCACGTCGGGCTGAGTCGTGCACACTTTAGGGTGAGATGACGGAGTGGAAGGGCCGATCTCCCGACCATTTCTGTTCCAAGTGACTAACCTGGAACATGAAAAGGTTACTTTGTATTATACTATTTTACAGTCCGTGAGGCGTAAGCTGATCTTTGCATTTGTGTGAGTGATCACCAAAATGGTACGAGAGCCCACGACCAAAATTTTTTGTCTTATCGTTTTACGTAAGACAAAATCTTCAATCGTCTTATCGTTTTACTTTTTACAACGATGCGACATGGTTTTGGTCATGGCCTCTCGTACTAAAAGAACAAAAGGCAATTGCCAAAAAGCATTAGGTATAAACACAAACCGGTTTAAACCAAGCAAAGGGCGAATCGCGCTCTATGCCGGACGTCACACCTACACTATCTATGTGCTCTCACACAAATTCGTAAGTACAATTAAAGTGAAAAATAACTTTAATTTCGGAAGTCGGTGGCAAATAACGAAATTACAAAACCAAAGACACCGACTTCAGAAATTAGAAATTAAAGTTATTTTTCACTTTGTAGTGTTTTTTTTTGGAAGTCGGTAGTTTTTATATTATTAGTAGATATGGTGTAACAGTTACCTGAAGGTGTAGTTAGCCCAAGGACTGAGTTGAACTGTCCACGATGTATCAATATCAATATCCAGTACTTTAAGACTAGCCCAGGTATCAGGCGTGAAGGTGGTGTTGTACTCTATGGAATAGCCCACGATGGGGTTGCGGTTGTCTCCCATAGAGTGCCTGTGGAGAGTGGCTGTTTTCTCGTGACAATCAATGCCGTCCAGCAGGGCACCCGTATTCAGTTTGTCTGGAAGAAAATGTGTTAAAAGATAAGCCGTTTTGGCGATAGTGGATAGGTGGTTAATCGAAATAATACTGCTGACTCCATGTAGTGAAGAATGGCGATTTATTTTTAAAGTGTCAAGGGACTTCCCCGATTACGGCGCACACATACGTGCAATGCTATGTAAAAAAGTCTGCTTGCAAAGTGGTGTGTAAAAGTTGTAATAAAACTCCTTATTCCAACAATAGGTACCTACCTCGTTTTTAGGGTTCCGTACCTCAAAAGGAAAAACGGAACCCTTATAGGATCACTTGTTTGTCAGTCTGTCTGTCTAAATAAACATCTATCACATAGAATAATTTCAGCGAAATCGGCAAAATTTCGTGTACGGCCTGTTTGCAGAAATCGGAACGGAACCCTCGGTGGAGGGTCCGACTCACTCTTGACCGGTTTTATTTTCAGCTCAGTATGATGTCAACTTCAAAAAAGTTTCAGCCGGTGGCGTACTATTACTTTTTTTTTTTACCACTAGCAACCTCCCACAACCACCGTTACTTGAGCAGCTGATGACGGCTTCACTTATTAGGCATACAATAGCCGATGTATTACTTTACTCTATGATCAGCCGGCGTACTATGACTTTTATATTTGCAACGCTACCTCCCGGACCAACTTATGCTCGCCTTATTACAGCGGGCGGAGGAAGCCCTTCTCTCTCCGGCTCAACTGCACCCGTTGCCATAGATCCGCACCTGTACAGGGAGTTCAACTCTCCCGGACTCCCCCTACGAAGAAGCTCCAACCTATTCTCAAAAATCGAAGTGGAAGTTTTCCGCATTGACATTATGGCTTCTGAAGACGATGTGACTGCATTCGAAAGGTCTGTAGAAGAGATCACGCTTCTTACCAGGCAAGATTGGTCAACCTATACAGGGTGTAAGGGTCAGCTCCTCATTTTGAATCATATTCCACCGGAAATTTTCATTTTTTCAATTTTTTTTTTCAGTTACATTTTCATTATTTCAATGTAAAATTGCATTGTGTGTTCGCAGCACTCCATTTATTTAAAAAAAACTGCAGAAAAAACAGCAAAAAAAAAAAACCAGCAATGGATGTTGAAATACTCTAACCAACGACGCGTGAAATCAGCTGTTCACTTTCTGTCTAGCTACAGAGTTCATCGAACTCACCGCATACCTATTACCTACCCCTCCCAACCAGTAATAGACGCTCCAATTTGTGCACAAAAACACAAACAAATCTGGTTTATTGGATTCCCTTAACTTTCCTGAAAAAATTTCATGTACCGGTCATCTTAGTATGACATACTGAATTCAGCCTATCAGTTTGCGGAGGGCTGTCCCTTACATCCTGTATAATAATAATTATTAAAAAAATCTCGATGCTTTAACAAGTCGTAAAAATCGTGTGAAGCAGGGTTGTTAGTTACTAGTTAGTAAATACGGGGTGTACCAGAATAATGTGCACAAACTTAAGGATGTGGTACAGACCTTCAAACTGAACAACTTTTTCCCGGTACCAACATCGTAATCGTAAAGAAAAAACCGGTCAAGAGCGAGTCGGACTCGCGCAACGAGGGTTCAGTTCCGATTTCTGAAAAAGTGTGCTATTTAGAGACATCGTTTTATTTTTCCTGTAATCTTTACATAAACTTCTATCACATAGAATAATTTCAGATTTTTCTCTTTGCAAACTTCGGAGATAAGGGGGGGAGGGGGGGCGGTATTTTTTTTACATTTTTCATCAGAAGTCGAAAACTATGCGGCCCAAAAAAAAGAAAAAAAAATGTGCAAACAGCGCTCTTTCATATGATACCGCACATGCCCTAGTGGCCTACTTTGATTTTTTAAGACCCCCTTCGGGGACTGAAGGGGGTCCCGGTGTTGCTACGTGGATGGGTGACCATCTTTACATACTGAGACTCCTCCTTGCCTCGGAAAGCATGTTAAGCCGTTGGTCCCGGCTGTCATTCGTGGATCTTTGACAGTCGTTACGGGTCGTCAGAAGCCCGAAAGTCTGACAACCAGTCTTACCAAGGGTATCGTATTACCCAGTAACTGGGTTGTGGAGGTCAGATAGGCAGTCGCTCCATGTAAAATACTGGTATTTAGCTGCATCCAGTTAGTCTGGAAGCCGACCCCAACATAGTTGGGAAAAGGCTAGGCAGATTGATTGATTCTGGTACACCCTATAAAAATGGTATAATTACTTAATACTCACATAACGCCGCCACACTTAATAACCCGAAGAAAAACAGTATCCTTGTTGTATCCATCTTTATAGGTACTCGAAGAATAACTTCTAAGTAATTAACACATCGACGGCTGAAGGTTCACAGCGATCAGGCCACGACATGAGACCCAAGCGCGCAGTCAGTTACATATAGGTACTTAAGTCAGCTACATAAAACTAATAAAACATTTATTAATTCGCACATTATTTTCCTGTAAGTTTTTAGCTACTAACAAATTGTATTTCATTGAATTTTACTTACCTTTTATTTATTATGTATAGGTATCGGTAAACGAGACACAATAGAAGTTTTATTGCTATGACGTCTACAGGCTATCAGAAAGGTGTGCTCAAATGTAAGTGTGTGGTACAAACCATCAAACTGAACAACTTTCTCCATGTGACCAACATCGTAATCAAGAAAAAATTATCAGCCGTCCCATACATTTGGGTTGAGTAGATAGTTAAATCTCACTTAAATTTTCTAAACTTTGCTGTGATAAGTTCTTAGATTATACAGGGTGGGTAAAAAACCGTGGATCAAACGAAACGGGGCGATAATTGGGGTTATTTGCATTAAGAAAACAATTTAAAAAGATTTTAAAAAAATTGGTAAAAAATAATTTAAAAAAAAGATAAGTAGGTAACAATAAAAAGATGTTGAAAAAAGTGCCAATACTTATAATTCATAGTACCCACAGTCATAAAAGCACTTTTTTAGTGATGACTAGAAGCAACTAAACACCAATTATTGTTTTAAAATAGGTACCCATTTTACTCATAAACTTTTAAGAAGATCAAGTTAGGGTTTTGCCACAGATATATTTTTTAATGCAAATAACACTATCGCTCTGTTTCGTTTGATCCACGATGTTTTACCCGCCTTATACGTGAAAAATAATTATTTTAAGTAATAAAATCCGAACTAATATTATAAATGCGAAAGTGGGTTTGTTTGTTAAGCTTTCACATCTTATCTACTCAGCCGATCATCATGAAATGCATACACATTGTCAGGGGTACAGAAGAGGACATAGGGACCTTTCATCCAGAAAAAACATATTTGATAGTATAAATGCGTTCATAAATATTCAACAAATACTTTATTGTAGACTAGACAAAGACTAAAACAAGGAACAAAATCACGATTCACCACATTCTTCAAAATTGATTATATACCACCTCATCATAGCTATATGTTTACTAAGTTGGAGCGCGAATTCCTTCTTCATATGCAAAAATTCCCTAATGACGGGCAGATCTAGCATCACGAAGGCTTGCCCATCGATCTCTTCTTGCTTCATCTTCTCTGCAATAAGTTTGCAGTCGTCAGTACTGCGTAAGTACGCGTACACGTCATCGACGGACCAGTCCAGCGGGTTCGGAGACAGCTTCAGTTTTCCCTTCATCCAGGACATCGCCATGTCTTTCTCGAACATTTTGTTGTCGGAAGGCAGAGGATCGTAAGTATTGAATTTCAACTTTTTGAGTTCCGGCTCCTCGGAGTCCGAGACGTCGGAAATGTTTTTGGCGTCTCTAGAGTTGGAACTGCTCTCGTTGGTCTCGTTTTCTGAGTCGCTGTCTTGTTTCTTGACGCAGGTATTTCTGTATACTTCTTTCTTGTTCCAGTGGGCCTCTTTCATTTGGAGAGCGAAGTTGGGTAGTTTGGCGCCGCGGGTCTTCATCTCCATCTTGGGGTAGTGGTGCTGGGCGCGCTTGGCGCGGCGCGCGGTGCACTCGGGCGAGCCGGGGGGCGAGCCGGGCCGCGTGCCGGGCTCCGAGGGCGGCGTGGAGCCCGCGCTGTGAGAACTCTCCACAGACTCCACGTCCTTGTTGCTCTCGCTCTCCTGAGGTTGCAGCTCCTTTTCTTTCTTCTCTGGAGCAGCCTTTTTCTTTTTCCTTCGACCATTGACGCTGCCTTTTGGTCTTCCGCGGCGTTCGGTGTTGTTATCTGGAATTTGTAATATTGTATGTTAATCGTTTCTTCGTTGCTAGTTATTATTGTCTCGTTGCGTATTTTGAACAGCGCAGCGTTCGATATTGGTTGGAAACTAGAGTCCGTCTCATGAGTCCCGCGGCAAATAAGTAAGTATAACTCATAATTATTATACAGGGTGAAATTAAATGTGCTAGTGAAACTCCGCAGACGTAATGGCTATATAAACACGAAAAAATAAAAAATATTTGATACTTATTTTAATCAATGCCAGCTACATTGTTTTTTTGTTTTTCGTGTTTAGATATACCCCACCCCATACCCATTACGTCTGTGAAGTTTTTACAAAACCGATCTTTTATCTGATATTTCAACTAAGTAAGTACCTACCTACATTTCTCGCCTGAAATACAGGATGTCCTAGTTCAGGCAACTAACACTAGTGAACTTGACATTTGTATTTACTGTTTTACTTTTTAACTTGAATAAATATTATTTATTTATTTATTTATTGCGGTTGATCACTTCTAAAAAAAGTCATCAAATTAGTTTATCATGTTTAGATATATCGATATCTAAACATCTACATACATATACAGGGTTAAATTAAATTCGGTAGCGAAACTCCGCAGACGTGGGTATCGAGCGACCCATCACGTCTGCGGCAACTTTCCTACAACAGCCCTCCTACCCTCCTCCTCCTCAGACACCTTTCTCTACAAATGATTTTGTATTTTATTAACCAGTGCCTGAAATATGATGTTGATATCATAAACGTATAAAAAAGGAGGACTCCGCGCCACGCATATCGAAAGTGAAGCACCGTACCGATCTATGTGTGCGTGATTTGAGTAGGTACCTGCAAAGACGCCGTCGCTCGTGTCACTTAATGGCGGCCGGTCGGCATACTATAATGTAAATGTGTGCGTGAGGCATGTTTGTACAAACGGTACTTACTGTACTTCACTTTCGATATGCGTGGTGCGGAGTCCTCCTTTTTTATAAGTCTATGGTTGATATAAATAAATAAGTAAAGATTTAATATTCCGTCGCATGCATAAATAAGTATGCCGCATTGGCCTCATGCCGTTAGCGCCGCGTCTGCGAGACTTCTGTCATGAGACGGACTTTACAAGAATATTTTGGCACTAGAATGACATTAACAAGAGGACATATTGTTGATAAACATTTGTGAAATTGTCACAGAAATTGTATTGAAGACGGTGGCAAAAAATGAAAATAGAAAACCAAAGTGACCGACTTCCGAAATTAAAGTTATTATTTTTCACTTTGTAGTTTGTAGTGTTTTTTTTTTTGGATTTTTTTTTCCTTTTTAGTTGTGGTACCTACCCCTCACACATTGGAATACCCTCAGAACAATATTGTTGTTCTTCTGAGGGAATACCACTACCTGCTATGTCAATTACAGTGACAGGAAGTTACTATAACATCATCCACATAGACAAATGGGAAAAATACTGAAGCTAACTCAAAAACTACCCAAGCAATTAATTGTAACAAAATATAAGTATATTATTATGGGACCCTTTCAACAATTTTCCAAATCAGTCTAGCCATCTGAGTAATCGGGGGCCAACATACATAAAAAAAACCGGTCAAGAGCGAGTCCGACTCGTGCACCGAGGGAAAAGTGTGCTATTTAGAGACGTTTTATTTTTCCTGTAATCTTTACATAAACTTCTATCACATAGAATAATTTCAGATTTTTCTCTATGCAAACTTTGGAGATAAGACCGAACGGTATTTTTTTAAACATTTTTAGTCAAAATTCGAAAACTATGCGGCCTAAAAAAATTAAAAATGTTTGAGAATGTGCAAACAGCGCTCTTTTTTAAGACACTCTACATGCCCTAGTACCCCCCCCCCCCCCCCCCTTCAGTCCCTGTTGCAAAAGAATATATTTGCAAAATGTTTGGGTAAACGTCATCTAAAACTGTTCCAAACAACTTGATAGCATTAGTAGTTTTGGAGATATCCAGCTGTGACAGACGAACAGACAGACCGACTGAGTCACATCATAAGGGTTTTCCCTTCCCCCACCCCCAACCTTTTTACCATTTTGGTATGGAACCCTAAAAAGATTCCGGCGAACAGAGAACCTCCTCCTTTTTGTTGAAGTCGGTTAAAAACAAGCTGGCAACATTAGTTCCGATTTCAGCCACTACTACTACTATAGATCCTTGTACCGTTGTACTTACGGAAGGTAGACTTGTCGACATGCTGGCAGTCATTAGGGCACGTGACGGTCTCTTCAGGCCCGAACAGGCACGGGCACGCCTGCAGCTTCACGCACGCGTCGCGGCAGAACGAGGCCACCTGCCCCGCAGACCGCGCTATCGGCACGTACGCGTGGTATGTACTGGACTTTAGTCTGTAATTGAGAACAAGCACAATTACATTGTGTTTTAACAACTCGACTGCCGGAAACGCGGATCTACGCGAGACACAATGGCATGTTTTTAGTATTTTTTTTAAACTTAAACAGCTAAAATAATGTGTTTGCACGGTTCGCACGGAGCCACAACACGGAACAAAGAGATGTTGTTCCCTACATTTTGACAAGTCATGCGACATAAATTTAGGGAACAGCTGTTTTTTTTTTCGTGATTTCAGGTTTGATCCCATAGTAAAAGTTGTTCATAATGATGAGTACAATGACACCTTAAGAGGTTGTGCGTCATAAAATGGCCAGGCCATTAAAAAGTTTTAGGTTGATGTCAACTCAACCTAGGTATAAAAGACTAAAAGAGAAGATAAGACTTGACTGTAAATGAATAAGAAAAAAAATCTCTATCGTATACTCACTTTGCCCTCAACATCTCGAGCCTCATGCCCTCTTCCGGGGGGCCCTCAGTCTCCCAATCCTTGAGCAGCTTCGCAGGCTTGTACGACGCCGAGATGATCTTATTGAGCACCTCTTTTAGCACCAGCGACAATGGCCCCGGACCCACGTGCTTCGGTAACTGAGACAATTTGTTCCTACTTATCGAAGGTCCCGCGTAACATTTGTAGTTAAAGAATATCCTATCGCACCATTCGTCTGAACTCTTCGTTTCTTCTTTGGCCGGCTTCTCTTCAACCGGCTGCGGTTGCTCCTTCTCAACCGTAGTATCGGGAATGTGTAAAGCGTAGTCATTGCTGTCGCACCAACCAACAGGGAACAGCAAGTCACTGTCTTGTGAATACCAGTACTTCTCTCCTACAGGCAGGAGTTCCACACATAACATATGTTCTACAATACAATCTACAGTAGCTACGTGTATTTCTTCATGATTTTGCGGATTAACAGCTTCTAATTTCATATTAACTTCGACACCTTTCAGCGGTATTTTGTTCCCGAAGCAGTAATCAGGGGCCGGTACTGACGACGTCATTGTCAGATACTCGTCCCAATCGAAAGAGTCTTCCTTCCAGATTTTGGGAGTTTTGAAGGTTAGGCCGTTTTTCTGTGCCCATCCTATAGGATATATGTACGGGTGCATGGAGTCGCACAGCCACGCCATCTTGGCGTCCTCGTAGTCTTCGACGTGGTCGTCAATGACTACAAGGAAGTGGAGATTGTTGAACACTTTGGTGACGGTCGCCGGCCGGACGGTCCGCATGTCTTGAGGACTTAAAGCTTCTACCTTCATGCCACTCACGAAGTTGTGAGATTCCAGGTTTTGGTTTGGCTGTGGAACAGAGGGATACGATTATAAATGGCTGTCTTCTGCAAGCTCGAAGGGAGCGAAACTATACTTACTAACTCTTGGCTGACTACATTCGTTATACAACGTGTCGCGTTTTGCGTCCTCGTCAAATTTCAGGGTGTAAATCCCTGTCCCAATTAACTTTCCATCTTTACTAACACATTCTTCCCCAAAGCTCTTTGAGGCTTTGATGTTTTTTATCCGCGAGAATGATATTAAATTATGATTATATTTATTTTTGTGTGGTTTGTTGTAAGTCACTTGTGTACATGACATATATATTAGTATTTAATATTTAACTAACAATATTTTTTGTGTTTGTTTCAGTGTACTGATACCCGTCAACAAGTCTTACATTAAATTTTTTTTTTTTTTTTTTACGCACGTTTTCTGACATTTGCAGAATATTCGACATCGGCACCATTGCCATAGAGAAAAATAGAATAGAATAGATAAAGAACATCAAACCGAGCAACTTTTTCTGTGGGACCAACATCGTATTCGCGAAAAAAATTTCAACTGTCCCATAGAAAACATCAATACCTACCTGACGCAAATGTATGGGACGGCTAATTATTTTTTCGCGATTACGATGTTGGTGCTATGGAAAAAGTTGTTAGGTTTGATGGTCTATACCACACCCTTAAATTTGACGAGGATGTAAAACGTCACGTTTTATAATTCCCATTTTTATTAACATAACAACACGCCTAGTCTGTAAGTATTCACCGAAAGGTTAGGCAAAACCAAAAACAAACTTTTCAAACAAGACAGGCTAAGAAAAAGAAGTAGGTACCCGCATCGCATTTCTTAAGTTAATCTATACTTACAGTAAATTAGTCTTAAATTAAATCAGTTATCTACGGCAGTATATAATTATAAAGATGGCGTAATATTTGTTGGCATATTTGGAAAAACAAACGCCGTGCCGTATAGCACATTTCCCCTGTCGATTCTCATCGCAGACAGGAAAATAACACACGAGGTTTTCAAACAAAACAAGCAAGGTAACGCTCTTTTTCCGGCAGCAAAATTATCTCGGTTTTAGAACACCTATTTCATTTTAGTCTTTAGTAAAATCACAGATAAAGTGTTTTGATTGTATGTTGTGAATCACAACAAATGAAATTGTGATTTCTACTTTCAAAAATTAAGATAACTGCTATAGTAATTGGCCACTCATAAAAAAAGAGAATTATGGTACTTAAAGCAAGCAAGCTCATGAATGAAGAGGACAAAAAAATATAACTTTTCATTCATGAGCTTGCTTCTACTTGTTTCCCTCTTTTTAGGGTTCCGTACCTCAAAAGGAAAAAACGGAACCCTTATAGGATCACTTGTCTGTCCGTCTGTCTGTCTGTCAGTCTGTCAAGACCGTTTTTCTCAGGAACGCGTGAAGGTATCAAGCTGAAATTAATATCAAATGCGTAGGTCTATGGCCCCTTGAAGTTCTGAAAAGATCAAACTTCTAAGTCAACGCAATAAAAAGATACGGCCATTTATGCGACATTTTTTGATACTCGCAAGTAAATCAAAACCTATAGGGTACTTCTCGTCGTCCCAGAATCATGAAATTTGGCAAGAAACAAGGGCTCACAACACAAGTAAAGGAAAAAGTCCGAAAATTGTTAATTTGTAATTCTATCACATAAAAAATTTTTTCAAAGTTGTCAGTCTGTCAAGACCCTTTTTCTCAGGAACGCGTAGAGGTATCAAGTTGAAATTAATATCAATACGTAAGTCTATAGTCTCTGGAAGTCCTAAAAAATTCAAGCTTCTAAGTCAGGGCAATAAAAAAATACGGCCATTGCATTTTGCGACACATTTTGATACTCGCAACTGTCGCAAGTAAATCAAAACCTATAGGGTACTTCCCGTTGACCTAGAATAATGAAATTTCGCAAGAAGCAAGGTCTCACAGCACAAGTAAAGGAAAAAGTCCGAAAATTGTGAATTTGTAATTTTATGACATAATTATTATTTTTTTTGATATCCAATGTTAAGTTTGTTTTTGGGATAAATTCTTTTCAACTACGGAACCCTTCATTGTGCGTGGTCCGACACGCACTTGGCCGGTTTTTTTATGAGTGGCCAGTTATTATAGCAGTTACCCTATTTCCACTTACACAAGCTGCTAATCAATCAATCAATCTGCCTAGCCTTTTCCCACCTATGTTGAGGTCGGCTTCCAGTCTAACCGGATGCAGCTGAATACCTAGCACAAGCTGCTAATCAAACTTGAAAAAAACCAGAAACCTGTCTAAATAAAATTGTATATTTTCTGATGATAAAACTTACTTGGAACAGGTCTGCGGGAGTAGGCTCCGAGATGGCCTCTTCAGCGCTCTGCCGCAGTTGTGTGCTCAATTTGTTCTTGCACGAGAACTTGTTCACTTTGCCGGGGTACTTAAACTGCCACGGAGAACCCTGTGTAGATATAATCACTCAACATTAGGTACTACTTAAACCCTCATCCTCATTATCATCCACAGAAGTTTCTCGTTATTGTCACAGGCACCGCGAGATGCAATTCTTTTTACGTTTTTTGCAATTTACAATTCCAAGTCAGTATAAGGATGTATGTTGATTAAAGTACGATTCGCGACCGAAGGCTAAAATTAACAATATAATATTTCCGATCGTACTGCTTACCCTAGAACGAATAATCCGGTTATTTACTCTGCTATTAGTATCGAGGTCAAACAAACCGATCAGTTCAAGTGACGAGAATTACGGTTTCTTATGTTTGACGACCTACTTACTTATTGTAGGTACGTATATAGTACGGAATATTGATAAATAATGTAACAATGGAGCTTTGATTCGAGCAAAAATTACTTCGAATCTAGGCTAGACCGACCGACCCGACGGGGATGGCGTTGAAAGTCGATAGCACTTTTATTATTATTTTTTTTTTTTTGTTAGCCTACATGGTGTCCTACTGCTGGTAAAAGGTCTCCCCTTTTTCCTTCCAAACCTGCCTGTCTTGTGCGATCTCTGGCCATGTTTTTATAATAAACTGGCTTTTTCCCGCGGCTTAGGCTTGTCCGTCGCAAAAACCGCGGTCACTGTCGGACTGCATAGAAAAGAAAGAGAAGCGCGATGACACAACACTTGCAAAATATGAAGTAATTATCGATTTACAAAAAATCTGTTGATAAAAAAGTAAAAAAGTAATGACAAGAAATCATTCCTTATTAGTTTGTAAAGAACTGTATAAATTTATGAACACTTTTAATGAAAAGTGTAGGAGTAATATGGTAACAACTCGAAAAAATAGACCGAAATAGACCTGGATTTAGGTTTTCTTTCCCTTAGTTCTACAAACTAAAATAGATTTCAGGACACATGAAATCATTTCTTATGTATTGTAGATTACTGTGTATTTTTTCCTATCAGAAATATGCTATAGTTACTGTAAAAGATGGTTACAAAGTTACTTAGTTTCGCCGTATTTTAGGAAGGAACAGCCTTAACTCAAGGAATAAGATTTTTATTATAAACTTTGGACCCCCGTTTCACGTTTCGTTTCAGGGGGTGAATTTTGAAAAATCCATTCTTATGCACCCTTAGACCTCATAAGGAACCTACGCCTACGTACCTTTGGAATCTCTAGAGCAAGCGGTTTGGGCTCATGTGCGTTGATACATCAGTCAATCACTTTTGCCTTTTATGTACAACATTAATTTTTGTTTACCCTAAACCTGAAAAGTAAACTTTTATTATGGGACCAAACCTGAAATCGCGAAAAAAAATCAGCCGTTCAGTACATTTATGTTCGCATAATTCGACAGAATTTAGGGAACAGCTGATTTTTTTTTCGCGATTTCAGATTTGGTCCCATAGTAAAAGTTGTTCATAATGATGAGTAAGTACAATGACCCCCTAAGAGGTTTTGCGCATTTAACGTTACACGTTGTATAGATTCGTTCGTGATTCATTCGTTTTTGTTTATTTGTACTTATCATTTTGAACAACTTTTACTATGGGACCAAACCTGAAATCGCGAAAAAAAATCTGCTGTTCAGTACATTTTGACGAGTTTGATGTAGATAAATGTACTGAACAGCTGATTTTTTTTTTCGCGATTTCAGGTTTGGTCCCATAGTAAAAGTTGTTCAAAATGATGAGTACAATGACCCCTTAAGAGCTTTAGTATAAACAAAAAATAATGTTGTATATACTTATAGATATATGAAGGACATTTTTATTTTACATAGTTTGTTCTTGTCGCAGAAATGTGATGATGTATCGGTGTTACATTAGAAGTTTTCTACATAATGTACTTATTTATATCTATCTAGGTATATCTTTTTTTTATTGCTTACTGGGCTGCCTGCTCTTGACCTCGATCACGCTTGATGGAAAGCGATGGGTGATGATATCACATAAAAAATACCTACTTTATGCTTTTTTAGGGTTCCGTACCTCAAAACGAAAAAACGGAACCCTTATAGGATCACTTCGTTGTCCGTCTGTCTGTCAGTCTGTCAAGACAAGGCTCTTTTTCTCAGGAGCGCGTGGAGGTATCAATTTGAAATTAATATTAAATACGTCCCTTGGAGCTCTAAAAAAATCAGGCTTCTAAGTCAACGCAATAAAAAAATACGGCCATTTATGCGATACATTTTAATACTCGTAAGTAAATCAAAACCCTGGTACTTACCGTTGACGTAGAATCATGAAATTTGGCAAAAAGTAAGGTCTCACAGCACAAGAAAAGGACAAAGTCCGATAAAGTTAATTTGTAATTTTATCACATAAGTACTTAAAAAATGTTTTTTTTAGGATTACACACAATGCAGTTGAATAATTGACCGAGACGTATATCAATGTATGGAGAACATGTTTTTCAAGTACAATGTTAAGTTTGTTTTTGGGAATTCTTTTCAACTACGGCACCCTTGCGTGGTCCAACACGAACTTGGCTGGTTTTTTTTATCTCATCATAACTTTCTTTCATAAAAATCATATTGAGCAGTGAGTGACTTCAAAATCCAGTCTAGCCAACCCTATATGAGTAACGTATGAAGGTGTAATTTATGTCTTTGAATTTATATAAAAGCGACTCGTGTTTGAAGAGGAGCAAATAAATTAATTATACCGGGTGAAATTGAATAGATGCGACAAAATTTAAGGGGGTGTTCTACGCATCAATATGAACAACTTTTACTATGGGACCAAACCTGAAATCGCGAAAAAAAAATCAGCTGTTCAGTACATTTAATGTTCGCATAATTCGTCAAAATGTACTGAACAGCTGATTTTTTTTCGCGATTTCAGGTTTGGTCCCATAGTAAAAGTTGTTCATATTGATGCGTAGAACACCCCCTTAAATTTTGTCGCATCTATTCAATTTCACCCTGTAGAATGAATGACCTTTGATTGGAGCTAAACTAACTTCGTTACTTGTGGGTGGATTCCCGGGGGGCTCGAATTAAACATGATAAGGCAAAGTATACCATAAAAGGTTGTACTTAAGTTGGAGTTTCATAAAAACTTAAGAGCCACATGCATAGACTATGGGATGGGCACGTAAAACCTTTCTGGTTAGTAGAAAGATTTTATAAATAGAACTTACGGAGATATAAGATGTGCAAGTGGAGCCACCTATGTGTCATGGTTTTGTGGTGCATACTTTATAAGTTGTGTAAATTATTTTAGTAAATAAATAAATAAATAGGTAACAACATTATAACCACATTTTTTTTTTTTTTTTTTTATTATTATTTAACGTTTACACAAAATAATACAGGATTATTCATATGAAATAGCAACCAAAAACCACTAAGGTTTAAACTTGTGCTATCATGAGTCAATATCGAACTATACAATGATCCATTTCGTTATGGTCGATACAATTAATAGGTACTATACATATTTAGGTCTTTTTAGAATTTCAATCATTCCTACATAATACTTAAGTATATACACAATTTGCTACTGCATGAGTTAGCACTTTATTGGACCAAAATACTTGACAATCAGACCAGACGCAGGCAGGCGGGGCCGAACTTCGAAGACATTATTTTATTGATCGCTTTCTAAATATAAAACCTGTGAAACAGGATCGTTTAAAGGAACTGTGCCTATACGGAAAAACGTACGTCTACTTAAATTAACTTAATCGCCAAATTCATCTCACAGGCAGATTGTTTATTGAAAGATATGAGAACAGACATGACCTATTACAGACGATAGTTCTAGGTCATGACTTCTAAACAAACTATACACACCGTCATATCAGCTAACCTTGAGGTTTTTGTAAAAAGAGTCCAAATAAGAATACCACAAAATATAATCCTCTTCTAAATGGGTCAGCAGAACTGTTGTGGACTGAATATTAGGTGGTGATGAAATAATAGATTCATCCAGGTTCTTCGATTTTATTCTCGTAATTCACTGGTTTCACTGTTGGAGGAGGAGCCTGGCGCTAATGACGACAGCACCTATCAGATGGCTAATTCTCGTACCTAAAAATAAATTCAAGTCGAAATCTCATGCCATCGACAATCATCAAATGTCAGAAATGTAGGTAAACTGAGAGGTAAACGATATACAATTTTTGACAGATTATGACGAGACGACGACGACGATTTAGATGAGATTGCGAACGTTGTTATACGGGAATTGCCCCTCTGGCTTGTAGGACCAGCTGGATTCACTGGCACAGTACTAAGCTAAGCAGTGTGACGCATTACTACCATTTTAAATGTGAAAGTTTCTATGTTTGTTACACAAATCACGTTTTAACGGCTGGACGAATTTGGATGAAAGGCACAATATGCCTAAAGGTAGACTGCACAGAAATCTAAATACCTATTATTTAGATTTCTGTGGTAGACTAACCTGGATTAATATCAGGACACATTTTATCCGTTTTTAATGCTTTGTATGAAGAAGTTACTGGTTCTTGTAACTTTAAAGAAACCGTGGAGAACACACTTAAAAAATGTCATGTATTTAATCAAATCTCAAATAATTATTCCCCATCTTGCTGTCCTAAAAATAGTAATGAACACTCTAATTAATGAATTGTGAACCTCAAATAACTCCTATTTTGATGTCGTAAAAATACTGAATAGCTGCGACTGCGAGCAACTTGGATGTAGCGCTTGCCGGCCGCTGGCGGGTCACATTTCTAACATAACCTAACCCGTCCTAACATAACCTAACCTAAATACGTCGGGGTAAAAAAAATCATTGGAGAAAGAAATATTGATTGCAATTAAATTGACTTACCTTATTGGTAACGAAGCCGAAGCTGCTCAGTCGAGGGTTTGAGAAGAAGATCCAGAACTGAGTGAGGTCTTCATCAGCGCCGTCATATCGGACTAGAAGACGACCGCCGACGTTCTCACATACCTGGGGAAAGACGTTTCTGTAAGAACCTTGCATGAAAACAACTTCCGCGAGTGACAATAGGTAGGTACTTGTACGGTGTAACGCGCCTGACGTACTTCGCACTTCTTGGACACTGATTTGAATGAAACAACATCGCGCCAAATGGCGTGATGTACAACATTTGATCGCGAGTGTCGATTCTTCAATCCTGTAGGAACTAGAGACCATTCATTCTCGGGACAAGCCATAAACTTATTTTTTAACGGAATCATCGATACGCCGAAGAAGAAGAAGAAGAAGAAGAAGAACTGATAGAACTGTCTTTTAGGAGGCTTAAAATATAAAGATATTTTTCTTGCTTTGCTTGAATTATCCGGGTATATAAGTAGGTACTTAATACAAACCCGGGTTTCCAGAAAGCTAGTTTATTGGCCTGGGAATCATTTGAAACCCCGAAACAACCTACAGATCACTAAACTTATTACCCAGTAGAAATGACGCATAGCCGTTACTTTAAAGTGCTTGTACGTCATAAATGGAGCAGTGGAGGATGTAGGTACCTATTATGTTATCGCGCCCCGTAACAAGGGCCTTTTAACATGACTTGCCCAATGTAATGTAGTGTACTGGTACACAAGTAAATTACATCGCATCACTGCCTAAATCATGCCCTGACGCTCCTGGAAGTTTCCGGAGGCTAGAACAGAGATTCTTTCGTTCTCAATCTGCCTAGCCCTTTCCCAAATATGTCGGGGTAGGCTTCCAGTCTAACCAGATGCAGCTGAATACCAGTATTTTACATGGAGCCACTGCCTATCTGACTTCCACAATCCAGTAACCACACTGTTTTGCAAAAAAAACGGGCGGTTTGGATTTTTCTACATTATTGGTAATCATTTAGTTCTAAAGAGGTTTTAATAGCCGAACTATGTTACTGGCACTTAATAAAGAGTCTGGGTATGAAAAAAAAAAGTTAATTTCAAATTCGAAACTGTTGTTTTTAAAAATAATAATCCCTTTTTCAGTTTATGACTTCTTACTTACTATTCGCGGGTTTGCGGTTAAAACGTTATCAGGCAACTAAAACTAACTTCTCGTTATTTTTATTAGAATAATTTATGTTTCTCGCATAATCCTGCCTTATTGTGACTTAAAACAGATATCTTTGTGTCGATTGTAATGGCAGAAAAAGCAATAAGAGCTAGTAAAATTATAGCGCTGCTGGAAGTGGGGTGTGGCCAATGTTACGGCTCATAACTGTTAAATATGAGTCGTTCAACCGTCCAAAGAACCTGAACTCGATACCAAGAGACAGGTTCCGTTCAAAGAAGGCAAGGTTCTGGGAGAAGACGTTGCACACAACTACGAGACGACCGCTTTTTAGTGACTCAGGCGCTGAGGAACCGCAAATTCAGTTACATAGACCTCAAAAGAAACCTTGAAGGGGTACGAGGAGCACAAGTTAGCCTATGGACAGTGAGGAGGAGGCTTTTAGCGGTTGATATACGCAGTCGTCGACCAGCGGCGGCCCCCAAGTTACTCCGTGAGCACCGGATTGCTCGACTGAGGTTCACTAGAAATTGTCTATCTTGGACACTAGGTAACTGGAGTAGCGTACTCTTCTCCGATGAGGCTCGAATTTGTCTGAATGGTGAGGACCGACGTCGGCGATCGTTACGACGACCAGGGAAACGCTATGCCGACGTGTGTTTTGAAGAAATCACCCCTTATGGTGGAAGGTCCGTTATGTTTTGGGCGGGTGTAACTTCCAGCTATCGTACCGAGATAGTGTTCATTGGAAATGGCTCACTAAATGCGCAAAGGTACATAACAGGAATACTTTGTCAACATGCACAGCCCGCACTGACTGTAATTGGTGAAGATGCCATTTGCATGGACGATAATGCTCGGGACCATCGTTCTGGCGACGTAGATGCTTACATGCAAGAGGTCGGTATTCGTCGTCTGGATTGGCTAGCGCGGAGCCCCGACCTTAACCCCATTGAGCACGTCTGGGACCTCCTAAAAAAGGCAAGTACGATCTGTCCAACCCCTTCCACAAAACATCAGGGAGCTTAAACGTGTGATTTTGGCTGAGTGGGAACACATTCCACAGGACACCATCAAAATCCTGGTGGAATGCATGCCAAGACGATTACGTGCCGTAATCGCTGCAAGGGGAGGTCATACTCGTTATTAATTTTTATTTTTTTAACGTCTTTTTTTATTAAAATACCATAAACATACTCGTAGTCTTCATTTAATTATACCCTAAAAATTTCCATTTTAACACGACTCTCTGTTTACATTGACTAAAACACCGATTCCAGGATTTAAGGGTTAAAAACTATATTCCCAATGATAATAAGAAATTTCTAGTCATTTAAGCTAATGAAATACTAAAAATATTTGTAACGGGTGATTCATTTAGAGGTACTTTTTTCATAATTAAAAGAAAAGTGAAAACACAAATTTTATCTGATTATCTTTATTATCATACAAAAGAACCATTCATGACATTTATTTTTTAAAGATTATTTCTTTAAAATGTTGGCGATAACTGCGGCTAACATGGTCCGTTCTGAAGTTCCAATTGCGAGAAAAATTCGGTGCACAGTTAATTTTTCGCTTCGGACCGTTGAATTGGCAGCCTAGATCGTGTGATATCTCACCTCTAGACTTTTCCTTTGGGGCTATGTAAAGTCCAAAGTCTACATGGATAACTCGGGTATGATTGAGGAATAGAAAGCCAACATTACTCGCGATATTCGCCAAATACCACTCGAAATGCTCGGACGCGTCTAGAAAATTGGGACTTCAGAACGGACCATGTTAGCCGCAGTTATCGCCAACATTTTAAAGAAATAATCTTTAAAAAATACATGTCATGAATGGTTCTTTTGTATGATAATAAAGATAATCAGATAAAATTTGTGTTTTCACTTTTCTTTTAATTATGAAAAAAGTACCTCTAAATGAATCACCCATTATTATCCATATAAAAGCCAATGACTGTAAGGTGCCCGTTTTTTTTTGCAAAGGAGTTTAGTTAATACGATACCCCTTGGTAAGACTGGTAGTCAAGACTTTCGGGCGTCTAACGACCCGTAACGACTGTCAAAGATCCACAAATGACAGCCGGCACCAACGGCTTAACGTGCTTTCCGAGGCACGGAGGAGTCTCGATATGTAAAGATGTCACCCATCCACGGACCAACCCCGGCAAGCATAGCTTTACCTGATAGATCGACACGTGCTGCTGTTATTACTTAGCCACGAGATTCTTTCGTTCTATCATCAACAATTCGCAGTGTTTAGTTCGCAGTTTGATAATCATAATATCAAAATACTCTTAGTTAAGCAGTAGAGGTTCCCGTTTGATAATTCCTTCGTGGCCTTTAGCACCACCCACACACCGTGAGAGATAGGGCAATCTATTCATATCCGCTACGAAGATGTCCTTTTCAAAACTTTGCTTCAGGCGTAGTATTATTTATTATCTACGCTTCAGGGTAGGAAAATCATTTCGCATTCACTAAGTATTCCTGAGAAGTTTGATTCAAGTTTCGTAAAAGGATTCGTAAAATTTCAGCTTCGAGAAAACTCTTCTAACAAAACAAAGCCTGGCTTCAAAATAAAATATATCGATTTCCGTAAGTAGGTGGTTCGTATATTCTATGAATGAGTATTGGTAACTTGCTGCTCGTGCACGTAAGTAGGTGGTTCGTATATTCTATGAATGAGTATTGGTAACTTGCTGCTCGTGCACGTAAGTAGGTGGTTCGTATATTCTATGAATGAGTATTGGTAACTTGCTGCTCGTGCACGTAAGTAGGTGGTTCGTATATTCTATGAATGAGTATTGGTAACTTGCTGCTCGTGCACGTAAGTAGGTGGTTCGTATATTCTATGAATGAGTATTGGTAACTTGCTGCTCGTGCACGTAAGTAGGTGGTTCGTATATTCTATGAATGAGTATTGGTAACTTGCTGCTCGTGCACGTGTGTAAAAATTTCCGACTTTTATTTAAAATGAAAAATATTCTACGCTGGTATTATATTCTTTATTTCAAGCTGTAGGCTGCTATAATACTACTTAGGAAACCGTACCTACTCATAGCGCGGATTTCCTCATTTCCGCATGCATATTACATAATGATGTCTGTATTTCAAAAATGTATTTATTTTTATTTCTTCAGGATATCAAACAATTGCGTACTAATGGTTAATATTTAGGTACAGATATTTTATAGAACATTTAAGTAATCACGCAACCAGCATCATTATCCACAAATTAATATTTTTCCGGATTGCGCAGTGCGCTGGCAGTTGTGGGTTTTATGCCCGCCGCTGATTTTTTTTTTCCGTTGCAAACACCAAAATCTTGTTACGCGGATTTTACATGAGCCCCGCCGCTTTGGGAAAATATCGCATCATTTGTTTTGGGCCTAAAAACCTAAAATGTACTTATGCCTTAAGAGGATATATCGAAGCGTGGTTTAGCTCGGTGTGTAAGTGAAATGGCGTTATGGCCAATTATATTAGCATTGGTTATGGCTGTCTAGTTTGACGTGCGAAATAGAAGATTCTCACGCGCACCGGAATTTAAACGCGCTTCGTAGATATTAAACTGTAACAAATCTACGGGCCTAGAGAAACAAAAGAGGCTAAAGAATTAAATTTGATTTTTTTTTAGTTTCCGATAGTTTTTCTGAAAGTCTGGAAACAAGCCAGTCAGCATGGAAACAAAAATATTTCAAATCTAATTCTTTAGCCTCTTTTCTTTCTCTAGGCCCGCAGATTTGTTACAGTTTCAGTAACCAAAAGTTACTGCAACTACTAAGGTTTATAACAATTTTTTTTAGCTTAGTAAGTTCTTAACATATTTAAATAAGTACCTTCGATTTAAAGCAAATTTTACTGCACAATAAGGAATTGTTTACGTACAAAACAAAAAATTGACGGTAAGTACCTACTAGTTACTTTAGATTTTTTTTCTATCGAAAAATTTCGAGTAATCATCATGTTTCAGTCTTAGTACATATACAGCAGTAGACAATATAGTCAAATAACACGTAGGGAAAATCCAAATGATTTAACCACATACATTTGGTTTTATAGGAATTTTAAAAACACAAAATTATCTATTGTATCCCCTTAATAACAAGTGCTATACTTAGCACTGCAGTGACTGATTGCAGTGCTTACGCGTGCTTAGTGAGTGAGCGAGACTTGTAATAACTACGATAAGGGACTTATGTTTGATATTTGAACTATTGGACATAAGTACCTAAGTAGGTACTTCAATCTTATTATTTTTCCTAGTATTCCCATTAGAGTTAAGTCATTATAAAACTATATAATTGTGCCACAGGTTTTGCATCATAAATCATTTAAACAATGAAATAGTATAATAAGGATAGTCAAGCTTGGTAGTCTTAAGCAGAATAACCCTATTGTTGAAATTGAAAATACATATCTGACACAATCACTATAGTGCTATATTCCTGTGAAAACAGTAATGCTATCTTACCGTAGCAATCCAGTATCTGTAAGGATCAAGAATATTCTGCACCTCCACTTTCATTCCAACTTTGATTCTATCTATAGGGGACAATCCCTTATTATTTAAAGCCTCTATGGACACCGACTGACCATCTAACAAGGCCTTTTTCATAATTTCTATGATTGTATCTCCATACTTCTCATTAATCTCATCTGGAGGTTCTATAAGCTCGTCATATTTCCCACACCAGCCTAATGGGTGGACCTTTGTAGTGGATATGTCGCACCAGAAGTCATTGTCTGCACCGATGAACTTAATCCGGAGGAGGTGTCCGCAGACCATGGTGATCTCTGATATCCAGTAGATGTCCGGGTTGTTCTTGTGACACACTTCCAGCAGCATACCCTGCTTGATGCCATTGTAGAGACTAGTTTCCACCTGAGACAACAGAAATGCTTTTAAAATTTTAAAAAGCCCTGATTTTAGAGTACTGTCACATATGTAAGAATAGACAGGAGAAGATTTCTCTAGAATATATCTGGATGGGGTAAATAGAAATTAGTAGGTACTTAAATTAATTGGAACAAAGAATAAATTGGTGTCAATCCTCATAGACATCCTCATAGGTGGAAAGACAAAACATGCAAAAGAAATTCCATGGAAGTTATGGAATACTAAAATATACTTAATAAGATTCTTATATGGATGTTATTGGATACTAAAATATAATAAGATTATCCAATTACAGTTGCCCACAAACAAGTATGTGGGATATTATTTTATAATCAACCATTTTTTTTTTTTTTCAAGAAAGTTTAAATGGTGTTTTCAGGGTCAGATAAATTAGCACAGACCTGAGACCTTGGCCTTCAGTTATGTATGTAGATATGATGAAGACAGCAGTTACACGGTTTCATCAATAAAAATATTCTTATGTTACTTAATATTTTTTTATTTAATATTTTGTAAGTAAGACCAATAGAGCTTTTTTTAAAATTAGGTAAGTATTTGTATATGATTGCATTAAAATTTCAAATAACTTGTTATTAGTTAAAACTGCAATTAAATTGATGTCAACAATCTCACACATAGGTAATTGACAAAAATATATGTATTTATATGAGCCAGTCCCTCCAATGGACAACCACACATTGTTAACTGTAAATTGTTACTTTTTCCTTGAATTTAATTTGATTCTAAAAATAAATTGAGACAGCATTTTGATATTTTCTTGACTACTTGCTATATTTTACATCAAAGAGTTGTTTTATTATGTACATGTAATAATAAATTAATGAGGAAATCACTTTGGGGACTAGGTAGTTCATGACCATATGGTTTCTTATTGGTTTAATGTTTTAGGTACCACATTAAACTTTATTATTTTATGTACCAGGATAACATCTTTTTTACCCATGAGATGCATTAATATCTGAACAAAACAACAGTAAAAATATTCATGGTTTATAAATAGAAATAAATTAAGATGGTAGGTAGGTAGGTACACTTCATTTTTATATTTTCCTGCAAAAATGTAGTCTGTTTTTCAATTTCAATCAAGGTTTTCTCAACAAAATGAGGTGGGGAGACCGTAGTATTATTTCTAAACAATAGTAAAACAACTAAGTAAATAAAAGAACAACCAAAAAAAATTATACAACATGTAAGAATTAATTTTGAAACTTACATGAGAAAATAATTCTTCAGGAACAGCGACATTTTTATTCACTTCCAAATAATTATTCCAGTCGAAGTCTGCCATAATTTTTTGTTTATTTTTAAGTTAGAAGTCATAAAATTAAAATAATTATCGCAAAACAAGTTAATCGAACGGTCGAACTTGTTACGAATTTCAGAAATTCATTCTGTTTCATCTACATTTCAAAGTATGATGCATCTGTCTCATTTATTCGATACATTGTTTATTGTTGTCTCTTTCTTATGGCTTTTCATTACAGAAAGTATTATTATTGGATAGAAATAACAAATAACTGTTAGAAGAAATAAATCATCACAATTTAAAGAAAAAAAAATTGAATATTACAAAACAATTAATCAATACTCAGCAAAATATTAAATGAGATTTATTTAGTGATAGTCAACACAACTCTAACACTTTAAATAATCGGATAATTTAAATAAAATATACAACATAAAACGAAACGTAAAATTGAATATTTCAAAACTGACAGACGGCAGTTTAGTGGACAGTGAGTCTCTAGAGTTGCGACTTCTGCTTGATTCACTTATAACGAATACGGAAGCTAACGCAACAAACGGATTACATAGCGGTAACGGTTTGGTATCAGGTTTTCTTGTCATAGGTTTTTATTTTTATTCTTTTATTTATCTTGTAAATAGATTCCTTTCTATATTGTGAATGTGAGAACGTTGTAAGCCTACTTAGTAGACTGTAGATTTGTTGACTATTTTCTATTTTGTTAAGTACATGTTGAAAGGGCTAAACTGTCCTCCTCCCATACCTGTTAATACTGTTATTTGAAAATATTGTAAAAGATTTTTAAAAGAGTAACAGTGGAGTTTCTTGCTGACTCATCTCCACAGAAAACGACCAATTGGAACTGTGCACCTAGCTTCTGACGTTTCATAAGTGCCCATGTAGGTTTATGTGAAATAAAACATTTTGATTTGGAATCATCGAACACGTCGGAACGTAACATCAGCCGCGGAACTTCGGTTTCAGTTTCGGTTCAGAAAACGACCAATTGGAACTGTGCACCTAGCTTCTGACGTTTCATAAGTGCCCATGTAGGTTTATGTGAAATAAAACATTTTGATTTGGAATCATCGAACACGTCGGAAAGTAACATCAGCCGCGGAACTTCGGTCGCGTAACTTCGGCATAGTGTGTTTAGACACTAAGACGCTGTTCTTTAGATTTACGCGACCATCACCAGTTCACATGAATAATAGGATAGGACCTATCCGAACATTCATGCGAACTGGCTGTTTAGGATATCGGGTATCTAAAAGCATGCATTAACCCCTCAAGTGTCGAATGCACCCCATGTGTGCATAAGAAAAACCCTTTTTTTGTTCGGTACATAAGCTTATATCACATATACAATAAATGTAAAAAAACATCATCCGATGGAAAACCAATCAAATCATTAGTTGTGAACTTATGGAGTTCGCAGCTAACCTCCCCTCCCCCCCCGCGTGTCAAATGCACCCCAAGTGTGCAAAAGGACAAAACTTTACATAATAGGTATATAAGCTTAGATCACGTATATATAAACGTAAAAAAACATCATCCGATGGAAAACATATCATTATCAGTAGTTGTGAACCTATGGGGTTCACAACTAACCCCCAACCCTCCCCACTCGCTGGGGTTTTGGGTCTAAAATCAGCCAAACTCAGACACTTGAGGGGTTAATAAAAACTCTTCCTTCATGTTACGATAATTTGTTGAAGTTAAAAAATTGATTTATGTTTTACTTCTAAGAATAGACAATAATGTCACTTGAAGGTACTTAGGCTCAAAACTTTTCAGCCTCCCTGGTAACAAAAGGGTATTAAATAAAGGTCATTTACTTTATCAACTAATTTAATTTTGGGTTTCTAACGTAAATATTTACGTTCGTATTCGTAACCTAAAAAAATACTACATTTTATTTTAAATTTAAAAAACATACGCGTTTTCGCCAAAAAGAAGTGTTGTGAAGCGTTCAGAGTAGCCTCACATTCTTTCTTGCGAGTTGGCACGTTTCTAAACCCAACCCAAATTAGCTACTCCATACATTTCAGTTCGCATAACTTGACAACATGCAGGCTCCACAGTAAACGTTTTTCAATGATGAATACTGTTGACAGCACGTTGGTGGTAACACTTTGATCTTGAGCTGGCTTGGCTTTACGGAGTTTCATAAGAATGTGAGACCAGCTGTGTAAGCTGGTCTCACATTCTCATCACCATCATCATCATCATAATCATGTTTTTCATTCTGATAATAATCTCATTTGAGTTATCGATGTTCTGGGCAACAGTAGAACGCATGTCAATGGTAACAAAGCCATACACTGGTTTTGTTACCATTGACATGCGTTCTACTGTTCAATGGCCCAGAACATCGATAACTCACAAAAGATTTTTTAGAATTTAATTAATAAAGAAAATGTTTTACAAACCGAATTAGATAGTACTGTTTGGAGTCAAATTAGTTCTCACACATAATCATGTTTTTAATCTTTTTGTTTTTAGTTTGCTGCGGCGCGGCGCAGCAATACTGAGATGGATTGGAGCAATGATATTATAAAGGAAAGATACGCTACGTTCATACTTAGCGGCGTTCAGATATATCGTTGCGTTGTTATTACAAATAATATACTTACAAGGTGTATAATAGTTTTCAACTACGACTGCGATAGGTAATATGGAACTTATGTTACAGAAGGAGATAGCTTGGCATTTTAGATATATTACTGTCTCGCCGACACGCTTTGTTTCGCTGTTATCAGCCGACTAAATCAAAATACAACAATTGTCTGAATTTGTCTGCAATAATTTACGCGCGCTAGTGCCATATTTACCTCTTTATTTATATAACGGGACGCTAGAACCCGGTGCGTACAGGCCCCTTTAGGGATATTCAGTTATTTGAGTAAATGTCTAAGTAAACATTTTGATGGGGTTAGCTTGCAATTTTATATACAGCTCTTTTTTTCATTTGTTTCAGAGTTGGGAAGCCACTTTGCAAGAAATTAATAAAAGGCAGAATTATATTATAACGCGTCAAACTAATATAACGTTTTTCCCAGCGAATAATCGTCACTACTCTAATCTGTGACAGTTCCAGAACATTTTATTCTATACGGTATAGGAAATGATATAATAGTATTATCTCTTTTCATCTCATGAGTATCGTTCGGTGTGTAAAAGAGCAACTACATGACGGTAGTTTGAACGATTTTGAAGTTTGCAATATTCGATTCTCCTTGACGCTTGCGATGCTGTCATCCGTCTGTCATTTTGCAATGACTTCAACAACGGCAGCGTTACGCAGAAACGTCATTTATTTTGTTATCTTTTGATCCAATTTATCTGACAACAATAGAATTTCCAGATGGTATTGAAATTCGAGTACACAGGTTTACCAAGTTTTTAGTGAAGTGTCAGTGCATTTTGTGTATTTGTGGAACTTTAATTATGTAAATACTTTCTCTTTAATCGCCTGACTGCCCGTGTTGCGACATCGAAAATGAGTGCTTTTACAAACATAGTGCCATCATATTCTTTAGTTTCAAACAGCTCGAACGGTACCGATGATGAAGGTTGTATGTTGGTGAACACTACGCAAAATGTGATAATAACAGGTGCGTACAACGGTATTCCACAAACTTTAATACTCAACTTGGTGTCGTGGACATTGCTCATCGCATTGTTCACTGTGCTGCGGCGGACGGCATGGAATTATGGCCGAATGGCGCTCGTGCAGCGCACAAAGAGTCGGTGGACCAACTTGTTCTACCGTGGCGGTGATGGCGATGCCTTAGTCAACAGGAGACGCAGCGCCGATGACGTACACAACATAGACGAAGGGTTCTTTACGTGGCTGCCAGCTGTATTCCGTCTGACCCGCGAGCAGGTGCTAGCCAAGTGCGGCCCTGATGCTGTCCACTACCTCTCCTTCCAAAGACATGCAATAACATTGATGTTCATTGTGACGCTAGTATCTATTGGTGTGATACTGCCTATAAACTTCCAAGGCACTAATTTAAATGTTGATTCCAGCACGTTTAGTAGAACTACTTTGTCAAACCTTAATGGAAGATCAAGCTGGCTGTGGGTGCATACTCTGATAAGCATTGCCTTCTTACCAATATCTGTGTTGATAATGAGGAGGTGCACTGGACGTAAACCAGCGCCAACATCCATGACTGGCACTATTATGATCACTAACATATCAAAAGCTGACAGAAATGAATCTACCATAAAAGCTTATTTTGCCCACAACTTCCCTCACATTCAAATAGTGGATCTCCGCCTCGCCTACAACATAAACATGTTAAATGAAGTTCAAGAGAAGAAAGATATGGTGACTGAAGCACTCATTTACACTGACTGTTACTTCAAGAAGTCCGGGAAGCGTATTACGGTGAAGCCATCATGGTGTGGTCCTGAACTTGATGCCCTGGAGTATTACACGAATGAAGAGAAGAGGTTGAAAGATGAAGCAAAGAGATGTCGAGCAATGGTACTCAATGATCCTCTAGGCATTGCGTTCTTGACTTTACCATCTTACCAGCTGGCTGAACATGTCATTAGTAACTTTAATCTGCATAAGGGCTGGGTTTTGTCTCATGCAACAAATCCCTCTGACATTATTTGGGACAATCTCAGTGGGCAACCTGGTGTATGGTACCTCAAGGCTATTGTTGTCAACTTTTTCTTATTTATTGTTCTATTCTTCTTAACAACCCCTGCAATTATTGTCAATCTTTTTAATACATTTGTAGCTAAACCAGATTCTCTAGGAAAAATTAGTACTGTGATCTTTGAATTCCTCCCTACACTGCTTCTTTGGACCATGGCTGCAGTCATGCCTGCCATTGTAGCATTCTCTGATAAGTTCCTCTCTCATTGGACCAAGTCACAGCAGAACTACTCTGTTATGACCAAAACTGTATCTTTCTTATTGTTAATGACTCTAATCCTACCTTCTTTGGGTCTTGCTAGTGCTGAAGCATTTCTCAGATGGACAATAGATCACGACAATAACATGCGTTGGGATTGTGTATTTTTGCCTGATAAAGGCGCATTCTTCATCAATTACGTCATCACCTCTGGCCTAATCGGTACGGCGTTGGAACTGATCCGCTTCCCGGAACTGTTCCTCTACGTGTGGTACTTGCTGCAGTCAAAATCAAAGGCGGAGAAGAGCTATGTAAAGCGAGCCATTCTTTACGAGTTTCCATTCGGAGTTCATTATGCTTGGAGCATAGCAATTTTCTCGATAACGATGGTTTATAGCCTCGCTTGTCCGTTGATTTCGCCGTTCGGCTTGATGTACATGATGCTTAAACATGTGGGCGATAAACATAATCTGTTTTTCGCTTACGGTCCGAGCGACATGAGCGGCGTCGGCGGTGGTAGGATCCATGCGACCGCTGTCAGACTTATTCGAGTTTCGGTCCTACTGCTACTCGTTAACATGGCCGCTTGGGCTGGTCTAAGGGCAGGGTTCGAAGCTAGAACCATTATTCTGATCATGGCGTCGATAGTTGCTTTCGGGACGTTTTTGTTGCTAAGTCCGTTCCCGAGCTGCACGCCTCCGGCTCCACTGCAGGAGGAGTCTAGTATTCGATTCCCGGAGTACGTGGCGCCCGCGCTGACGAAGCCTATTGATTCCGTTCCTAGTTCAACTCCTACGACCCCGGATTACGGGGCCTCATCACCTGTAACGACGCACTCTTATAGCCCCGGTCCAATAAATATATAATTAGCGAATTTCTCCTTATCAAGTAATTGCCTTAACTTGCGGTCCGCTCATATCTCAGAGATAAACGATATATGTGATTGGGTATCGTTTTTTGCGATAGAGGAGAGGATTAGAATTTTGTATCAATGTAAATAACCAGTGCAATATTTTTATATATGTATTGAAGTACTTAGTTATAGAGGTTCGGTCGCCTGGAATCTTATGTTCGGATCTTAGTTTTAGTTTTCATGATTTTGTTTTGTTAACTAAAGTTAAGTAGTCCATTGACCCACAAGCGATTATGATAAATATTTTACCTTTTACTGCTTTACACGAATCACTTTTAACAAAAATGTTTTTTTTTTAAATTGTGAATAATGGTTTTACTGGTAGAACACGCATTCACACACACTGTATTGTTGTTAGGTTTAGACACTTTAGACTAGAGTAATTATTGGATTTAATGTGATTTCAGGATCATATTTTGGTCCCATAAATAATTGGATATGCCTAGTAGAGGCAAAAGTACCTAGTGATTACGTGTTAGATTCGTCATAATCTTCTTCCGCTATGCCTAAGACAACACTACAGAACTCAGAACATAAGGTGTCAGAACAGAACTGTCTTAATTTTGTGATTGTTTTATGGCTGTCATTTTTATATTCCCTAATTCTTAGTAACTTAATAGACGTTAATTATGCTTTATTTTTTGTACATAATGTATCGAGATATTTCGTGTTAATATTTAGGTAAATAACATCCTCATTGTCAAATAAACACTGAAGTAACTCCTATTTGTGATTTTCCTGTAACACACTGCCCTGAAATACCTAGAATACCTACATCAGTAACAATCCCAAGAATCAAATAGGTATGCGTCTGTTGTTATACATTTTTATGCATTGCTTTATCGAAATTGTTGTACTTAATTGCATATTAAGACACTTGCGAAAACAATTTTTATAGATGTAATTTTGTTCCATGTCTGCATTTCGAAACTAGATGGGTAAACTAGTTGATTATGCGCATACAAATGATAACTCGAGAGTTTTGCTACTTATCTATAAGTATATAAGTTCGGTAAGGAAAATGGAATAGAAACTTTCCCAATACCTACCATTTTCTTGGTAAGTAATAAAACTACAAAATGTTCGATTTTCCAAACGGCCGCGAAAATTAGAGCTTATCTAATTGGAATTCTTGCTGACGTAATTAGGTGCTTAAGATAGTTACAAAACTTATTATTTCAATGAATAGGTACTTGTCAGCTTTTGTTCGTCCATAGTTTCACTGTTTCGTATAAATATTGACTTAAGTATATTATTATAACATAACATTTAAAAGTCCTTGGACGCTGACAGCCGAAAGTTCACGACCGCATAGAATCGTGCCAAGAAAAACTTTAATTCCAC
Organism: Cosmia trapezina; assembly: GCA_905163495.3. Lineage (NCBI taxonomy): Eukaryota > Metazoa > Arthropoda > Insecta > Lepidoptera > Noctuidae > Cosmia > Cosmia trapezina. Next base: position 3,974,204 of record LR991021.1, read on the forward strand.
ACTTGGAAAATTCATTATAACAATGTGGAAAATACTCAAATTACCTATTTATTATTATTTATTTTATTGTAACATTTTACAAAGAAATCTTAAGCTAAGAACTATGTCCCGCAAAACCACCGCTAGACTTATTCATTAATTTTGTGTGTTGCTCGTGCTAGTTCTACGCGCATTAAAAAGCAGTAGGTACCTAATGAAGAAGTACGAGTTTATTACACTGATTTTGAAATAGCAACCGGTTTTTAGTCTACCAAGATTGAGCATGAGCACCAGTCCGTAATGCGATACAACGTGGACTCGAACACATTCGGTGTGTCAAGGTTTTTTTGGTCAAATCTTGTTCTTTCTAATTGCTTATGTATTTTCCTATTCGCACGTGTTTCAGCACTATTTCTTTACTTTAAGTGGTAAGGAAGGAACAGGTTCCCTTTTCCACTAGGTTTAGTTATAGTTTACCTTGGATGAGATATAATTAGCAGCGATGGCAGCTCAAGAATAAACGCAACTCAATACTACCGTTCTCGGCTTCAGATTGTCTCGTCATTCATGTACTACATAAATTATTGTAGTTGCTTGATTTATCTTCCAACTTATGATTGCAACTGATTCCCAAAATTCATCACATTGCCTCTTTGCGAAAAGCGTGACATATTTTCGGAAAATGTGTGTTTTATTATTATTCGATTGTAGATAGAGTATTTTTTAAACTCATTTAACGTAAAAACACATTAATTAACTTGTCATAATTTTTTAAAGTTTAAGTACATAACGCTTTCTGTAAAATTACATTTTTCAAGAACTCGTTTTTCTCGCAAAGATGGGACATTTATACTTAGTCTACTTCTTCTAAACGAAATGATGAATTTTGGGAATTAGCAGCTACGGCAGTTGACACAAAAGCTAAATAAATCGATTTTCTATCAGACTTGTCCGATAATAGTCCATAAATGGCCCATGATTGTGATCGTGCGTGACAGACACGTTTGACGGTTTGAATCAAAACAGGGGCTACTCATACCAAGTGCACGTGAACACATTACACATACTAATTGGCTGTATTGAAGCCTTGCGACTGTCATTAACGGTTCGTTGATGGTAACGATCCTCCGACATTAGTCGCGCTGTAAATGATCCAAATTACTTAAGACATTTGAACGGAACATTTGTTTGACAGTGCGTATATTAAAACCATTTAGTTCATAACTCTACCTACTCTTATTGTTCACTTTTCATTTGGTTTGTGGACCGTGTGAAGTATGAAATATCTTTATTTTCCTTGCCTATTTTCTAGAAAAGAAATCAGTGTGTCTGCTTATCGTAAGCACATATTGTTATTTAGATAGATAGATAAAACATTTATTCGGTGCACACACAGCACAACACACAAAAGCTAACTAGCTAGCTAGCTATGTGCTATTTAGCTGTGAACTATGAACCTGGGGTGTTCCTAATTGCGTAGGTAACACACTGTAGCAATAGCTTTGAATTTTGACAGTTCAACAATTTTCACTGCGTTATTTAGGTACCTACGTTGTTAGCAGACAAAATTTTCGAACATAAAATATGAAACAATGGATTAGTTAGCAATATCCTTTAAAATCATGATTAAAATTGTGATTGATAGTGATAGTGTGTCACGCAAAGGCTAATGACTGTTTTCACACTTTTCACATTACTGTGCGAATTAGACGAGCGAGTCTATTCATAGATCAGCATCGTTGTTTTATGTCATAAGTTTATTTTACAATACAAGGGCAAGTGATGAAGGGTCGCGGGTTGTCTGAAAGGGTTACCGCGGCCCTGGCATAGGCAACTGAAGGAACACGGGTGGGTTTTAGTCAGTAAAAGTATGACACGCCCTCCCGCTCCACCCAGAGCGGGAGAAGTTATTTGATGATTTCCCACCCTCAAAAAAAAAAAAAAAAAAAAAAAAAAAAAAAAAAAAAAAAAAAGGGAAAGTGATGAAACCTACATCCGTAAGGCAATATGGCTTCCTGAGTGACGTCACATAACAAAGAAAACTAGAGATTATTTTTCATTCGATCTAGCGATTTTCGCCTAATGATACGAACTAATCAGCTAATGGCGTTGGTATTATAGAAACCTAAACCAATAATAGAGATAAGTAGATTAGAACAAAATAAAGCAGTTTTAGGTAAAACGTATCACACGCATCTCCCGTCGCGCGCCAATTAGCAGACACAATAGAAATATTGTTAGCCGCACATGATGTGCAATCGACATTTTAAGAGATAAAGAGCTTTTGACTGAAAAAACTGCCTATTCAGTGACTAATGGCTTTAGGGATAGGCCGACGTGGCAGTATCGATCTGCGAGGTCGTGAACTCATGACCCTTTATAAACATAGGTAACAGGTAACCCAGTTAAAACACAGTGATATCTTGAGCTAATATTTTTCTGAACTGGCCACATACATAAGTCACTTCCGTATCACCAAGTCTAACTTACTAGCTGTCGCCCGCGTGCGTTTTAGAAATGATCCCACGGGAACATACTAGGTACCGGAAAAAAAGTATCCTATGTCCTATTCAATGGTCATGGTACTAACCCGTGTACCAAAAAGAAAGAAAGAAAATACGTTTATTTGCGGTAAACATGACGCAAAGAACAACAAAATAAAATAACTTTATAGAAAACAAGTTGGGGGAGAATATGCGTCACATCTACGCAAAACGGCCATCACTCAGCAGAATGCCGCGCGCGACCCCATGCGAGACGGAGCCCCAGCGCTGGTTTTCAGCGATAGCTGGCGTTGACGCGATGACGTCGACCGGTGCAGCATCCAAATCCACCAAAACCCAAACCAGACCCATCCAAATCCGTTCAGCTGTTTTTGCGTGAAAGAGTAGTTTATATTATTACTATTATTAGTTAGATATTTAACTACCACATCCTATGTTAAAATATGCGAACCGATAACACAATATAAATATTACATCATCAACTCATATGGCGTTTGTTTTTTGTTTTATCAATGAATGGTGTTATTTTATATCATGTGTGAGGGGCTCGTGGCTAAGTAATTACAGCCGCACAGGTCGATCCATCAGGTTAAGCTACCGCGCCTCGGAAAGCACGGTCCCGGCTGTCATTTGTGGATCTTTGACAGTCGTTGTGTGGCTGACACTGGCTTGGCCACCATCAGGCATTTTACTTTTGATAACACAAAGATTTAGTCGTTAATTAGTCGACAGTCGCCAAATAACAGAATTTGTCGGTCACTGGTTCAAAAGTTAGAAGGGGTCATTGGTGGCCGATCTGGAGAGAGTCTCCCCAGCTTGGCCACATTTATATCTCAAAAACTAGGCCACCTAGGGAAGATCTGTTTTCTCCCAAATTTAGTCGCTAATTAGTCGCAAGTTTTCGCTAAGTCACAGATTTAGTCGGGTCTTAGTTTAGAAGATATAATGAGTTCAATTTTTAAGTATAGTTCAAGAGCTAGATTAAAGAGTTTACGATAAAATCTTTGGCCGATCTGGAGAGAGGCTCCCCAGACTCTCTCCAGATCGGCCACCAATGACCCCTTATAACTTTTGAACCAGTGACCGACAAATTCTGATATTTCGCGACAAATTTGGACTAATTAACGACTAAACTTTGTGTTATCAAAAGTAAAATCCCTGATGGTGGCCAAGCCAGTGTCAGCCACACTCGTTACGGGTCTTCAGAAGCCCGAAAGTCTGACAACCAGTCTTACCAAGGCATATCGTATTACCCAATAACTGGGTTGTGGTGGTCAGGTTGGCAGTCGCTCCATTTAAAATACTGGTATTCAGCTGCATCCGGTTAGACTAGAAGCCGTCCCCAACATATTCGGAAAAGGCTAGGCAGATGATGATGATCTAAGTACCTACCAAGATTGTAGGTACTTAGATTAGCTTATAAAACTCCCAGGGCAATGGCATCAAAAATTGAAATACATATTCATCAAGCCAGAAATTCCATCAAACTCGATTGCCTATTTAAGAGGATACATCGAAGCGTGGTTTAGCTCGGTGTGTAAGTGAAATGACGTTATCCATGGCTGTCTAGTTTGACGCGCGAGATGACTCATGGGCACGCGGAACTAAACGCGCTTCGTTTAAATGTAGATTTGTGACAAAATGCTCAATTCATTCAATTTTTAGCTTACTAACATATATTTAAATTTCAAGCTTTTACTGCACAATATGGAACTGTTTAAACAGAAAAATAGACGTTGCTACTTTGGATTTCTTTTCGATAGAACAAAATTTCAAGTAGGTACCTACCTAATCATGTTTCGATTTTAGTACAGCAGTAGACACTAATATAGACAAACTAGCTGATGCTCGCAACTCCTGCGATCCAGGATGAAAAGTAGCCTATGACCTTCAACCCATGTACCAATTTGATCCAAATCCGTTCATCCGTTTTAGCGTGAAAGCGTGAAAATAAACAAACTCACTTTCGCATTTATAATATTAATTAGGTTATCCTTATCACCAACACATGAAAAATCCACATTTGGTTTTAAAGGAATTTTAAAAACACAAAATTTATCGATGTATCCCCTTAACGCATGGTTGGATTTTGGAATGACATTTAAAAGACGAGTTTTTGTCAACGGGTTTGGTTTTAAATTTGTATGTAAACTTGTTCTTCGTTACCTACTATTTATATTGATGTGGACACGGTAGAAATACATACTTACACATCTTTCATTTGTTCATGCAGCTAGGTACCTAGGTACGCTAGCAGCTGGAACTGAAACTGTCTCCAGGCTCCCTCAGACAGGCGCGACGCGACTCTATGAACAATTTATATAAAACCTTCATGGAATTTGTTCCAGGGCCGCAGGGCTTTTTTTTTTTTTTTTTTTTTTTGAGGGTGGGAAATCATCAAATAACTTCTCCCGCTCTGGGTGGAGCGGAAGGGCGTGTCAGACTTTTACTGACTAAAACCCACCCGTGTTCCTTCAGTTGCCTATGCCAGGGCCGCGGTAACCCCTTCAGACAACCCGCGACCCCAACGGCGGGCCGCAGGGCTTGGACTTTTAATTAGCTGCAGTAAAATGACACTTCTTATCTGTCATTTCGTTAAAGAAATGGCAGTAAAAGTGACAAGTCCGCCGAGCATAGAGTCGCGTCGCGCCTATCTGCGGGAGCCTTTAGTATAAATTCATGTCGTTGAATATAATGAACAAATTGGATTGTTTGCGTTTTGCGTTGTGGCAGTCTGGTAAAGCTAGCCGACAAAGGCGAGTTATTGAACTTGAGATTAGTGAATGTCTCAATAAATAGCCGCTCCACGACAGTCTACCAAATAAAATTATATTGCCTGTGCGCCCACTGGAATTTAGCGAAAGTAGATTTCCCACAAAGCGCATAAAAACGGTTTTTTGTCTTTTATTCATACATAACGGACTAATTGTAATATTTATTATCAAGTTCATGGAATTGATAGCAATTTCGCTAACGTGATCAACGAGACACGTTTATTTACCTGCCCCCAATGAGGTATTATAATACTAGGTATTATAGTACATACCTACTATATAACATCATTGCCTGCCCCAAAACGAATTACCTCATAACAGTTGAACAAACTTGGCTATTTGTCGCGATACGTAATCATTTCCTATCGAGTGCTTGTCTCGAAAATAGTCTGAACTGAAAGTAGGTACCTACTAAATGACGTTTCAGTAGTGCTATTCTGTAAACATCTCACCGTGATAACTTAGGTGAAGTGAACGTGAAGTGAGCCCTCATTCCACCTGCAGTGCGATTCTGTAACCATCTCACCGTGAAAACTTAGGTGAAGTGAGCGTGGAGTGAGCTGTCAATAGTGTCAATTCCTAGCAAAAACAAACTCACTTCACCTAAGTTTTCACGGTGAGATTTTTACAGAATCGAGCGGCAGCAGTGCGATTCTGTAACCATCTCTCACCGTGAAAACTTAGGTGAAGTGAGCGTGGAGTGAGCTGTCAGTGTCATTCCACCTATAGCTAGGGATGGACCAAGCACATTTTTACAGTCATAATCGAGATTTTTATAATATTTTTATGCTATTGTAGTGATCATTTTATATTATTTCAAAGCTAGTATTTAAGTGTCTAAACAATACTATTTAAAGGGTTTTTAAATAAAATTGCAAAACAGAAATTGAGTTTTGTCTGAATTTCTATTTGACTATTTTATTTTAAAACCGCCTAAATAGTAATGTTTAGACACCCTCTAGCTTAAAAATAACATACAATGATTATGTTATAAAATTAGCATAAAAAATATAGATAAAATCTCGATTATGATTGTAAATGTAATTTGGTCAATCCCTAGCATCCGTGGGGTGACACTGACAGCTCACTCCACGCAAGTTTTCACGGTGAGATTTTTACAGAATCGACCAGCTGATGCTAGGGGTTGACACTACTGACAGCTCACTTTAAGATCACTTCACCTAAGTTTTCACGGGGAGATATTTACAGAATAGCACTACTGACCGCCTCTTCCTACGCTTTACCTAATCAGGCACCGACCTTCGCTGTATGAATCAACGACCAGCAACTGTCGACTGGCTAGCCAATTTAAACGCTTTTAACCGAAGCATTTTATTTGGTCGATTCGGTCAAGTCCTAAACATGATTTTGTTATTTAGAAATCTATTTCCTAATCCATTACAATGAATGACAGGTTGACACGCTAATGTAGGTACTATTTATCGTAATATAGAGATAAAGAGTTGCCAAAAATACTTTGTCCTTTCCTATTGGACGATAGCAATGGATTTTAACGTTACAGCTAAAATTAATGCTAAATACGACTCCAGTGTAGGTATTAAAATTATCACGATAGTTGTTATTTCCATTATAGCATATTCTGGTATTGTTCTGATAATGCGCGGCTGATGTTATCAGAAGCACCATCGCCATCGGTGTAGGAAGTATCCGAAGTCAATACTTAGAATACATACCTACATCTACTGATCGTCACGTATGACGTAATACCTAGATACCTTACCTATTTCCAGTGCGTTAGTCAGTCAGACAGCAAAACTAACAAACTTGCCTTTTGAGCCCATTTTCTCTCCACAACTCCACATTCATAAAAATCGTCAAACTTTTGATTCAGCAATTCTATCAAACATCCCGTACGAGTGGAATCTTCAAATTAATATTTTTACTTCGTGATCCCACTTGCTTTGTAATTTATTTTCCTTTATTAGTTAATTAACCGTCTGCTAGACTAGACTAATTTCGAAAGAACTGGATGTACCTAGATGGACTGTCTACCACTTTTAAAGTCTCAAAGTCGAGAGAAGACTCCAAACGGCTAGACTTTGGCTAGACTCTTATCTTAATCAGTTCATTGGCTCCTAAAGAGCAGTGTCCACATCAACAACAAAGTAGCATTTCCTCTACCACGATGCACCATATTGTCCACAGAACAGATGGCCAATTCTCGTACCTAAAAACGTTCGCAAGCTCAGATCTCTTTATCTGTTCTGTGATATTATCTATGCATTTTAAAACTCATCATATATCTGCCTAGCCTATGTTGGAGTCAGCTTCAAGTCTAGCCGGATGCAGCTGAATACCTGTATTTTACATGCAGCCACTGCCTATCCGACCTCCACAACCCAGTCTGGGTAATACGATACCCTTGGTAAGACTGGTTGTCAGACTCGGGATTCTGACGACCCGCCTAATGACTGTCAAAGATCCACGGATGACTGCCGGGAGCAACAGCGGAGGGATCTTGGGTATGTAAAGATGATCACCTATCCACGTACCAACCGCGGAAAGCGTAGCTTAACCTGATCAATCGACCCGTGAGGCTGTTATTAAGTACCTAGGTAAACAATTTGATTGTGATACAATGGAATTCAATTTATTTGGGCTATATTCGAAAGTTATTTCACAAGTGCAACTGAAATATGAAACTCCGTTTACTGTGCGAGAAGATGATTGCGTGTTTGCATGTTAATGAAGTTTACAAAAGCGGAGTAAACGATATTTTACTAAACGCTCATTTTATATCGGCCTTTACCTAGGTACATACTTTATTGTTTATTTATACTGGAGTTGGAGACTTTGTTACGATAATCTCCGCAGCTGTAAATAGCGTCATAGTAGGTAGGTACCTACCTACTGTATTATGACATGCCTCTTTGCTGAGGTCATGATTTTACTGCGGGTTCGGCTTCTGCCAATATTGGCGGATTATCCACTTGCCTACAATAATAATTTCTTAAAAGCTTCTTTAACCATCTAGATTTCTAGAACGAAAGGATGCATGGTGAAGTATGGTACAAACCCTCGATTTATAGGTAGGTATCTATTACAAACTCCAACTGCATATAACGCAACACGCTAGGTATGTCGGTATCATGTTGCATAAATTAAACTGTTTACATAAACGGCATACATAGGGGACGACTTATTCACTTTGTTTTACCAAATAGATAGATAAACAGTTATGTCCGAGTTTGATTATTAATCGTTAACGTATACTTAAGTATCACAGTAAATAAATTATGGAAGTAGGTATGTAAGTAGTATGTTTCATATAATTACTAATTACTAATGTAGGTAGGTAGGTAGGTACTTACCTGAGTATTGTACTTAAATATTAATAATACTTACTTAATTGATTTAATGCTGTTGAGTTTGTAAAAGTTTATTAATTTTATTAAGTATATGGTTTTTTAATAGGACTAGGTATTCATTGATAAGGAACACTTTGTATATAGGTACGATGGTTATCAGTTAAAATATGAAAATCCCTATCCAGAGGCACTCAGAGGTGTAAAACGTAAAAATCTTTAGTATAGTAGACTTGTCTTTTAATAAATTGTACAAAGGAGAATTTATACTTAGGGTGGGTTGCACCATCTTACTTTAACTTTAACAAACATCGCACCTTCAGTTCGATGTTTGTTATAGTTAAAGTAAGATGGTGCAACCTACGCTTGTTAAAGTTATTGTTAGACAAAAAATGGGTTGTTCCATTTGACAATTTGTTAGCTGACGTCATAACTTTAACTGTAACTTTAACCGCCCACGCTTCGCTGGTTAAAGTTATTGTTAAATATCTGTCACTTGGGTCAGACGCGTCAAATGTCATGTCCCTGCTCCGAACTTTATCTTTTACATTTGACATGACGGTGCAACAGCCAGTACCAGTAGTAATTCTATGCTCATTTTAACTTTGACGGAAACTATAACCTAGCACTTCGTGCAACCCACCCTTAGTTTTCCCATCATGCCAGTGATTGCAACGCTCGATCTCCTTTGTTTCAAAAGCTTTTCCTACAATGTCAATATTATCCGAAATCTAAGTACAATGTAGATTATGTAGTGCGACCGAAGACAGTGAATTCTACTACGAGTGCGACCACAATATGGACATTGACATTTTCCACTGTGTTTTCGCGTTTTCTGAGGTTTTTGCATCCGATGTGACGTGTTAGTGTTTAGTCATTTGTTTGTTTTATCTTTGTACTTAGTTGATAAAAAAATTCGTTAAATTACCTACATAGGTAGGTAGGTACCTATATACTTGCTTTTATCATAATCCACTACGAGATAAAGTAGGTATATTAAGCAGGAATGGAAAACAGTTTCAACACACATAACTTCACGCCTGTAATCCACGAAGAGTTAGGCAGAAGTGCACCTAATAATAGCACACCCACATTTCGCCAGTCCCATGAAATAGGCGGCGAGCCTATTGTCATCAGCCGGACGCAAATCCAGACTCCGGGCTGGCTGCTACTGAGAAATTCCTAAAGGTTTTCCTTCAGGTGGAAAAAATTGGTGTACAATAAACTTATCAACAGATCAAACAATCATTATTGCCAGGCCTGAGACAGAATCTTATCGATTACATAAATTAGATTAGGTAGGTATTATATTCATTCAATATTATTTAACAGAAGAGAAGAGAATTAACAGCTGTGCAGCGTACAGTTTTAAATGTTGTACCTAATTTGCTCCAGGTGCTGCGTTTCACATGACAAATCATCCAGATCCAATTTAATATACTCAGCCTCACTCAGGTAGGTAGGTAGGTATCCAACTGATATAGCTTACCGAGGTACCTGCGCAGGAGATGAATTTTTAAAGCACGGGAAATGCTATTGACCAATCGGCACGCTCCACGCACGCACCATGCTTCTTTTTCCTGTACCGCTATTGGTCGGCCGCCCTACTTGCGAGTGAGACGGAACTAACAGCTGCAGTGTATTATGAACTTTGTAGTAGTGATCTAAGGTTGATTGTAAGTTTTAAGCATTATCGTTAATCTTCGGGGCCACACTTTCCTTTCTGCGCGAACGAAGATTCACGACGCGCCTTATTAGTTGGGAACTACTGTACTACCTATGCGCAAGGTAGTAGGTATCCAGGTAAAGTAGTTAGGTAGTCTATAGTAAGCGTGAAGGTCGTGTCCTGGGTTCGATTCCAAGATCGGGCAAATTGATCGTTTTTGCACTGTCTGGATTTGTACCCAGTTTAATTAATGGCAATATTCACCTATTAGCTAAAAACATAACGCTCCATTTTTTGGGCAATCCTGCAAAAAAACATGGCGGGTGGCAAAGACAGGGCAGTGAAGAGACGGAAGGGAGCAAGTGATGTGATGGCTATCGAACACATCGTCATTAATTGCGTCCAACGAGTGCTACAGATCATAGCGCACGTGACAATGTTTATAATTGAGCTACTATCTTTAGCCCGCGGCTTCACTCGCGTGGACGTCGGAAATGATCCCACGGAAACATACCTACCGCTACCTACTATCAGAATACAAAGTAGGTAGGTAGGTTATCCTATTTCTATCCCAGATGGCAGCTGGAAATTTATCCAAATCTGTTTAGGCGTGAAAAGGTAATAGATACCTAGGTAGACAGACTATAATTAAGTAGGTAAGTAGGGGTGTAATGTAGGTATACCTAATGCGTCGCCGCCGCGCCGCGCCGCAGTAGATGATAGAAGCAGCAGTGGTGGTGGCCCAGTGGTAAAGTCCGCGATTTACGAATTGTGGGTCGTAGGTTCAAACCCTGACAGGCGCTTTACTTTGTGTACTTAAATTATTTCATTACCACAGCTCTCAAAACGGTGAAGGAAAAGGGCATGTCCTAGAACCTTCATGCCTAGAACTAAAAAAAAATCAAAATCGACATCTACCAACCGCACTGAGCCCGCGCGTGGGGGATTACGGATTTCATCGAGAGACCTGTGTCCCAGCAGTGGGAACATTATAGGCTGGATTATAATGATGTAGAGAGTAGGTAGGACTTTCTAGTCAATTCCAGCTGAGAATTACATAAGAATGTTATTGGTACTTATTCTTTCATTAACGAATTGAAACAATAAGCGGCCTTGCGTTTTACTTTCTCGCGTGATATTTATCTAAGTACTTAGTTACCTAAGTACTTACCTAGTTAGGGTTCCGTACCAAAATGGTAAAAAAGGAACCCTTATGGTCTCACTCAGTCTGTCTGTCTGTCTGTCACAGCTGAATACCTATCTCAAGAACTACCTACTAATGCTATCTACTTGAAATTTGGAATAGTTTTATATGACGTTTACCCAACTATTTTGCAAATAAGAAAGAAATAAAAATATTTATATTTTTTTTGTAACAGTTGCTGAAAGGGGGTCTTCAAAATTCAAAGTGGGGCTACTAGGGCATGTGGGGTATCATATGAAAGAGCACTGTTTGCACATTCTTAATCATTTTTTAGTTCTTTTTTAGGCCGTATAGTTTTCGATTTTTGATGAAAAATTTAAAAAAAATTACCGTTCCCCCCCCCCCCCCTTATCTCCGAAGTTTACAAAGGGAAAAATCTGAAATTATTCTATGTGATAGAAGTTTATGTAACGATTACAGGAAAAATAAAACGATGTCTCTAAATAGCACAGTTTTTCAGAAATCGGAACGGAACCCTCGGTGCGCGAGTCCGACTCGCTCTTGACCGGTTTTTTTTTAATATGAAGTAGGCAAGGAATTGTTGTTGTATTGAGTACCTACCTACCTATAGCTAAATAACTTACTTAACTTTGCTAGGCTTCGAATCGTGAGAATGAAGCTTGTAACCTAGATAAGTATATAAAGTTTGTGCACTCGCTATGAGTCATACTGATGATTTATATGAAGTAGGCAAGGAATTGTTGTTGTATTGAGTACCTACCTACCTATAGCTAAATAACTTACTTAACTTTGCTAGGCTTCGAATCGTGAGAATGAAGCTTGTAACCTAGATAAGTATATAAAGTTTGTGCACTCGCTATGAGTCATACTGATGATTTATATGAAGTAGGCAAGGAATTGTTGTTGTATTGAGTACCTACCTACCTATAGCTAAATAACTTACTTAACTTTGCTAGGCTTCGAATCGTGAGAATGAAGCTTGTAACCTAGATAAGTATATAAAGTTTGTGCACTCGCTATGAGTCATACTGATGATTTATATGAAGTAGGCAAGGAATTGTTGTTGTATTGAGTACCTACCTACCTATAGCTAAATAACTTACTTAACTTTGCTAGGCTTCGAATCGTGAGAATGAAGCTTGTAACCTAGATAAGTATATAAAGTTTGTGCACTCGCTATGAGTCATACTGATGATTTATATGAAGTAGGCAAGGAATTGTTGTTGTATTGAGTACCTACCTACCTATAGCTAAATAACTTACTTAACTTTGCTAGGCTTCGAATCGTGAGAATGAAGCTTGTAACCTAGATAAGTATATAAAGTTTGTGCACTCGCTATGAGTCATACTGATGATTTATATGAAGTAGGCAAGGAATTGTTGTTGTATTGAGTACCTACCTACCTATAGCTAAATAACTTACTTAACTTTGCTAGGCTTCGAATCGTGAGAATGAAGCTTGTAACCTAGATAAGTATATAAAGTTTGTGCACTCGCTATGAGTCATACTGATGATTTGAGTCATACTGATGTTTTTATATGAAGTAGGCAAGGAATTGTTGTTGTATTGAGTACCTACCTACCTATAGCTAAATAACTTACTTAACTTTGATAGTCTATGTCACGACTGTCAGTGTCGATATAAAATTATTACATAATATAAAATCAAAATAATTATTGATTTATTGCAATTCTTAGTCAATACTACAACACTAGCACTTTAAAGCGATGTTTCATCTTTTTCGTACATAAATTCACGCCTTCTTCCCACGGGGGTAGGCAGAAACTACAGAACGCTTCCTGCTCAATCCTGCTACGATCCTTACATACTCAGTTTCCTTCTTTTACGTTCCTAAATCTGGTCATATAAGCACGCCGGTTGCGAGTACTACGCTCCTGACCTTTCTGAAGAACATCACCGACATCAACTATACCGTATACGAATTTCAACGCCAGCAGCCAAGGCAACGGTTGCGAAAGCTGCGCCCTGAACATAGGCCCTGTATGCGCGGCGCCCCAGGCCCCGAGCGCGACTGCGCCGCAGTCATCAACAAAAATGACAGTTTCTATGTGACATTTTTTTAAATAGTGAAAATTGTATTTTTAGTTTATTTATTTTTGTGCGAGTGCGTGTATAGTTTATTTTTTTTAGGTAAGTTTTATATTATCAGTGTTTTATATGATCAATGCCAGCTGTAGCGATTCCGGAAATTGTGCCACTCAACCTGCCACATCGCTTGATGTCCAGCTGGTGAGATGTCCACATTGCTCACAGGCACGCTTTTTTAAAGGCGAACGGGGGCTAAGGATACACTATGGCAAGATCCACAAATCTAATAGCGTACCCTTGTGCCCCCCAGCCACATCCCCAACATCAACACCTCATGAACAATTATTTTGGACAAAGCTAGCAAAATTAAAAAATTCTACTCCAGTGTTAAAGAGAGTTCCTCGGGGCGCGAGACGGTCTGTTGCGCTGAATTTGGCGCAATGTCTCCGTCTTGCGACCCAGGAGAACTCACAAAGTGCCTGGGAGCAATTACTGACCTTCCCTTATAGGATTCTGCATGTTCAAAAAAATTTGGCAACTAAAAAAACCTTAACAAACCAAATTAAAGAAAATTGTAACAATTCGACCCTTTTAGATCCAAAATTACCCGCATTCAATAACACTTCAAGAAAAAGCTTATGTTCACATGTTGAATCCAAATTAGGTGAAGGTGACATCAGGGGAGCGGCCAGGATACTGTTCAGCAGCGATGTGGTGGCGCCTTACTCTCCAGAAACTTTTACAGCTCTGGAGAGTAAACACCCCGCGCCTGCGGATGGTCTCACCTTTCCCGACCCCCCCCCACCCTCCCGACCTAAATTCAAACTTCCTAAACGTTTCGGCTCCCCAGTTATTTGCAGCCGTGAGCTCCTTTCGAAGTGGTTCCGCCGGCGGCCTCGACGGCCTGACTCCACAACATCTAAAGGATCTATTGAGTTCAGGCGCCGGGGAAGCTGGTGAGTCGCTTTTGAAGGAGCTTGCGGCACTGATTAACCTCATGCTTACCGGCGGTGTGAACGAGGCCGTCATCGATGTCCTATATGGGGCCAACTTATGTGCCCTGCGTAAGAAAGATGGCGGCATTCGTCCCATCGCCGTTGGATGCACCTACAGGCGTACGGCAGCCAAAATTTGCTGTAAGCTCTATAGCGAATCACTTACAGCTAAATTTCAGCCCCTGCAGCTTGGTTTTGGCTCTAAAGGGGGCTGTGAGGCTGCCGTGCATGCCCTTTCCACTTTTCTAAACTCCAACAAAGGTGAGGTCATTCTAAAGGTTGACGTTAAGAATGCCTTTAACTCTGTCAACAGGGACACTTTGTTGGCTGAAGTCAAAAAAGAACTACCCGAAATTTATGGTTTTATGTGGCAATGTTACAGGTACCCTTCTAAATTATTATACAAGGAATTGGTTTTGGAATCTGCAGTAGGATGCCAACAAGGTGACCCTCTCGGGCCAGTCATTTTCAGCCTGGCTATTCATCCAATTATTCAGAAACTAAATTCAAAATTTAACGTGTGGTATTTAGATGATGGAACGCTAGGAGGTGATGTAGACACGGTTTTGAAAGACTTACAACTCCTCAAACAGGAATTTAAATCTATTGGCCTGGACCTTAACTCATCAAAGTGTGAACTTTACCTTTCTGACATTACCGACAGACAATTGACCCTTGAGAAATTTAATGCAATAGCCCCACAAATCAAAATTTTAGAAAAGAGTTCACTGCACCTCCTAGGTTCCCCAATTTTTGAAGACAGCTTTTCTCCTTTCATTGACGAAAAAATCAAAAAATTCAACGACATTTCGGACAGACTCTCCAAAATTAATTTACATTCGGCATTCACCCTGATAAGATTCTGTTGTTTTGGCCCAAATTTTATATACTCCCTACGTTCTTCCCCTTTATGGAAGCAGCCACACCTCTTGGACAAAATTGACCAAATTATTCGCAGCACACTAACATCCATTTTAAATGTGGCCTTGGACGACCGGGCATGGTTGCAAGCCACACTACCCATCCGTTTTGGTGGCCTCGGCGTCCGCAAAATTACCAGTATTAGCTTACCGGCGTTCCTGTCCTCTGTCCACGGCACTGAAAAGTTGACCGAGAAAATTTTAGCCCCCTCTCTGGTTGACTCTGAAGTGCCGTGCTTGACCGACGCGGTGAACGCCTGGAATTTGACTTGCCCGGATACAGATCGGCCCGTGAACCCATCTTCCCAGAGGCAGTGGGATGAGCCGCTCTGCAGGTTGGTACGGAATAATCTTATTAATACGTCCACCAATACTGCGGAGCGTGCCCGCCTGTTGGCTGTGGGTGAGTGGGAGTCGGGCCTCTGGCTTCAGGCACTACCGTCACCCAACATAGGAACCATGCTGGGTGACACCACCTTCCGGCTCGCTACCTGTCTGCGTCTGGGCGCTCCTTGCGTGGCTCCGCATCGCTGCCAATGCGGCGTAGCTGTCGACTGCCTCGGACATCATGGCCTATCCTGCAGTAAAAGCGCAGGCCGGATAGCACGGCACGCCAGCATCAATGACATCATCCGTCGTGCTCTTGTTACCGCCGGGGTGCCAGCTGTTTTAGAACCCATTGGCTTGGCACGCGACGATGGGAAGAGACCAGACGGAATGACCATAATGCCTTGGAAGGTAGGTAGGCCTTTGGTGTGGGATGCAACGTGTGTCGACACCCTTGCGCCATCCCATCTTCCTAGCACGGTAGGCTGTGCTGGGGCAGCTGCTGCAGGTGCGGAAAACCTCAAACGGCGCAAATACTCCAATCTTATTGGGACTTATATGTTTGAGCCATTTTGGGGTTGAAACACTAGGGCCATGGGGTCCGAGTGCCCTTTTGGTTTTTCGGGACATCGCCAAACGGTTGGTCGACTCTACACGTGACCAAAGGGCTGGCCTATTTTTTGGACAAAGAATTAGCATTGCCATACAACGTGGCAATGCTGCCAGCCTTTTGGGCACCTTTCCTTTCGACAGTGATGCGGATGAATTTTTCGATGCCCTATGATGGGAAATCATGGGGCATCGAAAAATCCTCCTTTTTGTATTATACTTGTACATATTAATTTTTTTAAGTCTGTTAGATTTTAGCATGTAAAAAACTAAGAAAATAAATAAAAACTTAACTTTGCTAGGCTTCGAATCGTGAGAATGAAGCTTGTAACCTAGATAAGTATATAAAGTTTGTGCACTCGCTATGAGTCATACTGATGATTTATATGAAGTAGGCAAGGAATTGTTGTTGTATTGAGTACCTACCTACCTATAGCTAAATAACTTACTTAACTTTGCTAGGCTTCGAATCGTGAGAATGAAGCTTGTAACCTAGATAAGTATATAAAGTTTGTGCACTCGCTATGAGTCATACTGATGATTTATATGAAGTAGGCAAGGAATTGTTGTTGTATTGAGTACCTACCTACCTATAGCTAAATAACTTACTTAACTTTGCTAGGCTTCGAATCGTGAGAATGAAGCTTGTAACCTAGATAAGTATATAAAGTTTGTGCACTCGCTATGAGTCATACTGATGATTTATATGAAGTAGGCAAGGAATTGTTGTTGTATTGAGTACCTACCTACCTATAGCTAAATAACTTACTTAACTTTGCTAGGCTTCGAATCGTGAGAATGAAGCTAAATGTACTGAACAGCTGATTTTTTTTCGCGATTTCAGGTTTAGTCCTATAGTAAAAGTTGTTCATAATGATGAGTACAATGACCCCTTAAGAGGTTGCTGGTGTTTTACCCATAACCCTGTATACGACATCCGAGAAAGAGCGCTCCGCTTCACAGCTAGGTGATAGGCAACCAATTAAATTATAATTAGCCAACGTTAAAAAAAATTCTGTAGGATAGTAGGTATAGCAATTTGGTAATATTCCGATTGATAATGTGTTACGCAATTAGGGTGCTGGTACTTGGATCATAAAGTACGTAGGCTAAGGTTATGGAATAGCGTAGCGGGCAAACAGCCTCCACGGCTTAACTGGCAAATTGCTTGGAAATTTTCCATGACTGCTTTTTTTATAAATGTGGCTGAATTTCGTTGAATCTCCTCCTTCAGTGCACAAGTGGTTGTGGACTTGTGTATAAGAAAAGTAAACTACGTTTTCTATTTAACTCTAATCTTGCATTTTTGGGACACCCTTTACGATCAGAACAAGCGACGGGGAATCCCTCGTTCTGTTCGATAGGACGCACTGCGGTGCGTTTCCGTTAGTTCTGCCGCACTGGGCGGGGCCTACAGTAACAAAATGCATAATTGCAGTGCGCGCACTTCAAAGACATTCCATACTTCACAGATTATGCGTTAGAAAAACGCATCGCAGTGCGCGCTCGCCCTTACGACCAGAACAAGCGACGGGGAATCCCTCGTTCTGTTTGATAGGACGCACTGCGATGCGTTTCCGTTAGTTAGTTCTGCCGCACTACGGGGCCTACAGTAACAAAACGGATGATCGCAGTGCGCGCACTTCAAAGACATTCCATAATGCACAGATTATTCGTTAGAAAAACGCACCGCAGTGGGCGCTCGCCGTAACGGTTAAAAAAAGTCACTTTTACCCATAGAGCAACACGGCCCCGGGCCGGGGCCGTGTTGCTCTATGCTTTTACCCGTTCCGGGACACGTGTAGTGTCCCGCAAAGTGGTTGTAATTGTTGTGTTGATCTCAGGGTTGTCAAACTTATGATAAGAATTTTTAATATTTTTGTTTTTTTTTAAATTCATTATATTGTCCATTGTCTACAATGGGGGCTGGGGTCCCCTTATATCCACGGGGCCCAGGACTGCAGCCCATAAAGCCCTTATAAAGATACGCCCCTTACCTACGATCCCAGAGAAGTCTCTGATTTACTTACTTTGAATTTGATAAGTTTAACATTTCCGGGTTATACGGTAAGGTTTCACTATTAATAAAACCAATGTAATAATTTGTAATTGCGGTTCGGCCTTGACTTTACTTCTCTACTATGAAGTTTATTAACTCTTAATGCCAGCGCCATCTAGCGATATTTCGATACAACTAGTTTAGTATAACGATATCTCGTAGTGGACGTGACGGGCGGCACAATGATATCGATTTCATGCCACTTGTTGTTCATGCATTTTTTTTAACAGCACAGCTGTGTTAATAGTCATTCACTTACCAAGGTTTTATTTAATTATTGTTTCAAAAAAACAGAAAACACTGTTGTTATATACTTAATTAGGGTTGGTTAGGAGTTAGGAACCTATAAAACAAATATCTCTCAATCAGTGTATAGAAGCCCTCAGTGGCTACTTCCGTTGATAAACGAAGAATAGCGTCTTTGTTTCATTGATAGGCGCAGACCGTGAGAATTTTTGATGCCATTGAATAATAAACTTTATTAACAGTAAACTTAAACTGCACTACTGCGCTCAATGTTAGGCCACCTCCGCACAGACAGGTGGCTAGCTTAGCGCCTAGTGTCTAGCAGCTAGCATTCTGGCTATTTGCTTGGATATACGGTGGCCGCACTGGAGGTGGTTTGCGTGGTAGGGCGCTAGGTGCCTTGGGCATTTGCCTGTCGGCACGTTGACGAGATTTCACTTTCAAAAATAGCTCTAAAACTACTACTCACAGAAAATTCATCTTTAAATAAAATATATCAGGGCCTCAAGTCTGCTATTACAATAGTGTCAGAATGGTCTATCATGTACAAGTAGGTATAAATAAAAAAAGGGGGGGGGGGGGGAAGAGCTCATAGGGCATCAAAAAATTCGTCCGCATCGCTGTCAGTGGGAAGTGCCCAAAAGGCATATATGATAATCGTGGTCTATCATTGATTTCATAATTGTTGATTTGACAAGTTTGGTAATCTACTAATATAATGGCGTCATTATGACTTTCCAATGGTCAACCACTGACACTCCATTGTAAGAAATTATGAATTTAGCAGATTACGAACTTTTAGCAAAATGACAATGCAGTGACAATGGCATCGTGTTGGACTGACGAATTTCTAAAAAAAATAGCAGACTTTGGGCCCTGTTCACGGTTTTATCCATCATGTTGGGTTCATGATATAAATTAAGATTACTACATTTTTATGGAGTTCATGAGCTGGATTTCACAGAGGTTCTCTTTTAAAAACTGAAGCAATTAATATTTCATCCATTGTTTTCTTCTAAAATACCTCGCGCCTCGCAACAAAAAACCAACACGTTTGTTTATATGGATGCACGCTAAGCGACTAGCTAGGTGCGAAGCGCGCAGTGCAGCCGGTCTCGTTCGTTTTACTAAGCTACTCGCTAGGCTCTAGGCGCTAAGCAAGCCGCCTGTCTGTGCGGACGTGGCCACGAAGCAGGTTGATGTCTGCACCTATCTGTACAGCTTTGTACTTTATGTATGACACTTGGTTTTAAAGATGCCATCAAAAAATCTCGTCAATAATTAAGTATTAAAATTAGGTTTGACTTATAAAAAACTTTTTATTGTTCATATAAATTAATATTAACAAGATGTTGATGTACATAACTAATGGAGTGAGATAGATCACTGCTAATATTAAATGCATATTATTCAATTACTTATATAAACTAAATCATTCAACTGGGAAATAAATAAATTGACATTTTACCTCTCAATAAATTCTGATTTGAGCGACATTAATATTTGTTTATTTTATTTTAAAGTAACTTCAATAGCTCGGAACCATGTACAATCTTACAAATATCTAGGAAAGCAGTATGTGTAGTCAAAGAAGTACTGCTTTACTGTACTTATAAGAAAATAATAATAACAGATGCAACATAAAAAAGTATCAGTCATGTCACATTACTGTAACTACCCACAAAACATTAGCAGTCACCTAATTACCTAACTACAAACTAATGTGCCTTCTTCGGCTTCGCTAGCTTCTCATATTTGCTCTTGGAAGAGTACCAGAGTCCGAAGGGGATGGCGAGAGAGGGTAGTGTCATGACTGCGAAGGCAGCCCAGTCGAGGATGTGTGAGGAGAACTTGCGGTCGTAGTCTTTGAAGGCCACGATGGCGCCTTCACCGGGAGAGCTGCTGATTGACTGCTGGAACTGGAATGAGATAATTTGTTGTTAGTTTCTTTTGCCAAAATATTTATAAGAGACATAATTTGAGTACGCACGGCTACAGATCAAGCTATACATTTCCAGTATAAGCTGATCTCGCATTGTATAGGATTTGCTTACAATGAGAGTTCAGTGTAAACTTAAAAAAACGAATAGCTTGATGTGTAGCCATGTGTACCTATCTATACTTATAACAAAACAAAGTCGCTTTTCGTGACTGCTTAGATCTTCTTTACTACAATACAATGGATTTTGATGCAGTTTTAATTACCATTTAGAGCATGTATCTATTACATTTCTGTGTATATTATATAAATGGCTAAGTAGTAACAGCCGCACTGGTTGATCGATCAGCTTAAGCTACACTTGCCGCGGTCGGTCTATGAATTGGTGACCATCTTTACATACCCAGTGCCTCGGAAAGCACATTAAACTGTTGGTCCCGGTTGTCATTTTTGGATCTTTGACAGTTGTTACGGGATATCAGAATCCCAAAAGTCTGACAACCAGTCTTACCAAGGGGTATCATATTGCCCAGTAACTGAGTTGTGGAGGTCAGATAGGCAGTTGCTCCATGTAAAATACAGGTATTCAGCTGCATGCAGTTAAGACTGGAAGCCGACCCCAAAATAGTTGGGAAAAAGGCTAGGCAGATTCTGACATAAATATTCAACCCTAGATCTACATAAATAAAAAGACGAAGTCCTGACTGATTGACTGACTCATCAACGCCCAGCCCAAACCCTTTGACCTAGAAAGCTGAAATTTTGCACATAGGTTCCCTTTATAATGTAGACAATGAATCAAAGGCTTCTGTGGTTTTTTTAAAGAAATAATTTGGAACTCTGCGATACACTTTTTCAATGTCAATGGTGAGAAGTCAATATCTATACTAAAATAGCAGCTCGCCATGACTTGCGCATCAGAAAGCCTGGTATCAGAGCAGCAACTTATGTGACACAAACAATATATCTGATGGTTTGTAAACACCTTGAGAGTTGAGACCTGTTGTTCTGAAGATGTTTTTGGCAGGGTTTTATTTCACCTGTTTCATGATTGTGAAAACAAAGACAAAATCTGAATATAAGTTTTGTACAAAAAATATTTGTTTTCTTTTACATGCTCAGGGTATCTTTAACTAAATAATTTTCAAAGCAACTTATGAATAGATGATCAGTGCAAAAACGTATGTCTAATAATAAGTTAAATAGTATCTACATTCTTAAAAGACATTTCGCAATATTATCAATATTGACAGTAAGTGCCATTTTTATGTAATTCATAGTTTCCTTGCCCTTCACAATTTATTTGGGGTTTGTGTAGTATGTCTTCTTTGTCTTTATCACACTAATGAAATTCATATTTCTCCTATCCTTACCCCAATTTATTTATGGTTGGAGCAACATGTCCCTTTCTTCCATATGATACTTCTCTATTAGTTGTTGTCTCAGTAGTTACCCCCTTTCTAGCCATATGATCTTTCACACAATCCATCCATTGTTTCTTTGGTCTTCCCCAACTCTTATTCTAATGCAATTTACATTATGTGAAATGGTGTTTTACTTATTGACTAGGCCACCAGGGGCCCATGGATAGTTTATTACATCTCATTAGTCAATGATATGAATGATATTATGTCAATAGTTGCAAAGAATATTAGAATTAATAATAATATAGAATTCTATTGTAAATGAGCAGATCTATATAGGTCATAAATAAACATTCAATTAGGGAGTATTAAAAGATGCTTTTTCTGCTTATTAAATTGGTTGCTGCTTGAATGATGTTATTTTGTGTATTCACTAGCTATTCAGGTTTTCAAAGTCAAATGTTATAGACGTAGTTAACAAACAGTTAAAGGTAAATTCTGATGTTTTATAACTATTATTTTGACTCAATACGAAAGGAAATTGTAATGAAGTTACACATAAAGAGAAAGTACACTGTTTCAAATAGTTTTGCTTTACTTTTAACCATATGTTGATAGCTTTTTACAGTTTCATAAAATAGAACATTTTACAAAGTGAAAGTAAATAAAGTGTCTCACCTCAGTGGCATCTTCACTGGCTTTGTATGAAACTTCAGCAGATGAGAAGTTGAAGTAGCCGAATCTGCTGGACCTGACAGTCACGACGTGCGACACGTTGGTCTGGGGGGGTATCCTGTCGATCTGCGCCGTCAACTGTCCGCCAACTACTTGGAACACTTCCGGGTGGAAACCATTGTCCACCAACTTTACGTCCACAGCGGGCGCAGTACCGACGTTGAAAAGCGTGTATTTCACCAGAATATCCATATTTTCCACCAAGTATTTGTTCAGCACTTGTTTCGAAACAAGTAACTTCGCAATCGCCGGCTCATCTTCAGCGGTCACCGCAGTAGCGATGATGAGGATCAGGGATAACAGCTTGGCACTCATTTTGTCTGGAAATTGAAAGTAGAGACTTTAATTTTGGCATTTTAATAGGTTGCAGATGGAAGGTATTCCAATAAGATAATTTTGAATGAAAACCGCTCGATCTTTGTTTATATTGGTCAGGAATAGATGGAAACTATATTGGTTCTCATTTTTAAACTAAAATTCCTTTTACTTACCTTATTTTACGCTTATTATTAAACAACTAAAGGCAAATTTGGTTAGCGCTGCAAAGACGATCGGTGACAGTCGTTCGTACGTGGCTGACGTTTCACTCCACGCAGTCAAAATGCTTGCCAGGAATAAAATTCGAATTACAGTTATTGTTGCGTTCATTGTTTAAAATGATGTCTTTGAGTGTTTTATTTATATACTTTCTATGCATTGTATTACACATTATTATAACTCGAAATAAAATTAAACTTGCGGTTATCTAACCATGAAAATCAATACTCGAGTAATGAAAAAAGTAATGAATTTATTTAAAATTAAGATTATGAAACATGAATGCATTTTAGGCAACAACTGTCAAAAAATACGTGTTTGTTTTCTCATAGGTTGAGGATTTTTATTGAAAATGGATTTCTGCGGAAATTCGAAATAGATTATTATATATTGCATATTTATACATTAGTGTAGTGGTATTATATAAACTAGTAGTAATTTAAACTATGACAGAGAAAGAAGATGCTACCAATCAACCCGAAAAAGAACCATTAGATGACGAAGCTCTAGAAAAGTGAGTTTTCTATGGTTCCCTCTGGTTCCCACATAAAAAGACGCCGGAAACTATACAAATGTTGTTTCAAAATCTACTATTGTGTTATGGCTAAATACATTCCAAATATTATGTTATTAAAATTGTGCTAAGCAATACCCGGTGTATTTTATATTTACATAAATTGTTCCCATTCACTTTCAATAAATTGTGTGATTTTTTATTTATTTTTTTTCTTATTGCTGGGCGATTTTTTCTTAATTTACGAACGATCTTGGTATCAATTTTGGTGGATATGTGTGGTATTAATAATTGTGTTAACTCCTATGAAATGGTATCTTATTTCAGGCTAGCCGTTGAAGAGTTATTGCGGGAAGCCGTTCAAGGAGCTGCAAGAGCTGAAATAGTTGGGCCCTCTGGTTGGATCAAAGCCCCTCAAAATAAAACCAATAAGCGTTTTTTAGTGAACACATTACGGAATGCTGTAACCTCCAATAAGTATCACTCAAGGCAACGCCGACATTCACACAAATCTCCCAACCGTGAAAAACATCCAGAACCTTCAATTAAAAAAGACAGATCCAAAAGAAAACATTAAAATGGAAGAATATAATGTAGGTACTGTATTGAAAACTATCTTTGATGTCAATGAAACAAACTGGAAATCTTCTGAGAAGGTTCCTCTTATATCCAAAGAAATAGAACAATTAAAAAATGACTTCAAATTATTTTTGAGCTCAACTGAATATGATATGTCAACAATACTGGAGAAGAGTGCAGCGTTATGTACTGAAACACAAAACCTAGCTGAGGACATGGAACTGTGCAAGCTGGAAATAGAGCAGGAGACTATGGCTGACGTACTCAAATCTTTAGCTAATCGTGATCAACTACAAAAAGAGCTGCAATCTATTAATTTTGCTATTAATATAGTTGATGACGCTGTGCGTTGTGGGGAGTTTGTTAATGAGTTTGATGATGGCAGGGAAGCCATGAGCTATTCTAGGTCTGTGGAAGCTGTGTATGATCTAATGCTGCACGCGGACACTGCAGCTGAAGGATTCCAGAGTTTAGAGTTGTACAACAACATTAAGCAGACAGCTACAGCAATATCAGATAGACTGCATATTGATATGTACAGAGAATGGAGCCTAATGATAAATTGGAGTATAAAGGCTAGCACTCGTAAAACTATTATCACTATAAAATTAAAATTTGATGAGCCGCTTGTTGTTGTTGATGTCCTCAATGCTCTTGATAGGAGTGGGAAGTTGACTGAAAAAGTGTCCGAATTTTCTCAATTTGTACTAAAAGATGTTCTTATACCTATAATACATGGTGATGTCACTGTGTATGCTGAAACTGAACAATTGTTGACTGTTACCATAACACATAAGCAGAATTTCAAGCCACAGTATGATACTGTTTTATCTAACTTGAGAATAGTCATACATTTCTTGAGCAATACACTAAATGTTGACTTTAGGAGAGACACTACTATAATGAGGATGATAGGCAAAGAGACCAGTGAAACATTCAGAGATATACTGATCAAAGATTGCTTGATTGATACCATACCAAATAACTTAAATGATTTACAGAGCTATGGAAAAACAACAACAGAAATTAATACTTTCCAGAAGTTCCTAATAATGCATAAGTTCTCTACTGAGGACTTCTCTATATTGGATTACTTAAACAATCTTGATGTGCTATTTGCAAATAAGTCGAGCCAACATTTTTTGGAGACGGCAAGGGCTATCATGCTGAAGGATTTGAGTGCTACAATGTCTATTGGTGTAGAGCATATGCCTAACAATGAGCTTCTAATAAAACCTGAGCAAGAAGGTGCTGAAGCATTAGGTATTCTTGATAGAACAATTCCAAAGAGTATGTACTTCTTCCCGAGATGCATGATATCGAAGACGGCTCAAGAGCTGTTGGACCTGGCTTATGGGATTATGGAGCAGGCAGTACAATGCGCCGATGTGGTGTGCAAGAAAATGTACAACACCGCTCGGATGGTGTTTGAGTTGTATGATGCTGTGGTACCATATCACCATGAGAACTACTTGCAAACTATTCCACAATATGTCGGTAAGTTTAAATAAAACACATTCTTAAATCATCAATTATTTATTAATAACTAATTGCGACGATTTTATTAAATGCAACACAAGCAAAAAGGTCCGTTATTCCAAAAAGGTCTTATTTTTTCGTTCCTTCCTCGTGGTCAAACTTAATGGTCAAACTGATTTATCCACGAGGAATTCTGTTCCGGATAGACAAACTACTTAGTTTGATGAAAAATATACACCCTTTGTTATAGTTCGTAAATATACTTGTACAGTCATTAACAAAAATAATTATCTTAGTTTATTTAAAAAGTACCCAGCACTTATACCGCCATGCATTAATTGCAGCTGACACTTCATTATGAAATCCTTTTAAAAGATATTCCAAGCTACCGGCGGTTAGGGCTGCAGAGATAGGAACCTCTTCACAATACGAGCCGTATCGAGGAGTACTGCCTTCTGAATCTGGCCCTTGATCCAACCGCCTAACGAGAGCCGCGAAAGATGTTGGTCGAGGCTTTTGGCTATCATGCCGTTGGCCGTTACTACAATCGGCACAATGACAGCCGAGCTCACACTCCACATGTCAACAACCTCGTGAGCTAAGTCGAGATATTTTATTTGTTTTTTTTTGCAGCTTTCACGAGGTTTTGGTCATGTGGAATGGTAACATCGACAATCATTGCGCGGCGTGCTAATCGATCTATCACCACTATAACGGGCTTATTGGTGACAAGACAATAGTCCCGTCAGTAATGATAGACCAATCCCAGTACAACGTGACATGGTCATTTTCGAGAACTGGGTCGGGCACATACTTGTTTTGTAGGATGGAAGAATTGGTTGGTTTAGCAGAAATAAACACCTTCTAATTTAAATAAATCAGCTTTTATTTTTGCATACTTTTCATCTTTACTACCGCCTTTTATTTCAGCTAAACCAACCAATTCTTCAATCCTATAACTTATTGTTATTATTATTATTATTTTCTATATGTCTACATATCTCGGGACCCTGGGGTCCCGGACCTTTGGAAGGCATACGAGGGGCCGAAGCCAACTCGCAGAGGCCCCTTAGACAATTTTAAATTATGAGCAGGCACCAACCGACAAATTATCCCTGTATGCACTATGCATGTGCACCCAAGGACAACCCCCGGATAGTGCAGGACTATTGCAGAACATGGAAACAAAACATATTGGGCTATGGATTTGGGTGGTTGTGGACTGGTTACCTAAAACTATGGAAACACTATGGCCCCTGCCTTACTAATGTTTTGTATACAATACACAGATAAAATGGCAGTGGTTGACTTGCACACTCAATAATGGGCCCCCGAAAACGGTTGCTAGCACATAGTGTCGTAGCGGCAAGGGGGCAACATGTCCTGAGGTGCTTGTGAGGAGTGGAGAGGTATCCCACGGTTCTTAGAACAATCCCAGAGCCCGGAAGATGGTCAAGATCCCTACAAACACTTACTGGAATACTTCCTTCCTCCGAGCACGTTTGCTCTTGCGAATTTCCACTCAAGCCAGCCAATAAAGGCAAGAATGAGGTGGGAGCTCTGATCCCGTCAGTATTCACTCCAGCCGGCCAATAAAGGCAAGCCAGAATTATTATTATTATTTTTAAATAATATTTCTATTTATTTATGTAAACACTTGATAAAAAGTTTAAAACGAGGAAGGAAAGTACTTTTGTTAATGACTGCACAAGTAAACAAAGGGTGGATATTTTACGTGAAACTAATATAGTTTGACTATCGGGAACAGAATTCCTCGTGGTCAAATTAGTTTGACCATTCAGTTTGACCACGAGGAAGGAACGTATTTTTTGCTGGCATAATAATTTATTTTTTTTGTTTTGTATTTTCTGGTGTACAATAAAGTATTTAAGTAGGTATAAAAAAGTAAGTTTGAAGACTACCTACTGAGAAATCACGCTCTAAAAATATAAAACAAGAAAATATTCTCATCTGAAATTAGAAAAGAATAGAAAAAGACACAAATTAAAAATCTGGAGTCACACACATTGACTTATAATTACTGTTTTTATATCAATGTCACACGTCATGTTAGGGCCTAACATGACGTGTGACTCCGGATTTTTAATTTATATTTAAAGTATTTGCAGAACCACTTTACATTTTTAAAGAAGAATAATTATTATAATGTATGTTATTATTATTATTTTGGTTAAACACACTAGCAGCTAATTAGCTGATGCGTGTGTATCAAATAGCTTGGAGATATTTAATCTGTCCAGTCGATTCTTGAAGCAGTTCAGTGAGGGAGCCGTCACAACATTTTCCGGGAGCCTATTCCATGCAGTTACAACTCGGTTAGGCAAGAATTGCCAGATTTGATAGATGATTTATTTTGATTATTTTGATTGGCTTTTTGTTTGATGTTGGGTAGGTTTGAAGAGAAAATATAATATGTTTGGCTCACATCTGAGGCGTGATTTTAGAAATTATTCCCAATTATCGGGTGCATGCAAGCAAAGCTGCGAGCAATAGCTAACAATATAAATTTTTGAAATGTGCTAATTAAGCCCTTTCATTTTTTTAACCAACAAAACGGAATCATTAAAAAAATAATTATTCAGTTCATGAATTTATGTCCTGAAGGAGCCATGTACAATTTAATGTGACGTCACTAGCGGGCGATCAAGGCGCTTCCAACGATACCTCATTTGTCAAATTATGATAAGTAGTTTAGAAGTTATGAGGAAACAGATGAACATAGAACATACATACAGTAGTACTCAACTAATATGGCTTATCGATGTACCTGCGCAGAAGATGAATTTTCAAAGCGCGGGAAATGCTATTGACCAATCGGCACGCTCCACGCTTTTTCCTGTACCGCTATTGGTCGGTAGCTGCCGCGCCATGTTAGCGCGCGCCGCTTGACAGCCGCCATGCTTGCGAGTGAGACGGAACTAACAGCTGCAGTGTATTATGAACCTTATAGTCACAATCAACCTTAGATCACTAATCTAAGGTTGATTGTAAGTTTTAAGTATTCTCGTTAATCTTCGGGGCCATACTTTCTTTTCTGTGCGAACGAAGATTCACGACGCGCCTTATTACTTGGGTACATACCGGTCAAAATCATAACCCTCCTTTTTGCTTCGCCGCAGTCGGGTAATAAATAAATAATTATTAATTGCGACTATTACCTACATACTTGGTGAATATTCTCCACTTCACTTGGATCATTTTCTCTATTTGCAGCCTTGTTCCACAACAACTGTATGTACCTAGCACACAACCTCCAGATATTTGGGGACAAGTGGCTGATCCTCATGGAAGGTCGGGACCTGGATTACCCAATCGGTTTCGTGGATTTGGTGCAGAAAATCCGCGATCTTGGCTACAAACATCTCACTATACACATGCAGCAACAAAGGAAACAGATTCTGGATAATATTAGGTCTTCAGGTTAGTAAAATCTATATATATAAAAGAAAGTCGTGTTAGTTACACTATTTATAACTCAAGAACGGCTGAACCGATTTGCCTGAAAATTGGTGGGGAGGTAGCTTAGAACCAGGAGACGGATATAGGATACTTAAAAGAAAAAAAGTGTCTAAAACGTGATATAACAACGTGATGAAATTTTGCGTGTACCTATATTTGAATGGGTTCCTGGATGATTTGTATACACAATTGGACCCGCTAGGTGGCGCTGCAGTTGGGCTCTAGGATCGTTCAGACAGGACGACGTCTGTCGGGTCCGCTAGTAATTTATAAACTAGTGACCCACTCATGCTTCGCTAAGTTACAATATACTATTATGGCGACATTTCGGAATAAGTTAAATATTTCTAATTAATTTATTCCGAAATTCTCTAAAATATGGTAAGAATCGCATCAATATACAGTTTAAAAGAACTAAGCGGTTACTCAGACAGACACGTAAAACGACATTATTTATTACTACCGTAAGCCGGGGTTGCTTTGATAGTACGGGATTACTTTGATAACAACTTTCGCCCTATGAAAAAAATCTCTAGGTAAGTATAGATTTTTGGAGGCATCAAAAGTTTTTTTACCTTAAAAATACCCAGTAACCGGTGCACCATCAAAACCTTATTCGCACACCGAATAAAATTAGTTTTTATAAGTCAAAAGTTGTTATCAAAGTAAACCCGTGGTTTACCGTACTTACTTATAGACTAATGAATGGTATTTGAGTGTATGCCCAATCTGTTAGAGCCCACATACTTATTCCTATTTCTTGGCTGAACTTTGTCGTGTAATAGCTGGGTCCACACCGGGCGATCCAGTGGGCTCCGATCGGGATCGCGGGTTTCATAAATAGGATTGTCCGAAAAAATCTTCGATCCACGATCGGCGGTCCGTGATCGTGCAATGGAACGTGAAGCGCCGAGAATCGTCTGGTGTGGACTCAGCTAATGATTATTGCAGAAGCTTGGTTTGGCTGCAGCAAATAAGAAAGCTAATTAAATAATAGCTAAATTTTTTTTTTCAAGTGGTAATGCCTGAATGAAATTATCTCAACTTGATGAAACTATCACGTAAATCACCATAATTATTTATATGAAAAAAAGGGCTATCTCCATGTCGATGAGCTATTTATTCTGTCGCAACAAGTCAGC
Source organism: Cosmia trapezina (assembly GCA_905163495.3). Taxonomy (NCBI): domain Eukaryota; kingdom Metazoa; phylum Arthropoda; class Insecta; order Lepidoptera; family Noctuidae; genus Cosmia; species Cosmia trapezina. Next base: position 4,004,593 of record LR991021.1, read on the forward strand.
AAGCTGGATCACTAAGCAGGGTTGACGGACAAACTGCGCCAGACGTATTTGAGTATCGTCGCTCCTAGAGGGAGGCTCTCTATCAAAGCACCCTGATTTAGGGTTGCCAGATGATAATTTGATAAAGGAGGGTAGATGGGTCTAAAAAGGAGGATTTTCTGTAAAAAGGAGGACATTCATAATTAAACGAAATTTTCACATTATTTTACTTTATTTTAATCATATTTAGCAGAGCTGCCAATTTTTGCAAGAAGTTCTTGGTTTTTCAACAAATAATTATGAAAATCTTCACATGTCATGTTTTTGAAGTTGTATTGAGTAAGAATGAAAGATTTAACGTAAGAATAAAAGACTTAACTGACTGCACACTTAGTCTGTTCCTCTCTTTGCTCCACTGAGTATTAATCAGTGAATAAACGCATGCACGCACGCACGGCACACGACACGAAATTTTTAACTATGTTTAGCAAAAAGGAGGACTTATAGTAGGTAAGGGAGGACGGGAGGACAAAACATGGAAAAGGAGGACATGTCCGCCTTTTGGATACCATCTGGCAACCCTACCCTGAATGCACGAGTATAATGTAGGTCTTAAAAGAAAATAGTGTTCAATATAAAACGTTATTAATAGGTATACATGGCCTTCAAATACTCGATTAACTTGTGATTTCACTTACATTATTTGATGTCGTAACGTAACGCATCGCTGCCATTGCCGTGCGTTTATTGCCTTATGTTTTGAGTTCTATTGTGGAATAAATAATTATATGAATTAACTTTCCTTTATACTTATGTTTTGTCTATATGGTGAACTAGCAATTGGAAGTATTGGAACATATCCACGGAAAGACTGACTGACGATCAAATGGCTTAGCATGATCCTCCGTTATGTCGAAAATACTGCTAAAATATATGGTAAAGTTGAGAATTAATGTTAAGTACTATTTTTGACGAAAACATCATCATCTGTCTAGCCTTTTCCCAACTATGTTGGGGTCGGCTTCCAGTCAAATTGGATGCAGCTGAATACCAGTATTTTAAATGGAGCGACTGCCTATCTGACCTCAACGACCCAGTTAGTGGGTAATACGATATCCCTTGGTAAGACTGGATGTCAGACTTTCGGGCTTCTGACGAAAACAAGATTCCATAAAATTTTGTCAATAGAAAAGAATTCCAAAGTTACCTCCAAACCGAACTATAAACCGCTAGTATTCAAAAATACTTCAAATTAGGTCATGAAACTATGCATAGGTACTAACTGAAGTAACTATAAAGCAAGTCTAATGTTTTTAATTTTTTTCAAATTAGCATTTTTTTTTTTTACCTAAATTATCGGCGCCCAGCATCGCACTCAATCTCGCTCTCACTTGGTCCGCGAGTAGTAGATAAAAAGCTGAGGTAGTATGGGTTCTTAAGGCCGCGTTTCCACTGACGCGGAGCTGGGCGGAGTGGAGCGGAGACGTGCAGGAATCGTCCAATTACAGACGAGGCAAGAGACGCGATGAGGATTTCAACCATTATGATTGGTCGATTCCTGCACGTCTCCGCTCCGCTCCGCCCAGCTCCGCGTCAGTGGAAACGCACCCTAATATCGCCAGAAAAGACTAACGCTGATAATAATAATTTGCAACCTGACTGCGTAGCTGTAATCTTCAACATTAGATCCTACTTGGGTATTTTTTTTTTAAATTTTTGTTACGAGCCGGTAATGTCCCGCTGCAGGGCATAGGCTTCGCTACTCTCCTTTCACTTCTCTCTGTCTAGTCTAGGGCTAGTATTGCCAAATGCTATTAGTAGGGCCAAAAATGAAAGCGCAATAAGTCGGAAGTAATGGAGTTGTTTCCCGGAAGCTTCGCCGCAAGAGAGCGCTGTGTGTTTGTCACTTGTCAAAGTCATCTTGAAGACAAAGCGACCATCGGCGACAAAAAAAAATCGGTCAACAGCGAGTCGGACTCGCGCACCGTGGGTTCCGTTCTGATTTTTGAAAAAGTGTGCTCGAGAGAGAGACATTGTTTTATTTTTCTGTAATATTTACATAAACTTCTATCATATCGAATAATTTCACATTTTTCTCTATGCGAACTTCGGAGATAAGGGGTGAAGGGACGGTATTTTTTTTTTACATTTTTCATCAAAAGTCGAAAACTATGTGGCCTAAAAAAAATAAAAAATGTTTGAGAATGTGCAAACAGCGGTCTTTCATATGATACCCCACATGCTCTAGTAGCCCCACTTCGAATTTTTAAGACCCCCTTTCAGTCCCTGTGGCAATAAAACATATATATTTTTATTTCTTTCTTATTTGCAAAATATTTGGGCAAACGTCATCTAAAATTGTTCCAAATTTCAAGTTGATAGCATTAGTAGTTCTTGAGATGTCCATCTGTGACAGACAGACAGAAAGACTGAGTCGCACCATAAGTGTTCCTTTTTACCATTTTGGTACGGAACCCTAAAAACACTTCTCACCATCTTACGGCAATGGTTTCAGCAAGGAACTCCATTCACTGCTGAATGAAAGTAACAAACACTCAGCGCCATCTACGCTGAACTAATTTGACAGTTTTCTTCATAGACAAAGTAATTTAGCGGGTTTGGTGGTTTTCTTCCCCATTGGTGCAGATTGATGAAGCATTCTCTTTCCCATATACCTACCTACCTCAGTTACTCTGTTTAAGCACAGGAGAGGAAAAAAAAAAAATTCCATTTTTTTTTTCAGATCTCAACTGCATTGTCGTGAAAGACGTGTTGAGCGACAACGCGGAGGCGGCCATACGGCAGTGTCTGCGTCAGCTGCATTTATTGAAGAATGTCTGGATTGGAGTCTTTCCTAAGAATGTCTTTACAAGGTAAAACCTCATAAAGTTTTGGCTATGGTGTGGGGTGGGACATGCCTAGTTCTCAAAAGACAGTTTTAGGGTGCGTTTCCACTGACGCGGAGCTGGGCGGAGCGGAGAGGAGACGTGCAGGAATCGACCAATCATAATGGTTGAAATCCTCATCGCGTCTCTTGTCTCGTCTGTAATTGGACGATTTCTGCACGTCTCCGCTCCGCTCCGCCCAGCTCCGCGTCAGTGGAAACGCGGCCTAAGTCTAGGAAGTTGTTACTATACCGTCCTGCCGAACAAAAAAATTTTTTTATTGACACCATCAGGCCAAAAACAGGGTCATTTTCATAAACTTAAAACAAAAAATCACGCGCAATTTTCATTGAGAGTTTCATGAAAATTCACGGCACCAGTTGGCGCCGTTTTGACAACTTTGTTCCATTTCAACAATGAATATTCTATCTATCTATCTATATAAATAAAATGAGAAGTCCTGACTGACTGTTGACTCATCAACGCCCAGCCCAAACCATTGGACCTAGAAAGCTGAAATTTTGCACAGGGGTTCCCTTTATAATGTAGACTAGGAATAAGAAAGAAATTCCCGGTAGTATGTTCCCGTGGGATATATTCCGACATCCACGAGGGTGAAGCCGCGGGCAAAAGCTAGTGTAAAATATATGATGAAGTTTATCATTCCTTTCATTCATTCGTTAATCATCATTCAGTCACGAGTCAAGACTAAAGATAATTTAGGCGTTTTGACAGGTGCCCGGACCTGTCGTCTCAGTGCTGCCACCTAGTGGAACATTTCAGAAAACCCTGTGCCATGCATACAATGCATACAGACAGATTTCATGATAATAGTGATTGTAGTTTTATTAAATCGCGAAAATAACTGGGACCATAAAACGGCTACATTAAGTAATTCCTCTAAAAAATTATTTCCTGAATTCCCAGCAATTTATTATGATTGTGCTATTTGACATTAAACTTCAATAAAGCAATTCATAATTTGTGGACCATTTTACGAATCTTCATACAAAACTGTCAGACAGATGAATTGCGTGCTATGAAATGTACGCAGATAAATTATGAACTGTCAGTTTGTGACCGTTTTACGATTTCAAATATGATTCATAATACCTATTATTATCATATTATGATTCTGCCAAAGTGGCCGTTTTAGCCCCGGTGTTCTCGTTTAAAATAGTAAATATAATTATGTCTTTGACTAAAAACGTTTATTTCCTTTTCCTCAGGCTTATGGCAACCCTAGTCAATATGTTCTTGGATGAGTTGATCCACCGCGTGTGCACCGTGGAGGATATCTCCATGGAGATGGCAACACAGCTCACCGAGATGTATACCATTGTTGTGCAGAAAGCTCCACAGCTCTTCCAGGTACTTAAATTCTTTCTTTCTTTCAAGGATCCAACTTCTTGGTCTGTAAATAGGGTGAGTTGTTGATTGAGATCTACAGGTGTATCGGAAAGATGTGGTCAAATTTAAGGGTGAACAGTTCATCAAACTGAACAGTTTTCTCCATGGGGCCGACACATCGTAATCGAAAAAAAAAAAATATCAGCTGTCCCGTAGAAAACTTCAATAGCTGATTATTTTTATTTAAATTAAAAAAAAATTAAAACAAACTAAGAAATTTTGGAAAATTACGTTTATTAAACTTCAAAACAAAAAACACGAAAAAAAACACTGTGCCATAAACCGACCTATTTTAGTTAGGCGGGTTTTGTTTATAGACCACGAAAAAGCTTTGTCTCTCAATTAACGAAGCAGCATTTTTGTTGGACAATGTGAGGTCATTTTCGGGGAATACTTGTGGGTGGCCATATCGCAGTTCGGATTAGCCTGGGTACGGATTATCTAGGTTCTACTGTATAATTCTGTTCTATTTGGGAAGTTGCCACACACACACAGTTTATTTTTTGACATAGACCCCTCTCAAATTTTATGTTTTGTCATTCCAGGACCCAGCAGAAATAGAACAACACGTTCAATCGTGGATCAAGCTCCAAGAGCTGATCTTCATACTAGGCGGCTCCCTCAAGGACATAGAGAACCATTGGAAAGACGGCACCGGCCCCTTAGCCATCCACTTCAGAAACGAAGAACTCCGAAGTCTGATCAAAGCCCTCTTCCAAAATACGCAGATGCGTGCCAACCTATTATCCAAAATAAAGTAAAATAAACATAATTCTCAGTGTTTGACCTCAGTATCTCTATCATAAATATGGAGTTCTATGTTTTTAAATGTGTCATTAATTTACGATTTTAAACATTTGCGTAAGAATTGATGTTACTCACAAATACTTACTTGATTATGTTAAATTGTAAAGCATGATTTTATCCAAATAAATGTTTACAGAAGCATAGCAGTACATTATCTGTATTCAGTTGTTTCGATGTTTTGGTAAACAAGTGACTTTTTATTTTAATTTTAGTCTGGATTTTATTTTTTTCAACTCTTTCTTTTGTCCAATTTTTTATATTATTTGATTGACTCGCCACTCGCCCTATGGGCCCGTTCACACATGTGGTTTGGTTGTGGACCAAAGAGTAAAGTAAGCATAGACATAGACTGCTTTGTTATTGTTCTGAGGCATAGACTACTATTATATAAAGTAAGTATAGAGTTGTGGACGTTGTGGTACACAACGTCCACAACCAAACCACATGGCATCGACAAAATTCTCATTTATATGTAGTAGTCTATGGATGGAAAAAATGTGGGCAAGCAGTGGTTACATGTGAATAGCTTAGATAATATACATCTAGATCGAGCCACCGCGTGGCCGGTCATGAGACAGCAATATTATACTTTTTCTAGGTTATGTGAACTTATGTGGTATGAGAAATGAGGTTTAACGTAAGAAATCTTATATATTTTGGACTGAAACCCATGTCAATACATTCGCACAATGCAAAAACTGTCCAAAAATGTTAAATTAATCGACGCAAGATAAATTTTGTAACAGTGAAAGTACTTTGTTTGGCAACATTTTTAAATTTTGCCATGCAAAAATACGGCACGCCGTAAGGGACAGAAGATACGATGCTTTGTCTCAATTTTCCTAATTATTTCGTATATATGTGTCTCACTTCCACACTTCACACTGTAATCAAGGCAACGTCTAGATGTATAATGTCATTGTGTGAATAGTGTCGCTGCAACGCGTTATGGTAATCTCGTAATGCGTTGTCGCTAGCGATGTGGCTAGTGTTTGCAGACAGAGTGTATTATCTATGGACAGATCGTTGTGTTTGCAATGTAAATAAGTAAATGACGAAACTGTGCTTCACGAGATGAAATAGGTTAAATGCTCTAAGGATGAAATATGCCCAATGAGCACGTAATATTGCCATCGCGTGGCGTGTTGTGTTATAAGTCTGTTTCTGCCCTAATACGTGTAACGTAACGCCAAACACATGTTTAGTGATGGGTTGTTTTGCTATGATGGGTAGTCGATATTTTTATCGAAAAAGAAGTTAACTGTATGTAATTTAAAATTTTTGTTGTTAGCCATTTATCACACACGCACCGCATCGCAAGTCAAAAATGTTACCAGGAAAAAAAATCATTTTTTAAAAATAAAATATCAGTTGTGCTTTGTTTTGTATTTATTAGCGTGGGAAGCAATAAAAGAGTGGACTGTAATAAAATTATAACTTCTGGACAAAAAAATTGTAATTTAGTTAAAATGGAGAATCGTCCGTCGCGGTAGAGTCCGTGGAAGCCAGTTGTCGTCGGGCCGACGCGCCTGAGCTTGCCGATGACGCCTGCTCATGCAGACCACGCATGGTGTTGGGTTCGATTCCCAACAGTATTAAATACATATTTTAAAATTTTCATAATAATAAGATACTTATATCAATCTTGACTTAGCCCACGAGGTTGTTGACATGTGGAATGTGAGCTCGGCTGTCATTGTGCCGATTGTCACAATGACAGCACACACCAGCTGATTATTTTTCGCAAGTTAGTCCCATAGTGAATGTTGTTCATATTCACGGGTAGAACAGCATGTGGTTTGTCCATCTATTTTAATGTGACCCTAAATATCAAAGACGTTTTTAAAATTATAATAAAGAGAACGAGATTTTTGCTGTGAGAATCGTTATGGATAAAATTGTATTGCATAATGTCACTGACCCTGGTGGACCCATGCATACTGACATCTGTCACCCGCACTATGCTACAGCGCAAACTGTGTAGTGAAGTTAGTCGGCTCAGTTGCCAAAAAGGAAAAAAAAAGTGTAGTCGACTTTGTCCTTGTGTGGTTCAAGGAACAAACATGCTAATGACAGTGCTAATGGGAAAAGGCAACTGTCAAAATGGCGCTGTCGTATCTAGTATCTAGTGCCCAACAGAAGCTAATAATACAATACAAGGTATATTTTCTTTAATCATGCACGACTGAATGAGAAAGCAATGAATGAAACGAATGATGTACACACGGCTAGATCAAGCTAAACAGTATACAGCTAACTAGCTAGCTAGCTATTTCCAGTATAAGCTGATCTCGCATTGTATAGAATTCCCTTACAATGAGAGATTAGTGTAAACTGGAAATGGCTTGGTTGATGTGTAGCCGTGTGTACGTCATCATATAATATTTGTCGAAACCAATGTCGAAACTGAAGACCTCTTGTCAAAGTGGCGCCAACTGGTGGCGTGAATTTTCATGAAAACCCTCATTCTTTCCAGTCCTATCCTATAACATAAATGTTTACGTGACATTATAGGGTAACGATTCGAGCGATATCATAAAGTCATGAGGTTTAAGGTCAATTCTAACTTATGGAGTTGTATTGCTGATTCTAATGATTATAATTCTGTAAAGCCATGTTAGATAAGGCCGTGAATCATATTTTAATCATCATACAACCTGACACTGACCTGCAAATTGCAAAAAACGTAAGAAAATTTGAATTTCGCGGGCTACTTTAGCGCATCCTCCAATGGCGGTTTAACAGTTTTTGTATAAAAAATAATGTCAAACTGTCATTTATTTTTCAGATAAAAGTTATCTGATTATTGAAAAAATAGCCCTTAAAATATCAAGCACCGAAAATAACGAAAGGAATGAATGAACGAAATGTCGAGTTTATTGTAGGCATGGACCTAAAAAAAAGGCGGACGCCGTCGCCTTTAACAATAACTGAAGCACCCATAGTAAGTCAGTGCGCTAATGTCTACAAGCCAGCACGCACACATTCACACCATAGTAAGTCTACCGGCCGCCATTAAGTTACACGAGCGACGGCGTCTTTGCAGGTACTCAAATCACGCACACATAGATCGGTAGGGTGCTTCACTTTTGATATGCGTGGTGCGGAGTCCATCTTTTTTTATAAGTCTATGATTGTAGGCCGTAGGGACTATGATCACGCCATCCAACCCAAATAGAGAATCCAACCTTCCCCTATACATTAGGGCCAGCTACACCTGGCGATGGCGGAGCAAAGCACAGCGCAGCGCGATTGTTACTGCCAGGGGCCGTACTATGTCGCGGGTTGTTCGAAAGGTCGCGGGTTGTTCGAACGAGATATCGTGGCCATGATATAGGCAACTGAAGGAAAACGGGTGGGTTTTAGTCCGTAAAAGTCTGACACGCCCTTCCGCTCCACCCAGAGCGGGAGAATTTCCCATCCACAAAAGTCATTTGATGATTTCCCACAAAAAAATCCCATCCACAAAAAAAGGGGGCCGTCGTCGTACCATGACGTGAAAAAGATCATGGATTCATTATGGTTCCAGTGTGAGAGAGACACGGAGCAATAGGTATACGACATACGATCTATAGCACCGTCCTTTTTTCTCAACGGAACCATGATGGATCGATGATCTTTTTCACGTCATGATACGGCCCCTGGAGGAACTCGTGGCTAAGTAATATCAGCCGCACGAGTCGATCCATCAGGTTAAGCTACGCTTGCTGGGGTTGGTCAGTGGAACGGTGGCCATCTTTACACACCGAGACTCCTCAGTGCCTAGGAAACACAGAACAATATTACTTCTAGTGGAGTTTGCTAGGAAAGCCGTTGGTCCCGGCTGTCATTCGTGGATCTTTGACAGTCGTTACGGGTCGTCCCCCGAAAGTCTGACAAAGCAGTCTTACCAACGGGTATCGTATTACCCAGTTACTGGGTTGTGGAGGTCAGATAGGCAGTAGCTATATGTAAAGCTGCATCCGGTTAGACTGGAAGCCGATCCCAATATAGTTGGGAAAAGTCTAGGCAGATTGATTGGTACGGCCCAAAACTGTTGATTTGTTGATTCAAGATTGATTGTTGAGTTTACCGCCAGCTTCACGTTTCAAGCATGTAAACTGATATAAGCCGCTTATTAGAAAATGTTCCCTAAAATGAAGACGATTGTAACGCTCAAAAGGCGTTACTCGACTTAGCACCTAATAGTCGATAAATAGGGCAGTCACCGCAACGTGATATCCACCTACTTTCGCAATACCAATGTTATGTTATGAAGTTGTCAGTTGTCATCAGTTGTCATGGTTGTCATCTGTGGTTGTCATTAAAGCATTAAAGTTCGGTGTACAACTGACTGAAGCTAGTTGTTACATTCAGTTAGTCCACAACAAAGAGTACAGTATATATATATGAGGTCCACAAAGCAATTTTGAGATTGATTTGCATTTAAGTTAGTCAAATAGTCACTGGCAAAGCTTGATAGTCTAGCGGAATTTTAGTAGGTACTTGTGTGAAAATAAATCATTACAGTAAGTACCTAAATGTAAGTAAGTAAATAAAACAACAAATAAGGGTCAGTGGGTCGTCATAGGGGCGGAGTGATAGAGGCTACCTATATAAAAAAGTACTCTGTGATAGAGGCTCTTATAATGTGCTTGTGCAAGCATAGACTCGCGGAGTCCTCCTTTTTTATAAGTCCACGCTTAACGAAAGTGAAGCACAGTAAGTATGCCGCCGGACCGTTTGTACAAACACACCTCACGCACGCACATATTTACAATTAAATACATCATTACGCCAACCGGCCGCCCTGTATACACGAGCGACGGCGTCTTTGCAGGTACTCAAATCATGCACACATAGATCGGTACGGTACTTCACTTTCGATACGCGTGGCGCGGAGTCCTCCTTTTTTTATACGTCTATGTGTGCAAGTCGTTAAAGTTTTAGAAGATTTTTTTATCTAAGTTAAACTGATGATGATGTAGAATACCTACCTACCTATTTTTAAGATGCCTGCACCAAGAAAAGTTTCGTTAAGGCAAATGGAGCAGCTTTTGAAGTTTGCGGAGTCCCATCGCGACATAGCATTGGGTCGCTTACCTGGAGGGCCACAGGTTGCTCGAGCCACCCGAGAAGCGTGGGAGTCCGTGGCGCTGCAACTCAACTCCATAGGAGACGGATCCACCAAAACACCAGACCAATGGCGAAGAGTAAGTTTAATTATCTTAAGGAATAATATCCTCTAGAAAGACATTTGTCGTCTACTTATTTAACTAATACATTGATTTTCCATCCATAAAGATAGTATAAATCATTACTAAGTACTTACCTACTACAAAATAGTATAAATAGGTAGGTACAACTGAATTTGTATCATCATAATGTTGCATTCTCATACATTGTTTGTCCCTTGAACCCTTAGGGGCCCATAAAAACACCCCACTTAAAACCCAGACTCAACAAGTAGGTACCTACTTATAAAAAAATACACTAAAATAACTTGCATGTTTATGTTACATTCTTAGTTAGCTTGATTTAGTGAAGGCATATATTTTTCTGATAAAGTTATAAAACAGACAACGCACTGATGAACGCTTTTTATATTATTTCTAACTAGTACTGGATAGAGTTCAAGGCAAAAACCAAGTGCAAAGGTGCGGATTCAAGGAGGAATGCATCAGCAACTGGTGGAGGGCCTAACAAGCTTGTTCCTCTAAATGATATGGAGAAGAGAGTGCTAGCACTAACAGGTCCAGTGGCGGTGGAGAGATTGCGTGGAGTGCGCCTGCCTAGTCATGTTAGTTTCAAAATTAATCATTATAAATTTCTTTCAAAGGTATCTAATTAACCATAATTAAATTCTTTCATGAATATTTGATATCATCATCATCTGCCTAGCCTTGTCCCAATTATGTAACTAGGTGTCAGCTTCCAGTCTAACCGGATGCAGATGAATACCAGTATTTTACATGGAGCTTATCTGCCTAACTGGCTATCATGGATATTTAATCTATCATTATTAAATTCTTTCACCTACATCTACATAATTTTATTAATCACTAGCTTTTGTCCGCGGCTTCGCCCGCGTGGATGTGGGGAAATATCCCAGTGGAACGTGCTACCAGGACATCCTTCCTTATTCCTTGTTTACATTTTAAAAGGAACCTCTGTGCAAAATTTCAGCTTTCTAGGTCAAAGGGTTTGGGCTGGGCGTTGATGAGTCAGTCAATCAGTCAGTCAGTCAGTCAGTCAGGACTTCTCTTTTTATTTATATAGATTGTACATTTTTAGGGTTCCTTACCTCAATGTGTCTGTCTGTACGTATGTCATAGCCTATTTGTTTTCAAGTGAATAATGTCTAACATTTATTATAAGTGAAATGTTGGGATAAGTTCTAAAAATCATTGAATATTTTACAGATACCATCAGAAGATGAGTCTGAGGCCCTTGCTTCAACAACCGTCACTCCATCCTCAGCTCCTCACTCTTCTTCTTCATCTTCTTCAGGCTCTGAGAGTATAACTCCAGAGTCTATAATAAAAGTGGAAAGACTTGACGAAGAGGTTCCGTCTCCACTACAACACGAATGCCAGACTTGTACGCCGGCACCTTCCGCCGATCAGTCAGACAATCAACCCGAGGTGTCGTCGAGAGAAAATAGCAAGTATATTTTAAAACATAAATATTGTGGTCAAACACAAGCCTAAATATGTAAATTAAAAAAGTAGGATAAGTATAATAAAATCCAATTTAAAAACTAATTTTGTTTTTAGGACAAACTCACCACTACGCACCAGGCCGAAGCTCGAGGTCACAAAGTCACCGTTAGTGTACCTATATCATGCTATAAAATAGTTTTCTGCAGGCTTTTTTTTTTTCAAAATCTTAAGTTAATATAAATTTATATAAATTACAGTTCCTAGAGAAGAAAGGGCACCACGCTGGGCTTATGACATTGAAAGTCGGCGCATTGCTGCTGAAGAGCGACTTGCAGCCACAGTGGAAACAGGGTTCCAGCGACTTGCAGCCGCTGTGGAAGAGGGGGTCCGGTTAATGAGGGAGATACGGAATGATGTACATAGCTATGTACATCGTCTAGAATGATGTAGTAATTTGGCAAAATTGCAACATCGTCTGTATTGTTTTGTTTTGTATTTCATATATTTTCTTTGTCTTAATTTTGCCATAAGTACCTTAATTCTAGCACTACTAGTTTTTTTTTTCTTGTTAAGTAACACTTATTTTAGAGAATGCTGGTTAATCTGTAATGTCGGGGCCACACATACGCGATGTGCCGTTCATTATCGCGATGATGGACGTAGGCCGTAGGTGTACCTAGCCATAACTTATCGCGATAATTTTACTACGGCATTCACATTGCCGATTGTCGTGGCGTTAACTCAGTGGCGGCGTTCAAGTGTGGCCACTGGCCACTCAATTTGTCGCGATGGTTATCGGAATAATTAGGTACCGCGATGTTTATGACGATGATGGGCGTTGACGTTTGTGTGGCCCCGAAATTAGAAAGACAAAGGAATAGTGAAAACTGTTGGCTATTAGGTATGGGATTATAATTATTGATACATTATTTTGGATGGTTATTGATAACGGAATTATCTTAATGGAATTTGTTGATAAATATGAGATGGATACTGAAAGGGGTAGGTACTTTGTGTTAAAGTTGGGTGGTTAGGATATAAGAAAACAGCTAATATGAGAAAACTAAATATATTGCATAAGAATAAGAATTATCTGAATTACATTTTTATCAACAGTCAAACTATTGCTAGGCAACACAACCATAGAGAACCAATAGTGTGATGAATGAACCAAGATGAACCATTCCTCAACATCCACCCCCGATTGATGATAATGCCAGCCATCTTCTTTAGCATTTCAAGTCTGGGCCCGCCCATATAATGGTTGTGTAAGCATGTCAGCTATCTGTCTGGTTCCTGACACATAGCAGATTGTCATGCTTTCATCTTGTATGCATTCTCTGACGAAGATCTTATCCTGATGTGTTTTGTCTTCTGCTGAAATTCAGAGGGTTTTTTCGGCAGCTTTATTGCACTTTCATTGTCAACACCTAAGGTTGCAGGGCAATTAGCACCAGTAAGATCTTTTAATATCTTCTGTAGCCGTATAATCTCTCTGGCGGTTTCACTCGCTGCTACAATTTCCGCCTCTGTCGAGGATATTGCAACGGTGCTATCAATAGAGCCATCCGGATTGGTCTTTATTTTGAAAATCTACTTACATGGAATGGCTTTTCGACCTTTTGGTAGTTCGAATAGTTCCCATGTTACGTTATCTCTTAACGAGTTTATTTCGCTCTCGATAGCCTTTATCCGCTTTTCTTTCTATTTACATGATATTGCCTGCATATAGGTTTGGGGCTCGTATAAATTGATGGCTTCTAGAGCCATAATATGATCATTAAACCTTACAGGAAGCTTTAGGCTTTCTCTATCTCTGAGAACGATGCGATTTACTTCACTTTCTGTGTTTTCATCAGAATTGTCGTTTTCGTTTCCTTCAGCTAGGTTTTCGTTTTCTTGTTCAGAATGCAAGGACTCGGAAATCTGATTCATTCATGTCATCTATCATTTCTTCGCTTCGGTTTCGTTGTGTCTTTGATTAAGAAGGTCTTGAAATGATTTCGATTTCATCCTCTGAAGCCTGTCGTTCTCCATTGTCTCTATTAAAATTCATTTCATATTTGATCTCGAGACTTGGGAAATTATTATTAAAGTTTCTCTGAAGAACAGGAGTCGGCTCTTTCGGTTTAGGTACTTCCCGTACATCCTCTATTGATTTTCACAGTAACGGTACGTCTTCGAAAGTCACGTCTCTGGATCTAATCAATTTGAATGCTTCTTTGTCCCAGATCCTATAGCATTCATCTCCTTCATAACCAATAAGTATCCCCTTTTTAGCTGTCTTTTGCAGCTTCTTCCGATTAGCTTTTGGAACATGGAAATAGCAGGTGCAACCTAGAATTCTAAGATGTTTGATCGCTGGCTTCTGTCCGTACCACATCTCATGTGGAAACTGCCTTCATCTCCTTCATAATCAATAAGTATCCCCTTTTTAGCTGTCTTTTCCAGCTTCTTCCGATTAGCTTTTGGAACATGGGAATAGCAGGTGCAACCTAGAATTCTAAGATGTTTGATCGCTGGCTTCTGTCCGTACCACATCTCATGTGGAAACTGCCTTCATCTCCTTCATAATCAATAAGTATCCCCTTTTTAGCTGTCTTTTCCAGCTTCTTCCGATTAGCCTTTGGAACATGGGAATAGCAGGTGCAACCTAGAATTCTAAGATGTTTGATCGCTGGCTTCTGTCCGTACCACATCTCATGTGGAAACTGCCTTCATCTCCTTCATAACCAATAAGTATCCCCTTTTTAGCTGTCTTTTCCAGCTTCTTCCGATTAGCTTTTGGGAATAGCAGGTGCAACCTAGAATTCTAAGATGTTTGATCGCTGGCTTCTGTCCGTACCACATATCATGTGGAAACTGCTTTCATCTCCTTCATAACCAATAAGTATCCCCTTTTTAGCTGTCTTTTCCAGCTTCTTCCGATTAGCTTTTGGGAATAGCAGGTGCAACCTAGAATTCTAAGATGTTTGATCGCTGGCTTCTGTCCGTACCACATATCATGTGGAAACTGCTTTCATCTCCTTCATAACCAATAAGTATCCCCTTTTTAGCTGTCTTTTCCAGCTTCTTCCGATTAGCTTTTGGGAATAGCAGGTGCAACCTAAAATTCTAAGATGTTTGATCGCTGGCTTCTGTCCGTACCACATCTCATATGGTAACTTTCGCGGTGCGTCTGTTGGCCTTGTGCGATTCAACACGTAGACTGTCGTATTTACTATCTCTGCCGCTCTGCCCTCAAGTAATCAGGAATTGTATCATGTGCATGCATGATGGCGCGTGCGGCTTCTACTACCGTCCGACTTTCATGCTCTGCGCAGCCTGTTTGCTCTGGAGTGTGGGGAATTGTGAATCTTTGCTTAATTCCGTTTTCAGTTAGGATATTTTTTAATTCCGCGCTAACAAACTCTCCTCCGTTGACATTTAACATTTCTTTAATAACATGTCCTGCTGCTATAACTTAATTTAAGAAAATCTTTAGCTTTGAAGCTGCTTCAGACTTTTGTTAAAGAAAGTAGATGTGACGATATCGTGTGAAGTCGTCCTGAAACAGAATGTAATATCGAAACTTCGAAATCGAATAGGGAAATGGTCCGCATAAGTAAATATGGATTAGTTCTCCAGATTTAGTGGCTCTAACCCTTGTTCCAAATGAATGCCTGTGCGCCTTTCCATAGACACAGCCTTCTCAAATGTCGGATTGGTTGTTCTCCATTAATCCTAGCTCTTTTCGATCACCTGACAAAACTGTCTTTTGTTCTGATCTACTAACCTTTCGTGGTATACTTGTAATTGGTTTGTCAGTAGTTGATTGACTTCCTGATTTTTGGGCGCGACATATTTCAGCTCCAGCTTGAATAGTCCCCCTTTAATCGTTCTTAGTTCCAATTACTTTTGCTTCTCCATTTACTCTTACTACACGTTGATTAGGTGTAGACTCGAACGTACTAGTGATCAAATGTTAATCACTGAAGATATGGTCACTGAAGATAGCCAATACGAATATGACACTGCCAACTGATCATCACTGTACCTATCTAGTTTCGTTTTTGCTCTCTCCAGTGTTTCCTTTTTTCTCTTTTCCATTTTCATCAAGGTCAATATTCATTTTCACGCATGTTTTCACTCTTTTTATCTGCTGTTTTCTATATGCGGCATATTTTCAGGTATTCTTTAGGGGGTAACTTTCCTGCTTCCGCTGTACCAACTCATCCACTACGTCACATTTCTCTGAACCGTTTTGCCCGTTCTGCCCCCGTGCGTGGCATTTTCCGTAACGTTAGGTTCTAAAAAAACATGACCGTAAGCAAAAAGCCATTCATTGGAAGCAAAGAATAATGACAGGATTTGTAGATACACACAGCAGCAGGTGAAGTTACTATAAACTGTAAATTTTCTCATTTGATTTTGAACTTAACGTTCAATAAGTTAAGGTTTAAAATCATTTGGAGAAATTTGACAGTTTGGTATAACCTGATGTGCTGTTCTCTGTAGGTACATCAAAATAAATATTTTTAGAGAAGTTGGTCCGTAAATAATGATTTCGCGGGCTACCAGTCCACAATGCATCCTCAGAAGAACAACAAGCTGAGAATGCATCCTCATTGAAGAGTAATATGGTACAGACATAAATAATTGTGGGTCTCTGAAATATTTGCTCAGAAATGATGTTCCTAGTTCGGTATTTAGATGAATAAAAACAAACGATAGATTTTCATAAAGTAGTTTTATTGAAATGTTTGCCAGGTTTTTTTATTTTGAAACATAATGTTTAGGTTCTAAACATTATGTTTTGTATCAATAAATAAACTAAGTAAGTTATTAAGTTATTATTATAAATAAGAAAAAAAATATATGTTTTTTTGCAACACAGACTGAAGGTCTTAAAAAATCGAAGTGGGGCTACTAGAGTTTTAGTTTTCGACTTTTTATGAAAAATGTGACAAAAATACACCCCTCCTTTATCTCCGAAGTTTGCATAGACAAAAATCTGAAATTATCGTAGACAGAGAATGAAATTATTATATGTGATATAAAGATTACAGGAAATATAAAACGATGTCT
Source organism: Cosmia trapezina (assembly GCA_905163495.3). Lineage (NCBI taxonomy): Eukaryota > Metazoa > Arthropoda > Insecta > Lepidoptera > Noctuidae > Cosmia > Cosmia trapezina. The sequence goes on from LR991021.1 coordinate 4,021,382, forward strand.
CTAAATAGAACACGTTTTCAGAAATCGGAACAGAACCCTCGCCATCGGTGCGCGTATCCGACTCGCACTTGACGGAGTGCGAAGACAACGTAAAAAAAAATTTGATGAAACGTCAAATAAGCTAATTGGTCTGTGCGTCAAATCAAATTGTCAAAACAAAATTCGATTGTTGTTTTTCGCAGCATAACCTCAAAAATATTGAATTTACTGTTAAAATGTTCTAAATGTTAACAAAAATGAATGCAGTTAAAGTGCTGTTACAAAATAGAAGTTTAACTGTATTAGCAAACCGCTACTATGCAACAACAAAGAAGAAAATTCCAGATATTGATGAAGAGGACTCACTTCCAAGTAATTACCCTACTTTACTACCATTTAATTATTAATGAAATGTATGTAAAGCGTAAAAGGAAACTAGCCAATGATAAGTTAAAAAATTGGTCTTTTTAAATTATTTGTCGTGTTTTCTCATCGAAAGCTTTGTAACCTCAAAACCATAACAAAGTTAATTTAGGAAACTTGCGAAGAGTATATAATTTACTAGTGGGATGGTGCACGGCTATGTGCTGTATGTATAGAAAAAATAACTCAATAACTGAGATAATTGCCTTCTTTAGTTTTCCAGTACCCCACAAGCAAGTCCTCAGACCGGAACATGTACTCATGGGGTCTTGCGGAGACCGGTGCACTAGGCATTCACATGCGACGAGGCAATAAGGGCAAGAAGCAGTATAGGAATAACTTCTCACTCTGCTGGTATCCTATGAGGTCTAGCTTTGCAGAGAGATTTGATGTAAGTGTTAAAAAACTCTAGTTAAGACCATACAATACAATAAAAACACTATTATTTCAAATTCTTTGACATGTTTCCAGGTTGAGCACGTAGCAGCAGGATATGGCTTTACAGTGGCTTCTATAAAGACAGATAAACAACATAAAGTGTTTGGCACAGGCATCAACACAGACTCGCAAATAGGCTATCATGCACCACGCATTGGTCACCCACTTGAGATGCTGCTGAGTCCAGCACCAATATTCCTGCCTTACAAGTCTTTAGAAACTAAGGTTAGAACATCAATATTATAACTCTAAAGGCGTGTATGCACAAGCAAACAAAACATGGTGAACACAACCATCGAACATGGATCATCTGAAGAAACTCAGGACCCTGTTGAACATTCAAAGTGTTTGATGTTTGTGTTCACCATGTTTTGTTTGTTTGTGTGTACACGGCTTTAGGCCTGTAATACAGAATACAACTCAAGAATTACTTAAAAGCCATTTCATTGGTTGAAAATAGTTCTAAGTAGGTAATGCTGGAGTCTTGAGCAAAGTGCTGTAATAAGAGTCTAACTCATACTTTAAACATTATTCCCACACATCATTCGCTCGGACCAACACCTCTTCACACACACACACACACACACACACCCCCACACACATACACATACACATACCCCCACACTCTTCCACACACAAGTAACCTAATTAAAAAAGTTTAGTTTGAGTATATGTAAAGTTTGAAATATTCATTCCAGCCAACAATATTTATAAAATGTTGATTTTTCTTTTTATCTTTTAAATTTTTGTCAGTGTACAAGTACATACATAAATGGTGTCATTTTGTAAAAGGGCGGAGACCTGGTGTCCTGAAATACAGGGCTAGAGCTTAGCTCAGGCACCAGTGTCCCACAATATTCAAATGATGTATTCATGGTGTATTGTGTATTTTCAATAATATTGTGGTGAGAAAATAAACATTTATCTTAACTTATCTTATTGGTGTCCTGAAATACAGGCCTAGCTTAGCTTAGGCACCAGTCTCCCACAATATCCCCTCAAATGTTGTAGGTATTCATAGTGTATTGTGTATTTTTTATAATATTGTGTTGAGAAAATAAACATTTATCTTATCATAAACCTTAAACATTTATCTGATCTTATTATTTTTTCTTGAAAACATATTTTGCAATCATAATTTATTGTATCAACATAACATTTATTTAAAGCCTTATTTCAGAGTACTAGCAGTATTAACTTCACAACCTTTGATTAATAAGTAATCAAAGTTCACAACATGTTAAATATTTCAGTTTCCATTCTCTGTGCCTTTTGTGAAAAGCTTCATCCAACCTTTTAAAAATTTCCCTTTCCCTTGCTAGTCCAGTCAAATTCAAATTTTCTTACGTTTTTGCAATTTTACTTAGGTTGTATTTGACCAATTATGATTCTCGACCGTAACAAGTATTGTATAAATTACAGAATTATAATACACTAGCTTCTGCCCGCGACTTCGTCCGCGTGAAATTTATTTTTTGTCGCATCGCATTGCCTACCCGCGCTATCACTTCGTTTTCACTTAGCGTTCTTTCAGACTTTTTTTCTTTTTGCTCGGCACCTAAGGGTCCTAGAGTGATGTTAAATATGCCTTCTATAAGATTTGGGCTATCATTAATGCAAAAAGAATGACTATTTTTAAAGTCCGACTCGGCTCGTTCATACATCCCCTTCCGCTACCTCTCCCTCCCCCTCTCACTCACTCTCACACCCCCTTCCCCACTTCCCCTTCGCTCTCTCTCTCTCACCACCCCGTCCCCTCCCTCTCCCCCTCTCCTCCACCTCCGGCTCACCAACCCCTCCCCACCCCTCAGCCTTCACCATGTCTTCCTCCTCTCCTCACCAATCCTGCCCTTTCTCCCTGCGTCTATCATCCTCCCCCTCACACTCCTCACCACCCCTCCCTCGCCCTTCCCCCTCTAACCCTCCCTCCAGGGTTGTTTTAAAAAACTAATAATGACAAACTTAGGCAAATATTTGTGCCAAGTTTCAAGTCAATTAAAACCAAATGAATAACATTTTTCATGTAAATTGTATTCCCTGTTTTCACCCCCACAGGGGTGGAATTTAAAAAAATGTTTTGAGATATTTCCATAGCTTGACTCAAAGATTATTTACACCAATTTTCGAGTTAATCAAGTCACGCAGTAAAATCTTCCCCTGTGAAATTGACTATTACCCCTTTTCACCCCGTTAGAGGTAGATTTTCGAAAAACCCTGACACACATTATTCTTTATTTTTGGTTTTAAGTATAAATACTGAGTTTTGAGTTAATCGGATTGCGCGTTAAAATTTTTCCATACAAACTTTGAGACCCCCAATTACCCATTAGGGGGTAGTTTAGAAAAACAAAAAATCACAAAAATCATAATTTACTTAGATAAATATTCGTGCCAAGTTTCAAGTTTATTAACTCAAGGAATAAGATTTTTCATACAAACAATATCCCCCCTTTTTACCCCCTTAAAGGTCGAATTTCCAAAAACCCTTTCTTAGCGGATGCCTAGGTCATAATAGCTACTGTTTTCCAAATTTCAGACCAATCCGTTCAGTGGTTTCAGCTGTGTGTTGATAGATCAGTCAGTCAGTCAGTCAGTAACGCTTTCCTTTTAATAGTAATAGTAATATAGTAATATATTTATTTGCGTAAAACATGGTATGAAAAGGTCTTACAATACAAAAATAGAGCAGACATGTTTTGCCAAGATTAAACATAGCATGCAAATTTGTATTAACAATTTCCTTAACAAAATTATTATTATATTACAACAACGCTATTTTCGTTCTAAGAACTGTTTTATACTATAGAAGTTGTTATCAATTAACCATTCATACAATTTATTCTTAAAAGTATATCTCGAGTTTCATATTTTCAGATCACTAGGTAATTTGTTATATATTCATACACACATAGTTAAGCAGCTTTTATTGTACTTAGCAAGCCTGGGAGCACTGTTAAGTACGAGTCTGTGAGGATCTCGTCGGCTCCGAGGATTTATATTGTTTGCTATTTTAAATAACTCCATATGTTTCCATACAAACGTGCATATTTCATTAATATACAGATAAGGTAGCGGTAACAAGCCAAGTTTCTTAAATACTGACTGACATAATTCCTCAGGATGAAGTCCGTATAGAGCCCTATATAGAGAGTTTATAGATATAGATAAGTACTATTTATGACCAGGTAATCCTATTGAACAACTATTTCATAAAATCCTGACATTTGAGGATAAGTTAGTATAAAGTTAAGGAGATAAATTACTGATTGTACCTAATGATTATAATTCTGTAAATACATAGTTACCTACTTATACATGTTTCGAAACAAATATGTATAATTATGTATTTGCAGAATCGGTCGCGAATTCTACTTCAATTAAGTAACATACAACCTAATTGCCTTGCAAATTGCAAAAAAACGTATGAAAATTTGAATTTCGCGGGCTACCCGGTTTTCCTTTCTTTCTCTTTCCCTCTTTAGGGTAACCATAGGGTTGCTTTTTGTTCACATAATATCATTAAAAAAAAAATGTACAGATCACCGGCATTGACGCGGGTCGCGCCCACACGGCGATACTGACCGACAATGAGGGTGTGTTCACACTAGGAAACAACGCATACGGCCAGTGCGGACGTAAGATAAACCCAAATGAGGAGTACAAAGGGAGCATGGTGTCTTACAATATCAAGAGGTTGGGCAAGCAGAAGATTGTCAGCGTGTGCTGCGGACAGGATCATACGTAAGTATGTTTTTTCCATGCCATAGATTATAAAAAAACTTACAAAAAACAAAACCGACTTCCAAAAAAACACTACAAAGTGAAAAATAACTTTAATTTCGGAAGTCGGTGTCTTTGGATCTGTATTTGCCCCCGACTTCCGAAATTAAAGTTATTTTTCACTTTGTAGTGTTTTTTTGGAAGTCGGTTTTGTTTTTTGTAAAAAAGTTTTTATTTTTCACTTTTTAGTGGGTCAGTTTGTAATTTATCTAAGTTACAATAACCCAATGTCAACTGCTCATCACGTATTACAAAATATTGCTTTTCCCGATGCAGGGACGTTAATTGTTGAGGAGTTCTCCTAGTAAGAACCAGGAGAACTGGAGCTCATGGTAAAGTCACCATCACCATTATGCATTTTGACGAGCATAAACCATATTAAAGTAATCGAATCGCAACCTGTGATATACTTAGATATAATTGAGTATTTCCGATGGCCATCTGTGGTCTTCATCATCAGTTCCAGTTCACCAAATGGTACTTTCCGAGAGCAAATGCACGAGTTACTATAAAAAATACCGAAATCGATATAAGTGTGCCCATAAAATTTGAGGGCTTCCCTCGATTTCCATGGGATCCCATCATCAGATCCTGACTTGATGATCATGGGACCACTTGGGAAGTGTACCCTTTCGAACAAAAAAAGAAAAATCCAAATCGGTCCAGCCATTTTCGAGTAATCGGGGAACATACAAAAAAAAAAAATAAAAAAAAGTTCCGACGAATTGAGAACCTCCTTCTTGAAGTTGGTTAAAAAAGGAGGACTCCACGCCACGCATATCGAAAGTAAAGCACAGTAAGTATAAGACCGTTTGTACAAACACGCCTCACGCACACATTTACGTCATACAAAAGCACTTCGCAAAATGTGCACTTCTCAAAATGAGCACTTCTCAAAATGAGGTGTGAGTTTTGAGAAGTGCACATTTTGCGAAGTGCACATTATGCGAAGTACACATTTTGCGTCAAGTGCACATTTTGCGAAGTGCACATTCTGCGTCAAACCCGTAGGTACGGTGCTTCACTTTCGATATGCGTGGCGTGGAGTCTTCCTTTTTTTATACGTCTATGTTCCATGCATAGCAATTTTTCATGTAAGTTGTAATTTTGTGACACTATTGGTCCAGAGTTAAAAAATGATTGTGCAAAATAATAACGTAACTAAACATCACGTCTTAATGCCTGAAGGGGTAGGCAGAGGAGTACATCCACATAAACTAGAAGTGATTTACGATTTTAAAACTATCCCTTCTCAATCATTAATCTAATCAGGTAGGTATAGAATATTTTTTTGGGTAATATAATATGGCTCTTCAATTTGCCTAGCCTTTTCCCAACTATGTTGGGGTCGGCTTCCAGTCTAACCGGTTGCAGCTGAATACCAGTATTTTACATGGACCGACTGGCTATCTCACCTGCACAACCTAGTAACTGGGTAATAAGATACCCGTTGGTAAGACTGGTTGTCAGACTTTCGTGTTTTTGACGACCCGTAATGACTGGTCAAAGATCCACGCATGACAGCCGTGACCAACGGCTTAACGTGCTTTCCGAGGCACGGAGGAGTCTCGGTATGTAAAGTTGGTCACCCATCCACGGACCAACTCCGGCAAGCTTAGCTTAACCTGACGGATCGACCCGTGCGGCTGTTATTACTCAGCCACAAGCTCTCATAATATGGCTTTTATTAACATAAATCGTGTTTCAGCCTATTCGTAACAGAGGGCGGCAAGGTATTCGCCTGCGGTTGGGGCGCGGACGGTCAGACCGGGCTTGGTACATTCGAAAACCAGGCAATACCTGCCGCTGTGAAGGGAGATATTACTACAGAGAAAATTGTGAAAGTCGCTTCTACTGGCGATTGTGTGCTGGCGTTAAATGGTGGGTATTTAGAATAAGAACAGTAAATCATACATACTAATCTCTATATCAGTTACTCAACCTGCCTAGCCTTTTCGCAACTATGTTGGGGTCGGCTTCCAGTCTAACTGGATGCAGCTGAATACCAGTATTTTACATGGAGTGACTGCCTATCTGACCTCCACAACCCAGTAACTGGGTAATACGATACCCATGGTAAGACTGGTTGTTAGACTTTCGGGCTTCTGACGACCCGTAACGACTGTCGAAAGATCCACGAATGACAGCCGAGACCAACGGCTTAACGTGCTTTCCGAGGCACAGAGGAGTCTCGGTTTGTAAAGATGGTCACCCATCCACGGACCAACCTCGGCAAGCGTAGCTTAACCTAATGGATCGACCCGTACGGCTGTTATTACTTAGCCACGAGCTCCTCATATATTTATAATCTCTCTCTCTCTCTATATCTATTACTACTTATTATTATTACATAATTGTAAATTAAGTTGTTTTGGTGCAGTTTTCCCCATAATTTAGAGAATTTATTCCGAAACGTTTATGTGCATGATACCTACATTAATATTAAAACATACTGAAGAAATGTCGTTGTTACTTCATGTCGTAAAAACAGTGCGAAGCATGGGCGGGTCGCTAGTGTTTATAGAAAAGATGCTATATGTATAACTAGCAGCGCCCGGCGGTTTCACCCGCGTAGACCGGGGATAAAAAGTAGCCTATGTGTTAATCCAGTGTGTCTACAGCTACCTCCATACCAAATTTCACCCAAATCTGTCCAGCCGTTTAAGCGTGAAGAAGTAACAAACATACAAACACATACTCACAAACTTTCGCCTTTAAAATATTAGTGTGATATCATTTTTGCGAAGAATAAAAAGTAATCTATGAATACTACAAAACATTATTTTCTACAGATCAAGGTGAACTTTTCGGCTGGGGCAACTCGGAGTATGGTCAGATCCCGATGGCGTGCGGTTCGCAACAAGTCAACATGTCATACTCTCTACGCGAGCTCACCCGCGGCCTGGGCTTGATCACCGATATAGCAGCCGGTGGATCATTCTGTTTGATTGTTAATGGTAAGTCGCGTATGAAACACCTTTTCTGGATTAGCACTCATCATTTCAGCCGAAAGACATCCACTGCTGGACATAGGGCTCCCCCAAGCACCGCCACTTTGACCGGTTCCGTGCTTACCGCATCCAGCAGATTCCCGCGGCCTTCACAAGGTCATCGGTACATCTTGAGGGAGCCCTTCCAACGTTACGTTTTCCGGTACGCGGTCGCCACTCCAGAACCCTTCGGATCGGCCATCTGTTCTGGGGATCTCTTAATTTCTGATTTGATCTACGTGATCAAATCGTGAGAGAAACTCTCAAGGAAACGCCATAATAAAAAAAATCACTGGCAACACTCGCTGGTCGAAGATTTTCGTCTTAAGACACTGTGGTATGTAGGACGGACTAGGACGAGAAGATATTGTATAGCTTCCAAACACTGCCCAGCCGAGTCGGATTCGACGATTGGCATCTTTCTCGAAGTTTCACCTACCTAACTTGTTACCTAGTAAGTCCTAGGTAAACATACTCGTCCACAACTTGTTCTTTGAGAAAATAAATGTCTATAGACCGAACTTCGAGTGTAGCTTCTCCGATCCATCAGTTTGCTGACAATATATTAGTCATGGGCGACACTATGAAGGACCTCAGTAGAGCTTCCGAAAGAGTGGGTCTTAAAATGAGATGAATATGATAAAGGTTATGTCAAATGCCCTTGTAAATGCCATTCTCATGAGGACATGCACTAAGGCCCACAAAATAGCTTTTTACACAACCGGCCACAAAAAGGAGTGTTACTTATACTGATTTGTTTACCTTGGTCAAAATTATTATTCACCTTACTGTTTGTTCCACAGAGGCAGGCGACGCGTTCGTTTGGGGATACGGCCTGCTGGGGCTTGGGCCCAACGTGGAACACTCGAAAAGTCCAAAACAGATACCAGCTCCTTTGTTTGGACGCAATGAATTTAATACAGAGGCTTGTGTAAAACAAGTAGCCTGTGGTATAGGACATTTAGCAGCAATAACTAACGACGGACATTTGTATATGTGGGGCAGGAACAGACAAGGCTGCCTTGGTTTAGGTTCTAGCAAAGACCAACACTTTCCATTAAAAGTAGCCATTGGTGGCAATGTATTAAAGGTAATATGCAGTGTTGACCATTCTATTGCTGTTTGCAAACCTTTCACGTAATTTATTAATATTTTAAGACTGTTAGTTAATAAATATATTATTAGTTATCCTATGTTGTTTTATTTGAAGTGATTACAGTAGCACACATTTCTAGCTAAAGTTATACAAACTTGAATTAAAATTGAAACTAGCTGACCTGAGTATGATAGTTATATCTTATATTAATATTGTATAAACTGAAATGATGCACTGTTTCATCACATTTATGCACAGATTTGTTAAAGAAAAATATGCTTAGATGTGATGGAGGGGTGTATTATTTCAGACTATAATATACATGGCTATAATTGAGGCAGACAGCGCAAAAGCGGCCTAACTCACATTTTTGTTGTTTTTAACCTTACTGTCAATGTCTAATGATTAATTGTTTGAAATACAAGATAATAATATAGAAAAGCTTACAAACTAAAACTTAGAAAATATTTATGATACACAGCAAATCACATTCTCATAAGGTTATCTCATAAACCTACAATTCTCATCTAATGTCCAGTTTACTTTTAATTCTTATTGACAGGGAGAGTCCCCAAAAGAATTGGTGGGCTCTCCCGATCAATACCACATTGACTATTGTTTACATTCATCGTGAAATGGCTCCAAGGTACGAAAATCTCGCCATGCAGGAGGCAGTAGCGATGTGTGGTGGAGGTGGGAACCGCACCTCTTGCATTGCTCACTAAAGAGATTTACGTAGCTGTGCAACCATGTCATGAATGAACGCACAGCCAGGTCCGGTAACGTTGGAGAATAGAAATGTAACATAGCAGCGTGAGCATTCTCTGTTACTTTTCTGAACACATGATGTCGGGATTCCGACCAGAGATCCAATGATTCACCATACCCTTTAACCATGACCCACTCCATCAGCAGGCCTTTGAAGGCTACAACTGCTTTCAATACATGACTAAGGTTTATCTGCACAACCGCATTGCTTGCAAATGGTCGAGATATTGTTATTTTCATGTCACTGTATGATCTGTCAATGTTGTTGATAACGTTGTCGACTTGTAGAGGCGCGACGTTGTGGTTGCTCTGCAGTTTCCCGCGTCGTTTTGTACTCCCAGAGTTTATGTACGAGCGTTTTAGCGAGTTTTGGCTCAGGAGTGAGTGTGCGAAGGAGCTATACTCGTGAATCTTATCAGTCCATTTGTAGCTGTTTACAAGTTGAGTATAAAGCGCTTGCCGGTCTTGTGTAGTTTCCTGGCTCAGGTACGTCGTGGTACCCAAGTTAAAGGGCGCTGTTGGTATCGGCAGTCCATTTACAGTTTGTTCCAAGTCTCGCAAGTTAATGTTCACGCTGTTCAGCAGTTCTTGAAGCTCTAAAAGGAACTTATCTTTTCCGTCTTCACCGTGGTCGGCGCGCAATCCATTGGAAAGTGTTTCGAAGACGTGACTGACGCTAGATCGCAGTACTCGGAGTGAGCCTAGAGCAGAGTTCAATTGATCCACGTTTATAGTAGTATTATTCATCTTGAAGGATGTTTAATTTAATCTGTTCACGATACAGAAATTAAGTAATGCGAAGTCGAAATCACGGAGGAGCAAAGATTCGTTTATTTTGATGTCACTGTCTGTCAGACTGACAGTGTCAGTGTCAGCACCACACCATAGATTACACACTATTACTAATATTACTATGTAAAGCCGCGTCCCCACTGCACGAGGCTCGGCCGCGTGGCCAGGGATTGTGTACCGATATCATTTTGGTATCAATATAAAAATATCGATATAAATACCGGTATTTGGGTATCTCTTTATCGATATTGATACCGGTATTTTTATCTATACTAATATTATAAAGAGGAAAGATTTGTTTGTTTGTTTGTTTGTATTGAATAGGCTCCGAAACTACTGGCCCGATTTAAAAAATTCTTTCACCGTTGGGAAGCTACACTGTCCCCGAGTGACATAGGCTATATTATATTTTCAAAAAAATTAGGGATCCTTACTAAAACTCCAATAATGTAACCCGAGGTGTAAAAAAATACCTAAAAATTCCTTACATCGCGTGCGCTGCGAAAACTATTGATGATAGAACAAAATAATGTACTACAACTTTGCAGAACACATCATTATCTAGAAAAAGTACCGGGACAGCATATGTCTAGCTATTATAGTTATGTCACAATGGTGCCGATTCTCTTGTCACAAATGCCTCTAAACTAGACTAAAAATCACTAAAATTTAGTTTATTCCTGTCAAACAACGATTTCCCATTCTGAAATTGATTAAAGTGACACAACTTAACTAAATTTTAGTTTGACAGCACTAACATTGTACTGAGATTATAATTTAGTGAAAATGGCAATTTTGCTATTCTGAATTTGACGTTTTTTCACCTAAAATTTTGATTGTCAAACTAAATTAGACTATTTTTAATCGCGATTAAAAAGGTGTGGAATAAGATTAGTTGTCATGACCTAAAATTCACACCAACACCTTGACTTCAAGTGCAAAAACAGTACTGTATTTTTTTTTTCTTTTCCACATATCTCGAAAACGGTGTGTCCTATCGCAAAAATAATGAAAATTTGGCCCCCCTTTATAAAACCCTTAAACCCGTAACCCTCAACACGTAGGTACCAAAAAAAAAAATCCACAAAAACACGTTGAAGCTGCCCCCTCCCTGCCCCCTCCAGTTCTAAAAAATATCTGACACGGTAACGGCGGCGATGTCGGATTGTCTGTAAACAAAATATGACAAGCCTTCTCACTTTTCATAGTGATTTCGCAAGTTCCAATTAAAGCCACCGGGTCAAATATACTACGAGCACTATACCACGCGGAGTCACGATTGTCAAACTCAATTTTAAATGTGTCAAATTTTTTTCTAAATTTAGAGGTTTTTTTTTGCAGAATAGCTCTAAGATTCTCATAGAAAAAAGTAAGGAATTTTAGTGATAGTTTAGTTAGTTTAGTTCGGTGTACAACAGAATCGGCACCAATAAGTGTACTTTTATTTTTAAAAAATAATTGTAGTGCCGGCACTAGAAAAGGCTCTTTATTTGTCCCTTTTGGTATTAATCCTTATCAAAATAAAATACTTCACATTCAAAACTGCTTCAATACCTTAATATAACATTTTGAATTATTCAATTCGGACATTCCAGTCGAAAGATATCACGACTTTAAAAATGTAAGTATTAGAAAAAAGTGGCGTGGTCACCGCTCACCCAGCTCGGCTAGCTAGGCAGCCACCACCAGTGGTGAGAGGGTGAGGGGAGGGGTTGGTGAGGGAGTGGAGGGAGCGAGGGGAGAGGGGAGGTGTTGGTGAGGTGGAGGTGAAGGGGAGAGGGAGAGGATGGGGACGCGGTGAAGGGGGTGCGAGAGGGGGTTGGTGGAGGTTAGCGAAACAGTGATACGGTGAGGGTGGTGAGAGGGGGGGAGGGCGGTATGAGGGAGGGGCAAGAGGGATGAGAGGAGAGGGGAAGGGGGTGACGGAGAGAGGTGAGGGGGAGGGGCGAGTAGAAGTTGTGGTGAGGGGGAGTGGGAGGGGAGGGGTAAGAAAACTACTGTCGTGCGTCGGAGCTGATACACACACTTTTTTTTTGTTTGTTTGAACGCGCTAATCTCTGGAGCTACCAGTTGGATTTAAAAAAAGTCTTTTTGCATTTGATGCAAGTCTAAAGGAAGCCTATACGCATATTTAACATCACAGACCCTTAGGTGCTGAACAAAAACTTGAGAGGTGTCAAGGGACACCCGGATGGAACGAAGTTCCTTTCGATTAATTAGTGAAGGAATTGTAACAAAATTTTATTTTTATACTTATCATCATCATCATCATCATCATCATCACCATCATCATCATCATCATCATCATCATCATCACCATCACAACCATCATCATCATCATCATCATCATCATCATCATCATCATCATCATCATCATCATCATCATCATCATCATCATCATCATCATCATCATCATCATCATCATCACCATCATCATCATCATCATCATCGTCATCATCATAAATAAGTTATAAGTTTATTTATTTCGTAATCAACAGGTATAACAGATACATTTTAGAGGCCTTCTTTTAAGTATGTAGAAATACCTGTAACAGAAGACCTCCCTCTCATCATCATCGCGACACCACACTGTTCAATGCGAAATAGAAATGAAAATATCTGGCTTGCTTTCTATAAGAGAGAGAGAGAGAGACAGACAGAGAAACATGCGCACGCCGCACGGCTTACAATAGCTACCTATAGCAAAGTGTCGTGACAACTTTTCGTGAGACTTTTTTCCGTCTAGCCCCCTTTCACAACGCGCGATAAGGAACTTCGTTCCAAAAAGAAAAAAATCAGAAAGTACGCTAAGCGAAAACGAAGCAATAGCGCGGGCAGGCATGCGTTGCGATTGCGACAATGGGTCTAGGGAACAAGAAATTTCACGCGGAGGAAGTCGCGGCAGAAACTAATTTATAGATGCGAAAGTAACTCGGCCTGTTACCTTATCACGCCTTAACGGCTGAACGAATTTGGATGAAAGGGATAGAGATAGACCATTGACTTGATTAGCACCTTAGCACATAGGATAATACTTTTTATTCCAGTAGTACGTTTCCGTGAGACAATTTCCGACATCCACGCAGGCGAAGCCGCGGGCAACAGCTAGTTGGTAATAAATTGGTATTTTAGTATCGGTGTCGATACTGATAAAGGCACATTAAAGTATCGATATTCTACGTCATACACCTATATTCTAAGTCAAATCCTCATGATTTCCTCGACTCGACTCAACCTCACTTAGGTAGTTTGATATTCATAGTTGCAATTTTACTCTTCAACTCAAATAGTTTCCTCAGATGAGGTGAGTTTGAGTTGAGGAACCAACTGTCAAATATCAGGTACGTCGGAATCTACCTTGAGGATCGAGGTGAGTTTGAGTTGAGAAATCTTCTGTCAAATATAAGGACCTTGAAGAAGATTAACTGCGTATTTTAATAGATTTTCATTGAGTTTATTGAATATTTGTACGATAATCCTTACAATTATTATATAGGTATATCGCGAAGCTATTTACGAGATGCAGAAAACCCAATTGAGTTTTATGGTGAAAATTAATTTAAATTTCGTTTTACTAAAGATATTGTGGTGAGCTTTTTGTTACCACTATTGTTTCAAGATATTGGTGGTAACAGACACGTCTATTCTATGTACCTAGCTTTGTTTTCAATATATTTTTTCACCAATATGTTTGTTAAATAATATTGACAAAAGTATGTGAAGGATATTGAAATAAATAAGTTCCCAAGTTCTAATTTTTATTTTTAAATTTTGCCAAATGCAATAGCCTCTTCCCTATATTGCAGTGGAGAAGTTCCTCTACAGCTTCCCTCGGGTTTAGCTTTGTAGTAGTTCTGTTCTGCTGCCTTCTCCATCCACTCTTTCTCAGCCATTTTTATTTCGATTTGTGCAGCTCCTCTTCCCTGTTTTGTCATAAGATTTTTTACGTATATAGAGAATTCCTCTGGGATAACTCGAGACCGTATATTTCTAGATGAACCTGTGGTGTGTCTGGCAATATTTCTGTAGCAATTTGCACCTCTGTAAAATACAAAAAACAGTAATTAACAATCCGACACTGTCAAAAAGTAGAAGTTATATAAGATTTACCTGCAAAAGAAAGTGTGTAATCACACAGTAATTGAATGTTCTTCGATAGTATTGTATTCCTCCGTTTGGCGAGCCCATGCAGCTTTTTTAACTGCTGGGCTTAACATTGTCCTTGCCACCGAGTTTAATTTATATTTTACAATCTAACTTTTGAAGGCAAATCGTTTCAGATTCACTAAAAAACTGTCTTCCAGTTCCAAACATTGCGAACAAGTACAACAAACGCACAAATACACAATACGACACAATACACAGCACTGACTGACTGATACTAAAGGATACGTATTATTGAAGTATTTTTATATTCCCAAACCATCCAATTCTCAAGTATTTACCATATTTTTTACCCAGTACATGGCTATAGGTTCAGTTTTTTATTTATTCAAATTTTCGCTCACTTTCTTTGACAAGTGTGACACTTCCTTCAAGTTGAAAACCACAGACAACGCGCTCACAGACTGTTAAAAAAGCAAGTTTTATACGGAATATTTCTCCAAACAATGACGTTTTCATGCCGTATCACCTCGACTCACACTCATTCGAGGCACCTCATAATTTCCTTAATCTTACGTCTGTGAATACCAATTTTGAGGATCTTTCGAGGCACGCCTTAAGGTCGCCTCGACTGAGTTGTGAGTCGAGGATCCTTCGAGGCTACGACTTAGAATATAGGTGATAGTCGTAGCCTCGAAGGATCCTCGAGTCACAACTCAGTCGAGGCGACCTTAAGGCGTGCCTCGAAAGATCCTCAAAATTGGTAGTCACGGACGTAAGATTAAGGAAATTATGAGGTGCCTCGAATGAGTGTGAGTCGAGGTGATACGGCATGAAAACGTCATTGTTTGGATAAATATTCCGTATAAAACTTGCTTTTTTAACAGTCTGTGAGTGCGTTGTCTGTGGTTTTCAACTTGAAGGAAGTGTCACACTTGTCAAAGAAAGTGAGCGAAAATTTGAATAAATAAAAAACTGAACCTAAAGCCATGTCCTGGGTAAAAAATAAGGTAAATACTTGAGAATTGGATGGCTTGGGAACATAAAAATACTTCAATAATACGTATCCTATAATATCATTCAGTCAGTGCTGTGTATTGTGTCGTATTGTGTATTTGTGTGTTTGTTGTACTTTTTCGCAATGTTTGGAACTGGAAGACAGTTTTTTAGTGAATCTGAAACGATTTGTCTTCAAGAGTACATTGTAAAATATAAATTAAACTCGGTGGCAAGGACTATGTTGAGCCCAGCAGTTAAAAAAGCTGCATGGGCTCGCCAAACGGAGGAATACAATACTATCGAAGAAAATTCAATTACTGTGTGATTACACACCTTCTTTTGCAGGTAAATCTTATATAAGTTGTATAACTTCTACTTTTTGACAGTGTCGGATTATTAATTACTGTTTTTTGTATTTTACAGAGGTGCAAATTGCTACAGAAATATTGCCAGACACACCACAGGTTCACCTAGAAATATACGGTCTCGAGTTATCCCAGAGGAATTCTCTATATACGTCAAAAATCTTATGACAGATACCAAATAGGAGAAGAGGAGCTGCACAAATTGAAATGAAAATGGCTGAGAAAGAGTGGATGGAGAAGGCAGCAGAACATAACTACTACAAAGCTAAAACCGAGGGAAACTGTAGAGGAACTTCTCCACAGCAATATAGAGAACAATACAATAATAGCAATATAGGCTATTGCATTTGGCAAAATTTAAAAATAAAAATTAGAACTTGGGTACTTATTTATTTCAATGTTTTTCACATACTTTTGTCAATATTATTTAACAAACATAATATTGGTGAAAAAATATATTGAAAACAAAGCTAGGTACATAGAATAGACATGTCTGTTACCACCAATATCTTGAAACAATAGTGGTAACAAAAAGCTCACCACAATATCTTTAGTAAAACGAAATTTGAATTCATTTTCACCACAAAACTCAATGGGGTTTTCTGCATCTCGTAAATAGCTTCGCGATATATAATTGTATGGATTATCATACAAATATTTAATAAACTCTACGAAAATCTATTAAAATACGCAGTTATTCTTCTTCAAGGTCCTTATATTTGACAGAAGATTTCTCAACTCAAACTCACCTCGATCCTCAAGGTAGATACCGACGTACCTGGTATTTGACAGTTGGTTCCTCAACTCAAACTCACCTCAACTGAGGAAACTGTTTGAGTTGAGGAGTAAAATTGCAACTATGAATATCAAACTACCTAAGTGAGGTTGAGTCGAGTCGAGGAAATCATGAGGATTTGACTTAGAATATGGGTGGTGTCTAAACACACTATGCCGAAGTTACGCGACCGAAGTTCGGCATGATTACGCCTGCAATGCTATTTGAATTACTGACGACACACTATGCCGAAATTACGTTGCGTTCTAGCGTACAGCCGAACTTCGGTCGGGCGTAAGTTCAGCGGCAATTCGGCGGCAACGTATTATGTAGAGCACACATTATACGCGACCGAAGTTCGGTTCGATTGCCGGGAGGGAGGGAGCAGCGGGAGGCAGGCATGCCCGGGCCCCGCGTGTCCAGCCCACGGTGCTATAGCTTAAGCTGGGCACTCACGGTCAGCTCATTTGGATCAAACAAATGGATGAACCACCAAAATTTTTTTTTTAAATTAATTTTATTTTTTTTATGTAATTTTGTTTCTCTACTTTTGTTTTCAACTTTTATTTTGTGTTTTAGTTTTAGTTCTGTGCGAGTCACAATAAATACTTTTTCTTTCTTTCTCTTTCAAAATACTAAAATACTTGCATAGGAAATTGATTCGTAATGCCTTGTACATAAGGAGCATAATCGTATCAGCGAAAAAATCCTTGGAAGTTCAAAGTATTTTGATTTGCAAATACGAAAGTGCTCCTTATTTATGTAACGACATGGCTCTATTTCCTATGCAAGTATTTATGCACGCCGCGCGGCGTGACGCCAAATGGATGTGCGTTTTCGCACTCACGGTGAAATGGCGCGACGCCACTTCAGCGTTCGAGACACTGAAGTTCCGCAACTGAATTTCCGCCGCGTAAGTTCGGCACTTATGGTGTGTCATATCAGCCGAACACGTCGGAACGTAACATTAGCCGCGGAACTTCGGTCGCGTAACTTCGGCATAGTGTGTTTAGACACTTAAACTGAAAAATTACGTTTTTGAACTTAACAGGTTTCTCCCAGACACCACAGATATTATCTAGGTAAGCTAGTAACACTTTACTGGGCAACCTTTTATAACACTCCCAAGCTCGTCAGTCGTAGTATTTTAGCAAACGCATTTAATATTCTAGGCTTACTCGCTCACAATATCGACAAATACGTATTGTAAAAGTTACGAGGATTGTCAGCCGGTTTTATTAACGTTGCTGTCATCCAAAAGTTTAGATTCGTTTTTGATTTGATTCATACATTTTTCGACAGGATCCGAATTAAGTATACTTATTCAATATTTTTGATGCATTGTACTTTTACTTTATTGTATTTAAAAAAAATCTGTCTGCCATTGCTAACCGCAATGGCAGACAGATTTTTTTTAAATGTTTCGAACGACGACGCCACCAAGTTGTTATAACTTGCTACCTACATTTTACCTGCTCTCCAAGTCAATCTGAGTAGACTTTTCCCAACTACGTTAAGGACGGCGTCCAGTCTAACCGGATGGAGCTGAATAACAGTATTTTAGGGGAGGTTAGTGTTGACAATAACTAGCTCTGCAGCCACTAGGGCCGCTAAAGCTAAATATTTCCAACCTCACTATTAGGTACACTTCACATCACACTAATAATATAAAGGCGAAAGTTTGTGAGTGTGTGTTTACGTTTGTTACTTCTTCACGCTCAAATGGCTGGACCGATTTGGATGAAATTTGGTATCTAGATAGCTTATACCCTGGATTAATACATACCTAGGCTTATACTTTTTATACCGGTCTACGCGGGTGAAACCGCGGGAGGCAGCTAGTATCAAATAGATAACAAAGTGAAAAGTTAAATTTAAAATTTAAAAGCCCCCGACACTTTACTCTCATTTTTTGCTACTCCATCAGATCCTGATTACCATTTATCTATGACATTGAGACCATTTCAATGCGCCCAAACACTATAGCTCTGCTGTAAGTTGGTGAGGAAGTTGGGTAGGTATCCTGCAAATTCCAGGTAATGCTGCAGCATCAGTTCAAGGTTACTATGTTATTCTAATATCATTGAAGTAACAGAATACCAAACGACTCGATCGGAAGAAGAAAAGAAGATTAAGAAGGTGTTCACATCCATTCATCAACTATTAAAGAGCTGATAATCTTCAAACGGCTGAATAGATTTTCTAGAATCATAGCTAAGAACACTCTCGATCAAGGCACCTTTCAAACAAAACAAAAAAAATCTGAATCGGTTCAGTCGTTTGGCAGCTACGATGCCACAGACAGAAAGATACACACATTAAACTTATAACACCCCTCCGTCGGTGGTTAAAAACAAATATGCACACCTATGTATATGTCACATGCCGACACTGGCTGATGCAAATAAAAGCATCGAATAAAACTGCAATATATAACATTATATTTTTCGCTCTACTTTCCTCGATTGTTCATTAATTGTAGCTAGAGCTACGTAGGTACTTTATTTGTTCCGATGGATATCAGAAAATTTTATACCATGTTGAATTGGATAAACAATTTGTGTTGTATATTATTAACAAGTAGGTACCCTTATTTCTCTTACGTCACATCAAGTCAGCTGAGGGGTGAATAGAGTACCTAATGTATGATGGTACCTAATGTATGTATGATGTTATGAATAAAATAACACGATTTGACAATACATCTTGTTGAGTATGTATAATTAGGTTGGACCATCACATCACCTAAACTTTTTTCAACTATGTTTGGGGTCGGCTTCCAGTCTAACCGGGTGCAGCTGAATACCAGAATTTTACATGGACATAATACCTATCTGACCTACACAACCTGATTACTGATTAATTATTAATTAATTATGTCGTTTATTTCATTTTCATACACATCGTTTACATTGTTAAAAACATTTAAAATTTATTAATAATAGTTTAGAGCTCATCGGTATCAGGAACACGGTCCAAGCTGCCGGTGGTCAGGGTTCTAGAGAGAGGAACCTCCTCACTATGCGTGCCGTGTCCAGGAGTACTGCTTTCTTTAATTTGTAGTAATTTGGCCGGGTTGACCAAATCTACTTGAGTCGGGAATCGAACCCGGAATCCAATTTATAATAGATTCAAGTGAAACGTAGCGGAAGGATGAGATAGCGAGAGAATGAGTATAGGCGAAAGATGAAATGAAGAATATTATTAAGCACTGATTATTAAATTATATTATTAGAATTAAAATTAAATTACAAAGCTAAATAAACGAACTGATACAATTTTAAGCAATATTAAAAGCGCGGCGCGACCCGAACGGTATGGTAGCTAGTCGAACGTGGACTGATGCTCGTCGCTCGGCGCACGCGCAAGTAGCTTCGTGTGCACGCCGTCGTCTGCAACTCAAGGACATCGCCGCCTCAGCCGGTACAAATCTCACGCAATTATTATGATATCATATGAGCATTGAGCCAAGAATTAGTAGGTTTTCAAGTTGTCCCCCCCAATCCCTGAAATAACTGATAGTTTCCGTAGTGAATAAATCGATTCCTTATCCATAATTGAATCAATTTTCAAACAGATATGCTTATTATGATTCTGCTCAACCCTCCAAATATTAAGCCTTATTTTATGCAGGTATGTATGGGAAATATGAAGCTGCGTTTTCTTTTCGCGTAGCGTTCTGGACAGTTCTGAGCGAGCAAGCGTTTGTTCGCGCGGTAAATGGAAACATTTGAGCGAGTGAACATGTTTGTTCAGTGATGATCGGTTGGACTCGGCGAACGAATGCTCGCTCGCTCATTCTTTTAGTGAAAACGACGTCACGGCGAGCGAGCACTCGTTTTTCTCGTGGCGGTGAAAACAGATGTTTTCTGTTTTGAGCGAACATCGGCAGAACAGCAAACATTTGCTCTGAACAAAATGTTTGCTCGGCAGGGTATAGGTAGTGAAAACAGATTTTTTCTGTTTTGAGCGAACGTTGGCAGAACAGCAAACATTTGCTCTGAACAAAACGTTCGCTCGGCAGGGTATAGGTAGTGAAAACAGTTTTGTTCTGTTTTGAGCGAACGTTGGCAGAACAGCAAACATTTGCTCTGAACAAAATGTTCGCTCGGCAGGGTATAGGTAGTGAAAACAGATTTTTTCTGTTTTGAGCGAACATCGGCAGAACAGCAAACATTTGCTCTGAACAAAATGTTCGCTCGGCAGGGTATAGGTAGTAAAAACAGATTTTTTCTGTTTTGAGCGAACATCGACAGAACAGCAAACACTTGCTCTGAACAAAATGTTCGCTCGGCAGGTTATAGGTAGTGAAAACAGATTTTTTCTGTTTGAGCGAACATCGGCAGAACAGCAAACATCTGCTCTGAACAAAATGTTCGCTCGGCAGGGTATAGGTAGTGAAAACAGATTTTTTCTGTTTTGAGCGAACATCGGCAGAACAGCAAACATTTGCTCTGAACAAAATGTTCGCTCGGCAGGGTATAGGTAGTAAAAACAGATTTTTTCTGTTTTGAGCGAACATCGACAGAACAGCAAACACTTGCTCTGAACAAAATGTTCGCTCGGCAGGTTATAGGTAGTGAAAACAGATTTTTTCTGTTTGAGCGAACATCGGCAGAACAGCAAACATCTGCTCTGAACAAAATGTTCGCTCGGCAGGGTATAGGTAGTGAAAACAGATTTTTTCTGTTTTGAGCGAACGTTGGCAGAACAGCAAACATTTGCTCTGAACAAAATGTTTTGTAAAATGTTTTTTCGCTTGGCGGGGTAGTGAAAACGCGGCTCTATAGGCCGTGCCACGCAGGTAGCGTCGCACGTAACAATTGTTTGACAGACAGACGGACAGGGTCTGACGTGGGGTTACAATGGGGCTACCTCGGCCCCTAGCTGTTCTCTGCTGCAGAATATTAAAAAAAAATAATGCTAAGTCAATGTATTATTCAGTGTGTTTGATTTTGTGATGATTGCTAACATTTTTTTATGAAAGAACGTGAAGTCCTACTCAGATTATCGAATTTCTTCGGCGTGAAATTTCTTGTTCACCCGACCCACCGCATCGTATCGCATCGCCCGCCCGTGTTTATACATCATTTACGTATAGCGTGATACAACACACACCCCCGCTGTCACCCAACTTTGTCCAGCTCCAGAAGCACTTGCCACCCGGATGTGACCTGCTGGTCCATCGACTCCAGAAGAAGAAGGAGCGTCCTTTCCTTCTTGCTTAGCTCCTAAGCGTCGTAGCATGATCACCTGATAGGAACAACATTGTATAAATTTTTGCTAGGTTTACAGGAGAGTGAATTACATTTTTTTTTGGTTAGAATATCGTCCTATTGCCAACGCCTATTGCTTTTAAATAAAACACTAAAAGTATTAGGAGACATTTTATACATATTTTTTTACGTAGTTTAATAAGAAAATAACCATGTTTACGTATACGTCATTAATTCATGATATAGACAGAAAACATTGCAAAATGATATTAGTTAAAATATATGAGTTACAATGCTATTCTTATCAGGTGTCGATTGTAATATATTTTCCTCAATTAATATTGTAATATATTGTTTGAGCCGTTTGGGGTTGAAACACTAGGGCCTTGGGGTCCGAGTGCTCATCGAGTATTTCGGGACATCGCCAAGCGGTTGGTCGACTCCACACGGGACCAGAGGGCTGGCCTATTTTTAGCCCAAAGAATTAGCATTGCCATCCAGCGTGGCAATGCCGCCAGCCTTTTGGGCACTTTTCCCACTGACAGCGATGCGGACGAATTTTTTGATGCCCTATGAGCTCTTCCACCACTTTTTACTTTTTATTTTTTATACTTACCCACTTGTAAATATTATAAATAATTATGCAAATAAATTTATATATAAATGGCAATAAAGCACGGGACACGCCCCCTTTTCCTCAAAGATTGGGCCATCAAAAGAAAAAAATAATTCAAATCCGACTATACAAGAGTTATATCTTAAATAACGCACAACCTCTTAAGCGAACACGAAATTGTGAAAAAAAAAAATCTTCTGTTCCCTACGCTTTGACGAGTTATGCGAACACTAATGTAGGAAACAGGAGATTTTTTTTGTGATTTTCGGTTTGGTCCCATTGTAAAAGTTGTTCATAAGGATGAGTATAGTGACCCCATAAGAGGTTGTGGTTACATCTTGTAGAAAGTTGCAGAGATTAGCGCGTTCAAACAAAAATCTAACTTTTCAGCTCTGATATCATCAACAACAACATTACAAGGCAACTCTTACATACCTTGGATATAGAAAATAGGCATAGGTATACGCGATACCTAATATCCCAGAGATGATACTCGCCATCCTCAAAAAACCGGTCAAGAGGAAGTCGGACTCGCGCACCGTGGGTTCCGTTCCAATTTCTGAAAAAGTGTGCTATTTATAGACATTTCAGATTTTTCTCAATGCAAACTTCGGAGATACGGGGAGAGGACGGTATTTTTTTACATTTTTCATCAAAAGTCAAAAAATGATGCAGCCTATAAAAATAAAAAAATGTTTGAGAACGTGCAAACGGCGCTTTTTCACATGATACCATGCCCTCCACTTCGGATTTATCAGTCCCTTTTGAAAAAAAAAACTTTCTTATTAGTAAAATAGTCGGGCAAACGTCATCTAAAACTGTTCCAAATTTCAAGTTGATAGCATTAGTAGTTGTTGAGATATCCAGCTGTGACAGACTGAGTCGCACCGTAAGGGTTCCTTTTAATCATTTTGATACGGAACCCTAAAACCGGTAAAATCAGCTCATCATAACGACCTTCAAACTCGTACTACGTAACACACATTCGTTCTTATGTGAGTGCGCTATAAGGTAATAACCATCCCAGTTAATTGGCAGTTAGCGATCACAGGCTGCCCGTTCTTCACATTTAATCCCTTAGACGTCTTTTACGATACTCGTAGCGATGCGATGCAGTAATCGTATTTGTAAACTGAGTATTGATTCATTATTGTTATGGCTCTTTTTATTTATTTATTTATTTTAGAACATGGAGGACTTACAGCTAATAAAAACAAACAAAAAAGGAAACCATAGTACCAAAAGCCAATTACAAGTCCTCACCTATAGACTTACAATAATAATTTATGCTTCTAATAAATAGCTGATGGGGCGGCTTTTAGATATTATTGATTACAGGGTTGAAGGTAAAGGTAAATTCGTTGATTGGTTTGAGATTGGCCATTGTGTAAAACAGGTTTAAAATAAAAAATAAAAAACCGGTCAAGAGCGAGTCGGACTCGTGCACCGAGGGTTCCGTTCCGATTTCTGAAAAAGTGTGCCATTTAGAGACATCGTTTTATTTTTCCTGTAATCTTTACATAAACTTCTATCACATAGAATAATTTCAGATTTTTCGCTATGCAAATTTTGAAGATAAAGCGGGAACGGTATTTTTTTTACATTGTTCATCAAAAGACGAAAACTATGCGGCCTAATAAAAAGAAAAAAAAATTGAGAATGTGTAAACAGCGTTCTTTCATGTGATACTCCACATTCCCCAGTAGCACCACTTTAAATTTTTAAGACCGCCTTTCAGTCCCTGTTGCAAAAAAAAAAATATATATTTATTTTTTTCTTATTTGCAAAATAGTTGGGTAAACGTCATCTAAAACTATTCTAAATTTCAAGTTGATAGCATCAGTAGTTCTTGAGATATCCAGCTGTGACAGACAGTCTGGGTCACACCACAAGGGTTCCTTTTTTACCATTTTGGTACGGAACCCTAAAAAACGGATAATATTTTTGTGTTCACCAAAAATATTATCCGTACATCAAAATACTGATCGTGCACCAAATATTCCTGAATGTTACACAAAACACCCGCGCGTCCGAAACTTCACATTGGTGAATCATTTGGGTTAGGTTAGGTTAGGTTAGAACAGTGACCCTTAACGCGCGACGGCGAGCGAGCGAAGCGAGCGGTGCCGCGGCAGCGGCCGCCGAGCGCCATATCCAATAGATGCTCGTTAGTACATATTTTAGTGAACATATTTTGGTGCACATTCAGTATATTTGGTGGAACACAGGCAAAATTAGGTAAATGAAATGGGAATAAATTGAAGTACTTTTAAATACCATCCCTAAAAAACTACGACACGTAGAATTTTATATTTAAAAAAATAATTAATATCACCATTGGCTAGTTTTTTGATTATTTCTGACTAGCTTCTGCCCGCGACTTCGTCCGCGTAAAATTTATTTTTTGCTCGACCCACCCCGTCGCTTCGCATTGCCTAACAGCGCTATTACTTCGTTTTTACTTAGCGTTCTTTCAGACTTTTTTTCTTTTTGCTCGGCACCTAAGGGTCCTAGAGTGATGTTAAATATACCTTCTATAAGATTTGGGCTATCATTAATGCAAAAAGATTTTTTAAAGTCCGACTGGTAGGGTAGTTCCAGAGTTTAGCTCGTTCCTTCACCACATCCCCTTCCGCTACCTCTCCCTCCCCCTCTCACTCACTCTCACACCCCCTTCACCACTTCCCCTTCACTCTCTCTCTCTCACCACCCCGTCCCCTGCCTCTCCCCCTCTCCTCCACCTACGGCTCACCAACCCCTCCCCACCCCTCAGCCTTCACCATGTCTTCCTCCTCTCCTCACCAATTCCTGCCCTTTCTCCCTGCGTCCATCATCCTCCCCCTCAGACTCCTCACCACCCCTCCCTTGCCCCTCCCCCTCTAACCCTCCCTCCGGGGTAGTTTTAAAAAACTAATAATGACAAACTTAGGCAAATATTTCTGCCAAGTTTCAAGTCAATTAAAACCAAATGAATAACATTTTTCATGTAAATTGTATTCCCTGTTTTCACCCCCACAGGGGTGGAATTAAAAAAAATGGTTTGAGATATTTCCATAGCTTGACTCAAAGATTATTTACACCAATTTTGAGTTAATCAAGCCACGCAGTAAAATCCTCCCCAGTGAAATTGACTACCCCTTTTCACCCCGTTACAGGTTGATTTTCGAAAACCCTGACACACATTATTCTTTATTTTTCGTTTTAAGTATAAATACTGAGTTTTAAGTTAATCGGATTGCGCGTTAAAATTTTTCCATACAAACTTTGAGACCCCCCAATTCCCCTTTAGGGGGTAGTTTAGAAAAACAAAAAACCACAAAAATCATAATTTAATTAGATAAATATTCATGCCAAGTTTCAAGTTTATTAACTAAAGGAATAAGATTTTTCATACAAACAATATCCCCCCTTTTTACCCCCTTAAAGGTCGAATTTCCAAAAACCCTTTCTTAGCGGATACCTAGGTCATAATAGCTACCTGTGTTCCAAATTTCAGGCCAATCCGTTCAGTGGTTTCAGCTGTATGTTGATAGATCAGTCAGTCAGTCAGTCAGTAACGCTTTCCTTTTATAGATATAGAGATGATACAAATGCAGCAGCAGATAAAATACGTCAAAGTTCAAAGTGTATCAATGTTTGCGTATCAGTACGCCACGACGGCGTGGCTAGCGTATCACTGTCGTCTACGTCGTAGCATTGTCGTCTACGTCGTAGCATTGTCGGCTATGTAGCAGCACTATCGGCTACGTCGTAGCACTGTCAGCTACGTCGTAGCATAGCATCAGCGTAGTTAGTACTACGCGGATGCTATGCTACGACTTGCGTTCAGTTGTTCTGGTCAGTTGGCGTACTCAATTATTTTAAAGTCGTTTGTTATTTTATTATGTGAGCACTCCACAAAACCAACTTGAAACACTGCTAGAAAAATGTAGACAAAATTTCATCTAGTATTATTGCATTTTACATGTAGAAGACGCAATTTTTCACTTTAGAAGATGCCACACGTAACTGCCTGAGCGCGCATCATGAAAATCCATCTAGATCGTTTACTTGCGTTTTATACGAGGCACACGCGGCGGAGCTTCGCCGACGTGTATGGAAATATGTAGGATTTGTGCAGCAGTGTGCCCCGGCAGGCATAATGTGAGCCAGGCTTTTAGTGTTGCGGTCATAATGTTTGAGCGAGGTTTTTTATTCCATTATGCGTTTATAAATGGAATCTTCTTTGTCGTGTTTTTAAATTGGAACTTATTTTTTCTATTTTACATCCAGCCTTCATTAGCCTGAAATACAGGGTGATCCCTTCCTGGTTTTGGTAACTTTAAGTAAGATTATCATTATTACTCTACTTGACAATCTATTTACTGCCACAACATAATTATTTTGTCAGCAAAAGAATATGAAATAGTCACCTTTACTCGTATGACCAGTAGTGAAAACTTTTTATAGTAGCTTAATCGAGATAAAGATACATAAATGTTTAAAAGAAATATTTATGTATCTGTACATTCATGTAATTGCGAAAATATATCTTACAGTCGTAAAAATGTAGCTACATCTAAAATTATCTTAGTTTGCGACTAGATTTAGCATTACTTATTCATGTTATTTGAATATTACGTTCTTTATGCTTATTACAAGAAGACATTAAGGCCTGAAAATTACGTGCAAAAAAGTGTGTTCGTATTTACATTTAACTACATAATTGTATTTCTTTCTGTGAATTAAACTATTCAACTTCTTTGAATAACGCCAAAGAAATCTTTAAGCCGCACGGAAGGATTGTAAATTAATAAAATGATTACTATAAAAGGGATTTATCAATTTCGTATACTTCTCACACGTTTCCAATAAGCTATGCCAAACCTACTTACTCGTACCTCTAAACGCGCGATATGGCTCGATTGAGATATATTTTTTTGTGGCATCAGTGCGAGCCTGATCGCTATAAAGTCGCGATGGGCACAAATCGCCCTAAGTCCCTGGCTCAAGCTTAAATATTATCATAGAGAGCAGGCGGCCATTCACCCCGTTCTTGTTTTGAATTTACTTTTGTTTATGGTAATAATTACTGTGTTTATTCGGACCGTGTCTATTTTTCCTTTTGTCTAGAAGTGCTGATACTCGTATATAATATATTTTATTTTCGTAAAAATACACTAAACAGTGATGCTCCATCTTCACTACCGGAGCAAAGACACTATCTCTATGTGGCCAGTCAAGATAGAAAAATATAGTCTATTTATTTTCCTTGACCTAATATTTTCTTCGCGCAAAACGTTTATCAAGGTTCATTGACTCGGTCGAGGTGTGACTGAGGAACAAACAACTATATTTGTGGAGGTTTACTCTTACTCTATTCAGAGATAAAAATATCTTGGCTTAAATTTTGACAATGATTTCCACTGTTGAATGATTCAATACTTACATGAATGCATTGTACAATAATAAATTAAGCAGTGACTCAGTGGTAGAAATATCTGTTAAGCAAACAAAAAAAGTAAGTAAAGAACCTAATTTCTCTAAAAGCCACTTACCTAAATTTTTCGATTTTCATTTTTATCTTTTTTTGGCACACAAAGCGTTCGGAGTAAGCACAGATATCTCACAAAAAGTCTGAAAAGTTCGCTTTCAAAATATTAATCTTGGTAAAGGCGTGGCTGAGTTTTTATCAATTTTCATCGGCGATCTTAGTCATATTTATGGACGGAGCAGGGTTGAAAAACGAGCATTCTACGCGAAGAATATTAAGTAGCCCGTGTCAAACGTAATGTGCTCTACAAATATAGATTTTGGGACTTTCAAAAGGTTTTGTTCAAATAGATAATACTCGGATGGTATGGACTCGGAACTATTCGATGGTAATATAACGAGTTTTAAGCTTAGAGGATTATTCTAGAACGGCTGATTTCGGCCAGCATTTCTGTCTATTGAAGGTTTAATAACTAAAGGGTCTCAGTAACTATTTTTTATGTTGTTATACTCTTTGACCATTACGAATTGACTTTGCGACCACCGAAATTTTAATCTGGACTATGGATTTTCCACTACATGAAAATAAATGTTATTCAGACATCAAGTCTGCAGACAAAAATTGTTTTACATTGTATAATCTAATTATTAAACCCTTATTTGAGTAGGTATTTTGAAGGAATAAGCTACACAAAATAGTTTTGTTATTAAAATAGTTTGTTTTAAGAAAATTCTCGCAATTTCTCAAGTTGACCTGCCGAATAAAAGTGACATGCGAAATAACCCCAGCCAGTTGAAGGTAACTTTGAACGATATTAAAAGTACATGTTCGGAAAGTGTGCTATGTGTATGTGCTGTCTATGCTTTCGATATTTAATTTAAAAAGTTATATTGATTAAATTATTGCTTGTCTACTTTTTTCATACTACGTGGGCTATCGTTTTTAGCGTTCCTTACCAAAATGGTAAAAAGGAACCGTTATGGTGCTACTCAGTCTGTCTGTCTCCCACAGCTGGATATCTCAAGAGCTACTAATGCTATCAACTGAAATTTGGAACGGTTTTAGATGACGTTTACCCAACCAGTTTGCAAATAAGAAAGAAATAAAAATATTTATATTTCTTTTGGAACAGGGACTGAAAGGTCTTAACTTTGAATTCATATACCATTTATATACCATATGAAAGAACGCTGTTTGCACATTCTCAAATATTTTTTTATTTTTTTTAGGCCGCATAGTTTTCGACTTTTGATGAAAAATGTAAAAAAAAAATACCGTTAAAAATACTTATCTCCGAACTTTGCATAGAGCAAAATCTGAAATTATTCTATGTGATAGAAGTTTATGTAAAGATTACAGGAAAAATAAAACGATGTCTCTAAATAGCACACTCTTTCAGAAATCGGAACGGAACCCTCGGTGCGCGAGTCCGACTCGCTGTTAACCGGTTTTTATCACCGAATTTCTGTTCTCTTCTTTTGTATATAGTAGCAAAAAATATAATAAACGCAGTGCAGTCTACCTAGTCGCTAAGAACAGTTTTTGCTGAGACAGTTTTTATTGTTCTTGTTTTAGTAATTATATTTGATTATGAGTTTATTTATTTATTTGTAAGTATAAATAATATGAAATCGAAACTGTTTGTAGGTATGCACTTCCCGTCACTTATCCCTAAAGGTTTATTAGAAAACCAGCGTCAGACAGCATCAACCTTTTTGGCACAGCCGTGCCCGTGAGGCACACACTATTGTTGTTATGACATTATTTGATCACTTTTTTTCGTGTTTCACAAACTGTGTCTATAAAAAACGTTATTTTTTATTTCAAATCTAGCAGTACAGCGGGATTTTGTAGAAATCCTAATTCTATCTAACATTATAAATGCGAAAGTACCTAAGTTTGTTTATTACCTTTTCAAGCCTAAACCACTGCCTGAACCGATCATCCTGAAATGCATATACGTTGTCAGGTTCAGGTGTACAGAAACGGACAGGTACTAACCTACTGTTCCCGTGGAAAACAACGATAACGTTCTTATAATAGATGGCGCCAGGTGTCTTTCGAATCATAATTTAACAATATTATTACAAGGAATAAGGAAGGATTTCCTGGAAGTACGTTCCCGTGGGATATTTTCCGACATTCTCGCAGGCGTAGCCGTGGGAAAAAGCTAGTATATTATAATTTGAAGACTGGTACAGCCGGTGCGGTGTGACAGTATTCTACTCTAACATTGTAAAAAAACAATGAATACCTTTTTAATAACATAACAGCAAGTTTGTAATCCCCGAAAGGCTAAGCCTGCGAGCATTACATGTACAACTGCCTAAGTAGTTGTTACCTTTTTAATACGAGCCTTTAATCACGAGATCGGCCGTTACAATGGACGATCAAAGTCAGATCACACGTTTGGAAAAACGTTTGGCATGCTTCAGCTGCTTTTCCTATTTAGTGTCAATACACAACCATTTTATAGATAATCGGATTGCCTTTATAGCTCAATAGTTACAGTTCCCCCCTCCCTACATCTCGCCGGTAGCCACCCACCCCTCCCCCCAATGTTAATCTTCAGGAAAAATAGATAGAATTGTGACAAAGAAGTGCTATAGTCACAATGTTATGCTTAGTTTACTTTTGATTTTCCTCATTTGTTATTTCGGTGTTTTCATGGATTTAATTAATAGACATTTTTGACGGTATTTAAGGATGTTTTAAATAGTATTAAAGTGGATAGGAAAAAACAGTATTTAAAACACAAGAAATAATTTATTAGTTTGTAATGTTGTGTAATTCTTGTAGGTACTTTTGTTCCTAATATTATATTATCAGATTTTTTTTACATTTTTAAAGGTTTTTGTTATATCTTTTTTTTTTAAAGAAATATTTTAATCAAAGCAAATCAAATCAAATAATTTATTTGCCTGAATATGGGTAGTACACAAGGTGATACATGTTACAATAAAGGTCTTTTAACCATATCCTACTTTAATAGGTGTGCAAATATTTAATATAATTAAAATAAACATAATTACGTAAACTCACGCCTTCCTTCCTTCCTTTAAAAATGTAAACAACTATGAAATAAAATTAATAAACGACATATTAACTGAAACGACGGTGTTGTATCAAGACCTATTCTAATCTATGGAGAGGTTTGTTTAGAGGGCCTTGTTGCTTTAGTCTCACCTACTTTCTCAACCTTTATCTCCGTACGTTACCATACATCAAAGTTGAATGAGATTTAACGAATTGTTAATGAATAGTCGTATCTTGCGGCGCGCTCCGCTTTAATATTTTATTGGCACGTAGGGATGTGCCCTAAACGCTTCAAGGGCGCATAAAGATTGGGCGAGAGTCGCCGGAGCGTCACTCGCCCGGCTCCCGGGCTGCACCGACCTTGGGCCCTTGCCCTACTTTACGCCCTTCATTTTTATCGCTCTTATGATTTTCAGGGTGTGCCGTAAGTTATACCTACAATGTTTAGATGGCGCTTACTATTGAGTGATTATTTTACTCTCGAGATGATAATAGAGGCTTTTTCATGGGGTAGGGCTCAGGTCGGCGGGGTGCCGCGCGCACCTGTCCTGGCGGCTGCGCAGCGGGGCGAGGGGTGCCGGGGTGCGGGGGCGGGGAGCGGGGCTCCGGGGGCGGGCGCGCCCAGTCCCGCGCCAGGCGCCGCTCGGGCCGGCCGCACGTTGTTTCAGGCCGCATGAGCGCGCCGGCGTGCTAGCGCAGCGTGCGCGGGTGTGGTATGCCCGCGCGTCGCCGCTATGGCCCCTATGTTGGTGGCCTTGGCGCTGCTGGCTTTGCTGCCCGGTGAGTGTCCGCCTCGCGAGCGACGCAACAGGCGTCCGCCGCGCCCCCGCGTTTGTTTACCCCTGTGGGGATCGATTGGCGTGATGGTGAGAGCTGAGGTGTTGTGTGTGATAGATACCATGAGCTAAGCCGGGATCACGGCTGACGGAGGTAACGCGGCTTGGATGCCGCCCGGAAAATCAGGTTCAAAATTCGGCCAGGTAAAATAGGTCCGCAAGAAAATTTCGAATTTGGAAGACATTCGGAACTCATTCGCAGACGGTTGTTCCGTTTTATGTTTATAAAGTTGTTCGGAGCACGTGTTGTGCTAAGTTTCCATTCCGTAGGTCGGGTCGGTATACGAGGTAATAAAACGTAAAAATTCTGGTTTTACGAGTGAATCTGTACGTAGTTACAGTAATGGTAATGATTTGGTTACCGCGGCTCGTAGCCGAGGTGCCAACTTTATGGTTCTCGTCTGTGAATTTGAGGTCTTTCCTTTTTAAGACTTTTTAAGAAGTTTTTTGCAAGGGATTCGGTCGGGGAAATGGTTTTTATGGAAGTAGGTATTCGTATTTTATGTGTCGAAATTGTTCTGTTAAAAGTAAGACTTCTTTACTTTGGGACATTGAGGTATTTCGAAGAAAAGGACTCACATATTTTTCTTTTACGGTAAAATGTTTTCTTCTGAGAATTTTAGCAGTTCCGCAAAAAACGCAAACAACATAAAAAAAAACCTTTATATGTCCTCTTAAAAATACGCATGAAAGCCTAAAGTAAAAAATCACATCTCGCGTCTGAAGTTAATTAAGTCCTAAAAAGCAGGAGTCGTCCCAGAGGCAGGTATCGCGTTGAATAAATTCATGAGCACTTGGAAAGTCTCCCGGGACTAGAGACCCTGTTGACTTGCCAACAGGTTACAATCTCGCCTCTCTTTCGCCCTGTAACTCAGTTAACATCTTAGTACATTATCGTGTAGGAGCGTTACGTAGCATCCTAAATTAGGGACTGACGAAGCTAAAAGTTCTTACCTTAGAGATTGAAAGTAGGTATATTTTTACAGAGGAATAATCAGCAGATCATCCAAAAAGAAATTGTAGTCAGACAGACAAAGACCACTTTTGGATCGAAAAAACGTCTTGAGGATTGCACCCTGATGCAATACTCCATCATATTTGTGGTCCTTCGAGCCGGATTTTTATTGCAGACTGAGCGAATGACTGTAGGTTTGACATAAAGAACTGGAAAAAATTATCTTCCATCTTCTATATAAATAAAAAGAGAAGTCCTGACTGACTGACCTAGAAAGCTGAAATTTTGCTCAGAGGTTCCCTTTATAATGTAGACAAGGAATAAGGAAGGAATTCCCGGTAGCAGGTTCCCGTGGGATATTTTTCGACATCCACGCGGGCGAAGCCGCGGACAAAAGCTAGTAGATAATAAATATAGTTTGTGCAGTTGCCAACAAGCCAGATCATGGTTTCATTGCTTTAGATTCCTATGTCACAGTAAATTTTCATGAGAAACTAAGGTCTCATCAGACAAAGAGATTATGGTTGAGCTAGTTACGGGTTCAAAGTTAAGCAAGTGGGTATGGGATGAGTAAAAGGGTCAGTTGTTCATTCGGGGAGGGTCCAGGGTTTATATTTCCCTTTTAACTCTCTCATGATGGTACGTTTCTGACTATAGTTACCTAACCATGCTATTGCTTTACCTGTGTAGTACAGGCGGCATATCAGTGGCTGATAATTTAGAAAGCCTAGGGAATAATAATAGACCTCTAGACCGAATTTCAGCCATGGCAACCAATCTCAACGGAGACCAGCCTTCGGCGCGGGAGATATTATAGTGCACAGGTTGTGCGCAGACACAGGTGCACTCTCTTCTCTCACTCTCATAGTCCGATCAGACGGCAATCCGACACGACCGGAGAGGGATCTGGCGCAGGTCCAACGGCTTATCGTGCTTTCCAAGGAACACTTAACGCCTGGATAATGTAGTATCCCAAAGGAATTCTCATTAAGACCTGGTGGTCTAAAGTCCAGTTGACGTCTGAAAAAGAAAAAATGTAAAAAACTTCCTTTAGGATTGAAATAATTCTATTAAATTCACGGACTTTTGACCCAAACACGACCAGTTTTAATTCAATACCGAAGGAAATGGGTAGAAAGATATCGATCAATTTTCAAACGCTCTAAATATAGAAGTGATAAAGATAGGAAGTTGAAAGTATAATCATAGGTAACATATTTCAATCTAGTACTTGTCTAAAGCAATCTATAAAACGTAGAGAAGCTCCAATCAATACGTAATAAGTTATTCTTGTTTACCCCACAACCTAGATTCCCACAATGTACACGTAATGAAGATCAAATTCTATGGAAACGAAAGAATGGCGCTCGTTCATTTTTCCTGATAAAATATGCACACAACGTAGAACCGTGAAACTGGTGCCCGACGGACAGCTCGAAAGGGTATATTACGTTATTTCTCTCTCAAAGATAACCATATATTATACTCTGGCAACATTTTCTACCTGCATACCTTTTTCGTCTAATCCTCTTTCATTTTCATTTGAAGTTCTCGCTTGATTACACGAAAAAGTTGATGAAAGATTCAAATTCAAAAGAATTTTGATGAAAGCTCTGAGATAAATCTAAAGCAATAATTAGTGATTGTTTGTTTTGCAAAGGAAGGTAGCAGGGGATGGGGAAATGCTTATTACAGATGAGAAAAAAGATGGGACATCGGAAGAAAACCTACAAACATAATTCTTTGCTTTAGAAGCTGGTTAAACGGCATGAAATTAGGGTGTTTTTTTCGGAAGATTTGGTCTCTCTCGAGACCATCAGCTTGGCAGGATAATGTGATTTGGGTTAAGGTAAACGTTAAACCGTTTCCGGGGTATATCTATAATTGGCTAGGCGCCACATACAGCTGCCATGGTCCCAAGCGAAGAGAATAATGACATATCCATAACCAAGATCTTACGATGTAATTTTAAAAGGTTTCTAAATGTCCCTCTGTAAATTAGCTATTCAAATATAATATTATGCTTGCTTGCTCTATAAAGGTATTTGAATAGTTCAGTGGGGTGAGATTTGATGCCGTCAAAGCATTGTTCTAAGGCCCTTGAATTGGTAGTCAATGCCCTCAGTTGGTCTATTGACTTTCACGTGTGATTCTCCCTTTCAACTGATTTCAATGCGAATTTAGTTCTATTATTGAACTGAAATCAATTCTTATCGCATCGTTGTGATAGACATTAGACTCACAAGCAAATATCTTTATCTTTACTCCTCTAATTTTATTGGCGACAGACAAAGTACGAGTCGTTTAATGAGCACAGATAAAACAAACGAATCTGTAGACTATAGTGACATGTTTTCTGTGTTTTCTGCTTACTGGACAAAGGACACAAAGCAAATTGGTTTGTTCGGATCGGATCTATAGAGTAGAGACCTTAGTTTGTGTGTGAGGACACCTTTTAATTAAATAAAAAGAGAACTCATTTCGGTAAATAATTGCCGCTTAAAACAGCTACAGACTACCTAATTGCTTATGGTCGGCATTAAGTAGTTCTGAAACTTTTTCTCGGCGACGGAATCTGTTTCTGGCTCTATGAACGAAATTACGGTCTCAAGTTTTAATTTGTTTCGTCTTATCTTTGAATCGACATGGCTATTCTCGCAATTTAGGGGAGATTGCTAAGTTGGGTAAGAGATTTTTACTAATCTTTTTTACGAAGTGATGATGGAGATCTAGCCTAATAGTTATTGTAAGGATTATTAATTTATTTATAGACAAATATGTTCGTGTTCACATGACCAATTACTGTGAATTAAACCAAAAATAAATCTCGGATGTATGCAAAAACTAAAATTGGCTGTAAAGTAGTAAAAGCCACAAGCATATTTTTGGCTTGGTCAGTGAGTGCAACACGTGGATATATATCAGTTGACGCCATTACAATCACGAGCTGTGTTCCCGAACGTTTTGTTAAAGCGACGCCATTAATACCGATAATATTTCAGACGTGGCCAAGAAAGGACCACTTTGTTCCTTTGAGTACAAAGTGGGCGTTTTGGAATTGTGTTGATGTTAATGATGATTTTCTTTTATACGAATCTCTAGTGGTTTAGAAAAAGTGATCATTGTCTGAAAACTGTTTAATCAATGGGGAGGAAAACTAACTTTTTATCACGCTAGGTGGCACATGATCGACTGTACTTTTTTCATTGATTTGACGCGAAGACAATTCTCTGTCTACGATTTGACGTAACGAACGATTGTCAAATTGTATGGATTTGTTTGTAAAACAATGTACAGTCGTTCAGAGCGCCATCTACAAACAGCTTTGCGTGTGGCTCCCCATTATACTGGATGACTTTTTTTACCGTCTTGAAAAAAATATGCTATAATAGGTGAACGGAGTAAAAGCATAAGTCTTGTACCTAATGTTTTTTTTAATTAAAAAAAAACCAAAAATTCAAATCCTAAGCAGGTTGCATATGGTTTGAATTTCGATATTTTTAAACGATTTTTTTTTCAAAATTTCTGTTTTTATTGTTCTATTATGAAAAGTTTACATCGAATTTGTAGTATTTATTGGTACTTAGATAATTTTTTCTGTCTAATATATTTAAAAAAAAAAAACTAGCTATGCCATAGGCTTCTACTCCGTTCACCTAATATACCCTATTTTTTTCAAGACGGTAATAAAAGTCATACGGTATTGTATTATAGGTTCGTGTTTAAACCGTTTTATAAATTATATATACGTAGATATATTTTATAAGTACGTGTTAAAAAAACTTTATTTGGAAAATGGTTTGTAAAAATTAATTTTGTTAAAATAATAATAATAACACCAGCGTATTGCTGCCCCCTGCTGGGCAAAGGCCCCTTCTCATACAGAGAAGGCACGAGCATTGATCACCACGCTCGCTCAAGACTGGTTGGCGGTTTCAGACTTAAAAAAACCGGGCAATAGCGAGTCGGAATCGCGCACCGAGGGTTCCGTTCCGATTTCTGAAAAAGTGTGCTATTTAGAGACATCGTTTTATTTTTCCTGTAATCTTTACATAACCTTCTATCACATAGAATAATTTCAGATTTTTCGCTTTGCAAACTTCGGAGATAAGGGGGGGGGGGGGGGAACGGTATTATTTTTTACATTTTTCATCAAAAGTCGAAAACTATGCGGGCTAAAAAAAGAAAAAAAAAAATGTTTGTGAATGTGCAAACAGCGCTCTTTCATATGATACCCCACATGACCTAGTAGCACCACTTTGAATTTTTAAGACCCCCTTTCAGTCCCTGTTGCAAAAAAAAAATTAAATATTTTAATTTCTTTCTTATTTGCAAAATAGTTGGGTCAACGTCATCTAAAACTATTCTAAATTTCAAGTTGATAGCATTAGTAGTTCTTGAGATATCCAGCTGTGACAGACAGACAGACAGACAGAGTTCATAAGGGTTCCTTTTTTACCATTTTGGTACGGAACTCTAATATAAGTACAAGTCTAGCTTTCCTCACGATGTTTTCCATCACCAATGTCAGTTATAATATCCAAGATAAATTCATATGAATGAAAAAGTCACATTCGTACTTGCCCGGATTTGAAACCACAACCTGGTGCGTGAGAGGCGAGGCCTTAACCACTGGGCCATCATGACGATCGACGAATTTCGGTTAATAATCAGTATTCCACACACAACCACAACAATTAACTATCCCTTCAAAATGGATGAGCTAAACAGTCTGATAACTCTTAACTGCCACGACTTATTTTAATTATTTTATTTTTGAATTTTTTTTTTGTTAATTTTTGCTAGTCTGGACGCTTTTAAAGAGGATGCGCTAAGGTAGCCTGCGAAATTCAATATTTCTTAAGGTTTTTTGCAATTTGCAGGTCAGTGTCAGTAGTTAGAATTGACC
The DNA here is from genome assembly GCA_905163495.3 of Cosmia trapezina. Classification (NCBI taxonomy): domain Eukaryota; kingdom Metazoa; phylum Arthropoda; class Insecta; order Lepidoptera; family Noctuidae; genus Cosmia; species Cosmia trapezina. Next base: position 4,058,932 of record LR991021.1, read on the forward strand.
TCAAACCTCATGATTTCATGAAATCGCTAGATTTGATGTCAATTCTAACTTATCAAGTTGTATAATATTTCCGATTCATAATGATTATAATTCTGTACAACCATATTAGTTACGGGCGCGAATCATATTTTAATCAACATACAACCTGACACTGACTTGCAAATTGCAAAAAACTTAAGAAAATTTGAATTTCGCGGGCTACCTTAGCGCATCTCCCTTAGCGTGTGGCTTTAAGTTTCTAATGTCAACCAACAGATTTTGTAAAAGACCATTTTAAAAACCCAACTTGAATAACCAAGAAAAACTCTTATTGAAACCTCAAGCCAGAAATGTCTAGAACGTGTCGATATTGCTTACTTTGCTGCGAGAACAAAAGGAAAGGAGATTTACAGCGAGTGCTGTGGTGCAGTGTGTGACAATCTATCATTTTCATGCCATTATGGTCGGGCGGGTAGAAAAAGGAAAAAACGGAATGAGAGAAATAAAGTTTAGAGTAACAAACAACTTGCAGTTGTTTCGTTAGGGAATAAGTGGTCATTAGATTTATAGTATGGTTCTGTATTACGCTTTGTGAGTATGTTGTTTTAATAGTATTGCCGTGTATTTTCACAACGTTGCTTTCTCTCGCGATCTTCTTTCCGGTTTCAGAGAGCATGATTAACTTTCTAATAATTAAATCTGCTGTCAAATCTCATGCTTGCTTCACGTGTAGCATGACCACAAGAATAGACACATATACAAAGTGACATTTCGTTTCTCCATTTTTGATATCGCACCGTAAAAATACATCTCTACAATCTGTCATGTTGTCTTTCGTTTCTAACGATATTTGTCTAGGCCCTTTTTTATGTAGAGTATTTCGGAAGAAAGCTTTCTATCCCAAACTGTGAAAATCACACTGACTTCTGACAATTGTGAAGACAATTTGATTTTGTAATCGCCATGCTAAAACAGTAGAAAATTTTCTACTCGACGGCCGCAAAGTATATACGTACGGTTATCTACAAAATCATGATATTAGAGGAGAGGGTTTTGAACGCAAAACTGTGATAATTAATAGAAGAACAAAGCTATCTTCTTCTATTTTACATCATTTAGTTAATAGGGCATTACCAAGGAAATAGTTAACTAGGTAATAGGAAGAAGTTAGTTATGTTTGTCACTTTGTGAAAAATTTGGGTAGTTGTGTTAATAAACTATTCGACCGATCAAAAAACATTCTTTTGTTTTCGAATTCTAAATTCAAAAAGATGAAAAAGTCATGTTTTTTTTTTAAAATAATTGCGGGAGGTTTGCAAACGACACGACTTATAAGGCAGCCCTTGTAGCTAATCTGCAAATGAAAGATAATGTATACCTACGTGACTTAATATTAGTGAAAATTGAGAATTCAACAGAAAAAAATCCTTTAATAAAACAAATAATTCTGAGTCAAATTATGTAAAAAAGTGAATTTCGTATAAAGTGCAGTTGACTCTTTCTACTTTGTTGCCGTCTTACTGTATACACGGAAATGTCATTTTTGTCTATTCTTCCGTCGACAAGCAAAACCCCTTTCTATGGTGGTCATGCTCAGAAGAACAACAAGCATAGAAGTAGTGTTTAAATAGCAACTGAACTCAATATATTTGTTTCATTTTGACTTATGGAGCCGCTATGATGTAAAAGAAGGACACATATACAGAAGACGTTTCGAAATTTTGTAGGTTGTCATTCATTTTATTCTGACTAGTGATGTACCCACTAAATTTCAACGTCGATAGAATTTACAATGACATTCTTTCTTATACTGCCAAGAATAATAACCGTAGGTACATCCGGCTACACATCAAACTATACATTTCCAGTTTACACTGACCGCTCATTGTAAGGAAATCCTATACAATGCGAGATCAGCTTATACTGGAAATGTATAGCTTGATCTGTAGCCGTGCGTACCTAAAATTTTGAATTAACTAAGCATCCTTATGATCCCAATACTTAATACATTCGTTCAAAATGAAACAATACTTTAAGTATGAACTAAATAGTTCGTCATCATCATCACCAGTCTTCCTTGGTTCCCGACAGCTCTTCATGTATTAAATCTGACCCGGCTAAACCAGAATGTATTTAATTGCCATAATAACTGATGAGTTTATTGAAAACAAGTGGGAGACATTCGGTTTTGCAAATGTTTTTAGCAACTTACTTTCTCATATTTATTTGAATTTTAGATTACATCATAGACTACTCAACAAAGTCTAGGGAACAAGGGTATTCAAAGTACCTAATAATTTTTATTTTAATACTTTTTATGTAACACATTATTTTAAATCGGTAGAAGCGTAATTTAATAGAGATTTGAATTATTTGATTAAATAAAATGGTTGTTAGTGAAAAAATAAAATTTATTATGAAAATTCAAATTTTTGTACATAAAAAAATAAATAACGACCAGATAATATTTTAAATAAAAAAATAAAATGCCTAGCAACTTTAATGATCTGTTAGGCGAATTCCAGCTCACACCATAATCATTCCGCCCTGGTACGAATGAACTTCCTGAGGATTCTGGAGTCGGCTCTGGCGACCAGGAACTCGCCAAAAGCGCAGTCTTCTTGAATCGGGATGGAATCCAATTATTTCTGAATTTGTTATTGTCATCTGTGTCAAGGATTCCTAAAACAAACAGTTCTCAATAAAATTTATGTAAGATTTTTTATCAACATTTTTATTTAGGTATTTACCTAAATAAAAATGTTGATAAAAAATCTTAAATCTATAAACTAAGTTTTATTTGTATGTCTTACCTGACTGATGTGAGATGATTTCACGAGATGTCAAGATCAGTGGCGATTCATTAATCTGTATCGATGTACTATGTCCTGTTTCAACTTCCATTGCTACGGGATCCTACAATTACGTATTTTTTATTAAAAATAAATAAATAAATTTGCACACGATTATATTTCCGACTGGGATAATTAGAAGAACGATATCGCATCAATGATATTTTTAATATAATATCATTGTATCGCATATATCAAGTGAACATATTTCTGAAATGTTATACCTGTCTTCATGTTAGATTGCTGTTGATTGTGAGCGGTTCTTTTAATTTGCAGTGCTGCGCTATGTCCTTCTTCGCAGACTTCAATAAGTATTTCCTGTAATGTAATAAATAAAGTTTTAATTTGAACGGGATACTATTTATTGCCAATAAAATACCTTAATTATATCATAATACTGGATGAATTTTTTATCATGCACCAAATCGAAATGAGAGACTCATCATTATGAACAAATTTTACTATGGGAACAAACCTGAAATCGCGAAAAAAAAATCAGCTGTTCAGTACAGTTATCTACATCAAACTCGTCAAAATGTACTGAACAGCTGATTTTTTTTTCGCGATTTCAGGTTTGGTCCCATAGTAAAAGTTGTTCATAATGATGAGTACAATCTCCCATTTCAATTTGGTGCATGATAAAAAATTCATCCTGTATATCAGACCATTTCATCTGTTCTATCCATAACAAATAATGTGACGACTTAAAGAACATGCTACATCCATTTCATAGGTTCATTACCAAATGAATACAAAGTAAAATGCTTGGAGCATATTATGTGGCTGTGCTTTTTGGAGTCCAATTTCGTCTACCAATACAATTTATCCATTTTTTTTTTCACATCGTCTAGGAAATCTGTAAAAGAAAAGTATCGACAACATTATTTACGTCACTATGGCTGATCAAGATAACCCCAAAACAATTTCCGAATATTCGCTAATAACTTCTATTGGAATAAATATTACGACTGGTTTTAGCTATATAGTGACACAGCAATATTTGTTATGTATTTATATTCGTTTATCAGATCATTTGCAACAAGAAATTGAGCAAAAACTTACCGATGGAAGGTCAATATTTATTGTTCATTTTATTTTCGCTATGAATGGGACTTGCAGCCCCCAACCACACAAGAAATTGCTCCACAGCGTCCACACACTCACTATTTGTAGTTAAACAAAGAATTCATGCAATCTAACAGTAGAGATATTATTAAAACATCGCAAAACCATGGAAGATTACGACAAACACGTAAACAATGAACACGCGAATAAGTCAGGTAGTTCAATGAACGAACTGTCAGGCATTGAAACAAAGTACTATCAAATTTGGCCGCGTCATACTATAACTTTTTTAACCAAATGACAATTGATCTTGTGACCATGCCAAGAAAGTAAAACAAAGAGTAAAACATTTATCTCTTTCCCACATCCTTTATCGTGCCTTTATCGTACCTAATAATAGAACGGGACTAAAGGTAGTTACAGAATTCTGTTTTTAAGCTTCCTTCTATGCTTTGTTATTGTTCTGAGTGGTCATGCTACGCGTGGTGTGTTTGGCTGACAGAAATAAAAACAACTAATCACATCGTATGACATGAGCTTTGTCAATAAATAAATGAAAAGTTATTCAGAAACTAACATTCACGATTCCCAATCGCCAGTCCAACGCCTTGGAATTGCCTGTGTATCAAACATCTATTCAACTGCCTGCATTAGCTTTAAACTCTGCGTACACCGTCAGAGGCAAGATTTACTGTGTAGTGTAGTGCAGTGTGTCGATCTATCATTTTCATGCCATTACCGTCGTGAGCTCACCGAGATCGCGAGCTCAGTGGCTCGTCGCTGTTCCCAGCATTTCGCAGCGTTGCGTTGCCGCGTTGTGCTGACGTGACGTCATTTATCCTGATAATGCTGTATCGGTTTAGTCGGTTAGAAAAGTTGGGCACGGAAGTGCGTCGCAATTTATGATATTATGTTCTTTGTTGTAGGCTATTTTTGAAGGGAAAATGCCTGGTTTTTGGCAAGTGTTTTCATATCTTATTGTAGGATATGCTTGATACATATTATCTTCAATTGAGTCATTTTAAATTACTGAAAGGGTGACACATAAATTATATTATACATAAAGCATTCTTACCTTCGGATCAAGACCACCTATTGGTTGAATTATTTAGAAACTGTTAGAGCTGTCAGTAGTGCACGGGGGAACCATTGCTTGCAGGCGAAACTTCAATTTGATAGAATTCAAACCTATTTAACTATAATTCTAACTGTATTTTGAGCAAAACTAATCATCCTAATTATCGTGAATCACAGCTTTTTACCTGACTGCGGCGGAGGGTTATGTGTTTGACCTGTATGTATCTATGTCCGTTCCTATGTCCCCTTATAAATACTTAACGGCTCAACTGGTGTTGATGAGTGGTATGTCGTTAGATTCGTCTTTATTACGCCGAGTGTCACTAGATATATTAAAATAATAAAAAACAAAATGGCGGATTTTTAGCGCCAAAATGTTTTTTCCGTCGTCAGGTTACAGTTTATAAAAATATTTAATTGCAAGGCGAAAAAGTGAACATTGGGTAGAAATTGTTATCTTATTAAGTTATTAGGTTTGTTATGGCCGCAACTATTTAAATTAGTATTGTAAGTTTTGATTCCTTCCGATCTTTGTCTGCTAAAAATTCATGTTTTTGTTCTGTATTCTTACTTATCATGTGTGTAACTCCAGCACGTTCCTAATATAACTATATACACAGACTACGCGTTACTCTACAAACAAAATATGAAAAGCACACAGTGTAATCAAAAATTAATATTTTTTTATATAGCCATTTTAACCATGTATAACAAACAATTTTTACAAACTTTCCATCAGTCACTTAATCGTTTGACAAACTACAATTGTCAACTCCACAAACACCACAAAATTAACATTTAACACATTAAAAATAAAATAACATTTTATGTACGTCAGTTGATTTATGTCCAGTGTTTTTGTGTTCTCTCTGTGGCCTACAGTTAATTGGTATTGACACAGATTTATGTTTTCTGTTTTGTTAAGCATTTTCGCGAGTGTTGCCAGTTTGAAATTGCCCGATTGTGTGGCGTGAGTTCGACACTTTGTGAAAAGAATGAGTGATTGTATCTTCGTGTTGTTTTGTTTTGATTTATTAAGCAAAACGAATTATTTGTTTCAAGAACGAAAAAATATACGGTTGTGTTGTGATTTCGCCAGAGATTTTTCCATAAGATTCATGTGTTTTATTACTTTACTTAATCACACTATATAATATAATATTATAAAGGCGAAAGTTTGTGAGTGTGTGTGTATGTTTGTTACTTCTTCATGCTCAAACGGCTGGACCGATTTGGATAAAATTTGGTATGAAGGTAGTTGGCACCCTGGATTAACACATAGGCTACTTTTTATCCAGGTCTCCGCGGGTGAAATCGCGGAGCGCAGCTAGTTGGCATAAACATAAACAGTTTTGCTTACTATACAGTACAATATACCTCCTGTTCAATCACTGAAAGACAGTATTTTTCAGAAACGAAATCTGAATCTTTGTTTTATAATTCTTCAATCAATCAATGAGCCTTTCCTCCTGAAATTTTAAGGTTGTTGTCTAAAATATAGATTGCTTTACAGAATCTCTCTCAGTTCAGTGTGCCTCTTGTCATAGGCTTCCTCTAACATCTTCCATTGCTTTCTATCTCTAGCCACTCTTCTCCAGTTGGGACCAGCTGTTAATTATTTTAACTCATACTCCCATCTCTTCCCTTGCCTTCCTCTATTCCTTTTACCATTTCTAGGGTACCATTCAGTGATTTTGCTCCATTGGTCTTGAGTACTTCGCAGTGTATGGCCAGTCCATATCCACTTTAGTTGATCTATCTTTACTAGCACGTCTGTTACTCTAGTTTTTGATCTTATGAAAGTGTTTCTTTTTTTGTACTTTTTTTTGACGACAATCATGCTCGTGTCCATGGCTCTTTGCTAGTCACAGTATTTTCAGTCCTTAGCAGAAACGAAATGTGAAGCTTGGTTGTGTAATTGTTAGTTTTTAGTAAATAAGATGTTGATTCAGTGACGAAAACTCTTGCTAAAACGACACTAGAACTTTACCTAAAGAGTAAATATTTACCCTTTACTTTGAAACACTTTGACACCTTAAAAACTCCGGCATTCAAAGAATCCTTTGATCTGACGCAAAAAGAGCGGAGTTACTTAATTATCCTAACAAATAATTACCATATTTATTATTTAAATTTACCCAGACGTGGGATCAGGGCTTGCTATTAAAGCGATTCGGCCGGAGAATCACATTTTTGCAACATGGCAACTCTGTGGGTAGAGCGGTTGGCAGAATATATTGCTATGTCAGTAGGTATACGTTTAATGTGTACGCCATTAGGACGGCTGTATACTCTGAGCTGGGTAAATGATTTTAATTATCATTATCCTTTTTCTTTCTTTTTGTGTTAATTTGGATGTTGAGAGGGAAACGGTGTTTTGTTGTTTTATCAGTCTATGGATTGTTTTCGCTGAATATGGGTTTGATAGATTGTTACGATGGAAGGTTGGTATTTTAACTTCGCGTTTGCTGAACTAAACACTGTCAATCAGAAAATGTAGGAAATGTTTTTCGACCAATTTTCGTATCAATTTCGTGTTACATTAAAATTTCAGCTGTGTCGTCGTTTGGCTGAGTACCTACCTATTTGTAATTTTATCGAATACACGCAAAAAAGAACGAGCAATGAGGGTTACCGTGAAAATTCACGCCACCATCTGGCGCCGTTTTGACAAGAGGTCTTCCATTTCAACAATGAGTATAAAATATATGATGACGTTCATCATTTCATTCAGTCACGATGATGTATGTTATCTAAGGTCACGATGTCACGATTAAAGAAAATATAGGCGCTTTGACACTTTTGACAGCTGGTGTCCGGACCTGACGTCTGCGTGCACCTAGTGAATGTCATTTAAGAAAACCCTCATATTTACCCTGACTGCTTTCAAGCTGTTCACCTTTACTTTAATACTTAGCCAACTAATGAACAAAGGTACAAATCCTAGTTTACTAACTAGCAAAGTTTTGAACCGATCAGATTAATGTGGGGGTTCTAATCTATTTATTATACATTGTATGTGCCTGTGGTATTGGTTTATTGAAACCTGCTGAATTACGAACTACGGTAACGACCCCCTTGCGGTTCAATGTTATGGCTTTAGGCTTAGCATGAGATGGATATCTATATCATTCAGGTCTCTTTTTAGGATTCTGGTCCTTTAATTCTTTATTGACTTAATGGTTACAGAAACTTGTTTGAAGCCTCTGGCTCTTGAACTAGGTGCACCTGTATGTCAGGAGTCAGCGCACTCTCCCATTTTATTTGGCTTAGATACTGATGTGAAAATAGGAATAGACAAACAAATGTGCTACAAAATATAATTTTAAAAGAAGTTACAACAAAATAAAATAAAATAATATACAATAACAGAAATCAAAAGTATGAAAAAATATGGAAAAAACATCAAAAATATAATTTATTCTTAAATTATTATATCGTGCTGTGTGTGTGTGTGTGTGGGAGGTGTGTAAGGGTGCGTGTGGGTGGGTTCCCGTTCGTGTTTTTGTGTATGAGTAGGTGTATAAAAGAAAGTTATGTTTATGTACGTGTTCCTTTGTAAAATGAGATTAATTATTTATTATTTTCTCTACATCCTCATAATCAAGAGTAAAGAGCCAGATCATCTTACGAAAATGTTATTTTATTAACTACATCACTATCTTTTGCATGCGATTTTGTCCGTGTGGAAGAAATATATATCCATGACACCCAGGAACAATGTAGCTTCCCATTACTGAAAAAAAATTGGAATCGGATCAGTAGTTCCCAAGATTTCATACGAACTCACAAATACCTCTATTTGAATGGTTGATGTCAACATGCAACTCGAAAGGCTTCCTAATGACTCATGGACACACATGTGACTACATACCAAGCAGCACAACACCTATAGATTTAGTTATTTCACTTAGCTTTTATCTAAACTCTATCTCCTTACGTGACTTGACAAGAACACCACATTTCTTTTCTCTTTCAAAGCGAATAGGAGAAAAGCGTTCCAGTGAAAATTGCGGAAAAGTTTATTCTGTACATTACCGTCTAAATGGTTATTAGTAGTTGGTAACCGCAGCGGTTCCTTTTGAAGTGATGTAGAGAGCTCCCAAGTTACTGAGGTAGTTTGTAGTTCTGGATTATCATTGTTCTGTTCTTAGAGGGCTATTGTTACTTTATATCTTAGTGGTGTGTTAACAGATAGATATTAATATTGCTATTTGCTACGATATGGCTTAGGTAGAGCATTATTGCAGCGAGCTATGTTTCCGATAGCTTTGTGAACTTTATTATTGTTTGATCTTTTTTGTTCATACATTGAAGTGGTCCTTAAGAACGATTTGATCGAAGGAACAGTATAAAAGAAAGAAAAAAAAACATAAAAAAAAATTGTTTGTTTTGCACAAACAAAACGCACATTACAAAAAAACAGCCAAGTGCATGTCGGACCACGCACAATAAAGGGTTCCGTAGTTCAAAAGAATTTATCCCAAAAATAAACTTATTCAATGGACATTGATATACGTCACGGCCAATTCTCCAACTGCAAATGTGAGTTTGTAATCGCAATAAACTATTTTTATGTGATAAAACTACAAATTAACGAATTTAGAACTTTTCCTTGACTTGTGCTGAGAGACTTTGCTTCTTGCCAAATCATGTGGTTTTGATTAACTTCTGAGTATCGAAATATGTCACATAAATGTCCGTATATATTTTTATTGCGTTGACTTAGAAGCTTGATTTTTTTAGAACTCCGAGGGATTATATACTTAGGTACACATTTGATATTAATTTCAACTTGAAACCTCCACGCCTTCTTGAGAAAAAGGTCCTTGACAGACTGACAGATAACGAAGTGGTCCTATAAGGGTTCCGTTTTTTCCTTTTGAGGTACGGAACGCTAAAAAAGACAAAATACACAGTTACAAAGTAGCCAAAAGCCTCGTACTCAACAATTCAAAGTTTAAGCTAAAGTTTATACCTAGGTAGTACTTTTCCACACTAACGTTTAATCTTAACAAGGATCAATTAATACCTCTTTACCCTAAAACAACATCCTAAACAACTGAAACAAAATCGATTGTCAACCCAACCAGATTCAAACCCGAAAAGTTAACTCAGCAAATACGAAAATCGGCTTATGGCGGCTCAAAATTTAAATACAAACAAACAAATAACCGTTCGCCAATCTGAATGAACTCAAAGAGTGCCCATTGGGGACCTCGGTGAAAATCACGGCTCGTTGAATTGTGTACAACGTGGTGCCTGGTTCCAAGTAACAAGCACCGAAGGGGTTGTTCGTCACTGCGACGCTACGCTACGCCTGTTAAAACAAATATTTTGTGCTAACGAAAAGTCGTGTTTGTTTTATTTTTACCGACTTCACAAAAAGGAGGAGGTACTATGTTCGGCTGATTGTATGTTTTTTTTTGTATGTTTGTTCATCGAATACTCCGCCAATTGTCGACGGATTTTCAAAATTCTATTTTTATTTGAAAGGGTATACTCTCGAGGTGGTCCCATTGTGACCAAATCAGAATCTGATCAGGGGATCCCATGGAAATCGAGGGGTACCCTCAAATTTTATAGGCACAACTATAGCGATTTGGGTATTTTTATAGTAACTCGTGCATTTGCTCTTGGAAAACACCATTTGGTGAAGTGGAACTGATGATGAAAACCACAGATGGCCATCGGAACTACTCAATTTATAAGTATTTCACGGGTTGCGATTCGATTACTTTAATATGGTTGCTAAGGACTTCACCATGGAGCTCCAGTTCTCCTGGTTCTTACTAGGAGAACTCCTCAACAATTAACGTCCCTGCATCGGGAAAAGCAATATTTTGTAAAAAGTGATGAGCAGTTGCCATTGGGCTATTGTAACTTAGATAAATTACAAACTGACCCACTAAAAAGTGAAAAATAAAAACTTTTTTACAAAAAAAACAACCGACTTCCAAAAAAAAACACTACAAAGTGATAACTTTAATTTTGGAAGTTGGTGGCAAAATACTAAAATACAGATCCAAAGACACCGACTTCCAAAATTAAAGTTATTTTCTACTTTGCAGTGTTTTTTTTTTGGAAGTCGGTTGTTTTTTTTGTAAAAAAGTTTTTTTTCTAGTCTGATCGTTATTGGTCTTTGTAGTGAGAGGTATCGTGTGAAAAATGAAAATCAGAGTTCCAAATATTTGCTTTCACGTACAGTATTCCCAAATTAATAATGCACATGCAAATCTTCGCTAATTGTCGTATTCTCGGAAACACCCGAATCATTGAATCGTAAGAGCCCTAAACAATGCACTTGCATTTTGCACCTTGTTCGAAAGAAATAGGAGTCAATATCATGTGTACACAATCGAAAACAATTGGGGCGGGCGGCGGCGGTCGCCGGTCAGTCAAAGGTCCGTCAGTCGTCTTTATACATTGGTGGTGACTGCACGTGTTCTCTCTGTGTGGAATTATATAGAGCTGCTATTACACACCCTTCTTGGTTTTTAACCGACTTCCAAAAAAGGAGGAGGTTCTCAATTCAGTTGTATGTTTTTTTTTTTTTGTATGTTTGTTACCTCAGTACTCCGTCATTTATGAACCGATTCGGAAAATTCTTTTTTTATTTGAAAGGGTATAATTCCAGATTGGTCCCATTTTTATCAAAATCCAGTTCTGATGATGGGATCCATGAGGAATCGAGGGAACTCCTCAAATATTATAGGCATACATATAGCGATTATGGTATTTTCATCAACAAATCAAGCGTTTTCATTCAGAAAGTATCATCTGGTGAAGTGGAACTGATGAAGAAGACCACAGACGGCCACGGAAACTCCTCAACGATGAAAAGTATTTCACGGATAGCAATAAGATTAAAATAGTTAAGCGACTATGACGAAGCTTTAAATAAATGGTTCTGATGAAAATGGTACCATCGAACCGATCTGATGAAGAAGCCGGAAGGTAGGCATCGGAACTCAGTAATAAAACAATGTATCCTAGCCGTGTTTGGGCTTATTGGAATTGTCATGAGGTGCACTCTGGCTATAAATGCTTTAATGGTAATTATATGCCGCTTCAAATTGCGCTACTTGAGTTGTATGTTATGTGTGGCCTTGATTGTCAGAAGGCAGATTTCGTAGCCTCGTTATGTCCGTCAACTAAAACTACGCCTACCAAACTTCTGACACGACTTAACGTATTTTTTCCATTTAGTCTATGTGGACGATGCTCTAATTTATTTTGCAGAGTGGTATTCAGATTTGTGTGGGGTAGGCACCACTAAAAAGTGAAAAATAAAAACTTTTTACAAAAAAAAACAACCGACTTCCAAAAAAACACTACAAAGTGAAAAATAACTTTAATTTCGGAAGTCGGTGGCAAAACAAAACGAAAGTAACTAAATAAAAAACCAAAGACACCGACTTCCGAAATTAAAGTTATTTTTCACTTTGTAGTGTTTTTTTGGGAGTCGGTTGTTTTTTTTTTGTAAAAAGTTTTTGTTTTCAAAAGTGAATTTAATTTCAACTTTAATTATCTTACTCAAATTTAAATAGTTTATTTGGTAAATACACTAACATGTAAATGAGCAAGAGCATAATGAAAGTTCTGATGAATCTAAGATGTCAGGAATAGAGATCCTCCCTGATTCTGATTATTTTTTTTGTAATTGTAATATTATTCTGGAATGATCAGTGCTGTAAATACTAGTGAACTGAGATTGTAATGATTAGATTTCTAAATTTTAATGTAAACCTATGTTTGAAAACCATTTTTCTTCTTCTAATATAAACCTTGTGTTATTTAAGCCTTCTTTTCTTCCATCATTACACGAGCTTCAGTAAGATACTTGAAAAGTACTATAAAATTTTCGAAGTAATTCAATCCAACAAAAATTGTAGCATATTCGCAATCGTGTGATTTTCCTCGCTATTTACTTACATGGAATTATCGAATCAAATTTCGTTACTGATAAATCAATATTTATCTCTATTAGCACAAACCACATAATTCTACTAAATTATGCATGAAAAAAATGCACTTAACCACTCTATATACATGTCGTCTTCCGACGCTCGGGGAATACGACCGTTGCCGAACAGTGACGAAGATTTCTATGTGCATTATCACTTTGGGAGACCTGAGGGCTTAGTGCTCAGAACAATAACAAAGCATAGAAGGAAGGCTAAAAACAGAATTCTGTAACTACCTTTATTCCCGTTCTATTATTAGGTACGATAAAGGATGTGGGAAAGAGATAAATGTTTTACTCTTTGTTTTACTTTCTTGGCATGGTCACAAGATCAATTGTCATTTGGTTAAAAAAGTTATAGTATGACGCGGCCAAATTTGATAGTACTTTGTTTCAATGTCTGACAGTTCGTTCATTGAACTAGCTGACTTATTCGCGTGTTCATTGTTTACGTGTCTGTCATAATATTCCATGGTTTTGCGATGTTTTAATAATATTTCTACTGTTAGATTGCATGAATTCTTTGTTTAACTACAAATAGTGAGTGTGTGGACGCTGTGGAGCAATTTCTTGTGTGGTTGGGGGCTGCAAGTCCCATTCATAGCGAAAATAAAATGAACAACAAATATTGACCTTCCATCTGTAAGTTTTTGCTCAATTTCTTGTTGCCTAAGATCTGATAAACGAATATAAATACATAACAAATATTGCTGTGTCACTATATAGCTGAAACCAGTCGTAATATTTATTCCAATAGAAGTTATTAGCGAATATTCGGAAATTGTTTTGGGGTTATCTTGTATTGGTAGACGAAATTGGACTCCTAACAGCACAGCCACATAATATGCTCCAAACATTTTACTTTGTATTCATTTGGTAATGAACCTATGAAATGGATGTAGCATGTTCTTTAAGTCGTCACTTAGAGTACATGCTGTTCCTACATTATTTGTTATGGATAGAACAGATGAAATGGTCTTGATATATTATGATATAATTAAGGTATTTTATTGGCAATAAATAGTATCCCGTTCAAATTAAAACTTGATTTATTACATTACAGGAAATACTTATGGAAGTCTGCGAAGAAGGACATAGCGCAATACTGCAAATTAAAAAAACCGCTCACCATCAACAGTAATCTAACATGAAGACAGGTATAACATTCAGAAATATGTTCACTTGATATATGCGATACAATGATATTATATTAAAAATATCATTGATGCGATATCATTCTTCTAATTATCCCAGTCGGAAATATAATCGAGTGCAAATTTATTTATTTATTTTTAATACAAAATACGTAATTGTAGGATCCCGTAGCAATGGAAGTTGAAACAGGACCTAGTACATCGGTACAAATTAATGAATCGCCACTGATCTTGACATCTCGTGAAATCATCTCACATCAGTCAGGTAAGACATACAAATAAAACTATTTACCTAAATAAAAATGTTGATAAAAAATCTTACATAAATTTTATTGAGAACTGTTTGTTTTAGGAATCCTTGACACAGATGACAATAACAAATTCAGAAATAATTGGATTCCATCCCGATTCAAGAAGACTGCGCTTTTGGCGAGTTCCTGGTCGCCAGAGCCGACTCCAGAATCCTCAGGAAGTTCATCCGTACCAGGGCGGAATGATTATGGTGTGGGCTGGAATTCGACTAACAGATTATTAAAGTGGCTAGGCATTTTATTTTTTTATTTAAAATATTATCTTTTATTTAAAATATTATCTGGTCGTTATTTATTTTTTTATGTACGAAAAGTTTTTGTCGCTTTGGTACCATTTTAAATTTTCATAATAAATTTTATTTTTTCACTAACAACCATTTTATTTAATCAAATAATTCAAATCTCTATTAAATTACGCTTCTACTGATTTACAATAATATATGTTACATAAAAAGTATTAAAATAAAAATTATTAGGTACTTTGAATACCCTTTTTCCCTAGACTTTGTTGAGTAGTCTATGATGTAATCTAAAATTCAAATAAATATGAGAAAGTAAGTTGCTAAAAACATTTGCAAAACCGAATGTCTCCCACTTCTTTTCAATAAACTCATCAGTTATTATGGCAACTAAATACATTCGGGTTTAGCCGGGTCAGATTTAATACATGAAGAGCTGTCGGGAACCAAGGAAGACTTTGGTGATGATGATGACGAACTATTTAGTTCATACTTAAAGTATTGTTTCATTTTGAACGAATATATTAAGTATTGGTATCATCAGTATGCTTAGTTACTTTAAAATTTTTGGTACTCACGGCTACAGATCAACTATACATTTCCAGTATAAGCTGATCTCGCATTGTATAGGATTTCCTTACAATGAGCGGTCAGTGTAAACTGGAAATGTATAGCTTGATGTGTAGCCGTGTGTACCTACGGTTATTATTCTTGGCAGTGTAAGAAAGAATGTCATTGTAAAATCTATCGACGTTGAAATTTAGTGGGTACATCACTAGTCAGAATAAAATGAATGACAACCTACAAAATTTCGAAACTTCTTCTGTATACGTGTCCTTCTTTAACATCATAGCGGCTCCATAAGTCAAAATGAAACAAATATATTGAGTTCAGTTGCTATTTTAACACTACTTCTATGCTTTGTTATTGTTCTGAGGCTTAGTGCCAGTTTTTTATACTTACTCGATCGCGTTTACGTTAACGTTGACGTATGTCAATTCGTATGGAATAATTGTGTTTCGCATTATAGTCACCAGGCGGCGCTTATTTATTTTCAGTACAAACTGACGTTTACGTTAACGTGATCGAGTAAGTTTATAAACTCGCACTAAGCCCTCTGTAGCCAATACGATATGAATATACAGGCTGGTCAAAAAGTCGTGGATCTAACGAAATAGGGAGATAAAGGAGGTCATTTCCAACAAAATCTTTCTACAGCATGGCCACAGTTCAATTGCCCTAAAAAATAATTGTTTTTGAAATTTGGTACCCAGAGCCGCAATTAGACTAATAAAAAAATATGCTATAAAACAATGAAACTAAAACAAACGGTATTGTATTATTACTAGATAATACAGGGTGTAAGGGACAGCCCTCCGCAAACTAACAGGGTGCATTCAGCTCCTCATTTTGAATCATATTCCACCGGAAAATTTCTCAGGAAAATTTTCATTTTTTCAAAAAAAAATTCTGTTACATTTTCATTATTTCAATGTAAAATTGCATTGTGTGTTCGCAGCACTCCATTTATGTAAAAAAAACTGCAAAAAAAACAGCAAAAAAAAAAAAACCAGCAATGGATGTTGAAATACTCTAACCAACGACGCGTGAAATCAGCTTTTCACTTTCTGTCTAACTACAGAGTTCATTGAACTCACCGCATACCTATTATTTACCCCTCCGAACCAGTAATAGACGCTCCGATTTGTGCACAAAAACACAAACAAATCAGGTTTATTGGATTCCCTTAACGTTCCTGAAAAAAATTCAAGTACCGGTCATCTTAGTATGACATACGGAATTCACCCTATCAGTTTGCAGAGGGCTGTCCCTTACACCCTGTATATCAGCACTACAAAAGTTCTATTGCGGCTCTGCGTACCAAATTTCAAGAGCAATTAATTTTTAGGGCAATTGAATTATGGCCATGCTGTAGAAAGATTTTTTGTTGGAAATGAGCTCCTTTATCTCCCTATTTCGTTTGATCCATGTCTTTTTGACCACCCTGTATAGTACTTACTTAATATTTATCGGGATTGTTGCCCACTAGTTCTCTAGACTGAAGATATTGATTTCCTTTGAGTTCGTTTTACGAGAAAATGCTTGTTTGAAAAGTGCAGTTAAGAGCGTTAACGTCGCACGCGCTGGCAACGTCGCATTTATAAAGGTTTTTTGTGATTATTTTAATAAATTTAAATCAAATGACAATTTCCTCTCTCAAATTCTTAGATCGTTGGCATTTATAAGTATGTATGCTATTTTTTGACGGTTATTTTAGTATTTACACTTAGAAAATGAAATTGTCAATTATTTTCTATTATTGTATTTTGTAAAAAAATAGTAAATATCAAAATTACTGTCAAAAAATAGCATACATACTTATAAATACCAACGATCTAAAAATTTGAGAGAGGAAATTGTCTTATGATACTCTTAAGTGAATAGCCTCTTTATTACACTTGCCTTTTCAATCACAAACACTATGGAGCTACTGAACTAAGTTGACGATTCGATCAAATATCGTAGTTAATATTTCGATTTCTTCAGTCTGCCTAGCCTTTTGCCAACGAGGTTGGGGTCACAGATAACGCATTCTGCGGCGTGGGAGTCGGTGCTGTCGCGGAACGGAATGCGGGAATATTGTCATTTTCTGTATATTTTATCTATACTTTTAGAATTAACTTTATATTTTTATTTATTTTTTAATTTCATATTATTTGTTACATGCTGCACCGGTCGACGTCATCGCGTCAACGCCGGCTATCGCTGAAAACCAGCGCTGGGGCTCCGTTTCGCATGGGGTCGCGGCATTATGCTGAGCGGTAGCCGTTTTGCGTAGATGTAATGCATATTTTCCCCAAACTTGTTTTACAAATTGTTATTTTATTTTGTTGTGCTTTGCGTCATGTTTACCGCAAATAAACGTATTTCTTCTTCTTCTTCTTCTAGTACCAACTGCTTAATATGCTTTCCGGGGCACGGAGGAGTCTCGGTTTGTAAAGAAGGTCATCCATACACGGACCAACCCCGGCAAGCGTAGCTTAACCTGATGGATCAACCCGTGCGGCTGTTATTACTTAGCCACGAACTTCTCGATTCGTTTACTATCTCTTGTCGTATTAAATTGTCGACTTATAAGTGAGAATCACCTCTAACGTTCACTCCGATATTGCCACCATTTAACCGAACGTAAGAGTACTATAGCTGTACGTATAGATAGCTATACAGCGCGTGTAACAAAAAAGGTTCAAGAAATATTCGATAGTTTTCATTTACGTTTCGTTCAGCTTTTATCTGACATGGAAAATACATAAAAGCCTAAAAGTGTTTGTTTATTAATCCGCCGAGCTGTTACAAAAAGAGTTTATAGAATAACGTGAAAATTTTATGATTTTACTATGTAAAATGCTGAAGGCATCACAAATAAAAACACTCGAATAAATTATGAACAGCGAAGCGTAGGAATCAATTAATGAATATAAAACAGATGAAAGTTGTGGAATTATTTTACGCTTCATTCTCTTTTACGATGTTTACGCGAACTAGCTTTAACCTTGTTTTGATTTAAAACTATCTATCTCCTCATAACACTACGACTGTAGCGTATAGTTTCCATGTAAAACAAAGTCGTGTTATTTAGACCATTTTTATAACTCAAAAACGGCTGGACTGATTTTTACGATGTTTGATTTGTTGGATTTTTCTCCACCCCGGAAAGCAGAATAACTATTAAAACATAGGAAAAATTCACACAAAAAAATACAAAGAATATTCATTTTCTCATACATGAAATTTGGACAGGGCAACGTCTGTCGGGTCAGCTAGTAAAAAATAAAAGATGGCGCGCAAATCACTTTAAATTCAATAAAGAAGGCCGTTCGTTTTTCAAATTAAAGTCCACACTAGCATAAACACGCCAATTAGTCAGTTTCGTTTTTCAAAACTCCCGTTCCACGATACAAGTTTTCGGCAACGAACCAGAGGCCTTTGGCAGCGTCCGAGGTTTCGTGGTGTGAGAATTTCAATTAGGGCGGATTCACTTTTCACCGAGATTCGAGCCAAAATACTGGCTTTGCCACATTTCGCAATTAAGCTTGGTTTACAATACGACAAGTATGTCCTGTTGATGTGGAATGGTCGGGCAGTTTTCATATAAATGGGTCACATGTGCGGATATTATAATTTGACTAACTTACATCCGTGAGAATTTAATTAATAATGTGATATGAAACCGAGCCCAAAATTTTAAAACACATCTACTTCAGCACCCATCTCTTATTCATATTAAAAATTAAGTCCAATATGTAGGTACTTCGCCAGGGCCACAAAATATTCCGTACTAAGACGTACCCTGTTCAGAAACGAATTATTCATGAGTTGTATTCTTCCAGCACGAGTGAAGCACCCGCATAAGGTTCAGAGCTAATAATACTCGTCAGTTTTCAGCCATTACCCACAAAAGTTTCTTCTCATGTGGAAATGCTTACCCGACTACCGAATTGTAGGCTTTGGGCTCTTGTAATTACAGCCGTTTTGTTCGACAATTGTTTCGTGGAACGTTCCATTGACCGTGGTCTTGTTTCAAATGTCGGTTGTTGTTTAAATTTTAATTGATATTTACGGTAAATTAAGACGCTTGTTTAAGTAATGTGCTTTGAATTAATTTGTGGGGAAACGTTTTAATTTGGCGCTTTGTTCGAGTGGCTTAGTTGGGGACGTGACGTTTCTGCTTTATAAATTGACATTACGGTTGACTGTAATTTTTTGAATTTGAAAAAGGAACTTTATTTAAAAATGTTTCTTTGTTTTATGCCAATGTTTAGGAAATGGGAACCCAAATTAAATTATGATTTGATCTTCAAAATCTAATATTTTGAAATTTTATTTTTATTTATGACTTGGAACTGAAAGTATGCTTCAAGTGCGCCCAGTCTAAAGTAGACGACAAATATAATTATCACCCAGTAGTAGCACCATTAAATTTTTACTACAAAATCTCGTTATAAATCACCTAACAACTACAAAAATATAGGTATACAAAGCAACAGAATATGTGTCATAATCATAATACAAGGCAGGGCCGAGCTGTCCTTGCGACGTGGCGTAGACAGGCTTCAGGGCATGAAGGGCGCCTCGCAGCGACGGCCATTGTTATTATAAGTAGGTACTACACACCAGTAGATAAAGCTGGCATGCGATTGATTAAGCACTATGTAAACGATCTGCATGAGCTACACGTATACCTAGCGACGTTCATTTGTTTTTATTGACGTGTAAAAGTGTCTTTAAAGATTTAGAAATGATCAATTTTGGAATATACATGCAAAACCAAATAACGAATGTTCGAAAGATGGTTTGAAAGCACATGTTGTTCTTTTTCATCTGTTGTAAAGTGAATTGATTGGTAGTTGTTTTTTTTTGTGAACCAATCACAAAGCTGAGATTTCGTGATCAGAGAGTAGATCAGCCTATCAGAAACGTTGAGTAAAACAAACATAGATACGTGATGTTCTATAGTGTTACTTTAAATCCTTCCTGATAATATAGCAAGTAAGAAAAACGCGAGCGTATATTTTGTTTGTTCTGCTTTCACGCCTCAATGCCTACCAATCGTCGTTTGGCACACGGTTGGTTTATGACAAAGATATGTAAGGGTACTTTCTACCGTAAAAAATAAACAAATGGAAACTCAGCGGGTAAGTTTCCAATGATTAAACAAGTATAAAGCATGATTTTTTTAGTCATTGTAAGTGCCTAGTGAAAAGAAAACACATGATATCTTTCTTATATTTAGGTATAAGTATCTATTTTTAAAAGTAAGTAATTCAGAATTAAAACGAAATGTACATAAATAACAACATATTATTATATCTATTTCATTTATTTATATTATTTTATTTTATTTAAAAGGTACATCAACAGCTTCTGTATACAACATATCAAATAACAGTTGGTAAAAAGTCATAGGCTTATACAGTAGTAATTCATAAATAAAATCCCGCTTAATGGCAAACGCCATCGCGGCAGGCCCAGACGAAGATGGCGGGATGAGCTGGACTGGACTCCTTTATATAGATTGGTCCTGTGCAACTCTGGAAAGAGAGTAGGGAGGCCTTTGCCCAGTTGTGGACATTTATGAAAAAGTGACAGCTTTGTTACAGACATGACAAATAAAAGGCTAATTTTTATTGGTCGATAGGGCCCGCATGCGGGGTACTGGAGATTTTTGTAAAGCATGCCATCTCCCGCAGCATCAAATCATGTCTAAGAAACACTCGTAACTGAGGTCAAAGATAGAGTCTCCACACGCTTTTTACCTGGTCGCTACGCTCGCAACGGGTATTCCCCGCAAACAGTATACCAACCGCATTATTGACTTATGACTTTCATTAGTCATTACCTCGGGCGCGGGGAGTCCAAACATGCTGTATATCGACCGAGTTATCGACTAATGAAAATGTATTAACAAAATATATGGCGTCGAAAATTTCCTCCGCATCGCTGTCGACTGGTAATGTACGCAATAGACTGGCGGCATTGCCACGTTGTATGGCAATGTTTAGCCACTGGCCAAGGTAAAAGTCAGCCCTTGGGTCACTGGAAGGTCAACCAGCCGTGAGAAGATTTCATTGTTTCTAAATAATATTTCATTATATTATTATTATTAGGCTACATGACACCTCGCCTCAGCGCAATACGTCGCCGACCCAACGTACTACTTAGTTACTAGTGCCTAATGTTTTTATATGTATTAGTTTATAATTTTATAAATCATTTATGTATTTTATCTATGGGCCTTAGTTGCCTGACAATAAAGGAATTATTATATTATTTATATTATAATCTCTAACGCAAGTTGTCTTCTTGACAATTATTCAAGCGCCATACAAATGCATACCAACATCTTGCCTTCTAGTTAAACAACTAACAGCACTTAGCTTCCGCTTGGAGTTTTGTTCAACGTTTAGTCTCCGCAGTTGAGACAAATTTCTTGCTTATCTCTAGATCGTGTACTATATATAAGTAACTGTGTTCCTAGCACTTGATGGACGGCTGTGATAAAACAGCCGTAGATGCTTTCTTGATTTATGTAGGAGTCTGGAGTCTGGTGGAACACTCTTCTTCTTCGTGTCGATGGCACCCGAACGAAGTACGACGACAGTAGGGCGAAAATACACGTAGCTGGCACAAATCTATGCAAGTAGCTGGCATGCCATTGTGACACTGACCAATCAGAAGTTGTTATGGCACACGGCATGCCAGCTACTTGCACAGTTTTGTACCAGCTACAGGCATGGGTATTAGAATCAGCAATACAACTCCATAAGTTAGAATTGACCTCAAACCTCATGATTTCATGAAATCGCTAGATTTGAGGTTAACTTATGGAGTTGTATTGCTCATTCTAATGATTATATTTCTATAAAGCCATATGAGTTACAGCCGCGAATCATATTTTAATCAACATACAACCTGACACTGACCTATAAATTGCAAAAAACGTAAGAAAATTTGAATTTCTCGGAATTTGTAGATTACTGTGTATTTGTTCCTATCGAAAAGATGCTATACCTAGTTACTGTAAAAGATGAACACAAAGTTACTTAGTTTCGCCGTAATTTAGGGAGGACATGCCTAAGTCAAAGTACAAAAATATCTCAACATACTTTTCACATTATGTCCTTGGATTTTCATGTTTAGGAAGCAATTTTAAAACTCCACATTCTGTTGGAAGGTTCTATAGCTATATGCAACCAATGTTAATAATATCTGCCTCCAAATATAGAAGTTTGGTCGAGCAGATGAAGTCATCCACGCCTGCCCGTCACGTACGCTCGAAAAAATTGCCAAATATATACTCTGAACGATGTTAAGTAGGTATTATGGAAGGGACAACAGATTTGGGCTTGTTATTTTGTGGATTGAACACTGATTTCGTTACTCAACAAGGCTCCTATATGTAATGAAAAATTGAATTCTTTAATAGTTATTTATGCAACTGACGTATAATAAGGGGTATTAAAACACGAATGTGGGTTTATCACACGAGGCGAAGCCGAGTAATGTGATAATAGTATCACATGAGTGTTTTAATACCTAATTATGTATAGTTGCATACAAGACTTTATCTACATCCATGTTAAATCCTCTATAAAAGGTTCTGAAACAGTTTTTTGCAATACTAATACTCGTATTGAACATGGCGGCCGGCGTCATAGTATACGACGTGAATTCGAATACTTAAGTTCTTTTTTTAAATTACGGCGCTGCTGTAGTGAAACGATATGCGTGTGGTGTGAGGGCCACTTTATTGAAACTCTTTGAAAATATGCTTAGGATTTAGTGAACATTCCCAAACAATTGTGAAAGTTGGAATCAGATTTTGTGAAAGTCAACTTTGCGAGATATGGACTGTAAAGTGGGGCCCTCAGTTCTCACATAGAGGATTGAGGGCCCGCCTGTACCTGACAAACTATGGACACTACAGATAAAGTCTTTATGCCAAAATCTAAGCTTATACCAAACAAAATTTGTGAAAACAAGATATTATCGCAAAACACTGTCCTACTTGGTATATCTTCGTTCAAAATGGGCCCTCAATCCTCACACACGTAAAAGTTTATCACGCAAATACAATAAAACCATTAACTTATAGCTATTGTTTGTAATCCTATAAGATACTAAATAAATTGTGAAAATTTGTGAAAGCAAGAGCAGGTCACCATTTCTTGTTGTTTGAAAGTTATGACCTTGACAAAATCCGGGCCCTCAATCCTCCATTTATTTTGTTTTCCGTTTGAATACGCTTATCGTATGAAAGATTAGACAAATACAAAATAGTCTCTTTTTGTGAAAAAAATTGTGCAACAAATTCGATACTAGAAAACAGTTAAAAGACCCTTTATTGTAAATAAAAATCGAGTTTTATTTTTGTTCCCTGAATTAGGAAATAGGGTGACCACGATACGGTATTTTACTCTATATGAGAAAAAATCTTAAAATATATTATTTAGATAGATTAGGCAAAAAGCAGTCGGAAAATATTAGTTTTAGTTCAATAACAATATAAATTTTAAAATTAAATTCAAAGTTTTCAGGTTTTTTTAATGTTTTCTCAAACCATGAAATAGTAGCCGCCATTTTATGACGTCATTCGGCTGTGTGAATTAAAAAAGTGTCAACTATTAATTGATCAGTGTATCTCTTAGAGCAGGTATAGCTTTCACTTTAAAATCAAAATCTTTACCGTCCATACGTATTGTGTGTATAGAGTCATGAGGAACAGGGTGTAAAGTTCACTCATCCTTTATTGAAAAGGGAGGACCCTCCGACCAGATGGGTGTTGTCTCTGGTGGGCAACTGCCCCACGGTTAATGTGGGGTTGTTGTATACCTATATGCTAGTCGCGCGGTAAACTCTCATTGCGCGATGCAGGTTGCGGGACGTCATGTCCTTGTGATGCGTAGTTCGTATGTGGCGATGAAGATGCCGCCACATGTGTATTACAAGAAGTAACAGGCTAGAATGGAGATGTTACAAGCATTAAAACAACAAATGTGAAAATTAAACTTTTTATTCACTATTTATAAATTACTAGATAAAAAAAAAATCCTAAAACCCTAATAAAAAAAAAAACTATTTTTGGGCACTCGTGGTAACACGTTAAGGTCAGTGTAAGGTTGTATCTTAGTCAAAATATGATTCGCGACATTAATAATTATGTATTTACATAATTTTAACAATAAAAATAATTAATTACCTACGTAACGCGGCCTTATATAATGTGTGTGAACGTGCACTTAAGCGCGGCAACGGGAGTATACACCCCTGCCCGCGCCCCCGCACTAGCCCGCCAGTGGACAAACTAACGCGGGAGCGTACGTCACGCTCGCTAAAGTTTAAATTTAGTCACCTAATTTACCATCTTAGGTAAAACTCTGACACTGTTGAATACATTTAAAAGAAAGACCAATCTTTCGTATTGAATCTTATTGTAACACATTTACAAAAACTTATTTGTTTACTTTGTGGCGATTAATCTCCCACAACTAGTTTGCAGAAAAATCATCGCAGAGTCAATTTCAGACTCATAAATCTATCATTAACATTCATAAATTTTACTTTTAAAAATACATAAAGCATCAGAAATACCTATAATTTTGTTGACTTTTAATGTACTTGAATATCGATTATTAATAACATTAATTAGTAAAAAAATAAAGTCTCGGGGCAATTTTTACGTTTTATACCGCTATTTAATCACGATTTTTTGGTTTGAATAACGCGTAATTACATATAAAAAAACATGTCAAAATAAACTATGTTGTACAAAACTAATTCTAAAGTTTTATTAAAATCCCTTCATTTATTTAGACATAATAACGTTATTAACATCACTCTAAATTAGAATAAATTACGTTGCATAAGCGGACACCGATTATTACAGCGCAAGTGCCCATCGAGGAAGGACCTGTGTCATTTTTTCCCGCCTCCTGATGTCCGAGCTCACGTATCGTGAACGCATTATTTTACTACGACTGCAATATTAAAATTTTGTGAAATGGCTCTTAAACGCTTTTTCCGGAATTGAGTTCAGTTCTCACCGCGAATTCTCCTTTATTTATGTGTTCTACCGAACAAAACGGGTGCCACGAAGTGGTAATTTGAGTTTAGGAAAAGGAAAGAAGTCGGCTATCTGCGGGTGTGGCTATAGGGGTCAGTTATCTGGTGGATAAGGTATTTGCTCGATGGTATTTGTTGAGTTTTTGGTCAAAAATTCGTTCACCAATGGCCTTGTGCGAAGGCGCATTATCGTGGTGCAAAATCCAAGAATTTTCTTTCCACAAATCTGGCCTTTTTCGTAGAATTTGCTGTCTTAAACGCCGCATAACGCTCAAATAATATTCTTTATTTACTGTTTGACCTTCCAACAAAAATTCCGAATGCACAACACTGCGATAAGCAACGAAAACGGTCAACATGACTTTGTCTTTTGATCGACTTTGGAAATTGGCTCGAAATGGGCTTGAAATTGGCTTGAACTTTTTGCTCAAAATGGGCTCCATTCTCTTGGATACACAAATTTATTCTTTTAACGAATTCATTTCTAGTAACCTTTAATAAAGTGTTGTGGTGAATATTATAAATCGTATTCTGATCTTCAACTCTCAACTCGTTGTCATTCGCATAAGATTTCATGTAAATTTGATTTTTTACATATTCCCACAAAAAAAAATGTAATGGGGTGAGATCTGGCGATCTCGCAGGCCATCTGATTGTGCCGTTTGTACCAATCCAGGTATTAAAATGAAAGTATTGTCACCCTACCCTGCTACACACTTCAAAAATAGTTGATTTCGGTATCTATTAAGATTTTTAGTTTAATCGTTATTCTTATTAGTAACAAATAACATCAATTTGTTGCACAATTTTTTTCACAAAAAGAGACTATTTTGTATTTGTCTAATCTTTCATACGATAAGCGTATTCAAACGGAAAACAAAATAAATGGAGGATTGAGGGCCCGGATTTTGTCAAGGTCATAACTTTCAAACAACAAGAAATGGTGACCTGCTCTTGCTTTCACAAATTTTCACAATTTATTTAGTATCTTATAGGATTACAAACAATAGCTATAAGTTAATGGTTTCATTGTATTTGCGTGATAAACTTTTACGTGTGTGAGGATTGAGGGCCCATTTTGAACGAAGATATACCAAGTAGGACAGTGTTTTGCGATAATATCTTGTTTTCACAAATTTTGTTTGGTATAAGCTTAGATTTTGGCATAAAGACTTTATCTGTAGTGTCCATAGTTTGTCAGGTACAGGCGGGCCCTCAATCCTCTATGTGAGAACTGAGGGCCCCACTTTACAGTCCATATCTCGCAAAGTTGACTTTCACAAAATCTGATTCCAACTTTCACAATTGTTTGGGAATGTTCACTAAATCCTAAGCATATTTTCAAAGAGTTTCAATAAAGTGGCCCTCACACCACACGCATATGTGAAACGCGCGTGCATTACAATGTTCTTTTTTTGAAAACGAGTTGCATTATGAAATTCAGTACAACATTAAAGCACCCGTTTGGATGCTATTATGGTTACCATGGTTACTATGACACTGTCTGTTTTAATGTTGGCAATAAGCTAATTGTTTCAGAGACTTTTATAGAGGATTTATGGCATGGGTGTAGATAAATTATATTATTATCTTTGTTTAAAGAGGAGGTACGATACGAGAGCAATACGAGAGGAGTACGAGGAGGTCAGATAGGCAGTCGCTCCATGTAAAATACTAGAGATCAGCTGCATCCGGTTAGACTGGAAGCCGACCCCAACATACATAGTTGGGAAAAGGCTAGGCAGATTGATTGATTTTTGTTTAACCCGTCGTCGCACGCCAATTAGCAGACACAATAGATTTTTTACTCCCTTTCAGTCCCTGTTGCAAAAAAACATATATATTTTTATTTCTTTCTTATTTGCAAAATAGTTTGGCAAACGTCATCTAAAACTGTTCTAAATTTCAAGTTGATAACATTAGTAGTAAATGAGATATCCAGCTGTGACAGACAGACAGACAGACTGAGTCACATCATAAGGGTTCCTTTTTACCATTTTGGTACGGAACCCTAAAAACACATCAAAGAGCTAAATCATAAGTTATGACTGGAGGTGTGATAAACCGTTCCGCAAAATCTTATTAAAGGATCGCGTATCGCACGCGTATCGCCGATGTATTAGATTTTTATGATAATAGCCACGTTTCGGAGAAGTTAAATAGAATATTGCTTAACATAAATCACTGGCAATCTATTTCGTACAGATACACAAGTTTTATTTGTGTTTTGGATTTGGACATTAAATAAATACTTACGTTTTTTTACGAGACGGACTCGAGCACGTATGTCGTTCCTATTTATTTTCTTCGTGATTTATTATTCATTTATTTACTAGCTGCGCCCCATAGTTTTTCCCACATAAGTCTCGATCCCATGCCAAATTTCATCAAAATCTGTTTTGCCGTCTTAGCGTGAAAGCATAAGAAACAAACAGCCAGCGGCTTCGCCCGCGTGCATATCGGAAATTATCCCAAGGAAACGTACTATCGGGATAAAAAGTATTCTATGTCCTAATCCAGGTCATGGTCTACCCGTGTGCCAAATTTCATACAAATCCGTTCAGCCGTTTTAGCGTAACAATAAACAAACTCACTTTCACATTTATAATATTAGTCAGGATAGTTAGGATTTCTAAAGGTTTACCAACTGTTTACATATTACTAGCTTTTGCCCGCGGCTTCGCCCGCGTGAATGTCGGAAAATATGCCACAGTAACAAAAATATTGAGATAACTTCTGCCCGCGACTTCTTCCGCGTAAAATTTCATGTTCACCCAACCCACCCTGTCGCATCGCATTGCCTTCCCGCGCTATGAATTCGTTTTCGCTTAGCGTTCCTTCTCTCTTTTTTTTGCTCGGCACTTAAGAGTTTTAGTGTGATGTTAAATACGCCTATAGCCTTCCTTAAGAATTGGGCTATGAAATGCAAAAATAATTATTAAAGTTCGACTGGTAGTTCCTGAGATTCGCGCGTTCAAACAAATAAAAAAAAGCGTGTCAGCTCCGTCGCACGACTGGAGTTTCGTGCTGTTTTTTGTGTCGCTCCGAGTTTCCGACTTTCTATTTTTCAGTATTTTCTGTCGGGCTGGGTTTCTTTAATGAATCAGTGCTATACAAAAAGCAACTTTAAGGTGTAAAGGCACTGCTGCCTCTTCCCCCTAATCTCCCTTTCACCCCTCCTCTCTCTCTAACCCCTCCCCTTCCCACTCTCTTATCCTCCCCATCACTGCACTCTTTCACCCCCCTCACTCTCTCCATCCCCGTCTCCCTATCACCCCCTCACCACATAACTTTCCCGCTAACCTCCCCGCCCCGTCACACCTCTTCCGTTCTCCACACCCTCCCCCTCACTATGCTCTCCTATCCCTCGCCCCCCCATCATCATCCCCCTCAGCCTCCTCCTCACCACCCCTACCCTCCCCCTCACTATGCTCTCCTATCCCTCGCCCCCCCATCATCATCCCCCTCAGCCTCCTCCTCACCACCCCTACCCTCCCTCTCTCTCACCACAATCTCCCCTTCCCCCTTTACCTCCTAACCACCCTCTCCCCTTCCCCTTTCCCTGCTCACCACTCCCTCCCATTCCCACCTTCCCCTCTACCCTTCACTCTGGGGAAAAAACTATTAATGACAAACTTTATTACTTGCTTAGGCAAGTATTTGTGCCAAGTTTCAACTTAATTAAGCAAATGAATAAGATTTTTCATATAAACTATATTCCCTGTTTTCACCCCCACAGGGATACAATTTAAAAAAATCGTTTGTGAGATTTCCGTAACTTAAAAGTAAGATTATTTACACCAATTTTCGAGTTAAGCCCCGCAGTAAAGTAAAGTAAAGTAAAAGTAAAAAAAAGTAAAAAAGTTTATTGATTTCTGTAAGTACATGTTTAAAAAAATTTCAAACCCTGCCCTGTAAAATTGACTACCCCTTTTCAACCCTTTAGGGGTGGATATTCGAAAAACCCTGTTACACGTTATTCGTCATTTTTGATTTCAAGTATAAATACTGAGTTTCGAGTAAATCGGAACGTGCGTTAAAATTCCTACATACAAACTTTGAGACCCCCAATCCCTCCTGAGGGGGTAGTTTAGAAAAACTAAAAATGACAAACTTTATAGTTTATGTACTTAGATAAATATTCATGACAAGTTTCAAGTCTATTAAATGAAGGACTATGATTTTTCATACAAACTTTGGACCCCTGTTTCACACCTTTAGGGGTTGAATTTTGAAAATTCCTTTCTTAGTGCACCCCTAGACCTCATAAGGAACCTACGTGCCAAATTTGGAATATCTAGGCCCAGCGGTTTGGGATGTGCGTTGATACAAACTTTGACACCCTCCAATCCGTCCTGAGGGGGTAGTTTAGAAAAACTAAAAATGGCAAACTTTATATCTTACTTAGATAAATATTTGTGCCATGTTTCAAGTCTATTAACTCAAAGAATAAGATTTTGCATACAAACTTTCATCCCCTATTTGTCCCCCTTAGGGATGGAATTTACAAAAATCCTTCCTTAGTGGATGCCTACACTGTATAAGGTATCTATGTGCAAAATTTCAAGCCTCTAGGTCCAGCGGTTTAGGCTGTGCGTTGATATATCAGTCAGTCAATCAGTCAGTCAGTCAGTCAGGACTTTGAATTTTATATATATAGATAAGTATTTAAGTATAGAAAAAAAACTTTACAGTCTATAAAATAGGGATCTGAAATATTTTTAGATAGTAGGGAATTGTTGTTAATTAATTTTCAAGAAGCGCCGTCATATACTGCGAAACGTTCCAGTAATTTTTCGACAAACATATTTCTGTAAGACGTGATTTCAGGTAGTATTTCAATAAGTTAGGGGCTTTTTACATTTTAATAGGTATTAAAATTAATTAGACGATATAATAATGAGCTACATGATAGAAATACTAACAATTCTCAAGAAACCCTGATAAGTTCTATGGACAGACAGACACAAATCGTGTTTAATATTCGACACAATGTAAAAATTGTTATGAATAAATAAATAAAAATGGCGCCATTAATTCCCGCGCTCTTTACACCAAGACTGGCTAGAGATACATTAGCAATAAATGTGAGACACACTGACACACAACATTAGTTAGGTAGGACTTATATTATTATGTTAATGGAAATGTGTGAATTTCGCTACAAGCCAAGAACTTGCTTACTCACCGTGAAGACAATAGAACAGTTTGTAATTCTATGTACCTTTAAGAAGAAGCGTTGGCTCATACAAACTTTCAAGTCCTTTTTTATCGAAATGAATGAACCGATTTTAATCAAACTTCATACGCATAAGCAGGATACATAGGTCTAAAAAGTTAGTCAAGAACATTTTCGAAAGGTCTTATTTAAAAAAAGATAATTTGAAATCTCTGTTTCTATGGAATATTTAAAATCGGTCGAATTTAGCTGCAATTTATTTTTCGAAAATTTTCTTAACTAACTTTTTAGACCTAGATATGTATCCCTCTTATGCGTGCGATGCACATGGAGCGACTGCCTATATGACCTCTACAACCCATTAACTGGTAATACGATACCCCTTGGTAAGGCTGGTTGTCAGACCTAGCCACGAGCTCTTCTTAATTCGTTGTTTATTGTATTGAAAATATTTTATACTAAGTATAGTTTAGTATAAAATAAGCTACCTATTTATCTAATTCTATCTATCTAACCATTTCTCTAATACTCACCAGTATCTTAATAATATTACTTCACCAATATCACTTCTTGGAAAGTAAAGAAAAGAAGGTAACGCAGAAAGCCTGTTTCGATGAATATTTCAGAGGTTTTCTGTATTTTTGAAAGGCCCGTATTAAGGCCACTAGCAATTTATTTACTTTTGTATAGAAAAAAAGGCATCTCTCTGCGATTTCGGTACAATCTTCTTATGACCCTTATCTGGTGTGTATAAAATGGTATTTGATATCTGTATGTACTTGCGTTAGTAGAGCGTTTTGTAACGTTTTGACCTTCCGTTGAATGCTTTAGTTGTAAATTACTTATTGCAATAACGTAAGTGGTTTTGCTCTTTTATTCTTACATACTTTTTAGGTATTTGTCAGTTAATACCCGACTGGGTGACAGAAAAGACAGGATTCTGTTTTTCCACGTATATCTATGTACTAACGACCCGCCCCGGATCCGCAAGGGAAGGCCCGCGATCGCTAAAAAAAAATCTTCACAGGATCACCCGTTGGGCTAATCTCATTCAAATTTGTTCAGCCGTTTTGGATTCCACAGGATCGCACGATCTAGACGAGTCGCTGGACACCTCATGTATTAAAATTCATCCAGCCGTTACGATGTTGCGAGGGTATAAAGAACCCCACATCGACACAAAAAAGCGACATCATCCATTCCATCTAGACGAGTCGCTTTGACTCGTCTAGATCGTGCGATGGTTATAGGCTAGGTTTTGTTTTTATAAAATAACTAGCTTTGCCCGCGGCTACGCTCGCGTTAATTTAGAATTTGACAATCAGTTCTGGTTGTAGTCTGCTTTTAATAATATAATTCAATCATGACTCGAAAGACACGTGGCGCCATCTATTATCATAAGAACGTTTTCCTTGGGATCAGTACTTTTTTTCGGGATGATAGGTACCCTCTATCCGTTTCTGTACACCAGACAACGTATATGCAAAATTTCAGGAAGATCGGATCTGTGGTTTAGGCGTGAAAAGGTAACAAACAAACTTACCTTCGCATTTAAATAATATTAGTTAGGATTTAAAATATAGACGTCACAAAGTCTTCTCCTCTCGTGATGGCAGGAGCAATACAAAACCAGATAATGTCGTGGTAGCCAGTGAAGCAACGTTGATAACACAGCTGAATAGTCCAAAGTGCTCGCAGTTCTTAAACACTCACAGAAATCCTTTGAATGCACTCATCTTCTTTGCCTGGTAGATAGGTAGGTATTATGACACATTATTGGATCTCCTGTCCAGTAAAAGTTTGAATAAGACCGGCAAAAGTTTACTAGATTAAAATCGTACAGTTCATTAGCCAGACTCACAGATCACGTCTGATTATATCAAACGAGAGGCATTAATACCCGGTAAGGCATGTTGTCTCTAATTAGACCTTCGCCTTTCAATGGCCGCCGTATAAAGACGAAGGAATCAGCGTTTTCTATAAAATAAGGTTTTCTGCCTGTATTTACTCCGGCAGCGTTATTCTGTAAACATTGAAAATTGAATGGTGGTGAGGGTGAAACCGTTCGCTTTCGAATTGTGTATCACTTGGGTAAGGTTCGAAAACTTTTTAGAATATCATTATTATGTACTTAGTTGTTATTCCAAAAAATCTTATTATGGTAATTTATTTATTTTATTATTTATGTACACACAGGAAAAAAGATATAATATGAAATATAGCATTTGAGTACAAAGGTCATCTTATTTCTTAAGAAATTTCTTCCAGCAGAGCTGCGAAAGGAGAATTAATGAGAACTCAAACTCAAAGCATTTATTTTAATTAAACAAATTACAGACACTTTTGAATTGTCAAAAAGTCAGTCAGAAAGTTGAAGTTGCCCATTCCAAAACGTAGATCTCAATGGAGAAGAACGGGCAAAAAACTCCACGGACATTCTTTTAAATCAAGATATTATTATTACAAAACCCTGGGTACATTATTCTTATTGCTTCTATACTTATACGTGTGTGAGAAAAATGTAAAAAAAATAAAAATAATTAAAAATATAAGATTAAAAATAAGCCCGTAGTTAAGAGATGACCAGTCTCAACTGACGGCACCCGTTCACGAACATGACGCGTGGATCAGCACCATCCAGCTCAACCATTTTGTAGGGCATTTTGTAGTTCAACATAAGTTCCAATTACTATTATTCCTGTAATTGCCAATTAACTAATTGCAACAAGAGTAATGATGCTATTTAATGCAATGGGTCCGAAATCCGATGCCTTAGTAGCCGCTGGGGTAGTAAAGAATCAAGCTTTCTAATCAGATTAATTGCAATTTTTTCTACCTATCAGATATCGATTCTCCTCTTGAGAGTAAATGTTGCGGATCTATCGCACATGATGTTGTTGACAAAATTTTTTACAACACTAGCTGACCGAACACGGACAGACTTTATCCTGTCCAAATTTCAATAATTCGAACAAAAATCACATAGAAAAAAACACGATCAGTTTTTCTCCAATTTGATTTATTACCGGGAAACTTTTCTAATTTTTCTTTCCATAAAACCTTATTCAGACTATTGCAAACATTTTAAAATAAAAAAAAAGCCAAAACGGTCCCGCCGTTCTCAAATGATGCGTTTACCAATGAACAGCTATTCATTTTTATTTATGTGACAGTGACCACGATCCCCAGTAATGGGGGACCAATTGAAGAAAAATAAATAACAAGAGATTTAGAAACCAATCATAAATACAAGATATAAAATAAAACCAACAGGCACAAGTGGTATAAAATCAAAGACAAATCACCTTCGTACCAAGAAAAAGGCTATAAAAAGAAAATTGGGGCTTAACCTGTGAACAATCATATTCAGGCTCAATCAATCAATGCTAATGGTTAACAGAACAAAAAAACATATATCATTTATTTATTAGCAATCTCCTTACATCTCGTGCGAGATATATTCTCGTGTTTGTAGTGATACATCTCTGTTTTATTTCTATTGGAAAACAGACATGTTTTATGTGAGATAAACAAAGCTTGTTTATGATGTTTGGTGACGACTTTCTCTTGTGAAAGTCTGTAGTAGGAATAATGATGGTCTTAGAATGTTATTCAGAAATTTTATTTCTATTGGAAAACAGACATGTTTTATGTGAGATAAACAAAGCTTGTTTATGATGTTTGGTGACGACTTTCTCTTGTGAAAGTCTGTAGTAGGAATAATGATGGTCTTAGAATGTTATTCAGAAATAAACATAACATCACACCCGCAGGGTTACTCAGAGAACTGAAGGAACACGGGTGGGTTTTAGCACTCCGCAGTTTAGGTATAAAGCTACAAGTACGCGGAGGGCCCTGTACGCGGGGCTAATTCAGTGCGTCAGGAGATATAAGAGTTACGCGATAGAAAGAGAGGCAACTTGTGGTTGCATATAACTGTAGGTAATAAGCGTTATGCGACATGAATTGCACTTTATTGTGTCGTAGCAAGAGTCGCTTTTTATTTAAATGATTTTGCGGAGTGTCCCATCTCTATTAATCTGTGGTTTTAGTCAGTAAAAGCCTGACACGCCCTCCTGCTCCACCCAGAATGGGAGAAGTCATTTCATGATTTCCCATCCACAAAAAAAGTGTAACGCAGACGTGTACAGTACACCCATATTTTGTAGGTTATGTTATGTAAGCAAGTCTACTGCCATCAACCGGCACTAATCCAAACACCGGGCTCTACTGAGAAATTTCCGATTAAAAACCTAATAACACTTTGCCCTACCTGGGAATTGAACACAGGACTTCATGCTCAGCATTAGACCAATCGACCACTAGACCAATGAGGCAGTCTTCTTCATTCAGTTGTTTTATGATAAAGTATACCTACAGTATGAGAACTTGCGTCCTTCTCCAGGTGTCAAATTATTGTTAATTATTGTTTTGTTCATCAAAATAGGTAGGATTACGGCATCATCATCTGCCTAGCCTTTTCCCAACTATGTTGGGGTCGCCTTCTAGTCTAACCAGATGCAGCTGAATACCACTGTTTTTCCGGTTAGACTTGAAGCTGACCCCAACCATCATCAAAATACTACAAAATCATAATAAAAAACTAAAATGCACCGAGAGCGTCAATTTCATTCGTTTCTTAATATAGGTACATGCTGAACTCTTTAAGAACAAATATTTTTTAATAAGAACAAAACCTTTCTTTTAACGACACGAATCCTGGATATATGCCAAAAGAACCCCAAAGAAAAAAACAAATTGATAATTTTAAGTTGTTAACAACAGTAAAAACATTTTAAAACCTAAGGTTTACAGCAGTTGTCTGTGGATAGGTACAATCTTAAAGACTTTTATAGAGTCCCCCTGCTGTGTCTGAACTATGCACATATAAACTTGGGCCAAAGTACAGTTTCTGAAACATTTTCCGCCATTACTTTTAATGCATTGTAAACCAGAAAACAGATTTGAAAACAAGTTTTTGAATGGCCACATATGACATAGGAATTGTGAAAAGTTTTTCGCAGGCGAATTTTATACATTTCCTTATAATAGCTATTTGATACGTCTCGTTTTGCGTTTCATTTTATTTGGTTATTGATTTGTGACATAGAAAACTAATTATTGGTAATCCTTCTTACTGACTGTATGTAAGAATTTGAAGCCATCTATAAGTTTCTCCTGTGTATTTTAGTTAGGATATTAAAATTTGTTCCGTGTTCTTTAACAGGTGTGGTACAGGTGGTTAAGACGCTGACAAGAGCTAAAGCGTGGTCTCTGTCGGACTGCATAGAAAAGAAAGAGAAGCGCGATGCAATTTCTGGCAAAATATGAAGCAATTATCTATTTACTCAAAAATGAGTTGTGTAATCGAAAATAAAAAACAACCAAGTCGCATTCAAATATGGCGTTCTTGTTAATAATTAAATACCAATGTAAGTTGATATTTAATACAGATATTATGTTCAAAACGTGTTTTGTAAACAACCAAGTTTTGATGTTCAAGATTAACATATATTTTTTCCGCTACACAAAGACTACAAACTACATATAATAGTTTTGGCAATTTTTTCAAAACGTGTTTTGTAAACAACCAAGTTTTGATGTTCAAGATTAACATATATTTTTTCCGCTTCACAAAGACTACAAACTATAATAGATTTGGCAATTTTTTTTAAGACATCGTTCTCCTTAGAGGGAGGATACTCCGACCAGACTGGTATTGTGTCTATTGCCCGAAGACTGCTGTCCGAACACTGTTTATATTCAATTCGGTTGTCAAACTTTGCTTGCGCGCTGCAAGATTTTTCGTGACGACGTACTTAGAACATTTGCCTCTTGTCAGCGCCTTAACTGTCAGAAAATGTTTTCCTAAAGACCTAAAGGTTAAGCTTTCCTAGTGACTACATACTACAGTCTTTCATAAAAAGAACCGAGTATTAAATATGACTCGATTTCCAACCAAACATAGATATGGCCTCGTTCTCTCAACTCCACTTCAGTTCCAAACTCCGTACACAGTGTAAACCAGTTGTGTTCGCAATTATTATGATTAGTTCACTTAATGTGGCCTCATTTGCAAACTGTGAACTAGCAGCGGCTTACTACGCCTTGGGCCGTGATATTGAAGCAATCAGCGCGGCACAATGACATGCGTTAGGCTTAATATGTTTGAGAGAAAGTAGGTAAGACGTAGACGAAGATTGAATGGTTCTTGATCTAGTTATCGAACTGTTTAGACGGCTAAAGCTTTTGGAAATTATTGAGTAACTTATGATTGTAATAATATCTCCATAGCTTACAGGATAATAGGGTGAAGACTCTTGGTAAATTCCCCTGAGAGAGATTACAAAATAAAGACCCTCGGAGCTTCTCTATTTTCAAAGGATCTTACGCCGTAACTTTGTAAAAGCGCGCATTTTGGTAACACAAAAATCTTTTCTGCCAACTGTTGGGTTAATTAAAAGGTGTCCAAAACATTTCGAAGTCTTTAGTGAACGTTTCCTGTACTGGTAATGCTACTATAAATAAATAATCTAACCATTTCATTACCCGTGATTAATATCTAAGTTCAAACTACACACATCGTGTTTTCACTTACTTTTCATTAGCAAAGTATAGTAAGTAAGGCTCGCTCGCCGGGAGCATACAGCATGATTGCAATGCATAACTTATAATAGACTGCCCTTTGCCTTTGAGCATTGCTGTTTCCCTAGCTGTTTTTTTTTGCTAATTTTTCACCATGCATATCTTTCCTGGAGACTGATACAGGGTTGCCTTTACTGTAAATAATATACGGTCTGCAAGAGTGGATTAATTCTTTTACCAAAGTATGACATGCATGATGTAGCTATTTTTAGGGTTCCGTACCAAAATGGTAAAAAAGGAACCCTTATGGTTTGACTCAGTCTGTCTGTCTGTCTGTCACAGCTGGATATCTCAAGAACTACTAATGCTATCAACTTGAAATTTAGAATAGTTTTAGATGACGTTTACCGAACTATTTTGCAAATAAGAAAGAAATAAAAATATTTATGTTTTTTTTTGCAACAGGGACTGAAAGGGGGTCTTAAAATTCAAAGTGGAGCTATTAGGGCATGTGGAGTATCATATGAAAGAACGTTGTTTGCACATTCTCAAAAATTTTTTTTCTTGTTTTTAGCCCGCATAGTTTTCGACTTTTGATGAAAAATGTAAAAAAAAATACCGTTCCCCCCCCCTCCCCTTATCTCCAAAGTTTGCTGCTAAGCGAAAAATCTGAAATTATTCTATGTGATAGAAGTTTATGTAAAGATTACAGGAAAAATAAAACGATGTCTCTAAATAGCACAGTTTTTCAGAAATCATCAATAAAAATTACATATAAATGATGGTACGGAACCCTCGGTGCGCGAGTCCGACTCGCTCTTGACCGGTTTTTATTTATTATAATGTTGAACGTAGATTCTGCGAAGTTTGTTCATGATTTGACAAGTCGTTGTTACGAGTAAGTAATAGGTATATCGTTTCACGAAAAATGGTAAACAGTTTCCATGCCGTTCTTTTGTTTATTTTCAACGGTTTTTATATCTTTTTAGGGTGTTGTACCCTAAGGATGCCAACGGAACCCTATTATTAAGGCTCTGCCGTCCATCTATCCGTATATCACAGGGCTGTATATTTTGAATCGAAATAGGTAGACACTTGAAATCTTAACATACTATGGCCGCTATAAAAAAAAATAAACAAAACAAGATAAAGTTAAGAATTAAAGGGGGTCTCCATACAAGAATAGTACATTTTGATACAAGTGGAGAACGTTTGTTATTGCATTCGAGGCGGAATTAATACCCGAACCGTAGGCGAGGTTGTTTTTGAGCCGAGAACTGCAATAACAAAATAAATGTTCACGAGTATCAAACGACGTTTTTCGATACACTTTTGAAGAAATAAAATAAAATAACGAAAAATATTTTTGTCATGAATTATTATGAAACTATGATTTAAATTATCTTTTTTTTTCGCGCTTTGC
The DNA here is from genome assembly GCA_905163495.3 of Cosmia trapezina. Classification (NCBI taxonomy): domain Eukaryota; kingdom Metazoa; phylum Arthropoda; class Insecta; order Lepidoptera; family Noctuidae; genus Cosmia; species Cosmia trapezina. The sequence continues at coordinate 4,097,385 of LR991021.1, forward strand.
TTTCACCGGGTTGAAGGAGAAGCAAAGGTATAAACTATAAAGCCGATAAACAGCCTAATATGAAAAATTTAAAATTCAAATATTTTTGAGTAAAGTTTAGAACACAAATAAATGTTAATTTGTTCGTAAACGTTTTTTTATTGTAATAATCATGGTTTTTGATGATATTCAATTTATAAACATTATTTAAATATTCAAAAAATGTTAACGCCGTAAAGACGCATATCTCTTTAACGAAATAAAAGAAACCGGCCCAGTGCGTGTCGGACCACGCACAATGAAGGGTTCCGTAGTTGAAAAGAATTTATCCCAAAAACAAACTTAACATTGGATCCCAAAAAAAAAGTTTTAAATCATAAAATTACAAATTCACAATTTTCGGACTTTTTCCTTTACTTGTGCTGAAAGACCTTGCTTCTTGCCAAATTTCATTATTCTATGTCAACGGGAAATACCCTATAGGTTTTAATTTACTTGCGACAGTTGTGAGTATCAAAATATGTTGCAAAATGGCCGCATTTTTTATTGCGTTGACATAGAAGCTTGATTTTTTTAGGGATTTTAAGGGACCATAGAATTACATATTTGATATTAATTTCAACTTGATATCTCCATGCGTTCCTGAGAAAAAAGGTCTTGACCGACTGACAGACTTGAAATTTTTTTTTATGTGATAGAATTACAAATTAACATTTTTCGGACTTTTTCCTTTATTTGTGCTGTGAGACCTTGCTTCTTGTCAAATTTCATTATTCTAGGTCAATGGGAAGTACCCTATAGGTTTTGATTTACTTGCGACAGTTGCGAGTATCAAAATGTGTCGCAAAATGGCCGTATTTTTTATTGCGTTGACTTATAAGCTTGATTTTTTTAGAACTTTAAGGGACCATAAACTTCTTGATACCTTCACGCGCCCTTGACAAAAATGGTCTTGACAGACTGACAGACTTAAACATTTTTTTTATATGACAGAATTACAAATGAACTATTTTCGGACTTTTTCCTTTATTTGTGACCTTGCTTCTTTCAAAATTTCATGATTCTAGAACAAGGGGAAGTACCCTATAGGTTTTGATTTACTTGCGAGTATCAAAATATGTCGCATAAATGGCAGTATGTTTTTATTGCATTGACTTAGAAGCTTGAGTTTTTTAGGACTTCAAGAGGCCATAGACTTACGTATTTTATATTAATTTCAACTTCATACCTGCACGCGTTCCTGAGAAAAAGGGTCTTGACAGACAGACAGACAGACAGACAGACAGACGGACAACGAAGTGATCCTATAAGGGTTCCGTTTTTTCCTTTTGAGGTGCGGAACCCTAAAAATTTTCATAAAATTACAAATTCACAATTTTCGGACTTTTTCCTTTACTTGTGCTGGGAGACCTTGCTTCTTGCCAAATTTCATTATTCTAGGTCAACGGGAAGTACCCCATAGGTTTTGATTTACTTGCGATTGCGACTGTTGCGAGTATCAAAATGTGTCGCAAAATGGCCGTATTTTTTTATTGCGTTGACTTAGAAGCTTGATTTTTTTAGAACTGTAAGAGACCATAGTATTTAATATAAATTTCAACTTGATATCTCCACGCGTCCTTGAGAAAAAGGGTCTTGACAGACTGACACACTTGAACATTTTTTTTATGTGATAGAATTACAAATTAACAATTTTCGGACTTTTTCCTTTATTTGTGTTGTATGACCTTGCTTCATGCCAAATTTCATGATTCTAGAACAACGGGAAGTACCCTATAGGTTTTGATTTACTTGCGGGTATCAAAATATGTCGCATAAATGGCCGTATGTTTTTAATGCATTGACTTAGAAGCTTGAGTTTTATAGGACTTCAAGGGGTCACAGACCTGCGTACGTGATATTAATTTCAACTTGATACCTTCACGCGTTCCTGAGAAAAAGGGTCTTGACAGACAGACAGACAGACAGACAGACAGACAGACAGACAGACAGACAGACAGACAGACAGACAGACGGACAAACAAGTGATCCTATAAGGGTTCCGTTTTTTCCTTTTGAGGTACGGAACCCTAAAAAACATTCACCTCCGAATAGAGAGGACCGTCTCTGGCGCGAGACGGTGTGAATAGAGGCATTGAACCAATTTGGACTAAGTATAGGTATATAAGTTATCTGTGGCAATTTTTATTCACGCACATAGTGTGCGAGTCCAACTCGCACTTGGCCGCTTTTTATTAATATCGAAAAGAAAAAAAATACATCATTGTTTCGTCGAGATTCGTAGCGGTTTCGATGATTCCTTCGAGAAAGTTTTTCTTTCCGTTCAGTGAGTTGTTCGGTACAATGATGAGCGAGATTTCTTTCCTTTTGAGGTATTTTTTTTATCGTAAGACGGAAGGGTGGTTTCGCAGTAGATTGTTTTTTTTGCTCGTTTGTAGTTTTTTTGATTGAGATTTTGATGTAATAAAAAGAGTATAAATTTTTTATTGGATTGTTGTGTTTTAATGCAGTAAGGTATATTATGTATTGTTAATGTCAAAACTCATTTTTACGTTTACAAAAGAACAACAACCCAATTAGTTAATCGTTTACAAAAATAACTGTAATACATTTTTTTCCTGCAAAAAACTTATTCTTCAAATATTTTTTCTACAAAAATGGACCGAATTTGACAATTTCAATTTTTTTTACCTTTCATGCAAGTGGAAAATGAAGAAAGTTCAAGAAATGAAAAAAAAAACTTTTGAATTTTGCTAAGTCTATGACTGTACGCACGGCTACAGATCAAGCTATACATTTCCAATATAAGCTGATCTCGCATTGTATAGGATTTCATTACAATGAGAGCTCAGTGTAAACTGGAAATGTATAGCTTGATGTGTAGCCGTGTGTACCACTGTAGGCTGTACTGTTCACATACTCCACATAATATTCTATTTTAAGCCCCACATTCTTGTTAAACTCCATATTTCCCTTATAAACCATTTATAAACAATAACAATGACTAAATTTCATAATAAATTAGGGCACGACGCAGGTAAATGTGTTGGCTCAGTGAAAGGCCACCTTCTAAATTAATTAAAGTGAGAATTAGAGGCTCGTTCATAAATGTACGGGAGAAGGGGGAAGGGGGAGAAATTAGGTTAATATGTCGTTTAGCTATTATATATTAAGAGGAGAACTATGCTTTTGAATTTATGGCTTTTATGGGCAATAAAGAGCGATACAATACTGTAATCAAAGACTAAAATAAGACCTCATAGAAGTAAATCATGTATGGCCGAAAATGCAGTAGGTTGCTACACACAGCATAATATATTTTATCTACACCCCTGCTATAAATCCTCTATAAAAATTTCTGAAACAGTTAGCTTATTGCCAACATTAAAACAGACAGTGTCATAGTAACCATGGTAACCATAATAGCATCCAAACGGGTGTTTTAATGTAGCACTGAATTTCATAATGCAACTCGTTTTCAAAAAGAGAACATTGTAATGCACGCGCGTTTCACTACAACAGCGCCGTAATTTAAAAAAACTGGTCAAGAGCGAGTCGGACTAGCGCACCGAGGGTTCCGTTTCGTTCCGATATCTGAAAAAGTGTGCTATTTAGAGACATCGTTTTATTTTTTCTGTAATCTTTACATAAACTTCTATCACATAGAATAATTTCAGATTTTTATCTTTGCAAACTTCGGATATAATGGGTATTTTTTTTACATTTTTCATCAATAGTCGAAAACTATACGGCTTAAAAAATGTTTGAGAATGTGCAAACAGCGTTCTTTCATATGATACCCCACATGCCCTAGTAGCCCCACTTTGAATTTTTAAGACCCCCTTTCAGTCCCTGTTGCAAAAAAAATACATATATTTTTATTTCTTTCTTATTTGCAATAAAGTTGGGTAAACGTCATCTAAAACTGTTCCAAATTTCAAGTTGATAGCATTAGTAGTTCGTGAGATATCCAGCTGTGACAGACAGACAGACAGACAGACAGACAGACGGACAGACAGACAGACTGAGTCACACCATAAGGGTTCCTTTTTTACCATTTTGGTACGGAACCCTAAAAAGAACTTATTCGAATTCACGTATACTATGACGCCGGCCGTCATGTTCGATACGAGTATTAGTATTGCAAAAAACTGTTTCAAAACCTTTTATGGAGGATTGATAACATGGATGTAGATAAAGTCTAAAGTCTTGTATGCAACTGTACATAATTAGGTATTAAAACACTCATGTGATACTATTATCAGACTCGGCTTCGCCTCGTGTGTTAAACCCACATTCGTGTTTTAATACCCCTTATTATACGTCAGTTGCATAAATAACTATTAAGAGTGTTGATACAAGGAAAAAACACGTTGAAGTTTACTTCTCTTGCAATACTCAAAGTTTCTGGAACTGGCTACTTACTAGAAAAAAAATAAATAAAAAAGCAATTACGGAATTCGAAAATGGAACTCTCTGGGAACATGTTACTTTTTAATTTGCGAGACTGCAGACTGTCATTTGTATTTTTTCATTGTGGCGTGCTTTACAAAATTGTGTGTCGATATTGTAATGAATTTAACTGATTTCTACTGATTAAATTAAATAAAAATAAATAACTCGTGAAAATTTTCGCTTAATGATTTTTGTTGTGGCTAAAGTCCTAGTGTAGACTTCAATTGGCATTTGCCCGCGGCTTCTCCCGCGTGGAGGTCGAAAATTATCCCACGGCTACTATTACCGAGATAAAAATAGTAGATTATTAACCAAGGGATAAAGCAGTGTCTTCTATCGCGGGTGACGATTTAAATCGCGAGCGTAACGAAGGACTCGAGTTGACTCCCGAGCGTAGCGAGGGTGTTAAGGCGCAGATTTCCTGAAAACGATCAAAAAGGTGGTTTTTTAAAGCTGTAATGTAAAAAAATATGATATTTTCAAGTCCTTTTCGCATTCAGTGATGGAAGCCAAAACATAATTAAACATACTTTAATGCACCAAAAAATTCTTTAAACATACCTCCTAATATTCTTTAAAAGCTGTTTATCCCTTCATTAGCAATTATAATTGCATAATAAATGCGTATTTCTTTTTCAAAAAGATGTATAATGCTTTATATACAAACTCAATGGTGTAAACACAGATGTAGTTCAGTATAAATTTCGGTAAGTATTCCAAATTTAAGTCATATTCTCCCCCTAGAGGATGAATGAAATTCACTCAGGAAATTCAGTACAATTTTCTTTCCCTGTTTTTAACAGATTAAAAATGACTATTGTTATGTTCGCTTTTTGTGGCATAGAATGTCCCTTTTTTGAGCAAGTGGTACGAAAAGTATCTTATATCCTGATCCTAACCCAGATAATGGTCTACCCATATGCCAAGTTTCATTCAAATTCGTTCAGCTGTTTTAACGTGAAATCGTAATAAACAAACAAACTCACTTTCGAATTTATAATATTAGTAAGAATACTGTAAAGAAGGCCGACATAAAAATGTTAAATCAAGATAATGTGTTCTATGTACGGTATTGTTTTTGTAAACATATTGAATATTTTGAAATAGAATCCCGTATCGCGATCGCGTATCTCTTCGACTATAAAACCCTTACCCTTCCTAGGAATTTTATGACTCACTGGGGCTGATATCTTTGCTGTTCGTAGTTTACATCGAACCATACATCTTTTACTTTTATTCAACAAAGAACACACAACAGTTTAGTGTAGGGTGTAGTGTTTTTTGTACAACAGAAGAAGAGATTAAATTGTATTGCTATTTTTTTGATATTTTGAAGTCCCCAAGACAAAGTATGACATAAACATTTTCGTATTCGAGATGACAGAATAAATGACTCATATAATTTATGTAGTGACAAAGAGTAGTGGTCGAGATAGTAAAGTTCAGCCTAGTTAATAGGGAAAACCGTCTTCTACTTTAGTGTGACAAGGCACAAGATATACGGCGAAAGTTGTGACATACCATGTTTTAATGTAAATAAAGATACCTATTATATTCTATTTAATATAAAGAAAGAAAGAGAAAAAGGTTTAGGTATTTCTCATCGAAGTTAAATTGAACAATAAAGAAAAAAACCGTCCAAATGCGTGTGAGACCACGCACAACGAAGGGTTCTGTAGTTGAAAAGAATTTTTCTTAAATATAAACATAACATTGTACTTAGTTGAAAAACATGTTCTCCCATACATTGATATACGTCACGGTCAATTTTCCAACCGCAAATTTAAGTTTGTAATCCCACAAAAAAAAATGTGATAAACAACAATTTAAGGCTCTTACAGACAGAGGCGATATCGCGTCGCGACGTGTCGTGTAGCGGTGTTGCGACGCGATAATACCGCAATATCGCTCGCGATATCGCCTCTGTCTGTAAGAGCCTTTACCTTTTTCCTTAACGTGTGCTGTGAGACCTTGCTTCTTGCCAAATTTCGTGATTTTAGGTCAACGGGAAGCACCCTAGAGGTTTTGATTTACTTGCGAGTATCAAAGTATGTCGCAAAAATGGCCGTATTTTTTTATTGCGTTGACTTGAAGCTTGATTTTTTTAGAAGTCCAAAATCCATAGTCTATTTGATATTAATATCAGCTTGCCCAAAGGGTTCCGTTTTTTCTATTTGTGGTACGGAACCTAAAAAAAACAATTTCTCAAAGGAATAACCTTTTAACCGACGCTAGTATTCATTAGTCAACATGATGGGTCCCCTCAAAGTTAAGCTGTTTCGTTTGACTGGCTTAACTTTAAAACTGCCCTGATTAGTGTTAGCTGGGGACTTTGTGGCGTACCTACTAGCTGTTATTAGGTCATAGGGTTGTGGACGAGAGAGTAGAGTGTGTAGGTATGTTGTGACAGTAGGATAGTAGTAACACGCGTACGTGTAACGTGTGGTGTAAACAGTGTGTTATGTGTGAAGTAAAAGATCAAGTTTTTTCTGTCCACCGCGTATGTCACTTTAGTGACAAGGGTTGCCATTTAAAAAAAATATAAAATATAGTATTTTCGAAGGCGTTGTCTGTAAAAATATAGTAGATAGCGAAAAAAAAAAATAGTAAGGAGTTAGGTTTCAAAAATATTTAATTTTTTTAAATGTAGGTTTTTTTGTTGTCTCAAAAAGTCATAACTATTACGCTCTAAATTAAACTACTAATACTACTACTAAACTACTAATACTGATACTAATACTATTATACTACTCATACTGGCCCTATTGCGCTCATCTACCCATTTTGTATTCATCGCTGAAAATATGCGCTCAGTAACAGCTGAATTTGATGGTTGCTGGAACGAAACTTGACAAGTTTCGTTCAAAAACAGGTAACGGCTGTGTTACGGTTTATACTTATTTTAAAACAATAATTTTATTTAATTTTTCATCGAAAATATAGTAGTTTCGGATACTATTTTTTTTTATCAGAAATGTGGTAGTATTTAGGCCTCTTTTATGATAGGGTTGGCAACCCTATTTGTGTCATATGCGGTGGACAGATAAATAAAGTTATTATTTCTGTAGGTCCTTGTAATACTGGTCAGATAGGCAAACAGGAAACATATTATGAAGTTGTTAAGTTATCAATTTTCCGTTGCATAAAGGGATCGTGTTATCCAACATGTCCCCGAAAAAAATCGCTTAAGGGGTCATTGTAGTTATCCCGAAAAACTTTTACTATGGGACCAAACCTGAAATCGCGAAAAAAAAATCAGCTGCGGGGTTTTTTTTTCGTTATTTCATGTTTGGTTCCATAGTAAAAGTTGTTTATAATGATGAGTACAATGACCACTACAGCAGTTGTGCCATCAATTCTGGGGCATGTTGTATAGCGCTCTCTCATTGAACTATTTTACACTTAATACGGCTCTTGAAAACGTCTATTTTCATACATCTTTTTATATATTTTCACCAACCAAGGGTTTCAATTGGCTGGTTTTGCGATCGATTCGAAAATGGTAGTAAACTGACTCAATAAACACTATCCAGCGAAGCGACCATCTTGATAGTAGAAGCGTAAATTATTCTAACATCCATTTCTGGTATCAAGATTATAATAACAAATTAAAACAAAAGAGGAACCACAAAGTGAATTGTTAATCTTGAATTTAGCTTTGCATTCACAGTAAAGAATGAGTGAATGAATGCGGTTCCCTTGGGACCGAATGAGTGAAACCACTAAGTTTAATATTCCGTCGACGGTCCTAAGTTTTTGTTTCTTTCCATTCTTTTTCTATTGTTTCAATTGGGACCGGTTTTGGAACATTTCGAGAGTTTTCATCAAACCTTCGTTTCGTGAAATCGTTGCTTTGCCAGAATAGTCGGCCGTTTAGTTTCGACAATAGTTTCGATTTTCAACACAGCTGAAGTCGGTTTGGATTTTGATTAAGTTAAAGAATACCTACATAGTTCGATCCATAGTGCAAAATGTATTTTCATTCCATCAGCCCCCAGCAGAAATGTTCGAAAACGAACTGCGCTCCGCTGCATTTGGTCGCCCGCTCGTGCGAAGCTTCATAATTTTATAGCGTATAGATAAAAAAAATTAGACCCACCACGTGATCGTTCACACTCCCATTATCCCACAAACCTTCCACAAACGAAAGAAACTTTGGTGATTTTTTCTCGGCGCCTAACGTTTTGCGCACTTTGAAGTTTTCAAATATACACTAAAAAGGGTTTATTCTACACAAAAAAAATACCTACTATAAAAAAGCGACGGGCGACCAACTGCAGTAGTACCACCAAATGAATCGATTATGGGTTATTGTCATAGTAAAATAGGTAGGTATAATCGCGGACATTTGCGGTGAACCATTTTTCGACCTTATTACTATAGAAATAAGGTTCAAAAGTGGTGCTTGCGTGCACCACTGTCCGCGGTGGTACTTACTAATGTTTTACCACGATACTAACTAAAATCTTTCCTTCAATTTTAAGTTCACAACAATAAGAAAAATTAGTTGAAAGTAAAGTAATTCAATTGAAACGAATTTACCTATTTCTACTGTCTTACAAGATAATCAGATATATTTCCTACCTCTTCTAACATCACTTATTCCGCGATGTAATTACATTCATACACGTGACGTCACAGCGGTTAATCCGTCAGAGAGTACCTCCCGTCCACAGAGTACCTCCGGCAATTTATTCCTTACTAAGTAATTCGGTTCTCTCTGTTTTTCTTAATTAATCTGCCCTCGTCTTCAATGTGTTGTGTTCTGACGGAAGTGTTTGTGTTATTATTACCTACTCTGGTTTATTAAATTAGGTTTTTCATCTTATTTTTTGCAGCAGTGGTGGTCCGGTGGTAATGGCCGCGACTTACGAGTTGTAGGTTCGAACGCTGACAGGCGTTTTACTTTGTGTCAAATATTTCATTACCACTGCTCTCAAAACAGTGAAGGAAAACATTGTGAGGAAACCGACAAATCCTAGAACCAAAAATTCGAAGACATGTGACATCTACCAACCCTCACTGGGCACGCGTGGTGGATTACGGCCCACTCCCTCTTACTGAGATGTGAAATGATAAACCTCTTCATTGATATCATATTTATATTTTATCTTCTTGCACACATACAAACTTGGTACAGGGTAACAATATTTAACAAATTATTTAACTAAGCATTCCATAAGTATCAGTATAGACTAGATTTCTAGACAACCTTTAGGTTTCGAAGATCCAAGAGAATTAACTTAGAAACTAGGTGACGCTCCAAACATCACGTTTTTTTACCAACTTTCAGCCATACTTTTTGGCGGTAAATGTCAAATGAGATACTTTTTAACTACCAGCTAGAAAATACCAATACTTTTGGCGGTAAACGTCAAATGACACTTTTTAACTACTCGAAAACACAGATACAAAATCATCTGAGTCAAATCACATACTTTCAACTCTAAATTCAGTATTTTAAATCAACAAAATGTATTATTATTTGGAAATCATGACATTCGGCCATCCGACACTGTGTTGCCTCCTGGCACACACAAAACAAATTTTTAAATAAATCATGACATTCTTGTGCTAGTTAGACAATTATTAACTTTAATAGCATTAAGAGTTAGATTAAACCTTTTAACTAGAAGGTGCGTGTTCGTCAACTACGACTCGATACAATGTCCAAGAATTAGTGATAAATACAAATCTATATAAATGTTACCAGCGAACACATTTATATTGAAACAGTATAAAGTATTCAATTTAGCTATTACGTATCAACATAATTTATGAAAATAAACCAGATTTATAATATTGGTTGGTATTATTTGACATAAGTGTCAACGATGCAACCAGCATCGCGCACCACGCGTAACCGGCATCGCGCACCACGCGCAACCAACATCGCGCACCACGCGCAACCAGTATCGCGCACCACGCGCAACCAGCATCGCGCACCACGCGCAACTAGTATCGCGCACCACGCGCAACCAGTATCGCGCACCACGCGCAACCAGTATCGCGCACCACGCGCAACCAGTATCGCGCACCACGCGCAACCAGTATCGCGCAACCAGTATCGCGCACCACGCGCAACCACCATCGCGCAACCAGCCTCGCGCACAACGCGCAACCAGCCTCGCGCACCACGCGCAACCAGCCTCGCGCACAAAGCGCAACCAGCCTCGCGCACCACGCGCAACCAGCATCGCGCAGCACGTGCAACCAGAATCGCGCACCACGCGCAACCACAATCGCACACTATGCGCAACCAGCATCACGCACCACGCGCAACTAGCATCGCGCACCACGCGTAACCAGTATCGCGCACCATGCGCAACCCGTATCGCGTATATACTCGTACATTACAACATGAAAACAGAAAAACAAAAAAACAAACATGCTTAACACAAAAATTTACAATAGACCTTATGTATCCTAAGTGCAGATTGCGATAGCATTTATCAGTTTACATTATCTTTGAATACAATAGACAACCATTCATTTGCCTGCATTTCATTTAACTATTCATTCTCACTTCATTTTCTGACGATTCGTCAGTCTGATCCGTTCCAAGATAACCACGGATAAATCCCATCCACTGCGTATAAAAACAAACATGTATAACACAAAAATGTACAATAGACCTTATGTATCCTAAGCGCAGATTGCGCTAGCTTTTATCAATTTACATTACCTTTGAATACAATAGACGTATACCATTCATTTGCCTGCATTTAATTTAACTGTTCATTCTCACTTCATTTTCTGACGTTTCGTCAGTTTGATCCGTTCCAAAATAACCAGGGATAAAATCCATCCACTGCGTATATATATACCGCTTTCCAAAATTCTAACCTTTCTTACTTAACGCAACATACTCATATCATCATTGTTAAATACCTTTGTAACTCGATACGGATCAGATATGTAACTTCGGCAACAATTTCTAAATTTTATCTACATTATGAGTTTCTGTTGATAACAAGTTCACCATTTTGAATTTTTGCGCTTCCTTCTAATACTATCTTGTTCAATATTTTTATTTGTAACGTCTTCCACGTCCAACTCCATCTCGAATATGATATGATCCTTATTGATAGTGAGTTTAAGACCAAACAATATTTTTCTGGTCGCAACAAAACAAATCGGTTGATCAAAACATTTTAGGGGTCTTCAAAAAAATAGTTTAGAAATAAAATCATTAGCTGATGCACAATTCAGAATCAGTATTAGGAAGATCTTGCCTAAATATAACGCAATATGTCACACACTGGACCCTATATCTAATTTAACCAAAATAATTAAAAATCTCAAACAAGAAAGTACAATTCATTTAGCAATATCGCTATCGACTACTACGGAGACTCATTTGTTCAGATGATCACCCCACAGTTATGAATACAACAAACAATCGACAACTAGCCTCATTTAAAACATTCGGGTTTTGGGGCATTACGTCAGGCCCACAATTTGCGTCGTCTAAAGCTACAAATAACACAATTCTAAACTTTTAACACAAATACTGCTCCAGAAGTAGAGAAATATTAGGTGTATTAGCATAAAATATCACATAATCTTTATGTTTCAAATTACTCAACTATTGTAAATGTGATTAAACGTTTGTTTGTTTGCTATCCCTTCACGCCCAAACCATCAAACCGATCATCCCGAAATCTAAAAGTACTGTTCCCGAGGAAAACAACAATAACGTTCTTATCATATTAGATTGTGCCACGTGTCTTTCGAATCATGATTGAATTATATTATTACAAAGAATAAGGAAAGATTTCCCGGTAGCACGTTCCCGTGGGATATTTACCGACATTCACGCGGGCGATATAAAAATAATTAGAAAGAGAACAAGTACTATATTAATGAATGTAAAGACAAGTTTCAAGTAATGACTGCACGGGCGCGGACTAATTACGGCAAAAAAACAATATTAGTTGAGGGAGCACGGCTGTTCAACAATTTACCGGAAGATATAAAGAAGTGTGATAGTATAAATATCTTTAAGACAAAACTCAGGAAACATGTATGTACCCTATAACGTCACCAACACCCCAGAGGAAAATGTATGATAATTTACTTTACTTAGATGTAAGCACTTTGTATCTCATTTTAAGTGAACTGTTATTTAAGTTCTTATGAGAATAAAATTCTTTAAACCTAATGTTAAGATATTATCTTGAAGGTATGCAACAATTATACATGTTAACTTAAATAATAATCTAGCTTTAAGTAAAGCAAGTATTACTACTTCATTATGTACCTACTCAGTTTTATCCTGAATAGCATGTAACTGTTCATTCTGCCAATAAATAAATAAAATCCATCTGAGACGAGACAGGCGTTACTGTCTAATTGTCTAAAACCAAAATCAATACTAGTGTTAAACAAGAAAATACCCGGAAGCACTGAACACTGGTGTAGTGCACTCAATAGGTATATAAAAAAAATCAGTTCTATTGACTATGGAAACTATAGATCGTTTAGGTACTATTTTACCCCCTTTTTTATCGATAAAGTAATAGAAAAATATGTTTATAACCAGATACAAGACCTTTACGTTCGATACGCTTAGACACGACACGCTGCTAACAAAATTTTATAACTTTGGAGTTCGTGGAGCAATAAAAAAACCGATTTGAGGAGATGAACGCCATTAAAGGCACTGAAGGAGCAACCCACAGTACTTGGACGTTTATACTATCTGACATATATACAGGGTGTAAGGGACAGCCCTCCGCAAACTGATAGGGTGAATTCAGTATGTCATACTAAGATGACCGGTACATGAAATTTTTTCAGGAACGTTAAGGGACTCCAATAAACCTGATTTGTTTGTGTTTTTTTGCACAAATCCGAGCGTCTATTACTGGTTGGGAGGGGTAGGTAATAGGTATGCGGTGAGTTCGATGAACTCTGTAGCTAAACAGAAAGTGAACAGCTGATTTCACGCGTCGTTGGTTAGAGTATTTCAACATCCATTGCTGGTTTTTTTTTTTGCTGTTTTTTTTTTTGCAGTTTTTGTACATAAATGGAGTGCTGCGAACACACAATGCAATTTTACATTGAAATAATGAAAATGTAACTAAAAAAAAAATTGAAAAAATGAAAATTTTCCTGAGAAAATTTCCGGTGGAATATGATTCAGAATGAGGAGCTGAATGCACCCTGTGAGTTTGCGGAGGGCTGTCCCTTACACCCTGTATAAAAAAAAATCCTTCATTCTTTTAATCCTCAACAATAAAATGATCAGATCACATCCCTTACTAGTGAATTAACAAACTTCCTCGTCACTGTTTATACTATATCATTCCAAAATGCATATTATTTTTTTTTAAATTAACCTCTTTGTTATCTAGTGCAAAAATCCCGTTTAAAATTCTGCTCAAATAACTTCCTTTAGCGAAAAAAAAATATATAGCATATAAAATTACGAGGTATAGGTAAACGTTCTCATTTTAAAAACTGAGTTATGTCCGGTTTCTGAGACACTTTTAATTAACTTTGGTTTATCTATCCAATAGCGCTAGTGGTTCTATAACTTGTGAAAGTGAGTTTCCAAAAAGCTCAACTTGGCCGTTTAATCGTTCCATAATTAATTGACGTAGTAATCATGGAAACAACATCACTTATTTTTAAAATGTCATAGACAAATTAGGTCCAAGCATTATCTATAACAGTATTAACTAAGACAGTGTTAAGCCACTTTTTTACCCTCGAAAGAAATATTATTATGAATAAAACTATCAATTTTAGACGCGATCTCTTGTACAGACCCATCTAGCGGCATCTGGCTTGTTACGTATTCAGAAATGCGCTGACAGTTAACCGATGTTTATCGTTACGCATAACTCTCAATAGCTATTGAGAGTTTATCTGAGGATGTCAGCAACAGGGCATTAATCTTTTAAAACTCATCATACCTAACCTATCCAGAAAGATAAAACCAATTTATGGGTAACGTCATCGAACTTTTAAAAATTAAACATCCAATATGGCCTTCTTCAATCACAAGAAATATTATCAACAAACTAACAGTAACTCAGGTTAAAATTCACTATGGCAAGCGTAAAGTAACATTTTTAATTCCCGCAATAATTATTGCAATATCAAAACTTATAAACAAAATGAAACCCAAAACCTAATTTAGCTTAGTAAAATTTATAATTTTATTGCCAGGCTCGACATCAGATGTGATGTGTGTTATACCTCACTGAAATATGGAAATATTACATACTATCTGATCCGATAGACGTTGAATCAAAATCTCAATATGGTCTTTAGTTCATAGAAAATGGAGGTTCAGTTATTCCAAAATTAAACTAATTCAGGTTAACGAACATTTAGCAAAAACAAAATATAACCAAATAGGTCCAGCAGTTATCAAGTGATGCCCTTACCAACGAACAGCATTTAAGTTTTATTTATGCAGATTACTTGGGGCGTAATCCATTCACAATCTTTACACATGAGTCGAGCTTAGAGAGATTTTTATTCCCATAAAACCCAATTAGGGTTAACGAACATTTAGCAAAAACAAAATATAACCAAATCGGTCCAGCAGTTATCAAGTGATGCGCTCACGAACGAACAGCATTTAAGTTTTATGCAGAATACTTGGGGCGTAATCCATTCACAACCTTAAAACATGAATCTAACTAAAATCCATCATCGTCAGAATTCAAGGCTAGATATACTCAATGTCCCAATGATTCAAGCACAAAAAGCATTAAACATCATAATTATCATAAAATAATACGGTATCAAAAACCATCATCATCATCAAGCTTAGACTATATCAGAATTCAAGGCTAGATATACTTAATGTCCCAATGATTCAGCACAAAAAGCATTATGCATCATAATTATCTTTAAATAATACGGTATCATAAAAGCTATCATCATCATCAAGCTCAGAGAGCTATATCAGAATTCAAGGCTAGATATACTCAATGTCCCAATGATTCAGCACAAAAAGCATTAAGCATCATAATTATCATAAAATAATACGGTATCAAAAACCATCATCATCATCAAGCTTAGACTATATCAGAATTCCAGGCTAAATATACTCAATGTCCCAATGATTCAGCACAAAAAGTATTAAGCATCATAATTATCATTAAATAATACGGTATCAAAAACCATCATCATCAAACTTAAAGAACTTTATTAGACTTCAAGGCTAGATATACTTAATGTCCCAATGATTCATATCAAAAAATCTATCATCATCATCAAGCTCAGAGAACTATATCAGAATTCAAGGCTAGATAAACTTAATGTCCCAATGATTCAGCACAAAAAGCATTATGCATCATAATCATCGTAAAATAACATGTTATAATAAAATCCATCATCATCAGAATACAAGGCTAGCAAAAAGCAAAAAGGGAAACAAAAAGCATTACGCATTATCATAAAATAATACAGTATCATAAAATCCATCATCATCAAGTTTAGAGAACTATATCAGAATTCAAGGCTAGATATACTCAATATCCCAATGATTTAGCACAATAAGCATTAAGCATCATAATTTTCATAAAATAACATGGTATCATAAAATCTATCATAGTATCATAAGATCAATAAGCATCATTATAGCTAATTGACGTGCAAAAGTGCTCGTACAAACCCAACCATTGAAACAAATCCATTTATCGTTAGCACAATCAGTATCATTTATCATTTGCCTACCCACAACTTCAATTCATTTGGTACTTAACCGCTCACGCGAGCGCGGTATAGGCTGTTCCCGAGTTGTTCGTGTGAGCGGCTAAAATTCATGTAAATAAATCCAAGCAAAAATAAAGTGTTGGCCAAGTTCGTTAATTCAATCAATTAAAATAGGTAATAGATTATGTCCAGCTACTATACACACTTAGAACAATTTAACCGACGACTAGTGATTCACTGGTAAATCACAAAGTACGCCCATTATCACAATCCGACGACTAGTGACTCACTCATCCATCAAAATCCATAAAATCCAGTGAAATCACAAAGTACCTACTAACTAACGTTCCAGTATTTATTTAATTATTTATGGAAAACAAACAATTGTACAAAATAAGTAACAGTAAGTAGGTACCATATCCATCCATAAATATCCATAATCCATAAAAATCCAGTGAAAATCATATCCACTCAAAATCCAGTGAAGTCACAAAGTACGCCCAACATAATCCCACTGAACAACTACAGTTCATTTATGCCGGAGCAACACCAACGTCAATGCCCATAAACGCTTTAAACATCGCGATAGACTACGCGATAGATAAATTCGGTCAAATTATCGCAGCAAGTGGTGGCTACACCTATATACGGTTATCGCCCATCAAAGCGATAATCAACGGCAATGTCCGTATAGTGTGGCCGCGGCATTATCATTTATCATTTGTCATTTATCATTTATCATATTGTTCTTCATGGCAATTACTAAGGTAGGAATAGTCATAACCAACAATTTATTTATGCTAACCTCGTGTTGCGTGTAAATTATCACAAAATAAAATTGCTCATAATCCG
The DNA here is from genome assembly GCA_905163495.3 of Cosmia trapezina. Taxonomy (NCBI): domain Eukaryota; kingdom Metazoa; phylum Arthropoda; class Insecta; order Lepidoptera; family Noctuidae; genus Cosmia; species Cosmia trapezina. The sequence goes on from LR991021.1 coordinate 4,114,350, forward strand.
AGTGAACAATCTCATATTATTATCATGGCAATAAAACTCGCAACCAATAATTTATTAATGCTTACCTCATGTTGCTTGTAAATTATCATAAAATAAAATAAATACTCATAATCTGAGTGAACAACCATGGTTCATTTATCATTTATCATATTCATCATGGCAATAATTACTAAGGTAGAGATAGTCATAACTCATAACCAATAATTTATTCATGCTTACCTCGTGTTGTTTGTAAATTATCATAAAATAAAATAAATAGGTACTCATAATCCGAGTTAACCATGGTTTACTTATTATTTATCATATTATCATCATCATGGCAATGGTTACTAAGAGTCATAACATAACTGCTTGTAAATTATCATACAATAGTTTAATATGTTCAACTGTTGTTCATTAATATCATAGAGAGGCTTATGGGATAGCCATAATTAAGTTACAATGGTAGCAACAATAAAAACATGGAATCATGATCAAATTAGAAATATTGCTTCATTTAAATTATCCAGAAATCATAAACCTAAGGCACCATCCTGGCTGGATATATCCCGCGCTATCAGAGGGTAGCCCTGATCAAAGCGCGTGATAAGTCCAGTCAGCAGTGTACTTCACCGCACATCATCAGAGTGTTGCCCTGACATAATGTGCGGCACCCACACCAGTACGCCAAAATCACGCTCATTAATTTCATTTAGGCAACCAACAAAATGATAGCAATATGAAATAAAATACAATAATCCATAAAGGAACAGGTAAGTACCTAGTTCTCATACGCCTCTGGTAAGTTTATCAAAAATTTACGTTTATCAATTGTTTTAAATATCATTAATTACAAGCAATTCATTATTATCATTTTCAAGATTATCTACGTACCTTTTTGGGTTTACCCCGCTTCTGAAGTGAAATGATAAACCTCTTCATTGATATCATATTTATATTTTATCTTCTTGCACACATACAAACTTGGTACAGGGTAACAATATTTAACAAATTATTTAACTAAGCATTCCATAAGTATCAGTATAGACTAGATTTCTAGACAACCTTTAGGTTTCGAAGATCCAAGAGAATTAACTTAGAAACTAGGTGACGCTCCAAACATCACGTTTTTTTACCAACTTTCAGCCATACTTTTTGGCGGTAAATGTCAAATGAGATACTTTTTAACTACCAGCTAGAAAATACCAATACTTTTGGCGGTAAACGTCAAATGACACTTTTTAACTACTCGAAAACACAGATACAAAATCATCTGAGTCAAATCACATACTTTCAACTCTAAATTCAGTATTTTAAATCAACAAAATGTATTATTATTTGGAAATCATGACAGATGAGGCCTGGGTTCCTGCAGTGGGAACATTATATTCCCACTATGCTGCTATACGCACTATGCACTATGCTATTACTGGGCTGATTATGCTACCTATGTTATTTTTTTCATTAAAAAAGCTTGCTAGGTAAAGCAATACTATACAAGGTATAGAATTTCTCTTATTGTCAAAAAACGTACCTACAGGCATTAGAGTACAAATTTATATTTATAGAAAAAGCGAGCATTTTGAGATCTAAACACCAAAATGTTACATGGGAATTTTTTACAATCTCTTTAAATGTAAAAAGCGAATTGGGCGGGAATAAAAAGTGACAGAGTCAATTACTTCCACATGCGAAAAAAAAGAGAGCGCAACAATGAAATGGAACCATAGATATAATTACTTAGGATTTTAGAATTACAGGAAAAAATATATGAAAGTAGAGGTCTTTTCGGAATTAAATAAATTAATTTAATTAATTAAATTCTATCGAGGTTAACCCAATTGAGTTTTCACTCAGTCAGAGTATTAATCAAATAGTCAATAAACATTAAATCCAAAAATTAAATCTATACATGCTGTAATAGTGAATTATATGGTTACGAAAAAGCCCCCCCAATTTATTTTAGTATCGCCTTAGGTTACCTACTTAATGAATGTGTTTTTAGCATTGTCATTCTTAACATTTTACGTACCTATTTGAAAGGAAATGCTGATTAAACTTTCATAAAAGAGTACCTCTCCTTATTACGAATTCTATGTAGGTATTTTTCCGCTTAACTAAATAGGGCATAAAAAGAGCAAACCTCTACCTATTACGGGTACTTATGTAGCCAATCCTTATACCGCCTACACAAAGAACGATCATACGCCCACTGAGGCCGTAGCTAGGAATAAAGTACGTCTGTTTTAAAGACGGAGTGCCTCGTCCGTCTCTTGTAGAATTATTTTGAACCTACTTATTTGATTTATTGTGCACGATGGCTTAGTGTCTGAGACGTACCTCATAATTTATTTGAAATTCTCGAGTGTGTGGATAACATAATAGTTATTTATGCAACTGACGTATAATAAGGGGTCTAAAAACACGAATGTGGGTTTATCACACGAGGCGAAGCCGAGTGTGATAATAGTATCACATGAGTGTTTTAATACCTAATTATGTACAGTTGCATACAAGACTTTATCTACACCCATGTTATCAATTCTATATAAAAGGTTCTGAAGCAGTTTTTTGCAATACTAATACTCGTATCGAACATTTCGGCCGGCGTCATAGTATACGACGTGAATTCGAATAAGTTCTTTTTTTAAATTACGGCGCTGTTGTAGTGAAACGCGCGTGCATTACAATGTTCTTTTTTTGAAAACGAGTTGCATTATGAAATTCAGTACAACATTAAAGCATCCGTTTGGATGCTATTATGGTTACCATGGTTACTATGACACTGGCTGTTTTAATGTTGGCAATAAGGTAACTGTTTCAGGAACTTTTATAGAGAATTTATAGCATGGGTGTAGATAAAAACACATTATACTATGTACTTAAGTGCTTTAATAAACAATAATAGGATTCGGGGCGAAGATAAAGTTTTGTAAAAATATATCTAAAATGTGCACAGTCCAACTGACGGTTGACATACATCTCCCAAAAGTCAACGACAAGACTGTGCGTCATTTGTTTTTATAGAAGCTTCTAGAGTCTTCTTAAAGCTTTGACTCGCCCTTATTGGCTGAGCGGGTACGAGAGGCGTTCCCGTAAGAAGCGATTGTGGCGGGAGCGGTTAGAAAAGCATTCGCGATATAAGATGAAATTTTGTTCTTCTGTCTATTAAGTTCTTCTATTCATTTCTTTTACTAAGTTAGGTAGTGTATCTTGAAGGCTCTTTTGATACTGAACAGCTCAAACATCGAGATGTGTGAACTGATCTGTTTAATCCCCCAGTAAGTCTGACACATATTAAGTTGGAATCTAGACGAGATTATTGCCTTAGCAATACTAAACCAATCGAATCTCTGATATTAGTTCCGAGAGTAAACACATTGCACCGGTTACGTACTAATTCGCTCAATTCCCCTCCGGGATATCTAAGACAACTTACAATATATGCTCGTCACACGCTCGTCGTCCTTGTACACGAAGATCGCTTTGAAGTCGGCAACATTAATAGAATATGACATATACCTATTCGTGGTATATTGAGTGTTTCATGCAAATTCTGCTCTATCTACCAAGGGCTGACAGATGAAATGGGTTTTCTAAGGGACGTTCCTATTAAGTATGCTCACGAAATCGTGGTATATTTGAAAATATTTTAAAAATGGAATATTATGGATTTGCGTTGGATGTCGCCATCTTGTTTTCGGCTTGAATAAGTGATTTGGTTTTAGACATTGATATATATACACTAGATTAGCAATTGCCGCGCCAAGGCGTTGCCACTTAACATACGGCCACGGCCGTATGCGTAACTAACGTCAGTTCAGTGCTCTTTACGACGGCAGCCGAAGTGAACCGAGTGACACGCGACAAAAAATACCGCCAAAATGGGTAAATGCGTAATGAAAGAATGCGATTCTAGATCACAAAAACTACCGGAATTACTTTCCACACGTAAGTTTATTGTTTCTGTGTTTATATCATCGTAAAAACGCAGGAAAATAAATAAAATGTAGATTTTTTTTTAATTATGATCAATGTTACAACTAAAAACTATGTTTTAGTTTCCCACATTTGTGGGAGTTTTTAATTTATGGAATATGCGATTTTAAATATTTTTTAATAATGATTAACAATGTTCCAGAATACCTAAAGTTGCTTCTCAATCAATAATCCGATTGCTGAGAAAAGATACTGACTGGCTACCTACTAAATCTACTGTCATTTGTTCGAAGCACTTCCGTGATCAAGATAAAATAGGACCAAAAAGCGAATGTGGCCGTGTTTATTTGTGCAATCAAGGAATTCTAATGCTTATTGTAAAAGTAATGATTTTTTGCGGCAATTAATATTATCAAATTATAGGTAATGCCAACAAAAAATGCCTTCCCATTAAACTCCCCCAGCAACAAATTAGTTTATATCGACTCAAACTTAGTTTTTAGTTTGTAAAGAGTTGTTTTGCCTACAGTAAATTGTATATTTTTCAGGACAACCGTTATTCTAATAGCAGGTGGAGCTTTCAGAAGAAGAATATATGGATGTGGATGCTGTGGAAACCGACGAAGAGATAGACGAATTAACTGAAACGCCCCGAAAGCACAAAATGAGGAAAATAATTCACCGGTTGAAAAATGTATCGGCTAAAAGACTAAGAAAAAAAAATATCACAAAAAAATAAAAGACTAGAAATAAAAATAATAAACGATGTTATTAGAGGAACTGAGTTGAGCGAAGATGACGAAATGCAGCTAAATGTAAATGATAAAACAGTGCAATTCATGGAACAATTAAAAAACCTTCAAAAAGAAAAGGACTTATAGAAAACTGACTCTTTGGGGAAACCGAAGGTTTTGTTTTTGCGATTATGGACGAAGTTATGATGACGAACAACTACTGGAAATATATTGTGAAGGACGGCACGGTTGACATCTGTCGGGCATTCCACCGTCCGGGGGAATCAGTCCGTCAATTATTTCTGGCTGTTCTCGTCTGGCTAACGGAGACTACTTGCAGAGGCACAACCTTGTAGCCAGGATTATCCACCAGCAACTTACTCTGAAATTCAGTCTTGTGGAATTGGAAGTACCGTACTATAGGTATATGCCCGACCCAGTTCTCGAAAATGGCAATATCACGTTGTATTGGTATCGATCTATCATCACTGACAGGACTATTGTTGCCAATAAGACAAACATAGTGGTGATAGATCGATTAGAGCGTCGCCCATTGATTATTGAAATAGCGGTCCCGCATGACGAGAACCTCGTGAAAGCTGAAAAAGATAAGCAGATTAAGTATCTCGACCTGGCTCGCGAGGTTGTCGACATGTGGGATGTCGATACAGCAATCGTTGTGCCGATAGTCGTGACGGTCAATGCCATAATAGCCAAGAACCTCGATCAACACCTGAAGAGGCTCTCGTTAGGCAGCTGGATTAAGGAAGATTGCTCCAGAAAGCGGTACTTCTGGACACGGCGCGTATCGTTAGGAGGTTCCTCTCTCAGCAGCCCTGACCACCGGTACCCTGGACCCTGTTCCCGATACCGGTGGGCTACTATTTTTTATATTCTTAAATGTTTTTTATATTCTAATATTTATAAATGTAAATTATGTGTATGGAAATTACTAAAGGAAATAAAAAATGTTCAAAAAAAAAATGTCTTGATTATTTTCATTAGTTATAAACTTCTAATACACATCCAATAAGAAATACATAATTCACATATTTAAAAAATAACTTAACGTTTAACGTTTAAACGTTACGTTTTTTTGTCAACGTTTAAAAACTTGGGTAAAATTTCGCATGGGTAGGCAACCCCATCCCGCCATTCACCGCCATTGCATGTTTATATTGCGATCTTTGTCTAATCTAAGCGACAGTATTGTTCTTGCGACTTGCGTAAGTGAGAAAGATATATGTTTACTTTTAAATGTTTAGTGGTTTCAAAGCTACGTCGTCGCGTTTAAATAGTGGTTAGACTTTTTTTACACATTTTAATGAGGTTTGCTTCTCTAGTTATATAACTCAATGGTTTTAGATGTAATATTGAAAAAGGTTTTTGGTAAAGCCATTAGATGTTGTTAATATTTTATAGATTTTGCTTCTATTTTGCAGATTAATAATGGATTTAGAAATGAAATATTTCTTAAGTAATGGTAACTTCCATAAGCAATCTACCTATTATAAATAAAAGTCGCTTTTCGTGTCTGTCTGGGTGACTGCGTTATTCATTTGAACTACACAACGGTTTTTAATGCGGTTTGAGAATTTATCCGGAAGGTTTATATGTATACTAGCTGCGCCCCGGGGTTTCACCCGCGTACACCGGGATAAAAAGTAGCCTATGTGTAAATCCAGTGTGTCAGCTACCTCCATACAAAATTTTATCAAAATTGGTCCAGCCGTTTGAGCGTGAAAAGTAACAAACATACAAACACACACTCGCTCCAAACTCATCTTTATAATATTAGTGTGATTAATAGATTATTTATTTGGTTAATATTAAACTTACATAATAATTAAGAAATCTGGATATTTTTTCAAGTCGCAAAAATCATGTAAAACAGGGTCGGGTCACTAGTATTAGATAATCGTTAAGTCCTTCAAAATAGAACTTTGCGCACTTGACAGTTTTCAAACATCTCTACTAACAACAATAGAAAACGGTTCTTTATGGAACATAGTACACATAAATTCTCGCACTTTACTGAGTCGACACTTAAGACCTACTTCGACCCATTTACTTAAGTTCTTGTAACGCGTGGGATGGAGCACATATTCATTACATTATTGGGATTGAGTTCAGCACATCAGCTCATAAATGTTTAGTACAGAACATGGTCTTTCTAATAGACTGGGTACATTATTGAATAGCTTATAATCACCACTTTTGTAAACCGAATTTGTTACCGCAGAATATTAAGAAAACTTTCCATCGTCATACCATAATACATAAGTGCTTTTTGTGTACATGAGTAAATAACGGTTGTCGTAATATTGATTTCAAGTATAAAATGGGATTAAATATAATGACTACCTAAAAAAAAAAATACTCACCAAAATGGATAAATGCTCACCAAATCTGCGTTAACTTTCTGACGAAAACCCTAACCCTGGACGGTCGACGTCAGGGGCACCGCGAAGTTTGGTTGGTTAGGTTCCCTTAAACCCTGCAGAAAGAAATAGGAGCCCCGCGAGGCGGGGCTCCGTTGACCTGCTGTCAGTTTTCTAAAGTTATAATTTCACAATAAAATGGTTTTAATTTTGGTGAGTATTTATCCATTTTGGTGAGCATTTATCCATTCTGGCAGATATTTCGAATTTTTTGGTAGTAAAATAGGTACTTTTCTGGTAGGCGTTTAAACACAAGCCGTATAAAATTCCCCGCAGACATCACGCTTGATAAACACTTGATGTCTGCGTCGAATTTTATACTTTAAGCCAATATTGATATAGTTACTTATTCAGTGAAATTTAAAAAGTGTTCGTGTAACCTCGAGGATTTTTCCGCTTGGTGGAAACTGATCCTTAAGCAATCATAAAAAAAATGCATTGTCTTTGAAACAGAATCAACATGTAAAATTTCACTTCGTAAGATAAGAGGAAGTGTTTTAATTCAGTTTGCAAGATTTGACCAATACATACTAACTAACTAATAATAACAAGGCAAGTTAAATTAAAGATTGTAACAACATCGCAGAAAGGGGGCCGTGCGTTTACCTCACATATTAATGACATAAGTAACATAGTTTTAAATAGTTGACACTTCTAAAATCAAACACTATTTTCAAATGCTGTGTTGTATATCCCATTCCCATCCTTATCTATTCCGTCCCGTACTCCTGTTGAGCTATTGATTCAATTAAAATTGAATTCCGTTCTGAAACGCTGCCTTATACAGTCATGTTTGTTGTTTAAATAATCTTGTAAATTGAGTATTTGCTTGCTTGGCGTGTGAAATTACCATAATTGCGTGTTGTATTATGTGCTATAATGGATGATAGATCATATTATTGTATAGATGTATGTTTGAAAGGTAAACTTTGCTGAGCAATGGGTGTGGTATTTTAATAATAATAAAGTTGGTCTTTTTCATAATAGAATTAGATACTTATAGCTCTGCCTTATTTATAGTCACTTACCGCCGAAGCCAATAACATAGTGTCAGTAAAAGACAGATCGCTACTGATCAAATCAAATCAAATCAAATGATTTATGTATTTGCATAATGCATGATGAACACAAAAAAAAAACAAACAACAAATGCTGATGATACATGATACACAACATAATTTTATCTGTACTTACATTCCTTTCGTTCGTTCGTGCTCTTTTGTTTTATCTGTCTTAGGCCTCATTTAGGCCTCTGCCTCGAGTTTCGCGAGCAGCGGGGCGGCGGCGGCGGCGGCGCGTCTCGCATTGTCCCGGGCCGCTGTTTTCGAGAACCTACCTGTGTACCTACGCATAAGATCCTGCCGCTCCCGCACCGCCACCGCCGCCGCCCCGCTGCCCGCAAGATTCGAGGCAGAGGCCTTACGGAGACGCGGGGCGTCGAGCGGCGCGGTGCGCGGGTCGGGCTGCGGGCCGTCAAGTATAAGAAATCATAATCGCTTCTCCGTAAACACTCTCATAGAACGCTCTATGTTTGAATTTAGTGCGGGCTGAGCCGCACAACGCGACGCGCGACGCCTCGCGTCTCCGTAAGGCCTCTGCCTCGAATTTCGCGGGCAGCGGGGCGGCGGCGGCGGCGGCGCGTCTGGCATTGTCCCGCCCCGCTCCCGCGCCGCTGTTTTCGAGAACCGGTCCATTTAAATATACGCATAAAATCCTGCCGCTCCCGCGCCGCCGCCGCCGCCGCCCCGCTGCCCGCAAGATTCGAGGCAGAGGCCTAAATGAGGCCTTAGATTATTGGGATGTTAACAACATAGATAAATAAGTTTTCTCTATCTCCGGTATGACAAAACTGGTGACAGATAGGTTATTGCGTTCGGCCGTTAAGCGAATACTTACTAACACATTGTTTGATACTATTACTACTATTCATTAAATTAATTCACCTTAGTCATCTGGTAGATATAAGCCTTTCCTGAGGCCTTAAGTGGGTTTCCAATTAACGAAAATAATAATTTCTTTGACCCTTTCTTGCAGACAAGCCTATCCAAGGATGACTGATACAAAAATTTTTCTACGAGTATCTATCAGAGATAATCAAATGACTTCTTACTATCCTCCTGCCTGCATGTGAGACAAACAAACAAAACTATCCTCTTTACAATATTAGTCTAGCACAACTTGTACCTACACACAATAGAAAACTAACAGTCATAGACTAGGGATTGCCTAAATTCCACTACCTTGCCAACTACGGGCTATAACACAGCAATTGCAACTTCCATACTTATTTCTTTCAATGATCCGACTTCTTGTTCCAATATTGGTCGTTTGGGATCCGTTTTTTTATGTCCACGATTGTAACAAGTCTCCCATACTTTTTGTTGGGCCATTTGTCTTGCTACAAACACTTTAAGAGCAGTATCGAGCAATTTAAAGTTGGAATTTTGTTGTGTTTATTGTTTTTGTTAGTCGGACTCATAACGGAGTGAGGTTATATTTGTTTAGAGTTCTTTGTTTGAAGGTAAGCAATATATTATGTGGATTATGTTTTTGTGGTTTTAGAGGTGAAGACGTCCTAACTTGTAAGTAGCAGTCTGTTTTGATATTTCAGTTTTTTTTGTGAGTGAATCGGACACTTAGTTTTGATTGGCTACTTTGTCGTCGATATGTCGTCGAGATGTCGTCGATTTAGTTACAATAACCTAACGGTGTTTATAATCGGTTCGTTATGTTATAAGCCCGTTAAACTGTTCCAGAAGCATTAGAGCAAGATTATATACAAAATAACGCATGTACTCTTTAATCTCTCTAGCCGCTAATACATCAGGATATAGTAGCATATTTGGTCCCAATTCCACAACATTTCACGCCAGCTGGGCCCCAATACTCAGAACGAAAAACACCAACGACTCACGAATGGCCACGATACAATCTTTCCATTCATTTTTGTCTCAAAACATTTGTGTTTCGGCCAAACAAAATCGCGAGCCATATTTACCTCAAAGGACGCTAGGCGCTCGTAAAATATATTTTATGATAAGTTCCGAAACCTGACCACCTGTATACAAGGGTCGGCCATAACTCGCCATTGGTCTTGAAGAATCGAGAACGGAACATTATTTTTTATTATAAGCTGAGCTAGATAGGGCGAAGTACTACGTACACACACTACGCTACAGACTATAGTTAGTGTTGTAGTATAGCGGGATACTTTAGCCCGGGATCCGGGATATTGTTGAACACTTCAGCGGGATCCTCTCGGTCGTTAGCCGGGACTGTCGGTAGATAATAGTGATGGCGCTGTCCCGGGGAGTCGGCTTTGTTGCTGGATTTTTGTGTTGACGTGTAATTAGGTTCTTTAGAGAGTATAATGTTAAGATGCAGTTAAATAAAGAGGAATTAGGGTTTTCATTATGAGAAGAAGAGTTTATGGGGCATAAATAGCAAGTGTAGACTCAAAATTGAATCTGTCTGAAGAAGTGTTCTATAATTGCAGGAGATTTTCTTCTCGGCAATTTAAATTAAATGTTGTCACAAGTTATACGAGATGCAGTCATTTCAGAAGAGTGGCAATGATTATAAACTTGAATTGATCGTAAAACCTTTTCAAACACTGGCAACACAATATTACTTTGTCTTTGTTATTCAAGTACGTATAGCTTAAATTATTCTATTTTTTCTCCACAATAAAACTTAATATAGAGGTCTGTAGAATTCTTTATGTTGATGACGTATTTCGTGATAAAATATATGACTGAAGCTTTTTTACATGAAATGGGTAATGGGATATTCTATTTAATGTGGCATTAAAGAAATATATGGACGATAAACCGATTTGTTTGTTGATATTTTCAACATAAAAAGAAAGTTATCATATTTATTCTTGTGTTTAAGATTGCAGGAGTTTATTGCAAAGAGATACTTTGCTATAGATTATATACTTTCGATGTTTTACTGCGTATATTCATATACGAGTAAATGCAGTAGGAAATTTATTGAAGTGTGAACAGTTGGGATTTGGGAATCGTTGCAAATCGGTATTATGAAGTGAATATGTGTCATTGTGTACATTGAATTGAAGCGGAGGGAAACTTCAGTATTGTTCGCGAGCACGAGTTATCAACAGCGTTAATATTTGCATATACTTACATAGTTTAGGATGATAATTCTAACTTTGATCCTAGACGTATGCAATGTTAACGTATTCAATTGTGTTCGCAACGTCATTCGTCTATTTAATGTGTTTCGCGTACAAGAAGCAGATTTTAAAATGACTTGTTAATTTTACGAATACTTTATTTTGCAAAGACTTTATTTCGAAAATAAATAGTATGTAATTTGATACAACAAAGAATACAGAAATAAAAAATAATACAAAGTATTCCAAGGCTGCCTGGAAGAGATTGCAGAAAGCGATAAGGCCGCCGGGCGTAAAAAACTGAATTTAACACAAACATAAAATGTATGTTTTGTAGTTAATTTATTTTTTTTGCTATGTATTTTCTGGTGTACAATAAAGTATACAGGATGTCCGGTAAAGAATGGATAACCTGGGAATAGCATATTACAGACATGATGGCCGTTCAGTATAAGCTGATCTCGCATTGTATAGGATTTCCTTACAGTGAGAGGTCAGTCTAAACTAGAAATGTATAGCTTGATGTGTAGCCGTGTGTACCTACTAGTGGGGATATTTTTTTTTGTATTTTTTTAAGAATGTCATCATCATGTCTGTAATATGCTATTCCAAGGTTATCCATTCTTTACCGGACACCCTGTATATAAGTAAATAAATGTACAAACACTCATATCTTCTTGACGGTCGCCGACAAAATTATAATGTAATATTTTTCATTGAAGCATTTTATTCGGACCACAATGGGGGTAGTAAAATAAAGAAATGTAATAATGTGGACATAATATAAGGTTTATATTACCGTTTACTCGGCCACGTGCATTTTATGATGGTAACGTTGGAGTATGTAATAGGGTTGACAGAGCGCAAAAAAATTCAAAACAGATCGTATCTAATAATTAGAAAAAAAAGTTATTTTTCAAAATATTGTTGACGTGGCCCTATTTGACCATAAAATATCTAGTACATTTTTTTTTTTTTGTAGTTAATTGTTTGTGTGGGTATCTATTAGTTATTTTTGGAGTTAGGCAACGAAACTCGATTAACACTTGCAGTTTTTTAATCTTAATTATTAAGCGAAAATTTAATTCAAATCGGAACAGAATAAGTACTTAACATTTTAAGAACAGTAACTATAAACAGTTAAACAAAAAAAGCAGTTTATCAAATCATTTTGTGTTAATTTAGATGATGTCAAAAATTAGTAGTGTTAACCGACTTCTGTTGCTGATCGTACCTATTTAAACTAAACAATAAAAACCTAACCTTTTCTAATTAATCAATATTTAGAAGATTCTTAACATCTAAAATCGTTCGGTTGACAAGCCCTGATTCTAGGTATACCACACCAATAGAGACACGATGACACAATTTTGGCACAAAGTAATTTTTACCACGTACTGTACGGGATTTCCTTATTGTTTATGGCATAAAGTTGGTTGTTTGTCTCTGAGCTCATTCCAAGGAGTAGATAGGGTGGTGATATATTCAATGTATTTGATGTTGCCACAGCAAAATTGCTTGGTTTATGACGCTTGTGTGTTGAGCACCCTAAAGGGCTTGAAACGGAAACAATTTTGTGTAAAAATAACAGTTTCTGAAAGAAAGATAAGGTCTGTGAAGTAAGACAGCAACGGATTTATCAGTAACTAACTTTTGCCCGCGACTTGGTCCACGTGAAATTTCTTGTTTTAACAAGAAATTATATCTTTTATCACAGTAATACTGTAGCTTCCCATAAGTGAAAGAATTTTCGGAATAACATCAGTAGTTCCACAGGTTACCCCCTACAATTACCCCATACAAACTCACAGACATCTAATAACATTTTGTTTGAAAAAACGAGTGTTCATGGAGTTTCTAGAGCAGTGGTAACGGTCGCGACTTACGAGTTGTAGGTCGTAGGTTCGAACCCAGGCTTTACCGTGAAGGAAAACATCGTGAGGAAACCGGCATGTCCTAGAACCAAACATTCGAAGACATGTGGCATCTACCAACCCGCACTGGGCCCGCGTGGTGATGGATTACAGCCCACTCCCTCTTACCGAGAGGAGGCCTGTGTCCCAGCAGTGGAACATTATAGGCTAATTATTATGCTATGGAGTTTCTTGGCCGTTCTTGTTACCTCTTTATAATATTACCCACTTTGCAGCTGCTCTATTAAATCGCTGCTTGATCTCAATCTCACTGACCCTCATTTTACTTGAATCCTGTTTTTTATATTTCTATGCTTGAATTAGTATTCTGACCAATAAGATTCTGATAAGCTTAAGAAATATAACTATGTACCTACAATTAGTAATCAGCTAATCGTAAGTCCGAACTATTCCCGAAATTGAGCAGCCAAATTGTCGATAAATTATTTTCTCATCCCTTTAGCCCCAAAACGAGTTATCTGAGTACCTAATAATAAAAGAGAAAACACATTGATATGAAAAAGGCTTTTTCGGTGTTATGTAACAAAAGGTTTCAATTAATCTCGTATTCTATAATCCCGCTCCCGGAATTTCCCGATATTGCCGGGATTTTTTTGCTGGTATCTGATCCTATTCCGGAATTTTATGGGCTCCAAACTGGTATAGAATGGTATACATATTTTTTTATTAAAACAAATATTTTAGGAGGTTATATCTTTTTGGAACCCTTCACACATAGATGTTTGCCAATGATGTTGGGATAAACCGCATTCATATATTATCTCACACATTTTTCCCATGGGGTATGCAGAAATAATAGAAGGCCGATTTTACGATCCTGCTTTTATTTTTTTCTTATTGCATTTTTTTATTAAATCAAACTATATTTTTAGTTGAGACCGTGATGATAGATGTACAAAAATACATCTCTATATATTTTTGTACATCTATCATCACGACCTCATAAACATCTGTATCAATAGCAGTATTAAAATAACTATCCCTCATCCCGTGTAATAAAAGCGTTTGAATAAAATGGCCGTCCATGGCAGCCGTGAGCGATGGCCTTATAAACTGTCACCGGCTGATATATTTTATAATCCCGTCATATTTTATTTACGCCATACATCACTTGGATGTGTGAGATCTTTATAAAACGTAAATTTATTGGTGCTGAAAGTTCAGCGGAAATAACCGTGTAACATAATAAATAAATGGAGGGTAAAAGTTATCCCGAAAAATGTAAACTGACAAAAAACATTTTGCCGACCCAGAACTTATAAATGGGAATATAAATGGGGAAAAAAATACCATAACTTAAAATAATTATGATTATAGGAAACCGTAGCGCAAGGAAGAAAGAAAATATAATTATGAATTTACATTTAAACTGAACGCATGCATTTGTTTTATAACCTAAACGATCATAATTATTTAGGTTATAATACTTCGATGATTATTAATAAGTCCATGTTGTTATTTTACCCAAAGTTTCAGTAAGCAGTTTTACGAAAACGACATTATCCTATCTGCCTAGCCTTTTCTTAACTATGTTGGGGTCGGCTTCAAGTCTAACCAGATGCAGCTGAATACCAGTGTTTGAAATGGAGCGACTGCCTATCTGACCTCCACAACTCAGTTATTGGGTAATACCCCCCCCCCCTTACCCCTTGGTAAGACTGGTTATCAGACTTTCGAGTTTCTGACGACCAGTAACGACTGTCAAAGATCCACGAATGACAGCCGGGACCAACGGCTTAACGTGCTTTCCGAGGCACGGAGGGCTCTTGGTATGTAAAGATGGTCACCCAGCCATGGATCAACCGCGGCAAGCGTAGCTTAACCTGATCGATCGACCCGTGCGGCTGTTATTACTTAGTCACAAGACATTAAGCCATATAATAATAATTTCTTTACGAAAAAGTTTTTTCTTCCACCACTCTCGAGACACTGCTAACTTTAAAATACCTTAATCCCGGAATATTGGAAATTAGATGCCCTGGCGGCCGGCAACACGATAGTTATAACAAACTTACAATATTTATGGCATCTTCTTTGATAAACTTTAACATTCTTAATAAAAAATGGCCGCTAGTGATTGCTTTTAAAAACTTTTTTTAAACAAGAAAATATTTTATATTGTTTCCGTCATTAGCTCGCATAGGTAATAAATGTAATTTTACAGGTCCGTTAACTATTTTTATTTCCCATAAGCCCGAGTTTAAACTGGCAAGCTTAATTAATAATTAACAAGGATTTTTTATGGCTAGTTTGTGACTTGACTCGACTCGACTTGACTTGTGGTTGTTTTTAAATCATACTTCCATACTTCCGTAGTTGTACTATTAGAACACACTTACGTACAAATAATACAATTATTTCCTTTATTTCATTTGTATATACATATAAATTACATTTTTAAATGTTGAAATATAAAAAGTATAAAAACATTTAAAAATATAAAAAATAGTAGCCCACCGGTATCGGGAACAGGGTCCAAGCTACCGGCGGTCAGGGCTGCTGAGAGAGGAACCTCCTAACGATACGCGCCGTGTCCAGAAGTACCGCTTTCTGGATCAAGCCCTTGATCCAGCCGCCTAACGAGAGCCTCCTCAGGTGTTGGTCGAGGCTCTTGGCTATTATGCCATTGGCCGTCACGACTATCGGCACAATGATTGCTGTATCCACATCCCACATGTCGACAACCTCGCGAGCCAGGTCAAGATACTTAATTTGCTTATCTTTTTCGGCTTTCACGAGGTTCTCGTCATGCGGGACCGCTATATCAACAATCACCGTGCGACGCTCTAATCGATCTATCACCACTATGTCGGGCTTATTGGCAACAATAGTCCTGTCAGTGATGATAGACCGATCCCAATACAACGTAGTCTACATCGGGTCCATGTAGGACCCGGTAAAAGCGTCCGTGAAGCTCTTTGCTCTGCCATACCTCCCTGCGGTCATTAGTATCTAATACTATAGGTTTGCGCCAGTTCTCGTTAGCTAAGGAGAGCGGGGTGAGGCCCTTATCTACTGAGACCACTTCTCGGTGCATCCCCACGTCGGCTTCTAGGAAGTATTCCCTGAGACTGCATACCTCACGGTTGTGCAGGGTCTTAGCATTTAAGAAGCCACGACCTCCGCACTTCCGCGGGATATACAGTCTCATCACCGATGACCGTGGGTGATGCATCCGATTTGCGGTCAGCAGTGTGCGGACCCTCCTATCCAGGGCGTCAAGTTCCGTCTGAGTCCATTTGAATATGCCGAAAGAGTACATCAAAACCGGCATGACCCAACCGTTGAAGGCACGCACCTTGTTTCCGCCTGATAAAAGACTATTTAAAACTTTATTCAGGCGGCCAAAGAAACGTTCCCTCAGCGATTGTTTCATGTCAGCAGCGTTGATGCCTAACGCTTCCGACATACCCAAATACTTGTAGGTTTCGAGTGAGGAGAGAGATCTTAGGTGTATGGAATCCGAAAGTTGGGTTCTCACGGATTCCACAATCTCCCCTCGCTTTACATGCATGACCGCACATTTGTCCACACCAAATTCCATCCTGATGGCGCTACTGAAAGTTTCCGTTACCTTCAGTAGCTCCATCAGTTGCAAATTGTTGGGTGCAAAGAGTTTTAAGTCATCCATGTAAAGGAGGTGAGATATAACCTGACCACCTCTCCTCAATCGATAGCCTAGACCTGAATCCTCCAGCAGTGTGCTTAGAGGATTCAAGGCTAAGCAGAACCAAAGTGGACTCAAACTGTCGCCCTGAAATATACCTCGCTCGATCCTTATCGGTTCGCTATTCCTCTGGATATTTCGACATCCTGGATAGCGATGGACCGTCCTCCACTGCCCCATACACGACATCAGGAAGGTGCGTAGAGTTGCATCTATTTTATACAACTCCAGCACCCTCATGAGCCATGTATGTGGCACCGAGTCATAGGCCTTCTTATAATCTATCCAACATGTCGACAGATCCTTTCGGGAACGACGAACCTGCTGGCTAATGGTCATATCGATGAGGAGCAGCTCCTTAGTACCGCGGGACCCGTTCCCACATCCATTTTGAGAGGCAGACATGATGGAGTTGGTGTCTATGTGTTTGTTAATTTTAGCTCTCAAAATGGATGTAAGAACCTTATAGACCGTCGGTAGACAAGTGATCGGTCTATAATTTCTGGGTTCCGCAGTACTACCTGATTTATGGAGCAGGTGGGTTATTCCTGTCGTTAGGAACTGGGGCAGTGATCCTGACTGTAAGGCTGACTGGAACTGGGATGCCAAGCGGGCGTGCGACCTTTGGAACCACTTTATCCAAAAGTTGTGCAGCCCGTCCGGCCCTGGAGATTTCCAGTTAGGTAACGGACGGACTGCACGAGCTACATCTTGGGGGCTGATGGTAAGTGCCCCCATTTGTGGTATGTGATCACACGTTCGCTCGACCTCCCTAGTCCAATCACCCTCAGTGTGACTGACAGGCACCGACCAGATGCTTCGCCAGAATGAACACATGGCGTCATCATCCGGTAGCTGCGTGTCAGCCACACCTTGGTCAGGTCGCTCCCAAGCCCTATAGACCCACCTTTCATCGCTCTGGAATGTGCGATTCTGAGTGTACCGCTCCACCCTCCGCCTGTACCGACGAATACGGTTTGCCCATGCACAGATCTTCTGCTTCAGGAAGTCGATACGCTCTGTGACGCAGGTCAAATAATCTCGAGGACTAATATCCATCCCCGAGAACGCCCGCCTCACAAAGCGCATCACTCTAGGGCGAGTATTGCCCTTCCTGAAACAGATTAGCTTGCCGATGAGTGCTCTAGCCTCACCTATACGACGCTCAATCCTGCACTGCCAAGTTGGTACAGCTGGTTTTGGTCGAGTAACTCTGTCATTATTATGAAATTTAACATGAGCTACACGACATGCCGCTACAGCTGCACAGTACAAGATCGAGTGGGTATCGGCGAGGTCTTTGCTGCCATCAAAACAATTTGACAGCTGCGAGTCTAGAGCACACACCAGCGCCTTGTTTTTCTTGTGCATGGGCAAACGAGGTAAACGTGGTCTAAGTCCAGGCGGAGTGGAACGGTACTCCCGGAAAGCATCCTCCAAAGCGCTCCTCAACTGAACATTGCATTGGGAACTCACGGATATAGCCCCGCTATCATCCTCTTCACCAACGCGGTCGGGTCGTGGTGAAGCACTTGGTAAATTTTGCAGTTGCACCGCGACCATAGGTGAATCAGATGTAACACGGCTATTCCGTGATTCGAGACGTAGTCGATCAAGTACGACGTCATCCAGCATATGGTTACGCTGGATGACCCGCACCTGATCCGACAGTCGTTGCGCCGACACGTTGACAGCTGGCTCAAGCACCTGAAACAGAGAGAGCATCCGACCACGGTACGCAGTCAAGTTACTTCCCCCCTCTGTAGCCCCAAAGTATGCGCGCATGACATTTTCGTTGACAGTTTGTGTCCACCTCATGCGCTGCACACTTCCACCGGGAGCGGGGACCCTATCAGAGGCCGGTGGGCCTCGGGGTCCTAAACTGGCCGGTGGTCGGCCTCTTCCACGTCGACGTACTGGTGGTGGTGTCGTCGGCGGTGAGAAGTATTCGTCGCTCGAGCTCGACGCAACTGCAGCGGCCGGTATCACTTGACTCACGTCTGGAGCAGGTTCCGGCAACTGCGAGGCGGAGCTTAGCGACGAACCCGAAGATGTTGGGTGTGTGTTTCGTAGGTGGTGCGCCCGACTTCTCGTCAGCATTGTACTGCTATTCTATTCTCCATATTTATTTGATTTATTATTCCATTCTCATTCTAGTATTATTGTAAGTTCTTCTTGTAATGTGATACAGTATTTTTTGGTTTATGTTAATTTCGGGTTGGAAGGAATGATGAAGGAACACCATATTGCACATAATTTATCATTGTTGCAAGATTGTTGCATTAACAATTATTTATTATTATTAGTAACTAGCTGACCCAACAAACGTTGTCCTGTCAAAATTTAAATAATTCATACAAAATTCCCATAGAAAATACACTTACAATTAATTTTCTTGGGAATTTTCCCGACACCTTTTTAAACATTTTCTTTCATACAAAAAGTCCTCACAAATAATTGCAACCTTTGTCAGGAGTTCTGAAGTTATGCGCGTACATACATTCGGAAATTTATTTTTATTTATACGGGATGAAATTTAAAACATGTTCCAAATCGAAATGGGAGATTGTACTCATCATTATGAACTGCTTTTACTATGGGACCAAACCTGAAATCGCGAAAAAAAAATCAGCTGTTCAGTACATTTTGACGAGTTTGATGTAGATAAATGTACTGAACAGCAGATTTTTGTTTCGCGATTTCAGGTTTGGCCCCATAGTAAAAGTTGTTCATAATGATGAGTACAATCTCCCATTTCGTTTGGAACGTGTTTTAAATTTCATACCGTATAGACTAGCCTATGCTTCTCACGGGTGCAATATCAAAACATCGAGATTCTGTGCTATATCAAAGTTAAATATGAATGTAAGTATTAGACATAAACTTTCCGGAATAAATTCTCTAAATGGTGTTGAATAAATCCTCTAAATCAAATTCTGTTAAGTAGTTTAGAAGAAAAACGCGGTCACTGAGACGGATAGGGAAAACGACTTAATTTATAATATGAACTAGCGACCCGGCCCTAATTCCTTTCTACCACACAGCCAGACACGAAAAGTAACTTTCTTTTACAATAAGATTTTAATTGTTAGCAGAATTCCAGCTTTTCAGCAACAATTTTGATCTAATTCCCAATCAACTAGTCACAATTTATTTCGTGCATGCATATATGTAAATGGATACAGTGGGCAACTGATTGGCTATTAGCGTTATGAACGTTATTCCGACAGATGTTGCTAAATAAACATAGTACGAGTAGCTAAACATTTCAGCGTGTAGATCGTTAACAAATGATTGTACTAAATATAACGTTAACTAACATCAAACTATTATTCCCTGTAGAGGACTGTAGAGGTGTAGGTATTGTTTGAGCCCACTGTATATGTTGTGTTATGACCGAACGGTACCAAACGGAACCTCCTAAGACTCCGCTGTCCGTCCGTCTGTATCTCATGAACTGTAATGGTAGACAGTTGAAATTTTCACGGATTGTGTGTTTCTATTTCGGCTATAATACAAGTAATAAAAATAAAATAAAGTGAAAAATTAAAGGTCTACAATTACAATAACTTTTCATTTAAAAAAAAAAAAACAATTATTACCCTAGCATGTGGGGTTCATTGTCTAAAACTCATCGAGTAGAGGACAATTTAGGTTACACTTTTTTTATCTCCAAAAAATGCAGAAATAGGGGGCCGTACAAGTTGTCAATTTTAGACAATTTTTGTAAAAATATTTTATTAAAATAGTATCTACATTCTGCCACCAACTTCCGAAATTAAAGTTATTTTTCAATTTGTAGTTATTTTTTTTTAAGTTTTTTATTTTTCTTTTTTTAGTAGGTCAGTTTGTAATTTATCTAAGCTATTACAATAGCTTATTGTCAACTGCTCATCATTTTTTTTTTTTTACAAAATATTGCTTTTCCCGATGCAGGGACGTGCCCAGCAGTGAAACAATGCAAGTTAATAAAAAAAAATACAATTTTATTTACTTAACCAACTTCAAAAAATGGAGGAGGTTCTCAATTCGTCAACCTCCTCCATTTTTTGAAGTCGGTTAAATAAAATAGTAAAATATATTTTTTAAAATTAACCTGTACTGTTTCACTGCTAAGCAAAACAATAAGTAAAACAAGTAAGTAATTAAAATTCAGTCCAGTTTCATCCAAATCTAAATTCTACGGGGTGTAATTTTAATCACCGTTAACCTCTTAAGGGGTAATTGTACTCATCATTATAAACAACTTTTACTAAGGGACCAAAACCTGAAATAGCGAAAAAAAAAACTGCTATTCCCTACATTCTGACGAGTTATGCGAACATAAATGTAGGGATCAGCTGATTTTTTTTCGCGATTCTGGTTTGGTCCCGTAGTAAAAGTTGTTCCTTAAGAAGTGATTAAAATTACACCCTGTATATTTTAGTTGAAATACAGTTTTTATCCCTGTCCCTATCTCGGAAACCAAAGCTTCCCAACGCAAATATGGAAATGAACTTAGCTATGTTCAACTTTTCAGTACCTACGAAGTTTACATATGAATTTGATTTGTGCTCTGAACATCTTTTGTTGAACCTTGCGTGAAGGTAGATTCTTCAGATTTGCAGTACCTACTCGCTTTATTCGATTTGATTTAAGTTTAACGAGTCTGAAGAGATTTCTGTTTGAGAGTTTAAGATTTTGAAGCTTTAATAATATGGAATTTAATGGTATGAAATTTTGTTGAGTTAAACAAGAAGCTCTATTTGTTTATCGGTAATAAGTTTTGCTTTGAAAAGAAGTACCTGAAATACTCTTGTTCTAGTGAATTCACCCATGACTGTTATGTGCCATTTTGATTTGACTTGATTATGATTTATAATAAGTAAGTACTAGCGACCCGGCCCTGCTTCGCATGGTTTTTACGTCTTGACAAAACATGAAGGGTTCTATATATATATGTATAAGTTAAATATTAATGTATTATACATATAAACCTTCCGGAATAAAATTTCTAAATGATAGTGAAAACCGCATCAAAATCCGTTGCGTAGTTTCCAAGAACAACGCGGCCACACAGACATACACGAAAAGCGACTTTATTTTATAATAAGTATAGAGTATAGATTTATTATCACGAGCTGCACGAGCTTCACGTGCTTGGGAACTAAAAGTATCTTCTTAGTGATCCTAGAAAGATGCACTGACGTCTAAGGGGATAGTCTATTTTCCGCCGGGCTCAATTTTATTAATACTTTCATGGCCTCTAACCTTGTCCATAACTCTACTATTTCTATATGAAAATAAACCTCATAAATACACTTTGTCCTGACAATATCAACCCATCAAACACAAATCCCTATTCAAAGTGATTGGCGACTCAAATTAATAAACTCCAAGCTAAATAAAGGGTATCTCGACCAGACAGTATTGTCTCAAGCATAAATAATCTCTGAACAACTATTTTCAATTTAAAAACATTGTAAGCCACCCCCCCTTCCCCCGGTGGTGAAGGGGGGTGATAAAATCGATCGGGACACAATAGCTCTTACTGTGGCGGGCTATTAAGAGGCCTGTCGCATTTTGCAGGTGGCAAAATCTCTCTCACACGGGACCAAATTTTTAAGAATGTTAAATGAAAAGATGCTTTTTTTGAAAAATGTTATAAATAGATCAATTAGCGAACTAGTAACAATTATTAATTTAATTGATAATTATTAAAAACACCTTTTTATTGTAGCATTTATTTAACTCATCTCAAAAACAAATAATACTTTTTGAGCCGAGTTTATTAGATAACATAATAGAAATAAATCTATTAAATTAAGAACATTTACTAGTATGCTAATTGATTACATTTTTCAAAAAAACATCTTTTCATTTAACGATCTTAAAATTTGGTCTTGTGTGAGCGAGAGAGGTGACAAAATGCGACAGCACTCTTAAAGAGAGATGAAACCCATTGGACCCACGTAGCTGGCAAGTGGTGAGATATTGTGGGCCAATTTGCTTTACAAGTGGTAAGAATGATAGCGAATTTGAATATAGAATGATGTGCTAGAAAGTTTATTGTTGAGGAGCTTTGATAGTGTGAATGGGGATTTATTTGAATTGTGTATAACAAAAGAGGTGTTTTGAAGAATAAAGTACTTACGCAATTTTTAGGAAAATTTATTTTGTTTTGTTATGTAAAACTTAAATTATTTATTTAAGTTAAATAATGGGTAATGTTACATTTAAGTGGGAAGTATTGATTTAAAATACAGAAAAAGAACCGGTCAAGAGCGAGTCGGACTCGCGCACCGAGGGCTCCGTACGATCATTTATATGTAATTGTTTTTGATAATTTCTGGAAAACTGTGCTATTTAGAGACATCGTTTTATTTTTTCTGTAGTCTATAGGTACATAAACTTCTATCACGTAGAATAATTTCAGATTTTTCTCTATGCAAACTTCGGAGATAAAGGGGGGGGGGGGGACGGTATTTTTTCAAACATTTTTCATCAAAAGTCGAAAACTATGCGGCCTAAAAAAAGAAAAAAAAATGTTTAAGAATGTGCAAACAGCGTTCTTACATATGATACTCCACATGCCCTAGTAGCCTCACTTCGAATTTTTAAGACCCCCTTTCAGTCCCTGTTGCAAAAAAAATATAAATATTTTTATTTCTTTCTTACTTGCAAAATAGTTGGGCAAACGTCATCTCAAACTGTTTCAAATTTCAAGTTGATAGCATTAGTAGTTCTTGAGATATCCAGCTGTGACAGACAGACATACAGACAGACTAAGTCACACCATAAGGGTTCCTTTTAACCATTTTGGTAGGGAACTCTAAAAATTATGAATTTTTAAAACGCTAAATTAAGTTCTTTTGTCAAAATTAAAGGCGCGTGTTGGAAAACGTGCATAAAATACATAGAAAAAAAACTATTATAAAGGACACTTTCGATCCACAGTGGTAGAATACAGCAGTATTTTATCCAGACTGACTTCACAGAGTTCTACTGAACTTAGGAGTCGGTACACCAGTACAGTCAAGTACAGACAATTTATGCGCTCGAAAATAAAATAAAGAAGACGGTTTCTACCTACGTAGACTTTACGAACAACAGGTTGGAAATATACGTTTAGCAATGAAATTTTTCTCAGGTTTGCCTTCTAACCAGTTAAGTCTAGAATTTCACCTTTTCAGAGGAGAAATAACTATTTTCTGGCAGTACTTACTTTTGAAAATATTCGTAGTGTTTTCAAAAATATAGTCGAAATTGTTTTTGGCTAAAAATGAGATCCAAAAACAACACTAAAAAGTGAAAAATAACTTAATTTTTGAAGTCTGTCTTTGGTTTTGTATTTACGTTTTTTGCTACCGACTTTTCATTTTGTAAAGTTTTTTTTGAAAGTCGGTTGTTTTTTTTTTTTTGCGAAAAAGTTTTTATTTTTCACTTTTTAGCTGTGGTACCTACCCCACACAAAGTCGTATACCATTACTTTCAATGTAAATAACAGTAACATCATCAACATACACTAAGTGGAAAAAATACGTATTATTGAAGCTAACTCAAAAACCACTCATCAGAACTTGACCAAATTAATATAGGACCAATGTGGAAGTCTAATGTCCTTTCAAATAAAAAAAGAATTTTCCAAATCGATTTACAAAATGACTGATTTCCAAGGTAACATAATTAAAAAAATATATATACAACCGAATTGAGACTCCTGAGCCTAAACCCTCCTGCTTTTTTGAACTCGTTTAAAAAGTCTTACTTTGACATGAAAATGTAAAGCTTCTTTCAAGCAGCAGTAGTACCTACCTAATGACTTTTCTTTTGTCAGAATGTTAGAAAATCATTTTTCAGAACGTAGAATAGAGAAGCCCGGTTAGAAAGTCGTCGGAAAAACTGTTTTTCTTCTATGGATAATAGAGAAAAACTCTTAAATGGAAAACAAAGAAAGGTTGCAGCGCTTGTTACTCTATTGACGTAAACTTATTTCTAATGTGAATTGTTTATTCGATTAGTGATTTGCAACTGACATTAAAAATAGTAATTCATAACTAGTATTTAAAAAAATAAACTGTAATCAAAAGTCATTTAAAACTGCCAAGTAAATCGTATTTAACGTCATTTTTATCATAAACACGAATACCTGCAATATAAAACTAAACTGCCATACTAAAAGTTAGCCAAAAGAAATTATAAAGCTGAACCTTATCAAACTCCATAATTATGCACGTAAGTGTAAAATACGGCCGCGATAGTAAAAAGGAAACTGCAAGGACTTGTTTATGCGACATGACACAGCAATCCAATGCACTGCAGTGCAAAATAAATAGACCATGCCGAGATATGCATTGCTAAATAAATCCAAGGTACAGAAATGCAGTGACTGCTAACCTGTATAAATAATTCATTCGGGGAAGGCATGCATCTTGCATGACGTGCTTTTGTTTATATATGCCTGGCTCAGATGTCTCAGCTTATTTATAAGATGGTGGAGGTGAATAATTGTGGGGAGGACAACTGGAGTGTTAATGGTTGTGATAAGATTTGAATAGTGGTTTGGTAATATTTATTGATTGAGTCAGTTGATGCTAGGGTTTATAAATTATACGATTTTTTTGGCAACATGAAAATAGTTGAAAATAATGATATTCTAGCTGTCAGTATTATAATTTTATGTTGCTTTGTACGGAAAAAGAGATGATAAAAAGAGGAAAGTAAGTATGTCTGATGTTGCTGCTGCATAATAAAGATCTTGGAATTTTTCATATTCAGAATGAATTCTTCCTGCGCTTTCGTTCCGTACCGCACTTTATAAAACACACAGAAACACAACAACGATTCTTCGCTTAATTAAAATCGTGAACCAGGAAAAAGGGCAAAAAGGGTTTCCTTTCAAGTCTGAGCCAATTCCTTTTACCTGGACGTCGGAACTGTAATAAATTAGGGCTGAATCGTGTAAAATCGCAAGTAACCGTGACGAGCCACCCTCGGGGGTAATCACGACTTCGTTGTTAAAGACTTCATTGAATTATTTTTAAAGTTCATAAAGGTGCTTCTTTTTTATTGTGGGCGAGTTTTTTTGGTAAAATGTGTAATCTTTTTGTTTTTCGCCTGCGGGTATGTACTGAGGGATCGGTATCTACTTTGTGAAATAAAACTCGCTGTACTTACCTGTATAAAGAAAATAGATTTTATTATAGAGATAAATAAATATATTTTATTATTTCAGAAAAAAACTCATACAACAGCAGAGATACAAACTTACTCATATAATCTGAGCATTTTACGTGATTTTTTGTCTATAAACATAACATCACGCCTGCTCTCCCGAAGGGTTAGGGAGAGGTAGGTAGGCAGAGTTAGGTACCTACAGTTCCTCCACATTTTGTTCTAAAAAATCTGAAAAGTCAAATGAAAACTTTAAGAAGTAGAAGATCAATCTTAATCAACATTATCTTGAAGTATTCGCAAAATGCGTTCATAACACCTGTTAGTTTTCATAATAACGAATATGTGTTTTGCGAATTTCATCCTTATTACTACTAGAAATTATCCAATTGACAGGTGTCAGAACGCATTCTCTTGACAACCGGACTATAATTATATCTTCCAGCATCAAATGCCTCAAAACTAGACATCTAAACCCAAATCTATTTCAAAACGCCACCTGTCCGTTATGACGTCATCTGTCCGAGCCACTACCAAATCTAATGTCCATCAACGCTTGCTCCAACGCCCTCGCAAGATCACCTGCCTCGATACGATGAAATGATCACAGGACCAAAAAAAAAACCGGTCAAGAGCGAGTCGGACTCGCGCACCGAGGATTCCGTTCCGATTTCTGAAAAAGTGTGCTATTTAGAGACATCGTTTTATTTTTCCTGTAATATTTACATAAACTTCTTTAACACAGAATAATTTCAGATTTTTATCTTTGGGAGAAAGGGGGGGGGGGGGGCGGTATATTTTTCATCAAAAGTCGAAAACTATGCAGCCTAAATAAAATAAAAAAATGTTTGAGAATGTGCAAACAGCGTTCTTTCATATGATATTCCACATTTCCCAGTAGCCCCACTTTGAATTTTAAGACCCCCTTTCAGTCCCTGTTGCAAAAAAAATATCAATATTTTTATTTCTTTCTTATTTGCAAAATAGTTGTGTAAACGTCATCTAAAACTGTTCCAAAATTCAAGTTGATAGCATTAGTAGTTCTTGAGATATCCGGCTGTGACAGTCAGACAGACAGACTGAGTCACACCATAAGGATTTCTTTTTTACTATTTAGGTACGGAACCCTAAAAACCCCGTATCTTAAGATACGACCTCCGGAAAATTTTCCCGGAAAAATTCCCCTCTTATCCGAAACACCGTCTTTTGTTGACTTCGCTCTTATAAAGGACCTTTGGTTCAACAAATATGTATGTATATGAGGGTAGGTATGGGAAAGTGATTCTGTATGCTTGCCTGGCAATTCGGTTGAGACGATGCATAATTTTATTGTGTGTATGTATTTTGAGGGTTTTGTGTTGAAGGGTGAAGTGATGTAGGTATGTGTTTGATGGCAGAGTTTGCAGTGAATCAAAGAAAAACGAATGTTTTGGCTTTAACGTTCATCCCGCGCGGGCTGGCAACGTCGCATTTCTAGAAGTTTTTGTTATTATTTTATTAAAAAAATCAAAGTACTTATTATTTTTTTTTCAGTCAAGTAACTAGATCGTTAGTATTTACAAGTACGTATGCTATTTTTTGATAGTTCTTTTGGTGTTTACTTATAAAAATTGACATTATTGTCAATTATTTTCTATTTGCAGTATTACGATTAAATATTATTTTTATTAAATTCTAGCTTTTGCTAAACACACACAAATATGTTAGTATGCCCTGCCTAGATATCTCTTTTGTTGTCTACATAGAACAACTGAAGAAAACTTACCTGTTAAAATCACTTAGAAACTCATGAATAATTTTATCATAAAGCAGCTTTGTACTCAGTTTACTTAGGCGGAATTATTTCAAAAATTCGTCATCTCGTAATGTACTAAATAAATCGCTTTTAACGTAAACTCTACGAGAGAAAAACGGAGTCTCTAATGTAAGTACGATCTTCTCGTCATCATCTGATAACAAATCATGATCATAAGACGAAAAGGAATCCATTTTCAGAAATAAACAGAGAAATTTAAAATAACACTGTAATGTCGACTGTCTATAAAATCGATATTTAACAACTCTAAACCGACCCAGATGAAATCGGCATCTTGACGTTTGACGTCAACTTTGACGTTTATTTAAACTGACATTTAAGTTAAGTCGATGACATGCAAGTCGCTAAATTGAGCTTAAGCCTAAGTCGAGTTTAAGTTGAGATTTAAGTAAAAGCTGCAAGTTGCCCTTAAATGGATAAACATAGACACTTAAATACTTTTTCATACTGTCTATAGTCTGAAAATATGCAAATGAGGTTCAACTTCAAAAGTTCAAAATCTATAGCTATAGATACTTTAACAATGGCAGACTTTTGCCTTTTCTTGTCTAGAATATCGCCCAAGTTAGTGATTCTTTAATATTTAGCATTGACGTCTCTTGCCTTCGTTCGATCGGAAGTTTATTTTAAGAAGTTTTATTCTTGTTGAAAGTTTGGTTATTTTAAGCGGTCTATGAGCTGTATTCATGGGACGGCTGTTTTTGTAACAGGAGTTTTAAAAATGTTACTTATTCTGTTCTATTCTATTTTTAATAAATGGCAAGCAAAGCCGATGGCGACTATTTTGCTAATGTCTAAAGTGAGCGAGAAAAACATGTTCTTTTGAATTGATTTCGGAATACTGATATATGTTATAGTCCGGCCGTTGTCAGTTGGCCAATTTCTGGTTGTACCTACTTAATATGGATTAAATTCACAAAACACTTATTCGTTAGTATGACACTGACAGGTGTCAAGAAAGTAATCTCTCGATGGCCGGACTGTAATACTGTGATTTTTTTCGTGTTTTCTGTCCTATTTTTAGTTAGGTAAAGAATAATTTACGATTGGAAATAGGCATTCAAATAGCTATTGTAAAAATTACCTATATTTCGCAAATATTCATAGCCCTAATTGTTATTCCCAATAATGACAGGGCTATAAAAACATCAAAAACAAGCAATAAACGCGAAAACATTATCACAAGGACGCAGACACGACCAGCCTCGACAAAGTGAGGTTAAGTACGAATATTGCTTTCGTCGCCAGGAAACTTCGCGAAACATAAATATATACTTTCCCAACTTACATCGGGGACAAGTGTCGCCGATTTCCTTGAAGACAAACACTACACGATAAATCTCGGCCACTTCAACTCGCAAATTCGTCGCCGAAAATATTTTCCCGCGCGCCGCCATCTTGCCAGTTATTGGTCATAAAGTGTCCCGTGTCTATGGTCGTACGTCTGAGGTAAACGGGCAAAGGTCTTTGGTATTACGACCTATGTTATTTTTTATTACTTTGTGAGTAGGATATTGTTGTTAATGTGTTGTTTTTCGTTTACTACGAATGGATTTGACGTGGATATAGGTTGTAATGTTATATTGAAGCTGGGTGACAGGTTTATTTCATATGCTTCGAAGTATTTTTAGTGTGAATATTTCGTTCTTTGGTTGAAACGGCTCTGTCAAGTAGCATCATTATACTGATTGGCATCATAATCTGATATGTTTTACCACTTATTACTAAGAATAATATTACCGAATAGTTATTAACGTAAGACGTGGTAACTTTTCCATTTTACTTTTGTGATTTAAATCGTTTTTGCACCTACCATAACTTTTGTAAAAAGAAATCATCAACAGTTTGAATTGAATCTTATCTTTCTTCACAAAATAATAATCGATATCTTTATGCGAAACATAAAACCCATTCCCTTCTATTTAAGTATTGTTCAAAAACTCTCAAATCCCGTCGCCAGTGGGCTTGTCTCGGGATTTACCTAATTGCTTTGTTGATCTTACTTGTACTTTATTTATGCTAGCTGTTTATAATTCGTCGATAAGCCATGGATCAGAGGGAGATTGACTTTCTTTGTGTACTTACTTTTGGAGTTCTTTATTGTCATGGTAATGTTCTGTTATAAGCTAGTACGGTCAGCAACAGAAGTCGGTTAACACTGCTACTTTTTGACATCATCTAAATTAACACAAAATGATACGATAACCTGCTTTTTAGCATTTCATTTATTAGATAAGTGTTAATTTTCTTTAAAATTTACATCTGTTCCGAATGAAGTATTTTTCTCAATAATTAAGTTTTAGAAAACACAAGTGTTAATCGGCTTTTGTTGCTGACTGCACCTACCATAGTGGACTCGTGAAATATGATATAATATAATGATAAGCAGCAATAAACCCAGGACTATGTAGTAGTTTATTTAAGTAAGGTTTTAAGAAAAGAGCTATTAGACTGAATCGGTCCCAGTAATTTCCTTTGTCCAAACTGTGAGATTTATAATAAGGGTATATGTATAACAGTATGACCGACATTTTTAAAGGATCACTTTGCCTTCTCCTATTTCAAAAAGTAGATAAAATGTGGACAAGCCTTGGCAAAACATTGTATTAATGTTGCTAGGCAGAAGCAATAGCCACAATTATAACTATCCTGGGCTAATATCGTGAGCCTTCATTCAAGTGCCACTTACGTATCGATATTATGAGGTCCAAACAATTTTTAGTTATTCTCCTATACACACGGTTGTGGTTCTTTATCTTACTAATTTGTTTGATAGTAAGTAGATGCTTTATTGTATACCGAAATTGTTACACAATTACTTACCGTATCATTGAGTCTTCTTCTCTCAAACGATCGCTTTCTTTCTTAACTTCATCTCCACCACATGTAATAATCATCTTTCGAACTGAATTCTCATCACATTCTCAGTGTACCGATGCATTTTTCAACCTTTCCTTTCACACTTT
The DNA here is from genome assembly GCA_905163495.3 of Cosmia trapezina. Classification (NCBI taxonomy): domain Eukaryota; kingdom Metazoa; phylum Arthropoda; class Insecta; order Lepidoptera; family Noctuidae; genus Cosmia; species Cosmia trapezina. The sequence continues at coordinate 4,145,117 of LR991021.1, forward strand.
ATTACCTTGAAATGCTCAAGAAAATAGCTCGGAAACTAACACGTCTTATAATAAATTCTAAGCGTGTAATACCAAGAGAATTGCGGTAGGTGGCGCCACCTCACACGTGTGGGGTGTTCCTCTCTCTATTATATTATTACTCACTATATTAAAACACATATTTTGTCTGTTTGTAAGCTGAATAAGTAGAAGGATTTTTGTAAAATATGTTTCTTGTACTGAGCTAGATATTGTTGAATAAATATAAGGTAAACACAGAAGCAGGTCAAGTTACCACAAACTGTTATTATTTTCTCATTTCATTTTGAACTTAACCTTCAACATTTTAAGGTTAAATAACCTTACAATTGGCATAACCTGATGTGCTGTTGCCTATACCTAAGGAGGCAACCTACGTAGGCAATAGTGGGAGTATACTGATCTTTTCGAAAGTTATATAAGATTATAGCAACCGCGGATTTTTAATAGAACATCTTACTATTAACTGCAGTCTTCGGTAGAACATCTTCAATAACATACTTCTTTGCGTAGCATGAAAGAACATTGTATTGAGAGAAAGAACATTGTAGCTGAGGATTAAGTTGAAAATCATACCCAAAACTCTTCTTGACGAATCCAAGGCTCCCAACTTACTCAACACAACACACCCCTATTCTATGTATGTAACGTAAAAAGAAACCTATTTCATCGCTGGATTTGAAAACCCCTTTTCATTACAAAGCCCCAAAGTCATTAATCATGTACTTATTTAAAGACTTAATTGTAAAATTTGTCGGACTCGCGCCGTGTTTGACGCGAGGCTCTCAGGCTCTTGGCTCTTAAGGATATTGCGAAATAATTTATGTCACAAATGATGTATGGCTCCTACACAAATGAGTTTGAAAATTAATTTTTGGAAGGACCAAATGCTTGTGTGTTTTGGGTTGTCATGTTTGGATGCACATGTTTTGTAGCGAGTTTAAATAGGATTGTCTGGAGAGGTTTCAGTTATAATCGTTTTAGTTGTTTAGAGGCATGAGGAACAGGGTGTGGATGTGGCGGCTTCTACATCGCCACAGTTGTAATGACTACGGCTGTTGATGTATTGTAAATTAGCTTTTGCCCGCAGCTTCACCCGCGTGGATGTCGGTTAATATACCACGGGGACACGCTACCGGGAAATCCTTTTTTATTCCTTGTCTACATTATAAAGGGAACCTCTGTGCAAAAATTTCAGCTTTCTAGGTTCAAGGGGGCTGGGCGTTGATGAGTCAGTCAATCAGTCAGGGCTTCTCTTTTTAACCGACTTCCAAAAGGAGGAGGTTCTCAATTCGTCGGAACCTTTTTTTTTTTATTTTTTTTTTTATGTATGTTCCCCGATTACTCGAAAATGGCTAGACCGATTTGGATTTTTCTTTTTTGTTCGAAAGGGTATACTTCCTAAGTGGTTCCATGATCTTCAAGTCAGGATCTGATGATGGGATCCCATGGAAATCGAGGGAAACCCTCAAATTTTATGGGCACACCTATATCGATTTCGGTATTTTTTATAGTAACTCGTGCACTTGCTCTCGGAAAGTACCATTCGGTGAACTGGAACTGATGATGAAGACCACAGAGGGCCATCGGAAATACTCAATTATATCTAAGTATATAACAGGTTGCGATTCGATTACTATAATATGGTTCATGCTCGTCAAAATAATGGTGATGGTGACTTCACCATAAGCTCCATTTCTCCTGGTTCTTACTAGGAGAACTCCTCAACAATTAACGTCCCTGCATCGGGAAAAGCAACATTTTGTAAAACGTGATGAGCAGTTGACATTGGGTTATTGTAACTTAGATAAATTACAAACTGAACCACTAAAAAGTGAAAAATAAAAACTTTTTTACAAAAACAAAAACCGACTTCCAAAAAAAACACTACAAAGTGAAAAATAACTTTAATTTCGGAAGTCGGTGGCAAAAACTAAAATACAGATCCAAAGACAACGACTTCCGAAATTAAAGTTATTTTTCACTTTGTAGTGTTTTTTTTGGAAGTCGGTTTTTGTTTTTGTAAAAAAGTTTTTATTATTATTTATCTAATATAGATGGTAGATAATGATCATAGGTAGAAATAGGTGACTTTTTTCTGTTGTCTCCTTCTTGATTAATTGGCATTAGGTTAGAATAGTTACATAATGTATATGTATGTCTTCATACAAAAACGTTCAGTGATATTTTAATGGTTACTGCAAAGCAAAAAATATCTCCATAATGTCCTCAATGTAATCAATTCGTAAGTCGTAACTTTAATAAGGGAGAATGTGACCTGTTTTTCCCCCAAAAATTATTTATTAAATTGAAAATCTAAGAATCATAATCTTATAAATAAAAAATCAATACAATTGCTGTTCGTTAGTCTTGCTAAAACGGCTTGACCGATTTGAATATTCTTTTTTTGTTTTGTTTGCTCTAATACTCGTACAAGGCTAAAAAATAAAAGATAAAAACTAGGAAAAAAAAATTTTTGACAGGACAACGTCTGGTCAGCTTGTACTAATTTTATTATATTAATATTATACACTAGCTTTTGCCCGCGGCTTCGCCCGCGTGGATGTCGTAAAATATCCCACGGGAACCTACTACCGGGAATTCCTTCCTTATTCCTTGTCTACATTATAAAAGGAGCCTGTGCAAAATTTCAGCATTCTAGGTCCAAGGGTTTGGGCTAGGCGTTGATGAGTCAGTCAGTCAGGACTGCTCTTTTTATTTATATAGATAGATAGATAATACTAACTATGTTGCCTATTAAAAACCATGAGATTCGGTGACAAAACACCAATATGAAAACTGTTTATATAAACGAGATAGATGCGAAATTGAATTCAAATGTTGGATACTTATGCCAATAACCGAAGATATTGAATCTCTTGGCACATTATTGAAGTACGTTCTGAGTGGGTAACTTTCAATGGAATTTTATTTCCTTTCATAAATATACATTTTATACACCATTTTCTTATGATGAGATTTCCAAGTGGTTTATTCCGTGATAGTAATTATGAAGAGGATAATAAAATACGTATTGTGTTTTCTATTGAATTATTTTCTTTTTATTCTTGAATGTTGTCAAGATTTAATTTGGTGCCAGCGTTTTATTAGATAAAGAGAAATGCCTGAAGCAACAGTTGTTATTTTTTGATCTGGGAACGTACTTCATTTATTATTCTATTTACTTCAGTGATATTCCATTGCAATTAAGTTAAGTCTTTCCTTATCTACCAGTAATTTATTTCACATAGAAATAACATGACTAAAGATGAATTTTCCCACAGCCTCGGTATTTTTTTCTGTCATAATTATCCTCAGTGTTCTGTAATATTTCTCGCCTCTCTATTCTATGAAAAATGGCGGGCAGCCACCCGTCCCTTACGATTATAATCTGTGACATAGATAGTTATCGGCGAGACAGATTGCACCACATTAATCTTAGTTAGCGATGAATAAGAATGGATATAAAAGAACCGCCACAAGAGAGCTATCGACGCGTAAAACTATGTTTTTCTCGTGTAATTTAATGTTATTTTTCATGTTGGTAATGATTTATTCATTAAACCTGACTTGATTTCCGTACGTCTTTTTCGGGTGACCACTGAAAATGAGCGCTGTGCCACTGGGTCATATCATATACAGGGTGATTTTTTAATGACCAGCCAAATTTTCACAGGGTGTTCTACCCATGAATATGAACAACTTTCACTATGGGACCAACTTTGAAATCGCAAAAAAAATATCAGCTGTTTCGTACATTTTGATCGAGTAGGTATTGAACTTTTGTAGGAAACCGCTGGTTTTTTTTTCGTGATTTCAAAGTTGGTCCCATAGTGAAAGTTGTTCATATTCATGGGTAGAACACCCTGTGAAAATTTGGCTGGTCATTAAAAAATCACACTGTATATCACAGCATTATGCCGTGTGGAAGCATTGCTGCTGAGAACTGAAGTTTTTGAATGAAGTGATGCAGAAGTTTTTTTTGTTTTGAGCTCGTGGCTAAGTAATAACAGCCGTACGGGTCGATACATCAGGTTAAGCTACGCTTGCCGGGGTCGGTCCGTGGATGGGTGATAATCTTTATATACTGAGACTCCTCCATGTCTTGGAAAATACGTTAAGCTGTTGGTCCCGACTGTCATTCGTGGATCTTTGACAGTCGTTACGGGTCGTCAGAAGCCCGAAAGTCTGACAACCAGTCTTACCAAGTGGTACCGTATTACCCAGTAATTGGGTTGTGGAGGTCAGATAGGCAGTCGTTCCATATAAAATACTGGTATTCAGCTACATCCAGTTAGACTGGGAGCCGACCCCAACATAGTTGGGAAAAGGCTAGGCAGATTGATTGCTAGTGATTATATGTATATCTATTTTGTTTTATTTTTCTGTTTGTATTACTCGAGTTAATTATTTATTTATATACACGTGTTTCTGTGACAAACAAACTTATTTTTCTTTCTTTCTATTTAATGTTTTTCTTTACACAAATAATGCGAAGAAGCACTATTTTTTATTAGGTGCAAAGTTTGTGACAGTAAATTAAAGATCTCTAAAAGAAACATCGCATTTGCGACGGCAGTATACTCGTTACTACAGACTACAGTAGTCAACTTAACTACCTACTTGTATTGTTTGGTCTTCGTGACATTTGAGGTAATTACGTAACAACAAAAATATAAGTCGTTCAAAAAAAACAAAAAAAAGCGTTTTTTCTGAAATAAAAAAAAAATAAAAAAATTACAACTCAAGTTACAAAAGTTAAGTTGCAGAACTTTCTGCCTATCCTAATGGGAAAAAAGGTTGTGTTTATGTAATATAACAACGTCAAAATAACTCACACCATACCTACATTCTACCATAACACAAAGCACGCAGATACCTTTCTATTTTATCTTTTATTATAAAGCGTGTTTAGCGGTTCGTGCAAAAAAAGACATGTTCTAACACGTTCTAACGTGTTCCAGCGGAGCACGCTGACGCGAGCGTGTCCCGTCACGTCGCGTTTGTTACTTGTCACGCTGTGGGGAAGCGGGCTTTTTGAGACTCAAAAGATTAATTGGAGCTAGTTTTTGTATACGTAGTTTTGGTGTTTGATTCCGGATAGTGTAGATATTATAAATACAGTGATAGTATGCACCTTACTAAGAAGTGCTGTCTAATGAATAGAATAGAATACATGTAAATTACGGATATAAGCGTAATCAGCCTATAATGTTCCCACTGCTGGGACACAGGCCTCTTCTCTGTGAGAGGGAGTGAGCCGTAATCCACTACGTAGGCCCAGTGCGGGTTGGTGGATGTCACATGTCTTAAAATTTTTCGTTCTGGGACATGCTGGTTTTGCTCACAACGTTTTCCTTCACTATTTTGAGAATAGTGGTGGTGTAGTGGTGAGCGCCTGCCTGGGTTCGAACCCACGACCTGCAATTCGTAAGCCGGTACCACTGGGCCACCACTACTGCTCACATTCAATTACACGGTTCGATTCCCGCACGGAACAAATATTTGTACGACCTACAAGTATTTGTTCAGACTCTGGGTGTTTTTCTATGTATAATATGTATGTATTTACAAAAAAAATGTATATAAGTAGTTTATCAGCCATCTCGTTACCATAACACAAGCATTAGGTTGCTTAGCTTGGGACTAGATGGCGTTGTGTGAAATGTCCAAGGATAAAAAAAAAAAAAAAAAAAATTAGAAAATATTGGGTGACACAAGCAATGAGTGATGTACTTTATTTTATTGTTTTTTAAACATTAAACCAGAAAATCAATATTCAAAAGTAGAAGGAAAATATTACTGATTATATTATATTATATTATCTTCAAATGTTTGCTTTTATTTTTGCTATTTTAATGAGAGGAAAATCAGTCACGTCCCCACGTGACTGTTTTTCCTCTCATTAAAATAACACAAACACTTATCTTTCAGAATCTAGAAGGACAAAAAAAAAACAGTTTTCACAGTGAGTCATTAGTTTATTTATATTCAAAGTTTACAAGAAATTAGGAAACTTCTCATGGAAAATAAAATAATTAAAGTTTAAAATCAAAGACTGTGCACAAACTATGCATTATGAAGTCTAGCCTAGCCTTTTCCCAACTATTTTGGTGACGTCTTCCAGTCTAACTGGATGCGGCTGGACACCAGTATTTTACATGGAACGACTGCCTATATGACCTCCACAACCAAGTTTCTGGGTAATACGATACCCCTTGGTAAGACTAATTGTCAGACTTTCAGGTTTCTGACAAACCGTAACGACTGTCAAAGATCCATGAATGACAGCCGGGACCAACGGCTTTACGTGCTTTTCGAGGCACGGAGCGGTCTTGGTATGTAAAGATTGTCACCCATCCACGGACTAATCGCGGCAAGCGTAATTTAACCTAGTCGATCGACCTGTGCGGCTGTTATTACTTATCCACAAACTATTATGAAGTACCATCTGAATGTAATAGCCAATATTGTGATCCAAGTATTACCACCATTATTATTCTGACCGCAAATAATTTGCATTTTAATGCTTACTTTACATAAATCATTAGGTTCGTCATAAAATTACATTTTTACTTTGTATAAAATAGAACTATTTTGTTGTTGTAATTTTTCTTCTTCTTCATTTTTGTAGTTGTGACATAAAAATAATAATAATATTTTGTGGCATCCAAAAGTAAAGGTGTCATTGGACATTACGTAGAAAATACTAAGTTTTTAAGATTATGCAAAATATTTTTTATATGAGACAAAAATAATCATTCGATTACGTCAAAGCACTTCAATAAGCCTTAGCAAGATTACAAGTTTTTTTTATAATGTAGAAGTAACGTATAAATATCTGTTCGATATCTGTTTTACTTGTAGTTTTTTAAATGTTTCGCAGTAAGGCAAAAATATCGCGACAAGCGACGCCACCGAACATGTCACATATTGTATTTTTACTTTTTGATGAGTATACGTTATTATTATTTACTAGCTGCACCCCGCGGTTTCACCCGCATATAAAAGTCAAAGTGAAAAGTCAAAATCAAGAATCTTTATTGTGAGACAGTGGTTACAGAGTTATTATTGGTTATTTAGGTGGCATTTGCACTGCTCCACCATGTTAGGCATACAATAGTTTGGAAAAATTTGATATCTTAGACCTAAGTTTATGTGATATTATATTAATTAAAAATAGACAGTACTCGTATTTTTGCATCAAAACATAAAACAGTTTGGCACTAACTCATCACAAATCTGTCGGACAAAAATTCATGTACTGTATAATAATGATCTATTTAACAAGAAGTCAGCGGGATAAAAGTAGCCTATGTGTTAATCCAGGGTATAAATTATCTATATACCAAATTTCATCCAAATTGGTCCAGCCGTTTGAGCGTGAAAAAGTAACAAACATGCAAACACACCCCCACACAACTTTCGCTTTTATAATATTAGTAATTAGTCTTATTTGCAGGTCGTGAACTAAAACAACAGATACCCATATTCAATTTAATTTTTTACAAACAACTAGAATTAAACATTAGTTACGATTTATGACAATACCTACGCGAACAGTTTTTTCAATACATTTTCCTATGAGAATACGTGAAGAGATTTTTTAATAATTTTCCGGTGTTCGTTTTTGATTTCAATAAGGCGAACGCTCTATAACTAGGCATAGGTTAAACTAACAATGTAAAATTGTTAGTTTAACCTATGCCGTAACAGCGTAGCTCCGGAGCATCGTGGCACCGCGCCGTAGCGCTGTGCTACGGATGTGCGATAATTGGCTCTTGTCTCTTGATGTTTGTTATTTTGAGTAACTTTGATGTAGTGTGATAGTGGGTTTGTGTGAGTTAACTATTTATATTTATTTTTATTTAACAATTTATGTAGGTACACACAAATAAACAGACAAACATAAAGGAACAGAAAAATACGTACAAAGGTGATGCTTATTTCAAAAGAAATCTCTTCCAGCATACCTGCGATAGGACAGAGGATAAAAAGAGATGTAGACAAAGTGTGTAAGAGTAGAAGAGAAAATAAAATACATAAAATCCAAAATAAAACATGTAATATATACTTAAATACATACATACTTCTAAAATAAATATCACTAAAATAACTAATAACTATGACGAAGTGGAACTATTTTTATTTAGGTTTATTTTCGAAATAATTATAAGTAAGTCGTATTAAAGCTGTGTGCACTAACACTCATGTAAGATATTGAGAAATGTATCTACGAAGGATCGTATTGTTCTCTAAATAATTAAAATCAAATCAATCAAATTTTTATTTACAGAAAACAAATAAAGTAGTTGCAGTACACGTTTTAAAAGTATATTTTCACAAAATAAGCACTATTTGTGTTAAGGAAAGTAGTCCGGTCCCATAAGCTGCAATGACGTGAAGTTAGATAGTGCTTCTGATGTTATTGTTAATTTCGGAGAATTGAGTTACGAGAATTGAGTTGAGTTTCGGGTATTGAGTCTTAAATCACATTGGGTGTGTGATGTGTGTGTGTGTGACTGGGTGTGTGGTGTGTGTGTGAGGGTGTGTATGTGTGTGTATGGTTATCCATGTTCACCACCTATTATTATTATTATATTCTTTATTTTTCGGACAACAATGATCCAGCGTGTTAGTAAACAATATTATAACTTAATACTAGTGTTAGTACCTATGTTAAGATCTTTTCAGTTTCGTCATTCGTTCCGTTTTTGGCAAAGAATCAATTCAAAGAGATCATTCACTTAAGCACCATTTCATACTCAATGTGCCTCTGCCACATAAAATGGCACGTACTTTCTACATTGCGCCTCTATTTACTCCACAAAAAGCATTTACCTCACAGAATCCAATACTGACACTCAAATTGCTACGGCGTAGCGTCTACGTAGCTACGCCGTAGCAATCCGCTACGGCCTACGCGCTACGTGGGCAGGTATAATCGCTACATTTTTCAAGCGCGGTCAGGGATGTCAGCGTTGCCTTTTAACGTTGATTAGTTTTTGTGAATGTTGCTCGAAACTGACAACCCTGCGTGTTCCACTATTTTGTTGATAGCGTTCGTAGCAAGTGATTTCTGTGTTCTGTAGGATTTAGTTCCTATTGTTCTGTTTCGGATTGTATGAAGTTTTTTCGCTTTGAGGATTTCTAATTGTGTTTGTTAGTTTTGCTTTCGCATGTTTCGTGGCATGTGTTTTGAAAGGAACATTGGGTGTGTGTGAAAGGGTTGCATTTTTCATTCTACTTTCCTGTTTTCATGTTTCACCGAGGATTTGGAATTCTATATTGGTATTTAGTGATTTGTATTCCTAACTTTCCTGGAAATCTATCTCAACAGCAGTTTTCCAAATTTTTAACTCCTAAATAAAGCCACTTTGTATTTTATCCCTACAAATTGCTTTAAAACAACAGAGTTTCACTAAGCACAGCCGTGCATCAGTGCCATAGTAAAAATAATTAATAAAAACCGTCACCCCCCCTTTCCCCTCTTCACCCCTCGTTAGCAACACAGATGTTCTGTTTAATCTAAATGAATCCTTGACGTTCAATGATTGTTCAGATCACGTAGCTGCTACGGCGTAGCGGTCAATGCTACGGCGTAGTATGTCGTAGTAAGACGTGGTTTGTGGAGAATTACGTGAGAATATGTCTGCAAGTTTGCGAGAGGAGCTCGTGGCTAAGTAGTTACAGCCGCACGGGCCGATCCATCGGGTTAAGCTACGCTTGCCGGGGTTGGTCAGTGGATGGGTGACCATCTTTACATACCGAGACTCCTCCGTGCCTCGGAAAGCACGTTAAGCCGTTGGTCCCGGCTGTCATTCGTGGATCTTTGACAGTCGTTACGGGTCGTCAGAAGCCCGAAAGTCTGACAACCAGTCTTACCAAGGGGTATCGTATTACCTAGTTACTGGGTTGTGGAGGTCAGACAGGCAGTCGCTCCATGTAAAATACTGGTATTCAGCTGCATCCGGTTAGACTGGAAGCCAACCCCGACATAGTTGGGAAAAGGCTAGGCAGATTGATTGATGTCTGCAAGTTTGCATTTGTTCATAGTTGTTATTTGTTAGTATAATTGGATAAGCAAAATTGCAGATAAATCGGTGGTTTACAAATTGAAACCACTATTTAAAGCTCAAAAATAAGTCAAACATCAGCTCAAATTAATCCATTTAGTTCTAAAAGCAAAGCAAATACTAGCATCGAGTAAAACACATATTAAACGTTGATTGGTGCGCTGCCAAACTTTCTAGAATAATCCGAACGAGTTTGTTGAACAACTAACGATATCAACTTATACACACTACTAACGACATTAAAACCTGAACTGAACACGAACACCAAGTTTTACTAATTAAATTTTATTTCTACCACTAAGCTTAGTTTCGCTTAAACGCGATTAGATAGAAGAGATCGGTGTACATTGCGGGTTTTGTTCGGGACATTCAAGTTTGGATTGTATTTGTGCAGCGTTGGATCGCGAATGGAGCGATAATCGTTCGGATGACATGTTGTTAATAGTAGAATGGTGTTAGGGGTTCGAGTATGGAGGATTACATCGAGTCATATTCTGTGGAGTTCGGGCCGTTTCCTTGAGCAAGGCTTCGCTGTTGTGATTTTTATTCGTTGTTTTGTGAACGTACAAGTAGTTTCGGGAATTAGCTGTGAATTTTGAACGGCTTTGCAGAGTTGAGTGTAAGTGTTTCATAGGTTAAATTAGGTTTAATTTTGGGTTAATTTTCTTGTTTTTTTTTTAGGGTAGAATAATACGTGGGTACGTGTCTGCATAATACCAAAACAAAAAACGTGTATACATAAAAAAAATGTTTTCTGAAACTTGTAGATGTTTAATTTATCTTGCTAAAAAGTTTTTGTTCAAAAATTCAAGCCTGTAATTAGCCATAATTAATTTGCCAAGTTATTGGCAAATCCTTGGCACTTAGTCTTTTCGTTCTTCTTAATGGACGAATCTCTGGCTCTAAAGGTAATTAGATTAATTACTTTCTTTTAAACATTAATGTTGAAGAAGGTATTCTGTTTCTCGGCTCAGTGAACCGCGGCGAGACTATGTAGGTCATTCGTTTGATAAGCTATTCATAATATATTTTTTATAATATTTAGAGTTAAGTGTCTCTTCTTAGGGTTTTATAGATATGACCTAGAAATGAAACTATTTTTTTAATAGGATATTCTCAGGTTTGATCTCTATTCCGGCCTATAATGTGTTTGTGAAAGAGTCTTCAAAATATTTTCTACAATTGCAATGGATGGAACCAGACAATAAAATTGCTTCCATGGCTTTTCTAATGATGCGATACTTTTCACAACTACTTAGTTTGAAACGGTGGCAAATCTTATAAAGCTATATAATTGTGTATAGATTGACCAATTTCAGCACTACTTTCACCTAAAAATAAATACGCATTTATAAAACAAACCAGTAAATAAAAAATAAAATAAATAAAGATTTATTGAACAAAAATGGTTGAACAATCAAACACAAACAACACCACGAGTATACAATAATAGCGTATAACAATTATATAACCACTAGTGTTATAAGCAGTCTGTATGAACTCCGGTATCCAAAGAAAGATTTAACTTGTGTTATGGATACCAGCATTCTCACATAAATGACATACAAAGGTTACATTAGTTGCAACAGACGACGATGTCAAGAGTGGCGCAGTACATAATATCTCTTTTAAAATCCGACAGACAAGACGCAAAGACTTCCAATCGATGCAGTCTGACTGGCATGCCCTTCGCTTTACTGAGCTTTGTATCAAAATCGTTCGCCGGGCAGTAACTAGGGCAAAAATTGAGGTGGCTAGCCCGAGCGGTTGCCATGACAACGCCCCCCTTGGCTGTTGCTTCTGCCGACAGATTTTACTCTTAGTTTAGTAGGTATTGTGGTATAGTAGGAGATTTGGTTTGATAGTAAGATTTAGGAGTTGTTTAGTAAATGACGTGGTGACCAATTTATGTGGCTGTGATTTAATTTGCTTTAAATTAGATATTAAATATTTTATGCGGGAAGAGCTGGGTAATATGAAAAAAAATATCAAATTATTTTTAAAACGCTTTTATTAGCTTCACTTGTAACTAACTAACTATCTAACTAATAATGTAAAAAAATTTGGAAGTCAATTTTGACCTACTTATATTTATTGTATCGAAATTACACTTTGTACGTAATATGTAGTTCGGATGACAATACTATAATTTGATATCTTGGAGCTGATCTGATGATGGAGCCAGAAGGTGGATAGTGGAACTCTTCAGTGACTACTAGTAAACCCTCGAGTTTGGGCTCATGGGTTTTGGATGAATACAATAAATTTTAATTTTTAGTGCGTGCTATAAGCGTGCTTTTTAGTTTTTTTTTTTAAATACATATTTTTAAGCATTACCATAGTCTCACTGTATATAATATTCTAGACATTATTGACAAGCTACGTCACTAATCAAGTTCCTAGTAGATAGGTACTTAGTAAATCAACAATACTACTAAATAATAAACAGTCCCCAGCTTTTTGTTCGAACTCCAGAATATCACGACAAAACAACAATAATTAAACTAAACAATTCTCATCGAAACACAGCCGGTAACCAACTCCACCACATTGTTAATTTATGACGTCATCCCAATATTTATTGGCTACCCAATTTACGACTTAATTATATTGCCCATCGATCGGAAGGTCCTAAGTTAACAAGTGACCACCCCACACGTCCATGTTGCCAACTTAAGTACACAAGAACAATGCGGAAGTAATAAGGAAGTTAGAATTTTACACTTAAGGCGAAAGCGCCAGGGTAGCCCGCGAAATTCAAAATTTCTTACGTTTTTGCAATTTGTAGGTCAGTGTAACCTTGTATGCTGATTAAAATATGATTCGCGGCCGTAGCTAATATGGCTTTACAGAATTATAATCATTAGAATCAGCAATACAACTCCATAAGTTAGCATTTACCTCAAACCTCATGATTTCATGGAATCGCTAGATTTGAGGTAAATGCTAACTTATGGAGTTGTATTGCTGATTCTAATGATTATAATTCTGTAAAGCCATATTACTTACGGCCGCGAATCATATTTTAATCAACATACAATCTCACACTGACTTACAAATTGTAAAAAACGTAAGAAATTTTGAATTTCGCGGGCTACCATGGCGCATCAACCTTAAGGGGGATTCGTTATGAAACAAACGTAAACGTAAATAGTAATCATGATAGCTTTTGAAATTATATTTTAGGGAAATATGAGTATTTCGTGCGTGGTTCTCGTGGAGGTGCTCGTGGCTAAGTAATAACAGCCACACGGGTCGATCCATCAGGTTAAGCTACGCTTGCCGGGGTTGGTCCGTGGATGGGTGACTATCTTTACATACCGAGACTCCTTTTACCTCGGAAAGCACGTTAAGCCGATGGTCCCGGCTGTCATTCGTGGATAATTTGACAGTCATTACGGGTCTGACAACCAGTCTTGGGTAAGGGGTATCGTATTACCGTATCGTATAACTGGGTTGTGGAAGTCAGATAGGCAGTCGCTCCATGTAAAATACTGGTATTCAGCTGCATCCGGTTAGACTGGAAGCCGACCCCAACATAGTGGAGAAACGGGTAGGCAGATTGATTGATGACTATTCCATGCAAATATGACGATTTCTTTCAAATACAGGTTGTATCAGAAAGGTGTGGGTCAAAACTATAGGGTGTGGTATAAGGGTGTGGTTTCTCCAGAATCAGCTTACATAATGACAGGTTATATGAGTTAAGTACTAAAATTGTTTATTTTATTTGACAAAAATATAATTTAATGTATTGTGTTGCGTAAATTATTTTGCATAGGTACTATTGTATAGAATCTAGTTCTTCTAACTGAACAGACAGCTGTGCTGCTGGGGAGTTTGTTCCGCTACTTCTTCTTCCCAGCTAAAGCACTAGGAAGTGGTGAAGGGCGGGCGTTTTGTGGGGACTGTCTTACTGTAATTTCGACGTTCAAAAAGTGCTGATTCTCAGCCTAATTTGAATAAATGACTTTTGATTTTGTTTTTTTTTTTTTTGAAAAAAAAAAAAACTGAACCACTTTTTCCATGGCACTGGTGCCATGGAAAAAGTGGTACAGTTTTTTATCATTCGTCCAATACAAAACTTCATTATCTACTTTACCCAAATGTATGGGACGACTGATAATAATGTTGACCAACATTATTATCAGTGGTCCCATACATTTGGGTAAGGTTGGGTAATGAAGTTTTGTATTGGACGAATGATAATTTTTTCGCGATTACGATGTTAGTCTCATGGAAAAAGTTGTTCAGTTTGATGATCTGTACCATACCTGTATAAGTTCGAGAGCTACATCTTTATGATTTTAAAAACTATTATTTGGTAAATGTATTTATTAAATTCGATCAACTTAATACTACTAAACACAGTACCGCAGTTTGCCAAAAACCGTAAGAAAAATTGAATTCCGCGGGCTACATTGTAGGAATCGCCTGGGCATCGATTTGAGAGAGAAAGCGAAGCGAAGATATGCGCATTTTTTAACATTGAGTGGAGCTGAATAGAATTTATGCAATAGAATCTATTTGGAAAAACGCTCGCTGGGATTCTTATCTAGCTGGTAGTTTCGATATTGCCCTGTCGAGAAAAGCGTGTGTTACATGCTTTCAAAATGTGACTGTGTTAAAGATTTTTTTATAAATGGAATTTATTGAAAATAAAATAAATAAATCCTGTTAACCTAGGGTCGGTTACTTGCATTTTGCAGTGTTACCTTTCAGTTTAACTGATGAACAGTTTCTTAAATGTTGAACACGTTTGAAAAGCTCCGTTTATCAGTCGCAAAGACTTTATTATGCACCTAGGCATTAAGGGCCTTATCACACCTCTCCGCCGCTAAACCACATGGTGTTTCGCTACTCGAGTGAGTTGAATGAAATAACTGCGATTTCGCTGCTACGTTTTCGTGGCGGAGATGTGCTCTTGAGGCAGTTAATCTTTGTGAAGAGATATTATGATCAATTCATTTTGCTATGTCGAGATCCGCAGAATTATTCGAGAAATACTTTGTTATATTATTTACTAGCTTTGGCCCGCGGCTTCGCCCGCGTGGATGTTGGGAAATATACCACGGGAGCATACTACCGGGAATTCCTTTCTT
Organism: Cosmia trapezina; assembly: GCA_905163495.3. Classification (NCBI taxonomy): domain Eukaryota; kingdom Metazoa; phylum Arthropoda; class Insecta; order Lepidoptera; family Noctuidae; genus Cosmia; species Cosmia trapezina. The sequence goes on from LR991021.1 coordinate 4,160,313, forward strand.
ATTCCTTGTCTACATTTTAAAGGGGAACCTTTGTGCAAAATTTCAGCTTTCTAGGTCCAAGGCGTTGATGAGTCAGTCATTCAGTCAATTAGTCAGTCAGGTCATCTCTTTTTATTTATATAGATATAGATTTAGCTTGTCAGTAGATATCCACGCACCAAACGTCAAGTCGTACCTCTACTATCTTTACCCACATTGTGAACATAAATGTACTAAACCAATAATCCCGCACCTTCAACAGTTATTTTTACTAAGAGTCCATTAAAAATAACCGTTTAGTGCGGCCCGACGTGGTTCGGCCCGGGCGGTCATGCGTGCCACTTGTACTGGCCGCGGCCTGTGGTTGTAGGCCATTCATGGCCCGAACTCCCCCCCCACCCTTCTCTCTCCCTATTAAGACCGATAATACAGCCAGGTATGACGCGTTATATGAGACACTTAGTAATAGGTAATGTCTTTTCTGAAAGTATAAAAATCATATGGAAAAGTTTCTACAGGATGAATCAATCAATCTGCGAAGCCTTTTCCCAACTATGTTGGGGTCGGCTTCCAGTCTAACCGGATGCAGCTGAATACCAGAATTTTACATGGAACGACTGCCTATCTGATCTCCACAACTCAGTAACTGGGTAATACTCCTTGGTAAGAATGGTTGTCAGACTTTCAGGCTTTTGACGATCCGTAACGACTGTCAAATATCCAAGAATGGTCATCCTTCCACGGACCAACCCCGGCAAGCGTAGCTTAACCTGATGGATCGACCCGTGCGGCTGTTATTACTTAGCTAACAGGATGAATGAACATTGTGAAAAAATATACTTTTTACAAGCGTTTTAGAATTTGACAATGTTACGGTCTTAGTGTAAATAAACCCAACTCACTTGAACCCCCATTCACCTAACAAAATCAAAGTAACAGCAAACCATTGTCCATTTTGTTTCTTGTCAGTTTATATTCCCCGGGGGTGAGTAGAACGAAAATCGGGATGTCCGGCGAACATTCAAACGTCTGGCGACACGTCCCTTTTCCCTCTTGTACACCCCTTGTTCACCCCCCTCCCCTTCTGTTTCGAGCCGACGCCTACGAGTGTCCAACAGTGTGTTGTAATTATCAAGATAGGCGTTCAATATGTAGTAGAAGTATCGGCGAATGTGGCGCGTCACGGAGGCAGAGTTCGCGTATGAAGTTTCTCTTTGAGAATCATTTTGATTAAATGTATCGTTGTCAGAAAAGACGACATAAAATTAATTTAATGTGTTTGTGTTCCTATCATAATTACATTAATTTAAAAACCGTTACAAATATTTCAGTCAATCAGGCATGTAATTTGTAAAAAAAAAAGGAATTTCAATAAACAAGCATTTAAAAGATAAATTAGCAAAGTGTGATCTTATATCAAATCTTTCAATTTTCTCATGTCATCCGATAAGTATGAAAATATAAATAACTAGCTTTTGCCCGCGGCTTCGCCCGCGTGGATTTCGGAAAATATCCCACGGGAACGTACTACCGGGAATTCCTTCCTTATATCCTTGTCTACATTATAAAGGGAACCTCTGTGAAAAATTTCAGCTTTCTAGGTCTCAGGGTTTGGGCTGGGCGTTGATGAGGCAGTCAATCAATCGGGTTCGATTCCCGCACGGATCAAATATTTGTACGACCTACAAGTATTTGTTCCGAGTCTGGGTGTTTTTCTATCTATAATATGTATGTATTTGTAAAAACTTTTTATGAAAAAATAACTGTCAATTTATATTGTCAAGTTTTATCTCTGTGCAAACAACGGTTTTATTTCACTATCCAAGTTACCTTCTTTTATTTCATCAAAAGGTTATGGGCCCAGTCACTAAATTTACCATCAAGAACCTTTGTGGCCTTGATGATTACTCTACATGGAAATTCGCAATTAAAATGGTTCTCATACTAGAAAAATTGTTCATGTATACAACAAACTACCCAGATTCCAAGGACTCCACCGCCATCGAGAAGGACCAAGACGCATTAGCTTTAATTTGTTTACACGTGGAACCTACACTTTACGCGTATGTCCAAAATTCAAATCATGCTAAAGATGCTTGGGATAATTTAGCGAAAGCGTTTGAGGACAAAGGCGTAAATCGCAGGATTACCCTCATGAACGCGTTGATGGATGAGAAGCTAGAGAGACACTCGTCGATGCATGAATATGTTGCTGCAGTTATGTCTCTTTCTCAAAAGTTGAAGGATATTGCCACCGGATTTGACGATGATCTTGTAGCTGTCGTGTTATTGAGAGGACTACCTGAAGAGTTCAGGCCTATGCGAATGGCACTGGAACACTCTGGGATGAAGTTGACTTCAGAAAACGTACGGCAGAAATTACTGCAGGAGGATTCACGTCAAGGTTGTAGTACATTGCCACCAGCGGACTCGGCATTGGCTGTGAGTAAGAGTAAGAAGCGGAATGGGAACAAAGATTTGAATATGAATAAAGTTAAATGCTTTAAATGTGGAAAGAGTGGACATAAGAAGCCGGACTGTCCTGAAGGAAGGAAAGCAGGTTCGATCTCCAAACTGAGTGACGTCGCGATCGTGAGCCTGTCTTCATTCAGTGCCGGGGACTCCTTCAATCCGACGGAGTGGTACATCGACAGCGGAGCATCTTCACATATGTCTTTCCAGAAACATTGGTTCAAAGATTTGGTTATGAATGTTGGTATGAGTAATGTAACATGTGCGAATAATGATACGATTGAATGCAAGGGTAAGGGTGATATCATGGTGAGTTTGAAAGGACGAATGCTTGCTGTGAGGGATGTCATGTACGTACCCGGTTTGCGAGTTAATCTGTTATCAGTATCTAAATTAGTAGAGAAAGGATGGAAGGTAAGTTTTGACAGAGATGGGTGCAAGCTAATTCACCATTTGGTTCCAGGCCATTTCAAGGGAAAGCTGCTTCTGGCTACCGCAAGTGAAGTTTCAGGAATCTACAAGCTTGAAGGTTGTCAGGCGGTTGTAGATGAGACTGCGTTGGCGTCAGTGAAAGCAGGTAATCCTTTGATGTTGTGGCACCGGCGGCTTGGACACGTAAATGAGCGAGATTTACGTAAGCTTCCGGGTATGGATTTTGGAACAAGCGTAATGGAGCCTTGTGTCGCCTGTATTAAGGGGAAGGCACATCGTTTACCTTTTCCAGTTGGTGAGGCTGAGAGGGCAGTCGAAAGACTGCAACTGGTTCACGCAGATATCTGTGGTCCAATGTCTGAACCCACGTATGGTGGATCTCGGTATATGCTAGTTATTTTAGATGATTTTACACGTAAATCTTTTGTATTTTTCCTTAAATCAAAAGATCAGGTTTTCGAAAATTTTAAAGTCTTTCTAACTAGTGTAGAGGTTGAAACCGGGTTAAAGGTAAAGTGCATACGCACGGACAATGGAACAGAATTTGTGAACAGGAAATTTGATGGGTTTCTACACCAAAAGGGTATAAAACATCAGTTGACTGTTCCCTACACTCCAGAGCAGAATGGCGTAGTGGAGCGAGCAAACCGCACTATTGTGGAGATGGCTCGTGCTATGTTGGCGGAAAAGGGTCTGAGTGCGAGACTGTGGGCAGAGGCATGTTATACGGCTGTTTATACGAAGAACAGGCTGCCTCACAGTGGCAATAATGGTAAGATTCCTGAGGAGTTGTGGACAGGGAAGGCTCAGTCATTCGATCATTTCAGAGTTTTTGGAACGAAGGCGTTTGTGCACGTGCCCAAGGAAACTCGGAAGAAATGGAGCCCTAAAGCGGTAGAACATATCTTTGTTGGTTACTGTGAAGAAACCAAAGGGTATCGTTTCATAAATCCCAGTAATCCTCGCGTCATTGTTAGAGCAAGGGATGTAGTTTTCTTGGAGGACTCTATAGCAGCAGTTTCAGCGGATTCTAGTCAGCTCGTAGGTAGCAGTGACAAGGGTGCTGAAGTATTCTGGGAACTTGCAAAGGTAGAAGGCCAGTCAGGTTCGTCACCTGGTAGTGCAGAAGCTTCTCAAGGGCCGAGTTTCACAGATGAGGCTGAAGTATATGAAGACGCGGAAGTGGAGATGGGAGAAACGGGTGATGGCGGAGCAGAAAATGTCGTGGTGGAAAATGTTGAAGTTGAAGAGACTATAAATAGAGGAGAGTCAAACGAAGGTGAATGTCGTTATCCTCTACGTAGTAGAATCCGAGAAGGAAATCTTCATGGACTTGCATGCTGTACAGAAGAGCAGGAGCCTTTGACAGTTAAGGAAGCCTTAAGTCGGCAAGATAAGGATAACTGGAAGGAAGCCATGAAGAAAGAGATGGATTCGATGTACGAGAACAAGGTCTGGAAGCTCATCAACAAGCCACCTGGAGCTAAAGTTGTGGGAAACAAGTGGATCTTTAAGTACAAGTTTGATGCAGATGGTAACAAGACCTATAAAGCTCGACTTGTAGCGAAGGGTTTCACTCAGTCCTACGGGGTCGACTACTTCGAAACTTATTCACCGGTCGTGAAAAGATCGACAGTTAGATTGCTGCTATCGTTGGCTGTTGAAAAGGATTTGTTCATCAGTCACTTCGATGTGAACACCGCCTTTCTGAACGGTGATTTGCATGAAAGAGTTTATATGCGACAGCCGGAGGGTTGCATAGACGAAAACTCGAAGGAAAAAGTTTGCTTACTAGAAAAAGCGATATACGGCCTCAAACAAGCTTCACGGTCTTGGAATGAAAAAGTAAATGAAGTGTTATTGTCTTTGAACTTCAAACGCTGTGACTTTGATAGCTGTCTTTACAAAAATAATAATTTTTATATCGCTTTATATGCTGACGATTTTTTATTATTTTACAAAGACAAACAGCAGAAGGAAGTTTTATTAGACAATCTTTGTAAACATTTCAAGATAAAGGATTTAGGGGAAGCGAGACAAGTTTTGGGTATGCTTTTGTTTAAGACGGACACCGGAATATATTTGAACCAAGAGAGACTTATTTCAAAGATATTGGATGAATATGGTATGTCTGACTGCAAACCAGTGAAAACTCCGACGGAAATGAATTTCCATAAAGCCTTGGCGAAAGGGGAAGGAGGTAAGCTCTTATCTTGCCAAGACTCTCGTAGTTATCAGGCGCTCATAGGGTCGCTGAACTATTTGGCCTGTAACACACGCCCGGATATTGCAGCTGCGGTCAATTTTTTGGCGCAGTACAACTCATGTTGTGAGGAACGCCATTGGAAAGCTGCTAAACATATCTTGAGATACCTAAAGGGTACAAGGGATCTATGTTTGATATTTCTCAAGTCACCGGTGCAGGACATCACGGGATTCGTAGATGCTGACTGGGGAGGGAACATCAAAGATAGGAAATCTTATTCTGGGTTTATTTTTAGATGCGGAAACTCGTTGATTAACTGGGAATGCCGGAAGCAAGCTTGTGTGGCACTGTCGTCAACGGAAGCCGAATACATTGCTCTTTCAGAGGCAACCAAGGTGGCAGTTCACTTGCGGCAGCTGAATGCATTTATAAGAGGTGAATGTCTTGGGTCTGTTTGCATTTTCGTAGACAATCAGAGTGCTATTAAACTTGCGTACAATCCTGTAGCGCATAGAAGGACGAAACATATAGATATAAGGGCGCACTATGTCAGAGATTGCGTTGCTCAGAATGTTGTACGTCTGAACTATGTGTGTACGGAAGATAACCCAGCAGATGTGCTGACAAAACCATTAGGTCGTGTGGCATTTAATAAGTGTGTGCGCGATCTTAGTCTAGGTATGTCTGGTGTGGTGTAATGTGAGGATATCTAATGATGGATGTTGTTTGAGGGGAAGTGTAAAAACTTTTTATGAAAAAATAACTGTCAATTTATATTGTCAAGTTTTATCTCTGTGCAAACAACGGTTTTATTTCACTATCCAAGTTACCTTCTTTTATTTCATCAAAAGTATTAACAAAAAAAAAAAATGTATATAAGTAGTTTATCAGCCATCTCGTTACCATAACACAAGCATTAAGTTGCTTAGCTTGGGACTAGATGGCGTTGTGTGAAATGTCCAAGGATATTTATTATTATTTTATTTATAATCAGTCAGTCAGTCAGGACTTCTCTTTTTATTTATATAGATAACTAGCGGACCCGACAGACGTTGTCCTGTCTGAACGATCCTAGAACCCGACTGCAGCGCCACCTACCGGGTCCAATTGTGTTTTCAAACCATAAGGATCCCATTCAAATATAACAAAACTTCATCTAAATCAGTCCAGCCGTTGTTATACAACGTTTTAACCGGTTTTTTTTTTAAGTATCTTAAGTCCGTCTCCTGGTTCTAAGCTACCTCCCCACCAATTTTCAGCCAAATCGGTTCAGCCGTTCTTGAGTTATAAATAGTGTAACTAACACGACTTTCTTTTTATATATATAGATTTAATTCATAAGCCTAACACGTAAGGGGAGAAAAAGGGTTAACAATGCTTTACTTATATAACATAGATCCTTATAGAAATTAGGCTAAGACATCCCCGATTTTGTGAAACTCCTGACACCCAAACTGGGACATCTTCCGTTTCTCAGGTGACAGTGTTCCTTGCCAGTCACATTGTGAGGCCCAACCACTAATACATACCTACACCGTTTCTTCGTTAAAGTTTCTCAAGAACACAACTAGTAGACGACACGGTTGGCGCAGTGGTTGAGCGATTGACTGCTGCGCAGCATGTCGCGGGTTCGATTCCCGCACGGAACAAATATTTGTACGACCTACAAGTATTTGTTCCGAGTCTGGGTGTTTTTCTATCTATAATATGTATGTATTTACAAAAAAAAAAATATATAAGTAGTTTATCAGCCATCTCGTTACCATAACACAAGCATTAGGTTGCTTAGCTTGGGACTAGATGGCGTTGTGTGAAATGTCCAAGGATATTTATTTATTTATTATAGTTCTGTAAAAAGAAAACCACACACAACCATTTCCTATCGTCCAACAAATACTCTAGAGCTCTAGACCAATACAGCGGTACACGTGAAACAATAGCAACTAATCTAAACACTATTTACCGTGGGGTACAGTCGCGGCGTACCCAGGCCTGTACAGGTGCACTCCGCTACTAACTTGTCTCCAACTTATTTGACAACTGAAATACAGGGCCGCACTCGTACGAAAGGTAGCATTATTTTGTTGTCTAAGGTGATAGTTACCAAGCTCTTCTAAGGAAACAAAGGGATGCATGGGGTACAAAGGTTTAATATGAATCGGTGATAATGTATTTATTGATTCCATCCATCCTTGTGAGGAGCTCGTGGCTAAGTAATAACAGCCGTACGGATCGATCCATCAGGTTAAACTACGCTTGCCGGGGTTGGTCCGTGGATGGGTGACCATCTTTACATACCAAGACTCGACCATGCCTCAGAAGGCGCGATAAGCCGTTGGTCCCAGCTGTGACTCATGGATCTCTGACCGTCGTCGTTACGGGTCGTCAGAAACCCAAAAGTCTGACAACTAGTCTTACCAAGGGGTATCGTACTACCCAGTAATTGGGTTGTGGAGGTCAGCTGCATCCGGTTAGACTGGCAGCCGGCCCCAACATAGTTGGGAAAAGGTTAGGCAGATTGATTTTGATTCCATCCGTCTAGATAATATAATTATTTTGGTAACTTATGTAACTTTACATAATCCGTCTTCCTTCTTAGTATTACAATACGCTTTCCCATTACTAATAATCTTTATTTTATGGCAGTTTTATGTTGTGAATCTTAAAAGTAGACTAATTGTAGGCAGATCAAACATTTTACGACGTTTTAGCTTACCAAGCTTTTAAATTCATTCACTAAAACCTTGCTAACGAATCGGTTTAATTGGCAGTAATTAAAAGGGAGCAAAAATTCATTTAGACGAGTTCAAACTGGTCTAAACTTTCTCACGTTTTTTATAAAATTCAGGGCCCACTTAAACCAAAAGCCGTCGCTGTACTGAGTCCTTGCTTCAGTTAACACTGTTAACAGTTTAGAAAGCGGTGGCGGACGTTTTAATTAACCCTTTCTAGTCCATGTTAGCTGGGTCGAATGTACCCCGACTGTTCAACCACTATTGCGTGTTGTGTTGTTTATTTAGTGGAGCCCAATATTGAAGCGTTTGAGGGTTAGACGAATATTTGAGCAGGTTTTAAGATTGGCTGGTTGTTTGAGCAGTAGAGGGAAATGAGTGAATCGGTTTTATATTGGAGCAATCAATTGTTATTGACATTGACTGTGTGAAATTTTAATCGTTTGGTCCCATAGTAAAAGTTGTTCATAATGATGAGTACAAAGGATAAAAACGATTTTTTAGAAATTTCACCCTGTATATTCCGGAGCTTTTAGCGTTTTATCAACAGCTCGGAAGCCAAAAGATCCTTGTAGCAGTATAAATGGAACACGTCTTGGTTAAAATCCATATTTTTTTGTACAAAAGAGAGTGAATCCATTTCTGACCTCAAACAAAACCTCTTTTGCGATTATACATTTTTCCATTACGAACAGTCCACGAGGAAAATAATTCAATGATAAACCGGTTTAATCCGTCAATTCGACGCCTGCCACAATAGATTAGCAATGTCTGCGACGTACAATATTTCCGATATTTCCCCCTTGCCATCCATTTTTATTATTATGTATTCTATCATCGGTAAGTGAATAAATTATCGTCGGTTCGGTTTTGTAGACGTATAGTCGAGTTTGTGAATTATGGCTTGTTTATTTTAGTTGACAAGAGATTTAATTATTTCGTTGTTTATTATATGTAGGTTTACATATCTTTATCTAGACTAATGATAAAACTGAAGATTTTTTTTTGAACGCCCTAATCTCTGGAACTACCAGTCGGATTTGAAAAATTCTTTTTGGATTTGATAGCCCAATGCTTGAGGAAGGTTATAGGCTATTTAACATCACGCTACGACCCTTAGGAGCCGAGTAAAAATAAGAAAAGTCAGAAAGAACGTTAAGCGAAAGTAAAGGCGGGCGGTATGTATGTTCCTTATAGACTCCAAAAGGGCAGGAGCAATTTCAATGAAATCAGGCAATCTTCAGATTAGCCAAGTGGGTGATCCTGTGATTTTTTTAGGGTTCCGTACCAAAATGGTAAAAAAGGAACCCTTATGGTGTCTGTCTGTCTGTCACAGCTGGATATCTCAAGAACTACTAGTGCTATCAACTTGAAATTTGGAACAGTTTTCGATGACGTTTACCCAACTATTTTGCAAATAAGAAAGAAATAAAAATATTTATATTTTATGAGCAACAGAGACTGAAAGGGGGTCTTAAAAATTCAAAGTGGGACTACCAGGGCATGTGGGGTATCATATGAAAGAGCGCTGTTTGCACATTCTCAAACATTTTTTTATTTTTTTTTAGGCCCCATAGTTTTTGACTTTTGATAAAAAATGTAAAAAAAAATACCGTTCCCCCCCCTTATCTCCGAAGTTTGCCAAGAGAAAAATCTGAAATTATTCTATGTGATAGAAGTTTATGTAAAGATTACAGGAAAAATAAAACGATGTCTCTAAATAGCATACTTTTTCAGAAATCGGAACGGAATCCTCGGTGCGCGAGTCCGACTCGCTCTTGACCGGTTTTTTATACCAATCTGGTAACCCGTGTGAAGCCGGTGCCGGTCGCTAGTTGTTAATAATACTCGTGAGGCTTTGCACGATCTCGTTTAGTGCAAATAAGTAAGAGTGTATGAAAAGAAATGTCATACAATATTACAATCCATAAAATATTAATTATACATAATCAGCCTACTACTGACACACACTGCACACTGTTATGTTCCCACTGCTGGGACACAGGCCACCTCTATGTGAGAAGGAGTGAGCACCACGCGCGGGTTGGTAGATGTCACATGTCTTCGAATTATTGGTTCTAAGACACACGGTTCACGATGTTTTCCTTCACCGTTTTGAGAGCAGTGGTGATGAAATAATTTACACAAAGTAAAGCGCCTGTCTGGGTTCGAACCTACGACCTACAACTCATAAGTCGCGGCCGTTACCACTGGACCACCACTGCTCTTATGCCTGTACATATTTTTTTCGTTAATGAATGTGCCTATAACTATTTATACTCAAGCATTACTTTACTAATAGTACTCCAACTCAACACAACTGTATACAAAAATGCGTTAGGTACCAAATACCTCAAGTTTCTGAACGAACCTCGCGAGAAAATAATAGGTGACTTTTGACAGCCCATATCGTTTCATATGCCAAAGAGAGACAAACATAGTGAGATACAAAGAGGGACACCCTCATGTCACCAAACTATAGTAATAGTAAACAAAGATATAAATCCTATGTTTTTACGTGTTTTCCTACACATAATGTACGTTTATGTGTTTCGTATTCGTAGTAACATCGAAGAGTATGTGTTTCTCTTACGGTTGGGTGACGTTCAATGTTATTTTGGCATAATTTGTGAATTGGAAAGATGTAGTAGTTGCAATCAAAATTTTGTTGGTGTTTGAAGGTTGAGTTCCAGCCCTTGAAAAAAACTATCTGGGAACTCATGTTTTCTTGAGACACAGTTGGAAAGCATACTTCATATTTTTTATATAATAACCATCATATAATTCCGCAGATTCTGCCAACCCGCATGGGAAAAGGCGTGAGTTTATATAATTATGGTAATTATGTATCTGGTTTTTGAACGATTTCGAGCGATCTAACTCACAACTTTATGTGTTGGCTTTTATAAAATGTGTAATCATAATCAGCCTATAACGTTCCCACTGCTGGGACACAGGCTTCCTCTCAGTGAGAGGGAGTGGTCTGTAATCCACCATGAAAAATTCGAAGACATGTGACTCTACCAACCCACACGGGGACCCCGTGTGGGTTGGTAGAGTCACATGTCTTCGAATTTTTAGTTCAGGACATGTTTTCCTTCACCGTTTTGAGAGTGGTGATGAAATAATTTCTTCAAAGTAAAGCCCCTGTCTGGGTTCGATCCTACGACCTACAGTTCTTAAGTCGCTGCCACCATTGGTCTCTATAGTAAAAAAAAAAGTAAAAGTATCTCGTAACCTAAAAGTAAAAAAAAAAAAATGGCAGTTATGGGCATTGCCAACAGAAGTGAAAACTTAAACGTAAAACTATGCATATCATATCGCAGTATCAAGGTGTCGCGGTGATACTGTGTCGCGCCCCCTACCAAAAATCGCTCAATGCGCCTAAACGTTTTCACTCAGTAACCGATATCCTGCAAATTTCTTAACAAAATATAACCAAAATTTTCACACGCAACAGAAAAACAACGTCGATAAAGCGAAAACAGCGCTTAAATTAATCCATACTAGCATTAATATCAGCACTGCAAGCGGTGCAGCCCCACAGCGGGTGTAGATTAGCGGTCTGATGCTACTTTATTGCGCCTAATGTAAGCAATAGCGGGTAAGCTTCAACTTATTGTACTTTGAAGATGCCCGCTTTTTCGTAAAATGTTGCATCAAAATGTTCTAAGCTGTTTGAGAGTTTTAACGTTTAAAAGGATATGAAATCTCCGTTCAAGATGCGAGCTCTCTTTTTTATGGGATGAAAATGTAAACAAACTTTTATGTTTTCATCCAATTTTTCTGTAGCGGTTAAAAAATGGTGATGAACAATAAATAGGCTTTCAAACACAAGTCCCTTAGAAATACGTCGTAAATTCTTTTCAAGTCTATTTTCACCAAAAACATTTTCCAAATGCTACGAAAATTCGCCGTGACAATGTGAAAAAAGCCATCGAGAATCTATTTACAGACGTTTTTATACTAGTGCAGCTTAGAATCACTACCATTCACCACTGCGAACAACACTGGTACGTAGGAACAACATCGATTATAGCAGACAATGCGAGTGACAGCCGCGGGCTGGCTGGTAGGTCTTGCACGAACGCGCGGAGTGAACGTAACGTTAATTTAAACGATTTAAAAAAATACTCGTTTCGCACATAATATGTCCCAGAATAATGTGCACAAACTTAAGGATGTGGTACAGACCATCAAAGTGATCAAAGTGAACAACTTTTTCCCGGGGAGCAACATCGTAATGGTGGAAAAAAAACAGTCGTCCCTTACAAAATTTCAATACCTACTTGACCAAATGTATGGGACGACTGTTTTTTTTTACGATTACGATCAAACTGACCAAACAGACCATCAACTGAACAACTTTTTCCCGGGTACCAACCCGGGAAAAAGTTGTTCAGTTTGATGGTCTGTACCACATCCTTAAGTTTGTGCACATTATTCTGGGACAGCCTGTATTAACTTGTTTTAAGACTTTTCTTTCATATACAGGGTGTTAGGGACAGCCCTCCGCAAACTCACAGGGTGACCACCCTCAAAAAAAAAAAAAAAAAAAAAAAAAAGGGTGCATTCAGCTCCTCATTTTGAATCATATTCCACCGGAAATTTTCTCAGGAAAATTTTTATTTTTTCAAAATTTTTTTCAGTTACATTTTCATTATTTCAATGTAAAATTGCATTGAGTGTTCGCAGCACTCCATTTATGTAAAAAAAACTGCAAAAAAAACAGCAAAAAAAAAACCAGCAATGGATGTTGAAATACTCTAACCAACGACGCGAGAAATTAGCTGTTCACTTTCTGTCTAGCTACAGAGTTCATCGAACTCACAGCATACCTATTACCTACCCCTCCCAACCAGTAATAGACGCTCCGATTTGTGCACAAAAACACAAACAAATCAGGTTTATAGGATTCCCTTAACGTTCCTGAAAAAATTTCATGCACCGGTCATCTTAGTATGACATACTGAATTCACCCTATAAGTTTGCGGAGGGCTGTCCCTTACACCCTGTATTTATGTTGTAATAAAAATAATAGCAGCCTATTATTGTTTCACTGCTGGGCAAAGGCCTCAAGACGGGTTGGTGATTTCAGACTTATATAATATATATATATATATATTTTTAATTTTTTTTTCCTTGGACATTTCACACAACGCCATCTAGTCCCAAGCTAAGCAACCTAATGCTTGTGTTATAGTAACTAGATGGCTGATAAACTACTTATATACATTTTTTTTTTGTAAATACATACATATTATAGATAGAAAAACACCCAGACTCGGAACAAATACTTGTAGGTCGTACAAATATTTATTATTAAAATATTAATTACTAGGCTTTGCCAGCGGCTTCGACCGCGTGGATGTCGGAAAATATCCCACGGGAACGCACTACCGGGAAATCCTTCCTTATCTCTTGTCTACATAATAAAGGGAAACTCTGTGCAAAATTTCAGCTTTCTAGGTTTAAGGGTTTGGGCTGGGCGTTGATGAGTCAGTCAGTCAGTCAGTCAGGACTGTGTTCTTCTGTCTATTAAGTTATTAATTTCTTTTACTATATAAGGTAGTGTATCTTGAAGGCTCTTTTGATACTGAACAGCTCAAACATCGAGATGTGTGAACTGATCTGTTTAATCACCCAGTAAGTCTGAAACATATTAAGTTGGAATCTAGACGAGATTATTGCCTTAGCAATACCAAACCAATCGAATCTCTTAATATGATATGAGTCAGTCAGTCAATCAGTCAGTCAGTCGAGTTTCGAGAGAGAGAGTCGATAAATAAGTCCAGGTTTCCTAACGATATTTTTATAGGATATTAAGGATGTATTTTCGATTAAAAATCGCGCATTCGTGCTATGGTGTCGGGAGCCGAACCGACGAGCCGTGACTTATCGGAAACACGTCAGATTGGCTTAGAGCGTCGAAGCCAGCCTTTAAAGTGCGTTATTTGCTTTAAGGCTTTGAGGTCACTGTACGGAAGTGGATTTATAAATCCTATTCACGTATTCTGTGATTCATGTAATATTTGTTCTGATGTAGATGTCACATGTCTTCGAATTTTTGATTCTAGGACATGTATGCTGGTTTCCTCACGATGTTTTCCTTCACCGTTTGAGAGCAGTGGTAATGAAATAATTTACACAGTATTTAGAATACTTTTTATCCCGGTAGTAGGTACGAGTATGTTCCTGTGGGATATGAAATGAAATGAAATTGTTTATTCAGTAAATAGGATATCGAAATCACTTTTACACGTCAATTTTTTTTTATTTTTTAAATAAGTTAGATGAAGTCGACGTTTCCTATCTGACTACCCTGAGAAGAAATGGCGAAACAAACTCAGGGGTCAAAGTCTCTTTTAAAGTCCAGACATAATCTTGGTCAGATCATGTGAGGACCATGTAGATCCAGTCTGAAATGGTCTTTTGAGGAAATATTTCCGAGTTCCGAGTTCCATCCGGGCGAAGCAGCGAAAAAAAAAAGCCAATTATATTTATTTTAATTAACAGCCTACCTATCTTCATCAATCAAACCTATCTCGACCGCAAACCGTTCGATTCATTCGACTGCGCGCCAATTTTTCAATCCGAAAGTGCTTGAGAAGAATGTAAAGAGCTCACTTTAGCTCAACAAACTTCGTGCGAGTAGCTCAAGCATTCGCGAGTGTCCGCGAGTGGGGGATAAGAGACAACTGGGGGAACGAGGCTATGTGGCACTTGTGGGCAAGGTGCCAGGCACTTACCGTATCAGGATAAGAGGCTATATTACTCTTTGATTCGAGGGGATGAATAGCGGGCTTTGACGGTCGAAAAGTCTTGATATAATCCTTTGTTGACGATGAATGAAGATAAACATTGTCTTTGAGCTCTTACTAAGCTGGAGTTTGGTCAGTACAATTGGCTATTAAAAATTTTTAAAATTAAATTTTCTTATCCTAGACATTTCTCTGATGACTGGCGTGTTTTAGTGATGTGGAGAGATTTCAAAAAATAAAAAATAAACCGGTCGAGAGCGAGTCGGACTCGCGCACCGAGGGTACTGTTCCGATTTCTGAATTTTTCCTGTAATCTTTACATAAACTTCTATCACATATAATTATTTCAAATTTTTCTCTATGCAAACTTCGGAGATAAGGGGGGACGGTATTTTTTTTTACATTTTTCATCAAAAGTTGAAAACTACGTGGCCTACGGTGCAAACATCGCTCTTTAATATGACACCCCACATGAATAGCCCCCCTTTAAATTTTTAAGACCCCTTTTGCAAAATATTTGGGTAAACGTCATCTAAAACTGTTCCTAATTTCAAGTGATAGCATAAGTATATTCTTGAGATATCCAGCTGTGACAGACAGACAGACAGACTGAGTCACACCATAAGGGTTACTTTTTACCATTTCGGTACGAAGCCCTAAAAGTGACACTTTTGGAAACCTATTCTTCTCAACACTCTATAGGCAACAGCAATATATCTAGATACAATACGTGGTCGACTTCTACCCCAAAATAAACTAGAACAACTATCAGAAAACAGCTTACTGGGATATACGCGCCTTTACGAAGAGAAAGTCATGAGCTATACTCGTATACGAGTATTATCTATTCTGCAGAACAATGTTACATTCCTAAGCTTTATCGCTACTATTCACAACATACACCCTTCATTCACACGACAGTACAGACATCTTATTACTATCTTCAAAATTTCAAGTAATTCCGAGGGTCGGGTACAAATAAATTGCGCAGACAATGCCTTTGTTCCTGAAGGGATTAGATTACGATGATTGCCAACAGAGTTTCTAGTTACAGCCCTGTTGCTAACTGGCTGTGTAAAGTGATTATTTGGGGAATAATGAGTTTTGGCGGGAAACGAGTGTTTGACAGGTGGCCATCTTGTTTTTAGGAAAAAGTGTGTGGCTAATGAGGTTGAATGTGTGACTTAATTAACGATGAAAATATAAATTGTTATTGGAAGTTCCATTTAAAAAATGTTTTTTTTTTTTAATACATCTGCTTTATTTAACGTCTCGTATTTAGTCGCATTAGTGCGAATTAATTTGATGTTAAATATATCCTATGTACCTATTAAATGAGCTATTTTTATACTGTATACATATCTATAAAAATAAAAAGAGAAGTCTGACTGACTGACTCATAAACAGCCAGCCCAAACCCTTGAACCTAGAAAGCTGAAATTTTGCACAGAGGTTTCCTTTATAATGTAGACAAGGAATAAAGAAGGATTTCCTGGTAGTACGTTTCCGTGGGATATTTTCGGACATCCACGCGGGCGAAGCCGCGGGCAAAAGCTAGTATATATATACCTACACGTTAACCTCAGAAACGTCTCTAATGATTTCGATGAAACTTGCAATATAGGGGTTTACCCGAAATATCAATCTAGCTAGGTTCCATTTCTGGGAAAATTCGTTTTCTCTATTTTCACCCGAGCAGACCTCGGTCGCCCAGGTACTAAACTGATTATATGTGATAACCAGTGTTCAGCCACTGTGAATAACTTTTAAGTTATTTACATATGTCCTGCACAGGAAGCAATATTACCTACATAACAAACAAGATAATAGATTAGGTCCTGTTTCACTATGAAGTTCCTATTAACTTACTTGACAGATAATTTCATACAAATTTTGTTCCATTTTTGAATTTATTCGGTGAGTAGTGTGGCTATTCGGACATCGTGAAACCTAGGAGGTGAAACAGGCCCTTAGCTATCCTAAAACACAACAATTGTGTCAAAAAGGTTCACATTTCCATTTCCACAAGCATTATTTACATTACGGCTTTTTTACAGTCATAATATATGAAATTATTTAAAAATTTCGCCTCGTGGCTGACATTTATATTGGCCGAGTGTACTTAACACCACTCTGTCAGTTGGCAACCCCAACACAACTTGGCAATTGAATAATAAAACGCGTAATACAATATACGACGGAGCGTAAAATGTGAGTTTGGCGCTGCGTACATATACAAAAATACAAATTAGGTGCGGATCGATGGTTGACGCCAATGTTGATATGTTTTCCTTATAAAAATCATCATCTGCTCCCATCACCTTTTCCTATGCAACAGGTTAGCTTCCGTCTAACCAGATGCAGCTGAATACCAGTATTTTACATGGAGCGGCTGCCTATGTGACCTCCACAACCCAGTTATAATGATATCCCTTGGTAAGTCTACTGGTTGTAAGGCATTCGGGCTTCTGACGACCCGTAACGACTGTCAAAGATCCACGAATGACAGCCGGGACTGACGGCTTAACGTTCTTTCCTACGCACGGAGGAGTCTCGGTATGTAAAGATGGTCACCCATCGACGAACCAATCTGGCAAGCTTAGCTTAATGTAATGGATCGACCCTTGCGGTGTTATTACTTAGCCACGAGATCCACAAAAAAATACCGAGTGTTTTATATAACCGTAAAAAGCTTAATTGTGATTTTAATCCAATTTCATTAAGATTTTAACTATAAAATAAATTGTTACTTGTGAAAATCGATAGTTATCCTACTTCCTATTACTATTATAAATGCGAAAGTTCGGATGGATGGGACTCAATCACGCCAGAACGGCTGGACGGATCTGGATGAAATTTGGCACACAGATAGATTATAGTCTGGAATAACACACAGGCTACTTTTTATCCCGATAGTAAGTCTCCGTGTGTTAGGTAATTTCCGAACTCCACGCGAGCGGAGCCGCTAGCAAAAGTAGTCTAGTCTCGCATACATAAACACTTGGAATGCCTATCATATATGGAAAGATTTTTACAGAAAAAATATTTGTTTCACCTAATACAAACATTTTTTTCGCCGAAACTAGTTCCTGTCACACACACACAATGCCGTAGATGTCTAAAATTCACAATAAAAATAATCAACCTCAAATATTCTCCTTCACAAAATAGCTCATAACCTCAAAAAGGTACTCGCCACCAATATGGCCGTCACTCCAGCTATAATTCAGCAACTATTCATTCAATAATGGCGAGGTAAACCGCGGCAAGTTTACGAGGGCGGCTGGAAGCGCTAATCCCCGAATGGATTAGGTGCCGTCACTACGTAAGGAGGTGTACAGAATGTTCAGTGTGCGGTGAACTCGGGGATAAGCTTTGACGTTGAGCTGGTAGTGACATAATGTCCTCATGTTTGAAAATGTGTCACAATGTCTTGTGTGCACTGATATTTACATACACGTTAAAGGAATTTATGGATGCTATTGATATGTAATTCTATAACTTGAGCTATCTTCCTGAGATGAAATAGCAATCTTTCAAGAATGTCTGATCTGTAAATGTAGATGAGATCTTGTGTTTTATCACAGATTAATACAGATGGGACACTCCGCAAAATCATTTAAATAAAAAGCGACTCTTGCTACGACACAATAAAGTGTAATTCAGGTCGCACAACGCTTAATACCTACAGTTATATTCACCTACAAGTTGCCTCTCTTTCTATCGCGTAACTCTTATACCTTTTGACTCGTTAGGGTTGTCTTCTTTTACGACGCGGCGCGTGAGTGAGTATCGAACTAACGTGCGAGCCGGCCGGTGCGCGGCAGCCCACACTGAATTGACCCAGTGAGATGATCCCGCCGCGTACTTTAAACTGCGGAGTGTCCCATCTGTATTAATCTGTGGTTTTATATCTCTTTTTCGATACAAAGCGCTGCTTACCAGACGATTTCGTACTAAAATGTTGCCTCAACCAGCCTCTGCGTCCCTTGACTTGCTATTACGTCTTGAAGTGGACCTTTTAACCTGTCTGCCTCATGGATCTTCCCTAACCGCACGTCGCGTCGGGTGCCACGTAAATAGAGATTTTAGCTGCTTATGTGCTAGTTTTAAGCCTAAAGTGGGGTAAGTTTTTGTTACCACTTTTGTCGGTAACGTTTTGGTTTTGTAAGCAGTATATTGCGTGGTTTGTTGATTGAATTAGTTAGGATTTATTTAAGACTACTTCGTTAACTTTGGTTATCTATATGGTTTTTTAAACATGCTTTTATTTGTCTGGATATCATCTAGGACTAGAGGCCTTGTTAAGACGAATCAAACAAGCCCAAACTCGATAGGGTTGCGTCGTTTTATTACTGAGTTCCTGTGGCCACCTTCCGGCTCCATCATCTGATCAGCTCGACGGTACCAAAATACTGCATTGTCACAATTTTTACATACGTATGCCAAATTTCAGTCCAATCGCATACCGGGAAGTGGGTCAAATTTTACTTGCGAATTTTGAAAAGGACAACCTTACTACGAACAAAGCAAGCGAACATTGCAAGTTAAATAAAAGCTTGTAAAAATGGTTTAAAGCGATTTGGATATCGGAATCTCAAAACTTACGAATCACTACATACCTATTATAAAACAAAGTCGCCCTGCTGCGTCTGTCTTTCTGTCTGAACGCGATAAACTCAAAAACTACCGAACGGATTCATACGGTTCACCAATGGATGGGGACGGAGTGATTCATGAGGAAGGTTTAGGTGTATAATTCATTAAGGTTTTTTATAATTTGGCTGAAATATGAATATAATAATATGGTTTTTGAAGATGTCGGAAAAAATCATGCCGGTTGGGAGCTTTAGTGGCGTCCGCGTGAGAGTTTAGATATAGGTATGAAACAACAACAAAAGGACTTCCCGTTCCCGAAGGATACTTCCCGTTCCTGACCCTGGATTATTGCCGACCTCCACGCAGGCGAAGCCGCGGGCAAAAGCTAGAATAATCTAAATTAGGATTTAAATGTATATAAATCCTAATTGGGATTATATTCGTAATTAGTTTGCCCGCGGCTTCGCCCGCGTGGAGGTTGGAAATTGTCCCACGGGAACGTACTACCGGGAAATCCTTCCTTATCTCTTGTCTACATGATAAAAAGTATTCTATGTCCTAGTCCAAATAATGGTCTACCCATGTGCCAAATTTCATCTAAATCCGTTCAGCCGTTTTAGCGTGAAAGCGTAACAAAAGAACACACTCACTTTCGCATTTAAAATAGTAGTTAGGATTAGGATTACAGATGTTAATTGGAGTTCGATTATTCATCGAATATTTATGTTTTAACAGGATAGAAATATATTTGATGTTGTTCTTCTCTTGGATCGGCAGTACTAATATGAGAATAGCTCACGATATGGTAAAAATATTAATTAGCGAATTCAGCAAGGTGTAAACAAGGCAGATTGCCTAGGATGCGACTCCGAACATAATTATGAATATCTCCTTGTTGAAACTGTTTTAATTTGATGCTTGTATGATACTCCAAATCCCAACTTAATCATACCCTCATAACAGTATAACTCTCGTACCAAACAAACCGTTAGTGATGTAATCACTAAGGCTGTGCGTAACTTAGTTAGTTTGTAACACATATTAGACGAATAATTTAAAGCCGGGATTTACTTAGAGTATAGAAGAGAGATGAGTTCGCGTATCATTTTCATACATGTAGAATTTGTGGTAATGGAGGACGTAAAAGGATTTAGTAGTTGAGAAAACTATAGTTAATATTGCGTTGATTGCGATTACGTGGCACCATTATGAACACAATTAGTTTGCTAGGTAAACCGCGTCACATATAAATCGAGAACTCTAGTCGTTTCCAATACCCATTGTTGAATTTTACCACAAAATATGCTGATGTTCAGAAACTTCATATTCTGGGTTCGGACTTCCCAATGTCCTCATCATTCACGAATCACGACTGAAATTGTAAATAGCTTTTAAGGAAACCACCAAACAAAGTACTAAGAAAAAGGATTTCCATTGAAATGAGCATCTCCAATCCAGTATAAAGAAAACTAATGTGAGAACGAACAAGATATATACTGGTCAAAAAACTATTAGACAATACTGAAATCCTCCCGAGACCTGGAGATACCAAAGAAAATAAATTACCTGATTTTGCGCGCAACCGAACACTTACATCTATCCTTTTCTAACGCACTAATCCGGGCGTACGAGCGCGTTATACTTGTCACACTCTGGCTTTCATACATCACGTAGGTATAAGAGCATTGTAAGCCCCTAAAATGAGTGTTTATTGCTGATCCTTCGAGCCGGACTCTTGTGAAATTCTTCTGCATTGCGAAAGTGGACTTTATGCCCTTGACATTAAGGTGCCTTTGTGGTTTTAAAAGGTTCAGGTGCGCAGACAGGCTTATCCAGTCATTATTCTTGTGGCAGATGTTCGTAGTTCTCGGCCGCTGAACTATGGGGATTTGTCCAATTTGTTGTGAAAAATTATGGTCTGTTTTGCTCTTAATTCTTTTAGTCTCTTACTTTATTGGGTGCCTTTGTTTCAAAGGTTTGTTGTACCTCTTTTCATTTACTGTAAAAGCTAGATGAATGTGTTGAAGAGTCAACGGCTTTTAGAAAATTTTCTTCTTTCCTAACAGTTGGATTTATTGTAATGAGCTTTATCTATGGATCGCTTTGCAGTTTCTTTTTATTTTCTTGCTTTGTTCCGATCAATATGGAGATTTAGGATTATTTCTTCCAATAAATAAAAGTTCTTCGTATCCTTTTCTACACAATTATTGTAGTACAGGAAGCGTAGTGTCGTATATTGATGGAAAATAAGAAGTTTTTCCGGGATTGTGATACATCTATTGTAGGAAGTGTCGACGAATTCTCGATACATATTTATGACTATACATGCCTTGAATATTTTTCCAGCAGAAATCTGCATAAACATGTTTGTATTCCAGTTACAAGAATATGCAGGCGCATCATTTGACTTAGGTTTCAATCTTTGCCCTTTTCCAGGTACGTGTGATTGAAATTAAGTTTTAAAGCGAAGATGTTAACGTTAAAATTACGGTATCGATACACCTCAGCTCTCACCAACGGATTTACGGTATTTAATGTTAAACGTTATAAAATTGAAGTCTTATAAATTTGATGTTTTTGATTCCATCGTGTTTTCTGTAAACGTTTCAGCTTGAAAATAATCTAAGTCAATCATAATTTGTGTTAATTTACAAAAATATCCAATCCTTAACCAATTCCTTTTCGTTCATATTTTAAACTCCTTTGATGTTGCTTTGTTGATTCCCTTACCATTTGCTTTGCAAATTCTCCTTTTCTGATTTTCATGAAATACCGTATAACCTACAATGTATTTGTATATACGATATTTACGGTTCTTTGACTCTTTTTACTATCTTCACCATCATCGTTAAGATCATTACTTTCTCTTAATCAGGCTTCCTTACCAACAACCACACCACTATCCTTGAAAGAATGTTTTTTTGTAGTAACCAATCACCCTTTCTCTTGTGTTAATTTACAAAAATATCAAATCCCTTTTTTCATTCATATTTGAAACTCCTTTGATGTTGCTTTATCGATTCCTTTACAGTTTCCACTTACTTTGCAAATTCTCCTTTTCCTTTTTGAAACACCGTATAACCTAGCCTACTTTTTACCATCTTCACCATCATCGTTAAGATCATTACTTTCTTTTAATCATGCCATTGGGCTTCCTCTTCCTTATCTACAACAACACCACTATCCTTGAAAGAACCAACTAATACATAATCTATCTTTTACATCCACAGTATCGCAGCAAGGTCCTCACGAGAAGCGTCTCCTGAACGCTCTGCTCGCTAACTACAACACGCTGGAGCGGCCGGTCGCCAACGAGAGCGAGCCGCTCGAGGTGAGGTTCGGCCTCACGCTTCAGCAGATCATTGATGTGGTGAGTCTGTTTGTGATTAGACGGCTTCTGTTGTGTTGAGGATGTACCCTGGGAAATTAATCTCTATTAGATGGTAAAAACATTAAGAAGGCAGAGGATAAGTTAGATTAGATGACGGTTACATTAGATGACGTTCGAAATGGCAGTTTGAAATGTGTCCCAGTTTTTCTGCTAGACTACCTAGGTTAACAGGAAAACTAAGACTTGATGATAGGTGTAGTGTAGTGTGTTTTCTCAAAGGTAGCATACGTTAATTGTAAAAAATCGCGATGTCACACACACATTTTAAACGATAGAGCCCCTTTGCTATATTGTTTTAGAATTCGAAATGTGATGCCGGTCCTCGGAATTCTGGCCGGTGTGGCTAAAAATAAAATAACCATGACCATGTATGTATTATGATATCCACCACAATATTAGTTGTTATAATAACAGATTCGTTTAGTCGAAACTTGAAGGGAGATATTAATAAGCAGAGGTTAACGATCGTTTCGTTTGTTAAATATTTAAAATCAGCATATAAAAAGTTATCAATAAATAAACCCGTCAGATAAAATTCT
This sequence comes from Cosmia trapezina, assembly GCA_905163495.3. Taxonomy (NCBI): domain Eukaryota; kingdom Metazoa; phylum Arthropoda; class Insecta; order Lepidoptera; family Noctuidae; genus Cosmia; species Cosmia trapezina. The sequence continues at coordinate 4,183,424 of LR991021.1, forward strand.
TTCGTAGCTTTAGTTTGTCATCAAAAACCTAAAGAACTTTCAGTTTTATAGATCTGTTTACCACTCTAGAGCCAAAATTATGTTTACTAACACGACAACGAACAGCTCTCCGTGTCGCAATATTTTCAACAAAGAACGGCACGAGAGCAGGACAGTTTTATCTCTATTCTACAAAAATGAATGGGTAGTTTCATTCATAATTTTAATATAAGGACCGGGGCGAATCGCTTGAGCGATCTCGCTATAATAACTCTTGTATAAAACCGCTATTTCTCTGTGAAATAGCACTTTTATACGGGGATTAAAGTGTCGAAGGGATTTCCATCGCGCGCGTTTGACGGGTGGTGACAGTTTTCGGTTACTATGTCACAAATTGAACGTTCTGAAGGTTTTGAATGACCATTTTTGTTGTAATATTTGGAGCTCTTTTCTGGAAAGAATTTAATGTGTTTTGATCGGTGGAGAAGGGTGACACCTTGGTGACACTTTTTACAAGGGGAAATGGATCAATAACGTGTACCTACTTACAGTTAAAATTCGTAGACAATGAAACTCGGGAAACAGATATGAGTACTCGTATGTTAGTCAGGTGACTGACTTAATGCCGATAAAATTAGAGGCACAGCAGAGTTCTCAACTTTGCCTAAGTATGAAAAGCACGATGAAAAGATACATTGCGATTTTTGTACATAGGTGACGCTTAGCACTACTTACAACTTGTGACGTATGTTTTCTATACGTAGTACTTTTATTCTATGAATAGCCTAAGGCATTAGGGCTGTGTTTAACTTGAATGAACACGTACCTTTACCTTTACTGTAAACATTTGATGGATGTTTACTATTCCGGGGATACTTAAAACAGTTAAAATCAGATTGTTAGTAGCGACATATATATTTAGAAGAATTCCAGTAAAAAAACTTTTTATATGTATATTATTCGGCTCAACTGACAGATCAAATCATCTCTTGTTTCTTTCCATCAAAGTTTGTCTCGTAATAATATAACCTTCGACCCTTGAAGGTTGTATGCTAAACCACGTAATATTACAGCTTCTACATCAGCTAGGCCCCTACTGGATAAATGTGTTTTCAATTTTATCCATTTGAGACAAAATTTGAATTAACCTATCTGTAACTTTGAGAATAATTACCTAAAGCTAGGATTAAGATTTGTAAAGTAAGGTTGGCCCTTACAAGGGCAGGCTTAACTCAGGAACAACAGATCGTGAAGACTTGACACGACACTACGCTAAATGTCAGTCAAATATAAATATTAAGATATGCTAATGCGCACTCACAAATACTGCGATCATCCTGTTTAAACTTCGTCAGTCAAAACCTGGTGGAAAATATTTGACGAGCCTCTTATGAGCAAACAATATGATGTGAAAATTCGCATCAGCCCAGAAGGGGTTGAATAAACTAAAATCTCAAACAATAATTTCATCATACTTTATGGAGTCAGAGAAAGAGAAAGTCAGAACTGTTTAAGATTGATAGCACCTAAAATATGAACTTACTCCAAACAAAGGTAAAATCTCAAAAAAGTCCAGTCCATAATAACTAAACTGTGGGTCCTCAATCATAAACTGAGCCAATTGTGTCAACCTGAAACACTTGGCAAAGGATGGTTCGCAAAGGAGGCAATATTACAGCCTCTACAGTACAATACCACGATGTGTTTCAACAGGGTTCGTCTAAACTGTTTAGGTTACCTACACGTTAACATTGATTAATAATTTAGGAACTTTAGTCTTTAAGTTCGACCCTTAGAATCCTCAGCACAACAGAAGCTTACATAATTGATGTGACCTAATATCTTAAACCTTAGTAACTACTTTAATTTTATTAATATGATTACGAACTTCTACCACCTTATGAAAATGTTGATCTCCTTGGAATCTTTGAACTCATTACTTGTCAATTGATGTAGATTTCTTTTTAACCGACTTCAAAAAAAAGGAGGAGGTTATGCAGTTTTTTTAAAGTATTCATTTATATGATTATCATCAAGTTTGACGTCACCTTTTGCATCGTATAAAGGATGATTTAGACCAAACGACCAAACTCTACCAAATTAATTTTGTGTAAACAGGGACAGAACATTCCTTCGTTGGTCTCTTCCTACTAAAATGTCAAGAATATCAACAAAATATGTCCGTTTAGTCTAAACCCACCTTTACATGACAAGGTTCTGACTACGTTCAAGGTTTTCATAAGCTGATTGTACATTATACATGGCTAGTAAAACAATAATTTTTACTCAGCCATTTGTAATAAAAATGTCCCCCGCCTCGAAACCTCGAAACTCCAAACATGTTTTTATGTAGCAAACAGTTCGTCAAAATGTTTATTAGTGAAATATTCCAGTGAATAACATAGCAGGTGGCCATTTTGCTTTTGCGAACACAATTTTGAGTATACCGACGTTATTTGCGTTGATCCAAAGTTTTGGGAAGCATAATATTATAATACATTTGCAAATTTTGGATAAATAATAATATTTCCCTTTGTTTGAATTCACTGAATTACAAGCAGATGGAATATCATACTGAATTTGTAAATCAGCAAAACTTTAGTTGCTAGGCGCTGTTACGGATTCACCCCTCGTTGAGAAAAGCCTATTCAAGTTAATCTGTTGTCACAAATCTTATGCCAATTTACGTGATGAGAAATAACCGCTTATTTCTGAGAATTGGTGAGGCTTCTGGGTGAGGACATCGGTGTCGAATGCCTATTAATTGAAATGGTGTTTACGTACATAAACTCTTGCCTTCTTCCCCTGGGGGTACGTAGGGGGTTTTTTTTTTTCACATTTATCGGGTTCGATTCCCGGTTCAGACAGGCTCTTTGAATGCAGTTCGTATTGTTTTTAAAATAAAATTGAAGTCTTCATTCAGTAAATTTGTCTGTCTACAGTATATAAGGTACTTTCCCACCATGTGGAAAAGTAGTGGGATGCCCTGTATAGGTACAAGTATATAAATAAAGGAAACAGCTCATTGGACATCAAAAATCTTCCATATAGCTGTCAATGGGAAAAGTGCCCAAAAGGCTGACAGCATTGCCACGTAGGATGGCAATTCTTTGGTCTAAAAATAGACCAGACCTCTGGTCATGTGCAGAGTTAACCATATACTATTAAAATTACTAGCTTTAACCCGCGTGGATGTCGGAAATGATTACAGGTACTGCCATTACTACCATGACAAAAGTAGACCATGACCATGACCTGGATTAAGATATAGGATATCCTAATCCAGGTCATGGTCATGGTCTACCCATGTGCCAAATTTAATCCAAATCTGTTCAGCCGTTTTAGCGTGAAAGCGTAACAAACAAACTCACTTTCGCATTTACCATATTAGTTAGGATGAATTTTAAGCTTTTATCATGTAAAAGCTTAGTTCTCTTTTAATAATTACCTTTTCGAGAGCCGTATAAAAGAAAAATATCTGACAAAGAAAACCTAATCATACCTAAGTTCATTGACCTTGTAACATTACGTCACAAGAAATAATGGCCGATTACCCTTATTAGGGAAACATGTAATTGGATACTTGTTTGCGGTCAATTTATCTAGCTCATTCTACAGGGCGGCCGTTATTACAAACATCGTAATGCGGGAAACGATTACATTTTACGCTAAGTCGATAACTTTAATGATCCTTCGAATTTAGCTCTTTGTGTTCAAGGAAATGCCCTCGTAAAACGTTGGCTCATTATGTGCGTAGTAATTAAGGTAAATTGTTTTAGGTGATGATATACATGTATAGATAATAAGGTCAAAGAATAGTATCTATATAATTATGCTGTTAATCTAGAATACGAATGGCGATATTTATATCGTTCCTTATCATATTGTATATTGAAATTTACACAAAAAATAAATTATTGACTGTATTAATCTGGCCTCTCACCCAAGTCACCCAAGTCTTTTTAAATTTAAATAAGTATCAAAACGTTTTTACAAAAAAAAAAAAAAAACATTAGACTTCCAAAAAAATACTACAAAGTGAAAAATAACTTTAATTTTGGAAGTGGGTGTCTTTTGATCTGTATTTTAGTGTTTTGCCACCGACTTCCCATATTAAAGTTATTTTTCGAGAGCAAATGCACGAGGTAGGTACTATAAAAAAATATCCAAATCGCTATAGGTGTGCGTATAAAATTTGAGGGTTTCTTACCAACAGACTGCCGTCTTCGATTTGTTGGTTGTTGGTTGGTTGGTTTTTTCTAAGACATGCCGGTTTCCTCACGATGTTTTCCTTCATAGTTTTAAGAGCAGTGGTGATGAAATAATTTACACAAAGTAAAGCGCCTGTCTGGGTTCGAACCTACGACCTACATCTCGTAAGTCGCGGACGTTACCGCTGGGCCACCACTGCTCTTAGGCTGAGGCTACATTAGGTCGCGATGCGACCTGCGACACATGAGCGATCAAAACAAATAAATGAATGCTCACGTATGTGGCTACACCGTACATCAAATATTACTCTCGTTATTCGTTTCGCTCTTCCAGTCGCATCGCAAATCGCTGCTTACTGTAGCCTCAGCCTTATACAGCTACTAGTAGTGGCTATCTGTATTTTTTTACGACGTATTTACAGCTACGCTAGCAAAACTTTTGATCCGACATTTTTTTTGTTCAAGTTCAAAACATCAAAGCTGCCAATTTTGCTATGCACTTTTTAACATCCGAATAGGTTTTTTTTAGCAAAACAGAATATGTAAAGAAAAATACGTGGAATTTATCGCGTCTGCTGTTTTCAGAGTTTTGAATATTAAAAGAAGAGTTGAATTTTAAAATCTATAACGGAAAAAGTTGGCGCTAAGTATTTTTCTATGATTTGCTTTAACTTGATAAATATTTTTTTATACAAATACATATTTTTATATAAAAAAAATGTTGAAATATTTGAAGAGTATCAGATCAAAGTGTATAAACTCCATCAATATGACATTTAAGATAAAGGCATAATCTGTTATATTTTAAATAAGAGGACACAAAGAAAGAAGAGATTTAATGTTTTTTGAAACGTTAGGTACATTTGGTACTTTTTTATTATAGGAATTAATTTATGGTTTGATACGGCGTCTTATTATGACATGAGTGTAAAAAATATAAAAAAAAATGAAAAAATTGGGTTAATCTGTTAACTCCTCATTTAAAAGAGCAGATTACAGATTCTATTTGTGGCTACATGTTATTTTCCATTGATAGTTTGGAAGAAAATGTTTTAGATTTTTGATAAACGTGATCTTACATGTGTTTTATGTAAATGACATACGCACGCAGCCGGCATCCGTATCCTAACTAATATTATAAATGCGAAAGTATTACCTTTATTACCTTTTCACGGCTAAACCACTGAACCGATCATCCTGAAATTTTTCATATAAGTACGTTGTCAGGGTAAAATCATCCCGAAAAAAAGTACTGCTCCCGAGAAAAACAACAATAACGTTCTTATGATAATAGATGGCGCCACGTGGCTTTCGAATCATGATTGAGTTTTATTATTAAAAGCAGAGTACAACCAGAATTGATTGTCAAATTTTAAATTAACGCTAGCGAAGCAGCCAAAAGCTAGTACTTTAAATAAATAAATAAATATCCTTGGACATTTCACACAACGCCATCTAGTCCCAAGCTAAGCAACCTAATGCTTGTGTTATGGTAACGAGATGGCTGATAAACTACTTATATACATTTTTTTTTTTTGTAAATACATGCATATTATAGATAGAAAAACACCCAGACTCGGAACAAATACTTGTAGGTCGTACAAATATCTGTTCCGTGCGGGAATCGAACCCGCGACATGCTGCGCAGCAGTCAATCGCTCAACCACTGCGACAACAGTGTCGTCGAACTTTATGAACGTAACAGAAAAAAAAGGAGTATGCAAGGATCGTAGCAAGTGGCGTTTTGTAGTTTCTACCCCTATAGGAAGAAGGCGTGAGTTTATGATTATTGTTTATGTTCGAGTAGGTACAGTCAGCAACAAAAGTCGATTAACACTTGTGTTTCCTAAATCTTAATTATTGAGAAAAATACTTCATTAAAATCGGAACAAATGTAAATTTGAAAGAAAATTAATTATTATCTAATAAATGAAATGCTAAAAAGCAGCGTATCGTATCATTTTGTGTTAATTTAGATGATGTCAAAAAGTAGCAGTGTTTACCGACTTCTGTTTCTGACCGTACAATTTATTTATTTATTCTCTACCAGTTAACCAAGGGTGGTGAAGACATTTAAAGCAGGTGCTCAGTTTGAGAGGAATAAATAGAAATAACACTAAAAATATATTTTAATCTATATAAATAAAAAGAGAAGTCCTGACTGACTGACTGACTGATTGACTGACTCATCAACGCCCAGCCCAAACCATTGGACCTAGAAAGCTGAAATTTTGCACAGGGGTTCCTTTTATAATGTAGACAAGGAATAAGGAAGGAATTCCAGGTAGTACGTTCCCGTGGGATATTTTCCGATATCCATGCGGGCGAAGCCGTTGGCAAAAGCTAGTGAATTATAAATAGACTATGTATACAAGTACATAAATATAATAATGGTTTTACTATTTCCGCCGTGAAAATGTATGTGCTTTTATGATGTTTGTCAAAACAAAGATTATGGCTTAATCTACGTTTTAGTACTAGTCGTTAGAAGCCTATAAAGGGTTATTGTGTGCCTAGTTACTAACTACCACGGTTGAAAGTTAATCTAGTTTGCCTACTAAATGGCAAACAATGTTATTACCAAGGAGGTATCTACTAATAATGTTTCTTTGTTTTATTACGGTGCCCTATAAATGTAGGTTGAGTGTCTGTAAATCTTGTTGCCTGTGTCATTTCCTTTTATTTTCGTGGTATTATGAAGGAGTACTGTTTTGGTTGTCTGTGAAGTTGTGGGTTCAATAATATCATCAATAAAAGACTGTCTAGATGTAGATACTATGCTATGGAGGAGCTCGTGGCTAAGTAATAACAGTCGCACGGGTCGATCCATCAGGTTAAGCTACGCTTGCCGGGGTTGGTCAGTGGATAGGTGACCATCTTTAAATACCGAGACTCCTCCGTGCCTCGGAAAGCACGTTAAGCCGTTGGTCCCGGCTGTCATTCGTGGATCTTTGACAGTCGTTACGGGTCGTCAGAAGCCCGAAAGTCTGACAACCAGTCTTACCAAGGGTTATCGTATTACCCAGTACTGGGTTGTGGAGGTCAGATAGGCAGTCGCTCCATGTAAAATACTGGTATGCAGCTGCATCCGGTTAGACTGGAAGCCGACCCCAACATAGTTGGGAAAAGGCTAGGCAGGGACAGATGTAGATTCTATGCCTAAAAATAATATTCTAGGTGAAACGGAATATTCCAATAGCTGGGTCTACACTGGACTCCAGTGCACTCCGATCGCGCGGCAGGAGCGCGATCCAAATGCGCCGTCGGGATGGACGTGCCGCGCATTATAAATGCTTATGGAATTCAATTGATAAAAATTATATAGCCATAGGTTACTGTTGCAGTCTGACGATGCATCCATTCATGTGGCTCCATATCGAGCGTGTGTTTAACTGAACTTAATCTACCGAAAATGTGGATCGGCACTAGAGCGACCCCCCGGATAGTGGGTTTCTCCCCACAAGTGTCTGAGTTTGGCTAATTTTAGACCCAAAACCCCAGCGAGTGGGGAGGGTTGGGGGTTAGTTGCTAACCCCATAGGTTCACAACTACTGATGATGATATGTTTTCCATCGGATGATGTTTTTTTACTTTTATATATATGTGATCTAAGCTTATATACCTATTATGTAAAGTTTTGTCCTTTTGCACACTTTGGGTGCATTTCACACGCGGGGTGCGGGAGGGGGGGTTAGCTACGAACTCCATAGGTTCACAACTAATGATGATGATTGGTTTTCCATCGGATGATGTTTTTTTACATTTATATATATGTGATATAAGCTTATATACCTAACAAAAAAAGGGTATTTCTTATGCACACATGGGGTGCATTCGACACTTGAGGGGTTAAAGCGGATCGTGCGAAAGAATCTCCGAACCACGATCGTCACTCCACGATCATGGATCATGGAGCGCCAATCCAAATTTGGATCGCCTGTTGGAAATATTTACACGATCGCAGAAAATCTGGTTAATTCGGAATTAATTTGGTTTAATTTACTTATTTTAATACGCCGACGTCGCGACGGTAATGAATTCCATTATGGCAAATTAAACGCATGTGTTTATACGTACGTATAAACTTGTGATTATCCGGGAGGCTGGCTTTTCCGACGGTCGGTAATCTAATTAATCAGGTACGGATAGTTGACATTTTAATAAGTTAATTTGTTTTGCTTAGTAATTAAGTTAATTACTTAGCAATACTCGGAGCTCGTGGCTAAGTAACAACAGCCGCACGGGTCGATCCGTCAGGTTAAGCTACGCTTGCCGGGGTTGGTCAGTGGATGGGTGACCATCTTTACATACCGAGATTCCTCCGTGCCTCGGAAAGCACGTTAAGCCGTTTGTCCCGGCTGTTATTCGTGGATCTTTGACAGTCGTTACGGGTCGTCAGAAGCCCGAAAGTCTGAAAACCAGTCTTACCAAGGGATATCATATTACCCAGTATCTGGGTTGTGGAGGTCAGATAGGCAGTCGCTTCACGTAAAATACTGGTATTCAGCTGCATCCGGTTAGACTGGAAGCCGACCCCAACAGTTAGTTGGGAAAAGGCTAGGGAGATAGATAGATAGACTTAGCAATACTATTAGTATGAATCCAATAGCAATAAAATCATACAAGCGCATAATATGAATAATAACAAGCATTCGTAAATTACCATTTTAATAATATGATTATCTGAATGGAAATGAGGAAACATTCGATCCGTATTTTCGAAGATAGATAGATAGAATACTGTTTATTATGTACACCATACATACATAAACTCAAGCCATCTTCCCATGGGGGTAGGCAGAAATACAGAACGCTTATTGCTACGATCCTTTTGCCTCGATTACGTCACCATAAAAATCTATATATATAAAAGAAAGTCGTGTTAGTTACACTATATATAACTCAAGAACGGCTGAACCGATTTGGCTGAAAATTGGTGGGGAGGTAGCTTATAACCGGGAGACGGACAAATGATACTTTAAAAAAAAAATGTGTATATTTCAATGGGTTTCGGGATGGTTTAAAAACACAATTGGACCCGGTAGGTGGCGCTGCAGTCGGGTTCTAGGATCGTTCAGACAGGACAACATCTGTCGGGTCCGCTAGTTACAGATATAAATGTAGAAATTGTGTTCAGGGTGGCACAATGGGATCTATTAAAGTCAACCATTGAATGGATTAAGGGAGAAGGTTAAGTAACTAAGTAAGACTAAGTGGATAAGTTACTTTTATTTTTCTATTGGAAAATGGATAATATAACTTCTTCACAACAACCCAATATCAATCAATCTGCCTAGCCTTTTCCCAACTATGTTGGGGTCGGCTTCCATTCTAACCGGATGCAGCGGAATACTAGTATTTTACATGGAGCGACTGTCTATCTATACTATAAGACCCAGTAAATGGTTAATACGATACCTCATGGTAAGACTGGTTGTCAGACTTTCGGGTTTCTCACGACTCGTAACGACTGTCAAAGATACACGAATGACAGCCGGGACCGACGACGGCTTAACGTGCTTTCCGAGGCACGCAGGGTTCTGGTATGTAAAGCAGATCACCCATTCAACCCAATTACCCAACCCAAACCAAAACCCAACCCACCCAACCAACCCAACCCAATAACCAACCAACCAACCTACCCAATTGTTTTTATTTTTTAGGTTTGTGTAAAAAACAAATGTATGTGCGTCATTTTTCGCGGGAATAAATAGTTTTTCTTTCTTTCTTTTTCTTTATTCACAGACCAACCTGATGGATCGACCCTTGCGACTATTATTACTTAGCCACGAGCTCCTCTTGTACCTAAGTTCAACAATATACAGCTTTAACACGGAACAGCCGTTATTATTTAGAACTCACAACAACGCCTTTACTATAAAATTCTAAAACACATAAAATTCCGGATCTAAAAACACTTGTTACTTCTACAAACATTTCAATTAGGATTCAACAAGTCAATTCTATAAAAAGTCTCGTCACGTAAGTTGAACAGTTGAATTCGGGTTGAACACTAAAAAATATTGCCTGAGAAATTTCATTTCGGCATTCGGTAACATGTTAAAATTTATGATTACCGCGGAAACTTCTGTTTAGATATTAGTGAAACTTTTGATAATACAGGGTGTATCAGCAAATTGGCCATGAAACTGAACAACTTTTTCCATGGAACCAACATCGTATTCAAGAAAAAATAATCAACTGTTCCATACATTTTGGTCGAATTGTCTTGTACGGGACAGCTGATAATAATTTGTTCTCGATTACGATGTTGGTCTCATGGAGAAAGTTGTTCAGTTTGTTGGTCTGTACCACACCCATAACTTCTGATACACCCTGTATAAAAAGAGTGATGTGTCACTGTTGCTAGTGACAGGAAAGATTGGTCGGATTCGGTTTAAAAAAAATTAAGTTAGGTAATACGGGCTGGTATCCGCAACTCCAAGTCAATGCGCGTATTTTGCGTATGGGTGGAAATAAAAATGAAAATACTAACGTAAATATTAACTTATCCAAAAGACCAAAATTTACTTACGAAGGTTAGGTTTTTGAAGATAGACATGCATCTTTTTGAATGATCTTGGACGTGTGATATAATTATCAAGCAGTGTATACTAACGTTGAGATGCACGAAACCAACATTGGTTTAACCCTTTAAATTCATGCCATCCCTTGCATTTTGTATCAAAAAGAAAGTGACAGCATCAATTTAAAGTCTCCGTTAAACTAATGTTGGATTCGTGCAACTCACCGTTAATGTAGGATACAACTAAGAAAAATAAGGATAAAGTTCTAAATGAGACAACGGAAAGAAAGTTGGTGGAAGTCTTGATAACGGAGGAGTCAATTATTTTAAAGGAGAAGATAATACCTAAATGTAAAAGAAAAACCGGCCAAGTGCGTGTCGGACTACGCACAATGAAGGGTTCCGCAGTTGAAAAGAATTTATCCCAAAAACAAACTTAACATTGGATCCCAAAAAAAATTTTTTTTATGTCAAAAAATTACAAATTCACAATTTTCGGACTTTTTCCTTTACTTGTGCTGGGGTTTCTTGCCAAATTTCATTATTCTAGGTCAACGGAAAGTACCCTATAGGTTTTGATTTACTTGCGAGTATATCGCATAAATGGCCGTATGTTTTTATTGCATTGACTTAGAAGCTTGAGTTTTTTAGGACTTCAAGGAGACCACAGACCTACGTATTTGATATTAATTTCATCTTTATACCTCCACGCGTTCCTGAGAAAAACGGTCTTGACAGACTGACAGACAGACAGACAGACAGACGGACAAACAAGTGATCCTATAAGGGTTCCGTTTTTTCCTTTTGAGGTACGGAACCCTAAAAATGGTTACAGAGAAACACTACGAAAAATAATGAAAATTAAAAACTTTGAAAGAAAAGTACCATATACGATTTTGTTTATAAGTAACAACGAAAAGCAATTTACTAATAAAATATGTTACTTACATATAGGTGCAAATACTTTTAGAATATCAACTTACATATCATGTAACACAACCATGTCCCCAGAGGTTACTAGGAGATTATAAACATGAAGACTTTATCACTACAGGAGCTAACATTTCTCTCTGGATACGATTTACGAAGCAAGCCTGAGCACGTCAAGATATTGCATCTGATTATGAATGTACGTTTTGAGCGATGCTGAGTTTGAACGCAAATAAGCGAACATAATGTTACTCAAATATTTAGGGCTTTAGTACACCTCCGACGCGAAAATAATGATGCAAAATCGCTTAACGAATTCCGCTGCGAAACATTACTACATTATGTCGCGACACGAGTAGCGGAACATCATGCGAGTCAGTTGAATTGTAGCAATCACTTTGGACCTCTTGGTTTAGTTTTTCCGTAAAATCAACATTCATTTTACAAAAAAAATGGAAGTTCCGCTTCATAAGCTTGTCGACTGCCACTGACACACGCGTTTCTCTTCTGTTCGGACAAGTCATAGCGGTGGTTTCACAGCGGAAGTGTGATACCCGCATTAGATGTGAGTTACAAATAATTTAAACTGAATTCTGAATGAGCTTTCGTTTGAAAATGAGAAGGCCTATTGGAAAATGAGTTTTAAACTTTTAATTTACTTTTAAATGTTAGACACAAGAAAGGTGTTATGTGTCATTGTGGAGGTAAAGTAAACCAAAGAGAAGATGCAATAGATGAATTGATTGAAAAATTATGATAATAATAATGATTAAGAGGGAATTATATTTTTTGATGACGGTTACTAAGAATGTAAATAAGTAAAAAAAAACGTTCTGAACCGACATGAAATAAATAAGGACAAAGGCAAGAGAATAATGGATAGTGATTATATACAATACTAAAAAAAACTTCTGCTAGTAGATTTTCAGATTATAATGAAGTATTCCCAACAATTCCACACAACCAACTTCACCCATCACAATCCCTCAAACCAATGCCTGAAACTTTGAACAAAAAAAAAAAAGCACGAAAATCGAGCGCTGTAGCGCTGCAGGACAAAAGCGTAAAGCGCCTACAGCAACCCAAGTTCACAGCGAGCGACGCGTTCTTTGCAACGGCCCTTGTCGCCTTAAGTGCTGTATTGAATAATTCCGTAGTTTCATATTGAAGCGTTGTGGTGTTATGAGTGAGAGCTGTTGAAGAGTTTTACAGTTTTACGTCTTGACAATACAGTTAAATGGTTGTTAATTGTAAAGAAAGGATGTAGGATTTTTCATTTTATGGTTGTTAGTGGCGTAATTGAGTCAGGAAATTGGATTAATTACGGCTTGATAGGTTTTTAAAGGTTTTTCAAGTTTAGCACAATAAGAACAACACAAGTGGCACATAAGATAAAAAAACCGGCCAAGTGCGTGTCGGACCACGCACAATGAAGGGTTCCGTAGTTGAAAAGAATTTATCCCAAAAACAAACTTAACATTGGATCCCAAAAAAAATTATTTTATATAAAAAAAATTACAAATTCACAACTTTCGGACTTTTTCCTTTACTTGTGCTGGGAGACCTTGCTTCTTGCCAAATTTCATTATTCTAGGTCAACGGGAAGTACCCTATAGGTTTTGATTTACTTGCAACAGTTGCGAGTATCAAAATGTTTCGCATAATGGCTGTATTTTTTTATTGCGTTGACTTAGACGCCTGATTTTTTTGGGACTCTAAGGGACAATAGATTTACGTATTTGATATTAATTTCAACTTGATACCTCCACGCGTTCCTGAGAAAAAGGGTCTTGACAGACTGACAGACAGACAGACAGACAGACGGACAAACAAGTGATCCTATAAGAGTTCCGTTTTTTCCTTTTGAGGTACGGAACCCTAAAAAGTACCAGAAGCAACTGATTTCTTAAGTACTGTAAAGGTTACATGCAAAAGACGACCTTATGTCTGATTAGGAAATTATCTATGGTTGCATTCGATTATTCAAGCGAACTTGGAATTACTTTTAAATATTTAAAGTATGAGGTTTTTGTTTGGGAAAAAAACGTATTTTTGGTGTTAGGTAGTGTCCTATGTTTCTTTGAGATAAACTGATAAAAACACAACTAAATAATTAAAGTTCATCATCTATACGTTCCCCATACACAATACATAACCTACCACGGTACTATGAATTTTTCAATTTACATTGTTCGGTGTACCGTTAGTAGGCTTCATAAATGGAACTAATGAATTCTCTTAAAGTTTCTGCAATAAACTTCATCAATCTGCCTAGTCTTTTCCTATCAACTATGTTGGGGTCGGCTTCTAGTCTAACCGGATGCAGCTGAATACCAGTATTTTACATGGAGCGACTGCCTATCTGACCTCCACAACCCAGATACTGGGTAATACGATACCCCTTGGTAAGACTTTTGGGCTTCTGACGACCCGTAACGACTGTCAAAGATCCACGAATGACAGCCATGACCAACGGCTTAACGTGATTTTCGAGGCACGGAGTCTCGGTATGTAAAGATGGTCACCCATCTACGGACCAACCGCGGTAAGCGTAGCTTAACCTGATGAATCGACCCGTGCGGCTGTTATTACTTAGCCACGAGCTCTTCAATCAACATGCGGTACTAAAATGTTAGATTTAAATTTTTGAATTTAAATCTGTTAAATTAAAGTAAACATACATTTTAATATCCTTCTCTGTAACATTTGCTTCATCACAGCCACATATATCAGACACTCGACACTAGTATCAGTACCGTTGAGAGAGAAGTGGTTAGAGCCGGGGGACACTCGAGCTACTGGGTCATAAAATATAGCTCTCCAAGCGTCTCTAACCATTTTATGTTTGAAAGTGTTAAGATGTTTAAGATGTTAGCTTATTTCCCAAATCAGACACTTTGTATGTTACGGTATACCTATTTACTTCTTACAAGTCTAATTTTTTCTGATTCCATCTGATGTTGCTCGTTTACAAATTTCAACTTCTACGGTCGTCTTCATTTCGCCTAGTTTCTAAATATTTAATGCATTAGGTTACCTCAAAAATATATTAAACACTAGGTATATTAAGTGAATCAATATTTAACGTGTACGTAACTTTATACATATCAGTTTTCCCTTCACCAGTGCAAGACTCACAACCAATTACTTAACCAGGAGCTTCCTCATATATAGAATTAGCAATATCTCCAAAAATATTGTTATTACTTAGTACAGTATATTCATAAAAGGGATCCGCCTAATCAATCAATCGACCCGTCCCTTTGGTACATAAATCTTTGTGTCATAAAGTTTTATCAGATGCTATCTAAACTTTATTGGCCTCTGTAGAACGCTATTTATGTTCTTCCTGAAAGTTAGGCATAAACATGTCATAGAATTTGGGTCCTGTGAGTTACGCTGGAACGTTTAGGGTTTTGTTGCTGTTAAATTTATTTGTCTGAGAGTTGAAGTGAAATAGTGAATCGGTCGTGGTTTTGTTCTTTATGTAGGTACATGTGTTTGAGGGAACTGTTGATATGGATTGACACTGTGTTGTGTGAAAGTAACATTTTTAGTTATTTTTACCTCAAAAAGAAAAAAAACGCAACCCTTATAGGATCACTTTTCGTCAGTCTGTCTGTCTGTCTCTCTGTCAAGACCCTCTTTCTCAGGAACGCGTGGAGGTATCAAGTTGAAATTAATATCAAATACGTATGTATACACCTACGTATTTGATATTCATTTCAACTTGATTAGTCTCTTGGAGTTCTAAAAAATCAAGCTTCTAAGTCAACACAATAAAAAAATACGGCTATTTATGCAACATATTTTAATAGTCGCAATTAAATCAAAACCTATGGGTTACCTACTTCCAGTTGACCTAGAATCATCAAATTTGGCAAGAGGGAAGGGCTCACAGAACAAGTATAGAAAAAAGACCAAAAATTTTAAATTTGTAATTTATCACAAAAAAAAAATGTTTTTTTTTTGGATTACAATGTTAACTCTGTTTATGGGATAAATTCTTTTTACCTACGTAACGGAACTGCACTCGGCCAGTTTTTTTCATAAATAAATCACAAACATAGTTTTCTTGGAAGTTCGTTAGAGAAATTTACAATTAAAATATAGGCTTGGCTTATATGATTTAGAAACTGAAACTGGTTAACTGTGGATTTGCATAGATTATAAATTGCTGCAGAACCCATTGCTGCTCGTAACCAGCTTAGATGATCCTTATTATCCACACTAAAGACGCAAGCAAGCGAATTTGAATTCCAACTTAGACTGCAGCTACAAAGTACAGAATAACAACATAAAACCCTAAAATAGAATCTGTCTCCGTCAAATATTTCAACTTAGTCACAGTAAAATCTGTCATATTTTACAAATGGCCGTTTCAACCGTCGAGTGGAATCGTAAAACGCATTACTCATCACCCAACTGCTCTCTGTTATTCACTGGAATATTTAATTGCTTCTTCTTAACGACTAGCCCCAACAAAAGTGGATTATCCAATACTTAAATCGAGGGCAAGAGATTAAAACGACTTTGTGGTTCATCTGTGTTTTAGATTGATATTTAGCTGACTTTAAATAATGCTTTGCAATGTGGCTTATATCTTTGTAATATAACTCGTTGGCTTTGTTAAAAAAGGCCAGAAATAATTATGTCATCAGGGTTTGCGAAAATGTATAATTTTTTTATGTACGTGAAGTCAGCTAAATTCAAATTAAGAGGTAAAAGCTTAGACCCCTACACGGTACTGTTGTTCACCATAATTTTTCGTTCCTTTTTTGCGTCGGCGTGCGTACCTTTTACAAAATAAGGATGAGAAAAATCAAATCCTCACCACAAACGTCTGGCTCAATTTGGTAAGTGGTAGGAGCCGGGTATGGCGCCTTCGCCCTCCCGCCCCCCGCAATCCCAACACTACCGGGTAACAAGCGATAACTACCGTACTTTTCCACATTCAATCAGCACTATTTTACCGCACTTTTTTAATTCACCATTTAATGCACTTCGAAGGAAAGGTTACAGGAGGCGGGCGCGGACAGAGGGCGCCGCCTTCGCGGCAACTCTGTCGCATGGAGTCAGTGTTAAATTGTTGTAAACTACGCATATAATATCTATTTAGATTGTGTGTCCGGCGGCGCGCGAAAATAGCTTTTAACAAACGCATGATAAGTGACATTTTCGCCTGCCGCCCCAGCCCCAGTATTGTGTCCGGCGGAGTGGAACAGTTTGTTTAGCTCATCATACTGACTGCGCCCTTTCTGTTTTTGTTGACATCGTCTAACCCAATAGGACGAGAAGAATCAACTACTTATAACCAATATATGGCTGTCGTTGGTAAGTGTGAATAAAAGACAAACCTAAAATTAACACTAAAATTTCTAATCATTATTTTCGTTTCTACTCTTTTTTGATTTATTTCTTTTTTGTATATTATACCTTCGTTCTGTCTATCTGTTTGGGTTATTCTTCTAATCTATGACTGTTATGAAAATTGCATAGCATTGTGGAATATGCGGCAGTCTTTTTTGTATTTACCTGTTTATGATATTTGTATGGGAGTTGCTTGACATGTCCAGTTCCTCGTCATCGCTGACCCCGGCTCGTGCTGTAGACTAGCCAGTAGACCCTATCATGCATCCCTTCATACAAACTGTCATAAGTTAGCTAATTAGTACTTTTCAACTTTACGTAGTCAGTATAGTCGGTACTGTACGATTGTATACATCTATTAAGGGTGAGTATCGTTCCTGACAGAAATGTATAGACATTTGTGTACATCAGTGACAACTGCCGTGTAAGCCGCAATGCATTTAACAATATGTACTAATGGTTGACGTTAAGTGTGACGTAATAATTTATACTAACATAAAATTATACATGTTTCTCAATTGAAAAATAACTTAAACGATGTGTTAAAGTGGGTCTCGTTAGGTCAATTGGAAGTGACATATTGGTGAAGATTTATGTATATTGATATGCACAAATATTGTTATTGAGATGAAATGTGTTTTATGTACACTGTAAATTGATTATGCACATCCTGGGTACCCGCTGTTGATTTTGTTTTGTTTTCGCTACAAGAGATTGTAGTATTTTTCATACTATGCATGGCCATGGAATGTTTATAATGGGAAATATATCCTCGTTCAAATTGAAGTGTGGTTACCATGCTCGAATCTAGTTTGCCTGCGGAGTTAAAACTCATTGGGACGACGATTTCGATTATTTAAAAATATATTTTTATAAAAGTATTATAAATTCTTTCTTCCTCTTTGAAATGTTTTTGTCTATGTATGCGTCATAAAATGCAAAATTTTAAAATATTGTGTACATAATTGACATTAAATGTACACACTTTTAAAATAAATTATTATAGACCCGTTTGGTTTTATTTTTTATTTTGATGGAAAAAATAGATTGTTATGCTTTAGTTCCCGATTTTAACGATGAAGTTTTGGTTATATTATTTTATTTTTTAATAAAAAGTTTAACTAAACAATGACGCTTAATTTACATACTTTTGATGTTGGTTGAATTGCCTTGGTATATTACAGAAACGATTATATTTATTTATGTATACTTTCTTATAGCAACACGTATATTATTTTTTACTTTTCCAGCAATAAAGGTATGTAGATAAGCTATTAAAACTATAATTATTTTAGCATTTACCAATACGGCAGCTTAGTTAAAGAAACAGTAGTGTTCCCCATTCCCTTGGTCTTGGTATTGTCAGAAAGGTCTATGAAGACCTATGTATTCTTGCAAGGAAATTAGAAATGTCGAGCTTTTTAGGTACAAAATGTGCTGTATATATGGAATTATGTATTTTTTTTATACATTAGGTATAGCATGTTTCCCATTGCACGTTTTTAATGCTTTTTAGAGGTGATGTATACTACTCTTTTTACCTATCGTAATTCTTGTATACATTTATTCTATTGTAGGTATATCGTGTTTGTGTTGTGTCGTGTGTACCTGTATCTGTATATTAAATTACAGAATTACATGATTGCGAAATGTACAATCAACTAAAGTGTTGTTTACAAAGTCATCTATACATAAATCTTTGTTCTTTTTATGGCATAAGTATTGCATAAGTTTAAAGAGCTTTTCATAAAAATATACAAAAACTCTACTGTTATTTTTATAATTTAATATTTCTTACAAAATATTTAACATTTTATCATAGTTCATTGTACATTGTTCTGTACACTTTAGAATAAAGTTTAAGAAGTTTGAGACAAAGTTTATATTTCAAAGTTCTTGAATTTAACGACCAATTTACTAAGTTACCATGTTCTTTTACCAATTTCAAAGTTAGTGTTCTCTCTTGAAAGTTTATAAGTAAATAAATTCATTAAGGGGTTTTAGTTGTACTTATAAAAAATAACTAAATATAGTGGTTGTTTAGGAGTCACTGACATAAAAAAAAACAAACATTTTCTGATTTTGTGATTAATCAATAAAAATGATGACATGTTTTGTGCATTAAAGTATTAGGTATCTGCTTAATAAGCATGATAATCTCCTGTCAATTCCCAACGATTGGAGTTTGAACATACGTCTATCCCTTAAGCACTTAAGTTACCCCCAAGTTACGAGTTGCCACATATGCCTGAAAACAATAAAGCCGTTAAACTATCTAATTGATACACAAACCCTTCAGGAGAGAACATCAGTTATATATCTGTCTCGCTCCCACACGGGCAAATGACCCAAATTGGATAAGCTCCTCAAATTAGTCCACTTAAGTCTTCTCAAATATCTCAAAAACCACTAGTCTTATGGAACCAAATTTTGTATTAAAAATAGTCCGTTTACCCAGCTACATTTAGACGTATGTTTCACCAAAAAGAAGAAAGTAGTTTTGGAGTTATGACCTTATTTATAAGTGGTGGTGCCTCGGGCTGGTCGGAATCTAATATGATACAGTACAAATATACGTGGGTATCTAGAGGTAGATATTGCTAAGTTGTGGCTCTAACTTTTGTAATATTAGAGGAGAGGGTGAAGTTTGAAGGGCTCGCTTTGTTTTGCTGGGTCTGAACGGGTAGTTGTTATCGTTGTTAGTGAGATAATATTATAGCCGGTGTGGATGTGATCACAGATGACAATATTGGAAACCATATACAAGGGTTCCTGTTTGGATTGAATCTGTGAATATTATAGAGGTTTGGATTCCGGGGAAGAAGTGGTTTGGTGAAATGTTTACTGGTGGTGGGTTTATATAGTTTCCAATATTGTCACCTAATTTATTATTTTTTAATAAGACATACTGAATACACTAATCCCACCTGTGACATTATCGGCCGATTTCAATGAGAAGAGTCAATTAATTTATAGACAATTTTTGTAATGTGTTTTTTTTTAGAAATTTTTAATATTAGAAAAAAATATATCAATACAGTCAATCGCAAAAACATATTACATACTGATTAATTCCATTTTGAGGTCATGTAGAAATTATAAACAACAACTAAAATAGGAAAAGTAATCCCACGTGCTTAGGTATTGTTACTCCTTTGTTGAAGTAACCCATAAACAGATGTCTAAAATAAGCTCTGTTGATAGACAGGATAGGAGAGAATATATAGAGGCCAATATCATCTCAGAAGTACATACGACACTGTAGAACACATAAAATATAGACATAGCAACAAGTTGAAACCAGCCTCGTAGAATAACATACCTTCTATACTATACTATAGGTAGGAAGAAATAACATGCTCTCAATACGTAGGTATGTGTAGGTATTCATGTAAGATATACTATTCGCCTTCTACCATCTTAATAGATTCTATACAAATATTGATACGCCTGTAGAAATACAGTATGATAACAGGAGATCGCACACGAACAATGGGTGTGCTTGTTCTAAATTTTCCTATGTATTGATTTATGGAAGTCTTTGTCTTCACTGATTTTGTTTGAGATAACTTGTAAAAACCATTAGATACTTCTCAAGACCTCACTCCAAACGATATTAATCATAGCTATGAAGTTAGACAAATAAATGTGTGTGCACTTGAAAATGCGCGCAATAGTGCTTGAAACTAAACGCATTCATTTGTTTCTTGGTTTATTTGTGGCATGAATTTTATTGTTGAGATTCAATTAAATACTATTCCGTTTCATTATTATTAATAGGGTTGTTTAAATACTTTTATTTTCAAAATGTATAGTAAAATTAAAAGAACTTTTATTCAAAATATCAACTGTCCCATAGAAAACTTCATATACCTATTCGACGCAAATGTATGGGACGGCTGATTACTTTTTCGCGACTACGATGTTGGTGCCATGGAAAAAGTTGTTCAGTTTGATGGTCTATACTACACCCTTAAATTTGACGACATCTTTCTGGTACACCCTGTATATTGAGATTCCATACGGAGAAAAGCAGCTCATTTTTACATAGATATTTTTGACACTTAGGGTGGTTCGCTATTATAGGAATACACAGTGTAACAGCACAATACAAAATTGTGTCAAAGGAAATCTTTACGTTGAGATCGGCCGTAAAAACGACACACCCACCATTGTTCCGTACACTGTCGAGCAGAATGACTGGAATATTTTTGATATGTATTTTTATATGACATTGTAAAATTCCATTCTTTGAGTCGAAGCCCCGTGACAAAGTTATATTTTTGGAGTTTCGAATTGTTGTAGTTTTCTGCGATGTTACTGAGGACGAGATTGTTAAAACTTTTAATAGGTACTGCGTTATATTGCACAGTAAATACTTAAATATTATTCACTGTTTTTCTGATCAGATGACATTAATATTGAAATACACAATTACAGGATTTAATGTGACTATCACAAAATGTACTGTACATTAAATTACATTTACTATTAAAATTTCTCTTATAATACCGCTATCAGTTCATAAGAACGCTATTTTAACACAATTTATCATTCACAATTCACAGCACCGCACTTCGTAACTGCTCTGTTGACATTAAAAAGTTGTTCTTGAACCTCCTCGAGGTGTCTAGCACCTTTTTATTAGAGTTTTACCGTTTAACTAATTAAAAACTTCACTTTCATACTTCAATCTTTTTATTGCATTACTCTTTTGAAACCAAAACATCACTTTCATTTTTTAATCAGAACTGTTTCCTTTTTGTCACATATCTTTTTAAATTCACAAATGCTTCCATTTTGTCACATACTCTTTTGAAATCGGAACACTCCCCAATTTTCTTGCATTCATTTATGAATTCAGAAATGCTCCAATATTTTTGCTCGCAACTTTATTTTGTGATGACGTCGATATTTCTGATTGTGTTGATGATGTGCAGGAGTGGAATGACTACAACCTGAGGTGGAACGACAGTGAATATGGAGGGGTCAAGGACCTCAGGATCACGCCCAACAAGCTGTGGAAACCGGACGTGCTCATGTATAATAGGTGAGAGTACTAAGAACGGGTATGATACCTACTTATATAATATAATTTCATTTATTGGAGCTTTCAATTTCAGAGACTGTAAATGGCTTTTTTTGCTGTAAATACCTGAAGTAATTTTGGACTTTCAGTAACAGTACGAAGGTCCATTCTCGTGTCTTAAATAGTTCAAAATCTATTCGAGATCTCATCTTACCGAAATCAATGTCAAAAAAAAGTCAAAATGTAGGTAGACTTCAGGTATTTTTGACAGATTGAGATAGAGGTATTAAATAGAACGTTTTTAAAAGTACGGGAATAGCCTCTCAGGTATTTTGAGTAAATTTTAAATATCCGAGATAAGGCTGAGAGGTTTTAATAGGGACAGCAATTTTTGTAATGGGAAGGGGCAAATAAAGAATTTGTTTTTATTATCCCGACGAATGAAACAATGGGATAATTATATTCAAAATTCAGAAAGGGATGATGGTATAATATTTTAGAGGTAATTATCTAATTTTATTCGGGTTAGGTTATTTTAATTCTCGAGAAAGAAACTGAAAAATTTTCAGTGATATTTTGAACAGAGTAATATTTTTGAGACCTAGTAAACGTGTCGGCCATTTTTATTTCTAATTACTTTATAGGTTAGCGAAAATTATTTTAAAGTGACAGTAAGTAATTACAGGGCTTAAACCTCACTAGAGAGCCCAACTTACTGAAATATGCGGACAAAATAATTATAAATTTCCTTAATGTTCGTCCCAACGTTTGAGGGGAAGAAATATTTTACCAGACTACTTTACATTTCAAAACCAGAAGATTTT
Organism: Cosmia trapezina; assembly: GCA_905163495.3. Classification (NCBI taxonomy): domain Eukaryota; kingdom Metazoa; phylum Arthropoda; class Insecta; order Lepidoptera; family Noctuidae; genus Cosmia; species Cosmia trapezina. The sequence continues at coordinate 4,206,293 of LR991021.1, forward strand.
AATTATAGCCGAACACTGGCGAACATTTTCGGCTTAGTATTTCTAATTTGTCCAAACTGTTACTTTGAATTAAAGTCATCTGCGACAAATGTCGAAATAACGGCCCCATTCCACGACATCGACTCTGCAACATGCAATTTGCAGTGCTAGAACACAGTAATATAATCATACAATTTATTCTCAAATTCAAATGCAGTCGCGTTGTTCAAACGTCGTTAACGCTAAACAAATTTTCTCGGCAAACAGACGTCTGTGGAAAGTGGCTCCATCTGGCGGAGCGCCAAACATGATATTCATTACACCGTTAAGGAGCAAATGATATAAACCTAGTGTCACATGATTTAATGCTAAGTGTGTTCCATGTTTATCGGCACTTACCTGGCCGGAAGCCAGACGTTTATAGTCATATATCTTAGACCGATAACTTTTACGAACATCCATGGATAAGCAGTTATGGCTCTAACACTATACTAGTTTAACGATGCCATAGAATATAAGATATTATGGAGCTGATAGCAGATTTACTGTTCTGCAAGTTTTTTCTTTAGTCGCTATCTCCTTTATTTATTGTTCGAAAGCTCCTTGGTGCAGAATTGCAGATATTCCAGAGAGGTACATGACCACTCTTACTTTGAATGGTGATCTCCTTTTGTTTGTAACTTTCTATAATTAAATTCTCTTTTATGATTAAATGGGGCCTTAAACACAGAGAAGCTCTATAAATATCACTTAACGATACAAGGGAAATCTGCGACATTAACCAAAATTACATTAACGGTAATACATTAGGGCTACATTATAATTTATCTGTTGTTTTTACACGAACATTAAGCTTCCGAAACTCCCAAAGATTTTTAAACGGATTTGAACAGGCATCCGAATTAAAATAAAGGTCGGGTAAATTGCGGAGTTGCAGACTCGGCTCGTGTAATGAGGACATAACCGCTCCATCGGTGAATGCTGCGCGTCCACCGGGTCGGAATCGGTCTGTCCGCACCGTACGGATCGTCCAGATTTACAAAATCCCGATGTGCGTCCACTGCATTCGGATTTTGAATCGGCTATATCAACCAGTGTTTACACTTTTAGGGATTTTTCCCTTTTTTAGGGTAAAATAACAAATAATAATGGCTTAAGGCTGTTTTATTTTGACAAGGATTTATATGTACCTACAGTTGTCTGCGTTGCGACAGGTCACGGAAAAATTTGGCAAAATGTGAACCAAAAACCATCAGTTACTATTTTTAACAATTGGTTGAGTTAACTACGGATCAAGAAAGTGGCCCCTGGTTATTTGTTTAAAAGTAAATTTAATTAAAAATCATTGTTTGTTATTTAATTCAATTTGCGCATCAATGTGCATCAATCACGTAAAAATTGACAATTGCAATTGATCGTTTCGAGGACCTTTCAACCGTGTGCCTGGTAACACCGGCGCGTTCACTGCGGATGACGTCATCGGCAGAAATACCGGCCTATGCCGCAAATTTGCCGATCCAGTGTACCATAGAAATCCATACAAAGCAACAAATCCGTACGGAGCCGAAGCTCCGATTCCGACCCGGTGGACGTGCATCTTTACCGACTGGCTGGTTTTCAACATTTCCAGACTTTTAAGTTTGAACAGTAAAACAGATTTAAATCGTGAAACTGAGTTGGTAACTAAGCTTGGAAGTTCGCCAGTCAACTATCCTTTTTGTAAATAAAACTTTTATTTGTGATTTGTTGATGCGATTACGGGGAAACGGGGTGCAATCTGCTAATAGAATGTTTTAAATGTACGAAATTTATGGGTGTTTTTATACTTTACTCGTTATGGGTTTATTTATGGAATGTTGAATTAAGTACAAAGTGTAAAAACAGTAAAACACAACAGAGTGAGATCAATAAATGATAAATTATTTAGTTTCTGTAAGTAGGTTTGTACAAACACTTTTACACGTCAATCATATTTTTATAACAGTCTTTTTAGTCCAGACATAATCTTGGTCAGATCATGTGAATACCATGTAGATTGCTATCTGAAATGGTCTTTTGAGGAAAGAACCACACCGATTGAGTGGACCTGTCCAGTCAGTGCACGCATTTGTCAGTAATCGTGCAGCTCAACTCAAAACTTAAGGAGCTCAACGATTCGACGAACAATACCAAAGAAAAGACATTTGGGTAAAGATATCAATCCCGAACCAAGTATTTATATGAGAACAGAATCACCAGTCATTCATCAAATTAAATCCAATCGAACCGCTAATTTACGAACGTTAAATTTTTTCTTTCCTTCAATGCAAAATACTGAAAACATTTTATTCACATTTTTTTGCGATGTGTACAAAATACACCAAAAAAGATTTGCTCATTCTCCGCACTCATTTTCTCCCGTCGTACGGCTATGGGCGTATGACGCTCGTAACGTCGGTGATTCACAATTTCACTTGTAGGCAACATAATTAATATATAGCCTTGGGAAGATGGAGCAAATGTACACTTCGGGAGAATAACTGTTTGAGGAAAAGATGGCTGTGTATAATAACATATATGAAATGTATATGCTTGGATTTTGCGATGAACATCCTGTAAATTATTTTATCTACACCCATGCTATAAATCCTCTATAAAAGTTTCTGAAACCGTTAGCTTATTGCCAACATTAAAACAGCCAGTGTCATAGTAACCATGGTAACCATAATAGCATCCAAACGGGTGCTTTAATGTTGTACTGAATTTCATAATGCAACTCGTTTCCAAAAAAAGAACATTGTAATGCACGCGCGTTTCACTACAACAGCGCCGTAATTTAAAAAAAGAACTTATTCGAATTCACGTCGTATGACGCCGGCCGCCATGTTCGATAAGAGTATTAGTATTGCAAAAAACTGTTTCAGAACATTTTATAGAGGATTCATAACATGGATGTAGATAAAGTCTTGTATGCAACTGTACATAATTAGGTATTAAAACACTCATGTGATACTATTATCACACTCGGCTTCGCCTCGTGTGATAAACCCGCATTCGTGTTTTCATACCCCTTATTATACGTCAGTTGCATAAATATCTATTACAATAAAAATATGTTTGAGAGTAGTTGGCACTTGGGTACTTAGACCAAGATCAATCTGAATCTAATAAAATGAAGACGCGAAGCTTTCCACCTTGAACTATAAGTAACAAAAAAAAAACTCAATTTATTCAACAAATACATGTATTTATGTAAATCGCATACATTAATATAATTCGCCTGTTACAAAAGAATTTGTCTTGCAAGTAAGTGTTTGCTTCGTCGACATTTTATGCCCGATTAACATACACAGTGTCACTGAGACTAAAGTGGATACATTTGGCACAGAACCGTCAGGAAATTGCATTCTTATGAGCCGTTTAGCTACATTAAAATCCATTTAAAATAAAATTTGTTTACATAGAGATGGCCCGATATACTTTAAAGTTCATAAAATCGATGGTTACATACATATAAACAGTCGGAAATGCTTTTTAAAACGAGCCTTCAGAAGACCACATAAAAATTAAAGGTCTTATGTTAGGCCTCCTTTTCCTTTTTCTGGAGGCTTCAATTACTTAGTCAAAATGTAGTTTACGATGCAAACTCGGGTAACTCCAAGTCTCAAGACTCTTTAGTCTGTATCTGCATCGAAAACCAAGGTAGACTAAGTTAGTTGAATCACATTTTAATACTGACTTAGTTCATCGGTTTACCACACCTAGGGAGAGTCCTACAAGGCAGTAATTGTCATGTTGTAGGTAACCTAACAGATAGTGGAATTGATGTTTAGTTACCGACTGTATTTATACTATATTTAGACTGTATTTATACCCACGGTATAAGTCTTGTTAGAGATGGTCTAATTAAATTAGCTAAAGAAACTTCGCAGACGTCATGGGTATCAATATCTGAACCAGTTAAAACAAATAAATTATAATTCAAAAAACTAAAAAAACACCCTTTAATACCATTAAACTGAATTAAAAAGTAAAAAAAAGATTAAAATATTTTTTACTTTTTAGTTCAGTTTAATGGTAAAAAAATTAAAAAAAAAAAACTTAAATATAATATATTTTTTTTTTACTTTTTAGTTCAGTTTAATGGTACTAAAGCGTGTTTTTTTAAAAAAGTCGATTAACATTTGAGTTTTCTAAATCTTAATTATTGAGAAAAATACTTCATTAAAATCGGAACAGATGTAAATTTTAAGGAAAATTAACTCTTATTTAATAAATGAAATGCTAAAAAGCAGGTTATCGTATAATTTTGTGTTAATTTAGATGATGTCAAAAAGTAGCAGTGTTAACCGACTTCTGTTTCGTTAATCCTGATGATACTGATCAGATTATCCTGAGCAAGCTCAGGAAAAAGCTCATCACTCACATTGCACTTCGCAAATCAACGTTCTTCGAACCAATATTTCAGCCAATACTTCAAACATATTAACAAAACAACAAAATCCACCCATTTACGATATTGAGTATACGTCGCGAACATTGGCACTTGTTGGCGTTGGGCCAGTGGGACGGTGGCCCAACATTCGATTATGAAAGCTTTTAAATCACTTACGGGGCTGTGTGATGGAGGCACCTTGTTTACCGTCTTCGTGACTGGCTGTTGAAGGTAGCGGATGTCTGTCACACCGAAGTGTACTTTGAAAATGTTTGAGGGTGTCGCTCTTTTACTATCCAGATTTTGTATTTGGACTTGTTACTTTAATTGAGATAGCTGCAATTTAATGCAATTTAATTGAGATTCCATCAATTATAATCGAGTTGATGTAATACTGTTAATAGCGCGTTGATCAATCTCACACCATGGCATGCTAAGACAGACCACAGAGGTCTAATTGTGCTTTGTTACACTTATGTAAAAAAAAAACATATTATGGCTGTGATAAGTTACATAGGTCCAGACCCAGCTTGGGGGAAGCAAGGAAAACCTGTTGAGGTGGAAATTCATAGACGTTTCCGCTTTGGAGAGTAAATGTGGTGCTGTTCCACAAACAATGGCACATTTAATATCATGTACTGCGTGTCCTGTCAGCTGTACGTTATAGGACCTGAAGGACGCTAGTGATGGCGCAAAACACGTAGCCGATTTCTGGGCCGAGATCATTTAGATTGCGATCCACATACTAAGAAGAAAAAGATAAGTTAAGGGGGACATACAGCATCTAGAAGCTCCAGGGTCTTCTATTCCGCAGGAAAATTGTGGCATACGAAATCCAAATCTAAGCCACAATCGACAGCTAAACGATACAGCTTAGTTAAAAGGATAAAACGTTGCAAAGATTTCTCGCTTAGTCACAATATCACAAAGGAAACAACCAAAAACACCCAATAAAAACATGACAAAAGAAAACTGTCCATTCGCCCATTCGCAGTAATCGCATGTTTTATTCAATCCACTGAATTACACTACTGTTTGACACGAGGTCCCAGTTAATACGGATTTGCTGGCGGGCCGCCAGCTAACGGAGTGGTTACACACCACACGTCCGACGTCCATGAATACTACATGCATGCATGACAGCACTTTTGTCGTAGTGAACGCCCACGGACGTTTGGGGGCTTTTCATTATCTGAGAATTTTATCTTGTTTGTTTTTGGGGTTTGGGATGCAGTTATGGGTACCAATTTTTTTAAATTAGCTAATTAAATATGTGGTGCATTTTATATGTGTTATATAAAATGACTCTGGGTTAAAGAGAGTATTTTTGGAAACATTTTTTTTCGATGTGTTTGAAATTTTAACATTTAAAAAATATCTGTAGCTTTTTAGAAAGTGTTACATAATTTACTAAATAAATATTAGTACCAAAGTTATCGGTGTGGAACGTCAAACACTAAACTTAGTTCCAACCTTTTAACACTACAGTAGACATTAAATTACTTCAAAACATAAAACACTCTAACTTAATTCCGAAAATAAATCCCAAAAGCGAATTATAATTAACTCCTTTAATAATGGCTACGTCAAAAGTTAGTTCAAACTAGTTTAGTTGCGGCCATTACGAACCAGTGTAAACCAGTATAAACTAGTATCTTGGTTTCATCGACTCGCGTCCCCGGATGCTCTTGGACAAATTACAGTTTAACTGTAGCTCAGACTAGATCTTGAATGTTCGCCTTGTGGTTTAATAATTTAAATTCTATTAGTTGTGTTAATCTTAGTTTAAAGAGACTAGTCCTGTGTTGTAAATGTGAAAATTAATGAGGGAGAAATTTGTTGTTTGAAGGAGTTAAAGTTAATTTAGGCGGAACGCCTTATTTTTTTAAAGTGATTTGAACAGTGTCAGTAATCCGATTAATCCTTTCGATGAAGCTATATGCTCGGCTTAGGATCGGGTTCTCGTCAACATGCAATGGGAGGGGTTCAGACCTCGCTATTTGGTAGGTCATATATATATTTGTTATTAACACAAACGGGATATTTACCATGTTTACTGTTTCTGTTTACTGGTATCTGTCTTTGAGAGCAGAGAAGTATACTACGAAAGATAAAAAAAAAGAAAAACATCTTGCGTAATAGAAATTTTGGGAAATACTGGCGTAAAACAGATCCTTTGTGATTTGTAAATGAGACATAAAAAGTACACAAGAAGGCTTTATATCTGACCCAGATGTTATAAAAGAAAGCTTAAATCCACCAAAGCTAACATTTACTTTGATGCCAGATAATAGATCCGATTAGAATGGTGTTCATTAAGGGGGAGTTGAATGAAAAATACTAATGATCAGATTGTGGGCACGTTGATAAATGAACGCAGGCGATAAGGCCCGTGTTCTTTATTTAGCCCATAAAGGCCTTTGTGGAGACCTGTGTAGCTGCGGGAGGTTTGTTATAAACTTGTACAGCAAGCGAATAGGATAAGCAAAATAAACAATCATTTATTTTAACTGCTAATGCGTAAGTTGAAATGCATCAACCAAGCATTTTGTTTATTTCTGCCTATTTTCTATTGCTTAGCTCTAAGATGATCTTTATTAACATTTATTTTTCGTGTACCTTTATTTCCTATTTTAAAATTAATATATTTAACTACATAATTTTCAGAATTGTGACAGCACAGTAGGAGATAGTCCCGAATGTGACGATCGGTACTTGACCCCTTAATAATATATATTTTATTTTATTTTAAAAGTAACGATCGTTCGCGTGGTTGAAAGCTCCTACTCGGTGCTGCCACAAATAAAAATAAAATAAACGTACATGGCACGCTAGTCGCTGATTTGAGACACCACTATCATTGTCTCGCTTGTCAGGTGTTTTTTTTTTTGTAACTTGCAACTCTTCTTTTTGCAACACTTTTTCCTCGAGAATAGCTTTTTTTTCTAAATCTGGTGAGCGAGAGGATGATTTTAGTGCAGTCAATGATAAAATCTATTCTAATTTCACCTTTGTCAATGACAGCACCTTTTTAAGTAAATAGCGTCCCAGATGAATCCGAAGCACTGACAAATAAATAATTAAAATACTTAAACGCTTTATTATAAAGGCACATTTTGCTTTAGTTAAAGCTTTAATAAAAATTAAATAAAACTATATGTACCTATCTAATTAAAACTTTAAATTTTAAATGAAATTAAACATGGCGTTCTTCATTATTAGAAAAACAACTTTCTTTGATATTGATTCTTATTTTCATGCGACTTCACTGACGCTTTGCTAACTTCATTTTCTATCTAAGATAATTTAAACAAAAATGTATATTATTAACTTAGATAATTTAAATGATAAGTACGTCTTTGTGAATAAAAAAAAAGGATTTTTCACATCACATGCAATGTGTTCAAAGGAAATTTTTAATTAAGTAAATTACAAAAGCTGATCAAAGAATGCTCTTAGTACCCAGCAGTACCCAGCATTCGTTTTCAATTGTGAAGGTTTGATGAGGGTCCGTTGGAACATCTAATTTATTTCTGTAAAACTTGCAGATAATTTATTTATAACAGTGTTCCTTCATACATTATTAGTGAATGAGTGGAATTTCGTAAAAAATAAATTCGTTGCGTGTAATTTTTAAACATGGCAACATTTTATAAGAATTTGATCATATTTCGCAAAAATTAAAAATAAGTATAAGATTTAGGGAAGTGACTTTAAAAAAAAAAAAACGTTTGTTGCTGACCATTACTTGTGGTAGCCAGATATTTACCAAACTCTATTTGAGGATGATGAAATGTTTAACAAGAATGTTTTCAAACCAGTAACATTTTTATTAAAAAAAACTTGTGTAAAAAATACAGTTAGTTGATGACAAAATTTGTATTGATACTAGTGCTGACGAGGGTTTTGACGGGACATACCAGACCAACGTGGTGGTCAGAAACAACGGCAGTTGCCTGTACGTGCCTCCTGGCATATTCAAGAGCACATGCAAGATAGACATCACGTGGTTTCCCTTCGACGACCAACACTGTGATATGAAGTTTGGTAGCTGGACATACGATGGCAATCAGGTAGAAACTTAGAACGTTAAAGATCTTATATAATTTGGCTCATAATGTGGCTCTACTTACAATCTCTAAATAAGTTTCTCTGGCTCTCATTACAAAAAAAAAAAAATTGATAGAATAATTTTGAATTTCGAATCTGTCACGTTCGTTTTCATTCGCGAACTCTCTTCTGATTAGTTTAGCATAGCTGTTAGCAACTTCTACTTTATTGGTATAGCTTTGATTCTGCTGGTTTCGATATTTATATCTTGAACGAAGTTTAGTTACGGATTCACCTGCCTGATTTACATTTTAACAGAAGATTTGTCTGCACGTGTACCCTCGAGCGGTATTTACGTATCTAATGTTGACTTAACCTCGAGTTCTGTTTTATTTTAAAGGAAGGGTAATTAATATGGGACTTGTTCTCTGAATTTCAAATCAGGTCACATATTTTGAGATATTAAGTTTGAATTTGGAAAGTTATTACAACTTAATTGCAGTGAACCTAATTAGGTCAAAGTTACTCCTTAAGAAGGCAGGACCGGTATCTTTGACTTACGCAAAATCTAGAGGATTGTTTTGTTCTATACTTTTAATTGTTTTAATCTAAAACTTAAATATCGGTGTCAAAGATAATATAAACCGAATGATTTGTATTTAAAGGCAATCCAGGTGATATTTTAACTGTAAAACAGTTAACTGATAAATTGCTCGACTATTTCCAAAAGTTTTAAAGTAAAACAAACATCTTTTCATTAACAAAGCAAATAATTCGAGCCTCATTACAATTAATTACTGTTAAATTAACGAGATTTAATTACACAATAACATTACAAATAAGAGCCGTGCCAGGAATAATTAATTTAAAAGACCGCGTGAATTAATCTTATTAGGATAAAGTACAGGTTAGATTCAGGCTAAGAATAAGGTAGATTAACTTAGGATTAAGGAAGGTTAGGGAGAAATCTAAGGGAACCATGTGAGAAACCTAGGATATTTCCATATCCAGTTTTGTATGTACTATTTTGCATGATGCAAAAAATTAGCACTGTACATAAATATGGAAGAAAGTCACTAATTAACGAAATTATTACGAACCGCCATACGGAAAATTCTGTAGAATATTTGTGTGTATATATGTATTTTATTAAAAACCTATTTATTTACATTTTGATTGGCACTTGTGGTTACTTTTAAATTAAGGTATAGTATTTTTTTTACTTGTGCATAAAATTTAAAAAAAATGTAGTGCGTTGTTTTTTTTTAACAAATCACGATTTAATGGGTTTTAATGCATAGTAATCACTTGTGTTATTTAAAATGTATAAAGTGTTAAACACTTTACAGGACAGACTGTAAAGTGTGTGCACTTTTTATGTGTGTATATCATTTTACAATGTGTGTAAACATTTATAAGATAAATATACACATCGTGTGAGCGTGCAATTGCAAACACGATGTGTACATTAAAGTTTAATTCTAGCTTTTAATTTCAATAACATTAATTTTGTAGTCTGCTAAATTATTCGACGCGTTTTACGTTTATAATTTTCTCTAAGTTCAGTATGTATTGATATTAACAGGTAATTTAATACTGCCAGAGAAGTTAAATTAATAAAAAAACATGAGGGTTAGAATGAATTGTTTAACAAAAATGTACCAATCCCAATTTCCATTACACAAAAATACTAGAGCATTTTAGAAAAACCTTAACTACATAATTAACTTTAATGTAATGTGTGACAATGGATATTAAATGAATAAAGAAAGAAAAAAAGTTTTTATCCACGCGAAAAATGACGCACGTACATGAATTTAGTTTTTAACATAAGCCTAAAAAATAAATGAAATGGGTAGTTAAATTTTAAACATAAAAAGAAAAACAACAATACTACACCACTAACACACACTACTGAAAAACTATAACACTGAATACTGTAACACTATGGTGTATTATGTCGTAAATACGCCTTTGTATTCGAGTTCATCGGAAAATCATAATTATAAATGTTGTGAAATTGATGAAAAGCTTCATTATATATTTACAGGAAATACGACAACAATAAACCCTTATTAATAAAAACAGTACGGTAATTTCGAAGTGATGTTGTCATAAAATCATAAAAAAACTGCTCTGAGCAGGGCTCCGATTTTGAAAAGAGTCTTGAAAATATATGGTTTTAAAATTTCTCATCCGTCATCAAATAAGATCGGGTTTAATAAATAAAAAATAACATTTGTTTTCGGGTAACATGCACCCATAGCGTTGGCTAGTCTTAACCTACTTCGTCACAAGATGCTACCTAAATAAACATAAACTTAATAAAAATATTTTATCAATGTTTACTATTCCATTACAATCCTATTCTTAAAGAAAGTGAATATACTTTTTCACACATTTCACAAACAATACTAAAACAGTCACCTCTAGACGCGTGACTCATAATGAAAGGTACTTTTACAGATCAATGTTTGAAATAAAAGAATTTGAAATGCTTCGAATAATTTAGCATACATTCAGACGTTTCAATCCGTTGTCTATTCTGTAGCCTAAATTAATCTCATTTTCTTTGTACACTTAGCTATATTTTTAAAACAGTAGTTTTATAGAACAAAATGCATGTTTTCTTTATTTATTTCTTCGGATGTTGAAGCTTAGAAAGCATTCGCAATTATTTGTAGATGTAAGTATTTATTTGTAGCTCTTTTAGAAATTTATGACAATCTTAGAATGTAGTATTGATTTTCGATCAAGAGTTCAGTCACGTTGTCTCTTTGTGATTTTACTGAACAAATTCTGTTGCTTAAATAAATACATCGTCTGTAAATAAAATGCGATGTATGTAAAATAAATGTATTTCAGTTCTACCACCCGATTGATTTCGGGTGATGGATACAAATGTTGAAGCGTCAGTCTAGGTAAAGTTTGGAACCGATTGACCGGACTTGTACCATTTTGTTTACAAATTACCGCTGCGCCAAAATCACGAGTTTTTGTCAGTCGGCGGTTCGGTCACCGACAAACGTATTTTTTATTAGTGAATAGCTTTTTATTAAAATCTATTATAACAAGTGATAATTTTTTATTAGAGAATAGTTTTTATATTTATTGTTAAGCTTGTAGTATTAGCGTTACATGCGTGTTTGAAAGTAAAATTTTCAGTTTTCATTTTGTTTATGACGTGTTTGGATGTAAGTTTTGCGCCGTTGCCTTTCAAATTACTTTACAAAGTGTTCTCTTCAGTCTAAAAACTCAAGTAAAATATAATACAAAAGCTGTCATAAATACCGTGTACGTTGAGTGATAACTTCTTGAATAATTCCGTAGTGTCCCGGAGTGTCCCGGAGTTGGGCGCGCCTCAAACCTCATTACTCCAGTTTCGCACCACGTGTTAGTTATAGACTTAATCTAACTTTGCCTTTGTGTCCTCGTATTATTTTAACTTTCATTATAATGAGTAGTTTTAGAATTTGAAGTCTGACGTGGATTGAGGAAACTGGTTTAGCTTAATTACTGGCAGCGTGTGGCTTTGAACGATGCTAACTTTTGGTTCGGGTATCGTTTGGGTTTCTGCTATTATTTGAAGCAAAAAGTAGGTTTTGATATCGTAAATGATGTTTTTGGCTGCCTTTGAATTATACATGCTTGTATCTTTGAACTACATATTATTTTGTAGTATTTTTTCTTCCCTATCAGTAGTACCTTTCTTATTAAGTTTATTCCGATCTGCTTATTAAGACTATTAGATTTTTATCAACAAAATTCCGTATGGCGGCGATATTTTCAACTGTTCAAAGCATGCTCTTGCATCCCCTTCCTTGTCTTGCATTTAGAGGTTCTCACATTTCCCTTTCGGTCCAAGATATAAATTATTTTACAAAAAACTTCGAAAACCTTAAGATGGCAGGATCAAAAGATTCCAGACTGTGAGTAAGTCAGAAAATTTTAAGCCAATACCGAATAATACGCTTCAAGACGTTTATAACTTGTGAAATCTGCTGGAGTTTTATATCCAATAAAGTATGCAAGGGGAAGGAGAGAAAAGGACGATGGAGAAAGAAATGACGAACCATTTCATTACAAAATTGCTTCCTCAGCAGCAATCATATTGCTTCAACAAGTCAGTATTGTGAGGCGAATAATGAGAGAAATTTGACTTGTATTTGGTCCTGCTATCTCGGTACGACTGGCATGTTTCCTTGTATGAGTTAGGGGAGTATTAGTGCATCTTGTTGAATGTGTGAAACTACACCGTGTTTCGCCCTGACAGTTGGATCTGGTGCTAAAAGATGAGGCAGGCGGTGACCTGTCGGACTTCATAACAAACGGGGAGTGGTATCTAATAGGTGAGTCATGATTGTACTTTATATCTTTTTGGTATTTCCAAGGTAATGTTGAAAGCAGCAATAAAATAAGGACCGTATCATTATTTGTGTTTCTCTATTGTTTTAAACATAGACATCATCATCACTCTCTTGCCTTGTTTTGAATACAGACATACATCTATACATATACAATTATTATTATTAACTTCAGTTCTTTACCATTTTATCATTTAATTTAAATTCACAACTTGAGGAAAGTTTTTATTCGACATCAATTATATTATATGTCAAAATGAGGCAAATATGTTTGTAGCGCGCGCGTCGTGAGGACTTAAAAAGTCAATTGTTACGTTACATAGTCTTAACGCTGTGAAGTCACGTGTCACGACCAGATTTCAAGGTTCATTCCCGATGGCCACCACCTGTTTGGCCACCACTGGTGGACAGCGAAACAACTTTAAAAAATTATTCCCGTTGTCCACCACTGGGGGACAGCGGCACACCTTTGTACATTGGACGACACGGTTGGCGCAGTGGTTAAGCGATTGACTGCTGCGCAGCATGTCGCGGGTTCGATTCCCGCACGGAACAAATATTTGTACGACCTACAAGTATTTGTTTCGAGTCTGGGTGTTTTTCTATCTATAATGTATGTATTTACAAAAAAAAAAAAATTGTATGTAAGTAGTTTATCAGCCATCTCGTTACTATAACACAAGCATTAGGTTGCTTAGCTTGGGACTAGATGGCGTTGTGTGAAATGTCCAAAAATAGTTATTTATTATTTATTTATAAATTATCATTCGCCACCACTGGTGGACAGTGACACGGATTTTTAAACATTCCCTATGGCCACCACTGGGGGACAATGGCACAACTTTTGATACAATTCCCACTGGCCATCAATTTAAATTATTTTATCTAGAGACCGGTAAAGGATAGCTTAGGTATATATACTCACGGATTTGGTTTATGAAATTATTTTTTTCCAATTCAAATGCTTACGTAATAATAATAAACTAATATTTATTTTATTGTTTATATCCTACTTAGTTTAATTTATTATAATTCACTAAAGTTAAATTTTATTTATTGCTCTGGTTATTATTATTATCTGTTGGAACTATTCACTTCATCAAGATATTTACAAAAAGTGTTGCTATGAGGGAAAAGTACACAATGTTAAAAAGAGACAAAAAATACATCTATTCTACTCTACTCCCTCTACTTGCGCAAACGCAGCATGCGTCATTATGACTACGTCATTAGTGCACTCACCGCTCCCGTAACCGGCCCTGTCTGATTTAAATACTAGTGGTTCCAGTTCATCAGGAAAAGTGCATTTAACATATATAAATAGAAAAGGCATTATTACACGGAGGACATGAGTATATAATAAAACGAAAACATAAAAGTGGTTTAATAATCTGGGAGTGCACTGACAGGAAGAAGAACAAATGTAGAGGACTTATCAAAATCAGTAAAATAATTTAAATGTAGATAACATTTAAATTATTTTATAGGTAATTTCTAAAAAAAATAATACATGGTATTTAACAGGTATATATTATATATATATATAATATATATAGTTTTATTAAACTGTGACCATGATTGAAATGATCTAGTTGATTTTAAAAACTGTGACTAATTATAAGGCTGTGAAAATTATGTCGGCTAATTACCCACTTCAATAAAAAATAAGCAATCAAAGCTTTAATGTGATTTTATAATATTTTAGTGAAACATTTAATAAAAGTTGATTAAAAAATATGACTTTATTAATTGCCTACCATATTTAGAAATATTTACATTAGTCTCACCCTTAGCCCTGCTAAAAATCCAAATCCGTAAGTATAATAAGCTATCCTTTACCGGTCTCTAGATAAAATAATTTAAATTGATGGCCAGTGGGAATTGTATCAAAAGTGGTGCCATTGTCCCCCAGTGGTGGCCATAGACAATGTTTAAAAATCCGTGTCACTGTCCACCAGTGGTGGCGAATGATAACTTACAAAGTTGTGCCGCTGTCCCCCAGTGGTGGACAGCGGGGATAATTTTTTAAAGTTGTTTCGCTGTCCACCAGTGGTGGCCAAACAGGTGGTGGCCATCGGGAATGAACCGATTTTAAACTTCGACGCGTCGGTTGCTATGAACGTAACATATCTTGTGTCATTGTTCGTCATCCATTTTGTTTCAATTAAATTCATTAACTTTTTAATTGAACCATTTTTTCAAATAACGAACTTTCTATTGACTTGCCAACCCACAGGAATGCCAGGCAAAAAGAACACGATAACGTATGCGTGCTGCCCAGAACCCTACGTCGATGTGACGTTCACCATCATGATCAGGAGAAGAACCCTGTACTACTTCTTCAACCTCATAGTCCCGTGTGTGCTGATCTCATCGATGGCACTCCTTGGGTTTACACTACCACCTGACTCCGGAGAAAAATTAACTCTCGGTCAGTATAATGTCCTTTACTTATAATTATATGCTCCGGAGTAGTACGGGCACATTTTGTTTGTTATACTTAAGTTCTTTGTAATAGGGTTGAGCCTAGTGTCATCAGTACGGTACAGATCCAGACTCTGAAATGTAAATGAGAAATTCCTGATGGAAAATACATTCACACTTTTGATCGACCTTGGGATCGAACCTAGGTCCTCCGACATAGGCTCTGTAGTCGGTATTGTGACTGGTCATAAGATACAGTCGACCAAACCAAATACACTGTCTTCTATTATACTAGATAATTCACTAGTACTAAAATATTCAGCACTCTCCGAAGAAAATCTGTTTTGTTGACAAGTGAATAACGCGGACGTATAGTAAGCAAAAGAGGTACGGAAGAACGGAGCGAAATCGTGTTCCATTTTCTTATCTTGAAAAGGCCACAACAATGTGCATATTCGTATCGCACTCGTGTATATAGCACAAGTGCTGATGTACGTTCGAGTTTGCAGTAAATTTTATATGTGTCAGCAGAGGAGGAAGTCTGTAAGTAGGTTAGCGTTTTATAATTGAAATTACCCTGCTAATGTAGCATTAGTAGACAATGTTGTAATAAATGAAGATCTTTTAGAGTAATTTGCTATGCTACCTAATATAAATCTACCCAACAAAACTTAAGATTCGTCTTGCGAGCGTTGGAGAATCTATTCTCCAACGCTAAAATCAATGGACCATCCAATGAAAGATCACAAGCAAGAAGCATTCTGACAAGCAGCGTACTTCAATAATTTGTAAATAAAGATCTTTCATGGTCCATAAAAGACAGTTTTACAATTTAATTATAAGCGATGAGACTTGAGTATTTAAAAGCAGCTTTACTGGAACTAAGAACGTACTTAAAGTTAATGGGGAACGTTTGAAGGAGGCGTCAGATTATTATTGCATAGAGTAGAAAGTTGGCCTTGTTCTGAGAGTCAGATTTGAAGTATCACGGTTGAGTTCCTTCCAAATGTTAGAGAATGGTTAATAAATTATTCGAGTTCTTGATTATGTTTGCGTGATAGTATGTAGTTAGACTCAAATTGTGGTTTGAATATTTTGGTTGGTATAAGTTACAAATGTTTCACTTGGTAAATTAAATTGTTATATCGTGTATTCTAACAATCGCAGAACATGCAACTACTTCAAATAACTCTTACTAATGATGATGTGAATGAAAATGTGGTAGCTGTTTGGGATAATTACCACAAAGAAAAAGAGTAGAATGCTTTTATTACACATGCTATCAAGCATTTAGTTCTAGAGATAATCAAGTGCCTTCGGTCTTACTGTCATAGCGTTTAATTACTGTTAGAAATTTTTACTTATCTATGCATTGGCCGGTCTACAGGTGTGACAATCTTGTTGGCATTGACCGTGTTTCTGAACCTGGTAGCATAAAAGATCCACGTCAGACGCAGTGCCACTAATAGGTACCGCACTGTAGGATATAGTGCTGGTGAAAAAGTGCACGCTGTTACTGTTACTTTGAACGTAATGATTAAGGGGATTCCTCAAGGAAGTGTATTGGGGCCAGTGCTCTGTTCAAGTAAGGTCTTATTATTGCATGCATTTAGGGAATGTTAGGTGGTAATTTTAAATATCGTGATAGTCTAAAAAATTAATCAACATTTTGGCTTTATTTTAAGGATATAATAGTAGATTATTAACCAAGGGGATAAAGCAGTGTCTTCTGTCGCGGGTGACGATTTAAATCGCGAGCGTAACGAAGGACTCGAGGTTTACTCCCGAGCGTAGCGAGTGTTAAAAACTTAAATCACGAGCGAAGCGAGGGATTTAAGACGAATCCTGAGTGTAGCGAGGGATTTAAGTTCACCCAAGACTAAGACAGCTTTATCACCGAGGAAAATACTCTACTTTTCGTTCCATTTGCGAAAAAATTTACACAATAATAATATGAGATAAGCATTTCTTAAAAATAATGACAATTAAAAGTAAAACGTATTTTTAGCACATTAACTTATTTGTAAAAATAAATTAAAATAAACTTAACGTTTACGTATTTGAAGAAAACAAAAACGCGGCAAATTCCTAGACTAATATTTTTTTGTCGGAAAAGCAACGGCATCAAGCTCATACGGCCTCGTCAGTTTTCGTAATTTTATTTAATAATCATAACTGCATAATAAATGCGTATTCCTTTTTCAAAAAGATGTATAATGCTTTATATACAAACTCAATGGTGTAAACACAGATGTAGTTCAGTATAAATTTCGGTAAGTATTCCAAATTTAAATCACATTCTCCCTCTAGAAAATGCTCTAAGCCCCTAGAGGATGTAGGAAATTCAGTACAATTTTCTTTCCCTGTTTTTAAAAGATTAAAAATGACTATTGTTATGTTCGATTTTTGTGGCATAGAATGTCAGTTTTTTGAGCAAGTGGTACGAAAAATAATATAATTAGTAGCTACAGAAAAAGTGGCAAGGGTGCAGTATCAGAGCATTTCCTTTGAAAACCATAATCACCAATTCTATAACGGATTCTTCTCCCTACCAAAGTTCGGGACATTAATCAAACCGACAAAAGAAACAACCCCAAGAAAACCAATTCGAAATGTTAAAATTGTAACAAGAATTGCAAACGCATTTAATATTCATCCCAAACCAACGATAAAAGCAACAAGAACCATTTAATATTACACTGTGGAGGCGAGAATTAATCAGAAATAATAAACGTGTACCGTAAAAGCCAAGAATTCACGCTATACAGCTTGTTGAACGTACCAAAGGGGTAATAAAAGTTTTAAGAGACGTTCGGAAGCCGCGTGCACTGAAATGAATATTAGATTGTATAGAATGTGGTATGACTGTTGTGTCGGTGTTAGTTTCCCGCAAAGATCCAGACACATAAAAACGAGACACGGTAAGTGTTTGTCATTTCGGCATTGTAACCATCCATAGGTGTATCGCTTAGGGAACGACATAATATAACGATGATCAAAACTGCGATGGATTTCAGAGAGTTGATAAACGATATCAACGGCAGTAGGGGTGTTAACCATGTGTTTGATTGCAGGAGTCACTATTCTTCTCTCGCTGACGGTGTTCCTCAACCTGGTAGCTGAGACCCTGCCACAGGTCTCCGACGCTATCCCCCTGTTAGGTACACTACCCAAACCTAACCCACACCGTTTGTCCATCCCGCTTGTCTCCCACATTTATTTTCTCTTCATATTCATGTTGTCCTGGTACTATTATTTCATCTTTCATACTATTTTTAATTTTATTTCAGCTCTCATTTGTTTTTGTTATTAAAAATGAATAATTAACAATTATTTTAAAACATTACAAGGAGTAAATTTTGTACGTTTGAAGTTGATTTAAATTGTTGTGAGCATAAGGTTGTTATTAAGTGGTTTCAAGCTTTAATTTTATTGTCTGTCGATAAATGACGTCGATTACTTACAAGACGTTGTTAAAGTGCTTTTGCTTAAAAATAATTAATTCAAGAATTCGTTCTATTGAAAAGTAAATTGTAATAGTTCAACAAGAATTATTGTGAAGGTACCTAGTTGTTCTTTTACGTATTTTATTATAATGATTTCGGTTAAAATCTTGGAATCGATTCCGTGATTCTTCGCTTCAGCTTAGTGTCCTGATTACTCATTTATTTTGTTTATTTGGTCGATACACTTCTGTAACGATACTAACTTTCCAATTTAAGTGGCATGGCATGTGATTATAGCTTTGATAAGAGCTTTTAATTGTTAATGGATGCTGAAGGTAAGTTACGATATATTTATTCTAAATGTTTACATTCGTATTATTGTTATCTTCAAGTATTTATGTGAGTTCGCTGTCTACGTAATCGATTCCATGGTGTACGATTTGTATTGGGTGTTTTTCTTAATATTACTGTTTTTTGGAACTATGTTATATCCATAGGCTTAAAGCCGCGGTCTCTGGATACTTGGAGGGTGGTGTAACTTTAGCGAAAACTTCGAATAAAACCCTTCTCCTCTTATAAAAGAAATTATAATAAAAATAATAAAACGCCAGTGATAAAACCCTCTATATTAGTGTTTGCATGACTATCCCTATGTTTCGTTTATGATTTCACTTGAGCCCCTGATACCGACTCAGCACACAAACAGGACGAGATCTAACCAACGACGTATAGACTGGATGGTACTATAGGTTTAACCATTGTAAATAGAACATTTTAATTTGATTTTGTTTCATAGTTTATATTGATCTTTGCAGGTGTTACAATCCTCCTGTCGCAAACTGTTTTCTCTCTATTGGTGGGACACGTCATCACAAAAACCTCTGAGGCGATCCCCCTAATAGGTGAGAAAAGTACCACGCGTTTGTTATTTTTTTTCTAAATAACTGAAATAAAAATAATGATGAATAGTTTTTTTTTTTATAAAAAAGAATGAAGCTTGAGGAATATTTTGGGGTGTTGAACCTAAAATGTCTCTCTACTCATTCATGAAACACCAACTTAACAAAGATCTAAATAGATATTTTTGCTTGAATTTTGAAGGAGATCGTATAGTTTCTTATATTTTTCTGTTTTCAACTTGCATTTTAGAGTCTCGCAGTCTCTGGAGACTGATCTATGCTTTTACATCGCTCTTGCGGCTCTCTCTCTCGACACTTGAAATAGAAATATTGCACTTTAAATTCATGCTACTGAAATAAGTAGCTAAACTGAGTCTATCTAAACGTAATTTCCTGAATATACTGGCACTCGATCTTCTTGTAATGTATTAAAATAATCTACTTACATTACTTCTTGGTCCAATTATTAAAATTTCATTTTCGAATCTATTTTACTTTGTTTGTTTTAATTTCTATTGGCCTTTCTGTAGACAGCCGACAGACACAGACATCACCTTCGAGCATGATTTTGAAATGGTTGAAAAATTCAAACGGCGAAAATTACCGTACAACTCTCCTTATCAAAACGAGCTTCTAAATACTTAATTGCTTGTAGTTTAAAAGCAGGATTTAAAGTTAAACAACAGTTTAAAGCAACAAAGTGGATGCGGGTAGTGAGGGTCCAGCCTCCAAGTATCTCGTGAACTTCGGGTCTCAACTTTGTCGGGTCTGTTACTATCCCTGTAATTGACAAAATGATAAAACTTATTGAAATCTTTGACAAAGGTATTTGATGAGATAAAACTTTGACCCGTCTGTTCGTTTATTAAATAGTATTAGTTCTACAAAACAATTACAATTGGTTATCCATTTACATCTACATGTTCTTAAGTTCATTTTAAAACGTTCTCAGCATTGAATGAGTTATAGCAAATTCCTTTGTCAAAGTGGCGTCTCTGGTAACGTTAGTTACAATTTAAATATGTTAATAATTTTGAGATTAACTACAACATCGTTACAAGGGATGCTAAATAATAAAATGAAAGAGCTTGTCCAAAAGAGATAATTGTCAATTTAATTCTCAAAGTAATCAAGTGACAGGCACTTTCTTTGGAGTAAACTAATAAAAGTAGGTGATAAAGAAAATAGGAGCCATATTTTGTCGTGTTTATTATACCTACTTGAATTTAAAAAAGATTATTTTTGTTGATAGTCACGACAAAATATCATAAAATGTTGAAGTGGATACCGTCAATGTAACGCACAAACGCTAAAACTCATCTAAATGTAGATTAGAACATCGCATGTACAATTAAAATGCATGAATGTGGCTTTCTGTGTCATTGTTAATTAGATATGAAATATAGCTTTGAACCACGTGATATTGCAATTAAAAATATAAATATATAAAACTGTAAGATAAACTCGTTGAAGTACCTACTTAATTTTCTCCTTACCGTTTTCATTTATTTTTCGTCTTTGGTTGTCACCTTAGGTTTAAGACTATGTAAATACTATTTTACACCGAAAACCCCTTTGCTCAATAATTTAGACAAGTTAAATTTTCCGATTATACTATTATATGTATTCCATATGCCACAATATAATTTAAAAACGTTGCTCAATCATTACATCAGTAATATAAAGTAATTTTAAAAGTAAGTAAATAAAGTATTTTGCATCTATCACAGATAAAACAAGTAAAACCTTATCTCCATTTGAAAGTAAACTATCACATCATCAACATAAACTTGTATACCACGCAATGTATAAAACTATATGTTCTATGTAACAGGGACATACTTCAACTGCATCATGTTTATGGTAGCGTCGTCTGTGGTACTGACAGTAGTCGTACTCAATTACCATCATCGAACAGCAGACATACATGAGATGCCACAGTGGGTGAGTATCTGATAAAAACCGTGTAGTAAATCCAATAGTTTCATACTACAGGAAATATTACAAATTTTGCATACTCATGAAGCACATGTAACCCATACTGACCCAATTTTTCGGGATCTACTTGTCAGTAATTTAATAATGTTTAATGATGGAATTAAGGTCTAAAGGTTATTTTGATTGGCAGATAAAATCAGTGTTTCTGCAATGGTTGCCGTGGATTCTTCGAATGTCGAGGCCTGGGAAGAAAATAACAAGAAAAACTATAATGATGAATACAAGAATGAGGGAGCTAGAGCTTAAGGAGCGGTCATCCAAGTCACTTCTGGCAAATGTGCTAGACATAGATGATGACTTCAGGCATGGCCCTCCACCTCCAAATAGTACAGCATCGACTGGGAATTTGGGGCCAGGGTGAGTAAAAAAATTAAATAGTTTACAATTTGTTATACGACGTCAAGTCACATGGTCCCTGAAAATAATTATTTCGCATTCTCTTGATCTTATTGGAATGTCAAATTGGAATACTCTTCATTTATCATTCCTGTAACAGATAAGAATGCTAGAACCTTGAGTCAGTTTTTAAAATCGATGTAAAGTACTTCACTTTACATCTCATTAAACTTTTTTTCTATGCTAATACACTTTTTCCAATCTCACTATATCGATTTAGGTGCTCAATATTCCGCTCGGATTTCCGTCGATCGTTCGTCCGTCCGTCCACTATGGAAGACGTGGGCGGTGGGCTGAGTGGCCAACACAGAGAACTTTATCTCATCCTGAAGGAACTGCAGTTCATTACAGCAAGGATGAAGAAAGCAGACGAGGAGGCTGAGCTGATCAGCGATTGGAAGTTCGCTGCGATGGTTGTTGACAGGTAAGAAAAAGTGTAGGTACTTACTTTATGGAACAGTTTGATGATTAGAGACAGGATAGCTGAAAATGTAAATGTTGCATAATCTATACTTATAATAAATCTGTAGACAGGTCAATTCTGTACATGATATATATTTTCAAAATAACTATCAGGGTGTAATTAGTGATCGATACTGATGCCAAAAATGCAATCAGTAAAATTTTTGTCTGTCTGTCTGTCTGTCTGTCTGTCTGTATGTTCCTTATAGAAACAAAAACTAATAGACGGATTATAACGAAACTTGGTACAATTATTCTTCATACTCCTGGGGAGGTTATAGTATACTTTTCATCACGCTGCAATCAATAGGAGCAGAGCAGTGAAGGGAAATGTTGGGAAAACGGGAGAAGTTGCTCCATTTTTTAAGCTTCCGTCGCGTGTGCAGCCTTAATGGTTAAAGCTACATAGAAATCATTTATGACGGAAATGTTCTACATAAAATTATCTAAAAAATATCCCACAACAGCATATGTCTATCTTTTATGGTTGACTCACAATAACACGTGTAACTCCCGATAGCTTAGCAGTCCAATACATTAACTTAATAACATACAAGGAGTTACACGCTGACGGAATCGGGGGCACAGCTATTAATAATAATATTCTGCGGTTCCTTATTGCGATATTTTTCAACAGTATTGTGGATTGACATATTATATTTCCCTACTAAAATACGAAAGTTAATCTGTCTGTTACATCAAAACCACTGAACCGTGAGGAAGGACATATGGTACTTTTTTACGAAAAACGACGGAAACGCAGACGAAGTCGCGGGCAAAAGCTAGTTCTTAATAATATTCAATTGTCCACGATTGTAAAGTACATTCTTTAAATATAGCGCTCTTGACGATTTAAACTCATTTCATATGAAGGAGACGCACGAGGGAAAAGTTTCAAGAGTAAATAGAACGTGACCATACATAATAATATGAAACCACAGCACAAGCAGTGACTATAATATCGGGGATAAAGAAATTATTCGATTCAATTCAGAACTCACCCAAATCCGAAAAGCTCCAGCGAATTGATTAATGAGTATGGTAAAACTACATTCATTGATTTATGACTGTATTGTTTTCACAATAAAGGGGGATTAACCGGCACCGGGCTTTTGTTCCTACTTTAATGAATGATGTTGGTATTTCATTTCCATATGAAACAATACTTTTTTTTTTGTAGCAAATCCAATTAAACAAGTCACGCATTTTTATTGGTAATTTTGGTGAATCAGATTAATATTGCTCAAAGAACGGAATGAAGGGCGGCAGAGAGATGCTAATTAAAAAAAAAAACCGGTCAAGAGCGAGTCGGACTCGCGCACCGAGGGTTCCGTTCCGATTTCTGAAAAAGTGTGCTACTTAGAGACATAGTTTTATTTTTCCTGTAATCTTTACATAAACTTCTACCACATAGAATAATTTCAGATTTTTCGCTTTGCAAACTTCGGAGATAAGGCCCCCCGCCCCCCCCTTATCTCCGAAGTTAAGAATGGTATTTTTTTTTACATTTTACATCAAAAGTCGAAAACTATGCGGTCTAAAAGAAATAAAAAATAGTTTGAGAATGTGCAAACAGCGCTCTTTCATATGATACCCCACATGCCCAAGTAGCCTCACTTGAAATTTTTAAGACCCCCTTTCAGTCCCAGTTGCAAAAAAAATATATCTTTCTTTCTTATTTGCAAAATAGTTGGGTAAACGTCATCTAAAACTATTCTAAATTTCAAGTTGATAGCATTAGTAGTTCTTGAGATATCCAGATGTGACAGACAGACAGACAGACAGACAGACAAACAGACAGACAGACAGACATACAGACAGACAGACAGACAGACAGACTGAGTCACACCATAAGGGTTCCTTTTTTACCATTTTGGTACGGAACCCTAAAAACGCAATAGTTTTATAAGTTGTTCCACTTTACCACAGTAAACAAATTGAACATCTTTAAGAAACTGAATACAATTTTAAAATAAAGCGAAGCATAGGCATTTTTATAAATTACTCGATAGCACATAAACATCATTTCAATTATTCATGTGTTGTATCCTGGGGCAGGATATAAAACGCGTTGAGTTTATTGCCTCCAGCAAAGCCACAGCACTTATGAGATACGTGGAGTAAAGTCAACAGAAAGGATGTAGCATGTGTAGCAAAAGCAATATATTCATAAATTCTTAAAAAGTTATCTGAAAAGAAAAATTAAAAGAAAATGACACAAAAATATTGATAAAAGAACACCAATTGATAAGTACTTGTAAGAAAAGTCAGAATTGCAAGTGCCAAAGAATTTACGTTAATGTTTGACCGTGTACGACAGCAATGCAATAAATAATGAACTTCATATAACAGTAAAGTAAATGAAATAGCTCTAGAAGCCGCACAAAATTTAATTAGCAGCGAAAATGCTCGTAACCTGGCAGTTATATGTTCGACTAACCTTTCCACGATCTGAGTACCTAGCTTCAGCAGTTTATATGTTAACCACATATATCAATCTGCCTAGCCTTTTCCCAACTATGTTGCGGTCAGCTTCCAGTCTAACCGGATGCAGCTGAATAGCTGAATATCAGTATTTTACATGGAGCGACTGCCTATTTGACCTCCACAACCCAATAGACGGATGAAAAAAGATTGCATGCAGCGGAGATGAGAATGTGGAGATGGATGTGTGGAGTGACGAGAATGGATAAAGTAAGAAATGAATATATAAGAGGAAGTTTGAAAGTGGCGCCAGTGACAGAAAAGTTGAAAGGAAATCGTTTGGGTTGGTATGAGTATGTGATGAGGAGAGACGAAACGCATGTGACTAAAAGAGTGATGAATATATGTTGATGGATGGAGAGGCAGACGAAGGCCAAAGAAAAGATGGATGGATTGTGTGAGGAATGATATGAAAGAGAAGGGAGTGAATGAGAGCATGACGCATTGACAGAGGAGAATGGAAGAAGAAAACGTGTTGCGCCGACCCCAAGTAACATGGGATAAGGGCAGGAAGATGATGAACCCAATAGCTGGGTAATACGATACCCCTTGGTTAGACTGGATGTCAGACTTTCGGGCTGCTGACGACCCGTAACGACCGTCAAAAATCAACGAATGACAGCCGGGACCAACGGCTTAACGTACTTTCCGAGGCACGAAGGAGTCTCGGTATGTAATGATGGTAACCCATGGACCAACACCGGCAAGATAGATCGACCCGTGCGACTGTTATTATTTAGCCACGAGCTCCTCGTGGATAAACTTATACGGGAAGAATGAAAAATGGAAACATGTCACTGCAACGTTTCATGGCTATCCTCCCGTTTAGCCCTTGTTTCATTCTTGTATACTTATGGATAACGCACTGAGTGGACAAAATGTCGAGGTCCAACGTACGGTGATATAACATCAGCCAAATGCTGTCTGGCTGCAACCGTCGGATACGATAAAACGCTTGACTGCAAAGCCTCATGCGTTGTTTAAAACTCATGACATTTTGTATACAGTTTGGATTTTAACTGAAATAGAATTTTGTTCAGTCTTCATTTTAAAATACAAACTAAAATGCACAAAATCCGACACGGGATTTTGAATTTCAAACAAGCAGTTATAAATGGTGAAGGAAAATAAAGTAAGAAGCGCTTTTAGAAGTAAATTCTGAACTTATAAGAACGGGTATAAGTAGGTACTGCTTTGTAATATTGTTAGGAACTGCATCTTGAGTGCTAAATCTAAAAACGCCAGATTTCTAGATTTGCCAAAGACGTAAACAACAATGGCCGCTCGAAATTTGGTATTTTTCTTATTTGGTTTAGTGATGTGGTTGTATTTTAAGTTCAGGGGTAATCGATGTTACATTCAAATTATATTATTTCCGCGCATAGAGTACATTAAATTATTTGAATTTTGATAATTTCCGTTTGTTTTTATTATGAAAAATTAACTCCACATTAGTTTTATTGATAGATCAATTTATTTTTACAAAAATAATTTATGAAAAGAAAATTGCATTTCTACGCCAAAGGCTTCTTCTCCGACCTTCTATTATACCCTATTTTTCCAGACGCTAAGATAGTCATCCGATAGCATATTGTCGATCATTTATTAAGTCACACCACTTATTTCAATGACAAAAATAAACGACGAGACATAAAATATGTCAATATATTCAAAAATCGTCTTAGATTTTCTCTATTAGGTACTGATGAATATAATTAGTACTCGTATATTTAATATTTATCTGGAAAAACCACACATCCATCCAAAAAAAAAAAGAAAATAATAAGAAAATGTGATAATATATGTGGGTAGGCGTGTTATTAATCAGCGACGCGCAGATATCGCGTTCTATTCCTAGGCAAGTTCATTGTTATTGGTTCCTTGGCTTACCCATATTATGCTTCATACCATATTTAAATGTCGGCTTCCAAGTCAAATTCCTATACAAGAGGTGGATTTAAGCCGTAAAACACATTTCTGTAGACTTGAATGAAAATGTGTTTATATATTTACTTCTTTATTCTGAATCAAATGATTTTTGACAATCATCAAATTTTTTTCGGGGCTCTGGATTTTTAGCCAGATTAGAAATGTTGGGGCTAATTCTATTACTACTACATATATGTTTATGGTCTGACATGTTACTTTTGTCCCCAGGTTTTGCCTGTTCGTGTTCACACTTTTCACAATCATCGCGACAGTGGCTGTCCTTTTATCGGCCCCGCATATCATCGTGCAATGAGACAACTTCTAGGTGCCTCCGGAGAGACGGCACAAGTATGAGAGAACTAATTATTAGATTGCCGATTTGTAATTATAATTGATAATGTAATTAAATTAAATACGTGGATGAAACGCACACGTCTCCATAACAAAGTCTTAAGACATTAAATTATAATAAATTTACATATTGTAGTTAAGTCAAATGTTAGTGGAAATTTTTGCTGAATTAAGGAATTTTCTAGAAAAGGTCTGTTTAATTATTTTGATTCTCATTGATGTAGATTGTAGGATATTTAAATAATTATTTTACTGTTATAAGAAAAAGTATTTCGTACGGTTTATTTCTTCGAATTTATATGTAATCTTTGAGCTCAGACTGAAATTTCCATTAGCAAATATTTAAAAAATGTGATGTTGACTAGGATGTTATACAGATAAATGTTGACGTGTATAATTTGTTATAAAAACAATATTAATAATTATTATAACTAAACGATATTTGTAAACGAAATATTAATGAGGGTTGATTTAATGGAAGAATGCTAAGCTGGCACAGAGTTGCATTTATTTGGAAAAAGAAATTACGAAAAAGTTTCACATGAAATCGAGGTCTTTGGATGAATAGTGAGGTTTGTTCAAAAAAATTGTAAAACAGAAAGTTCGTTTCTACGCGAATGCTTAAATGGGGAAGGTCCTGCAAAGCTAATTGTAGATGGCGTGATCATAGCAAGGTCCTTAGGGACCTTTATACATTTCGTTCATTCATGAGTTTGGTTTTATTTCACTATTTCGTTATTTTCGGTTATTTCAATATTTTTAATCAAGCATTTGACATGGATAGTGTCGGGAATTTAAAACCGTAGTCGTAATCACTTTCTTCAAAATGTTTTCGAACTCTGTTTAATTTTTAAAATATCTTAACGAATAGCTTTAATCCACGATCTTCTAATTTTAGGGTCTCTCGGAAAATGGTGGACTCCAATTTCAGAGTATTTGGGAACACAGCAACGAGTAATTTTCGCAAAAATAAAATAAAACCACCTCACGCTTTGTATTTTAGCTTGTGTTGGGAACTAGCTACGACTATTACTTTATATAGTGCATTATCTATGGCTACCACAGCTCCTTCACCATTGACAGTTTTGACAGTTGCCTTCACCATTTAAATGCTCGTAAATTGAAAGGAAAGGAGGTCCTTTGAAAAAATAGATTTGAATCGGTATCCTTTTAACATGTAATGAGGGATCACAGACGCTGACATAAAACCTTAGGGTATTAAGTAATGTACATAATGGATCAAATATCGGTAGAGTCAAGAATAGCTTAACGATTTAAGATTATTCCATTCGATATTAAAATTCGATTAGCGATAATCGCTACGTGTATATCGATACATATCGATTTAAATCGATATGTATAAATATAGATAGATCGGAACATTAGTGAGGGATATGGAAGTAAATTTGTAATTATTAAATGAATGTACTACGAAGATTAAATCCAGGAATTGTTAAACAGTTATGGAATTGATAAGTATTCAACAATTAATACGGAACCAAAGATAGAATAGGTCTAGCATCAGGGGTTGAATAAAAAAATAATTAGGACCGACTTAAAAGGGAGAAAAATAATTTTTAGTTTTTAAACCATTTTCGATAAAACGGAGAACCTCATCGTTGATCTCTCGTATCGATAAATGCTCACTAAACTATCGATAGTGTTAAATTATTATACTGTTAGTATATCGATATGAGAGTAAGAAATAGCATCAGTAATAGTAACTAATTAGGAATCGGATTGTGTTAATGTTGTGCTTAGCGGAAATATTACAATGCTGATAGTATCACTAACCACCACGTAACCATATTGATAAAGTGTACATACAGAATAATGCAGTGTGTATGTATTTGTATATAAATTTTAGAAAAAAATCGGAAAAAAGACTAAAATATCGCATTTTTCACTCTAGTATTATAACAACCAGTCTTATTGGGCAGGAATAGTACACTATTACTCGTAAGTACTAGATACTGTCTATATATTGATATCATCTCGATAAGTAAAGTATTATCTGATTAATTTCAAACGTAGATCGATTGGAGGCGATCGGAAATTTTTCGCGCCCAATAAGACGTCAACATGTCGCTTTGACGGATATTCAATTGAAAAAGTTTTTTGATTGAAATTGGTTGTTATCGATTCCAATTCGTCAAGTGTCTACTCGATTAGAACCTTTTAGCACATACTGTAGCATCTATATAATAGTCGTATTATTTAAAAAAATAAACAATTTAA
This sequence comes from Cosmia trapezina, assembly GCA_905163495.3. NCBI lineage: Eukaryota > Metazoa > Arthropoda > Insecta > Lepidoptera > Noctuidae > Cosmia > Cosmia trapezina. The sequence goes on from LR991021.1 coordinate 4,235,727, forward strand.
AGTCTTTATCTATGTCCGTTCCTCAATTTCGCTCTTTTAGATGTCGTGATAGCCTAGTGAATGTCGTGTCCCTTGATTTAAGCTAAACTTATAATGGAATAACTATCATTAAGGAAGCTCACTAAAAACTAGATATAAAATTTACTCAATCTGAGTGTTTTCGCATATTGTTTCATTTTCTTTTTTTCCATAACGAAGAAAAATGTGTTTTACGAGTTGTACCTTTTTCTCGAAATCTTAAGAATTGTGAAAGTAAAAGGGTCAGGAAAATTAGTGTCTCAAGGAAAAGGTACAAGCTGTTCATAAATTGTATTTGCCAGAATTGTATTATTAAAACCTAATTATGTTAATCGTTCCTAAGATTATAAACGTTGTCGTTTTGCAGAATTTATTTTCAACAGTGTGGTGCTGAAATATATCAGATGTCATTTTTTTTTAAAGTTCGTATTTATAATTGTTAAGTTTAATTTTAAATTTCATAAACCCTATTGTTATATTTGATTGTGTATATTTCAATTCGAGAGTGATGATAAAAAAATGAAAATTTGTAAAATTAATTAATATATTTAATTAGATTTGTTAGTGCCAAAAATAGGGTTTATAAATATTGAAGTTAAGTTGGTTTTAGGTATAAACGATGAAGCTGAGAAGATTATTGTAAAGAAAAAAATAAAAAAACGAACTAGGGTCTTTGTTAATATGTAATTTAACTGGTTAATGTTTGTATTGGGCCGCAGCTACGGGTTGTTCAGCCAATTTTAAACTTATTTTGTTTCAAAAAAATAAATGAGAGGTTGTGAAATCGAATGTAAGGCCCGTGGTAGCGGTTCAATGATAAATTATAATAAAAACTATTGATAAATTTAAAAAACGAGTAGAAACGATCTACGATTTAATAAAACCAAATAATAAAACGCCTGCATGGGACCGGGTTACAATATAAACGTACAAATGAACTGACGTAACCACATCATATGCGATGCATACACATTTTACAAGCAGTATTTATTGTTTTAATCTCTCACTTTTACAATGTCGGTATAGCTAATCTTCTGATATTTTTGACAATTTGTTCACATTTCAAGAAACAAATGCAAATTTGTGGGGAAACTAAGGGAACTGACAAAACAATTTAAATTACAATAATTAATTATTTCAAAATAATTTTTGTAATCAAATATTTTTTTAAAAAGATTGAATAATTTTTAAAACTACGATTGCTGTCTGCTAAGCTTAAAATATATTTCTGTAAAACTGTACTTCAAAATTAATTATCTTGTCAGTTGCGTAAGTTTCCTCAAATATTTTGTAGATTTTAACTCTATACTATTTCCGAATTTCACTTAACACTGAGGAACCAGTTTACACACTATCGTCTATGTCTACACTACTACATTTATATGTATACATATATTTATAATTTTAATGTTTGTATGGCATATGACACATAATTATTGTTATTGTGAAAATAATTTTTATAATCACAAAATTTATTACAATTATTTTATCGTAAAATAAAATCATGGCTAATGTAAATTACTTTCGTTATACGAACCTATGTATACCTACAGGTTAATTTTAGTATTATATTTTATTGTTTTTACTCTGTGTAAAGTTGGGCTCGTTTGAAAACAATACTTTTACTTATTGTGTTTTTATTTTGTAAATTATACTGACATATTAAAGAATTAAAGAAGAATTAAAGAATTTTATATATATATTATTTATATTAATATAATTATAAATATTTATTCATATGTCATACAGACTGCTCTGCATACTGCACAACAGAAACAAAATGCTTTAATCGTGAAACAGGTATTTTGGATTTCCATGTATATTCTACTTCTGACGCTGTAAACTAAGATTTTAACTATTTCGAGTCTCATCTACTCTTGTCTCGTTTATTAGTTATAGTCGGGTAAGGAAAATTTTACAGCGGTTTGAAAAAAAAACTTGTTTAACAAAATTTTGTTGCCAAGGACCTAAGAACCTACCAAGCTTTGGTTTAGTTTAACTGTCCCAGGAATGTCACGTTGTAAATGAAAGTTAAGGGAATGATAAGAAATAAAACAACTGAATTTTATAATACTTTCTGTGTCTTTTTTAATTTCCCAAAATATTTACCGATCCGTCTTGTTTAAGTTTTGCTCAACACAAACTCGATTGCATTTGGGATACAATGTCGTATAAAGTTTCGAGATAACATAAAATGAAAAAGTCAATTTTAGGATACGATACGTTCCGACCGAAAAATATAGCGTACCTTTTCACGTAACTTGTGAACGACGGTACATAGTGACAGCTTGTTTACCCTTACACCATTCCCGCAAGTCGTGCTAGTGCGATCTTCAAACTCGATACGAGTTGAACGCTATTGACACATGTCGCGTCTGTAACTTAGTACTTAGTCTACTCTTTGCAGATAGCACAAAAGCGTGGATGAAGAAATAAACTAGAAAATAAATTCGGTGTCAGAATACCTATTTAGCTCACAATTTTGAATTTCGTAAACTTTTCTAAGTGACCAGTATTGTCCAGTATGTTAATGAACACGAATTTGTTAGTTCTTATTTTAAATAATAGGGCATGGTAATAAGACGATTTAAAAGGGGCGTTTCAATTATAAACTTTTAAATAGCAACATCTATTCTGTTTAAGGTCTAGACTTTTTTGCCCCATAAGGTTTGTTAACCTTACTTATGGATCAATGTGGTTTTTGATGACAACGTTTATTTTACTGTTAATTTTAAATATAAGTACTTGAAAAATAACATATTTTTTCAGTTCAAAAAGTGGTTCTTATGTTCTTAGGCCAGCAAATGTAAATCTCATTCGATCGCTATTTAGGCTACATCTATAAACATTACACCTGGTGGTTGCTCGCTTACTCAAACACCAACTTATGTATGCAACAACGTTATTATAATATATATATTATATAAATTATTATTTTTTTATGCATTTTTCTCACACATTTTCATCTCCGTGTTGGGTTTAGCTTTTCAAAGCATAAGTTTTCAGGTTCTCAAAATAGTGAAAAAAAAAATTGCTGAGTATTTTGCTAAGTTATATAAAAACACATCATTTGTGAGACCTTGCTATCAGCAACAGAAAATATTTAAAAACGACGTCTCTTTGAATTACTTTTAAAATTAATATTCTCTGAAAGAGAATTTCATTAAAAAAATATAATATTCATTCACGGTAACGCCTACATCGTCTGTAACTGAGAAAAAAATGTTTTCATCTGCAGACTTAATTTTTCATGAAATAATTATACTATAATTTTATGAAAACAAAATGGCGGATGGAGAACTAAACCCACACACGTTCAGAAACACACAACAAAACATCGACCAAACTTATTTTCAACTATCGAGCTTCTCATACATAGTTCGACATTTATTTTCCCAAATCACACATAATCCACATTGTGTTCCTGTGGCTTAACCATAGTCGAAATAATTAATTAAAATTAAAATAAAAAAAATATACGACTGCAGTAAGTTGAATAAATACAGCCGAGTGTAATGTAAGTTTATAATGAAAAGCCCCTATGGAGGTTTTTATAATAGATGAAAAATAATAAAAAATAAAATACAAAGGTAAATTTGTAAAAATAAATACAACGGGTAAAATGTTTATTCGTTAAAATTGACTATCGTAAGTAGTATTCGATTTGTATAAAACTAAAATAAATTAAAGCAATCTGATTTATAATATTCTTGTCGTTTTATTTGAACACCCTGTGATTGAGAGCACTTTTGTTTGAATACCTACAAAAATGTCCATTCTGTCAGAGACCAAATAAATTAATTCTATCTCATAGATTTCTACAATATTGGAACAAATATGGATATCTATTTGCCGATACTGTTTCAATTAAAATTTCAATTTAGTTGCGGATTTCAAACAACTATGAAACTCATTAAACTATCTGTTCGCTGAATCTAGTCAATATCAAATAGATTTGTATTTTTTTTTCATATTTTATTCAATTACGGTAATTAACGATCCCGAATAAATTGGGATAAGGGCAGGAGAATGATGTTGGTGAACGTTCTTCTGGATATTGGGAAGGTAAGTATATACAGTAAAATCGTAAAATATGTATTATGAATTCAATCATTGGTTTTGTAGAACATGCTAATATACAAAGCAACTGTAAAATATCATCAAGTACTCTGTGGTAACACTCATTTTCTTTTATCTATAAGATCTACTTATTGCATCTAATAAAATCGTAGCAATGTCAAAACTGTACATTAAATATATTTTTTCTTTAAATCATCACATTAATATTGTAAAGTTTGTGAGTCTGTGTGAGTGTGTCTGTATGTTTGTTACTTCTTCACGCTCAAACGGCTGGACCGATTCGGATGAAATTTGGTATGTAGATAGCTTATACTCTGGATTAACACCTAAGCTACTTTTTAATCTGGTCTACGCGTGTGAAACCGCGGGGCGCAGCTAGTTATCAATAAATTCAGAATCTCATTTTGCATTAGCTCCTTTATAAATTAAATGGATTTAAATATTCAAATAAGGAGAAGCAATATTTTAAAGGGAATCGATAAGATTATTATTAGCGCGACAGTTGGGCAATTTAATTTTCCATTGATGTCACTGAGCTAGGAGTTTCATTTGTGGTGTTACCTCATACCTAAAATTGATCAAAAAAGATCTTCACAATATCAAAATTCTTTTTCACTTCACAGCTATTTGTTTAGCTCTCTCGCGACACGTCCCCACACCCCTCCCACACCGCACAACTACCTCAGGCACCATCTCAGTTGTTGTAAGTTAGCCTGTAATTAATATTTGCCTGTCTAGTATAACTGCAAGATTGAGCTGCTCCAATAAATTTACACAATTAATGTTGATTTAAATACCTTTTTACATATTCTATACAATGACAGGAATATTTACTTTGTAAAGTATTACTTATACTATATTTAATTATTGTGAATGTAAAGACTACGTGGATCATTGTTTTTTATTTATTTTATCCTTTTCTTAGTTTTAGTCATAGTCTGACAGTTTGAGTAATTTATGCGGCCTACCCAAATGTCTTTTCTTTGGTATTGTTCGTCGAATCGTTAAGCTCCTTAAGTGTTGAGTTGAGCTGCACGATTACTGACAAATGCGTGCACTGACTGGACAGGTCCACTCAATCTGTGTGGTTCTTTCCTGAAAAGACCATTTCAGACTGCAATCTACATGGTCTTCACATGATCTGACCAAGATTATGTCTGGACTTTAAAAGAGACTGTGACCTCTGAGTTTGTTTCGGCGTTTCTTCTCAGAGTAGTCAGATAGGAAACGTCGAACTCATCTAGTTTAAAAAAAAAAGTATGCTTGACGTGTAAAAGTGTTTGTACAAACCTACTTACAGAAAGAAAAAAAAAATCTATTGAACAAAAATTGGACGTATTTCCTGAAAAACGTTCCAACCCACTAACTTAACATTTTGAGATAAATGCGATTAAAGTTCAATCTCGTATTACTATATGAAATATTTTCTTTTAACTACTAATACTTCTGTGTGCAACAGATGATATGATAGAGTTTTAATTTAACCCTATTTTAGACTTCAAATGTTAATACTTTTTTGAATATTCATAAAAATATTGCTGTGGAACGTTTTTGGTTTATTGCAATATTCATGTTACATTTTAAATTTTAATTTATACAAAACGTTCCAAATGACATGTATGACAATAAAAATAATAATAAAAGAAGATTAAATAGAAAAAAGTATATAATTGTAGTTAAAAATGTCTATGTTATACGTTCTTCTTCATCGTCTTCAAAAACAAAGTCTTGTTCACCAGCAAATCCTTCAATATAATCGGGTCCTTCCATGCCCTGCAGGTTTTTATAAAAGGACAGGCAATCCTCAGGAATTAGACTGAACATTGACTTTAAGTCATTTAATTTAGCCTGGGTAATTGGTTTTCCATCTGGCCAGAGTGTAACCAGGAGTTCAGAGCTTAAAGGAAGCACGCTTCCTTTAAATTTTCGCCCTATGTACAACTCTTGATATTCCTCAATATCATCTGACCTCATGAAGACAGAGTGTACATTATCCTTTCTTATTTGGATATGTTTGGTCATTAGCCAATTAACTTTAACTTTATTAGTAAACATCTTTCGATTAGTTATATTTTTTTCTAATTTCTCAGTGCTCACGAAGTCTTCATTTTCCATCTTTATAGGCACTAGAGGGGTTTTTTTTGTGCAAGTCTTTATCACGTTTACGTAATCATCTGCAGTGTATAATCTTTGAAAATTTTTTAAATGACTTTCGATTTTACCAAAGTCAGTGTCATTTGGCAAAAACGTATGACCACTTTCTAGGAAATTTAAATCAATCACTTTTAAGGTAGGATTGCTGGCTAAAATCACTTTAAGTAAGAGCACCATTTTTATATTTCGATTTTGGCCCCCGCAACTGTCGCTCCACAATGATAGATAATCAACATTAGGACGCATTATTTCGTTTATAAATTTTTTCAAACAGGAACCAACTTCTTGGGCACCCCTACCAGCTTGACCCTCAACCCAAACAAAACAATATCCTTTATTTGCAGAAGACACATGAACGCCGCAGTTATAAAACCACAATTGTCTTTTGTAAAATACCACGTTTGTTGGAATACGTGGTAAAGGCAACGTCTTCTCCATGTCAAACGTTAAACACTCAAATGTTTCATCTACTTTTGCCCTTTCAATCTGGCTATTCATTTGGCTTCGTAAGGACTCAGCTAATTTTAAATGCTTTTCTTTTTCGGAAATCAATTGGTTTCTGTTTTCTATTGACAAATCGTTCGGGACCTTTAGTTTTGCTGCAAATGTGTCACATCTATTACACGTGTCTTTCTTAAGACTTTTGAATCTTAAGTTAAACTCTTTCAGGAAAATCTTTCTGAAAATGGCAAATGATACATAACTTTTGCTGTCGTTGCCATGAATAAGTTTAAATTCGTCAACGTATAAATCATAGATCTTTTGCATAGTCAATCCTTGTTGTAGATATAGCGCATCACCATTTTGAGATCTTCTATAGTGGGACTCATATTTTGGTAAGTTATTTATAATATTACAAGCAAAATCTATTTGTTCTTGCGGAGTTTTATTCCACCCACCAGATGAAAATCCTCTACAATCACGTAATTTGTCACCATCACGTTGTTTTTTTAAACTAATTGTTATCTTTTGTGTGGTAACCTGAAATGTGTTTAAAAACATGTCACGGCAAACAGGAATATTTGAAATTTTATATGTTCTTGAGAAGTTTCGTGGCTTTTTAACCTGAGATGAAGTATTTTCAGATATGTATGACCGTTTTTTACGTGTTTCCGAAACGTTCGAGCAAATATACAGTAACTGAGCTTCGTACGACCCAAGTGTGATAAATTTATTAAATTCTTTTCTTCTTTCTTCTTCTGTCACGTTCAAATGACACTGTTTTTTGCATACGCATGCGTAACTTTTATACGTTTTTGCGGTTACTTCTTTACATTTCCCTCTATATGGCAAATTAGCATATTTGCGACATTTTCTTTGAGCTAGCGTATAGTCATCGAATTTCCTTTTTCGCCCCTTTTTTGGCCGACTTTGTCTCTTTGCAGTAGTTTCTTCTTCACCACTGACATTATTTGCTACAGAACTTACTTCTTCACTCGTGCTATGGCTTATTTCTTCTCCTAGGTCTTCATGCAAATTATTACTACATACTTCCTCCATGTTTTGTTCTTGTGTAATACTTCTACGTAATAAAATTGATTCGCTGTCCGTATCTGAAATGTCTGAACTCTCAGAAATTATGTAGTTCGGATCTTTGACACTATCATCATCACTGCCACTTAAGAGTGTGTTTAATAGACCTAGTGTAGCTGGTGACATTTGTCTTACTGGAGAATCTTCAATTCCTTAAAAAATAAAATATCATGTAGCACTATGTATATTTATTGAAATGGAACATAAGCAATAAATGACAAATGCATTTTAAAATGGATGTATCTAATAATAAGTAATTAAGTAGAAATGGATGTGTAACCTTGAAAAACATTTTCAGAATAATCTTGTACAATCTTTTTAGGTTCATTCTGTAAATCTGGATTTGGTGATGCTACAGTATGCTTAAACCAATCACTCTGTATTGTCAATATATCTTCATTGTTAGTATTTCGAGGTGTGATTGGTGAATAAGAAGGAGGGTCCAGGGAAATGTAACCTGGAAAAAAATGCAAACATGTCATAAAACTTACCATATCCTTACCTGCTTCCCAGAGGGGTTGCAACTACGAGTTTCTACCTTACTACTAGTGACTACAATCCTGACATGTTTTGATATAAAGTTATATCAACAATTTAACAACCTTCAAAACTCGACTCATTCCTTAATTAAAAAATAGCATAAGTCCGAGAGAGTACAATCGCCTTAATTTTTTTAAGCCAGTTAAATAGTCACAAAATGAGTTTTTTTTTTTTTTTTAGAATAGTTAAGGGGAGTAGTTCTTACTTTCTACACTCGCTATATTATCTGTATTGGAGAGATTAGTATCTTGATATGTTATTGTAGTATTTGAAGGTAGGGCCGGTATAGTCTTGAGATTAATCACATCTGTAAAAAAAATCGCGTAAAATATACTTACAAAATTATGATGAAATGGTTTGGTTAGTGGTTGGTAACATCGTTTGGCTACCTCTGTTATCAGAACCTTTAGTTTGATCCATACTGAAATTAAAATATTTATTTGTCCACACCATCATTCCATGCACACCCATTCACTAAAGATATAGCTATATAATAGGTAACATGCGATCGTATTAAAATAAACGAAAATCACTCAAGAATATCTTCAAAGCTGTATTTTGATTCATGTGACTTTAATAAAACAAACGAAGGTCACTATTAAAAAGTGTAAAGTAAACAAATCATGATTAGCTAGTTAGAAATACTATAAGTACCTTCAGAAGTATTTTTTTCATCCTGTTTCATTATTCGCTCAGCATTCATTTCCTTCAAAGTTTCCACCAGACTAGTGGTTTCTACTTCACTTTGCCCTTGAGAGGTTAGTTTTCTTCGGAGATCCATTAACTCACGTCTCTTAGCTAATAATTTTTCTAGTGACAGAGTCTGTAACAAATCAATAAAACGATTATGTAGGAAGTTAAACTTATATTAATGAACGAGTCAACAAATATCTTCACAATAAATAGGTATTTTAATGAACATTTAAAACTTACGTTTTCCTCGGCTTCCATCGTAAATATTATATAAAATAAACACCGGACACTACAAAATAATAAACTTACACAGATTCCTTAGTATTTAAACAAAACACAGCATTAATTTGAAACAAAACACGACACGTCAACAATACGTACTCCTACGACGACGCTTGCGTCCCGTACTGATTTAAGTCAAGATTCACAATGACAGGAAGGAAATAGTCTGTCTCGCTTGCACTAGTCGAAAGTATTGACAGAAGCATTCTGAATCACTTGCATAGTTTGCATTAATTTAGTAAATAATTGTACCTAAATGTGAGAGCAATAAGAAATATTTAACTTTTTATAAAGTGATTACCTTTAAAATAAAAACTTTCTTTAATTTTTCTTACATAAAGATGAACCGTTAGAATCCGTTCCGTGGTAAAAATATTATTACGTAAAAAGACACATATATTCTAAAATCAAATACGTTACAGATGACTTGGAACTTTTTAATGAATTACTTATTTGGCTGACGTCAAGTATATTTTTTTAAACCAAAAACATTTCAGATGACTTGGAACTTTTTAATGAATATTATATTTTGCCGAGATGGGTAACATTTATTTAAATCAAAAACGTTTCAAATGGTTTGGACCATTTTAATGAAATATCAATTCTACGGAGAGTGCACATATTATTTTTAAACAAAAACGTTTCAGGTGGCTTGGAACGTTTTAGTGAAACATGTAATAATAAGGTCAATCAGAGTTTTAAAAATCAAAAACGTTTCAGATAGCTTGGATCACATTTTATAAAATTGTTTATGACTCTTGTCTTATATTTGGTTGTTCCACACAGCTTGGGCTCTTTTAGCTTAATACTTATTTGTGTTCTCCATACATGTGGGTTGGGCTACTAGATCATGATTTCATTGTTAAAATAACAGTAGAGCCACCAAATTTTGACAGTTAGTAAATAGCAACTACGTGAATTACTTGGTATTAATAACTCGATTTTGATCTGATTGTGGGTTGGAACGTTTTTCAGGAACTACGTCCAATTGTCGTCAAAAAGATACACACTCTTCTCTTTGTAAATCTCCGTAGTATTCAAAACTGAGCCAATTTCCTTTCACTATACCACTACATACACTCCAACACTCCCGGTATTTGCTCAACTTTTGACGTGACAGGCGGCAGGTGCCAGGTTATTGCTTATCTGACAGCCGACGGGGGTTCAGTGGGGGTCGGGGAGGGGGGTGCGAACCCCAAGGGGACTCTCACTGACACGGCATTTTAGAAATCTTTGCCAATGGCTCCAATTGTCACAGGTTCTTAAGGTATTAGAGGTATTGAAATGTTAAAGATTTTTGTGAATTAAATATTTGGGTTTGAAAGATTGTTTGGAGTATGAAAAGCTTTTGGTGGGTAATGTCGTTTACGTTAAATGATTTTTATTACAATTTGAACAAATTTCTTTTTATTTGAAGACATTTTTTTCATCGCCACAATATTATCGTGTTTATTTATTTTTATATTTTTTATTTTATTTATTTTTTTTATTTTTATTTATTGTTTGTTTATTTTTTTTTTATTATTTATTTATACACTAACGAGGATAGGTATACCTTGTATGCAATCAAAGAAACTAAGTAGGTATGGGTAAAAGGATTTATACTGCCCCTGCTTATATAAAGAAATAGGTTTCTCGGTACGGGCAGGTCGGTATCAATCGGTGCAAGTATTAATTTCTGTTATCTTATGCGCTCACTTATAAAAACCGTGCAAGTGCGTGTTGGACTACGCACGATGAAGGGTTCCGTAGTTGGGATTAAATTAATTATCCCAAGAACTAACTTAACATTATAGTTGAAAAACATGTTCTCCCATACATTCCAACAGTAAATGTAAGTTTGTACTCACAATATTGAGAGATTTACCATGTTATTTTAAGACCACAAACTTCGTATAGGTTTTCCTGTAATCTACAGGGAACTATTTTCTGTATTTTTGTCAAAATTTTAGGCTCAGTAGTTTCGGAGATAAGGTGTGGGGAACGGTCAATTTTCATCTATTTTTGAAATAACTTTAAAACTATTTATTTTTAAATTATAAAAAAAATATTTGAGACCCTCATAGTAAGAGCCCTTTCATTTAATATGTCACTCGGTACAGTTTGCAAAACTTTTTTTTTAATTTTCTTATTTTGCCCCCTAAAAGTGACCTCCATATTCAAAATTCATTTATTTACTTTAGCCGTACGTGTTTGGGTCACAGAAATCCTTATGTATACCAAATTTCAACTTAATCGGTCCATTACGTTCGGAGAAAATTGGCTGTGACAGACGGACAGACAGACAGACACACGAGTGATCCTATAAGGGTTCCGTTTTTTCCTTTTGAGGTACGGAACCCTAAAATTGTCGCACAGATTTTCCTGTACCTACCGGTAACCTGCTTCTTTATGTTTGCACCTTATTTCTTGATACTCTGACAACAACATTGCATTGCATACTGTGAAAACAAAAAAAAAAAAAAACGCAAACATTTTAAACTTTCCAGCAAAAACACCGCTGTATTAAGCTATCAAGCTGTCAATTTGGCGTCCAGGAAAGCAACGTTCTTGTCCAACGTTAGAATTATGCAAAGCTGACTGTGATAGCAAAAAGCGCTGCCGATATTACGAGCTAAGCGGATTATAAGTGCTATGGTTTATTCTGGCCTAGATTCTGAATACGACCTCGCTTTAACTGCAAAAATAAACTTAAGTCGGATTTGCAGGTATTAGCTTCATTGTGCTGATTTGGTAGCAATGAATATTTGAATGGAAGTTAGTTCGATTGTAGGAGAAGATTATGTACAGCGATTCGTCCCTTTATTTACTGTTGTTGGGGTTCTAACTACTTTTGATTAGTATGAAAACAACAACATAATAAGACACATTATTATATTATATTACAGTGAGAATATTTTGTTACTGAACAAGACATTTTGTTGAATGAATAACGGATCTAAAGGGTTGAATCTAATGGAAAAATACGCATGCGTACAGAAGAAGTACGTAAAGAAAATTGTACCGATAGAAAAGTCATCCGAAGCGTAATCATAATACGATTACGAACATAGTAACATGCATCATTGTTCGATATTCGAATAATCATAAACAATTTATCCCTATTTCTTCGGATGTAGGTACGGGATAAAAAGTATATTATGTGTTAATCCAGGTTACTTGAACTATGTGTGTGCCAAATTTCATCCAAATCCGCTCATAATCCACAACCAAACAACACAAACTTTCATGTTTAATAATATTTTATACCTATATCTCATAGTAGGATCAGTAGGATTGCCGCCGGGGTCGCGGGTTGTTCGAAAGAGATACCATGGCCCTGGTACGGGCAACTGAAGGAACACGGGTGGGTTTTAGTCAGTAAAAGTCTGACACACCCTCCCGCTCCGCCCAGAGCGGGAGAAGTCATTTGATTTCCCATTCACAAAAAAAAAGGATTAGCGAACGTCAAATTCTCCACCTATTTGAAGGCCAACTGCCTACCTGTGAACGCCTTACCTTATACCGTTTAAACTTCGCTGAAAAGGAAACATCACCTTTAAAAATTACCAGCAAAAAATCTCAGTTCAGCACTAAAGGTCCTGTTATATCATTACAAGAAAAATGTTTTGGTACTTTCAGAAAACAAGCGTCGCGAACTTTTTCACTTAGTTGCGAAGTCTTTAATGACTTCCTTGGGAGCACAGGACCGCTCTTCGGATGGGTCGACAGGATTATTTTGTTCAACTTAAACCAATTTGAATAATGTATGTTTTTTTTGTTTTGCTGCGTTCGTCTTTTGTTTGTTTTGTGTTTTATCTTTTGAGCCGCAGGCGGAGGTTTGCACGTCTTTGAGTTTTAAGTTACAAATATGGCTTTATTATGTTCTAAGCTTATGTCAATCTAGGTTTTTGCCCAGGATTGTTTTAAGCTAAAGTTAGTAACTGAACGCCTTGTCTCTACACATTATACGAGTTAGGCCATAAGGCCGTATTTCAACATGTCCGAATAGCCACTACTCACAGAATAAATAAAAAAATGGAACAGAATTTGTATGAAATTATCTGTCAAATAAGTTAATAGGAACTTAATCATAGGAGGTGAAACAGGCCCTTAATTTCATTAAATTAATGAAATAACTTCATGCCTAGTCAACTACCGGAGGCACTGCCGAAGGTTTTTAAAAACAAACAAATGAGTCTAGTCGCGAAGACGTTTTAATGTAGACTAATTAGCTTAAATCTAATACAATGTTCTTAATAAATAAATAAATAAATAAATATCCTTGGACATTTCACACAACGCCATCTAGTACCAAGCTAAGCAACCTAATGCTTGTGTTATGGTAACGAGATGGCTGATAAACTACTTATATACATTTTTTTCCCAGACTCGGAACAAATACTTGTAGGTCGTACAAATATTTGTTCCGAGCGGGAATCGAACCCGCGACATGCTGCGCAGCAGTCAATCGCTCAACCACTGCGCCAACCGTATCGTCGTTAATACTACGTCCTTATCAAACTGACAGTCAAATGTCCACGAATGACAGCCAGGACTAACGGCTTAACGTGCTTTCCGAGGCGGAGTCTCGGTATGTAAAGAAGACCCATCCACTGACCAACCCCGGGAAGCGTAGCTTAACCTGATGGATCGACCCGTATGACTGTTATTACTAGCCATGAGCTCCTAGTTTCTCCGAGCTCCTAGCAGAACTATTAGTTTGTATAAATACTAAACATTTTATTTTACGCCACATAAAACAAGAGGATAAGCAGGACAACCACATTTAAAACTAGTGTAAAAATAATCTACCCATCTTTTTTAGGGTTCCACACCAAAATGGTAAAAAGGAACCCTTATGGTGCGACTCAGTCTGTCTGTCTGTCTGTCACAGCTGGATATCTCAAGAACTACTAATGATGCGTAGTTCGTATGTGGCGATGTAGATGCCGCCACATCACTCCCCTCCGGAGGCCGGAGGTCGATAGTGGGCTGAGTCGTGTATCTTGCGATGCTTGCCAGTGCCAGTTGTGGTTCCAGTGAGTCGGAACCGGGTGCCGCATAGTTCACGGTGAGTCGGAACTGTCTGCGGTGATACCCTAGTGAGTCGGGGTGGCGCTGCGTTGTGCTCCAGTGAGTCGGAGTGTACAATGCTGGGTTGAGGTTGAGGCTGAAGGTGATGACCAGGAATGCGCGTCCGCTGCATGCTGGCGGTCAGGATACCCGTTGAAGCCGTGGATGCTGGCTGGCTGTGTGACTCGCCGCTCGAAAGGTTGAGGAAGTGATGCTGATGACGTCACGCTGAAGGCGTTGCACGAAGGCTGCGCTGACGTTCATGCTCGGGGTCACCAGTATAGAGGCATAAGGAACAGGGTGTTAAGTTCACTCGTTCCTCCATTGAAATGGGAGGATCCTCCGACCAGACGGGTGTTGTGTCTGGTGGGCAACTGCCCGACGGTTGATGTCGGGACGTTGTATATATGCTAGTCGCGTGGTAAACTCTAATTGCGTGATGCAGGATTGCGTGACGTCATGTCATTGTGATGCGTAGTTCGTATGTGGCGATGTAGATGCCGCCACAAGATCATGAAACTTTGCTTAATAATTGAACTAACTGTAAGTGTAATTTGAAAATAATAAAAAACACGAGACCTGCTGTCTTGTTTTTTTTTTTTTTCAAATTACTATTATTTTCACCGTAAAAAGCAATTACCTAAACTATCGGCGCCCAGCACCGCACTCAGTCTCGCTCTCACTCAGTCCGCAAGCAGTATCGTGCGAGCGAGATAAAAACCTGAGGTAGTATGGGCCCTCATATATAAAGTTAGCCAACATTGCACCTCCATCTTTATAAACAAGTTCTTGACATTGAACGCCTCTCAAAAGGCCGCCAAGTGGCATAAAATATAAACAGCACACCGGGGCCTCATAAGGTAAAGCCGCCACTTTCACAGAGCTCACACAACTTTGACATAGAGTTTTTGTGATCCTTCCCACGGGAGCAATATTAGGATGTAGGTACCTAGTAGAAGGTAATCAATTTGATTGAAAACTTTGCAGGTATAGAACTTAGTTTTTTAGGATTCCGTAACCGAAGGATGCCAAACGGAACCCTTTTACTATTCCTCCGCTGCCCGTCTGTCTGTCAGCGGGCTGTGTCTCATAAACCGTAATATATAGACGTCATAGACGTGACGTCACGGATGTCAATCAGTCATAAGCTCTCTGTTTTACTTCTCGCGAAATAAATAAAAATACAAGTTTGTTTTGAAATAGTTTACTGTGGAAATATATGTATAAGTGAAACTTACAAGTAACATTATTTTCCAGTGTTTATGTGCTGTGTTAAATATAATAAACTCTAAAAATGTTTTTATCGATCCTCAGAAATATTTAACTACCTGACACAAGAAGGAAAATTAACAGTGTTTTATTCGTGAACGGGGAACAAACTGTGACCAAACTTTAGTGTGTGCGCACCTTTACTCCCATACTGTGCTCAGCTTATGGTGTTCTGCCGTACCCATACGCACCGTGAAAACTGCCATAAACTTTTTTTTCGGAATAGCGCCATCTGTTGCCTTATCAGTGTACCACTAGGACTGATCGATTAGCAATACTAAACTTCAAAAAGTTCACCATGGCTAAGTGCGGTGGCTGTGGCAAGTTTCTGTCGTCGACAGAGGGCGCCAATTGCAATAAATGTAGGTCTTGGTACCATCGTGCATGCGTGGGCGTACAGAATACTGGCCCTTTATCGACCCCCTGGCACTGTCCTGAGTGTACTAAGAACCTGGTGAGGGACAACCGGGCTGAAACGCCGGTAAGGGCGCGTACAACAGCGCCACCTGCTCATGAGGACGGCCTCGCAAACCTGATGGGCACCAGCACCATAGTCAGCACAGCTACAGATGCCACACAGGGGCTCAACTTGGACATCCTCAGGGTAGAGCTAGGTCTTTTTAAGGAGGAACTTTTGAAGACGGTGCGGAGCGAATTTCAGCAACTACGTGATGATCTGTCCGAACTTAGATCCTCTCTAAACACAGCTAGCGATAGGATGACTCATCTGGAGGAGAGAGTGGCTGTGTTAGAGAATCAACACACCCAGCCCATATCGTCGGAGGTAAATAATTTAATAGCACAACTGCGGAGTGATATAAATGACCGCGATCAGGAGCTGCTCGCTAATGACGTACAGATCTCAAATATACCCGAGACCAGTGGTGAGAATTCTATCCACACGGCGATGTTGGTTGCGTCGAAGATTGGCGTGAGAGTCGAGGCGCGTGACATAGTGAGCGCCGAGCGTGTCGGAGGTAGGCGCATTAACGCGACGCAAGCTTCGGCGCCGGTGGAGACCCGCCCGCGCTTCCTCGTCGTGCGCTTCGCGCGCCGCGACCTGCGTGATGAGCTGCTGGAGGGTGCGCGAGTGCGACGCGGCATAACTACTGCGGACCTGGATTTGCCGGGCCCTGCGACCCGCTTCTATGTGAACGAGCGCCTTACGAAGGTGAATCGAGAGTTGTTTCGGAACGCTCGTGAGGCCGGCAGTCGCCTCGGTTGGCAGTTTGTATGGGCAAAGCGTGGCCGTGTTCTCGCCCGGTACAAACCTGGAGACGCCACTTGCCGCATCCGCTGTGAGGCTGACTTACAGCGTACCTTCGGACCGGCACCGGGTGGCGGCAGAAATAGCGCACTTTAAAATAACCGTTTCATTTGTTTTATATTGTTTTGTTGTATCTTTTATTTGTCTAGTCAAGGACATACTTGCTTATACTTATACGCTCATTTGTAAATTAAGTTTGTTTGTAGTAAGTGTCAGCATTTTAAAAATATCAAGTTTATGTTACTACCATCTGCTGTCTACTATATTGTTATGTGTGTTTCTCGCGGCGCACCTCAGTCGAATAATATACGTAAACCAGTTTTATAACACCACACATATTTATCTACACCTATTTATTTTAAAATTACTATATACTTTGGCAATACAATTATTTACAAAACTATTATTTATATACCGTAGCATAAAACCTTTGTTCCATTTTCGTTTTCTTATATTCACTATTTACATATTTACAATTGGACTAAAACTAATAATAATATTATATGAATTTAGAATTGAAACTACCGAATGGGCAATGATAGTATTGATATTGCTAGGTGGCGGAATTGTTTCATATTATTATAATGATGACTAAGGGAGATCAGTTTCTTAAAGTAGGTTTTCTTAATGCTGGTTCATTGGGTACAGGTCATGATAACTTGATAGGTGCAATAGATAGGCATTGTTTTGACGTTATGGCCATTAACGAGACCTGGTTGCGTCCGGGCGAGGAGGGGCGCGCTCCGGTGGTGCCGGGCTACCGTCTGCGCCACACGCCGCGGCTGCCGAGTGTGCGCTCGGGACGTGGTGGGGGCGTCGGCTTTTATCTGCGGCGGGGTCTGAGCGCGCGTACATGGACCGGTGCAGTAGATCCAAGGTTCGAATCGGTCGAACAAATGTGGTTGACGATCTCATTAAACGGAAAAAAAATTGCTATAGGTACAGCCTATCGACCACCATGGCAAGATCTTGTTCTTTTCCTAGATGCTCTAACGGATTCTATTAGTTCACTGGGAAGTTGCGACAACTACATATTAATTGGCGATTTCAATGTCAATTTGCTAGACACGAACGGTATAAAAACTAAAAATATTAATGATTTTTTGAATTGCCTCAGTCTTTCACAATTGGTCACAACTCCTACCCACTTTACAACATCCAGTGAAACTCTCATCGATCTCCTATGTACTGACCTGAGAGCAAGAAATACATCGGTAGAACCTTTTGGTGCAATCAACGGTCATTCTATTGTAGTTGGTGAATTTCACATTAAGCGTGATAAGTTCAAACCATACTTTGTAAAATTTCGGCCTCTTAAAAATGTGTGTACGGAAAGTTTTAATTTGGACTTATCGTTTTTAAATTTTGGAATTATTTCGACGCTTGACAGCGTTAATGATATGGTGCATGTCTTTAACACCCATATAATTTCCCTGTTTGATGTTCACGCGCCGATCAAGACGTGTACTGTAAGAGAAAAGTCGTATCCGTGGATTACAGATACAATCAAAGTTATGATGCGTTTACGTGATGACGCACTTAGTAGTTATAGGAAAACGAAAGCCGATTCAAAAAAAATATATTACAAAGATTTCAAACATTTGGTGATTACTTCGTTGTACAATGAAAAAGTAGCGTATTTTAAGCACAACATAAACAATAGAATAAACAACCCTAAATTATTATGGAAAAATCTAAAATCCACCTTTTCGCCCTATAAGCCTAGACAAGACCTTCCGTCGCACTTCACAGATCCTGACTTAATTAATAACAACTTTTTAATTGTCGCCGGTAACCCCGTGGCAAGCGCATCGCTTATGAGCTATTATGAAAATCATAGACATGGTGAAGAAATTTTCGCAATCACTCCAGTGGAAGAGAACGACGTCTCTCGCGTTATCTCGAACCTTAAAAGTAACGCTGAAGGTTACGACAACATTACTCTAGATATGATTAACATGACTCTGCCACACACATTAAATGTTGTAACGGATATAATAAACCGCTCCATAGTAACGTCTACGTTTCCTGACATATGGAAAATTGCCTCCGTTAGGCCCTTGCCAAAAAATTCTAATCCATCTACTTTTAAAGACCTACGCCCTATAAGTATATTACCTTGTCTATCCAAAGTATTAGAAAAAATCGTTAGCCGCCAGCTAACATCTTTTTTGGAACAAAATAACATTCTACCTGACTTACAATCAGGTTTCAGGAAACAGCGCAGTACATCTACTGCTTTACTGGATGTTACTGACAATATATTATCTGCCCAAGATGGGGGAATGTGCTCAATACTGGTTTTACTTGATTTTTTGCGTGCATTTGATGCAATAAACATACCGCTATTACTATCTAAGTTAAAGTATTACGGTTTCGACCCTAGCGCTACGCAATGGTTCCGCAGCTATCTTAGTAATAGAGAGCAACTTGTTGACTTGCGTTTGGGTGACGGCACTACCCTTAGATCGACACTTATTTCTGTAGAAAGAGGAGTCCCACAGGGCTCTATATTAGGACCGATTCTCTTTATCCTGTACTGCGCGGATATTATAAAATGTCTCCAAAGATGCAAGTTTCACATTTACGCCGACGATGTCCAACTTTATATATCATTTAGACCAGACGAGTACGATGTAGCCATTAAGGATCTAAACGACGATCTTAAGAGAATCGCTGCTTGGTCGGAGGAGAACTGCCTGTCATTAAATCCAACAAAAACTAAATATATGGTAGTCGGCACTAGACAACAGCTGGCTCGACTACCTGTGATTTTAGAATTGGAACTTATGGGCGAACCTATTGAGCGAGTGTATGAAGCGCGGAATCTGGGTGTTATTATGGACAAAGACCTTCGTTTGGAGAAACACGTAGCTGACTCGGTTAGGAACTGTTTTTATCGCCTAAAGGTTTTGTACAATATGAGGCCCTATTTATCTGAAAGGCTACGGGAACAACTAGTAGAAACCCTCGTGCTGTCTAGGTTGAACTACGCTGACACGGTTTACGGCCCGCGCCTACTAGCTCGTACAGAACGCCTCATCCAAAGGGTACAAAACGCTTGTGCTCGGTTTTGTTACAATATTCCTCGCAGAAGCCATGTAACACCATTTCTGAACAGGCACTTTACTCTTAAAATGAAGTCCAGACGCAAACTGCACTTGGCTTGCCTTCTGTTCGGTGTGGTTAAATACCAGAAACCGGACTATCTATACAACAAGTTAAGTTGGGTGGCGAGTAGACGGGAATGCGGGAGAAGGCAATGCTCGCAACAACTCACGACTCGGTCTCAGGGTACAGCCGCTTTTAGAGGCAGTTTTCGTTATGCGGCTTCCAAAATATGGAATAACCTGCCACCACCGATTAGAGTAATTAACTCGATAGGTGCTTTTAGACGACGCTTACGGCAGTACCTCATAGAAGAGCAACAGAAGTTGGATATGGTCACACTAAATGTCTCAATTATATAATGTACGTACGAACCTATCCACTTATGTATGTATCAGTGTTTTTTTTGTCGGTGAATGTTGCACAGAAATTGAAATTAAATAGCTGCTGTTATACTACACAGTTGCTGGGAATTGTTCTCGCTCATCCTAACGCTCGACTCGGCTTGCTGGCTCATTGTCCCCATATGCATTGTTGTTGCGATATCCGCTGCATCGCTTCGTCCCATTCGCGTATGTGAGACCTGTATAATGATTACAATGTAACACATTATAATAAACGTTTACCTCAATCTCCAACTTACTGCATTGCTAACCACGTTGCTTTTCAACCTACCCAATGTGTCTGGCCTACTTGCGCGCGTCTGGAATGTGGGATGTCGGGACGGCGCCATTTCACCCATCCTTTCACCAAGACCTGGCGGTTCAGCCAATGCTGAACCTCTGTGCAATGTGTCTGGCCTACTTGCGCGCGTCTGGAATGTGGGATGTCGGGACGGCGCCATTTCACCCATCCTTTCACCAAGACCTGGCGGTTCAGCCAATGCTGAACCTCTGTGCAGTTGTGATTTGTCACCCCCATAGAGAAGCATAGGACTAGGTACAGAAAGGTAACCGAAATTATAGTGGGTGGGTGCCTTCGCACTACTATTATTATTATATTTTTTTTTTTTTTTTTTTTTCTGCACATTATATTGTTATTGACTAGTGCTTACCTTTCATCTCTTCTTTGTTTATCTACCTATCCAATTAGTTTCATTTCCATTTTCACTTTTATGTAACTTATACGTTTATAACCATCTTACTGGGTCAAACACAATGCAAACCATTGCTTAAACAGGTTAAATAGGCACAAAAATGTTGCAAACTGTTCATAAATAGTCCGCCGTACTCGGCTGCTTGCAGCGTATTCCATAGACTAATATTATATTGCGTATTATGAAGTGCACAGATTAATAAATTATAAGTTGATGTGTTAGCGCGTGGAAGTCTGGCATCGTTTAAACAGGTTTTTTTGTTCTGACACAATATCACATTATTTATGTACGTTTATCTGACACAAACTTATTTTATTATTTAAAGTATACATCACACATTGCAGTGTAAAACTGATTTACGTCCGTTACCTCACACTCGGTCCAGTTGAAAACCAGCGTCAGGCACTAGTTGTCTGGCATTTTTGCTGAACTGGGCCTTTTTGGCACAGCCGTGAGGCACACATTCCTACATTGTATTTTTTTTTTGTTGTTATTGCATCGCAAATGTAGTTTTTTTTTTTTTTAAGTATTATTTATTTTTTTGTTTTGCCTCTTTAATTTAGTCTGTGCTAAATAAATGTGTTTCTTTCTTTCTTTCTTTCTTAATAGGTAGACAGTTGAAATTTTCACAGATTATGTATTTCTATTGCCGCTATAATAACAAATAATAAAAATAAAATAAAGTTAAAAATTAAAGGAATCCCCATACAACAAACGTATTTTTTTAAAATATGCAGTGTTAAATATTGCAGGCGGTGGCACGGAACACTTCGTTTGCGAGTCCGACTCGCACTTGGCCGGTTTTTTATGGCAAACAAAACTCACCTGATGGTGCACTCTGCCGTTTATGAACAGTTGAAATACCAGAGGTATCACAGATGCGTTTTCACCCAAGCTAAGTGCACAGAGAGCAGGGTGGCTCAGTGGTAATGGCCTCAACTTACGAGTTGTGGTCGTAGGTTCGAACCCAGGTGCTTTCCTTTGAGTAAATTATTCCATCATTACTGCTCTGAAAACATCGTGAGGAAACCTACCTGACGGGCGAAACAATTTTTTTTTGTCATCATCCCTTTTATAATAATAAGCCACGAATAAGTAATATTCATGACTTTGTTTGTGAAGCAGATTCTCCAATTCAAAAGTAGGTACGTTGAGTGTGGTTTCGTCTCTATTCTACCCTTGGGCATAATGTAACGAGGTGCCGCTGAGCAGCGCCAGTAATTAGTTTAATTGACAATCCGTTTAGTGGATAAGTAAGTGTCGGTCGTGCTGTAGGGGAATGTCCTATTTATGTATGTAGATTGTAGAAGTCTTAGAATGTAAAGAACAGAAGTACAGTCACCAACAAAAGTCGATTAACACTTGTGTTTTCTAAATCTTAATTATTGAGAAAAATACTTCATTAAAATCGGAACAGATGTAAATAATAAAAAAAAAAATAACTCTTATCTAATAAATGAAATGTTAAAAAGCAGGTTATCGTATCGTCTTGTGTTAATTTAGATGTCAAAAAGTAGCAGTGTTAACCGACTTCTGTTGCTGACCGTACATTGAGAAGTGGTAAGAAGGACAAATAAGCTAAATATGCTTCCAGTCTAACCGGATGCAGCTGAATACCAGTATTTTACATGGAGCGACTCCTTATCTGACCGCCACAACCCAGTAACTAGGTAATACGATACCCCTTGGTGAGACTAATTGTCAGTCTTTCGGGCTTCTGACGACCCGTAACGACTGTCAAAGATCCACGAATGACAACCGGGACCAACGGCTTAGCGTGCTTTCCGAGGCACAGAGGAGACTCGATATGTAAAGATGGTCACCCACACACTGACCAACCTCGGTAAGCGTAGCTTAACCTGATGGATCGACCCGTGCGGCTGTTATTACTTAGCCAAGAGCTCCTCTCAGTTAGTAAAAAAACTAATTATGTACAAAATGCTGCATAAAAATCGCCACTGCACTTTTTTCAACTCTGGCCCTGGACAGACAATGCGCTACCGCTGCAATAACTCAGTGAAACGAAATGAAAACTTGTAATTTTTCTTAGGAGCGCCCTCTCTCCTCTCTGGTACATTAGTTCTACTAACATATCGACGGTCATAACTTGCGGGAAATTGAGGGAAAAACGCTCAAGTGCCACCACTGATGAGTTTATGAATTCTTGGCGGGAAGATGGATTCGGGATGACGAACCGATGATTGGTTGATCTTTCATTCTTGGTTCTTGAATTTAGGAGTGAAAACTGAATATTGTTTTTAGAAATTCTATTGCAAAGGATGCAAAAAATATTAACTTCAAATGAAATACACACTTGTTCCTAATTTTTCAGAGATATCTTAACTTCTTCTTTATTAGGGTTCCGCACCAGAAAGGTACCAAACGGAACCCTATTGCTAAGCCTCCACTGTCCGTCCGTCTGTCTATCTTTCACAGGCCTGTATCTTGTGAACCGTAATAGGTCAGTTGAAATTTTCACAGATTAATTTTCAGAAATAATAAAAATAAAAAAAATCTTACCCTAGACTGTGGAGTGTCATTGTCTAGAATTCTTCGAATAGAGTACAAATATATATTTTTTTATCTTCAAAAATGAAGAAATAGTGGGCCGTAAAAGTTTGCAATTTTAGACCATTTTTGTACGAGCTCTATCGCTCCCTTTTATGCCATGATTTCCTGGTACATGCGAGTCTTATCCAGGGTCTTTGTGGAGTATAACTGAAGTCGGGCAGGAACCTATTAGCGAACGTACTAAATTGTTTAGATCAGATTGAACGTGGCAATTGTCTTTACCATTGTAGATTTTAGAAAATGAACGTTCTTTTTCAACAATTCAAACAAATAAAATCAATTCCCTACCACCGAAAATACCACGAAACAAGTTTAGTTGCCTAATTTATTAACCCTATAATGAAGCCAACAAGCGCCGTGAAAACATTTAGACCAAACACCCGCCAAGCGTGAAGCCACTTACTTTTTAGCGTCGGTTTTGAACAAAACAAAACATCAAAACCCTCCATTTCAGCTAGTTTGGGGGGGGGGGGGGGGGGGTAAACTGGCGGCTAATTTTTTGTTCCTACAGCGCGGGCTACCGAACTGAAGCCGCAAAAAAACGCTATAAAAGTCGCACACCAGAACTGAGCAAAAATAGCTAGGAATGAGCAGGAATTGGTAGCTGAATGACTATGTCTAACCTCATAACTCGAGGAAAACTCGATTGGAACTCGATTTGGTCGTAAGTCTTGCAGTAGAGCCATGCCAAGATTGGATTCAGTAATAAATAGTGATCTTAATGGCATTTCGATTCTATTACGGTTTAGTAGGAGCATCAATTTAGTGCTTTTTGTGGTGGTCTGACCTGATTCAGGTTGGGTAAAAGCTGGAATGATAATAATTCAATCAATCTGCCTAGCCTTTTCCCAACTACGTTGGGGTCGGCTTCCAGTCTAACCGGATGCAGCTGAATACCAGTATTTTACATGGAGCGACTGCCTATCTGACCTCCACAACCCAGTAACTGGGTAATGCGATACCCCTTGGTAAGACTGGTTGTCAGACTTTCGGGCTTCTGACGACCCGTAACGACTGTCAAAGATCCACGAATGACAGCCGGGACCAACGGCTTAACGTGCTTTCCGAGGCACGGAGAAGTCTCGGTATGTAAAGATAGGTCACCCATCCACGGACCAACCCCGGCAAGCGTAGCTTAACCTGATGGATCGACCCGTGCGGCTGTTATTACTTAGCCATGAGCTGGAATGATAACAATTATATTACATAAATTCACGCCTTCTTGCCATGGGGGTAGTCGAAAATACAAACGTTTTAGCATAATATAATCCACGCGAACGAAGCCATAAGAGCAGTGGTGCCGAAGTGGTAACGGCCGCGCCTTACGAGTCATGGTCGTGGGTTCGATCCCTGACAGGCGCTTTACTTTGTGTAAATAATTTCATCACCACTGCTCTCAAAACGGTGAAGGAAAACATCGTGAGGAAATCGGCATGTCCTAGAACCAAAAATTCGAAGACATTGGAGTTTACCAACCCGCACTGGGCCTGCGTGGAGAGAGGAGGCCTGTGTCCCAGCAGTGGGAACGCTGTAGGCTGATTATGCTGAGCGAAGCCATGACCAGAGCTAGTCAAGCATATCCTGTAAACTAAATTTTCGACTGAACATCGGTGGAATCTATGAAATGCAAGTCACTTACTCACTCGTCTTCTAAACTAAAACATCTCCCAAAGTTGTCGTATGAATTATTTATAGAGCGCCGGAACCGGGTAGTGCCGGGTACGTCTTTTGAATTGGGTCTGACTTACAAGATACGTGAGTACATCAATATGGGTGTGGTTGTGTTTAGTGTCCTGTGTCGTGTGAAACTAGGTAGGATCAGACGTTTTTATTTTTTTGTTGCCAAACCATTTTTCTTTTGTCGATACTTAAAGAAAAACGATTTTTAACTAGTAAAAACTATCAATGGAAACCAAAAAATGGTCTCCCATCTAAGAAACTGCACGCAGTAAGTGTAGCCTCGAACGGCGACAGAATCGATTTTTAATCGAGATTATGTTGACGATGATCGTTAATACGCCGAAACCAATTTATTACGACGACTATTATAATCACGCTTATATAAAACAAAGTAGAAATATTTCATAGACATAACAGACTGTTTCACGAGAACAATGGCTTTGCTAATTAGAACATAGACGTCAATTGAGTGCACGTAATTGCTTCTGAAGTGAAAGACGTACTCTTTTTTTTTTTTTTTTTTTTTTTTTTTATTGTTTATTAAATAAGAAACAAAACTGAATTTAAACAGAAACATCACAAAAACCTCAATAGGTTTGTCCGGATGTTGAAACACTTTTAAGCAATCTTAATACATACTAACAAAATCATTAAGTATTTCAGGCAGGTTAAAATATAGTTTGATACAAAACTAAAAAAATAATTAAATAAAGAAAACAGTGAGGTAGTTCGAAAATAACAACCAAAAAAAAAAAAAAGAAGTAAACAACGACGATCGCGCGGCTCAAACAGCCCGTCGCTCGCGTCGATGCTAATTACGAATAGAATGAAATTTATACAGGATGATGCATTTTCAAAGAGAATCAAAGAATTTTTTGTATTTATTTTTATAATTATTATTTGTTACTTCCGATTGAATTTTTGTTGGAACATCATTAATTAGAGTAGGTATTAAATAAGCGTTCGTTCGTTTTCCGTAATAATTTTTGTATCGCGGTACTACCAGTTTTGATTGGGCTGCCAACCTTGTTGCTATACTGTGATTGTATTTAATTTGCAGTTTTTTGTTGGTAAACTGTTCTATCAGTAACCACTTTCGTATTTTTGTATGTATTGGCAAGATTTTACAATATTTAAAGAAACCTGTGACGTCATCACCATCATAAAGTGTTTTTTTAATTTTATTTGGTATTATTATTTTTAATAAACGAAGTTGCAGGTTGTATATTTTGTCTAGGTAAGTTTTAAATGTTCTGCCATAGCTAGTAATTCCATATGAAATTATTGACTCCGCGAGTGCATTATAAAGGTTAAGTAATATTTTAAAAGGTACTTTGTATTTTATTATTGCAAATTTGGCCAGCATTGCTCGCAGTTTATCGCATATGGAGTCAATGTGATAGCCCCAGTTAAATCTGTCGTCAACGACTACACCCAAATATTTGTAGTTGGTAACTTGTTCCAATGGTACACATTTGCAACCAAGGCTTGATAATTGCATTTCATGTAAACAATCGTGCGTGTGCGCAACTATTTTAAGTGGCTTGTCAGAGTTGAGTAGGTGACTGGAACGAACGTGGATAGTCTTAGTTTTACCAGCATTAATCACTAGTCCAGCATCATGAGACCACTTACACAAATTATCAAAATCATTTTGAATCGACTGTTCAGCCTTAGATAAGTCTTTATCAGCTGCTACGAGACAGGTGTCGTCGGCGTACTGATATATTGAGCAATTGCTTATAACATTCTCCATGTCATTGACGTAGGCTAAATAATGCATGGGTCCTATAACTGAGCCTTGTGCTGTTCCCGTAGCCACTACAACTTCGTCACTAAGTTCATTCCTGATTTTTACACGGCATGTTCTGTTTTTTAAATAATCTTTGCACCATTTTAATATTGGGCCTCGAACCCCTGTATTATCAAGCTTGTTTATAAGTGTATCATGTCTGAGAGTATCGAAGGCTTTGCTAAAATCAATGAATAACAGGATGACATGTTTTTTATCATTAAGGTGTTGGTTTATTTCATCAGTGAACTTAGAAAGCAGAATTGAGGATGATTTGTTAGGTTGAAAACCAAACTGAGAACCCGATAGGACGTCGTTTTTAGTGTAAAAGTTCTGAATTTACTCGTACTAGGACAGCCTAACGAATAACGAATAACTTTCGCAAGTACCCAGTGTTTGGTTTTGCTTATGGAGTACAGCCACTCGGGTCGATTAATCAGGTTGCCTCGGTTGGTCCGTAGATGCGTGACTATCTTTACATACCAAGACCCTTCCGTGCCTCGGTTGGTCCGTATATGCGTGACCATCTTTACATACCAAGACCCTTCCGTGCCTCGGTTGGTCCGTAGATGCGTGACCATCTTTACATATCAAGACCCTTCCGTGCCTCGGTTGGTCCGTAGATGCGTGACCATCTTTACATACCAAGACCCTTCCGTGCCTCGGTTGGTCCGTAGATGCGTGACCATCTTTACATACCAAGACCCTTCCGTGCCTCGGTTGGTCCGTAGATGCGTGACCATCTTTACATACCAAGACCCTTCCGTGCCTCGGTTGGTCCGTAGATGCGTGACCATCTTTACATACCAAGACCCTTCCGTGCCTCGGTTGGTCCGTAGATGCGTGACCATCTTTACATACCCAGACCCTTCCGTGCCTCGGTTGGTCCGTAGATGCGTGACCATCTTTACATACCAAGACCCTTCCGTGCCTCGGTTGGTCCGTAGATGCGTGACCATCTTTACATACCAGGACCCTTCCGTGCCTCGGAAAGCACGCTAAGACCTTAGTCCCGGCTGTCATTCGTGGATCTTCGACAGTAGTTACGGGTCGTCAGAAGCCTGAAAGTCTGACAACCAGTCTTACCAAGGGGTATCGCATTACCCAGGTACTGGGTTGTGGAGGTCAGATAGGCAGTATCTCCATGTAAAATACTGGTATTCAGCTATTCAGCTGCATCCAGTTAGACTGGAAGCTGACCTCAACATAGTTGGGAAAAGGCTAGGCAGATTGATATATGTAGTTAACATATAAATAAAATTATAAAATTAAACAAAAAACTAGGCAAGAGCGTGTTGGACCACGCACAATGAAGGGTTCCGTAGTTGAAAAGAATTTATCCCAAAAACAAACATAACATTGTAGTTGACACACACATGTTCTCTCATACGTCATATACGTCGCGGTCAATTATCGCAACTATGATGTACACCCATAATTTTTTTATGTGTTAAAATTACGAATTAACAATTTTCGGAGTCTTTCCTCTATTTGTGCTGTGAGACCTTGCTTTTTGCCTTTCAGGTCGACGGGATTATAGGTTACCTTAAAGGTTTTGATTTACTTGAAAGTATCAAAATATGTCGCATAATAATCGCATTTTTTATTGCGTTGACTTAGAGCTTGATATTTTTAGAGCTTCAAGGGACCATAGACATAGGCGGCCTTATTACAAAACGAGGTTTTTCTTCTGTCATGGTTTAAACCATCGAGAGAGTTTTTGTAATAAGAACCTAGCTGTGATAGAAATACAGTTCTTTATACAAAACTGACAATTTAGGCCGGTACTAAGTTCTCAGTTTTGTAAAACTGACAACTGAATGTGTCGGAATAAAGTTCAAAATTCAAAAAAAGGTCCATGGTTTAAACCTGAGTTTGAAGATGAACCTCGTTTTGTAATAAGACGGAGGCGGTTTTTGATCTTAACAGACTGACACAGATGGACAACAAAGTGATCTTATAGGGGATCCGTTTTTCTTTTTGAGGTACGGAACCCTAAAAATGAACATTAACTCGAGTGATGCGTATGATATCACTGAACTAAAACTGTCTTAGGTAATTATTTTTTATTGCCGTGTTAGATTGATTCAGGATATTATTTCCTAAGTTTAATGTAAAAGTCACTGCTTGAGCATAAACTCCAAAAATCTGTTCACATTTTCATCTAAAATTAAATATTCTAGAATTTATAATGATACGTGGAAGCTTTACTCTGCCTGCAATAAACACATTTAGAGGAAACTAGCTTTTGCCCGCGGTTTCGCCCGCATGGATGTCGGAAAATACCGGGATCAAAACACTGTGTGTTAATCCAAGTTATAAACTATCTGTGTGTTAAATGACATCAAAATCCGTTCAGCCGTTTTTGCGCCAATCCGGAACATACATGCAGACAAACAGACAAACGGACAAAAATTCTTCGTAACTATTTTATTGTAATTATATATATAGATAAGCAGACTCAAAATCCACTCCACTTTTCTACAAAACAAGACAACCAACTTAGTAGGTACACAGTTTCTATTCTATCCCTTAATTCAACCATCAATCACAAGCTAAATCCTATTCCTAAAACTTTATACAAACTTCAAAACTAAATCTTCGAGACAACATAGAGTCAAGAACTCTCGCTTTAGGGATCATCCAACGACAAAATTAGTGTTTTAATAATTAAAAGTAAAACAGTCCTGTGAGGGCTTGCTATAACTCCGGGTGACAAAAGCTGGTCATTAAATTTAATATTTTACGTAGCGCCGCTAGTTTTGCCACTCGACCCGTTTCCCGGGTTACACCCTGGTTCCAGCGGTGTAAAGTGGTTGGCGAATTGAGGGATTTTTTGAGGTGTTGCTTACCTGGAATTTTTAAAGTTTGTTTCAGCAGAGTTGTCTGTTGATTGAGAAGCAGACTTTGTTTAGCTGATGTTTGAAATAAGTAGGCGAGAACAATACTTGGTTTGGCAAGTTATTGGGATGAGAAGGCTGGTTTTGTTGCTGATATACCTATTCCTTAGTGATAAGACGGATAGCTGTGTTAATATTGTAAAATTGTGTCAGTCTTTCATAAATTCAGGTCGGCAATTATCTTGGACAAATTTAATAATATTAGCTCCTTAACTTTAAACAGTAGACCAAAACAGTTACGAGTGCTTGATGATTACCTACTTACCAACATATAAACTACCTACAACTGTAAATGTGTATGGCAAGAGAACGTGGGAATGGGAATATAATCATATTAACTGATTCTCTAAATAAAATTCCTGAAACTGTGCAGTCAAATATTGTCTTTATTACATATAAAAATGTAAATCTACCTTAAAAAATATTATATTACATCACATCTCAATTTTTTTATTGTATAATATGTAACTAATTTGTATTGAAAAAAAAAAAATATGTAAACATAATTGAAAATCGTTACCGTTTCTAGTGCTCATTGGGCTTTTTATAACTCGTTCTGAAGATGTAAGTATTTCCTTGCGAGAACTTTCATCGATTATCTGATTTTCTTTTCTATAAGATCTCCTCATACTTGTTCGGGTTGTTATGAACCTTTAAAGCCCTTTTGCCCTACTATTTTCAACTATTCGTATTAAAATTGTGAAAAAAAAGTTGTGTCATTTCTGTACTTTTGTATAATGTTAATTTTGTTAATGTTTAGTTTGTTTTTGGGATAAATTCTTTTCAACTACGGAGCCCTTCATTGTGCGTGATCCGACACGAATTGGTCGGTTTTTTATTGTAATATTTTTTGTTTTTGAATTTTAATATTGTTTTTGCATGCTGTGTTTATCGGTTAATTTTGATCACTTGGCTTGTACGATGACTTGTGTTAGTTAGTTGAACAGTGTAACGATTGTAGATATTTTGTTTATTGGTCAATAAACAAAATAACATAAAGCTGATTTACATAGGGTCAGTAGCTGACTCCAAACTCGAACCAAGTCAGCTGACCCATTACTCTCTTAATGTACCTACATTGATTTGGAAGTAGGACACTTTTGGACACACTGGCACTTTTGTTTTTTTTTGAGTTTTGGTATGACTACTGACTACATGTAAGCAGTGAAAGTCAGTTCTCGCCAGCACTGACTTCATTTGGAGTCATCTACTGATCCTGGGTAATCTGCCACTCTGTCTGTCATAACAATAAAACTTCTATTGTGTTTCAACCGGCCGGTGAAATCGAATATACAAGGTGTAATTTAAATAAGTGACAACCTCTTAAGAGGTCATTGTACTCATTATTATGAACGCAACTTTTACTATGGGACCAAATCTTCTCTACATTTTGATGAGTTATGCTGATTTTTTTTCACGATTTCGGGTTTTGTCCATAGTAAAAGTTGTTCATAGTGATGGGTACAGTGACCCTTTAAGATGTTGACACTTATTTAAATTATACCTTGTATGTAAATTTATCTACGAGTATGTTTGGGAAAAAGCCGTTCGGCTTACCTCAAATTATGCTGAGCCGACCCCAACATGTTTCCGCGACGGTAAATGCCAAACGGACTTTGCCGAATGTATGTAGTAATTGCAACGGGTCGGCTTTTTTGTTCAACAAATACTGCCAAATCGAATTTGGCGACGCGGACAAGTGTGTAGCATCCCTAACGACTGAAAATGAAACAATTTGTAGTCTTAGTATAAAAGTTAACTGTAAAACTGAAACTGTAGAACGCTGCTGCTTGTCCTTTTCATATAAATCCCTCTCATTTCCACAACAATCACTTCCGTATGAGTGGAAGAGACGGCAACAACTTGTAAACGCACACAGCCGTCATTTAACCCAGGGTATTAGTGTAGAACGTCTGTTAAACGATATTAAACTGTCGATTCCAGCCATTACTGAGTAGTTATTGCACGTGGATTGCTAAGTCCTTTGCGATTGAATCGAACAATGTTATGAGCAGTTGGGTAGGAGGTACTTTGTCTACTATAGTATGGTCAGCAACATAAGTCGGTTAAAACTGCTACTTTTACACATCATGTAAATTAATACAAAATCATTTGCTTATCTCCTTTTTTCCTAAAATACCTAAGAGTCTAGTAGATCTTTAAATTATTTTACTTCTGTTCCGATTTTAATTAAATATCTTCATCAATAATTAAGATTTAAAAAACTGAAATGTTAATCGACTTTTGTTGCTGACTGTACTTAAGTTAATCTTTTATTAGGGTTCCGTACCTCAACAAGAAGAAACGGAACCCTTATAAGATCACTTCGTTGTCCGTCTGTATGTCTGTCAGTACGTCAAGACCCTTTTTTCAGAAACGCGTGGAGAAATAAAGTTGAAATTAACATCAAATACTTAAGTCTATAGTCCCTTGGAGCTCTAAAAAAAGTCAAGCTTCTGAATCAACGCAGTAAAAAAGTATGGCATTTTATGTGACATATTTTCATACTCAAAAGTAAATAAATAAATAATAATAATAAATCAAAACCTGTAGGGTACTTCCCGTTGACCTAGAATCATGAAATTTGGCAAGAAGCAAGGTCTCACAGCACAAGTAAAGGAACAAGTCCGAAAATCGTTAAGTCATTTTATTGCACAAAACATTTTTGGGATTTCTAGTTTTTCAACTACAATGTTAAGTTTGTTTTTTAACCGACTTCTAAAAAAGGAGGAGGTTCTCAATTCGGATGTTTGTATTTTTTTTTTTTTTTTTTTTTTATGTTTGTTCGCGCATAACTCCGTCGCTTGCCAACCGATTTGAAAAAAATTTTTTTTGTTGGAAAGGGTATACTTTCCAAATGGTCCCATTTTTGTCAAAATCCAGTTCTGATGATAGGATCCTGGAGAAATCGAAGGAACTCTTCAAATATTATAGGCACACCTATAGCGATTTGGGTATTTTTTATAGTAGCTCGTGCATTTGCTCTCGGAAAGCACCACTTGGTGAAGTGGAACTGATGATGAAGGTCACAGATGGCTACCGGAACTACTCAATGATAAATATTTCACGGGTTGCGATTCGATTACTATAATATGTTTGCTAAGCAATTTCCGCTCGTCACACAATGCGTGTGGTGAGTGGTTTTTGAGGAGTTCTCCTGGTTCTTACCAGCAGAACTCCTCAACAATTAACGTCCCAGCATCGGGAAAAACAATATTTTGTAACATGTGGTGAGCAATTGACATTAGACTATTGTAACTTATACAAATTATAAACAGACCCACTAAAAAGCGAGAAATAAAAACTTTTTAACAAAAAAAAAACCGACTTCCAAAAATCACTACAAAGCGAAAAATAACTTTGATTTCGGAAGTCGGTGGCAAAAAAAAAGTAAGTAAAAAAATAACGAAAGACACCGACTTCCGAAATCAAAGTTATTTTTCGCTTTGTAGTGATTTTTGGAAGTCGGTTTTTTTTTTGTTAAAAAGTTTTTATGGGATAAATTATTTTCAACTACGGAACCCTTTATTGTGCGTGTTCCGACAAGCACTTGTGCGGTTTCTAATGTTTCATTGACGTCTAGCAATATTTTCCACATTAACTATCTAATTATTATAAATGGTGAGTGTGATTCTTGTTGTCGGTCCTATAAGAAAACTTTCGCAAAAACTAGAATATCGTTATAAATATCGTTACTTTTTTAGCGTTAATATAACGGTAATTGGTAACGTTATAAAAAAATAAGAAAAAAAGTGGTGGTGGTGGTGGTGTTCTGTACAAATCAAGTTTACAAAATATTTATTAAAACTAAACTTAATCTGTTGCTAGTCTAATGCCCGGTTTCTGAGATCTTTAAACGGAGTTTATCCATTCGATAGTGATTATTGTGTTTCTGAACAAAAGCCCGAAAGTCTGACAACAAGTCTTACCTAGGGGTATCGTATTACCAAGTAACTGGGTTGTGGAGGTCAGATAGCCAGTCGCTCCATGTAAAATACTGGTATTCAGCTGCATCCGGTTCGACTGGAAGCCGACCCCAACATAGTTGGGAAAGGTAGATGATCGTGTTTCTG
This sequence comes from Cosmia trapezina, assembly GCA_905163495.3. Taxonomy (NCBI): domain Eukaryota; kingdom Metazoa; phylum Arthropoda; class Insecta; order Lepidoptera; family Noctuidae; genus Cosmia; species Cosmia trapezina. The sequence goes on from LR991021.1 coordinate 4,269,838, forward strand.
AACACTTCGTTAGAAAAGGATTTAGCTTAAAAGTCGAATGAATTACTTATCTGAGGACCTCAAAAATCCGAGCGTAGGGAAGGAATTCGCTTAAATAGATAATTTTGCCAAATCAATAGCTGTTGAGAGTTTAAACTCTGTTTAAGAATTCTTCAGAAACCGTAAAATATTTTACTACCTCAAAAGTCCTCTATTTTTGTGCCGCGCAACACAATTTCAGGTCCGTTTGAGTTCGTTCATGATTCTGTGTTTTTTTTCTCGACTCTAGTTTAATTTAAAACGAGGCTGAGCCAAACAGCGTTGCATAGTCAAACACCTTTGATAGCAGCGCTTGAATTAATAGCTTGTGAGAGTTCAAGTGTTGTTCAATGATTTGTACCCTTTTGGCGGTATGGTCCGGGTACAATTGAGTTGGTGTTGCAATTGTAGTTTAGTGGTTAGGAATAGTTTAGGTTAGGTAGTATTGAGGGCTCGTGGCTAAGTAATAAAAGCTGCACGGGTCGATGTTTCAGTTAAGCTACGTTTGCCACGGTCGTTCTGTAGATGGGTGACATGCCGAGACTCCTCCGTGCCTCGGAAAGCACGTTAAGCAGTTGGTCCCGGCTGTCATTCGTGGATCTTTGACAGTCGTTACAGGTCGTCAGAAGCCCGAAAGTCTGACAACCAGTCTTACCAAGGGATATCGTATTACCCAGTAATTTGGTTGTGGAGGTCAGATAGGCAGTCGCTCCATATAAAATACTAGTGTTCAGCTGCATCTGGTTAGACTGGAAGTCGACCCCAACATAGTTGGGAAAAGGCTAGGCAGATTTTGGTTAGGAATAGTTTAGTCATTCTTTTCTCGTGATAGACTGAGTTATAAGATCCTCTCAGGCTGCAAGGCAGCTGGATGGTAGCGTTGCTGAAACTTCGGAACGCCTCATGCCGTTTGTTTGTTTAATCTATCTCTATCTATATGTCACGGTATGATTATGAACATTGTTAGTTTATAATCTATCTCGCGAGATTATAATACTGCACCGCACAAAACTGGTTTTTTCTATGGGCAAAAGCTGAATTGAGCTGAAGAAGTAGTTAGCCCTTTAATCATAATAAATAAAGCAAAGTGTGCAAAACAATGCTATTTTTACACGACTACTCAAAAAGGTGTGTAATGTTTTCAGGGTTTATGTATGTGAGATTTTTTATTCCACCATAATAGTTATTTATGCAACTGATGTATAATAAGGGGTATTATTACTCGTATCGAACATGGCGGCCGGCGTCATAGTATACGACGTGAATTCGAATAAGTTCTTTTTTTAAATTACGGCGCTGTTGTAGTGAAACGCGCGTGCATTACAATGTTCTTTTTTTGAAAACGAGTTGCATTATGAAATTCAGTACAACATTAAAGCACCCGTTTGGATGCTATTATGGTTACCATGGTTACTATGACACTGGCTGTTTTAATGTTGGCAATAAGCTAACTGTTTCAGAAACTTTTATGGAGAATTTATGGCATGGGTGTAGATAAAAGTTATTGTATGCTAAAGGTTACTGATGTCTTGTTGTTAACCAGCCTAGAGATGATCTTTAATTAATAATTTATTATTAAACACCAGCAAAATTACTCCTAACTAAAGAGTCCTTTAACATTCCACAAAAAACCCTTTTCACAACCAGTTATTTTTAATTCTAAAAGAGCTTCTATAAAGAAAATCCGTTTACAAAACTGCTTTATAATTAAAAATGCCAATACTTTGTGATCAAGTGTCTCAACGAGTGTACAGTCTCAAAGGGTGTCTGCAAACGATTGGGTATACATTTTAATGAAACTTGTTGAATTTATTAATGCTATATACTGTGTACTGGAGGGATAAATGTCTTTGACTGTCTCATGTATAACATTTCTTGGATTCCGTATTGAGATTGATTCGATTGTATAGTTTATTGAAATTTCTTGGAAACTATGTGTGACACACACATAGTTTCTATTAAAATTTTAATACAACTGGCATACATACGCAATTGATGCAGCCCACTGTACATAATGTAAACACAAGTGTATGCGTGCGTGTTTGTCTATGTGTGTACAAGTTATATTTTTCTTTTGTGACCTCATAATTATTTAATGCCTTCTGTAATGTTGTTTTTAAGTGTCTACTTCAAAACGTAGGCGACCTTTTGGATGTTAAAATGTCACTGAGTAGGCAGTCTACGAGTTTCATAGCAACAAGGACGCATTAAACTTCTTAATTAGTGTGAAAACTCTTTTGTAATTCAATCATTATTAATTTATGTTATATGTGTATACACTTCAACTCAAAATTAGGTACTCACGACACTTATCTTATAGTTTCATAATACATTTAAATTATTTTTTTATAAATCATTATTTTTTAAAATACCTTTACATAAGTATTAGACTGGAACAATCTACGCGCTCACGGAGCCGGACGTTGGTGGCTGCGCCAGAGTTTAAACTTTTGCAGCTGTCATCGTTTAACATTTTTAGGGTTCCGTACCTCAAAAGGAAAAAACGGAACCCTTATAGGATCACTCGTGTGTCTGTATGTCTGTCTGTCTGTCTGTCTGTCCGTCTGTCCGTCTGTCACAGCCAATTTACTCCGAATCTAATGGATCGATTAAGTTAAAATTTGGTACACATATGAATTTCTGTAACCCAAACACGTACAGCTAAAGTAAATATATGAATTTTGAATATGAGAGTCACTTTTAGGGGGAAAATAAGAAAATTAAAAAAAAAAAGTTTTGTAAACTGTACCGAATATCAAATGAAAGGGCTTACTATGAGGGTCTCAAATATATTTTTTTTATAATTTTAAAATTTAATATTTTAAAGTTATTTAAGAAAATAGACGAAAATTGACCATTCCCCCCCCTTATCTCCGAAACTACTGAGCCTAAAATTTTGAAAAAAATATAGAAATTAGTTCTATACCTGTAGATTACAGGAAAATCTATAAGAAGTCTGTGGTCTTAAAATAACATGGTAAATCTATATATATAAAAAAATCAAAGTCCTGACTGAGTCACTGACTAATATACCAACGCACAGCCCAAACCAATGGACCTAGAGACTTGAAATTTTGCACATAGATACCTTATACAGTGTAAACATCCACTAAGGAAGGATTTTTTGAAATTCCATATCTAAGGGGAAAAACAGGGGATGAAAGTTTGTATGAAAAATCCTATCCCTTGAGTTAATAGACTTGAAACTTAGCACGAATATTCATCTAAGTAAATTATAAAGTTTATCATTTTTAGTTTTCCTAAACTACCCCTAAAGAGGGATTGGGGGTGTCAAAGTTTGTATGGAGGAACTTTAACACGCGGTCCGGTTAACTCAAAACTCAGTTTTTATACTTGAGACCAAAAATTAAGACTAACGTGTATTAGGGTTTTCCAAAAATCTACCCCTAAGGGGTGAAAAGTTAATTTTATAGCGGAGGATTTTATTGGGGGCTTGATTAACTCTAAAATTGGTGTAAATAATGTTTGAGTCAAGTTATGGAAACATACCAGACGATTTTTGAAATTCTTTAGGTATCTGTGTTCGTGAAAACAGAGATACAGTTTATATGAAAAATCTTATTAATTTGGTTAATGAACTTGAAACTTAGCACAAATACTTGCATAAGTAAGTAATAATGTTTGTCATTATTAGTTTTTCAAAACTACGCCTCAAATGAGGTTTAGGGATGTTAAAGTTTGTATAGAAGAATTTTAAAGCGCAGTCCGATTAAAAAAAATGGTACTTTGAGTCAAGTTAGGAAATTTGCCAAACGAATTTTCACCGATTTTGACGGCATATAGCTGATGTTTTAAGGAGTAACTTAGGCTGTTTTTATTTTAGAAAAATAATTAGGGTTCCGCGCAAGAAAATTAAAATCCATGAAATCAGACAACCACGTACAGCCCAGTACAAACTTACTAAGCCTCCGCTGTCTATTACGGTTATAACAACAAATAATAAAAATAAAGCAAAGTTAAAAATTTAAGGGGTCGGTCCCCATACAATAAACTTTTCATTTTGAAAAAAAAAAAAAAAATTAATCTAGCATGATGTGTGGTGTCATGTCATTATTTCATCACCGCTGCTCTCAAAACGGTGAAGGAAAACATCGTGAGGAAACCGGCATGTCCTAGAACCAAAAATTCGAAGACATGTGACATCTACCAACCCGCACTGGGCCCGCGTGGTGGATTACGGCCCATTCCATCTCATCGAGAGGAGGCCTGTGTCCCAGTGGGAACGTTATAGGCTGATTATGTGTTATGTGGGGTGTCATCGTCTAGGACTCATTGAATAGAGTACAAACATATTTTTTTTTTATCTTTTAAAATTAAGAAATAGGGGGCCGTAAAAGTTGTAAATTTTAGACCATTTTTGTACGAGCTCTAGCGCAACAATTCAACAAATTAGGAATTTGAAACTTCTTTATACCATGTAATACCATGAATACTGTATTTAATCAACAATACTGAAAACGACGATTCATAAGGTATTTTGTTTGAACATGGGTGATTTTCTGCAACTGCAAAAAATAACCTTGTAATTCACAGTATCATTATAAAATAAGTAAAAAGTTATCTTTGCGATTGTTAAACATATAATATGGTACGGAACCCTTCGTGCGCGAGTCCGACTCGCACTTGACCGGGTTTTTTTTCTTTGATTGTATTTGCTTTTTGTTCCAAATAAACGATTATTATCTTTAGAGTATACCTATATTATTTGTATTTATTTAGTGTGTACCTATATTTCGGCTACATACTGCGAAGGTGAGATAGCAGCCTTGAAAAGCTGGTTATTGTTGACAATACTGAAGGAAAGAAAGCACGAGGCCGGTCGCCAACACGATGGTGGTTATGTCCTCAAGCAAATTTCAGGAGGTTATGATGGCAACTTTGGACCGGGGTCGATAGAGACAGATTTTCCGCATATCCAGTGACCACGATCCTCAGCAATGGCTAATGACGAACTGATTGAAGAAGCAAATAATAATAATAATCAATTAAAAACAGTAAAACTGAAATTAACCTACAACCAACAAAATCGAAGGCCTTTACATTAATCCACTATAATGAAATGAAACCACGAACGAACAGCCATATATCACTATTATTATAATCCTCTCAAATTATAACCAATGTACGAGTAGGTACTCTAAAATATTAAACTGGCTAATTGGCTGTTTGGGAACATTGATATTATCAAGTAAGCTAGTAGGCTTCTGCCCGTGACTTCGTTCGCGTAAAATTTATTGTTTTAACATATAATATATCCTATATAGAATATGTAATATGTTAAAACAATAAATTTTAAAAGTATTTTATCCGTCTATCTAACGGGACACAGCTATATAGCTGTGTCCCGTTAGATAGATAAAATACTTTTTATTATGCATAAAAATGTTGAAATTTTACACAGTGTGACACAATGGGCGGTTTTATCGCTAAAAGCGATCTTTTTTCCTCTTTCTTCTTTTCTTTCTCTTTCTTTTTTCCTCGTTCTTGATCTTTTCTTTTTTGTTACTTCATTTTCGTTCGTTCTGACTTTTTTCCTTTTTGCTCGGCTCCTAAGAATCGCAGCGTAATATTAAATAGCCTAATACCTTCCTTAAGAATTGGGCTATCAAATGCAAAAACAATTTTTCAAATCCGACTGGCAGTTCCAGAGATTAGCGCGTTCAAAAAAAAACTAAAAAAAAAACAAATAAGCTCTTCAGCTTTATTATTATCATCAAGTATTACTGAGTTAAGTGGATCGTGTTTGTTCACTACTCCAATATCGAGGAATATTTATTTTGTACTAGCTTCTGCACGCGACTTCGTACGCGGATCCTGTTGCTATATCCAAAATAAATTATATGCCTATATGTTGCTCAGACTTAATACCTATACAAAAAAAAAAAAAAAAACATTCAAATCCATCCAGTAGTTCCGAAGATTTGCGTGTACAAACAAACAGACGAACTTTTTTTTGGATTCGTGCTCTATTATTGTTTCTAAACCCCCCTCAATTATTTTTTTTAAACATATTCAATGTACAGACACAGTTTTTTTACTGTTTTATTATATGTAATACTAGCTGCTGCCCGCGACTTCGTCCGCGTGAAATTTCTTATTCCCCCGACCCACCCCGTCGCATCGTATGGCCTGCCCGCGCTATTATTTCGGAGTACTTTAATCATGTAGTACATACTTTTTATGTATCATCAATAGTTTTCTCAGCGCACACCAAATAAAGAATTTTATTGGCAAAATTTTGCTACTTTGGGTTACATTATTGCAATTTTCTTAAGGATCTGTAAATTTTTTGAAAATAAATTATAGCCTATGTTACTTCCTGATAATTTAGCTTTCTATTCGTGAAAAAATGGTTGAAATCGGTCCAGTAGTTTCGGAGCCTATTCGGTACAAACAAACAAACAAACAAAAAAAATCTTTCCTTTTTATAATGTTGGTATAGATTAAGAAACGTCTTGGTAACGGGAAACCGATTCGTTGCAGTTTTTAATTTTTTGTTGAAAGGAAAGGGCATTTTTGAATCGATTGAAATAACGATGCTATTATTATTGGTTTTTAGGGTTCCATACCTCAAAAGGAAAAAACGGAACCCATAAAATATCCCTTCGTTGTCTGTCTGTCTGTCAAGACCCTTTTTCTCAGGAACGCGTGGAGGTATCAAGTTGAAATTAATATCAAAAATATAACGGTTTTACATAAAAATAAAACCGATATTATGTGCCGAGAGGGAAAACATACAGCATTGTTTATGAAGAAGCAGCGTATACTTAGCCTTATATGCGCGGTCAATAGTAAGGATACTTTAGTTTAACTTTAGAATACTAGATGGCGTAACTATCGCCGTCGTTGTATTTACTCTGTGCCAGCTAGGACGCGGGAACCGCTGTCACTTTCCGAATTCATAATCTTTACCAGGAAGAACTTCCTACAATGCTGTATGTTTTCCCTCTCGGCACATAATATCGGTTTTATTTTTATGTAAAACCGTTATATTGATGTGCCTCCGGAAAACATACAGCATTGTTTATGAAGACGTGTTTGTTATCTGCTGGTAAAATATTTTAAGCAAAACACAACGCTATGATGATTAACAAATGTTTATTCTGAGAATTAAGTATTTCGAGTAGTAATAGTTTCTTTATCTATATTCTAATAGTTAAAACACAATAATTAATGTATTCTACAATCTACATGGAAAAATAAAATACTTATCTGCATAGTTAAAGGTAACGATAACCACGATTTAGATGTTTTACGAATAAATCAAATTCTGTAGAATGTATTTCAGATGATAAAATTTTATGTGTATTTTTACTTTGAAAGAAATGTACTTAAAAGTGAAGTACGACTGTCTTTATGGAGTTCTATTTCGCGACAGTAATGATTAAAGGTTTATTGTATGATTTCCTATACCCCGTGATAGAATTATCATCAATTGGTCAATTTATCTAACCAAGGAAGCTACTGCTGACCTACAGTTTCTCGGAGATGCATGAATGCCACCATCTCTGAGAATCGTGAGTAATCAGTTCTCAATTACAATGCATGAGGCAGCTTTTGTACGATACTATCACTGCGTTAGTGATAAAAAGATTGTTAAAAAAAAATACGGAACATAATTATGTTTTTATGCTGGAAAATATGTATGTTTTATAGGTCAAAGTTTCACTGCGGACTATCGGTAATTGTATATCGGTTTAAGATCCCAATGCAGGTATTAACGTATTGACGGATACTAACGCCCACAGGCGCAACAACAACACAATCTCTATTGCGTCTCACTCAATGTCCTTCAAATGATTATAGGCTAGGCCCTACCCTATGCCTGATGCTAGCAACAAAACTATAATTAACATTGTACGTGGTTTTGATGACAGCAAATTTAGTACGATTGTGGTTGTGGATCCCACGTGAACGATGGCCGTACTTGTTTTAGTTTGGCTTCTCCTTATTGCCTTAATAATAAAGGTTTGTTGATTCACACGAGGGCCGTAAAAGCTGTGAGACAAACTATGGTTTGGAAAGGAAAAACATTAAAAATGTGCGATGTCAACAGGCTGAGGATATTTTGGGTTTACTTGAGAGTTGGAGCACCATCTCAACAGAAACCACAGAGGCCACTCTGGACTTAGAGTCAGTACCAAGTAAATTCCCGATTGATCTCTGCAGTCTAGAGATACGTAGTGTTTTAATACCGCGGTTTCTTGTGTTCAAACAAGCCCGTTTCTGGAAGCCCTCACTACTAAAAAACATTCGCTGTTGCTCGAGGTGAAAGATGCCATTCCACTGGCTATTTTCCTCGTGATAGTCTATCCTATTATATTTTATCTCCCCTGTAGGATAAGGGTCTGATAGAGTTATGATGAAATTGTCCGTAAGGTGTAATAATTTGAAGGTTAGGGCTAGTGACCCTAACGATCTGGTTCCTCCCTCCTTTCAGATTTATGTAATCAGAGTTCGATTGTCCGATTTAATCAGCACGTGTGACTTCTGCAACGTCTTTGCGTTCATTTTGATAGTACCATTTTTGTTATAGTGCCATCTTCTTTGGTGAGTGGCACATGCACATGATATTAGTTTCCCGTCTATGTGGGCACCCCCGGCTTCGTCCGTCGAAGGAAATGGGTTGTATAGGCAATGTGTGACTTGTGGCTCCGCGCCACCATATTATCTCTTGATACACAACTTGACGCAGCAGCTGTCATTGACGTGGTCGTGTCTTGTTGAAGTGTCACAGGAAGATTTACATTTTGTGACAGTGTGGTCTTCTTCAGGGAATAACAAAATAGCAAAATTTAACTGACCCAGCAGTCTGCAGTTCCCAGACGCTTATGTGACTTTTCAACGACGACCTGTCTAATGAGTAGTTTATGTTTAAAAAGGACCACCCACCATTAAAATAGTAGGTACATTTTATTTAAGGCTATTTACCAACATATTTCAAGGTTAGTACCAAGACACATTGTTGACGGTTGATTTTTCAGCCCAGGTGTTCCAAGTGCCTCGCAGCTTCCGCAGCCTAAATACATAACTTGGATTGGTCTTATTATTAACACAAACGGTATATTTACCATGTTTATGTTATTATATTCGAGTTCCCGATATTTGACCTTGGTTGGTCATGGTTGACCAGAAGGAAGTATCTAGGTTGATTAGCACTCGACATACCTTTGCACGCAAGATCTCCGCGACCCAGCATGTTACGGGAAAAAAGAAAAATATAGGTACGGCACTGAAACCAGCTCAAACGGTAAGCACGTCATCTCATTTGATTTGCCACCCAGGTGTTCCAAGTGCCTCATGGCTTCCGCAGCCAGAAGACATAACTTGGACTGGTCTTGGTTGACCAGAAGGAAGTCGTATAGGTAAACTATCACGACGTCCCTTCGAACGCGAGGTCTCCGCGACCCCGCATGTTACAGAGAAAAATACTTTGGTGTAAGCACTTCATCTTATTTGATTTGCCAGCCCAGGTGTTCCAAGTGCCTCATGGCTTCCGCAGCCAGAAGACATAACTTGGACTGGTCTTGGTTGACCAGAAGGAAGTCGTATAGATAAAGATAAGATAAAGATAAAGATAATTTTATTTGTTACAACATGCGTATACATGCAAATTATGCATGCAGGATGTCACAATATTAATATTTCGTACGTACATGTTTCACCCGTAATATAGGTAAACTATCACGACGTCCCTTCGCACGCGAGGTCTCCGCGACCCCGCATGTTACAGAGAAAAATACTTTGGTGTAAGCACTTCATCTTATTTGATTTGCCAGCCCAGGTGTTCCAAGTGCCTCACGGCTTCCGCAGCCTGAAGACATAACTTGGATTGGTCTTAATTGACCAGAAGGAAGTCGTATAGGTAAACTATCACGACGTCCCTTCGCACGCAAGGTCTCCGCGACCTCGCATGTTACACTGAAAAATAGGTGTAAGCACGTCATCTCGTTTGATTTGCCAGCCCGAGCTTCCGCAGCCTGATTACAAAGAAAAATCGTTTTCAAAAATTCGTCTGCTCAACAACGCAAATAACACAATAACCCTGGATGAACTGTCGAAATAAAACCCATAGCGATCAATTGTCACTTTATATGTGTTACGCAATTACCCACTGGTCTTTGTAACTGATTCTTAAGAAAGGCCGGTGAGATTTTGCTGCCGGTAGGTGGCTAGTCTGCAGGTTGGAGAAAATCTGGGACCAAGGCGTGAGAAAATTGACGAGAACGTTTCGTTCGGTTGGACGAACTTGGTCAATCTTTTGAAGATCGAAAATTGGTCGCATCGATCCGTCGCTTTTCTTCCGCAGAAAAAGCTTGAAAATAAAACTGGACGTTTTATTGGAAATAACTGAAATATTGCAGGGAATGCCCTGGTTGCATCTTGAATCATAATTCTTCTTTTAGGCATTAACAGAGAAGATTTTTATACAGCGGTATTCGAAACCCCGAAATTGCTGTCTGAAATGTGTCAGGTAGGCACTTTTCCCTGTTTTTGTTTCGAAAGAATTATTTTTATTTTGTTTTATAGGAGGTAAGCGCAGCTTGAATATTTTTATTCGGAATAATTATTTTACGTCTACTTTCTATACATTCGGTACTTTTAAAGCAAAATATTTGCAAGGTATGTTCGGACTCATTACCGAATGTATCAGAAATTTTTATACAAAAATAGCGGTGTCGTGGGACACCAGGTTGTAATGAAGTTTGTACATTCTATACATATACAAATGCTTGTAAACACACAAATTAAACACCCACACAATACAGCAAAAATGCCATGCCGGTAAAAAAAAAAATATATACTTTTTCCGGTCTAGCTCTCACTAGCAAAGTTTGCAGAGTATAATGTGCGATAAGGAACTTCGTCCCAAAAAGTTATTCGATTTCAACTCGGCAGGGTTATTGTGAGCCCAATCAATACCCTATAAACCGGATTGCAATAGTTCCCTTGTAAGGCGTTGGAAAGAAATCGTTTCCTTTGTTCAGACAACACAGTTCATTCGTCAATTTTTAAATTGTAATGCACGGAAAGGCGAGCATTTCTATCAATGCCTTCTTATACGAATATGTTGCCACGTGGGGTGTTAAAATGTATTGCTATTATCCGCTTGTTCGATCATGTTACATTAGTATTCTGTACGTATTGTTATTGCATTAAAAAGCTTGTAAGAAAACTGACCTGCTTGTAACGCGTCGATCCGAGGATCGACCGTTACCTGTGCATCCCGCTTTTGTTTCTTGCGTGGAGGTTCCTTTCGTTCGGCTTCGCTGTCCCTTGAACTGCTAGCGCACGAGGAGTCCTCCTTTTCTTGTTTTTGATCCCTCTCGGAAGACACGAGTTCGAAACGATCGACCGATTGGGCCCGGCGGTGGCCTCGTCGGGTTTGTTACTCGGAGCGGGATTTATTACGAAAAAAGCATTATTTTAATGTTTAACGTTGAAAATACAACCAATAGTTAATTCGCAACTAAATTGTCTAACATTATGATAAATACTTTTTAGAAAAGGTTAAACGATTAACCAAATATTCTTGGATTTCGACCGCACGCGGCGAAAGTACACAACGCTATGAATTCGGAAAGTGACAGCGGTTCCCGCGTCCTAGCTGGCACAGAGTAAATACAACGACGGCGATAGTTACGCCATCTAGTATTCTAAAGTTAAACTAAAGTATCCTTACTATTGACCGCGCATATAAGGCTAAGTATACACTGCTTCTTCATAAACAATGCTGTATGTTTTCCGGAGGCACATCAATATGTAAGTTTATGGTCACTTGCAGTAAAAAAATATCATGTAGCACTTCACACTAAAAACGACTGATTCAGATGGATATATGGAATTTTTTTTTAGCAAAAACAATATTTACCAGAAGACAAAAAGCCCTATAAGTCCAGTTAAAATAAGTTTAAAAACAGTTTCTTCACCATTTTAATTTAATACCTTTTAAAATGAGTCACGAAGAATGAGATCTTGTTCGCGCTTTTACTTAAATCATGTTTAACGACGAGTCACAAGTCATAAAAAATATTTAGTAGGTATCAGTTAGTGATAGCACAACCATAAAAATGATTTATTAAGTTAAATAAGTTCTGAAATTGTAGGTAATGAATGTTACTTGTTATTTCTATAGAAGGTACAAAGAGGATGATTCCTGGGTAAAAAAAATAATTTCTATCATTTCGTCCGTCAGTCAGATAATTACCAATTTTTCCCAACAGAATACGTACATCTGAAATACTGTTTGCACATCAGAATTTGTATGTCTAAATAAACTAACTGTCTGTATAACTTAACTTCAGGTCGACGGAGCCTCGCTGCGCGGGGCTCCTATTTCTTTCTGCAGGGTTTAAAGGAAATTGACCAAACCGAACCTCGGGGTGCCCAATAATTATAATCTGTACAAGTTTTGATACTCAATTAGTTAGCAATTAGTTAGCTAGTAGTGCAGTAATATGTTTATTAGATGAGCATTTGTAATGTTTGTCCGTCGTTAATAATTTAGTCATATCCCTATTGTTTTAGGAGTTCTTTGTTAAATTAACATAAATTAAATACATTTTTATTTCAGAAAAAACACATTTACGGTAACTTGCGATCTGGGATTTCTGAAGTAAAATGGAAATATTTCCATTTTAATTTCATTAAGAAGACATCGTACGTAGTAAGCGTCAGCGGCTCCGAAGCATGTCTATGCATAATCGCAATATAGGGTTTCGTACCTCATAAGGAAAAAACGGAATCCTTATAGGATCACTTCGTTATCCGTCTGTCTGTCAGTCTGTCAAGACCCTTTTTCCCAGGAACGCGAAGAGGTATCAAGTTGAAATTATTATCAAATACGTAGATCTATGTCCCCTTGGAGCTCTAAAAAAAATAAACTTCTATGTCAACGCAATAAAAAAAATCGGCCATTTATGCGACATATTTTGATAATCGCAAGTAAATCAACCGTTGACCTAGAATCATGAATTTGGCAAGAAACAAGTTCTCAACAGCAAAGAAAAAAGTCTGAAATTTTTACACATATTTTTTTTTTCAACTACAATGTTAAGTTTGTTTTTAGGGTAAATTCTATTCGGAACCCTTCATTGTGCGTGGCCCGACACGTACTTGGCCTGTTTAAAAAAAAATCGTTTATATTTTTCGGAACAAAAAACAAATAGTGACACGAAAATGATTAAACCTAAACCTAATGAGACCCTAATGATAAAACTAAACCTAATGATGATATAATTTTTTGAACTATACTGTCTAATATTATAAAGAGGAAAGATTTTTTTGTTTGTTTGTTTGTACCGCATAAGCTCCGAAACTACTGGACCGATATTAACCATTTTTTCACCAATAGCTTGATCAAAAAGCTAAATCAGGCAGTAAGATTTTTTTTTTTTTAAATAGAGATTCTCGGGAAAATTGCAATAATGTAACCGACAGTAGCAAAATTATGCCTATTAAATTCATTATTTGGCTTGCGTTGAGAAACCTATTAATGAACAAAAAAAAGAATTTCGCGGACTACTAATTCTTGTGGAAGGCTATGGACTATTTAACATTTGCATTAAACACGGTACATTGCAAAAATGTAATTAAAACTTGGTTACAAAAATTGTCTTATGATGACACAGAAAAGTTACTGCTTGTTTTAAGTTAAATATTATTTTTAATTCATTGTTTTCATTTCATTAGTCTGTTATGTTATTCATTATTTATGTATTATCATCAATCTTAGGAAATATTTATGTAAACTAATTTGCACTTATGACACCTGAGATACAGGTTTATCCTAGTTCAGGTTAAGCCCATTATTATATACCTATCATTTTAGTTTAAGCCTTAATATTGTAAATATGCACTATTTAAATGAATAAATAAAATAAATAAAAAAAAAACCGAGCAAGGAACCCGAACATTATCTTCTCATTTTAATTTCTATCTATATTTTTACCTTTGAAATTAATAGTAGAAGTAGAATGTTTGTGGTCACATGTTATCACCACGTTGAAACTCCATAACCGTGTTGAATAGAGATAGTTTGACACAAGCATGGAAGTAGATGATTAGTGTAGGAGCTCGTGGCTAAGTAATAACAGCCGCACGGGTCGATCCATCAGGTTAAGCTACGCTTGCCGGGGTTGGTCCGTGGATGGGTGACCATCTTTACATACCGAGACTCCTCCATGCCTCGGAAAAGCACGTTAAGCCGTTGGTGCCGGCTGTCATTCGTGGATCTTTGACAGTCGTTACGGGTCGTCAGAAGCCCGAAAGTCTGATAACCAGTCTTACCAAGGGGTATCGTATTACCCAGTAACTGGGTTGTGGAGGTCAGATAGGCAGTCGCTCCATACAAAATACTGGTATTCAGCTGCATCCGGTTAGACTGGAAGCCGACCCCAACGTAGTTGGGTTTTTATTATTATTATTGTTTGATTAGAAGTAGATGATTAGTGTATGGTATATCTACGGAGGTTTAGCGACGTTTGATTTGAAAGCTTTTTTAAATTTTCGGTTGGACCTTGAGATTTTTAAGAACCGAAAATTATACCTTATACTTGCTATAAAATGGGTACCTACTAAGTTTATTTATTTATTTTTATTATTATTCTCAAACACATTATTTTTGTGAATAGTAACACCTACGCCGTAGCATGTCTACGCCGTAGCACATCTACTGCCGGAGCACGCCTACGGCGTAGCCTTCTGCGAGGGTGCACCGTATTTCATTTTTAAGACGCTGACAAGAGCTAAAGCGCGGTCACTGTCGGAATGCATAGAAAAGAAAGAGAAGCGTGATGACACATCGCTTGTAATTTATTGCAAAATATTAAGCAATTATCTAATACTTAAAAAATTAGTTGAGTAATCAAAAATAAAAAACAACCAAGTTCTGCATTTAACTATGACGTTCTTGTTATTAATTCACTATCAACGAAAATTTATATTTAATACAGATATTTTGAATTAGAACTCAAGGTTACTTTACCATTCATTTTAATCGAGTTTTTCTTTCAAAATGTGTGTTGGTACACAACCAAGTTCTGAGAAATATATTCAAGATTCATATTATTATTATATTTATTCCGTTACCACTATAGAGATTTGGAAATATTTTTATTTAAGACAAGCCTACTTACAACAATTGCCTCTCAATCCAACATCGCCTTAAGGGGGATGTGCAGTGGTAGCCCGCGAAATTCATTTTTTTTTGGGTTTTCTGCAATTTGCTGGAATTATAATATAATTTTAACGAAAAAAATCATTCAATACATCTCTCTAAGTAAAATTTCGTGCAGATTCGTTAGATTTCGTTTGTTTAACGAATCTGCACGAAATCTAACTTAGAGAGATGTATTGGTGATTTTTATTGTTAAAATTATATAAATACATATGTTTTATTGCCGCGTATCATATTTTGATGAAGATACAACCTGACTCGGACCTGCAAATTGCAAAAAACCCAAAAAAAAAGAATTTCGCCGACCACGCACATCCTCCTTAAGCGTTGACACTTATAACTTAGATCACCCATTTTACCTCTAATAAGCATAATGCTACATAAGTAAGTGTCGAAACTTGTTCCGTCTTTGTTCGCACAATCACGTGTAGTTCAGTGTTGCTCTCTAGAGAACGTACGCAGTAAGTACTCTGTTACGAAGTAACTTCCGCCCTTACTTAGCTAGCTTTATATTAGCAGTATGTCCAAGTATTGTGTATATGTGTTTAGGCTTTGAAAGAAGTTTTGGGTGGCGCAGGTTATGTCGTGGTTTTGATGTAAGGACTTTTTATAATTCGTATTTTCAAATTTTTCTTTGTTTTGAGGTTTCTTTTCAGAAATAAATCAGTCATATAGAATATTGCATTCTTCAAAATCACAATAAAAGTTACTAAAAAGACACGCTGTAATGTATTGAGGAATCCGCAAGCAAATTTACTGGACTAGGGTTCAAGACATCTTTATAATGATGTATGCTAGATGTTGCCCACAATTTCGTATGCGATCTAGGATGAAAAGTAGCCAATGACCTTTTCCAGGTCATACCAGATCTACCCATGTGCTAAATTTCGTCCAAATCCGTTCAGCCGTTTTAGCTTGAAAGGTTAACAAACAAACAAAGAAACTCACTTTCGTATTTATAATATTAGATATGATTATACTAAATGTTTAAAAATGATCGGACGTGTCATGTCCTTTTTAACAAGCATACAAACGATTCTGAAACACCAAGCAAAAGATTGAATTGCCACCTTCTTGTACAATGAATTAGCTGTCTCCAAAAAGCCTAAAATACTTTAATTCAAGCCTCCTACCGATTTCCTTACAAATCACCACTCCTACGCACTATTTTAACATATGAAATTTTTATACCCAGCGCAGAGCGAAGGCAGTGGAATTAAAGAGCACAGTTCACGAGAACTCTTGCAAATATGTAGCGGAACATTTACATTTATTCGGGGAATACATAATATGGAGCGAGAGACAAAGGAATTGGGCGATTAAGTTTGTTTGTCTGTTCCAAATTGTTAGGAAATTGAGGTGAAAATGTTTTTAGATAAGAGGGTAACAATTTTGGGGATAAATTTTCGATAATGTTGATTGTTACAAAATTGGGCCTAATACATGGCCTAATACTTTAAACATAAAGTTGGCTAAATGTGGGTGTACTTAAAATACACCTCGACCAAGGTGCGGATGTAGGTTTTCGCTCAAGGGTGGTGCAAATATTTTTCCCTGAGGCATTTCTGACGCCGAAAAATTATTTAAAAAAAAAACCTTCACCACCTATTTGCCCTAAACTCAAGAATGTGCTTTTCTTTTCGAGGGTGGCTTCGACTTATCTATGTACTGGTATAATATTAGTAATGCTGTATCTCCTAAATACAGATTACTCAGTGATCTAGCTAGGAGAGTTGTGCTTCACCCAACAATACATTGTACTTACACCGTGTATTAATAAAGCTTACTTTGTAAGCCCCTAATGTACTTACTACAAAACCTTTGTGTACCTAAATAAATTATTATTATTATATTATACTGGATGACCCGACAGAACTTTTCCTGTCTTAGCTATGAATATTCTAAAGTATACGCGTGAAGTTAAAAAAGTCGTTAAGTTTTCTGAAAATTTTCCATTTTTCTGCGCAATTTTCTTTATTTTTCTTTCCGGAGCATTTTACAGAGTATTAAAAAACTTTAAAAAATAAGATGAATGAAATCGGTAAAGTCGTTCTCAAGTTATGGCGTAACCAAGGGAAATAGGGATTCATTTTTGTATACAACGTGTAACATTAAATGCGCAAAACCTCTTAAGGGGTCATTGTACTCGTCATTATGAACAACTTTTACTATGGGACCAAACCTGAAATCGCGAAAAAAAAATCAGCTGTTCAGTACATTTTGACGAATTATGCGAACATAAATGTACTGAACAGCTGAGTTTTTTTCGCGATTCCATGTTTGGTCCCATAGTAAAAGTTGTTCATAATGATGAGTACAATGACCCCCTAAGAGGTTTTGCGCATTTAACGTTACACGTTGTATATACTATACAGGGTGTAATAAGACACATCACAAAGCCGTCAACTACGCATACTGTACATCTCACTAAGTAGCTTTGCGCAAACATTATTGCTGGGAAACGACTTTTATTTTTAGGTATAAAAAAACCGGTCTAGAGCGAGTCGGACTCGCGCACCGAGGGTTCCATTCCGATTTCTGAAAAAGTGTGCTATTTAGAGACATCGTTTTATTTTTCCTGTAATCTTTACATAAACTATCTATCACATAGAATAATTTCAGATTTTTATCTTTGCAAAGTTCGGAGATAAGGGGGGGAACGGTATTTTTTTTTTACATTTTTCATCAAAAGTCGAAAACTATGAGTACAAAAAAAAAATAAAAAAATGCTTGATAATGTGCAAACAGCGTTCTTTCATATTTATTATTCTTAAATATTTTTACTTCTTTCTTATTTGAAAAATAGTTGGGTAAACGTCATCTAAAACTGTTCCAAATTTCAAGTTGATAGCGTTAGTAGTTCTTGAGATATCCAGCTGTGACAGACAGACAGACAGACAGACTGAGTCACACCATAAGGGTTCCTTTTTTACCATTTTGGTACGGAACCTTAAAAAAGCTATTTTAGTATTAAGCGCAATGTAACGCGAATTCAGGAAATCGGAGTTAAGCCCCGCCCATTCGCTCTACGGTACGCGTAGTACTTGTCGGAAAAAGTTTAGTATAACACTAGTTTTAGTAAGAAAGTAAAAAAGTTTAGTATAACACTCGTTTTAGTAAGAAAGTAAAAAAGTTTAGTATAACACTCGTTTTAGTAAGAAAGTAAAAAAGTTTAGTATAACACTCGTTTTAGTAAGAAAGTAAAAAAGTTTAGTATAACACTCGTTTTAGTAAGAAAGTAAAAAAAAAATGCGTCTTTGACTTTCAATATCTCCAGAACCAGTGGATTTCCAGGTATGGTCTAGCGATCCAAATAATGGGTAGAATATGTGGTTTTCGGCTTCAGCAAGTGTCTTTTTAACTGCTTGACGTGAGCTGCGTCCTTCTACCACACTCACTCAAGCAACCTCTCACATACACTCTCACATCTCTTTTGTAGACAAACAAACAAATTACTCAGAGGCAGGCGTATTAATAATAATTTTTATTTTTATTTTGATTTTGTGATTTTAATTTAATTTTATGATTTTAATTTAATTTAATTTATATTATTTAATTAATTATTTTTATGATCTAAATGGATTGAAATAAATTAATTTGAATTAGAAATCATACACTTATTCCGGTTCACACACACTGGTATTTCCAGTAACTTTTTTTTTTCTTAATTTTTTTTTTCTTAATTCAACCTTAGTTAAGTATACTAAATTGTTATGGTGGCCATGGGACCCTGGTGACCTGTGATACAGGTTTTTATATAAACCTACTTCAGGCACCAGTCTCTCACAAGGTTAGCTTCTTGTTCGATATTATCAAATATTAGCATTAATAATTACAAGTAGTACTCAACTAATAAGGCGCGTCGTGAATCTTCGTTCGCACAGAAAAGAAAGTATGGCCCCGAAGATTAACGAGAATACTTTAAACTTACAATAAACCTTAGATCACTAATATAAGGTTCATAATACACTGCAGCTGTTAGTTCCGTCTCACTCCCAAGCATGGCGGCTGTCAAGCGGCGCGCGCTAACATGGCGGCAGCTACCGACCAATAGCGGTACAGGAAAAAGCGTGGAGCGTGTCGATTGGTCAATAGCATTTCCCGCGCTTTGAAGATTTGATCTTCTGCGCAGGTACATCCATAAGCCATATTACTTGGTTACTACTGTACCTACATAATATCTGTACAGAAAAAAAACCTTTTATGTGTATTTATTTATTACTAGCTTTTGCCCGCGGCTTCGCCCGCGTGGATGTCGGAAAATATCCCATGGGAACGTTCATGTGGAAAACATAGGGCATATCCCTAACTTAAGAAATACTGAGTTTCCCATAAAAACTTTCATCCCTTTTATCACCCCTTGTAGGATTATGTTTTAAGACAAAAAGTAGCCCATGTCCTTTCCCAGGATGCTATCTATAGCCTTGCCAAATTTTATCGAAATCCGTGCAGTTTTGTAAATTTTAAAATCAACCCCTATTTTACCTACTTAGGGGATGATTTTTAAAAAACGCTGACCCGCATATTTCTTAACTTCTTACCAATAGCATAAATTTGTTATGCCTAACTTAACCCCTCAAGTGTCTGAGTTTGGCTGATTTTAGACCCAAAACCCCAGCGAGTGGGGAGGGTTGGGGGTTAGTTGCGAACCCCATAGGTTCACAACTACTGATAATGATATGTTTTCCATCGGATGATGTTTTTTTACGTTTATATATACGTGATCTAAGCTTATATACCTATTATGTAAAGTTTTGTCCTTTTGCACACTTGGGGTGCATTTGACACGCGGGGGGGGGGAGGGGAGGTTAGCTGCGAACTCCATAAGTTCACAACTAATGATTTGATTGGTTTTCCATCGGATGATGTTTTTTTACATTTATATATATGTGATATAAGCTTATGTACCGAACAAAAAAAGGGTTTTTCTTATGCACACATGGGGTGCATTCGACACTTGAGGGGTTAAGAAATACTGGGTTTCCCTTACAAACTTTCATCCCCTATATCACCCCCTGTAGTATTGTTTTTGAAAGTATCCTATGTCCTTTCCCAGGATGCTATATAAAGCCTTGCCAAATTTTGTCGAAATCCGTGCAGTTTTGTAAATTTTAAAATCAACCCCGATTTTACCCCCTTAGGGGATGATTTTTCAAAAACGCTGAACCGCATATTTCTTTATTTCCTATCAAAAGCATACATTTTAATTTTCACATCCCTAACTTAAGAAATACTGAGTTTCCCATACAAACTTTCATCCCCAATATCACGCCCTGTAGGATTATTTTTGAAAAAAAAAGTAGCCTATGTCCGTCCCCAGAATACCATCTATAGCCTTGCCAAATTTTATCGAAATCCGTGCAGTTTTGTAAATTTTAAAATCAACCCCTATTTTACCCCCTTAGGGGATGATTTTCAAAAACGCTGAACCGCATATTTCTTAATTTCCTACCAATAGCATAAATTTGTTATGCCTAACTTAAGAAATACTGGGTTTCCCTTACAAACTTTCATCCCCTATATCACCCCCTGTAGTATTGTTTTTGAAAGTATCCTATGTCCTTTCCCAGGATGCTATATAAAGCCTTGCCAAATTTTGTCGAAATCCGTGCAGTTTTGTAAATTTTAAAATCAACCCCGATTTTACCCCCTTAGTGGATGATTTTTCAAAAACGCTGAACCGCATATTTCTTTATTTCCTATCAAAAGCATACATTTTAATTTTCACATCCCTAACTTAAGAAATACTGAGTTTCCCATACAAACTTTCATCCCCTATATCACCCCCTGTAGGATTAGTTTTGAAAAAAAAAGTAGCCTATGTCCGTCCCCAGAATACCATCTATAGCCTTGCCAAATTTTATCGAAATCCGTGCAGTTTTGTAAATTTTTAAATCAACCCCTATTTTACGCCCTTAGGGGATGATTTTTCAAAAACGCTGAACCGCATATTTCTTAATTTCCTACCAATAGCATAAATTTGTTATCCCTAACTTAAGAAATACTGGGTTTCCCTTACAAACTTTCAACCCCTATATCACCCCCTGTAGTATTATTTTTGAAAAAAATAGTACCCTATGGCCTTCCCCAGGACGCAATATAAAGCCTTGCCAAATTTTGTCGAAATCCATGCAGTTTTGTAAATTTTAAAATCAACCCCTATTTTACCCCCTTAGGGGATGATTTTTCAAAAACGCTGAACCGCATATTTCTTTATTTCCTATCAAAAGCATACAATACGTTTAATTTTCACATCCCTAACTTAAGAAATACTGAGTTTCCCATACAAACTTTCATCCCCTATATCACCCCCTGTAGGATTATTTTTGAAAAAAAAAGTAGCCTATGTCCGTCCCCAGGATACCATCTATAGCCTTGCCAAATTTTATTGAAATCCGTTCAGTGGTTTAGGCGTGAAAAGGTAACAGACAGACAGACAGACAGACAGACAGACAGACAGACAGACAGACAGACAGACAGACAGACAGAGTTACTTTCGAATTTATAATATTAGTATGGATTATTGCTTATATTATGGCGTGTGTTATGTTTTTTATTTAATAAATCACTAGTTTTTCACTAGTGAGTTAAGAATAAGTATTATATTCATGACAAGATCCAATTAAAAGGAGTCGAACAGTGGCAAGTAATAACAGTCGCACGGGTCGATCCATCAGGTTAAGCTACGCTTACCGGAGTAGGTCTGTGGATGGGTGACCATCTTTACATACCGAGACTGCCTCGGGAAGCACGTTAAGCCGTTGGTCCCGGCTGTCATTCGTGGATCTTTAACAGTCGTTACGGGTCGTCAGAAGCCCGAAAGTCTGACAACGAATCTTACCAAAGGGTATCGTATTACCCAGTTACTGGGTTGTGGAGGTTAGATAGGTATTCTACGACACGACAACACGGCACGCTATTTGACGACACGGTTGGCGCAGTGGTTGAGCGATTGACTGCTGCGCAGCATGTCGCGGGTTCGATTCCCGCACGGAACAAATTTTTGAATGAATGAATGAATGAATGAATGAATGAATGAATGAATGAATGCTTTATTTGTAAACATAGGTCAATGTACAATATTGTGCGAGATGTTACGGATAAGTAGATCCTCTATGTTTTGCCCTGAGGCGTACAAATATAATTAATTAACATTGTCGAATTTCACATTATTAATAAAATCAATAGGTACATGCATATCAATTAATAAAAAAATAATAATAATAAAAAATATAAATCAATTTCAAATGTCAAATAGATTAATAATGATATAGTCATAATAATACTTCTAATGTCAAATATAATTCTAAATCGTCAAAATAGGTGAGATGATGTACAATTTTATGAAGCTGTAATTATAGAATTATCGGCCAAATATTCCTGAAGTGAGTAATAACATTTATTTATCAATATTCTTAATAGTTCCTTTTTGAAATCGTCCAGATTTAGCGTTTTTATTTTTTCAGGTAGTTTGTTATATATTTTTTTAGACATACAGAAGGTACTTTTATTCATTAGTGCAGTTTTGCCATAAGTTACTTCGAGTTCTGACTTATTTTTATCGCGTAATTTTCTGTAGTAACTTTTATTAGCTATTTTGTATAATGAAATGTTAGATTTGACGAACATATTTGTTTCGTATATGTATAACGATGGCAAGGTAAGAATTTTTAGACGTATAAAGAACGGTTGACAACTGTCTGTGCTTTTAAGGCCACACATAGCTCTGACACATCTTTTTTGGGCTCTAAACACGAGTTCTCTATCAACTGAATTGCCCCAGTATATTATGCCATATCTGAGTGTTGATGCAACATAGCCATGATAGGCTGTTAGTACGGATTCTAGGCTCACTATTTTTGATAGTTTATAGAGAGCATAGGTAAATTTATTAAGTTTTTTACATATTTCGTCTGTCTGGGGTCTCCAAGTCAAATTGTTGTCTATATTGATACCAAGAAATTTAGTAGCGGTAGTTGATTCTATTTTTGTCCCTAAATAACTAATGTCAAGGATTGGATTTGGTATTCTTTGATAAAAATGCATAATTTTAGTCTTTTCTAAGTTTATAATTAGATTATTGTTGTCAAGCCATGTTATAATTTTATTTAATGTCATATTTATTTCATTTTCATAAGTATTGGGATCATCACACTTAATAATTACGGTGCTATCGTCGGCAAATAGTACCATGGGGTGCTTTATTTGCCTCGGAAGGTCATTTATGTAAAGCAAAAAAAGGGGGGGTCCTAGTACGCTACCCTGAGGAACGCCGTATTTAATTATTTCGCTTTCGGAATGATATTTTTTCTCGTAACTAGTATTTGAGGATACATGTTTGATTTCTACAAATTGCTTTCTGTCCGTTATGTATGATCGAATGAGGTCAAGTATATTTCCCCTGATACCATATTTTTCAAGTTTATGTATTAGTATAGGATAATCGACATAATCAAAAGCTTTAGTTAGATCCATATATATGGCACATACAGGATTTCTGTTATCCATATTTGACAAAAAGGTCATGTATAGCCATATTGATTGTCTTCTGCTTACGAAATCCCTTTTGCTCATTTACTAATATGTTTGCTTTCTCAAGGAAGTTGTACAAGGACTTATAAATGACTTTTTCAAATATTTTTGAAAAGACGGGTATCAACGCAATAGGCCTATAATTTGACATAATTAGTCTGTCATTTTTTTTGTGCAATGGTACAATTATTGACGTTTTCAATTTCTCAGGGAAGATTCCGCTAGAAATACTCATATTAATTATGTGACTGAGATGTGGAGCTATGTAATAAGACACTTCTTTGATAACTTTAGTGCAAACTCCATCATAACCAACACTATTTGTATTTCGAAGTGAGGTAATATGATTATTTATGTCTTGCGGTATGGTCGGCTCCATAAATAAAGAGTTTGAAGTATTTAAGCATACGTTCATTTCTGGTATAGTTTTATTTTTTGGTTCGGTAACTTGAATAATATAAAACTTATTAAAAGCCTGAGCTATATTTAATGGGTTCGTGATTTTCTGTGTCCCTGTTTGAATTTGTGTTATTGGTTCTTTGGGGAAGCAGGTCTTGCAATTATTAATTATGTTCCAAACCGCTCTAGATTTATTTTTGGATGTCTTAATGAAGTAGTTATTTCGTGATGCTTGCGTTAACGTTATAACTCTTTTAAACCTTGCAGAATATGTCTTAAACGATTGTTTATTGTTTGGGGAAGGATTTGTTCTATATTGCCATAGCAAGTGCCGTTTCTTTTTACTACATTTCCTTATCCCGTTCGTGATCCATTTTGTTTTCTTAGTAATTGATTTTGTTAATAGGTCTTTACCTATGAAATTGCCGTTTTGTATGAAAAAATTGAAACGAATTTTTTTCATGTATTTTTATTTGTATTAATCGAAGTAATCACCCATGCAATCAATGCATCTTTGCCAACGCAGTGGCAGTTTATTGATGCCCTTCTTAAAGAAATCAGCTGGTCGGGAGGCAACAAATTCTTCAAAGGCATTTTGTACTGCCTCTCGGGTATTGAATTTTTTTCCCGCCAAGAAGTTATCCAAATTCTGGAAAAAGTAGTAGTCTGTAGGCGCAAGGTCTGGTGAGTAGGGCGGATGACGGAGAGCTTCCAACCCCAGTTCTTGCAACTTGGAGACCGTCTGCTGTGCAGTATGAGGTCGCGCGTTGTCGTGCAGGAGCAGCGGAGACGAGCGATTGACCAATGCTGGTTGGAGATGTGCCAGCTTCTCCATCATTGTGTTCAGTTCTTCACAGTACACATCTGCAGTAATGCTCACCCCGTTTGGTAAGAAGCTGTGATGAATCACACCGGCGCTAGACCACCAAACAGTGACCATCACTTTTCTAGGGGTAAGTTTTCGTTTAGGGCATTGTTTAGGTGCTGAACCAGGATCCAACCAACTTGCTGAGCGCTTGCGGTTATCAAACAGAATCCATTTTTCATCGCAGATAACAATGCGGTTCAAAATTCCTTCATTTGTGTGTCTGTTGAGCAGTGCAAGGCCCGTCTCGACGCGTACTTCGCGCTGGCGATCATTGAGTTCGTGGGGCACCCATTTGTCAAGCTTTTTTACCTTGCCAATTTGACGCAAATGGACCAATATTGTTTTGACGCTAACTTCGAAAGCTGCTGCTAATTCAGCCGTAGATTGTGTATCATCAGCTTCCACAATCGCCTTTAATTCGTAATTGTCGACCAAAGTCTTCGGACGACCGCGAGGTTCATTTTTCAGGTCGAAATTTCCAGAACGGAAGCGAGCAAACCAATAACAGGTGGTGCGTTGGTTTGTAGTGTTAGCTCCGTAAACGTCGTTGATGTTGCGTGCCGTTTGTGCCGCGTTGCTGCCACGACGGTACTCATATTCCATAATTACTCGAATTTTTAACGTATCCATGATGACGAAAAAGATTGAAATGCGATGAAAATGTAACACCAATCAATAAACAAATGACTACTTTTGGAAAAAAAAATCCATGTTTTTAAAATAAAATTAATTTGAAATTAGAATTCTTAGCCAAACAAAAATTATTTTGATTTGAAATGGCCAGTACTGCAGAACGGCAATTTCATAGGTAAAGACCTAATATTATTTCGTAGGGAAAGCAAAGATCGTAAAAACATCTGAATAGGTCAAGGAAATGATCGTAGGCCTCATTGACGTCACTAGTTTTATACAGGGTGTCCCGTAAATAATGGATAATCTCTTAAGGGGTCATTGTACTCATCATTATGAACAACTTTTACTATGAGACCAAACCTGAAATCGCGAAAAAAAATCAGCTGACCAGTACATTTATCTACATCAAACTCGTCAAAATGTAGGGAGCAGCTGATTTTTTTTTCGCGATTCCAGGTTTGGTCCCATAGTAAAAGTTGTTCATAATGATGAGTACGATGACCCCTTAAGAGATTATCCATTATTTACGGGACACCCTGTATATGTCCGAAAAAGTGAGACTTTTAATGCAATTTCTAAATTTCTCTACATTATCTTGACAATAATTCCGCCTTTTTATTTTCCAACGCTTTAAGACACATGTCTTCTTGACAGGACATGTCAAAAGCTGCGCGGTATGGTCTGACAGGCCCAATTCTATAATTGTATTTGTACGACCTACAAGTATTTGTTCCGAGTCTGGGTGTTTTTCTATCTATAATATGTATGTATTTACAAAAAAAAAAAAAAAATGTATATAAGTAGTTTATCAGCCATCTCGTTACCATAACACAACCATTAGGTT